>CAKJTW010000071.1:8962500-10212500 GCA_917880005.1 Nanger dama
GTTTCGTGTTTTATTCATTAAACTCATATAATAATGAAAAAGAAGTCAAAATTAGCCATAAGTCGTCCAATTCTCCAGCTGGTTTCATTTGTTTAAATTATACTTTGATATTTCTTTTTAACAGTTAATAGGTCACAAAGAGTTGGACACGACTGAGCAACTGAACTGAACTGAACTGAACTGAGGCATAACTGCAGACATGAAATTAAAAGACACTTGCTTTTTGGAAGAAAAGTTATGACCAACCTAGACAGCATATTAAAAAGCAGAGACATTACTTTGCCAACAAAGGTCCATATAGTAAAGGTTATGGTTTTTCCAGTAGTCATGTATGGATGTGAGAGTTGGACTGTGAAGAAGGCTGAGCACTGAAGAATTGATGCTTTTGAACTGTAATGTTGGAGAAGACTCTTGAGAGTCCCTTGAAATGCAAGGAGACCCAACCAGTCCATCTTAAAGGAGATCATCCCTGAATACTCATTGGAAGGTATAATGCTAAGGCTGAAACTGCAGTACTTTGGCCACCTGATGTGAGAACTGACTCATTTGAAAAGACCTTGATGCTGGGAAGGATTGAAGGTGGGAGGAGAAGGGGACAACAGAGGATGAGATGGGTGGATGACATCACTTACTCAATGGACATGAGTTTGCGTAAACTCCTGGAGTTGGTGATGGACAGGGAGACCTGGCATGCTGCAGTCCATGGGGTTGCAGAGTCAGATATGACTGAGTGAATGAACTTGACTGAGTGACTGAACTGAACTGAACTGAACTGAGGCATAATGAGTGTTTCATCTACATTGGGATGGAGAAGGGGAGAAGTTAATGTTATATAGTGGAAAAAGCACTATACTAATATTGGGGAGACCTAGGTACTAGTTTCAGATATTTGCACAACTAGCACTGTGACTTTAGATTATTTAACCTTACTAGATCTCCTTTTCTAAACAGGAAAACAAGATATTTGAACTAGACAATGTTTTTGATGTTACTTTTATTTGTCAACTTGACTGGGAGATGGAGTGCATAGATATTTGACCAAACATTATTTTGTAAGGATTTTTGGATGACATTAACATTTGAATCAGTAGATAGAATAAAGCATGATGTCTTCCCTAATATGAGTGAGACACAACCAATTAGTTGAGGATCTGTATAGAATAAGACAACTGAGCCTCCCAGGAGTAAGAGGATTATTGCTGCCTGGCTGCATGTGAGCTGGGATATCAATTATTCCCTGACTTTGGACTCAGAATGAAACTACATCAGCTTTGTTGGGTCTCCAGCTTACCAACTGCAGATCTTGGGACTTGTCATCCTCCATAATCATATAAGCCAAATCCTTATAGCAATAATAATAAAGCAATCAATTTCCACACTCTCTTCTTCACAATAAATATATTGAAGTCAGGAAAGGGAAGAAAATATATAGATAGTGACAGACAGATAAACATATATCTTATTGTTCCTATTTCTCTGGAGAACCCCCAACTAATACAATGTCTAAGAACCATTCCAGTATCTTAAGAATTCTTCCTGGATAAATGTTTTTGGAGAGCTCTATCTTCTGTCCACTGATATCCTAAGGCTCTCTCCACCCAAAGTAAACTGTAAGAGCCAAAAGGACACAGTTAAAAGCTGTCTTCCTCCCAAATCATCCCCCCAAAATGGCATTGAAACATGTATACTATCATGTAAGAAATGAATCGCCAGTCTCGGTTCTATACAGGATACAGGATGCTTGGGGCTGGTGCACTGGTATGACCAAGAGAGATGATAAGGGGAGAGAGGTGGGAAGGGGGTCAGGATTGGGAACTCATGTACACCCGTGGCTGATTCATGTCAATGTATGGCAAAACCAATACAGTATTGTAAAGTAAAATAAAAAAAAAAAATCCAAGTAGAAAAAAAGCTGTCTTCCTGGAGAATAAGCATAGAACATTATTTATTTTCAAAAATCTAAAATATTGAGACTCATGAAAAGCAGAATGAAAATTCTGAATTTAGCTACATAAGCAGCTTTGCAAATATAGATAGCTGAATTTTTAATATATCTTTACATGTATCTGTGTCTTCAATTGTTATACACCTTCTTTCCCTTTAAATTGAACATTTTTAATGCCAAGAACTAGTTTCCTTATTTCTTAGATTGCCTTCTCCCTTTAGTTTTAGTATCAAGTTCATAGTCCTGTCCTCGTCTTCCTAGTCTGTGCTGACTGAGAAAAGATTAAGAATTATCCAAAGAAGTCAAAAGATGCAACTAATTAAGATATCCACTGAGTCCAAAGATAGGAAATTTGAGGTCTGAAATAATACATAAAACTCTTATAGTCAATGAGTATGAAAGAAAAGATTAAAGCTTTGGTGAGAAGGGTGTGTTTTTCAGTACATTTCTGATGATGATGCTTCGTCTTTAGATTTCCTTGAATGTATTTGTCAAGAATGTCTGGTTGCGTGTGCCAGAAATCCTACTATAAAATTCTTTAGCCAAAAGGAGAGCTTACTTATTGATTTAACAAGGAAGTCATAGAATGGAATTCCTATCTAATATCACTGCATCAAGGATTCAAATAACAGCACTGGGGCTCTTTTAGCTATACTTTCTGCTTCTTGCTGCATGCCAGAATAATTGGTGATTTTTGCAGACTAGTAAGAGAAGATATGTCATTGTTGTTGTTGCTGTTTTTAGTCAGTAAGTTGTGTCCAATTCTTTCACAATCCCATGGACTGTAGCCTACCAGGCTCCTCTGCTCATATGATTTGATTTCCCAGACAAGAATGTTGGAATATATTGCCATTTCCTTCTCCAGGGGATCTTCCCAACCCAGGGATCAAGCCCACATCTCCTGCATTGGCAGGCAGATTCTTTACGACTGAGCCACCTGGGAAGCCCAATAGAAGATATGGACATCAGTATTTCAGGTCTCTCAGTCTCACAATTTACAGTCTGAGAGACAAAATGACCATATCACCAGCACCACTGAGAAAAATCTCTGGATAATACATTGACTCAGAATCACTTTCATTCCTATTCTAGGCATTGTGGCCAATAAGCAGGAAGATTGGGTACTATTACTGGCATGCAGTAGATCATGTGAGAAATTGTCTTGTTTCTCTATGCCTCAACTTTTTCATTTGTTAAATAAGAGTAGAATTAGACAAAGGGAATTCTACCAGTTGTGTCATCAAATGAAGCTTAGCTTGTCTCAGGGTGTGGCACACTTGAAAATTTTAGCAACACAAATAGAGTCATACAAAGAAGTGGGGTTTTTTGTTATATAATAAACTCCATTAAACTCACCACCCAAACTGAGAACCAGAACATTGACAAGTTGTAAGTAACATCTACCTTTGTGCTTCTTTGCCAGATTATTGCCTGCTTCCTTCTCTCTAAGATAATCACTACTGTGATTATTATTTTACCATTTTATTGCATTTCAAAATGAGGTTTATATCATATTTTTGTGTGCTAAAGATATGTATTGATTTATTTTTGTTGAGTTTGCATATTATAAAGGTATATTACCCCATGCAATCTTCTGGCTCTTGCTTTTTGCACTGAACAAGTATTTATTCTACTGATTAAGGGCATGTACTTCTTTCTAAGCTGTTGCTTTTCTTATTGTAATTGTTTTGAAAGTTTTGTTTTACTTTTCTTTTTGCTTCCCCTCCTTCTCTCGCCTTGTCTATTACAAAAAGGGCTGCTATGAATATTTCTGTACTTGTGCAAGAAAATTGAAGGGGATATATTTTGAGTCATAGTCCATGAATATTAAACTTTGTAAGATAATGGCAAATTGTTTTTCAAAATGATTATACCAATTTACACTTTCACCAGCAAAAGATAAAGATCTTGTAAAACCATATACAATGATATTGTCAAAATTCTTAACTTCCTTTTCCAATCAAATGAGTATAATATGATATGTCTTTGAGATTATTATATTATCATTATTATATTGCATATTATTTATTGTTTTATTATATTATACACCATTAATTATGAAAAACCTTTCTGTATATGTTTATTAATTGTGTGTATTTTTTTATCTTTGGTGAAAATGCTTATGTTTTTGCTTATTTTTCTGTGTATATTCTTTATCCTTTCTCAGTTGACTGATGTATAGGAGTTTTATTTTTATTGTTGGTATCAGCCTTTGACACTTTCATGTGTTGCAAATGTCTTCTTTCAGTTTGTGTGTTGCCACTTCACTATATTTCACTACATTTATTTTAATGAAAATAAGTTCCTAATCTTAATATAGTCAAAACAAATATTTTATTTTATGGTTAGCACATTTCACGTTTTGATAAGAAATTCTTCACTTACCCTAAAGAGATAGTCACTTAAAGGTTATACAAACAGTGGTAAAAGTTTGCTTTTAACATCAAAGCACTTAATTCACCTGGGATTGTTTTTCTAAATAAGCATATCTTGGAGATACTGCAGGGTCATTTCCCCACCACCACAATAAGTTGAATCATATAAAATTTTTGGTTTCCTAGTGAATATAAATGTTATGTTTATACTATAGTGTATTAAATTTACTATAAAATTATTTATTTCAAAACAATGTATTAATACCTAACTTAAAATACTTTATTGCCAAAAAATGCTCATCATCATCTGAGCCTTCAGTGAGTCATGATCTTTATGTTGATAGAGGACCTTGCCTCCACGTTGATGGCTGCTGACTGATCAATGTGGTGGTTGCTGAAGCCTGGGTTGGCTGTGGAAATTTCTCAACATAAGACGACAATTAACTTTGCCAAATCAACTGGTGCCTCCTTTCATGAACGATTTCTCTGTAGCAGATAATGCTGCTTAATAGCATTTTTCCCACAAAACTTCTTTCAAAATTGGAGTTAATCTTCTGAAATACTGCTCCTGTTATACCGATAAAGTTGATATAATCTTCTAAATCCTTTGTTATTTCAACAGCCTTCACAGTGTCTTCACCAGGAGTAGATTCCATCTCAAGAAAACACTTTCTTTGTTCAACTGTAAGAAGCAACTCCTCATCCATTGGTTTTACTATGAGATTGCAACTTCAGTCACATCTTCAAGTCGCCACCTTTAATTTGAGTTCTGTGCTATTTTTCCACATCTGCAGTTACTTCTTCCACTGGAGTCTTGAACTCCTCAAACTCATCCATGAGGGTTGGAATCAATGTCTTCCAAATTCTTTTTAATGTTGATATTTTGACTTCTTCCTGTGAAGCACAAATGTTCTTAATGGCACCTAGCATAGTGAATCCTTTCCAGAAGGCCTTCAACTTACTTTCTGCAGTTCTATAAGAAGAATCACTATCTATGGCAGCTATAGTCTTACAAGGTGTATTCCTTAAGTTATGAAACTTGAAAGTCAAAATTACTCCTTGATCCATGGGCTGCAGAACAGATATTGTGTTACCAGGCATGAAAGCAACATTAATCTCATTGTACATATTCATCTGAGTTCTTGGGTGACCAGGTGCCTTGTCAACAGTAATAGTTTGAAAGGAATCTTTTTTTTTTTTTTCCTGAGCAATTGTTTTAAACACTGGAGTTAACCAATGTGGTAAACAGGTGAACTGTCATCCAGATTTTGTTGTTCTCTTCATAGAACACAGGCAGAGTATATATCACATTATTCTTAAGGGTCCTAGGATTTTCTGCATTAGTCCCAAAAGAGAGTCAGCGAAGGTGTGAAGCCAGACATTGACTTTTCCTCTCTAGCTGTGAAAGTCCTAGATGACATTGTCGACTATATAAAGCTGTTTTGTCTGCCTTGAAAATATGGTGTTCACTGTAGTCATCTTCATTGATTAATTACCTTAGTTAGATCTTCTGGATAATTTGCTGCCACTTCTACATCAACACTTGCTGCTTCACTTTTCATTTTTAATTTATGGGGATGACTTTGAGACCACACAGACTGCAGCCCTCCTGGTTCCTCTGCCCATGGGGTTTACCAGTCAAGAATACTGGAGTAGGCTGCCATTTCCAACTCCAGGGATCTTCCCAACCCAGAGACTGAACTTGGGCCTCTTGTGTCTCCTGCATTGGCAGGCAGATTCTTTCCACTGAGCCACCTGGGAAGCCTGAACCAATGCTGGTTACCTTCAAATTTTTGTGCAGTTTCTTCACCTCTCTCAGCTTTCATAGACTCAAAGAGAGTTAGGACCTTCCTCTGGATTAAGCTTTGACTCAAGGAAATGTCATTTGATCTTCTATTTAGACCAACAAAACTTTCTCTATATCAGCAGTAAAGCTTTTTGCTTTGTTATCACTTATATGTTCACTACAGTAGCACTTATAATTTTGTCCAAGAACTTTTTTGTGTGTTTACAATTTGGCTAGCTTTTTGAGGCAAGAGGTCTAGACTTTGGACTATTTTGTCTTTTGATATGTCTTCTCCATTAAACTTAATCATTTCTAGCCTTTTTATTTAAAGTGAGAGACATGCAACTCTTTCTTTCACTTAAACACTTACAGGTTATTATAGGATTATTATATGGCCTAATTTCAATATTGTTGTGTCTTAGAGAAGAGGGAAAATGAAAAAAGGGAGAGAAGTGGGGCTCTGGCTGATCAGTGGAGCAGTCAGAGACACACAATATTTATTAAGTTCATAGTGTTATATGGGCATAATATGTAGAGCCCCAAAACAATTAAAATAGTAACATCAAAAATCACTCCTCACAGATCACAATAACAAAAAAGAATAATAAAAATAATAAAGTTTGAAAAACTGTGACAATTATCAAAATGTGACAAAGAGACATAAAGTAAGCAAATACTAGTGGAAAAAAAAAATGTTGCCCATAGCTTTGCTTGAGGAAGGGTTGCCACAAAATTTCAAGTTTAAAAAATGCAATATCTGCAAAGCAGGGTAAAATGAGGTATGCCTGTATATAGTTTAAGGTAGAGATTCTTTTTTTTTTCCATATGGATAACAGTTTTTACTAGCTCTGTTTGCTCAATAGTTCATCATTTTATCATAGATCAGCCTTGACATTACTGACAAATATGAGTTTTCATGATGCGTGGTATATCTAGTGTTTAACCACCTGCAAATAAATAATTTGAAAACTTTTACCTATTTGTATAAAAAATGGACTCACTTTCTACAGATGAAGCATTTGCAATAACAGAGATCACTTGAACAGTTCATTCAGGTGAAAAGGGAAAGATTTTGTATATAGTTTCCATCCCATCATTTATCCAGTAGGCTTGTGCTTTGCAAGGTAAAGTCGTGTAAAAGAAGTTATCAACACTGAATTTTCTTCGTGTTTATGCTATTATTTATGAGATATTTTTAAAAAGCTGAAGAGGGTAAGATGATTAATTGTGTCGAATGCTGTCAGATGGCTAGTTCATGAAGTTTGCTAAAGAAATTCACTAACCATAGATTTTTTTGCAATTAAAAGAGCTCTATAGAGTTAAATTCTTTGGACTCCCATACCTCATAATAATGTACTTTTTGACTGATGTGACAAGATATCTGACCACAATTAACTTTATACTTCAGGGAAAAAACAAAATCACTGCTGATATATTGAAGGAAGTATAGGCTTTTAAACTCAAAATGATTGAAAGTTTAGCACTGCATGAATCTTATATTGTACAATGTTACTGAACTCATGTTTTAAAATACAGCGCTATTTATGGAAATAAATTTATAATTTCCAAAAACAGTCAGAACTTTTAATGAGTACAAATCATGTTTCAAATTTCTGCAGCTAAGAAAATAGACAGTAATTATACATAGTATATATTTGTAATACATTATATAATGTGCTAACATTTTAGTATACTAAGGCCACCTATAAATCAACAAAAAAAAATAAGAGCAATAGAAAGAAAAGAAATTAAAATTTTAGAACATGAAGTGCCATTTTTCCCAGTCATAGTGACAAAATCTAGTATAGCTAAGGGTGTGGAGAAGTAAGGACACTTATGGATTATTGGTAGGACTGGAAATTAGCATAAACTTTAAATAAGGCAATTTAGGCAATACTGAAAATGCACATACACTCTGACCCAATTATTCTATACGGAGGCCATTATCTTGTCCTGGAGCAAGATAAACATCTTGAAAATGAATGACTATGAACATCTATACAGTGGAAGATATAGATGATGTTTCCTTCCAGTGCAAAGAGCAGGTTTTCTGACAACATTGCAAAGGGAAGGCATGTTTAAACCCAATAATAAAAGGCACAGGTTCCCAAAGCTCAAGATTTCAGTCCTGTAATGCAATTATTTTGAGTCACTCTAAGATTGCCACTTGGGGTAGGGGAAGACATACCAAAAAACAAAATGCTGATACTTTGACTATTGTTAATGTTGTGAATGTTAAACTGTCCTCTATCTCTGACCCAGGAGTCTCCCATCTTCTACCAATATCCATAAAACTGTACCAAACATCTGCTTTGCAAATAAGGTAAAATCTCAGGCCCTTCACCCTTATTGATTGACATTACTTGGGATTTTATCTTACTATGACACTAGCACAAGAATGCAAAGATATGTGTACAAATGTGTTCATGGCAGTAATATTGATATTACTGAATAAATGAAAACATATAAATGCTCATGGAGAGAAAGCTCATTAAGTCCATTACATATTATCAATGGAAGACTATGAAACTATAAAAAAATTAAATCATAAATCTATACTTATTGAGGGCTTCCCTGGTGGCTCAAATGGTTAAGAATCTGCCTACTGTTCAAGAGACTCGGGTTCTATCCTAGGTCAGGAAGACACCCTGGAGAAGGGAATGGCAACCCACTCCAGTATACTTGCCTGGAGAATCCCATGGACCGAGGAACCTGGTAGGCTACAGTCTATGGGGTTGCAAAGAGTCAGACATGTCTGAGTGACTAACACTTTCACACCTATTGAAAGTGAAAAATAACCATGACATATTGTTAAGCATAAAAGCAGGTTATGAAACACTAGTATATTTATATTTAGTTAATAAACAATCCTCTTTCTCTCTTTTTCTCAATCTCCCTCTCACTTTCACATGTACACACACACACACACACACATATATATATAGTATAATATTATATGTATTATGTAATATTGTATGAAATAAAGTGAAGTCAGTCATGTCCAACTCTTTGCAACCCCACGGACTGTAGCCTACCAAGCTCTTCTGTCCATGGGATTTTCCAGGCAATAGTACTGGAGTGGATTGCTATTTTCTTCTCCAGGGGATCTTCCCAACCCAGGGACTGAACCCGGGTCTCCCACATTGTAGACAGACGCTTAACCATCTGAGCCACCAGGGAAGTCCATAATATTGTATTTAATCATGGTTAACTATATATATATATATAATAATATATACTATATATATGTAATGTTGTATATATTTTATATATATATATATATATAGTTAACCATGATTAACTAACAGTGGGATTTAGAATGACTTCATTTTTTCCACTTATCTATATTTTAATCTATTTTATTTTATCTATCTATATAGTGTAATATATAAATATATATTATGTAATATTGTATATATTATTATATATATATAGTTAACCATGATTAACTAACAGTGGGATTTGAAATGACTTCATTTTTTCCACTTATCTATATTTTTATTTTTCTGAAATATCATGTATTATCTGGGTATTTAAAAAATAAATGATCCACACTAAAAAAATATGCAGCTGTCTTCAGAATTCATATCTCAGGAAGTAACTGATTATCACACATCTGACACATTAGTAAAGTTCATTTCAAAATGGAACTGATTGAGCTGAAAGAAAACTATACCCACCACATACACTAATATCCTTCAAATTTTGGTGAGGAAAATGTAATCGCACAAATAATTCTAAAATTTCTGCCTATATGGCCCAACTCTTGACTATATTTGAGTCCCTCTGACTCTGTGAAAGCATATTTTACCTAGTAACTTTTGAAATCACTGTTAAGACAATTGTACATGGAAACCTGGTATTAGTGCTAAAAGTAAGTTCAGTTTAGTCAGTCAGTCATGTCCAACTCTTTGTGACCCCATGGAGTGCAGCATGCCAGGCCTCCCTGTCCATCACCAACTCCCCGAGTTTACTCAAACTCATGTCCATTGAGTTGGTGATGCCATCCAACCATCGCATCCTCTGTTGTTCCCTTCTCCTGACCTCAATCTTTCCCAGCATTAGGGTCTTTTCAAATGAGTCAGCTCTTCACTGCAGGTGGTCAAAGTACTGGAATTTGGATGGACTTGTTGGATCTCCTTGCAGCCCAAGGGGCTCAAGAGTCTTCTCCAACACCACAGTTCACAAAACCAATACAATATTGTAAAGTAATTAACTTCCAATTATCACAAATAAATTTATATTTAAGAAAAAGAAAAAAAAAAAAGAGTCCTCTCTAAAACCACAGTTCAAAAGCATCAATTCTTCAGCACTCAGCTTTCTTCACAGTCCAACTCACATCCATACATGACCACAGGAAAAACCATAGCCTTGACTAGACGGACCTTAGTCAGCAAAGTAATGTCTCTGCTTTTGAATATACTATCTAGGTTGGTCATAACTTTTCTTCCAAGGAGTAAGCGTCTTTTAATTTCATGGCTGCAATCAACATCTGCAGTGATTTTGGAGCCCCCAAAATAAAGTCTGACACCATTTACTGTTTCCCCATCTGTTTCCCAAGAAGTGATGGGACCAGATGCCATGATCTTCGTTTTCTGAATGCTGAGCTTTAAGCCAACATTTTCATTCTCCTCTTTCACTTTCATCAAGAGGCTTTTTAGTTCCTCTTCACTTTCTGCCATAAGGGTGGTGTCATCTGCATATCTGAGGTTATTGATATTTCTCCTGGCAATCTTGATTCCAGCTTGTGCTTCCTCTTGCCCAGCATTTCTCACGATGTACTCTGCATTTAAGTTAAATAAGCAAGGTGACAATATATAGCCTTGACGCACTCCTTTTCCTATTTGGAACCAGTCTGTTGTTCCATGTCCAGTTCTCACTGTTGCTTCCAGACCTGCATATAGGTTTCTCAAGAGGCAGGTCAAGTGGTCTAGTATTCCCATCTCTTTCAGAGATTTCCACAGTTTGTTGTGACCTTCATAGTCAAAGGCTTTGGCATAGTCAATAAAGCAGAAATAGACGTTTTTCTGGAACTCTCTTGTTTTTCCGATGATCCAGTGGATGTTGGCCAATTAACCATCAGTTCCAGAGTAAGTTCATAATACCATTATCATTGACTTGTAAATGTGCAGTATGTGTGAATACAGTTCTTTAACATAGTTTTAGCTGATTTTTATTATTTCTGCTAAAATTCACTTTTAAAATATTCTTAATTATTGAATTTTTAATTGAGGTATAGTTGATCTATAATTTTGTCTGTTTCACATGTAGAGAAAAGTTGCTTAGTTTTACATATATATAAATATATATTGTTTACGTGGTTCTTTCCATTACAGTCTAGCACAGGATATTGAATATAGTTTCTTTTTTAATTGAACTATAGTTGATTTACAGTGTTGCATTAATTTCAGAAATGTGATTATTTTTCATATGTATATATTTTTCTCTTTCTGATTCTTTTCCAATTTATGTTATCATGAGATATTGAATATAGTTTCCTGTGCTATGCAGTCATTCCTTGTTGCTCATCTATTTTATGAAGATATACAGTATTTTATATCTGTTAATCCCAGACTCCTAATTTATCACTCTATCCCTATCTCCCTTTTGGTAACAATAAGTTTATTTTCTTTTTTAAAATATAAATTTATTTATTTCAATTGGAGGTTAATTACTTTACAATATTGTATGGGTTTTGCCATACATCAACATGAATCCACCACAGGTATACACATGTTCCCCATCCTGAACCCTTCTCCCTTCTCCTTCCCTGTACCATCACTCTGGGTTGTCTCAGTGCACCAGCCCCAAGCATCCAGTATCATGCATTGAACCTGGACTGGTGATTCATTTCATATATGATATTATACATGTTTCAGTGCCATTCTCCCAAATCATCCCACCCTCGCCCTCTTCCACAGAGTCCAAAAGACTGTTCTATACATCTGTGTCTCTTTAGCTGTCTCACATACAGGGTTATAGTTAACATCAACCTCAATGTCCATCAGCAGATGAATGGATAAGAAAGGTGTGGTACATATACACAATGGAGTATTACTCAGCCATTAAAAGAATACATTTGACTCAGTTCTAATGAGGTGAATGAAACTGGAGCCTATTATACAGAGTGAAGTAAGCCAGAAAGAAAAACACCAATACAGTATACTAACGCATATATATGGAATTTAGAAAAATAAGTTGATTTTCTGTCTCTGTCTGTGAGTCTATTTCTGTTTGGTATCATTTTTTTTTTCAGATTCCACATATAAATGACTATCTTTCTCTGATTTATTTCACTTTGTTTGACAATCTCTAGGTCTATCCATGTTGTTGTAAATGGCATTATTTTATTCTTTTTCTATGGCTGAGTAAAATTGCATTGTGTATATATACCATGTTTTCTTTATCCATCTATCTGTTGATGGACATTTAAGTTGCTTCTGTATGTTGACTATTGGAAGTAGTGCTGTTTTGAACATTGGGGTGCACATCACTATGTTTGATAAATGTAGATTATTTGTGCTTTCCTTTTTCCCATTCAAAATCTTATAATTGATCAAAATAATAGGCTATATAAATATATTTTACTATTATTTTACCAAAATTCTTATAGCTTTCCATATTCAACATTTTATTCCATGTTTCTATGACTGTTCTTAAGCTTTTTTTTTTCCTACCTAGCAGTCTCCCACCTGGTTAAAGTGTTAATGTTTAAGATTCTGTACAGCCATCATCTCATCCAACAACCTCTCTTCAAATCACAGGCTGTGATCTTCACTCTTCACTGATCCCACAATATCCATCATATACTTCTATTCATTTAGTCAACATTTACCAAGAATTTACTATGTGTAAGTCAATGTCCTCGATGACCAGGATGTAACTTTAAATATGACTCCTGCCTCCACAAAGCTTACAGCCCATCTTGTCAGTTACCATATTAAAAGTGAATCCACTATTTTATCTTTCTAATGTTTCTAAATTATAAACTTCTTAATACCAAAGCTTGTAAATATTCATATTAGTACACTTAGTGCCCAACACTGTCCTAGAAGGAAATGGCAATTGGCCCCAGTACTCTTGCCTGGTGAATCCCATGTACAGAGTAGCTTAGTGAGCTGTAGTCCATGGGGTTGTAAAAGAGTTGGACACGACTGAGAAACTAAAATATAGGTACACAAAAAAGTTTGTTGCATTGAATTTTCAGATAACAAAGTAAACCATGTCCTTTTTCAAAATTGTTGATGCCACAATTTTTTTCTAATGTATCCCTACTGCTCTTTATATCACAAGAACAAGAGAACACATTCATTATATGATTAAGGGTGGGAGATATTGGACGAAAATAATTTATAGATCACACACATAAAAATACTGACCCAAAACTATTTGTAGTACTTCCATTATCATCACATTAACTACCTACTACCATGCACATGATTCTCATGCCACATAACTGAGTTAAAGAAAGCTTTATGTATGTGTTTGTGTGTTTGAAAGAGAGAGAGGGAGATTGGACATCCTCCTAAACTCTGATGCAGATGAGCCTCACATATAATCATATTCATTAAGTAGCACTCTTAACACATCTGAGATGTTGAGAGTGATCCATGCACCTAATCCATTGGATAAAATTAGGTCAATGTTAGAATCAATTTGGCATTTACACTTCACTTTCATTGTCTTCAAAACTCATTTCCATCCACCTATCTTTTAGAGTCCAAATCCTTGATTTCCAAGTTACCACGTGACTTTTGGAAATTACAGAATAGCAATGACTAAGAAAGCCAGTGAAAAATGTATTACCTAATAGTATTAGATGCAGTAAGAACTAAAAGAAATATGAAAAGTTTTCATTATATTACACCACGAATAAAACACAAATCCCTGGACTGACCTGCTGCTTTCACAACTATGTAGGTACAGGTGTTTAAATTATTTAAGAAAACAATTGCATGAGTGGATACATATTATTTAATCCCTTTACCCACCCATGACTTTTTGCTCTCTGCTGGCTTTCTCTTTCAAAGGCTTTTCTCCTCCCTTCATCTCCCTCTCTTCGTCACATATACACACACACACACACACACACACACACACACACACACACTTTCATAATCAGAAAAACAATTTTCCATGCAAGGAGATAGTGCGGTTTCTACATTTGCCATCACAAGCTCTTCATTTGCCTAATGAGAAAAGATAAACTTTGTTGATGTAAAGATATACTTCTTGCCCATTTCAATTTAGAACTGTCATGTTTTTTTACTTTTCTTTTCTGCTATGAAGGGAAAACATAATACGTACTCTAAATAGTAACTACCTCCAAGATCGTCTTTGCCAAGACAGGTAATTCCTTTAAATTCTATGTATGCTGCAATTAGTACTTATAGTAAATAGAGGCGACTTAATCTTTATAATAGGAATATAGTAACCTTGTTGTGTCCTATAGCTATTCATTTTTATTTTAAAGGGCTAAATTAAAATACTGATAACTAAATTACACTTCAATCTCATAATTATTAGAACTTTAATCAAATCACTTGGTCATTTTTTCTCTTTATCAATATTGTAAAAGCCATTTTATAGGGTATATTTCAGCCTATTTCCCAGTAATATAAAGATAAAATCTAAAAAGTACTTGTCCTGTGGAAATTCTATGACTATCCATGCATATATATTTTTCATGCTATGTGAAAATAGCTCTTTTTCCCCATGAATGTGTTTTTTAAATGCAAGCACATCTGACATTTTAAGATTGCAATCAATTCGGAGCAAAGAAGCACATGTTACCTTCCTTGTTCTTTTAGAAACTAATTTCATTCAAGGTCCCTTTACCCCCAGAATTTGGCACTGGTGTTTTAAATGAATGCTATCCAAGGCACTATTAAATAGGATTTTATCCAGTTGACAAAAGTTCATGCTAGCAACCATTTTAGAGATCTTCTAGCATTGATTATACTTCTCAGATAAAATGAAATTACCTTGAATGCATGGTCTATCGGGCTTACTCCTTATAATACAATGTTAAATGATCAAATTCATCCTTACAGTAAAGTGGATCTGATCAAAAAATTTAATGCATCATAAAAAAGGAAAAAGCTAAGTGAAAAACAAGACCCAGAAACTAGGAAAATGTGATCACTCAAACAGACATTTAAAAAAAAAAAAAAACACTCTTTATTTCTGATGGATATAATTATTGTCTGGCTTGTTGAATTTATCTTTTTCCTACCTACCTGTACTTAGTCTTCACAAATATGTTATAATTAATACTTATTTGTGCTGACTCTCTCTATTAGAGGGCTTTTGGGTTTCTGAAGCACTGTTTTCTTTATCCTACTGAGTTGTTTTCTTTTAATTTTTATTGGAGTATAGTTGACTTACAATATTGTGTCAGTTTCTACTGTATGACAAAATGACTCAGCCATAAATATACATATTTCTTCCCCACCTTATGGATTTCCTTCTCATTCAGGTCACTACAGTGGATTAAGTAGAATTCCCTGTACTATATAGCATATATGTCAGATCTAGAGAAATAGTATAGATGATCCTATTTGCAAAGCAAAAATAGATACATAGACATAGGAAACAAATGTATAGATACCAAGGAGAAAAGTGGGGTGGGAGGAATTGGAAGACAGGAATTGACACATTTACACTATTGATACTATGTATAAAATAGATAACAAAGGAGAACACACGGTATGTCTACTGAGTTTTAATGAATTTTGAGCACCTCATTGGTTGTAAGTAGGCTCTTAAAAATTTTATATTCAGGTTTTTAAAAAAATCCATGGGAGAATTAGTCTCATAAAACCAATGTAAACAAATATAAAATTATTATTTTTATAATAACAGAAAATAGAGCATATGCATTGTAGAAAACTTAGAAAAGAAAATAAGTCTAAAACAACTGGGCTCCCCTGGTGGTTCAGTCTGAAAGAATACGCCTGCAATGCAGGAGATCACCTGCAATGCAAGAGGCCTGAGTTCAGTTCCTGGGTTGGGAAAATCCCCTGGAGAAGGAAATGACAGCCCAGTCCAGTATTCTTGGTTGGGAAATCCCATGGACAAAGGAGGCTGGCAGGCTACATTTCAAAGGGTCATGAAGAGTCAAGTAAGACAAGCACAGTCATACACTGAGACGACCCAGAGGGATGGTACGGGGACAGAGGAGGGAGGGGGGGTTCAGGATGGGGAACATGTGCCTGTGGCAGATTCATGTTGATGGATGACAATAAAATATTGTAAAGTAATTAGCCTCCAATTAAAATAAACAAATTTATATTAAAAAAAGAAATTAGTCATAAGCCCAACACAGACATACACACTGTTAAAAATTATATATTTAGTATTCTCTATATATCTAGGTATATATAAATGCCACAAATCATTCAAATTCTGCTTAATATTCTACTTTATTTACGTAAAATGAATTATATACATTTCCCATGTTGATAACTACTACTTTAAAACATGTGCCCTAATGGCATCAATATTCCATCCTTTGGATGCCTCCTAATTCCCAATCTTTGGATATTTAAGTTAATTTTAAATATTTGCTATTAAATATTACAGTGAACGTTCTTTAACCATGTGTTTCTACATATTTCTGATTACTTTTTAAGAATACTTTCTAATCTATGGATTTGGAACAACAGACTGGTTCCAAACAGGAAAAGGAGTGTGTCAAGGCTGTATATTGTCACCCTGCTTATTTAACTTATATACAGAGTACATCATGAGAAACGCTGGACTGCAAGAAGCACAAACTAGAATCAAGATTGCTGGGAGAAATATCAATAACCTCAGAGATGCAGATGACACCACCCTTATGGCAGAAAATGAAGAGGAACTAAAAGCTTCTTGATGAAAGTGAAAGAGGAGAGTGAAAAAGTTGGCTTAAAGCTCAACATTCAAAAAATGAAGATCATGGCATCCAGTCCCATCAATTCATGGGAAATAGATGGAGAAACAGTGGAAACAGTAGAAACTTTATTTTTGGAGGTTCCAAAATCACTGCAGATGTTGATTGCAGCCATGAAATTAAAAGACGCTTACTCCTTGGAAGAAAAGTTATGACCAACCTAGATAGTATATTCAAAAGCAGAGACATTACTTTGCCGACTAAGGTCCATCTAGTCAAGGCTATGGTTTTTCCTGTGGTCATGTATGGATGTGAGAGTTGGACTGTGAAGAAGGCTGAGCGCCGAAGAATTGATGCTTCTGAAGTGTGGTGTTGGAGAAGACTCTTGAGAGTCCCTTGGACTGCAAGGAGATCCAACCAGTCCATTCTGAAGGAGATCAGCCCTGGGATTTCTTTGGAAGGAATGATGCTAAAGCTGAAACTCCAGTACTTTGGCCACCTGATGTGAAGAGTTGACTCATTGGAAAAGACTCTGATGCTGGGAGGGATTGGGGGCAGGAGGAGAAGGGGACAACAGAGGATGAGATGGTTGGATGGCATCACTGACTCGATGGACGTGAGTCTGAGTGAACTCCGGGAGATGGTGATGAACAGGGAGGCCTGGCGTGCTGTGATTCATGTGGTCGCAAAGAGTCAGACACGACTGAGCGACTGAACTGAACTGAGGGTATAAATTAAGAATCTCCACAAGTGTTGCTGTTTCCCTCAAGATGATTTGTAGCAATTTATCTGTATATATATGTTCCAAATTCCCAATATCCTTGCCAGAACTATTTATATTTTAAAAATCACTTTCTAGTTTGATAGCTTAAATTTAATTTTAATCTTTTGGGGGTTAAATATTTTTCAAGGATTAATTGACAACATTTATAAATTTTCTGTCTAAGCCCCTTGTTCAAGTTTCTTTTAAAATGTTTCATGCTAAGTTGCTTCAGTCGTGTCTACCTCTTTGCGACCCTATGGACTGTAGTTCTCCAGGCTCCTCTGTCCAAGTGATTCTCCAGTCAAGAATACTGGAGTGGGTTGCCATTCCCTTCTCTAGGGCATGTTGCAGACCTAGGGATTGTAACCACTCTTTTCCATTTCCTGCAAGAGGGTTCTTTGCCACTAGCACCACATGATTTCTAATCGGCATGCATGTTTTATTCATATATTGAGAACAGATCATGTTTTATTCACATATTGAGAACAGATTGCATGTAAAGTTATAAAACAAGTCTCAATAAATTTAAGAAGATTAAATCATATTAAACATACTTTCTGGCCACACACATATGAAACAAAAAATCAATTATGAGAAGAAAATTGTAAATAATATAAACACATAAAGGGTAAATATGGCAGTAACCAATCAATTTCCAAACAATAAATCAAAGGGAAATCAAAACATGCTTTGAGACAAAAGAAAATATAAATGCTATATTGCAAAATCTATGGGATACAAACTCACTGTAGCTTTGATTTGCATTTATTTAATAATTATCAGTGATGTTAAGAATATTTTCATGTGCTTTTTAGCAATCTATATGTCTTCTTTCAGAAAATGTCTATTTATATCTTCTGTCCATTTTTTTTTTTGCATTCAGAATATATTTTGGAAACTTTTACACTGATACCAAAGACAGGCAAAGACACTACAAGAAAATTACAAATATCCTTTATGGATATTGACATAGAAATCTTGAACAAAATATGAGCAAACCAAAGCAATACATTAAAAGGTTTATACACTATAACCAAGTGAGATTTATTCCTTGAATTTGAGAATCGGTCAACAGACAGTAATTAATCAATGTGATATGTCACCTTAAAAGAATGAAGGGAAAAACGAAAATGAGGATAGTTTAAGGGACTATTGAGGGAACATCAAGCTGATCAAGATTCACATTATAGAGGTCCCAGGAAGAGGAGAGAGAGAAAGGGACAGAAAACCTATTTGAAGAGACGATGGCTGAAAACTTCCCTAATCTGGCAAAGAAACCGGACAACCAAGTCCAGAAAGCAGTGAGTCCCAAACAAGATGTCCCCAAAAGACCCACACCAAGACACAGTTAAAATGTCAGAAGATCCCACTTGCTTCATGGCCAAAAAGAAAAAAAAAAAGAAAGAGTATAAACAACAGAAGTAGGCTTCCTGGTGGCTCAGTGGTAAAGAATCCACCTTCCAATGCAAGAGACACAGGTTCGATTCCTCGGCCAGGAAGATCCCACATGCCTCAGAACAACTAAGCCCTCAACTCAACAACTTATGCTGTAGAACACTGGAGCCACAACTACTGAAACCTGTGTGCCCTGAAACCTGTGCTCCACAACAAGGAGGCCACTGCAGTGAGAGATTTGAGCACAGCAGCTAGAGAGTGGCAGTGGCCCCAACACTCCACAGCTAGAGAAAGCCCACAGAGCTTCGAAGACATAGCACAGCATCCCAAAAGATAATTGTGATAGAGGGTTATCTTTTTTGTTTCTAAGGTGCTGACAACATTCTTATTCCTGTTCTAAGTGCAGGTTACTCAGTTATATTCAGTTTGTGAAAACTGAGTTATACACTTGTGATATGTGAACTTATTTGTATGCATATTATGCTTCAGTTTTTACCAAAAAAATCTTTTCTCTAGTGTCTTTCCCTTCCCTCAAGACAACTTATGTATCCAGTTTCTTATGTCCTTCCTGAGTTATTTTAAGTTTAAAAAGCTGACATCTTTTATTTTTAACAAGTATCATATGAATCACACTTCACTTTGCTTTTTTTCCCCTTTCACTTTATATGTCTTGTGAATTGCTCAATTTCAGCACATACTGTTCTGCTTTATATTTTTTTAATGGGTCTGGGAGCACCCTCCTAGCTCTGAATTCAAAAATTGGTGGTCTAAAGGAGAAGCAGTTCTCAAATACATCATGCCAAATGACAGAAGCCTTAGATAAAACAATATATGTTCTGTGATACTAACTATGTGAAGTTTTATATAATGGAAAATGAATGTTTGGTAGGGACAAAATTAGAACAGTAGTTGTCTCTGAGAAGGAAATTGCAATCCACTCCAGTATTCTTGCCTGGAGAATCTAAAGGACAAAGAAGCCTAGTAGGTTACAGTCCATGGGGTCGCAAAGAGTCGGACACGACTGAGTGACCATGGGGTCGCAAAGAGTCAGACACGACTGAGTGACTTCACCTCACCTCAATTGTCTCTGGGGAGGAGTGTGGGTGAGATTGACTAAGAAAGGGCCTGAGAGAAATTTCTAGGATGATTGTAATGTTCTGTATCTTGATAGGGGATTGGGTTAGACAGATAGATGCATTTGTCAACGCTCAGCAAAATACACTTAAAATCTGTGCTTTTAATGTAAGTTTAACTCAAAAACATGTAAAACAGATATTGAGCTCTAGTTGATGACCTGCATGCTGAAATGTTTAGGAGTGAACTGTACTGATGATGACAATGTCTTTGAAATGCATCAGAAAATAAAATGGACTGGTAGAAAGATGAATAGTTTTGTGATAAAGAATAGAAAAGAATAGAATAGTAAAATGCTAATGGGTAGAAACTAGGTTGGAGAAGGAAATGGCAACCCACTCCAGTGTTCTTGCCTGGAGAATCCCAGGGACAGGGGGAGCCTGGTGGGCTGTGGTCTATGGGGTCGCACACAGTCGGACACGACTGAAGCGACTTAGCAGCAGCAGCAGAAACTAGGTGATGATTATATGAGTGTTCACTGCAAAATTCTTAAAGGTAAAAAAATTCTAAAAGTAAAATGTTGGGAGAAAAAGAAAGAGCAGCAAGCTGATTGACAAAACTTGATTAACCATTTCAAAGTGTACAATCAGGTGGTATTTAGTGCATTCACAATGTTGTATAACAACCACCTCTCTCTAGTTTCAAAGCTTCATCACTGTTGAGACTTTGATTAAGGGTTACATTTATTCCTGAGTATTTTATTCTTTTTATGCTATTGTAAATGGAGTTGTTTTCTTAATTATCTTTTTGGATTGTTCATTGCAATTGATTTCCATATGTTGATTTTGTATCTTGGAACTTTGCTGAATTCATTTATTAGCTCTAACTTCGTGTGTGTAATCTTTAGGGTTTTCTAGATATAAGATTATATTGACAGTGAATACAGATAATTTTACATTTTCCTTTCTAATTTGAATATCTATTTCTTTTTTTGCCTACTTGCTCTGCTTAGAGCCTCTAATATAATATTTACTACAAGTGGCAAAAGTGGACATTACTCCTAATTCTAGGGGAACAACTTTAGTCTTTCACCACTGAATATATTGTTAGCTGTAGGTTTTTCATATATGACTTTTATCATTGTGAGTTTCTTTCTATTTCTTATTCATTAAGTGTTCTGTGTCTGTGTGTGAAAATATGTGGAATTTTATCATTCTTTTACTGCATCAATTGAGATGATTTTTTTTCCCTTCATCCTATCTTCTGCCAATTTTTAATTTTCTCTTTTAATATTGAGCTACATGAGATGTTTGTATATTTTGGAGATTTATCCCTTGTCAGTCACTTTGTTTGCAAATATTTTCTCCCGTTCTGTGGGCTATCTTTTCATTTTGTTAATGATTCCCTTTACTATGCAAAAGCTTTTCAGTTTAATTAGGTCCCATGTGCTTATTTTTGTTTTTATTTTTATTACTCCAGGAGGTGGATCAAAAAATGACATTGTTGTGATTTATGTCAGAAAGTTTTCTACCGATGTTTTCCTCTAAGGGTTTTATAGTATCTGGCCTTAAATTTGGGTCTTTAATCCATTTTATTTTTAATTTTTTTATTTTTATTTTTACTTTATTTTGCTTTACAATATTGTATTGGTTTTGCCATACACTGACATGAATCAGCCATGGGTGTACATGAGTTCCCAATCCTGAATCCCCTTCCCACCTCCCACCCCATATCATCTCTCTGGATCATCCCCGTGCACCAGCCACAAGCATCCTGTATCCTGTATCGAACATAGACTGGCAAATCGTTCCTTACCTGATAGTATACATGTTTCAATGCCATTCTCCCAAATCCTCCCACTTTCGCCCTCTCCCACAGAGTCTAAAAGTCCATTCTATACATCTGTGTTTCTTTTGCTGTCTCACATAGAGGGTTATCAATACCATCTTTCTAAATTCCATATATATGTGTTAGTATACTGTATTGGTGTATTACTTTCTGGCTTACTTCACTCTGCATAATAAGCTCCAGTTTCATCCATCTCATTAGAACTGAGTCAAATGTATTCTTTTTAATGGCTGAGTAATACTCCATTGTGAATATGTACCACTGCTTTCTTATCCAATCATCTGCTGATGGACATCTATGTTGTTTCCATGTCCTGGCTATTGTAAATAGTGCTGCGATGAACATTGGGGTACACGTGTCTCTTTCCATTCTGGTTTCCTCGGTGTGTATACCCAGCAGTGGGATTGCTGGGTCATAAGGCAGTTCTATTTGCAATTTTTAAGGAATCTCCACACTGTTCTCCATAGTGACTGTACTAATTTGCATTCCCACCAACAATGTAAGAGGGTTCCCTTTTCTTTACACCCTCTCCAGCATTTATTGCTTGTAGAGTTTTGGATCGCTGCCATTCTGACTGGTGTGAAATGGTACCTCATTATGGTTTTGATTTGCATTCTCTGATAATGAGTGATGTTGAGCATCTTTTCATGTGTTTGTTAGCCATCTGTATGTCTTCTTTGGAGAAATGTCTGTTTAGTTCTTTGGCCCATTTTTTGATTGGGTCATTTATTTTTCTGGAATTGAGCTGCATAAGTTGCTTGTATATTTTCAAAATTAGTTGTTTGTCAGTTGCTTCATTTGCTATCGTTTTCTCCCATTCAGAAGGCTGTCTTTTCACCTTGCTTATAGTTTCCTTTGTTGTGTAGAAGCTTTTAATTTTAATTAGACCCAATTTGTTTATTTTTGCTTTTATTTCCAGTATCCTGGGAGGTGGATCATAGAGGATCCTGCTGTGATGTATGTCAGAGAGTGTTTTGCCTATTTTTCCTCTAGGAGTTTTATAGCTTCTGGTCTTACATTTAGATCTTTAATCCATGTTGAGTTTATTTTAATCCATTTTAAGTTTATTTTTATGTATGGTCTTGTGAAATGGTTAGAATTGCTCTTATAAAAAAAAATCTACAAACAATAAATACTGGAGAGGTTGTGAACAAAAAGAACCTTTCTACACTGTTGGTGGGAATATAAACTGGTACAGCCACTATAAAAATGGTATTGAGATTCCTTTAAAAACTAACTATTAGTTCAGTTCAGTCACTCACTCATGTCCAACTCCTTGCCACCCCATGAATCACAGCATGTCAGGCATCCATATCCATCACCAACTCTCAGAGTTCACTCAAACTCATGCCCATCAAGTCAGTGATGCCATCCAGCCATCTCATCCTCTGTCTTCCCCTTCTCCTCCTGCCCCCAATCCCTCCCAGCATCAGGGTATTTTCCAATGAGTCAACATTTTGCATGAGGTGGCCAAAGTATTGGAGTTTCAGCTTCAGCATCAGTCTTTCCAATGAACACCCAGGACTGATCTCTTTTAGGATGGACTGGTTGGATCTCCTTGCAGCCCAAGGGACTCTCAAGAGTCTTCTCCAACACCACACTTCAAAAGCATCAATTCTTCGGTCCTCAGCCTTCTTCACAGTCCAACTCTCACATCCATACATGACCACTGGAAAAACCATAGCTTTGACTAGACGGGCCACTGTTGGCAAAGCAATATCTCTGCTTTTCAATATGCTATCTATAGAACTACTCTATCATCCAGACATCCCATTCCTAGGCATATATCTGGAGAAAATCATTATTCAAAAGATACATACACTCCAATGTTCATTGCAGCACTATTTGCAATAACCAAGACATGAAAGTAATCTAAATGCCCATAGACAAAGAAGATGTGGTACATATATACAATGAAATATTACTTAGTCTTAAAAAGAATGAAATAGTGCCATTTGTAGCAACATGGATGAACCTAGAGATTATCATACTAATGAAATAATTCAGACAGAGGCAAATATTATATATCACTTACATGCATAATCTAATAAAAATATAATATAAATGAACCTATTTGCAAAACAGAAACAGATTCCAAAATCAAATTTATGGTTACCAAAGGGGAAATGTGGGAGGAAAGTGATAAATTAGGAGATTGGGATTAATATACACACACTGCTGCTGCTAAGTCACTTCAGTCATGTCCGACTCTGTGAGACCCCATAGACGGCAGCCCACCAGGCTCCCCCGCCCCTGGGATTCTCCAGGCAAGAACACTGGAGTGGTTTGCCGTTTCCTTCTACAATGCATGAAAGTGAAAAGTGAAATTGAAGTCACTCAGTCATGTCTGACTCTTAGTGACCCCATGGACTGTAGTCCACCAGGCTCCTCCATCCATGAGATTTTCCAGCAAGAGTACTGGAGTGGGGGTGCCATTGCCTTCTCCAATACACACACTACTATATATAAAATAGATAACTAACAACAAGGACCTAATGTAGCATAAGAAACTGTATTCAATAATGTGTAATAAATTATATGATGCAGGATACAGGATACTTGGGGCTGGCGCACTGGGATGACCCAGAAGAATGGTATGGCGAGAGAGGTGGGAGGGGGTTCAGGATTGGGAACACATGTACATCCTTGGCGGATTTATGTTGATATATGGCAAAACCAATACAATATTGTAAAGTAAAAAAAAAAAAAATCTATATAGGAAAAGAATCTAAAAGAATGGAAACATATATGTACATATATACACATATGTGATTCACTTTGCTGTCCACCTGCAACTAATACAATATTTAAAATCATTTATACTCCAATAAAATTTTTAAAATCCACTTGATGCAACAAAAGCAGTTTTAAGCAGGAAGTTCATATTGATACAGACTACCTCAAGAAACAAGAAATATCTCAAGTAAAGAGTGTAGCTTTATATTTAAATGAAATAGAAAAAGCAGAACTAACAAGCTCAAAGGTAGTAGAAGGAACAAAATAATAAAGATCAGAACAGAAAAAAAAAGAAAAAAATGAAAAAGACAAAATACAATAGAAAAAAATAAATGAAACTAAGAGCTAATTAGTTTAAAAGATAAATAAAATTCACGAACCATTAGCCAGATTCATCAAGAAAAAATTGAGAGACAAGAAAAAAGAAAAGAAAAAGTGGAAGAGGAGAAATTACAAATAATATAACAGAAATACAAAGAATCATAACAGAATACTGTGAAAAAACAAATGCCAACAAATTAGACAATCTATAAGAAATGAATAAATTCTTAGAAACATACAATCTTCCAAGACTGAATCATAAACAAAAAATCTGAATAGAATGATTATTAGTAATAAAATTAAATCAATAAACAAAAAACTCCCCCAAAAATCCAAGTCCAGATAGCTTCATAGGTGAATTGTACAAAACAATCGCAAAGTATGAGCACTTCCAAGCTCATTTTATGATGACAGAAAACTTTTTAACGGTATAATACATTTGCAAATGATATATCCTATAAGTAGTCGATTTTTTAAAATACATAAAAACTCATAAAACTAAATATCAAAAAAGCTTCCCAATTCAGAAAGAGCCAGAAGACTTGAATATATTTTTTTTTCAAATAAGACATACAGATGGACAATAAGCACACAAAAGGATGCTCAACATCACTAATTGTCAGAAAATGAAGATCAAAACCACAATGAACCATCAGTTAACACTTGTCACAATGACTACTATCGAAAGGAAAAGAAAGAATAAGTGTTCATGGAGGATGTGGATGTACACTGTTAGTGCGAGTATAAATTGATGCAGTCACTATGGAAAATAGTATGGAGGTTCTTGAAAAAACTAAAAGTAGAATTATCATATGATCTAGGAATTCCTCTTCTGGGTATTCATCTGAAGAAAACAGAACACTAATTTGAAAAGATACATGCACCCTCATATTTATTACAGCACTATTTAAAATAGCTAAGTTATGAAAGAAACCTAAGTGTTAATCAATGGATGAAAGGATTTAAAATTCACGGTATAAATGTGCATTGGAATACTAGCCACAGAAAAAGAATGAAATCTTGCCTTTTGTAACAGCATGGATGATCCCAGAAGATACTGTGCTAAGTGAAATAAGTCAGACAGAGAAAGACAAACACTATATAATTTCACTTACATGTGGGATCTAAAAACTAAAACAAATGAACAAACAAAACAAAACAGAAAGAGACTTATAGATAAAGAGAACAAACTGGTGGTTGCCAGATGGGAGGAGTCGGGGGAAATGTGTAAAACAGGTAATGAGGATTAAGAGAAACAAACTTCCAGCTTTAAAATCAACAAGTCATGGGAATGTGATATATAGCATATAGAATATATTCAATAATATTTTAATAACTCTCTAGAGTTTCAGAATGTAACAAGATTTATCATGGTGATCATTTCATAATGTATAAAATTTTTGATTAACTGTATTCTGCAGTTGAAACTAACATTATATGTTGATTATATTTAAATAAAACTTTTAAATAAAGGAATATAATCTCTCATCTCAGATAAGATTCCTTTCTTAGTAATTCTTAACCAATATACTGATTATTAACCTATGTTCTCTTTGCCCTTACTTTCAGCATTAATGAAACTCCTTACTAATTTATGTATTAAAACTTTCCATTACAATATTACAAACCATTGGGCCTCTTTGAAATTAAAAAAAAAAAAAAAAAAACTTGCAAATAAAGTTTCCCATGTTTGCCTAAAGGCTATCTGGCTCTACAAGAGACCAGACAGACTACTTCCAAACAATATCAAAGATATAAAGCTGTTTATCTAAAATTTTCTTCTACCATTGTAAAAATGAAATGAAGAACAAAAAGGTTATAAATAAATGTGTTTCCTGGTGTGACGTTCTTCCATTCAAAAGTTTAATTTTCCCTTTCATAGTACTATTCCATTGCCACTTGAAACAATATTTCAAATATATGCATTTTAATCAACCTATTAACAACATAACACAGTGAATACATAAAATTTCAGACTATGTTTTGAAAATGTTTGATATTAAAAACTAAGTTTATAATTGTTAACTTAAAATGTCACATTGAGACACAACTAAATAATTTGAAATCTTGTTAAATCTAGAATAGTTGCAATAAACCCTCTAGACAACACCATGTATTAGGAAATTCAGGTTCTTAACACAGTGTAGTTTGGTGGCTCAGAGGTTAAAGCATCTGCCCCCAATGCGGGAGACCCGGGTTCAATCCCCAGGTCGGGAAGATCCCCTGGAGAAGGAAATGGCAATCCACTCTAGTATTCTTGCCTGGAGAATCCCATGGACGGAGAAGCCTAGTAGGTTACAGTCCACGGGGTCTCAAAGAGTCGGACACGACTGAGCGAATTCACCTCACATCTTAAGATCCATGTACCTATCCTATTAAATCACACCCGAGGAGCAGTGGCTGTGCAGGCACAGGAGGGCTTAGAGGAGCTATCCCACATTGAAGGTCAGGAACGACAGTGGTAAGGAGATACCCCTCGTCCAAGGTAAGGAGCAGAGGCTGTGCTTTGCTGGAGCAGCCATGAAGAGATACCCCACACCCAAGGTAAGAGAAACCCAAGTAAGATGGTAGGTGATTCAAGAGGGCATCAGGGGGTAGACACACTGAAACCATACTCACAGAAAAGTAGTCAATCAAATCACAATAGGACCACAGCCTTGTCTAACTCAATGAAACCAAGCCATGCCTGTGGGGCAACCCAAGACGGGCGGGTCATGGTGGAGAGGGCTGACAGAACTGACAGAACCTGGTCCACTGGAGAAGGGAATGGCAAGCCACTTCAGTATTCTTGCCTTGAGAACCTCATGAACAGTATAAAAAGGCAAAATGATAGTATACCAAAGAGGAACTCCCCAGGTCATTAGGTGCCCAATATACTACTGGAGATCAGTGAAAAAATAACTCCAGAAAGGATGAAGGGATGGAGCCAAAGCAAAAACAATACTGAGTTGTGCATGTGACTGGTGATAGAACCAAGATCCAATGCTGTGGAGAGCAATATTGCATAGGAACCTGGAATGTCAGGTCCATGAATCAAGGCAAATTGGAAGTGGTCAAACAAGAGATGGCAAGGGTAAACGTTGACATTCTAGGAATCAGCGAACTAAAATGGACTGGAATGGGTGAATTTAACTCAGAGGACCATTATATCTACTACTGCGGGCAGGAATCCCTCAGGAGAAATGGAGTAGCCATCATGGTCAACAAAAGAGTCCGAAATGCAGTACTTGGATGCAATCTCAAAAATGACAGAATGATCTCTGTTCGTTTCCAAGGCAAACCATTCAGTGTCACAGTTATCCAAGTCTATGCCCCAACCAGTAATGCTGAAGAAGCTGAAGTTGAACGGTTTTATGAAGACCTGCAAGATCCTTTAGAACGAACACCCAAAAAAGATGTCTTTTTCATTATAGGGGACTGGAATGCTAAAGTGGGAAGTCAAGAAACACCTGGAGTAACAGGCAAATTTGGCCTTAGAATGCGGAATGAAGCAGGGCAAAGACTAAAAGAGTTTTGCCAAGAAAATGCACTGGTCATAGCAAATACCCTCTTCCAACAACAGAAGAGAAGACTTTACACATGGATATCACCAGATGGTGAACACCGAAATCAGACTGATTATATTCTATGCAGCCAAAGATGGAGAAGCTCTATACAGTCAACAAAAACAAGATCAGGAGCTGTCTGTAGCTCCTGTAGCTGTCTGTAGCTCATGAACTCCTTATTACTAAATTCAGATTTAAATTGAAGAAAGTAGGGAAAACAGCTAGACCATTCAGGTATGACCTAAATCAAATCCCTTATGATTATACAGTGGAAGTGAGAAATAGATTTAAGGGCCTAGATCTGATAGATAGAGATCTGGAAGATCTGGAAGATCTCCTGGAAGCTGAAATGGCAACTCACTCCAGTATTGTTGCCTGAAAAAATCGCATGGACAGAGGCGCTTGGCAGACTACAGTCCAAAGAATCAGACATGACTGAGCGACCGAGCACACTGTCAGAGTAGAGATAAGTAATATTTCCAATATTTAGCTGTGTCTGCCTTTTTATTTGGGGACAGATAATGAGAGGGAACTGACTGTGAAAGTAAATATTGTTTCATTAGATTATATAAAATTGCTGAAAGTCACAGAAATGAATGTACTACATTTTAAAGCACCAAAATCTTTTGAAATTTCACCACTGATATTTCCTTTTTGAACAGCATGTTCTCAAAATGTAAAATTTCAGTTAATCAAAAAGCACTCGCTGAGTACATAAAAGTTATGACACACCACATAAGGGAAGTTTTAATAGGTACATCAGATCAATTTGCAATGGAACTTCTCTTTGATGAAAATAAGATTAACAAAATACACCAACATGAAACAGAACTGATATGTTCAGCTACTGTAGAGTTATAAACCATCACTGATGCTTTAGTTCCACTATTTATCCCACAATCCAAAGAGATATGTTTCTAGTTTGATGTGAGTGAGGCATAATGACCTTGAAACTATAGCAATTTGAGATTAGCACAGAGGATTTTCTGAGTCCTCCAAATCTAGTGCTTTTTACCCTGATTATGAAGCGCTACAGCCCTCTTTCTAGGACTCTAAAACAATAAAATGCAGGAAAAAAACAAGCATTAACGAGAATCTAAATGTTGATGTATGGCAAAACCAATACAATACTGTAAAGTAATTAACTTCCAATTAAAATAAATAAATTTATATTTTTTAAAAAATAAAAATAAAAGATTCTATGTAATTTACCTACTCCAGGCCAGGGATGTTAGACAGAAGCGTTTCCATTCAGCAAATATTTGCTAATCACGTATTATGTGTCAGGCACTGTTCTAGCACCGTAAATAAACAAAGCAAGCAAAATAGACACTCCCAGCCCTTATGAAACATATATCTAATTTTAAACTAAAATCAAATGTTCTAAATTTAGATGCTAGATGTTCTGAATTTTTATTGAAGTATAGTTGCTTTGCACTGCTGTCAGTTTCTGCTATATAGCAAAGTGAATAGGTTATACATGTGCATATATCCATCTTTTTTAGACTCTTCCCATATAGACCACTACAGAGTATTGAGAAGAGTTTCCTGTGCTATACAGTAAGTCCTTATTATATATATATATATATATATATATATATATATATATATATATACACACACACACACATATGTCAATCCCAATCTCCCAGTTCATCCTCCCACCCTTTCCCCTTGGTATGCATACATTTATTCTCTACATCTATATCTCTATTTTCCTTTGCAAATAGTATCATCCATACCATTTTTGGGCTTCCCAGGTGCCAATCCAGGAGATGAAAGAGGCAGGGGTTTGATCCCTTGGGCAGGAAGATCTCCTGGAGTAATAAATGGCAACCCAATCCAGTATTCTTGCCTGGAAAATTCCATGGGCAGAGGAGCCTGGTGGGCTACAGTCCAATGGGTCACAGAGTCAAAAACAACTGAGCACACATGTACATACAATTTTTCTAGATTTTAATATGTGTGTGTGTGTGTGTGTGTGTGTGTGTGTGTGTGACACACACACACACACACACAGACTGAGATATACTTGTTTTTCTCTTTCTGATTTACTTCACTCTGTATGGCACTCTTTAAGTCCATCCACATCTCTGCAAATGACATAATTTTATTCATTTTAATGGCTGCATAATATTCCATTGTACATATGTACTAAGTCTTATTTCTCCGTTCATTTGTCAATGGACAATTAAGGTGGTTTCCATAACCTGGCTATTGCAAATAGTGCTGCAATGAATGTTGAGGTGAATGTACTTTTTTTGAATTATGGTTTTCTCTGGTTATATGACCAGTAGCAAGATTGTTGGGTTATATTGTAACTCTACTTTTATTTTTTAAGGAACTCCCATACTGTTCTCCATAGTGGTAGTATCAGTTTACATTCCCAACAGCAGTGCAAGAGAATTCCATTTTATCCACACCCTCTTGAGTATTTATTGTTTATAGAGTTTTCAATTATGATGGTTCTGACTGGTATGAGATGATATCTCATGGTAGTTTTGATTTGCATTTTTCTAATAATTTATGATTTGGGGCATCTTTTCATGTGTTTGTTAATCATCTATATGTATTCTTTGGAGAAATGTCTACTTAGGTCTTCTGCCCAGTTTTTGATTGGGTCATTTGTTGATTTTATATTGAGTTGAATGAGCAGTTTGTATATTTTGCATGGTAATTCCTCGTCAGTTGCCTCATTTGCAAATATTTTCTCCCATTCTGAGTGCTGTCTTTTCATGTTGTTTATATATTTCCTCATTGTGCAAAAAGATTTTAAGTTTAATTAGGTTCCATTTGCTTATCTTTCTTTTTGTTTTTGTTTTCATTAACCTTAGGAGGTGGGTCAAAAATATCTTGCAGCAATTTACATCAAAGTGTTTTCTGCCTACGTGTTCCTCTAAGACTTTTATGTGTTTAACCTTATCTTTTGATCTTTAACCCATTTTGAATTTATTTTTGTATACGGTGTTATATAGTGTTATAATTTCATTCATTTACATGGAGCTGTTTAGTTTTCCTTGCACTAATTATTGAAGATGCTGTCTTTTCCCCATTTTTTATTCTTGCCTTATTTCTCATAGATTAAGTGACAGTGATATTATAAAATTGGAAAAAAAATGAATAGAAAGAATCACAGCAAATTTTATTTTTTCCCCTAGGAAAATAGTCTTCCCTAAAACACCAATTTACATATCAGCAGAGATATGATCAACAAAATTTTTAAAAGGGTAGCTTCAAAGATATGAGACAATTTTAAAAAATGCATTTTCAGAAACATAAACAAAGGGAGCATCTGGAAAGGAGGCTAGTTTCACAGGAGAAAGATTAAATAATGTGGAATTGTTGTTGTTTAGTCACTCAGTCATGTCTGACCCATGGAATGTAGCACACCAGGCTCCCTGTCCCTCAGTATCTCTTGAGTTTGCTTAAACTCATGTCCATTGGGTCGATGATGCCAGCCAAACATCTGATCTTCTGCTGGCCCCCTCTCCTCCTGCCCTAAATGATTCCCAGCATCAGGGTCTTTTCCAATGAGTTGGCACTTCATATCAGGTGGCCAAAGTATTAAAGCTTCAGTTTCAGCATCGCCCTTTCCAATGAATATTCAGGGTTGATTTCCTTTAGAATTGACTAGTTTGTTCTCCTTCTCAAGAGGCTTCTCCAGCACCACAGTTCAAAACATCAGTTCTTTGGTCCTCAGCCTTCTTTATGGTCCAGCTCTCATATCCATACATGACTACAGGGAAAACCATAGCTTTGACTTTACATTCATCAGCAAAGTTATGTCTCTGCTTTTTAATATGCCTTCCAGGTTGGTCACAGCTTTTCTTCCAAGGAGCAAATTTCATTTAATGTGGTGGTTGCAGTCACCATCCACAGTAATTTTATATCCCAAGGAAATAAAGTCTGTGACTGTTTCCATTTTTTCCCCATCTATTTGCCATGAAGTGATGAGACCAGATGCCATGGTCTTAGTTTTTTGCATGCTGAGTTTTAAGACAGCTTTTTCACTTTTCTCTTTCACTTTCATCAAAAAACTATTTTCTCTTCACTTTCTGCCATTAGGGTGGTGTCATCTGCATATCTGAGGTTATTGATACTTACCCTGACAATCTTTATTCCAGCTTGAGCTTCATCCAGCCCATCATTTCACATAATGTACTGTGCATATAAGTTAAATAAGCAGAGTGACAATATACAGCCTTGACATACTCCTTTCCCAATTGTGAACCAGTCCATTGTTCCATGTCTGATTCTAACTGTTGCTTCTTGTCCTGTATACAGATTTCTCAGGAGACAGGTAAACTCTTCTGGTATCCCTATCTTTTAAGAATTTCCCACAGTTTGTAGTGATCCACACAGTCAAAGGCTTTATCATAGACAATGAAGCTGATGTTTTTCTGGAATTTCTTTGTTTTTTCCTATGATCCATCAAATGGATCTCTGGTTCCTCTGCTTTTATTAAATCCAGCTTGAACATCTGGAATTTCTCAGCTCACATACTGCTTAAGCCTAAACCAAAACCATCCCCAAGAAAAAGAAATGCAAAATGGCAAAATGGCTGTCTGAAGAGACCTTATCAATAGCTGAGAAAAGAAGAGAAGTGAAAGGCAAAGGAGAAAAGGAAAGATATACCCATCTGAATGCAGAGTTCCAAAGAAAAGCAGAGAGATAAGAAAGCCTTCCTCAGTGATCAATGCAAAAAAATAGAGGAAAACAATAGAATGGGAAAGTCTAGAGATCTCTTCAAGAAAATTAGAGATATCAAGGGAATATTTCATGCAAAAATGGGCACAATAAAGGACAGAAATGGTGTGGACATAATAGAAGCAGAAGATATTAAGAAGAGGTGGTAAGAATACCCAGAAAACTGGGTCTTAGTGACCCAGATAACCAGGATGGTGTGATCACTCATCTAGAGCCAGACATCCTGGAGTGTGTAGTCAAGTGAGCCTTAGGTGGAGGTGATGGAATTCCAGCTGAGCTCTTTGAAATCCTAAAAGATGATGCTGTTAAAGTGCTGCACTCAATATGCCAGAAAATTTGGAAAACTCAGCAGTGGCCACAGGACTGGAAAAGATCAGGTTTCATTCCAATCACAAAGAAGGGCAATTCCAAAGAATGTTCAAACTACCACACAATTGCACTCATTTCACATGCTAGCAAGGTAATGCGAAATACAGTACAAGAAACAAGTGAAGTCTGTGCCAGTTTTCTAAAGCTAATTCTTGTTATGAAAATAAACAGAATCGTATACATAGATTTAGGTATGTATATCAAACATGTAGGGCTTCCCTAGTGGCTCATACAGTAAATAATCTGTCTGCCAATACGAGACTCCTGGATTTGATCCCTGAGTTGGGAAGATCCCCCTGGAGAAGGGAATGGCAACCCACTCCGGTATTCTTGCCTGGAGAAGTCCATGGACAGAGGAACCTGGTAGGCTAATTCCATGGGGTCACAAAAGTCAGACATGACTGAGTGACTAAAACATACACACACACACACACACACACACACACACACACACACACACACATCAAACACATAACTGGATAATTTCATTCAAATATTATTGAACATCATTCTGTGCCAGGCACTATGCTAGCGATACAACAATAAATAAAAACATATTCAACCCCTGCTCTCCATCTTGGAATCAGAATGAACTGTGTTGAGCACAATGATGGAAGGTACAGGAGCCTATACAAGAACACAGGAGAGATTTCAATTAATCTAAGGGTAAGGAAACCCTCTTTGAGAAAGTAACATTTTATTTGAAACTTGAAGGAAAATTTAGGAAAGAGAGAAGGCTGAATGAAGATTGTTCCTAGAAGATGTAATAGCATATGTGAAGACCTAAAAAGAAGAGGAAGAGCATGGCACTTTTCAGAACAAAAAGAAGAGCCATGGTTGGAAGGTAGAAAGCCAGGTTGTTCAGAGACTCTAAAAATAAGGTGATGATTTAAAGGAATTAGTCACGTGAATGTAATTGAATTTACATTTTAAAAGGTCATTCTGTCCAATGGAAAGGAAAGTGATGAGCTAGTGGCTCTGAGAAGATCCATTTTTAACACCCATATTCAAGGCCATCATATCTGAGTTTTCCAGTATTAGAGAGAAAGTGAGCAGAGGGGTTTTAATGGAATTCAGAATTAAGAGATTTACATCAAGGATTACATTAGAAACCCTTTCCTCTACTATGATTCTTAGAGGATGAGATTGGAATATATTCAGAACTCCTTCTCTGATACTAAATTTTAGGATCCTTGCTCTTGGAGTCCAACCCTTGATCACAACATACATTAATCTTCTGAAATTGGAAATTGAGGGAGGCAGTGTAAGTCATGGTCAAATTTCATTAATTAACCCAATAAATTCAGTGTCTATTCCAAACAGGCACTATTCTAAATATGAGATACAGCTGCAAATAAAACAGCAAGGCCCCACTTTTATTGGGTTTGTATTATAGTGAAAGGAGACAGATAGTAGACAAATGTTATGAAGAAATACTGAATATGAAAGAAATAAGTAACAGAAAGTGACTACCAGTGATGAGTGGGATTGCATAAATATGCCATTAGATTGGGCAATCAGGAAAAGCCTCCTTATAGCAACATTTGAGCTGTGACCTGAATGAAAGGAAGCACCTTATCTAAAATGAAATGGCACAGTATTCTAGACAGGGAGAATGAAAAATGAAAAGGCCCCTGGCAAAGAATGAAATCAGTGTGTCTGAGATAGAAAGGTCAACTTGGCTGGGCCTTAGCAAGCAAAGAGGAAAATAGTAGGAGACGAGGCTGGAGAGGTGTGCAGGAGCAAGATCATCTAAGGCTTTGTAGGTCACTGTGAGTAACAGAGGTCTTGTTTTATGTATGGTGGGAAGCCAAAATAAGTCAATACTAATCATGAACAACCCTAGGTTTACTCTTTACATCCACCTAATAGATTATCACCCCATTGTCACCTGAAAGGAGGCTAAGAGCTTCATATTCACGTTTAGTTAATCAGGTCTCCTTGAAAAAAAGGAGAGAGAAAGTAATTATAGCCAGTTATAAGGTGAGTTTGCAACAATGAAGAGTACATACTTAGTCCAGACTAAACTTACACTGACTTTATATAAATCAAAGAGCCATCAGAAGGCAGCTACACATACATTCACCTACAAATTTGGATTCATGGCTTGAAGACTTAACAGGTTCTGCTTCAAGTGATCTTTGAGAATAATCATCAGTAGAGACAGCAGGTGCATTTGATTGTCTATCAAATGGTGTAATTTCAAAATGGTAAGAGATCAGCTTTAAATCATTCACAGAATTTTGGGCACTGAGTTTTGACTACCCAACATTCTGCCTATAAAAATAAAAGATAGTCTATGGGTTTCCATATCAAATGAAAATATAAACAAAACTAATTATTTCCTAAAATCTTGATTTGCTTCTGCAAGAACTCTTCCTTTTTGAAGAAAATTATTTTGTTGCAATCAAGTCTCCAGGAGATGCTGAAGGACAGGGAAGCCTGGTATGCTGCAGTCAGTGGGGTCACAATGAGTTGGACACGACTGAGCTACTAAACAACAAAAACAAATTTTGTAGCAATGAGCATCTGTATTATATAATTTATCTTCATTCTTAACAGTGATAATAGATCAAGTAAGCCAGAGCAGAAACAAACAAAAGGCAGAAATCCCTGTCATTGGAACTGACGACTCTTGTTTTATATTCCTCAGAAAGTTCACTTCTGTTTAATCAGTCATTTAAATCTTCCTTTTCTTACTTGTCTTTATCCTTTTCCTTAATGATTATTCTTCATATGACTGTCAAACTTTTGCATTGTGACAGTCTAAATTAGTGTTTTGATAGTTATCCCTTGAAAGAAGGCAACAAAGAATAAAATGCCAAATATATATCACGAGTTATATAAATTGATGATACTATGCCTCAATAAATCCAAAATGTGTTCTGTCTTATTATCTGCTTCCCTGGTAGCTCAGATGGTAAAGCGTCTGCCTACAATGTGGGGAGACCTGGGTTCGATCCCTGGGTCGGGAAGATCCCCTAGAGAAGGAAATGGCACCCCCATTCCAGTATTCTTGCCTGGAAAATCCCATGGAATGAGGAGCCTGGTAGGCTACAGTCCATGGGTTCGCAAAGAGTCGGACACAACTGAGTGACTTCACTTCACTTCACTTGTTAATAAGTGATTTCCAAACAATTCATTTGATAGGCTTTGGGTCTGCTTAAACCAAAAAGTTTTAGCTTTGCTAATAATACATGCACATATTGAGTGTCCAACAAATGTTTGAAGATGTAAGCATAAGCATGACTGATCAAGTAATTTAGAAATGGGAGATTAAGGCAAGTGAGGTTCAATAATGTTAACTAATTTGTGCAAATTTTCTGAATCAGTAAATGTCAGAGCTGTTATTAGAGCCCAAATCTAATTTCAAAGCACATACTATCTCCACCATATCATTGGTTACTGAAAAGTAAGGAATAAATAAATGAAAAAGTCTAGAAAGAATGTCTACTATTAGAAACAAAACATCTTCTTAGATAGGTAAAATTCAGGTGTTCTATTTGATAAAATTAGCCATATAATTTTTCACAAGTTAAGCATGAAAACTGAAGAAGGAAATGGCAACCCACTCCAGTGTTCTGGCTTGGGAAATCCCATGGACAGAGAAGCCTGGTGGGCTACAGTCCATGGAGTCACAAGTGCTGGACACAACCTAGCAGCTAAACCACCCACCACCAAGCATGAAAACTACAAGTACTATCTTAAATTATAAAAATTATTGTTCATAAGTAGAATTCTGTCAACAATTTACTTCTACATCTTTCATTTTTATATTAAGCTAAGAAGAGCAATGGCATGATGGCTTCACCTACTGAATGGGCATGAGTTTGAGCAAACTCCAGGAGACAATGAAGGACAGGGAAGCTTGACATGCTGCAGTTCATGTGGTCACAAAGAGTCAGACATGACTTAGTGACTGATCAATGACAACAACAAAGAAGAGCAATATAAAGAGTGCCAAACAAAAACACTGTAGATCAGGAAATGTTTTAAAAATCTTCCCCAGCCACTATCTCAAATCATGGGGAAAATTGTATCTTTAATTTTACATTGCAAATTATACAGATATTTCTACAAATATAAATTCATAAAACTTTGCCATACTCTTCACTTTTGCACATACTACTTTTAATTCTTGCATATCTTCATATATAATGTATTTAATTAGATTTGCAAAGTTTTGCAAGTTTAATTGGCTCTGTGTGTCTTTGAATGCATGTTTTTATATGCTGTCAGGAATTTGAGGCATTTGGGGCTAATAAGAGAAAAGACATAACCACAAGAGACAGTAACACAAAATAATTTTATTGGATAGAATTTGGACAGTTTCCTGAGTAGAGATGTCCTTCACAGCAGGAGTTTGTCCAGAGGCTAAGGTGAAGGGGTCTCAACACAGGAGAGGAGGAAAAAGGAACTCCCTTGGGGTATAGAAGATCAGAGAAGGGCTTAGGTGTCTAGGTGATGTCACTCAACAGCATGCCAGGGAGTCTCTGAACAGATAGCGCCAGAGGGCCATAACAGCTTGGGATCTTACAGCCACAAAGATATTTTATCAATGGCTGACAGATGTGGGGTGAAGTTTCACAGGGTATACAAATCAGGCAAGTTCTAAATTTCTAAAAATATGCTTCAGGTGGCTACTGTAAAAAAAAATTGGATATATACAAATTTGAAATTGGTACCACAGGGCTTTTGAGCTAATGTGCTTTAGCCTGCAATTAAGAAATAAACAACACTGGGGCCAAATAACACAAAGGCCATCTTTGGCTCGCCATTTAAAAATGCAGCAGCAGTCAGAACCAATAAACAAGCATATGAAAATCTTTGTATATAAAACATAAGTTCAACTTAAGAGTTTTTATGATTTCAATAGCCCTGTATATACATACATATAAATGTGTGTGTGTGTGTGTGTGTGTGTGAGAATATGGAGACACAAATATAATCATGTCTCCAAGGTCTTTATACCTAATAAAAAATAAGTGAACAATTAAAAACTAAAGGGTATCTTTAATGTAGTAGACATTTTTTCATAATTTGAAAAGAAAAAAATAATTGACCAACAAATAACCATGAAAATATGTGTTCAAAGACAATGATTTTGCCATAAACTAGATATCCTCTTTTATATTTAAAGTACATATATAAATTGAAAGATATATATATATATATATATATATATACACACACACATACATATACATGTGTATATGTATATCTGTGTATATAGTCAACATCCTGGAAATATAAAACAAAATCTCAAATAGAAATAGTATCAGCATCATAATAGCAAACCATAAATATTTCCTCTGTCACCTAGCCAGATAATGCAAATTTCAATGAGTATATTTTTCCAAGTAGAGAACAGTTTATTCCCTTAAATAAAACATGCTAGTGCCTTGAAGATGGTGGAGGAATAGGACAGGGAAATCACTTTCTCCCCCACAAATTCATCAAAAGAACATTTAAATGCTGAGTAAATTCCACAAAACAACTTCTGAATGCTGGCAGAGGACATCAGGCACCCAGAAAAGCAGCCATTGTCTTTAAAAGGAGATGTTTTATCAATGGTGCTGTATAGAAGGAGAAGTCTTGTGACTACTGTAAAAATAAGACTGAAAACCAGAAGCAAGAGGCTTAAGTCCAAACGCTGAAAACACCAGATAACTCCTGACTCCAGGGAACATCAATCGACATGAGCTCATCAAACACCTCCATACCTACACTGAAACCAAGCACCACCCAAGGGCCAACAAGTTCCAGAGAAAGACATACCACGCAAATTTTCCAGCAACACAGGAACACAGCCCTGAGCTCCAATATACAGGCTGCCCAAAGTTACTCCAAAACCACTGACATCTCATAGCTCATTAGTGGACACTTCATTGCACTCCAGAGAGAAGAAATCCAGCTCTACCCACCAGAACACCAACACAAGCTTCCCTAAACAGGAAACCTTGACAAGCCACCTGTCCAACCCCAACCACAGTGATGAAACTGCAATAAAGAGAACTCCACAAACTGCCAGAATACAGAAAGGCCACCCCAAACTCAGCAACATAAATAAGATGAAGAGACAGAGTAATACCCAGCAGGTAAAGGAACAAGACAAATGCCCACCAAACCAAACAAAAGAGGAAGAGATAAGGAATCTACCTGATAAAGAATTCCAATTAATGATAGTGAAAATGATCCAAAATCTTGAAATCAAAATGTAATCACAGATAATAGCCTGGGGACAAGGATTGAGAAGATGCAATAAAGGTTTAGCAAGGACCTAGAAGAAATAAAAAAGAGTCAATATATAATGAATAATGCAATCAGTGAGATCAAAAACACTCTGGAGGTAACAAATACTAGAATAACAGAGGCGGAAGATAGGATTAGTGAATAAGAAGATAGAATAGTAGAAATAAATGAATCAGAGAAGAAAAAGGAAAACAAATTAAAAGAAATGAGGACAATCTCAGAGACCTCTGGGACAATGTTAAACGCCCCAACATTTGAATCATAGGAGTTCCAGAAGAAGAAGAAAAAAGAAAGGCCTTGAGAAAATACTTGAGGAGATAACAGTTGAAAACTTCCTTAAAATGGAGAAGGAAATAATCACCCAAGTTCAAGAAACCCAGAGAGTCCCAAACAGGATAAAGCCAAGGTGAAACATCACAAGACACATATTAATCAAATTAACAAAGATCAAACATTAAAAATATATATTAAAAGCAGCAAGGGAAAAACAAAAAATAATACACAAGGGGATTACCATAAGGATAACAGCTGATCTTTCCATAGAAACTCTTCAGGCCAGGAGGGAATGGCAGGACATACTTAAAGTGATGAAAGAAAATAAGCTACAGCCCAGATTACTGTACCCAGCAAGGATCTCATTAAAATATGAAGGAGAAATCAAAAGCTTTACAGACAAGCAAAAGCTGAGAGAATTCAGCACCACCAAACCAGTTCTCCAACAAATGCTAATGGATATTCTCTAGACAGGAAACACAAAAAGAGTGTATAAACTCGAACCCAAAACAATAAAGTAAATGGCAATGGAATCATACTTATCAATAATTACCTTAAACGTGAATGGGGTGAATGCCCCAACCAAAAGGCAAAGACTGACTGAATGGATGCAAAAGCAAGACCCTTATATATGTTATCTCCAAGAGACCCACCTCAAAACAGAGGACACATACAGACTGAAAGTGAAGGGCTGGAAAAAGATATTCCATGCAAATTGAGATGAAAAGAAAGCAGGAGTAGCAACAATCGTATCAGATAAAATAGACTTTAAAACAAAAGCTGTGAGAGGACACAAAGAAGGACACTACATAATGATCAAAGGATCAATCCAAGAAGAAGATATAACAATTATAAATGTATATGCACCCAACATAGGAGCACCACAATATGTAAGACAAATGCTAACAAGTATGAAAAGGGAAATTAACAAAAACACAATAATAGTGGGAGACTCTAATACCCCACTCACACCTATGGAGATAGATCAACCAAACAGAAAATTAACAAGGAAACACAAATTTTAAATGATACAATATACCAGTAAAACCTAATTGATATCTATAGGACATTTCATCCCAAAACAATGAAATTCACCTTTTTCTCAAGTGCACATGGAACCTTCTCCAGGATAGATCACATCCTGGGCCATAAATCTAGACTTGGTAAATTCAAAAAAAAAAAAAATTGGAATCATTCAAAGCATCTTTTCTGACCACAATGCAGTAAGATTAGATATCAATTAAAGGAGAAAAACTATTTAAAAATTGCAACATATGGAGGCTGAACAACACGCTTCTGAATAACCAACAAATCACAGAAGAAATAAAGAAAGAAATCAAAATATGCATAAAAATGAATGAAAATGAAAACACAACAACCAAAACCTGTGGGACACTGTGAAAGCAAGGGGAAAATTCATAGCAATACAAGCATACCTCAAGAAACAAGAAAAAAGTCAAATAAATAACCTAACTCTACACTTAAAGCAACTAGAAAAGGAAGAAATGAAGAACCCCAGGGTTAGTAGAAGGAAAGAAATCTTTAAAATTAAGGCAGAAATAAATGCAAATGAAACAAAAGAGACCATAGCAAAAATCAACAAAGCCAAAAGCTGGTTCTTTGAGAGGATAAATAAAATTGACAAACCATTAGCCAGGCTCATCAAGGAAAAAAAGGGAGAAAAATCAAATCAATAAAATTAGAAATGAAAATGGAGAGATCAAAACAGACAACACACAAATACAAAGGATCACAAGAGACTACTATCAATAATTATATGCCAATAAAATGGACAACGTGAAAGAAATGGACAAATTCTTAGAAAAGTACAAAACTTCCCAAAACTGAAACAGAAAGAAAATCTTACAGATCCATCACAATCACAGAAATTAAAACTGTAGTCAGAAATCTTCCAGCAAACAAAAGCCCAGGACCAGACAGCTTCACAGCTGAATTCTACCAAAAATTTAGAGAAGAAATAACACCTATCCTACTCAAACTCTTCCAGAAAATTTCAGAGGAACGTAAACTTCCAAACTCATTCTATAAGGCCACCATCACATTAATACCAAAACCTGACAAAGATACCACAAAAAAAGAAAACTATAGGCCAATATCACTGATGAACATAGATGCAAAAATCCTTAACAAAATTTTAGCAACCAGAATTCAACAACACATTAAATAGGTCATACACCATGACCAAGTGGGCTTTATCCTAGGGATGCAAGGATTCTTCAATATCTGTATACCAATCAATGTAATACACCACATTAACAAATTGAAAAATAAAAGCCATATGATTATCTCAATAGATGCAGAGAAAGCCTTTGACAAAACTCAACATTCATTTATGATAAAAACTCTCCAGAAAGCATGAATAGAAGGAACGTACCTCAACATAATAAAAGCTATATATGACAAACCCACAACAAACATTATCCTCAATGGTGAAAAATTGAAAGCATTTCCCCTAAAGTCAGGAACAAGACAAGGATGCCCACTTTCACCACTACTATTCAACATAGTTTTAGAAGTTTTGACCACAGCAATCAGAGCAGAAAAAGAAATAAAAGGCATCCAGATTGGAAAAGAAGAAATAAAACTCTCACTGTTTTCAGATGACATGATCCTCTACATAGAAAACCCTAAAGACTCCACCAGAAAATTACTAGAGCTAATCAATGAATATAGTAAAGTGGCAGGACATAAAATCAACACAGAGAAATCCTTTGCATTCCTATACACTAATAATGAGAAAATAGAAAGAGAAATTAAGGAAACAATTCCATTCACCATTGCAATGAAAAGAATAAAATACTTAGGAATATATCTACCTAAAGAAACTAAAGACCTATATATAGAAAACTATAAAAAACTGGTGAAATAAATCAAAGAGGACACTAACAGATGGAGAAATATACCATATTCGTGGATGAGAAGAATCAATATAGTGAAAATGAGTATACTACCCAAAGCAATTTATAGATTCAGTACAATCCCTATCAAGCTACCAATAGTAGTTTTCACAGAGCTAGAACAAATAATTTCACAATTTGTATGGAAATACAAAAAACCTTGAATAGCCAAAGCAATCTTGAGAAAGAAGAATGGAACTGGAGGAATCAACCTGCCTGACTTCAGCCTCTACTACAAAGCCACAGTCACCAAGACAGTATGGTACTAGCACAAAGACAGAGCTATAGATCAATGGAACAAAATAGAAAGCCCAGAGATAAATCCACGCACCTATGGAAACCTTATATTTGACAAAGGGGCAAGAATATACAATGGATTAAAGACAATCTCTTTAACAAGTGGTGCTGGGAAAACTGGTCAACCACTTCTAAAAGAATGAAACTAGAACACTTTCTAACACCATACACAAAAATAAACTCCAAATGGGTTAAAGATCTAAATGTAAGACCAGAAACAATAAAACTCCTAGAGGAAAACATAGGCAAAACACTCTTTGACATACATCAAAGCAGGATCCTCTATGACTCACCTCCAAGAATACTGAAAATAAAAGCAAAAAGAAATAAATGGGACCTAATTAAACTTAAAAGCTTCTGCACAATAAAGGAAACTATAAGCAAGGTGAAAATACAACCTTAGGAAGAGGTTAAAATATTAGCAAATGAAGCAACTGACAAACAGCTAATCTCAAAAATATATAAACAACTCCTGAAGCTCAATTCCAGAAAAATAAAAGACCCAATAAAAAAATGGGCCAAAGAATTAAATACACATTTCTCCAAAGAAGACATACAGATGGCTAACAAACACATGAAAAGATGCTCAACATCACTCATTATCAGAGAAATGCAAATCAAAACCACAATGAGATACCATTTCATGTCAGTCAGAACGACTGTGATCCAAAAGTCTACAAGCAATAAATGCTGGAAAGGGTGTCAAGAAAAGGGAACCCTCTTACAATGTTGCGAGGAATGCAAACTAGTACAGCTACCGTGGAGAACAGTGTGGAGATTCCTTAAAAACTGGAAATAGAAATGCCATATGACCCAGCAATCCCAGTGCTAGGGATACACACCGAGGAAAGCAGAATGGAAAGAGACACATGTACCCCAGTGTTCATCGCCGCACTGTTTATAATAGCCAGGACATATAAGCAACCTAGATGTCCATCAGCAGACGAATGGATAAGAAAGCTGTGGTACATATACACAATGGAGTATTACGCAGCCATTAAAAGAATTCATTTGAATCAGTTCTAATGAGGTGGATGAAACTGGAGCCTATTATACAGAGTGAAGTAAGCCCGAAAGAAAAAGACCAATACAGTATACTAACGCATATATATAGAATTTAGAAAGATGGTAATGATAAGCCTGTATGCGAGACAGCAATAGAGACACAGATGTATAGAATAGTGTTTTGGACTCTGTGGGAAAGGGAGAGGGTGGGATGATTTGGGAGAATGGCACTGAAACATGTATAATATCATGTATGGAATGAATCGCCAGTCCAGGTTCAATGCATGATACTGGATGCTTGGAGCTGGTGCACTGAGAAGACCCAGAGGGATGGTACAGGGAGGGAGGAGAGACGGGGAGGTCCAGAATGGGAAACACGTGTATACCTGTGGCAGATTCATGTTTATGTATGGCAAAACCAATACAGTATTGTAAAGTAATTAACCTCCAATTAAATAAATTTATATTTTTAAAAAAGAAAATATGCTTTGGCACTTTCCTAGAGGTCCAGTGGTTAAGACTCCACACTTTCACTTCAAGGGCACAGGTCTGATCATTGGTCTTGATCAAAGGAACAAAGATCCTTCATGCCTGTCATGCAGCATGGTCAAAAAAATAAAATAACAAGGTGAGGGGTGGTGTGGAAGAGAGGAAAAGGATAAAATATTCATCTGAATTGGTTAAATCATGTTTCATCAGTGAAATCCTCTCAGCTACAATACACATGGTCAGGTACTTTTCAGTTTACAGAACTTGTTCTTTGCACTAGTGTTGGTTGAAGACAATTTGTTAATGTAAACAGCTTTCCCATTCTGTAATGTTCACTCTTAACTTTAGGTACCACTCTTCATGTTCCAGAAAACCAGTACTCTTCTGTTCTACCACAAAGGATCATACCTTGGAAACCCAGTATTTCAAATGTTACCTCCTGTTAGCCATCTCTGTCCAATTATCTTTCAAATGTACCATGCCCTCGGGAACCTTAGTGACTAGAACTTCCTTGGTGAACATACCCAAGTTAAAGTGCTTATGGCATGTTTATTCCTCTTCAGTTATCTTGTATATTCTTCAAACACTTAAGTCAAAAAGACAGAAAATCAAAAGACAGTTAAGGGAGAGGAAATATTGGAGATCAGAGGGAAATTTCAACCATTTTATCCACAGCACAATTCAATTATGCCTAAAAAAATGCTATTTAATCAGTTAACTAGAGGAGTAAATTCAAGGAGTCTCTGATGTAATTTTCTTTCAGTGAGATATCACTTCACACATTTCACAATAGCTATCACCAAAAGTCTACAAATAACAAGTGTTGCCAAAGATGTTGGAGAAAAAGGAACCCTTGTAACATTGTTTAATGGGAATGTAAATTTGTAAATCCATTATGGAAAACAGCATGAGGTTCCTCAAAAAACTACAAATAGACTTACTATATGACGCAGCAGTTTCATTGTTGGTTATATATCTGGATAAAAGTGAAAACACGAATTCAAAAAGATACAGGCACACCAATGTTCATGGAAGCCCCATTTCCAACAGCCAAACTATGGTAGCAATCCAAGTGTTCATCAACAGCTAAATAAATAAAGAAGATATATGTAAGATATATGTAGTAGAATATGACTCAGCCATAAAAAAGAATGAAATGTTGCCATTTGCTTGCAGCAATATGGATGCACTGAGAGAATATTATGCTTAGTGAAATAAATCAAACAGAGAAAGACAAATATAGTATGTTATCACTTACATGTGGAATCTAGAAAAATAAAATATGAATGAATGCATACAGCAAAATAGAAACAGATGCCCATATTTAGAAAACAAACTAGTGGTTACCAGTAGGGGAGTGGTATGTTGAAAGTATTGGATTAAGAGATACAAACTACCATGTATAAAATAGATAAATAAGAAGTATATATTGTATAGTACAGGGAATTATAACCACTGACTTGTAACAACTTTTAATGGAAGATAAACTGTAAAAAAACTGAATCAATATGCTAAACACCTGAAAGTAATATAATAATGTAAAGCAACTATATTTCAATAAACTGTCAATATATTAATGTATTTTTAAAAATGATACAGTCAAGGACTTTACAGTATTTACTTATGATGCAATAATGGAAATAACCTAAATATTTAAATATAAGGAACATATAACATGTGATAAAATGTTATTCAATTATATTTACTGATACAGAAATATGGTCATAAGAAGTTATGGGAAAATTTAATCTATAAATCAATACAAATATACAATATTTTTGTAAACACATATACCTCTAAAAATGCTAGAGTAATTTTAGTGACATCTCCAGATAGTGGGTTTTGAGTAATATTTCATTATCTTTCTTATCATTGTCTACATTTTTAGCTTTTTAGATTAAAAGAAGATATATATATATATATATATATATATTTATGTTTTAAATGAGCAGTTGGTACATTACTTCAAATATCTAAGTATGAGTAACTTAAGGTCAAGGTGTTGTTGTTGTTCATTCGCAAAGTTGTGTCTTAACACTTTGAGACCCCATGGACAGCAGCATGCCAAGCTCCTCTGTCCTCCACTCTCTCACATAGTTTGCTCAAACTCATGTCAGTTGAGCCGGTGATGCTATCTAAACACTTCATCTGTCACCACCTTCTCCTTTTGCTTTCAGTCTTTACCAGCATAAGGGTCTTTTCCAGGGAGTCAGCTCTTCACATCAGGTAACCAAAGTGTTGGAGCTTCAGCTTCATCATCAGTCCTTCCAATGAACCAGTTCAGTTCAGTCGCTCAGTCGTGTCCGACTCTTTGCGACCCCATGAATTGCAGCACACCAGGCCTCCCTGTTCATCACCATCTGTCGGAGTTCAATCAGACTCACGTCCATCGAGTCCGTGATGCCATCCAGCCATCTCATCCTCGGTTGTCCACTTCTCCTCCTGCCCCCAATCCCTCCCAGCATCAAAGTCTTTTCCAATGAGTCAACTCTTCGCATGAGGTGGCCAAAGTACTGGAGTTTCAGCTTTAGAATCATTCCTTCCAAAGAAATCCAAGGGTTGACCTCCTTCAGAATGGACTGGTTGGATCTCCTTGCAGTCCAAGGGACTCTCAAGAGTCTTCTCCAACATCACAGTTCAAAAGCCTCAATTCTTTGGCTCTCAGCTTTCTTTATAGTTCACCTCTCACATCCATACATGACTACTGGAAAAACCATTGCTTTGACTATATGGAACTTTGTCAGCAAAGTGATGTTTCTGCATTTTAATACACTGTCTAGGTTACATTGTCTAGGTTTGCCATAGCTTTCCTTCCAAGGAACAAGTGTCTTAATTTCATGGTTGCAGACATGGTCTTCAGTGATTCAGGGCCCAAGAAATTTTAAAAAAAAAATGTCACTTCTTCCACATTTTCCCCTTCTATTGGCCATGAAGTGATGGGACCAGATACCATTATTTTAGTTTTTTAATGTTGAGTTTCAATTCAGCTTTTTCACTCTCTTTCACCCTCATCAAGAGGCTCTTTCATTCCTCTTCACTTTATGCCATTAGAATGGCATAATCTTCTTATCTGAGGTCATTGATATTCCTCTCAGCAGTTTTGATTTCAGCTTGTGATTCATCCAGCCCAGCATTTCATATGATGTACTCTGCATATAAGTTAAATAGGCAGGGTGACAATATACAAACTTGTTGGACAAGATACTCATAACCATATCCTCAACATCTAGTATAACCCCTAGAACACAGTAGATATTTAATTGAGTTTTTAATCAAAGGAAATAATAGAAGCCATTGGTTTACAAATTAATCAATTGTGCAGTATCTTAGTGATTTTAAAAATGCTTACTACTTTACTCATTCCTTGGAAAGTTTTATGTTAGGCATTAAAATTTCATTCCAAAACCATCATATAATTATAAAGTAGATTCGATACTATAAGATACAATGTTAATAAAGTCTAGGTCTTAGAGACAACAGCATACTACTCTACAAACTGTTTCCTTATAATGATATTATAATAATGCTTTCAGCTTAAATGATTTTCATCCCAATTTCATCTCAGTCATAATCTTAGACTTTATCATTGCATGGAATTTCTCTGCTGCTTTAATTGTGTTCCTTCTAGTTCCCTGATTATATCATATCATCACATATTAATATTAATAACTTATTCAATGCTTTATCGGCCTTGCTAAACATCTAGGACGCCATATCCAAATATTTCTATTACATTCACAATTTTCTGAACTTTCTAACTCCCTATATCTACAGTGATGAACTCCAACCCTGAATGAAAACAACCAACCATATTCTTAAAATTCCATCTTGATTTATGCAATTTGTTTCAATAAAGATATGACATTCTGATTAGGTACACTAAATATCCATTATATTAAATTTCAATTGGGTCCCCAACTTAATATTATTTCTTTTAATATCTGAATAATTTCCTTATTGAATCTACTGCAGCAACTTTCAAAACTTTTCTGTTTTCCTTTAACCCTTGAAAATTTTCCCAATTATTGCTGTTTCTGTAATAAGTAGTTTTCACAAAAATTTTTCCGTCATCTGTGTCTGACTTTATCATACCTCTTCCTGAAAACTCTTTCTGGCAAAATTCAGACTCAAATTGAAGAAAGTAGGGAAAACCAGTAAGCCATTCAGGTAGGACCTAAATCAAATCCCTTAAGATAATACAGTGGAAGTGACAAATAGATTCAACGGATTAGATATGATAGAGTGCCTGAAGAGCCATGGATGGAGGTTTGTGACACTGTAGATGAGGCAGTGATCAAGACCATACCCAAGAAGAAGAAATGAAAAAATGTAAATTGGTTATCTGAGAAGGCCTTATAAATAGCTGAGAAAAGAAATGAAGCAAGAGGCAAAGGAGAAAGGAAACATATACCCATTTGGATGCAGAATTCCAAAGAATAGCAAGGACAGATAAGAAAGCCTTCCTTAGTGATCAATGCTAAGAAATAAAGGCAAACAATAGAATGGGAAAGGCTAGAGATCTCTTTAAGAGAATTAGACATAGCAAGGGAAAATTTTGTGCAAAGAAGGGCATAATAAAGGACAAAAATGGTATGGCCCTAACAAAAGCAGAAGATATAAAGAAGAGGTGACAAGAATACAATGAAAGCTATACAAAAATATCTTCATGACCCAGAAAACCGTGATGGTATGATCACTTAATTAGAGCCAGACATCCTGCAATGCAAAGTCAAGTGGACCTTAGGAAACATCACTACAAACAAAGCTAGTGGAGGTGATGGAATTTCAGTTGAGTTATTTTAAATCCTAAAATATGATTCTGTGAAAGTGCTGGACTCAATATGTCAGCAAATTTGAAAAACTCAATAGTGGCCACAGGACTGGAAAAGGCCAAGTTTCATTCCAATCCCAAAGAAGGGCCATGCCAAAGAATTCAATCTACCACACAACTGCACTCATCTCACATCTCAAAATTCTCCAAGCCAGGCTTCAAGAGAATGTGAACCATGAACTTCCAAATGTTCAAGCTGGATTTAGAAAAGGCAGAAGAACCAAAGATCAAATTGCCAACATCTGTTGGATCATTGAAAACACAAAAGAATTCCAGAAAAAGCATCTACTTCTGCTTTATTGATTATGCCAAAGTCTTTGACTGTGTAAATCACAACAAACTATGGAAAATTATTCAAGAGATGGGAATATCAAACCACCTTACCCGCTTCCTGAGAAGTCTGCATGCAAATCAAGAAGCAACAGTTAGAACTTGACATGGAACAACAAACTGGTTCTAAATTGGGAAACGAGTACATCAAGCCTGTATATTGTCACCCTGATTGTTTAACTTATATGCAAAGTTCAGTTCAGTTCAGTTCAGTCGCTCAGTCGTGTCTGACTCTTTGCAACCCCATGAATCACAGCACGCCAGGCATCGCTGTTCATTACCATCTCTCAGAGATCACTCAGACTCACGTCCATTGAGTCCGTGACGTCATCCAGCCATCTCATCCTCTGTCGTCCCCTTTTCCTCTTGCCCCCAATCCCTCCCAGCATCAGACTCTTTTCCAATGAGTCAACTCTTCGCATGAGGTGGCCAAAGTACTGGAGTTTCAGCTTTAGCATCATTCCTTCCAAAGGTATCCCAGGGTTGATCTCCTTCAGAATGGACTGGTTGGATCTCCTTGCAGTCCAAGGAACTCTCAAGAGTCTTCTCCAACACCACAGTTCAAAAGCATCAATACTTCGGCGCTTAGCCTTCTTCACAGTCCAACACTCACATTCATACATGACCACAGGAAAAACCATAGCCTTGACTAGACAGACCTTATCAGCAAAGTAATGTCTCTGCTTTTGAATATACTATCTAGGTTGGTCATAACTTTTCTTACAAGGAGTAAGTGTCTTCTAATTTCATGGCTGCCCTCACCATCTCCAGTGATTTTGGAGCCCAAAAAAATAAAGTCTGCCACTGTTTCCACTGTTTCCCCATCTATTTCCCATGGAGTGATGGGACCAGATGCCATGATCTTTGTTTTCTGAATGTTGAGCTTTAAGCCAACTTGTTCACTCTCCTCTTTTACTTTCATCAAGAGGCTTTTGGCTCCTCTTCACTTTCTGCCATAAAGGTGGTGTCATCTGGATATCTGAGGTTTTTGATATGTCTCCTGGCAATCTTGATTCCAGCTTGTGTTTCTTCCAGTCCAGCGTTTCTCATGATGTACTCTGCATAGAAGTTAAATAAGCAGGGTGACAATATACAGCCTTGATGTACTCCTTTTCCTATTTGGAACCAGTCTGTTGTTCCATGTCCAGTTCTAACTGTTGCTTCTTGACTTGCATACAGACTTCTCAAGAGACAGGTCAGGTGGTCTGGTATTCCCATCTCTTTCAGAATTTTCCACAGTTTATTGTGATCCACACAGTCAAAGGCTTTGGCATAGTCAATCAAGCAGAAATAGATGTTTTTCTGGAACTCTCTTGCTTTTTCAATGATCCAGCGGATATTGGCAATTTGATCTGTGGTTCCTCTGCCTTTTCTAAAACCAGCTTGAACATCAGAGAGTTCATGGTTCACATGTCGCTGAAGCCTGGCTTGGAGAATTTTGAGCATTACTTTACTAGCATGTGAGATGAGTACAACTGTGCAGTAGTTTGAGCATTCTTTGGTATTGCCTTTCTTTGGGATTGGAATGAAAACTGACCTTTTCCAGGCCTGTGGCCACTGCTGAGTTTTCCAAATTTGCTGGTGTATTGAGTGCAGCACTTTCACAGCATCATCTTTCAGGATTTGAAACAGCTCAACTGGAATTCCATCACTTCCACTAGCTTTGTTCGTAGTGATGCTTTCTAAGGCCCCCTTGACTTCACATTCCAAGATGTCTGGCTCTAGATTAGTGATCACATCATCATGATTATCTGGTTTGTGAAGATCTTTTTGTACAGTTCTTCCATGTATTCTTTCCACCTCTTCTTAATATCTTCTGCTTCTGTTAAGTCCATACCATTTCTGTCCTTTATCGAGCCCATCTTTGCATGAAATGTTCCTTGGTATCTCTGATTTTCTTGAAGAGATCTCTAGTCTTTTCCATTCTGTTGTTTTCCTCTATTTCTTTGCATTGATTGCTGAAGAAGGCTTTCTTATCTCTTCTTGCTATTCTTTGGAACTCTGAATTCAGATGCTTATATCTTTCCTTTTCTCCTTTGCTTTTTGCCTCTCTTCTTTTCACAGCTATTTGTAAGGCCTCTGCAGATAGCCAAGACAGACTAATAGAGCTTTGCCAAGAAAATGCACTGATCATAGCAAACACGCTCTTCCAACAACACAAGAGAAGACTCTACACATGGACATCACCAGATGGTCAACACCGAAATTAGATTGATTATATTCTATGCAGCCAAATATGGAGAAGCTCTAAACTGTCAACAAAAGAAGATCAGGAGCTGACTGTGGCTCAGATCATGAACTCCTTATTATCAAATTCAGACTTAAATTGAAGAAAGTAGGGAAAACCGCTAGACCATTCAGGTATGACCTAAATCAAATCCCTTATGATTATACAGTGGAAGTGAGAAATAGATTGAGGTACCTAGATCTGATATGCAGAGTACATCATGCAAAATTTTGGGCTGGATGAAGCACAAACTGGAATCAAGATTGCCAGAAGAAATATCAATAACCTCAGATATGCAGATGACACCATCCTTATGGCAAAAAGTGAAGAGGAACTAAAGTGAAAGGGAAGAGTGAAAAAGCTGGCTTAAACTTCAACATTCAGAAAACGAAGACCATGTCATGTGGTCCCATCACTTCATGGCAAATAGATGGGGAAACAGTGGAAACAGTGAGAGACTTTATTTTCTTTGGCTCCAAAATCACTACAGATGGTGACTGCAGCCATGAAATTAAAAGAAGCTTGATTGCTCCTTGGAAGAAAAGCTATGACCAACATAGACAGCATATTTTGAAGCAGAGACATTCCTTTGCCAACAAAGGTCCATCTAGTCAAGGCTATTGTTTTTCCAGTAGTCATGTCCTGATGTGAGAGTTGTACCATTAAAATCTGAGCACTGAAGAATTGCTGCTTTTGAACTGTGGTTTTGGAGAAAAGACTTGAGAGTCCTTTGGACTGCAAGGAGATCAAACCAGTCAATCCTAAAGGAAATCAACCCTGAATATTCATTGGAAGGCCTGATGCTGAAACTGAAGCTCCAATACTTTGGCCACCTATTGCAAAGAACTGACTCCCTGGAAAAGACCCTGATGCTGGGAAAGACTGAAGGCAGGAGGAGAAGGAAATGACAGAGGATGAGACGGTTGGATGGCATCACTAACTCAATGGACGTGAGTTCGAGCAAGGTCCAGGAGATGGTGAAGAACAGGAAAGTCTGGCATGCTGCAGTCAATGTGGTCACAAAAATCAGACAGGACTGATTGAACAACAAGAACATCTAGTCACTGATTCAGCAATCTTTAGTCTCCACTCTGTGCCAGGCACTTTTCTAAGCACTAAGCATGAACAAAATAGGCAAAAACCTCCTATATTCATGAAGCTCTAATTCTAGTGTAAAGATACAGAAATGTAAATTCTGTGGGATATAAGAATGCTATAAATGTTACTATAAATAAATATAGGGAAAGAGCTAAGGTGTATTAAGGTATGCGAGCACTTTTCATATATGTTATTTATCTTTCTACAATTCTTCCAGTGAATTCTAGGTTCCTCAAGGGCAAGAATTTTGGCTTATTCAGTTCTGTATTATGGGTGTTTGATAACTGTCACATTGAATTTCTTGTGATAACTTTCCCTGAAATTTCTATAGATTTTTTTTTCTCTTGTACATATCTGAGAGTCCTAACAAAACCTACATTGTTTGCATGTCAATAAGGAAGATGATTGCTGAGATGTTGTGTGATCTCTTTCAGTTCATGATCTGGCATAAAGGATCAATTTCCCTTCAACTTCCCTTCCTTTACTTAAATTTCTCACTTTAAATTTCAAATTTCAAGAATAACAACAACAATTGTGAGTGTCCATGGAGTGCTTTGTAAAAGGATATGTGCTATGTGTATAGCACCACATAATGAAAAATATATATGTAAGTAGTTCGTGATTCACAAATAGGTCAATTAACTTGAAAATGTTACTTAGAAGGAAACAAGGCAAAGTAACAAAATGGAGTTTCAAAAGTTTAAGATCCTTAGCTTGTGAGAGACACTGAACTATAATTATGATCTGTAAGTCTACATAAAGAATTTAAAGCTCTTGACAGTGTTCCTGGGTTAGCATTTTTGATATCTACATTTATAATGGAGAATCACTGATATAATTTTTGTCAAATGAGGATTTTATTAGCTTGTGTATATCATAATTCAGTAAAGATAATGTTTGAATCTGGGCAAATCTTTAACCAAAATCTCAGTTTTCACAATGTGTTTAGTTAGCCTCATAATATTCTGTTTAAATAGCAGTGAATTCATCTGCTTAATATCTTCAAACTGAATCAGCTATTTGACTTTGTTTGGGATATGAAAAGTAGAGCCAACTCTATATAATAATTCCAGTGATTTATTGATGTCAGAGTAATAATCTGGTCTGCAATTTTCCCCTGCATTGTTGAAGCATCAAATCACTCAATAACGGGGAAAAAGACACTATGGAGAACTTCAAGATGACTTATATAAACTTCACCACTAACAGGATCTTGAAGAAGTGCAATATGTGTGATTTCTGGTAACATGAAGGTAAATGTCACAGCATTTCTAACTACAATGGCACACAAAGAAAGCCTTCATGATTTTAGAAAGAAAGGATATATGCAATACTTCACAGTTCCCTTCCTATTATTAATTTGATTATGATTTAGTAGGTAGAAACTCATAAAGCTATCAGATCCCTTATAATTTCCTATTGGTCAAATTTTATAAAGTAACCAAAAATGACTGAGAACTTCTAATATACAAGTTTTTTTTTCTTTTCTCATCATCAATCATTCTTATGCTTCTCTTACATTTTAACAGGGTACAAAATCATTCCACTGAATGACATATATGTGCTGCTGCTGCTGCTGCTGCTGCTGCTGCTGCTGCTGCTAAGTCCCTTCAGTTGTGTCCAACTCTGTGCGACCCCATAGACGGCAGCCCACCAGGCTCCCCCGTCCCTGGGATTCTGCAGGCAAGAACACTGGAGTGGGTTGCCATATATGTACTACTATATATAAAATAGATAATTGAAAAGGACCTAATCTGTAGCACAGGCAACTCTACTTAATACTTTATAATGACCTATTTGGGAAAAAAAATCTAAAAAAAAAAAAAAACAGAGTGGATATATGTATATGTATAATTAATTCACTTTGCTGTACACCTAAAACTAATACATTTTCAGTCAAATATATGCCAATAAAATTATACACACACAAACATACACATACACATACATTATGGGCTTCCCTGTTGGCTCAGACAGTAAAGAATCTGCCTGCAAGGCGGGAGACCTGGGTTCGATCCCTGGGTTGGGAAGATCCCTGGAGAAGGGAATGTCTACCCACTCCAGTATTCTGGCCTGGAGAATTACATAGACAGAGGAGCTGGGCAGGCTACAGTCCATGGGATCTCAAAGAGTAAGACATGACTGAGTAACTTTCACTTTTCACCTTCATACATTATACACACACACATACACATATATATATATATATGTGTGTGTGTGTGTATGTGTGTGTGTATGTGTGTGTGCATTCATGCTCAGTCACTTCAGTCGTGTCTGACTTCGGAACATTATGGACTATAGCCCACCAAACTCCTCTTCCCATGGGATCTCCAGGTAAGAATAATGAAGTGGGTTGCCATGCCCTCCTCCAGGGGATCTTCTATACCCAAGGATTGAACCAAGTATATATATCAAACTATATGTTATATATATATATATATATATATATATATATATATATATATATATATATATATAGTTGTTGTTCAGTTGCTAAGTCATGTCTGACTCTGCCATCCCATGGACTACAGCACACCAAGCTCCCTTGTCTTTTACTATCTCCTAGAGTTTGCTCAAATTCATGCCCAACATATATAAACTGTAGAAGAAATCAAATGCTCCCCTTGCAATCTTTCAGGAAAGGGAAAGGTATTTGTTCCTTTATTTGCTATTTCATTCATAATATCCACTGGCCTTCATAAATCCACCCACAAATTTCTCTTTTACCATTGACAACAAAGCCGCCTCTCACCTAGAGGTCAAAGAATAAGACCGAAAAATTTTTTCTCTAATTAACATATACTATTAAACATTGATACAGCTTTCCAGAGATAGTTTTGAAATTCATCTGAATGACCCAGAATAAGAAGAAGCAAAGCACTAGGTCAGATTGAGCTATACTTCAGGAGCTATGCATATTTAAATTGCTTTGATGGTCTCAAAGGAAAAATTGTGTAGGCAGCTTTCCTTGTTGGAACTCTGTATGGAACACATGACAACATCCCTTCCCTTCTTCTTTTTTCCCTTTCAGACATGAGATTAGATGTCTCCACCCAGTTCATATGTGAATTAGATAACTGCAAATATAATTAATTTGTTGCAAGCTATTGAGCACACATTCAATTATCTTTCTTCAAAAGCCTGAGAAACAAAAGCCTGAGAAACTTGGTATTATCCACCTTTGCAGTGTACAAAAAAGTTTAGCATAATACAGTCAATGTCTTCCTCCCATCTAGCAAGTGTTAGTCAGCAATGTCATTCTTAGAATGTGTTTACTGTAAAAATGCAGTTGTATTTGAATGGTCGGGGAAAAATAAAGTCTTTGGGTAAGTCATAACTGAAGGAAAAAAAGGTCATTTGAGAAGATTTCAGCTGAAGAAGGAACTGATGAATAATATGGAAATGAATTCTAATTAGACAGAAAGGCTCCAAGACTGCACCCTGTAGTGAAATTAGTGTGGTCAGTAATAATATGGTTCATTAACAATAGGAATCTAACATTTATTATATTTTTCTTGGATTTTTCCCTTCACTTTTAATTGTAGCACTTAAGAGATGCATTAATGCCTAAAAAAATAAATCTATTTTCTTTAGCTATTCTGAGCCCCAGGCACAATATGTATTATTTCTTGGACCAATGGAATGCTTATCTAATAATGATGTATCCAATATCCTAGGTAACAAAAGTTTACTGTAATAAGATCCTCAAATCCTGGAATCACATTCTGAGGGGAAAAACTTAGATAATCTTAGAAGAAAGAAATATTAGGAAAGGAAATATTTTGGCTTTTGTAATTCCTAGTTGTTTTAAACCAACTTATATATTCAGTGTAAGGCAACTCATTGAGATATAATGATTTTTAAATTACTTCTTCATAAAATATGAACTAGATTGCTATTCCTACAAAGACCTCACAGAAAATGAGCCATGTAACTTCTCTTACATGTGGGACTAAATGCCTCCTATCAATCATTCTGGCAGGCTTTGAGGTGAAGGTGGAGAGGAAAGGGTTGTATTTGCCTAATGCAATGTTTTGACCTTTGGGGTTGCACTTAAAGAACTGAACGAAAACAATTACCATAAAAAAGTAAGGGGTGGTACAAGACATAAGCATTCTCTATATAAATGCAAAATCTATTTGCCTTTAATATATTTTTGCTGATGATCAATGAATAAAAGAGAAAGTATTATTAAACAAAGTTACTCTTCATCACAAAATGAATGAAAATTTTTTTTCCTAATAAACATCAGGTTGGAAAAGAAGCAGAAAGCTACATTAAGGGAAAATATCGTCTGTGCTTCTTGCCAGGCTTTTCATTGCTGAAACCCTATTCTTTTTTAATCATTTACCATCTATTGTAGTCCCTGGAAAATTTCCATTCTTACTATTGGAGTCTTAATCTGAGGAGTGAATATATGTGATAGAATCTCTAGTACAGGACTTGAAACATTAAGCAAAGTACTTTACACCAGTACTGAAAATTAAAGTCAACCTTTCTTACTGTGTGTCTACCTAAATCATGTATTATTAATCATATATATGTGGAATATTAATTATTTTCTAGGTTAACCTGATGATTCACTTCTTTTATTTCAATTTTGTAGGTTAATATCAGAACTCAAAAAACAATTCAAGTAGGACTCTGGCTTTTTCCCAACTGCATGTGTTGGAGGACCAAAAGAAATCATCAAAGCAGAAGGAAGACTAGAGGAACAAATGTCAGAAATCACACGAATTATTCCAACAGAACAAAATAGGAGTCCTTAACGGTCCCAGTTGCAGCACTGGATACTTTCAGTAACGTGGAAGTTTGAAAATTGCCAAGTACCTAAAATTATTAGGGAGAAGAAGAAATTCAAGGTTTTTGGAGAAAGATCAAGCCAAATGTTGTGACCTCCAAATATCCCTATCTCACTTAACATCTACAAATTAATGGCTCCTGTTGATCAATATTTCCAGATTCAAATTTTTCTTTGAGCTGCAGATACACTGATCTAACTAAATAGTGTGAAAATGGATAAAAGAAAACTTCATTCAAGTTGAAGTTGAAAAGCCCTGGAGGGGGAACCCTCAAACATGGACAACTCAATGCCCCTTACTTTACATACTTCAGTAGAAAGAAGAAAGATTTTCTTCTTGTCCAACAATAGCCCAGCCAATGAGAAACTACCACAGCCCCAAACTCTCACTCTTCTTCGATGAATTTTGTTCAAAACAACGCCTCTGTCCTTCTTCCTTGCCTCTATGAAACAATGCCCCTCTCCTTTGTTCTCCAAATTTCCTGTCTATGGTTTGCCATAGTCTGCATATTCCAAATTGTAATCCCTATGCTTTTTCTAAGTGAACTCTCTTTTACTGGATAAATTGCTTATCTTTTTGTATTAAATGTTGACTATAGTAAACAATTGTACTTCAATGCCTCAAAGGGAACAAAAAATTCCACATTTTCTCCTCTTCCTCTGTTGCCTATTGTCAAGTCAACAGCATCCCATGCTCAAACCAGGAGTTTGACATTATTTTCTCTAACTCATCACTTACCTAACCCAGACAATACAGGCTCATCCCGTAAAGGACAGATAGAAAACCTTCTGCTTCTTGGTCTACATTTTTTCCATGAAATATTTCCATGACCACATTGCCCAGGCGCAAAAAGCAAGAAACTTGACAATTATTAAAGATTCCTTCTTCTTCCTACATCTGGCTCCTTATTAAAAACACACACACAAAAATCACTAAAACCTAAGAATTTATCCTATATAACGTTCCCCAATCCATCCCCTTTTAATCTCTAGAGCCACTACTCTAGATCTGGTGTTCAATGTCCCTCTCTCTGATCAGTTTTCAAACTTCATCATTAACATCAAAGATATATTTTTGAGACAAAATGTTATATTATTCCCTCAAAAATGAGCTAAAAGAAGAATTGAGAACCATATTAGGGAAAAATAAACTATGAGGCACTCTTCAATTGTATTATACCAATTAAGAGTATGATGGCATCAACTCCTTCCTCTCCTTATGTTCCTCTAAATCCTGTGCTTATTCTAACTCCAGAGTGTCTAACCAGTGTCACTACTTTAATTTGGGTCCTCATTATTTTTCATAGTATTTCCTCTTGTCAAACTAAAAATACTTTGTATTTCTTTTTCCACTTAATAAAAGTAACAAATATTTGTTGCACCAAAAAAATCATGAAAAGCAGGGTTGTCCAGTTTAAACAAAAAATAAAATCAGCCATTTTCTCATTTTTCAGAAAAAAACTATTGCCAGTATTTCAGCATAAATCCTCCCAGACTTTTTCTATATGAATTTTCTTCCCCTTCTCATTCCTTCCTCCCTCTTTCCTTTCTTTCTTAAACCTTTTAAATTGTTATGACACTCATATTATGCAAACTGTATTAAATGCTAGATATATACCTGTGTACAAATTTACTCTCATCAAACTTATTTTCTAGTGGAAGATAGGCAATCAGTTCAGTTCAGTCACTCAGTCGTGTTCTACTCTTTGCAACCCCACGGATCGCAGCTCATCAGGCCTCCCTGTCCATCACCAACTCCCAGAGTTCTCTCAAACTCATGTCCATTGAGTTGGTGATGCCATCCAGCCATCTCATTCTCTGTCGTCCCCTTCTCCTCCTGCCCTCAAGCCCTCCCGGTTACTCTCATCAAACTTATTTTCTAGTGGAAGATAGGCAATAAAGAAATATAAATAACACTCTGTAATGAGGAATGTCAGGAGAATCTAATGTAGATGGGATTGTCAGAAATGCCTCTCTGAGGAAGTGACATTTAAGCTAAGACATGAAGCATCTAAAGGAGCCATTTGAAAACAAAAAAAAAAACTCAGTATGAGAGTGGCCCCCAACAAAGGTCTATCTTCAAGGTCAACTTTCAAAGAGCATGAGGTTAGGGAAAAATAAAACGTTGGAGGTGCTTAGGGATATTGCTCTATAACTTATTTTTCTTTGTTTAATAATATACAGTGAATACCAATAAATGTACATCAAAATTATTTACATCACCAACTGAAAGAGATGTTCAGTTCAGTTCAGTTCAATCGCTCAGTTGTGTCCAATTCTTTGTGACCCCAAGGGCTGCACCATGCCAGGCGTCCCTGTCCATCACCAACTCCTGGAGCTTGCTCAAACTCATCGAGTAAGTGATGCCATCCAACCATCTCATCCTCTATTGTCCCCTTCTCCTCCTGCCTTCAATCTTTCCCAGCATCAGGCTCTTTTCTAAGGACTCAGTTCTTCATATCAGGTGGCCAAAGTATTTGGAGCTTCAGCTTCTGCATCAGTCCTTCCAGTGAATATTTAGTATTGATTTCCTTTAGGATTGACTGGTTTCATCTCTTTGCAGTCCAAGGAACTCTCAAGAGTCTTCTCCAACACCACAGTTCAAAAGCATCAATTCTTTGGTGCTCAGCTTTCTTTATGGTCCAACTCAGATGTAGATCCCCTCATTTTACTTATATTACTCACTTGCACCTATAACTTTTTACCCCATCTAAGAATTGTCCTAAGATAACATTCATAGAAGTGACATTTTTATTTTGAAACATATACAGAATGTTCTGGAGTAGGGCACAGCAACTCACTTGAGTATCTTTCCTGGAGAATGCTGTGAATAGAGGAGCCTGGCAGGCTATATTCCACAGATTCTCAAAGAGTTGGACATTTCATGTTGATGTGTGGCAAAACAAATACAATATTTTAAAGTAAAAATAATAATAATAAATTTTAAAAAAACTGAAAAGAAAAAGCGTCGGGCATGAGTAAAGTGACTTAGCACACACATATGCATACACAATGTTAAGAATTGTGATACATGTTGCCAATATTCCTTTCAAAATTGTTGTACCAATTACACTCCCAGAAGTAATTAATGACAGTTGCTCATGTTTTGGGGCATGTTTACATTTTTTTTCTTCTGACACTTTAGAGGTACGGTCTGATATCTTGTCTTAATTTTCATTACCTTGATAATCATTGAAAGCATATATTTTTAATATGTCAATTTTGCACATTTCCACTCCTTTCCTATTTAAGATATTCTTCAGTTCAATTCAGTTCAGTCACTCAGTCATGTCCGACTCTGTGCGACCCCATGAATCGCAGCACGCCAGGCCTCCCTGTACATCACCATCTCCCGGAGTTCACTCAGACTCACGTCCATCGAGTCCGTGATGCCATCCAGCCATCTCATCCTCTGTCGTCCACTTCTCCTCCTGCCCCCAATCCCTCCCAGCATCAGAGTCTTTTCCAATGAGTCAACGTTTTGCGTGAGGTGGCCAAAGTACTGGAGTTTCAGCTTTAGCATCATTCCTTCCTAAGAAATCCCAGGGTTGATCTCCTTCAGAATGGACCAGTCGGATCTCATTGCAGTCCAAGGGACTCTCAAGAGTCTTCTCCAACATCACAGTTCAAAAGCATCAATTCTTTGGCACTCTGCCTTCTTCACAGTCCAACTCTCACATCCACACATGACCACAGGAAAAGCCATAGCCTTGAATAGACGGACCTTCATCGGCAAAGTAATGTCTCTGGTTTTGAATATACTATGTAGGTTGGTCATAACTTTTCTTCCAAGGAGTAAGCATCTTCTAATTTCATGGCTGCATTCACCATCTGCAGTGATGTTGGAGCCCAAAAAAATAAAGTCTGACACTGTTTCCACTGTTTCCCCATCTATTTCCCATGGAGTGATGGGACCAGATGTCATGATCTTCGTTTTCTGAATGTTGAGCTTTAAGCCAACTTTTTCACTTTCCTCTTTCACTTTCATCAAGAGGCTTTTTAGCTCCTCTTCACTTTCTGCCACAAGGGTGGTGTCATCTGCATATCTGAGGTTATTGATATTTCTCCCAGCAATCTTGATTCCAGCTTCTGTTTCTTCCAGTCCAGCGTTTCTCATGATGTACTCTGCATAGAAGTTAAATATGCAGGGTGACAATATACAGCCTTGACATTTCCCTTTTCCTATTTGGAACCAGTCTGTTGTTCCATGTCCAGTTCTAACTGTTGCTTCCTGACCTGCATACAGATTTCTCAAAGGCAGGTTAGGTGGTCTGGTATTCCCATCTCTTTCAGAATTTTCCACAGTTTATTGTGATCCACACAGTCAAAAGCTTCGGCATAGTCAATAAAGCAAAAATTGATGTTTTTCTGGAACTCTCTTGCTTTTTCAATGATCCAGCAGATGCTGGCAATTTGATCTGTGGTTTCTCTGCCGTTTCTAAAACCAGCTTGAACATCAGGGAGTTCACGGTTCACATATCGCTGAAGCCTGGCTTGCAGAATTTTGAGCATTACTTTACTAGCATGTGAGATGAGTGCAATTGTGCAGTAGTTTGAGCATTCTTTGGCATTGCCTTTCTTTGGAATTGGAATGAAAACTGACCTTTTCCAGTCCTGTGGCCACTGCTGAGTTTTCCAAATATGCTGGCATATTGAATGCAGCACTTTCACAGCATCATCTTTCAGGATTTGAAACAGCTCCACAGGAATTCTATCAGCTCCACTAGCTTTGTTCGTAGTGATGCTTCCTAAGGCCCACTTGACTTCACATTCCAAGATGTCTGGCTCTAGATGAGTGATCACATCATCATGATTATCTGGGTCATGAAGATCTTTTCTGTACAGTTCTTCCGTGTATTCTTGCCATCTCTTCTTAATATCTTCTGCTTCTGTTAGGTCCAGACCATTTCTTTCCTTTATCGAGCCCATCTTTGCATGAAATGTTCCCTTGGTATCTCCGATTTTCTTGAAGAGATCTCTAGTCTTTCCCATATTGTTGTTTTCCTCAATTTCTTTGCATTGATTGCTGAAGAAGGCTTTCTTATCTCTTCTTTCTATTCTTTGGAACTCTGCATTCAGATGCTTATATCTTTCTTTTTCTCCTTTGCTTTTCACCTCTCTTCTTTTCACAGCTATTTGTAAGGCCTCCCCAGACAGTCATTTTGCTTTTTGCATTTCTTTTCCATGGGGATGTTCTTGATCCCTGCTTATTCTTCCCATTTTGCATTATCCAAGAAAGTCATAAACTGCACAAAGCCAACTACAAGATCTTAGTACCTCTGTCAACAGGGGTTCCTGATTGACTATCTGGAATAGACACTATTGCCAATTACCAATTGACATGTAGTTTAAGCAAGAAATATAAACCTTATTTTTGCAAAGCCACTGAAATTTCATGGTTGACTTGTGACTGCAGCATAATATAGTTTAGGGGTTCTCAAAATTTAACTTGCGCCATAATCAGTTGGATGATTTGTTAAGACACTGATTGAAGAATGCACCCCAGAATTCAGTTCTGAGTTTCTAGGGTGGGTCCTGAAAATTTGCATTGCTAACATATTGCAAGGTAATACTGATCCAGGAACCATACCTTGAGAAACACTACTCTACCTCATTAATATGAGTTAATTTAGTTTTTCTAAATATGAATAGCAGTTTGATACAAATACATGTCTCCATTTTGATACTGCTTTTTCAATTCAGTTCAGTCGCTCCGTCATGTCCAACTCTTTGAAACCCCATAGACTGCAGCACTCTAGGCTTTCCTGTCCATCACCAACTCCTCAAGCTTACTCAATCTCATGTCCATTGAGTTGGTAAGGCCATCTGATCATCTCATGCTCTGTCATCCTCTTCTTCTCCTGCTTTCAATCTTGCCTAGCATCAGGGTCTTTTCCAATGAGTCAGTTCTTCACATCAGGTGGCCAAAATATTGGAGCTTCAGCTTCAGCATCAGTCCTTCCAAAGAATAGTCAGGGCTGATTTCCTTGAGGAGTGACTGGTTTAATCTTTTGGCAGTCCAAGGGATTCTCAAATCTTCTCCAATACTGCAGTTCAAAAGCATCAATACTTTGGTGCTCAGCTTTCTTTATAGTCCAATTCTCATATCTATACACGACTACTGGAAAAACCATAGCTTTGACTGGATGGACCTTTGTTGGCAAAGTAATGTTTCCACTTTTTAATATGCTGTCTAGGCTAGTCATAGCTTTTCTTCCAAGGAGCAAACGTCTTTTAATTTCATGGCTGCAGTCCCCGTCTGCAGTGATTTTGGAGCCCAAAAGAATAAAGTCTCTCACTGTTTCCATTGTTTCCCCATCTATTTACCATGAAGTGATGGGACCAGATGCCATGATCTTAATTTTCTGAATGTTGAGTTTTAAGCCAATTTTTCACTCTCTTCTTTCACCTTCACCAAGAGGCTCTTTAGTTCTTCGATTTCTGCCATAAGGGTAGTGTCATTTGCATATCTGAATTTATTGATATTTCTCCCAGAAATCTTGATGCCAGTTTATACTTCAGCCAGCCCAGCATTTCTCATAAGGTACTGCATTATAAATACTTCCTTATCACAAATATGTATTTGGGCCAATTACTATTATTTTACTGATTTTCTCACAATGACTTGCTTGCCTATTCAAACACTATTAGTGTACTTTAAATCATTATAACTGTATATTTTAGTTTATGATAGGATGTCTTGCATTACTCTTATTCCAAAATGTCTATGTATTATCACAAGCTTTTTTTTTCTTTGAATAAACTTAAGAATTATTTTTCTAACATATAAATAAAAGAAAAATTGTACTGAAATTTACAGAGATTGTGTTAAATTGCAAGATTAACTTTTAGAGAATTATATTTTAAGTAGTCCAATACAGAAATGTGAGATTTCCCTGTATTCAAATCTAGTTATAAGTACTTTACTAAATTTTGCTTATAATCCCTTGCCTGAACTATTGCAGTAATTCCCTATAACTCTTCTATCAATTCCAGTCTGATATGACAACTCTCCCAGATCAATCTGCTAGAAGCAGAGCTCCCGTCATAAAATTATACTACTCGAACACTTTTCATGCCATCTCATAAAACTTTAGCCCATGCTTTTGTTTTTCACTGAAATTTCATGGTTAAGGGAAATCTAATGCTATTGACAGTCAATGCATAAAATGCAAAGAAGAATTTTAAATTTTAGAATTCAGACCCAAATGGGAGGGGTTACATATGCTAATTTATCATGTATCAGACAAGATAAATACATTTGTACAGGCAAAAGAGTCTACTCTTGTCAATTACTCAGACTATATTTAGACTCCAGATACTTGGACTTTTTTCTCATCTATTTTGTCACTTCATCCTGTGAGTTAAGATGTCAAGTGTTGAATTCAGTCAATTTCAAAATAATTTAAAATAAGTGAGGAGACTGAAGAGTTATGTAGAAACAGTATTTTTTACCTTTCCCTTTTTAGTGTGTATGTGTGCTTAGTCACTCAGTCATGTGCAACTCTTTGCAACCCCATGGACTCAGGCCACCAGGCTCCTCTGTCAATGGAATTTTCCAGGCAAAAATACTGGAGCAGGCTGTCATTTCCTACTCCAGGGGATCTTCTTGACCCAGTCTGGATGTACTCCTTTCCCAGTTTTGAACCAGTCCATTTTTCCATGTCTGATTCCAACTGTTGCTTCTTGATCTGCATATAGGCTTCTCAGAAGGCAGGTAAGGTGGTCTGGTATCACCTTCTCTTTAAGAATTTTCCATAGTTTGTTGTGACCCACACAGTCAAAGGCTTTAGCATAGTCAATGACACAGAAATATATGTTTGTTTGGTTTTCTTTGGAATTCTTTTACATTTTCTATGATCCAATGTATGCTGGCAATTTGATATGGTCTGGACTTTTTTTTAGTGGTGGTGGTGGGGCTCCTAAATCACTGCAGATGGTGACTGCAGCCATGAAATTAAAAGACACTTACTCCTTGGAAGAAAAGTTATGACCAACCTAGATAGCATATTGAAAAGCAGAGACATTACTTTGCCAACAAAGGTACATCTAGTCAAGGCTATGGTTTTTCCAGTAGTCATGTATGGATGTGAGAGTTGGGCTGTGAAGAAAGCTGAGTGCCAAAGAACTGATGCTTTTGAACTGTGATGTTGAAGAAGACTCTTGAGAGTCCCTTGGACTGCAAAGAGGTCCAACCAGTCCCTCCTAAAGGATATCAGTCCTGGGTGTTCTTTGGAAGGAATGATGCTAAAACTGAAACTCCAGTACTTTGGCCACCTCATGCGAAGAGTTGACTCATTGGAAAAGACTCTGATGCTGGGAGGGATTGGGGGCAGGAGGAAAAGGGGACGACAGAGGATGAGATGGCTGGATGGCATCACCGACTCGATGGACGTGAGTTTGAGTGAACTCCGGAAGATGGTGATGGACAGAGAGGTCTGCTGTGCTGGGATTCATGGGTCTGCAAAGAGTCAGACACGACTGAGTGACTGAACTGAACTGATGGGGCACAGTGAGTTGGACACAACTGAGCAACTGAACATCAACAAAGTTTTACATGACAAAAACAACATCAGTGTGAAACCAGAACTGCAACTTGCTCACAGATTGATGATGATATCAGTTTGCATCCTAGGAGTATAAGCGGGAACCCCCAAGTACAATCTTTGATGTCTCACCCATGGAGTGGATGTGCATCTTGTGACCTTTTCCCAGTTGGGGCTCCAGATGTGCTGTGTCATGTGACTTCTCAGTGCTGTTTGATTCTGGATATTGATAAAAATCCAATTTGGTGATGTGTTCTCTGCTGTTTCTACTTCTCTTTTCTTTTAATGTTAGTATATTGAAAGTAAGCTAAATAATTTTCTAATAAATATTTGTATATGAAAAGGTGAAAGTGAAAGTCACTCAGTCATGTCCAACTCTTTGTGATACCATGGACTATACAGTCCATGAAATTCTCCAGGCCAGAATACTGGAGTGGGTAGCCTTTCCTTCTCCAGGGGATCTTCCTAAACCAGGGATTGAACACAGGTCTCCTGCATTGCAGGTTGATTCTTTACCAGCTGACCCACAAGGGAAGCTCAAGAATGCTGGAGTGACTAGCCTATCCCTTCTCCAGTGGATCTTCCTGACCCAGGAATCAGATCAAAGTTTCCAGCATTGCAGGCAGATTCTTTACTAACTGAGATATCAGGGAAGCCTATTTGTAAATAACGAGTGGTTGTTAACAAATCCTTTGAATCTGAGATGAAAGTGAAGTTTCAGCAAAACAAATGGTACAAATGAACTTATTTATGAAACAGAAATCAAGTCATAGATGTAGAAAATAATCTTTTGGTTATGAGGGAGGAAAACAGGTGGAGGGACAAGTTGTGAGGTTGAGATTGACATATACACATTACTATATGTCAAATAGATACTGTAGAGCACAGGGAACTCTAATCAATACTCTGTAATAATGAATATGAGAAAACAATTTTAAAAAGAGTGAATATAAGTATAACTGATTCACTTTGATGTACACCTAAAACTAATACAATATTTTAAATCAACCTACATCATTTTAGCCTATATTTCATTAGCAAAAACTAATCATATGGTCACAACAGAATGCAGAATTTATGGTTGTGAAATAGATAGCTATCTTTAGGTGGCAACTCCACACTGAAAATATAGAAGCATAGATTTTTAGTAAGTGTTACCCATTTCTGTCACAGTATCTTTCACCATGTTTATCAAGTGATGAAATTTTGGGGGAGCTAGCATATTATGGTTAAAATCTTATAATATTCATTATCTAAAATTCATACTTTGACATTTGATCACCCTGTTTTGTGCATTAATTTTTCATGTGCAGATTTCTTGTCTCCCTGAACAGATCATATATTACCAAGGATAGATAATATGTAGCACAGAATAGGTGCTACATATTATGAAATTCAACTGAATGCTGCTGCACTTCTGTAATCTCTGTAAGAGCTTATCACAATCCTTCACAGGACAATTAAGCTCCTTAGCCTTTGCTGTTATTCTTCCCACCATCAAGTTACCTGCCTCTTCCCTCATATTGCCTAAATTAACCTAATCAGCTCTCTCAAAATCATTGAAAAGCTGAAGGATTTTCAAAGTCACTTTGTTAAAATAAGCAAGACTCTTCATATGCTTAAAGTCAAAGCTAGATTATAAATTATGTTAAATTTATGTGGAATAAGAACATATAGACATAGGTAATTCCTGGCTGAAAATGAAGCTTGAAGTCTAGAAAAATAAATGAACAAGAGAGAATAGGAATAGGGAATGGTTTTATTGATTCATAAGTGCCCATCTTAAAAATATAGTGACATCCCTTATGTATGCTCTAGCCACTAATATCTTAAGCCACCAAAAACCATTATTTCAGAGCCTCAGTCCAGAAAAGTTATTTGTCATCTAATTCTAGACTATGATATGCCTCAGTTCACCCAGGAAGTATTAGTTTATGTCTGTCACACTGGCATAATTATCAATATTCCTTTCATTATTAAAATGTACCTCACTTTAAAGAATAAATCATGTGGTCACTCTAACAAGATCTCTCAAGTCCTCTTCCTGTCCTGGGTTATAGGTGGATACACCTGGGTCATATACCTGTGGTGGCTACTGAAGCTTTTCTGAAGCTTTTCAACTTGCCTGTTATAATACTCTGCTGCTCTACTAGGTGACCTTTTCTGAAGCTACATTGTCTGCCATTTGAATAAACTGCTTGCTGTCACATGTAATAAGAGACTCTCTCACCCACCTATAGGCTCATAGGTGTTTCACAAAGAATTCTGCATTTTCAGATAGTACGCCTAGAAATTAGGTATGGAATTTTTCTCCTCATTTTCTCAAAATTGTCAGTCCTAATGTTCTCACAGACCTAACTTACGTCCTCAAAACTTGCTCCAATATTTCCCTCAGAAAGCAGAAGGATACACATTGAGATAAGAACCCTTGATTGGCTCTTTTGATATCTCATTGTCTATAAAATTGAAGTGAACATTGGATCTTCATTTGGAAAATCAGATTCCCCAATGTCTTTTTATAAATACTTTATGATGCCCTGATATTTTACAGAAATATGCCTTGCTTTTGAATTAGATTACTTTCAGAATTGAGATCTACCCAGTTACTTCTCAATATCCTTTGTTCTATTCTGCTGCCTTTGTTCTGTTATTGTTTTGTTTAATTTTGCTTTTTTTTGTAATATGATTTTAAAACTGAAATATTTAAGTCTGAATTTGGGCTGAAGTTCTGAAATGTCAGATACTGTATTCCAACAGTGGAAGCACACCAAGCAGAAGTTACAAATATTTCTGAATACTGGATTCAAGTTCCATTTTTCTGTCTCTAAAAGAAATTCCAGTGGTGGTGGTTTAGTCACAAAGTCATGTCTGATTCTTGCAAACCCATGGACTATAGCCCGTCAGGATCCTCTGTCCATGAGATTCTCCAGGCAAGAATATTGGAGTGGGTTACCATTTCCTTCTCCAGGGGGTCTTCCCAACCCAGGAATCAAACCCAGGTCTCCTGCATTGCAGGCAGATTCTTTCCCAACTGAGCTATAAGGGAAGCCCAAAAAAGAGGTTCTATAGTTTGATAAAAGAGTGAGAGTTTAGGATATTTTTTAAAAGAGTTATTAATGTTTTCTGAATATCATCTTCTCAAATATAAGTAAAAGAGATGCTTACCACTCATCACAAGTTCAAGGAAAGAGTCTTCAACAGAATCACATTAAGGGTTTGAAATGTGTTCCCTGGATCCTGATGAGTAGTGAACTGATGTTTGCTCATACCACCCAGACAATCTAAAAGACAAGACTTATTGGCTGGTTGCTCTTAATGCACAACAAAGAGAAATAGTTGTATTTGAAGAATACCTGTACTCCCAGTTTGTTGGGGAAAAGAACACATGAGTGTATTCTACAGAGCATACGTAGTCCACAGAGAAGAGGCAGCATGCGATTACTTCAAAATTGGCCAAGAGAGGCCATGGGAAAGCAGCCCCCAATAAGGAGATAAATTGCCAGATTCTTATGTTTTGAAGAAGGAACTATAAAGAAAAAGTCAGAGGAGATACATTCACAAGCATCAGGAGGACTGTGAGATATTTCCATTTATGAGGTTGTCTCTGAAAAAGGTAATAAAGTATACCATTGGAAAAAAAGAATTAAACACCTATGGGGAAATATCTGTTCCTTCTCATGGCAGTACAGTAAATTTACTCCTTTCCTGGTCTTTTTCTCCTCTTATTCTACCTTTCTCTTACCATGAAGAACTCAAAAAGTTAACAAGATAGAGAAGGAGGAGGAAAAAATGCAAGGTAGGAAAAAAGATATATCTTTTCTATTCAAGCTAGAGAGTCTGGCAGCAGGTCTGATCTGGGAAAAGAATGACACTTTGAATTAAGTTAATAGTTTTATTATTACATTGCTGAAGATATATTAATTACTAAAATGTGACTCTTATTACTTAAAAGTAACCAGAGAAGTTATGAAAATTCCCTTAATTTTTGTCCAGGGGCAAGAAAAGAGCTCATCTCAGAGAATAAATTTGAAGAGGTCATAGAAAATAAAAACAAAGCTACTTTTCGATTATATCCTACAAGTTGTGTTTAACATATGTATCAGTTACATGGTAATTATCTCCAAGTTAACTATTTTGTATATTCATCATTTTTGAATGATGATAAATCTACCTAGATCTAAAAACTGTAACAGTGTATGTGGACACCCTTTGTCTTTGTTCTCTATCAATTTGTCAATTGGAAAATAACTTATCAACTCTTTTTGCAGGAAGTATTAGAAAGTAGTAGACAAAAGTGACTTTGAAATAGGAAACACTAGTATTTGTACCCTGGCTCCACAACTTGCTATGTGCCTTTGGAGCATTATTTCTATTTCTTCATCTGTAAAACTAGGGTGCTATTACTTAACTTATAGGATTGTGAGGATAAAGTGACAAGACACATACAGCGGGATGCATGAGATTCATATAGCATTGCATTAATGAATAAGATGATATGTTTAATTCATAGCCCAATTCTAAGTGTCTAATGGGTTTTATTAAGTTTATACTGAACCAAGAGAAGATCTGTTTTTCTCCCAACCTCATGCTTTAAGATTCTTATATGAATAAGCACACACTGTTAAAAGATGCCATACTCTGTCCATCCATGCTATGTGAGTCTTAGCAATGTTTTCTTCAGTAACAAACAAACTCTAAAATTGTAGTGGCTTTTATTTATTTATTTCTTGTTGAAACAATTGCTCAATGAATATTCAGTGAATAAACTTTAAGATTTAGAAACTCAATTTACTCTCATATGTTGGCACTGTCATCCCATAGGGCCTTACAATCCTTCACCTTCTGCTAGAAGATAAAGAAATTAGAGTGAAAATAAATGTATATTTCTTAACCACTTTTGTCTGGAAGGGACACATAGCACTTTCATTCACCTTCTTTTGGCAAGGAACAAGGCTGTATTTATACATGAGTAGGGCAAATAATATAATTTTGGATGGACAGCTGCTTTCCAAATACAACACTACACTATGGCAAGAAGGTGGGTTTTTGACTTAGCTAGTTGTCAGTCATGATTCAAGAAAATTGGAGGTATCAAGAAAATGTTTAATGCAAAGATGGTCACAATAAGAGGACAAAAATGGCAATGGTCTAACAGAAGAAGAGATTAGAAAGAGGTGGCAAGAATACACAGGAGAACTACATAAAAAGGTCTTAGTGACTCAGATAACCACGATGTTATGGTCACTCACCTAGAGCAGAAATCCTGGCATGTGAAGTCAAGTGGGTTTAGGAAGCATTACTATGAACAAAGCTAATGGAAGTGACAGAATTCCAGCTGAGCTATTTGAAATCTAAAAAGATGATGCTGTTAAAGTGCTGTGCTAAATATGTCAGCAAGTTTGGAAAACTCAGCAATGGCCACAGGACTGTAAAGGTAAGTTTTCTTTCCAATCCCAAAGAAAACTAAAAATGTTGTCATTCAGTCATGTCTGACTCTTTGCAACCCCATGGACTATAGCCCACCAGGCTCCTCTGTTTGTGGAATTCTCTAGGCTATAATACTGGAGTGGATTGCCATTCCCTTCTCCAGAGATCTTCCTAACCCAGGGATCAAACCTGGGTTTCCTGCATTGCAGGCAGATTCTTTACCATCTGAGCAATAAAGAATCTTCCAATCTCAAATAAGGGCAATGTCAAATAATGTTCAAACTACCATACAATTGTATTCATTTCATATACTAGCATGGTAATGCTCAAAATCCTTCAAGTTAGGTTTGAACAGTTTGTGAACCAAAGACTTCCAGATGTACCAGCTGGATTTAGAAAAGGCTGAAGAACCAGAGATCAAATTGTCAACATCTGTTGGATCGTAGAAAAAGCAAGGAAATCCCAGAAAAACATTTACTTCTGCTTCATTGACTATGCTAAAACTGTTGATTGTGTGGATCACAACGAACTGTGGAAAATTCTTTAAAGAGATAGGATTATCAGACTACCTTCCTTGTCTACTGAGAAATCTGTATGCAGGTCAAGAAGCAACAGTTAGAACTGGACATGGAACAATGGTCTGGTTCCGAATTGGGAAAGGAGTACATCAAGGCTGCTTATTTAACTTATATGCAGAGTACATTATATGAAAGTATGAGCACCAAAGAATTAATACTTTTGAGTTGTGGTGCTGGAGAAGACTCTTGAGAGTCCCTTGGACAGCAAGGAGATCAAACAGTCAATCATAAAGGAAATCAACCCTGAATACTCATCGGAAGGCTGATATTGAAGCTGAATCTCCAATACTTTGTTCATCTGATGCAAAGAGCAGGCTCATTGGAAAAGACCCCAAGGTTGGGAAAGATTGAGAATGGGAGGAGAAGGGGGTGACACAGAATGAGATGGTTGGATGGCATCACTGACTCAATAGACATGAGTCTGAGCAAACTCCAGGAGACAGTGAAGGATACAAAAGCCTGGCGTGCTGCAGTCAATGGGGTAGCAAAGAGTAGGTCATGACTTAGTGACTGAATAACAGCATTGAGGTGGATGAACCTAGAGCCTATTATATAGAGTGAAGTAAGTTATAAAGAGAAGAACAAATATCATATATTAATGCATATATATGTAATCTAGAAAGCTGGTACTGATGAGCCTATTTTCAGGGCAGCAATGGAAATACAGACACAGAGAATAGACTGGTGGGCACAGGAAGAGCGAAGGAGAGGGTGGGAAGACTGGAGACAGTAGCATGGAAACACATACACTACCATATGTAAAATAGATAGCCAGTGGGAATTTGCTATATGGCTCAGGGAGTTGACTTGGGCTTTTGACAACCTACAGGGGTTTGAATGGGGTGGGAGGTGGAAAGGATGCTCAAGAGGGAGAGGACATATATATACCTATGGCTGATTCATGTTGATGTATTGCAGAAACCAATACAATATTATAAAGCAATTATACTTCAATTTTAAAAATAAATAAATTTTAAAAATAAAATGTGATGCTGTACCCTTTAGGGTACATACAAGAGTTATTCACCCTTCAATCCCCATTCAACCATCATTTCCTCAATGAAATTATTTTTCTAGCTCAAATCTAATTATTATTATAACTTTCTTTTGAACTACACAGTAGTTATGACTCTCAGAATTTAGCACTGTTAATATATGATGTTTGACAAAGGATATCTTCAGTTTTCTCTGTTTATTTCTCTTTGGCCCAGCCACCTCATCCTTTCTGAAGCAATTAGTAGTTGTCCTCTACTCTTCACCAGAGTAGAATATTGGACACCTTCTAACCTGGGGGTTCATCTTTTGCTGTCATAACTTTTGCCTTTTTATACAGTTCATAAAGTTCTCATGGTTAGAATACTGGAGTGGTTTGCCATTCCCTCCTCCACTGGATCACATTTCTCAAAACTCTCCACTAAGACCTATCCAACTTGGGTGGCCCTATGCGGCATGACTCATAGCTTCTTTAAGTTACACAAGCCCCTTCACCATGACAAGGCAGTGATCCATCAAGGGGTCTATATTTTATTCAGTTCAGTTCAGTCACTCAGTCGTGTCCGACTCTTTGTGACCCCATGAACCGCAGCATGCCAGACATCCCTGTCCATCAGCAACTCCCAGAGTCCACCCAAACCCATGTCCATTGTGTCAGTGATGCCATCCAACCATCTCATCCTCCATCGTTCCCTTCTCCTCCTGCCCTAAATCTTTCCCAGTATCAGAGTCTTTTCAAATTAGTCAGCTCTTCACATCAAGTGGCCAAAGTATTGGAGTTTCAGCTTCAACATCAGGCCTTCTGATGAACACCAGGATTGATCGCTTTAGGATGGACTGGTTGAATCTCCTTCCAATCCAAGGGACTCTCAAGAGTCTTCTCTAACACCATAGTTCAAAAGCATCAGTTCTTCAGTTCTTAGCTTTCTTCACAGTCCAACTCTCACATCCATACATGACTACTGGAAAAACCATAGCTTTGACTAAACGGACCTTTGTCGGCACAGTAATGTCTCTGCTTTTGAATATGTTGTCTAGGTTTGGTCATAACTTTTCTTCCAAGGAGCAGACGTCTTTTAATTTCATGGCTGCAATCACCATCTGTAGTGATTTTGGAGCCCCCCAAAATAAGGTCAGCCACCATTTCCACTGTTTCCCCATCTATGTCCCATGGAGTGATGGGACCGGATGCCCTAATCTTCATTTTCTGAATGTTGAGCTTTAAGCCAAATTTTTCGCTCTCTTCTTTCACTTTCATCAAGAGGCTCTTTAGTTCATCTTCACTCTCTGCCATAAGGGTGGTTTCAGTATGTACCTAATAAGTTTACAGATTGTTGGAAGGAAGAACTAGGTACTTTCTCTATGCCTACATGGCATAGGAGTAGGTGAAGTCACTCAGTCGTGTCCGACTCTTTGCGACTTGGACTGTAGCCTACTAGGCTTCTCCATCCATGGGATTTTCCAGGCAAGAATACTGGAGTGGGTTACCATTTCCTTTTCCAGGGGATCTTCCCGACCCAGGGACTGAACCCGGGTCTTCCACATTGGAGGCAGGTGCTTTAACCTCTGAGCCACCAGGAAGCCCTTACATGGCATAAATAGTATTTAATTATGAAGAAACAAACAATAGGCTTTGCCTTCAAGGAATAATTTGTAAACATAAAGATTTATGCCTCTATATAAAACTTATGATGCAGATATGCCATAGAATTTTATGCTTACATAGAGAACACTTGGGGAAACCTTTTTAAAAAATTTTTAAAAGAACCTGTTGTGATAAAATACATATAATATTTACCATTTTACACGTTTTAAGTGTACAGCTTTGCTGCATTAAGTACGTTCACATTGTTGTACAACCATTATCACCACCCATGTACAGAACTGTTTCATCATCCAAAACTGAAACTCCATACTCATCAAACAATAACTCTATATTTCTCTACTCCCTAGCCCCTCATAGTTACCATTATACTTTCTATAAGTTTGACTAATCTGGGTACCTCATATAAGTGGAATAATAACAAAGTGTGTCCTCTTATGTCTAACTTATTTCACTTCACTTAATGTTAATTTATGCTGTAACATGTGTCAGAATTTCATTGCTTTTTAAAGGCTGAATGGTAGTCCATTGTATGTATGTACCACATTTTTAAAATTGGACTATAATTGCTTTAAATGTCATGTTAGTTTCTCCTATACAACAAAGTGAAGCATATATATATATATATATATATACATACATACATGCATGCATACATACATACATACATACATATATTCCCTCCCTTTAGGTCCTTCCTCCCACACCATCTATTCTCACCCATCTAAGTTTTCATATAGCACTGAGCTAAGCTATCAGTGCTATACAGCAGGTTCCCAATAGCTATCTATTTTACACATGGTACAGTATATAAGTCAACCCTAATCTGATTTGTCTCACTCTCCCCTTCCCCTCCATGTCCACATATGCATTCTCTTTGCATCTCTATTCCTGCCCTGCATATAGGTTCATATATAGCATTTTTCTATTTATCCACATATATAAATTAATATGCTATGTTTGTTTCCCTCTTTCTGAATTACATAACTTTGAATGACACAGTCTAGGTCCATTCACATCTCTACAATGACCCAATTCCATTCCTTTTTATGGCTTGGTAATATTCCACTGAATATATGTTCCACATCTTCTTTATCCATTTCTCTGTCAATGGACATTTAGGTCACTTCCATGTCCTGGCTATTGTAAATAGTGCTTCAATGCATATGGGGGTGCATGTGTCTTTTTGCATAATGGTCTTCTGTGGGTATTATGCCCAGTAGTTGAATTATTGGGTCATATGGGAATTCTATTTTTAGATTTGTAAGAAACTTCCATATTGTTCCCCATAGTGGCTGCACCAATTTACATTCCAATGAGCAGTGCTAGAGGGTTCCCTTTTCTCCACACCCTCTCCATCATTTATTGTTTGTAGATTTTTTTATGATGACCAATTTGACTGGTATGAGGTGATATCTCATTGTAGTTTTGATTTGCATTTTTATAACAATTAGTGATATTGAGCATCTTTTCTTGTGTTTGTTGGCCATCTGTATATCTTCTTTGGAGACAGGTCTCTTTAAGTCTTCTGCCCATTTTTTGATTGACATGTTTATTTTGTTATCAAGTTGCATGAGCTATTTTATATTTTGAGATTAATCTGTTGTTAGTTGCTTCATTTGCAAGTATTTTCTCCCATTCTGAAGACTGTATTTTCATCTTGGTCATGGTTTCCTTTGTGTGCAGAAGTTTTAAGTTTAATTAGGTCATATTTATTTATTTTTGTTTTTATTTTCCTTACTCTAGGAGATGGGTCAAATAAGACCTTGCTGTGATTTATGTCAAAGAGTGTTCTTCCTATATTTTCCTCTAAGAGTTTTGCAGTATCTTAGCCATGGCAATCAGAGAAGAAAAAGAAATTGAAGTAATACAAATTGGAAAGGTAGTAAAACTGGCACTGTTTGCACATGACATGGTAATATACATCACATTTGGTTTATCCATTAATCAACATTTGAGTTGTTTGCAAATTTTAGCTATTTTGAATAATACTACTTTAACATTCATGTATAAATAGCTGTTCCAGTCCCTGATTTCAATTATTTTTGTGTATACCCATAAGCAGAATTGCTTTATCTTTCCTTGGATGAAAAGTTATGATCAACTTAGATAGCATATTCAAAAGCAGAGACATTATTTTTCCGACTAAGGTTCATCTAATCAAGGCTATAGTTTTTCCTGTGGTCATGTATGGATGGTAGAGTTGGACTGTGAAGAAGACTGAGCGTCCAGGAATTGATGCTTTTGAACTGTGATGTTGGAGAAGATTCTTGAGAGTCCCTTGGACTGCAAAGAGATCCAACCAGTCCATTCTGAAGGAGATCAACCCTGGGATTTCTTTGGAAGAAATGATGTTAAAGCTGAAACTCCAGTACTTTGGCCACCTCATGCGAAGAGTTGACTCATTGGAAAAGACTTTGATGCTGGGAGGGATTGGGGGCAGGAAGAGAAGGGAAAGACAGAGGATGAGATGGCTGGATGACATCACTGACTCAATGGATGTGAATCTGAGTGAACTTCAGGAGTTGGTGATGGACAGGGAGGCCTGGCATGCTGCGATTCATGGAGTCACAAAGAGTTGGACACAACTGAGCGACTGAACTGAACTGAAATGAACCGTAACTTTAATTTTTGAGTAACCACCATACTATATTAAGACTTCCAAAACTATGTTGAATAATAGTGGTGAAAGCGGATATGCTTGTCTTGCTCCCGATCTTAGAGGAAATGGTTTCAGTTTTTCACCATTGAGAATGATGTTTGTTGTAGGCTTATCCCATTTTACATTTCAATGGGAAACATGTTTTAAGTCCTGTTTATAATAAAAAGAAATTTGGAGTTTGGTAAAGGTTATCAGGCTGTCTCAGTCATATAGAATAGATGAAAAAGGATCAAAGACAAAATTCTATTTTCCTACTTCTTTTTCACCAATCTAAGTATATAAAGCATATTTTTCACTCAAGTGACCACCCAGCCTTCTATAATGTCTATTCAGTTCAGTTCAGTCAGAATTCATTCAATTTCCTAAATGGTAGAATCATCAAGCAGTATATAATTATGTGCCAGAAGCCAGCATGAGGAATCCCGCCCATGACAAGGTCATAAGGAAGGAAGCCTGACAAAACGCAAGGATGTGATTGGGCTTCAAGGGTTCCCCCTGGAATTTCCTGAGCATGTGCCCCCAAAACCAAAAATCTGCCGGCCTTTGTACTCTGCTTTTCCACTCTCTGACACACTCTGGAAAAAGTCAAATCAGGGCTTTAGTCTTCTGCATTTGAAAGGGATGTTTCAGTTAAACCCCCTCTGATAGCTCTCTAGCTTGCCTAACAGGTTCCCTGGACCTCTTACAGCTTGTGAACTGCTTACTGGACCTCTTACAGCTTGTGAATTGCTTACAGCCCCCAACCGCGAGAGGCGCAAAGCTTAAATGCATCTTAAAGATACAGAGCCTTTTCTAGAGAGTTAAAAATCATATTGGTGACGGGTTTTCACTGTTGACTCAGTGATTGCTGCCAGGCCTCCATATTCTTTATCTTTCAGGTACCTGGGAGGACATTAATGAATGTAATCAGGATGTAGAAAAAGATATATAGTAGTTTTGATGTTAGCAACACTAGTCTTTTGAGTTACTTTTCTTTTGTTGTAAATCACTGTACTCCTTTTACTTGTTATAAATTGCTGTATCTTTGCTATGTAAGAATGTAACTTTATTTGGTGCTTTCTGAGAGTGGCACCAGATTCTGGGACGATCAACACAAATAAGTCTTCTGGTTGACAAACCCTTATCAGAAAAAAAGGCTGTAAAGTGTTAATTGGCCTTTTTGGCCTTAAGATGATGTAAATTACCTAAGACTTGTGTATACAACTAGGTATGCAGAGAGAAAAGCCTGGTTTTGATAAGAGTCTGGGCTAACACTGCATAATTTTGTATTATGCATTGATCTCTATGTACAATCTAAAAGGTATAAAAGGCCTTTCTAGACAATAGGGGCTGGGGCCAGTCGCTGGACTGGTTTCCCCCATGTCTCCTCTTTACTCTAATTTCAGGCTGAATTCCCATCTAGGTCATGGAGGCTCACCATGTCTACTTACTTGTCCCAGGTTCTAAGATCCGTAAGAGATAGAGCCCAAGGGGGGCACTATCCGATATTCAAACGGACACTGGTGGCCGAACGTAGATGGTGCAAGTTCCTTGTCTGGAACTTTATTGGTTTTCCACGTAAACCAAGTTATTCAGTATCCTTTCTCCACTTAATTTTCCTACTACACTATTCCTTCCTAATCTAATCTTATATTAGTAAATAAATAAGATATCCTCGCCTAAGGAATTCCATGCTTCGAATTTCCTGGATCCACCAGGGCTGGACCCCTGCAATTATGGATGAGTGCAATAGCCCTACAACCAGAACAAATGCTTAGGGAATTTGTAAAGTGTTGGGGCCTCATTCTCTCTCCTTAAGGATGAAGTACACACACACACACAAACACACACACACACACACACACACACACACACACACACAGAATGTTATCCAATACCAACATGTTTTCTTTCCATTGCCTACCCTAGACCTCCGAAGAAGTAGTCCACCTAGTCTTGTCCACATTATTGTTCAGGATTGCAGTCAGGTGGCTGCAGTTACCTTACCTTCTCAATTAAATTTCTTGAGGACTAAGATTCTGTCTTTTCTTTTTGATTTGCCTTTCATCCCCACAGCAGCAAGCCACGTACTTTTCATATAGAAGACATTCCAACATTGAATTAATTGATAAAATAAGAAAAAGTTAATATCTTATAACAGATTACTCAATCCATATAGCATTTGCATTTGAAATGCTTCTTCAACACTTAAGCCAAAAGAATTGCTAAAGAAAGAAATCACATCATATATATTGACAATGGGAACTGTTTAGGCAGAGGAGATTTTAATATCTATAAATCACATCTGGCATGCAGTTACCTTTATATGGGTGAGTATTGCTAGCAGTAAGAAATGATAAGTAAGTGAAGACAGGAACCTGAGGCACCATGTTGTTGGTTGAACCAGGTTGAATTAAACAGCAAGACCCAAGAGTGGATGAGTCTTCTCCAACACCACAGTTCAAAAGTATCAATGATTGGTGCTCAGCTATCTTTATAGTCCAACTCTCACATCCATATATGACTACTGAAAAAACCATAGCATTGACTAGATAAACCATTGTCAGCAAAGTAATCTCTGCTTTTTAATACACTGTCTAGATTGGTCACAACTTCTCTTCAAAGGAGCAAGTACCTTTTAATTCCATGGCTGTGGTCATCATCTGCAGTGATTTTGGAGCCTCCAAAAATTAAGTCTGTCACAGTTTCCATTTTTCCCCATCTATTGGCCATGAAGCGATGGGACTGGATGCCATGATCTTAGTTCTTTGAATGTTGAGCTTTAAGCCAACTTTTTTATTCTCCTCTTTCATTTTCATCAAGAGGTTCTTTAGCTCTTCTTCACTTTTTTTCCATAAGAGTAGTGTCATCTGAATATCTGAGGTTATTGATATTTTCCCCAGCAATCTTGATTCCAACATGCTTCATCCAGCCTGGTATTTTGCATGAAGTACACTGGATATAAGTTAAATAAGCAGGATGACAACGTACAGCCTTGTACTCCTTTCCTGATTTGGAACCAGTCTGTTGTTCCACGTCCATTTCTAACTGTTGTTTCTTGACCTGCATACAGATTTCTTAAGAGGCAGGTGAGGTGGTCTGGTATTCTCATCTCTTCAGAATTTTCCACAGTTTGCTGTGATCCACACAGTCAAAGTGTTTGACATAGTCAATAAAGCAGAAGTAGATGTTTTCTGGAACTCTCTTGCTTTTTCGAAGATCCAACAGATGTTGGCAATTTGATCTCTGGTTCCTCTGCCTTTTTGAAATCCAGCTTGAACATCTGGAAGTTCATGGTTCATGTACTGTTGAAGCCTAACTTGGAGAATTTTGAGTATTACTTTACTAGCGTGTGAGATGAGTGCAATTGTGAGGTAGTTTCTGGAGAAGGAAATGACAATCCACTCCAGCACTCTTGCCTGGAAAATCCCATGGACGGAAGAGCCTGATAGGCAACAGTCCATGGGGTCACAAAGAGTTGGACAAGACTGAGCGACTTCACTTTCACTTTCATTTTGAACATTCTTTGGCATTGCCTTTCTTTGGGATTGGAATGAAAACTGACCTTTTCCAGTCTTGTGGCCACTGCTGAGTTTTCCAAAGTTTCTGGCATATTGAGTGCAGTACTTTCACAGCATCATCTTTCAGGATTTGAAATAGCTCAACTAGAATTCCATCACTTCCACTAGCTTTGTTCCTAGTGATGCTTCCTAAGGCCCAGTTGACTTCACATTCCAGGATGTCTGGCTCTAGGTGAGTGATCACACCATCGTGATTATCTGGGTCATGAAGATCTTTTTGTATAGTTCTTCTGTGTATTCTTGCCACCTCTTCTTATATCTTCTGCTTCTGTTAGGTCCATACAATTTCTGTCCTTTATTGTGCTCATCTTTGCATGAAATGTTCCCCTAGTATCTCTAATTTTCTTGAAGAGATCTCTAGTCTTTCCCATTCTTTTTTTTTTTCCTTTATTCCTTTGCACTGATCACTGAGAAAGGTCTTCTTATCTCTCCCTGCTATTCTTTGGAACTCCACATTCAGATGAATATATCTTTTGTTTTCTCCTTTGTCTTTATCATGGCTCCTCCTAAAACCTATGCCAAGCTTTAGTTTTCTCTATGGCACTTAAAACTTGGCACGACATACATTAAATTATGTTTTTATTTACTGTCTCTCATTAGAATAAATCCTATGAAAGCATGCCCTGTACTAGGTTTCTTCACAGCTATATCCCTAGTGCCTAGAAGAGATGTAAACCATATACTGTATTAATTTGTTGAATGACTATATTAAGCAATCAGTACACATCAATTTCATTCTATTTTCTTTTATAGTGGATCAGAAGTAGTATTAATATTTAAGTTAAGTTAAATGAAGTTGCTCAGTCGTGTCCAACTCTTCGTGACCCCATGGACTATAGCCTATCAGGCTACTCTGTCCTTGGGATTTTCCAGGCAATAGTACTGGAATGGATTGCGATTTCCTTCTCCAACAGATCTTCCCAACCCAGGGATCGAACCCAGGTCTCCCACATTGTAGACAGACACTTTACCGTCTGAGCCACCCAGGAAGTCCTGTATTAATGTTTAAGATCATTTGAAATCAACTGATCAAGGGATAATTCAGTTATCTTTGAACACTTGAATAAACTGGTCAGTTCTCTGAAATCACTAATCAGTTGTGAAATAACTGTTCAATTCATAAAATTCAATTTCATACTTCCATGCTTTTGCTCAAGATGTTTACAACTTCTGCCCTGAATGACTTGATCATGCTGTGGATGAGTAACTTCTGTAAGTTGAGTAAGTTCTCAATTTCTCCTTTTCTATATGAGAGTTTTTGTTGCAGTTATTCTGTTTCTTCCCTATAATTGTATACTAGGTGGTGAGTGGGAGGACCAATATCTTGTCTCAGTTTATAGGTGACCAAATCACAATGAACTACTTTATAGGTGGTTCACCTACTTTATTTATCTCAGTTTATAGGTGGCCAGAATATAAAACCATATGTCACATCTCTTGAACTTTGAGATGATCATAGTAATCAGATGGGACATTTGGTCTTCCCTCTTGGGATTGAATGAAATGTGTTCTCTGTTAGGAAGGAAGATTGAGAATGTCATTTGGCTGGTTGATAAAATAGAATGCATCAGAGGCTACTACTTGTTTCTCTCTCCAGTGTCTGCTTTTATTTTTATAGTAGTAAACTTTCAGCTGTGCTAAATATTACACTTCCAATCTTCTTTATAGCTAAAAGTAGACATGAGTCATCGTTATTTCCAATGCTACATAAGCAGAAAACCATGTGGAAGCTTTCAGGATTCTTTCTCCATTAACAATTTTGACTTCTCTACTTGAAACCCTCCTCTATCCTTGTGTCTAAAATACAGATGTCACAATATTGAAACATATAGGTAAATGCCACATATTCAATATGGCAGGGCAGAGTGATAAACTGGAAGGAACTGGGGTCTCAAATGCATATCATGGACCAATGATGCCATGACAGTTTTGTGCTATTTGTAACCTGAACTTTTATGAAAGAGCAATAACTTATCTCCATAAAACCACTGTTATTTTGAGTTTTAGGATCTTTGTAACTGAACCTAATCCTAACTGATAGATATTATGAATATTTAGTCATGGTAATTGCATTAGTTTGCTAGGGCTGCAATGACAAAATACCACAGACTTGATGGCTTAAACAACAGAAATTTATTTTTTTCACAGCTCTGCAGTCTGAAAGAATAAGATCAAGGTGTCAGAAGTTTTGGTTTTTCTGAAGCTTCTCTCCTTAGCTTGTAGATGGTGGCCTTCTTGCTTTGACTTTATAGGGTCATTTCTTTATGCATCCACAACCCTGTTGTTTCTTTGTGTTCAAGTTTCCTCTTCCTTTAAGAACACCAGTAAGGTTGGATTAGGGTTCACTCTAATGGCATCCTTTTAATGTAATCATCTCTTTGAAGATCCTACCTCCAAATACAGTTCCATTCTGAAGTACCGGGGCTAAAACTTCACCATATGAAATGTGGGAAGACACTATAAATCCATAACAGGAACTAACGTGGCAATATGATGAGCTCCGCAAAGGCAAGAGCTACATCTTCTTCCCTTTATATCGGCAAGTGTTTTTCACACTCAACTGAGGAGTGTTTTCATTGTTTGACTGAGGAGAAGCAATTAGTGAATGACAACTGCTCTTGAGGATTGAATCCATTTTCCTGAATGTTTAGACTGAAGTGACTGACCAACTTAGTTAAATGGCCACAATGATGAGTATAAAGACGTAGCCTTAAAATTTCATTCCTGAAACAGAATTGGATAATTCAGAATATCTAAACCAGGAAAGAAATAAGAGAAGACAACATTGAAAAAAGCCAAACCTTAGAAAGACATTAATAATTAAACATTTCCAGGGACTCAAAGTTTAGATTGTGTTACTAGAGATAATATGATGGAAATATTTAATATAAAGTATTGCCATTATAATGAAATTAGTTGAGTTAATCTCAGGTGTGCATCCAAGGAAAGCATCCATCTCTGTCTCAACCATTCTACATAAAACTACATAACCTATACTAAAAATCTTGTGAATTACAGCCACAGTGAATACTGTATCAAGGCTGGCTAACACCATGTAAGAACTGATTGTTACATTTTCAATTGTTTTTAAAGCTGGTAATTAAATTTGTAGCTTTAAATTAGCTGGAATGGGTGTGTTTCTACCACAGAAATCTGCAAGTGCTACAAGTCAGGGCTTTAGGGGACAGTAATGTTTAAAGATTTACTAGCACACAGTACTGGCCATAACGCAGATGAGCTTATTAAAAGCAAACCCTCACATGGCTAACAGCTGTAAAGTTGATTCATTGTAGAAGAGAGGTAAATGGCAGTGGTAAGAAGAAAGATGATTCAGAAGAATGTGACTTCTGTATATCTCACCACCTCTCCCCTCCCATAATGTTTACAGCAAGCTGCCCTAGTTCAGCAGAGAGTGCTTAAGTTGATTTTCTTCATTGAATCTTATTATACTGTTTTGAAACTCTTCTCCCTCAAATCTCTGTTACCAGGTGTTCTATCCGACAAAATGACCCTGTTACTCTGAAAATGTTCTTGGTCTATTTTCTTGGATAGAAAAATTTACAATTGTTATGGTTACTATCGACTTTTATAGTATTATATGTCCAACTTTTATTGTTGAACAAGATAAAATATATTCTTAATTTTCTCATTAAACTGTTATGTAACACGTTTATACTTGCAAAGTGTCCCCAAGCCACTATTTTTATTATATTTTATAACAATTTGGAGGAAGAAATGGCATTATCTTGCTATTTCAGAGGATCAGTCTCCAGAAACTCCAGTTTTCTCCAACTTATGCTCTAATCTTGAAGCTTATAGAGGATCAAAGGATCTATAAATTGGTCAGATTTTTCTAATTTTTAAAAAATTTTAGAGTATGTTTGATTAACAGTGTTTTGTTAATTTCAGGTATGTAGCAAAGTGATTGTTATATATATATATATATATATATATATATATATATATATATATATATTCTTTAAAGTTAAAAGATACTTGCTCTTTGGAAGAAATGCTATGACAAACCTATAGTGTCTTAGAAAGCAGAGGCATCACTTTCCTGACGAAGGTCTGTATAGTCAAAGCTATGAATTTTCCAGTAGTCATGTACAGATGTAAGAGCTGGACCATAAAGAAGGTTAGGTACCAAATAATTGATGCTTTCGAATTGTGGTGCTGGAGAAGACTCTTGAGAATCTCATGAACTGAAAGGAGAACAAACCAGTCAATCCTAAAGGAAATCAACCCTAAATATTCATTGTAAGCCCTGTTGCTGAAGCTGAAACTCCAATACTTCTGCCTCCTGAGGCAAAGAGTTGACTCTTTGGAAAAGACCAGGATGCTGAGAAAGATTGAAAGCAAAAGGAGAAAGGGGTGGCAGAGAATTTGATGGTTAGATAGCATCACTGACTCAATCGACATGAATGTGAGCAAACTCTGGGAGATAGTAAAGGATAGGAAGCCTGGTGTTCTGCAGCCCATGGGGTTGCAGAGTCAGACGTGACTTTGTGACAGAACAACAATTACATTCTTTTTCAAATTATTTTCCCATTTAGCATATTACAGTGTCGAGCAAAAATCCCTGATGGCATACAATAGCTCCTTTTTCATTATCTATTTTAAATATAGCAGTGTGTACATATCAGTCCTAAACTCTCAATCAATTCCTCCCCCATCCTTCCACCTGGTAACCATAATTTTGTTCTCTAAGTCTGTGAATCTGTTTCTGTTTTGAGAATAATTCATTTGGACCATTGTTTTTAGATATAAATTATATCATATGATATTTATCTTTCTCTGTCTGACTTACTTCACTTAATATCATAATCTCCATTTCATCCATGTTTCTGCAAATGGCATTATTTAATTCTTTTTAATGGTTATTATGGGCTTTGCTGGTAGCTCAATGGGTGAAGAAACTGTGTGCAGTGCAGGAGACCAGGTTTCAGTCCCTGGGTCAGGAAGATCCTGTAGAGAATGAAATGGCAACCCACTCCAGTATTCTTGCCTTGAAAATGCTATGGACAGAGGAGCCTTGCGTGCCTACAGTCCATGGGATCGCAAGAGTTGGACACGACTTAGCGACTAAACTACTGATGGCTAATATTCTATTGTATGAATGTACCACATCTTTGCTCATTCATTTGTCAATGGACATTTAGGCTGCTTCCATGTCTTGGCTAGTGTACATAGTGCAGCAAAGAATATTGAGGTGCACACATCTTTTCAAACTATGTTTATTTTTCTCTGGATATATATCCAAGAATTGGATTGCTGGATATGTGTCCATTCTATTTTTAGTTTTTAAAGGACTATCGATACTGTTTTCCATGGGGGCAGTACCAAGTTACATTATTAACAACAGTGTAAGAGGGTTAAATTGGCATTTGTAGACTGTTAATGTCCCTTTTATACTTCCTGTGTATCTCTCTGATGCAAGCTCCTATAAAGCAAGTTTTCATCCTCATTCTTACATGCATGCACACATACACACACTGTCACACACAGAGACTTTTAGAGGATTGAGGCCTATTATTAACCACACCAGCAGCACTTTCAATGTACTAATAACCTACTATGTCTTGAGGCACTCTTCAAGGTAATATCACAAGGTACTTGTGATATTATTAAAAAATTATACCCATTTTTCAGGAGAAGAAACTTAGGCCCACAAAAGGTAAATAATTTACTAAAGTAAGTGGCAAAGCATAATGGGAAAATAATAACGAAACTAAATTTTAATTTTTTGAAATTAACTTTTATGGTTAACATAAAATGTAGCTGCCATGGAGATGAATATACATGACCTCATTTAATACTCATATAGTCCATGAGAATATTATTATGCCCTTTAGAAAGTGTGGAAAAAAGATCCAAGAAATTAAGCCATTTACTTAAGGTTATACAATTAGTAAGTAGCAGAGATGGAATCAAGTTTGCTGGGAGAAATATCAGTAACCTCAGATATGCAGAAGACATCACCCTTTTGGCAGAAAGTGAGGAAGAACTAAAGAGCTTCTTGATGAAAGTGAAAGAGGAGAGTGAAAAAAGTTGGCTTAAGGCTCAACATTCAGAAAGCTAAGGTCATGGCATCTGGTCCCATCACTTCATGGCAAATAGATGGGAAAACAATGGAAACAGTGGCTGACTTTATTTTGGGGGACTCCAAAATCACTGCAGACAGTGACTGCAGCCATGAAATTAAAAGATGCTTGCTCCTTGGAAGGAAAGTTAAGATCAATCTAGACAGCATATTAAAAAGCAGAGACATTACTTTGTCCACAAAGGTTCATCTAGTTAAAGCTATTGTTTTCCAGTAGTCATGTATGGATGTGAGAGTTGGACTATAAAGAGAGCTGAGCCCCAAAGAACTGATGCTTCTGAATTGTGGTGTTGGAGAAGACTCTAGAGAGTCCTTTGGACTGCAAGGAGATCCAACCAGTCCATCCTAAAAAGATCAGTCCTGGGTCTTCGTTGGAAAGACTGATGTTGAACCTGAAACTCCAATATTTTGGCCACCTGATGTGAAGAGCTGACTCATTTGAAAAGACCCTGATATTACGAAAGATTGAAGGCAGGAGAAGAAGGGAATGACAGAGGATGAGATGGTTAGATAGAATCACTGACTCAATGGATATGAGTTTGGGTAAACACTAGGAGTTGGTGATGGGCAAGGAGGCCTGGCTTGCTGCAGTTCATGTGGTCACAAAGAGTTAGACACGAGTGAGCAACTGAACTGAACTGAACTGAGAGCTAGTTTGCAAACCAAGATCATCAGATTTTCAAACTGGTGTCCTTCCCACTTTAACTCATAGAGACAAGGTAAACAACCAGCATTTTACCAATGCCATTCCTCTCTACTACCCAGTCTGTTTAATGACTCGATTTCTTTTTCTCTCCCCTTTTTACTTCACTCTTCCTTGCTCTGCTCCAGCATTAGGTATTACTTTGCTTTATTGCCATTAGCAGCATTTATTTACTGGTCACATATGGTACTTGGATCCTTTGAATATTACCTATTAATAAACAAATTGAAAAATGGGCTACATATGTTTCAGGGACTCAGAGGAAAAGTGAGAGTACATTATTAGAATTGGCACTCCAGAGAAAGAAATTCAGCCATTGTTTAGACAACAATAAGAAATGAATGCAGTATCATCCTAATAAGTTCAGTATTAAAATTACTGCACAGAGGAGATAGTTCTAACATACTTATGTCATGTTCAACAATCTAGTAGTCAACAAAAATGTACTGAATACCTACTATGGTGCTAAGTACAGAGTTTATTATAAATAATTATAAAAATCTTCATTCATTCTGTTGAAATTTATTAGGCTTTTACTATGCACCAAGCAAAGTTTCAGGTACTAGGAATATAAAAATGAACATGTCTGCCACAGAAGCTTATATGCTGGTGGGGACAAAGCAAAGAACAAATCAAGTAAATATAAATTAAAATTATTGAAAATTACAGTAAATACTGTGAAATAAACAGGCATCCCATATAAAGAACTGGAAATATAACTGCCTTATGACCCAACAATCCCCCTGCTAGACATACACATCGAGGAAACCAGAATTGAAAGAGACACATGTACCCCAATGTTCATTGCAGCACTGTTTATAATAACCAGAACATGGAAGCAACCTAGATGTCCATCAGCAGATGAATGGATAAGAAAGCAGTGGTACATATCCACAATGGAGTATTACTCAGCCATTAAAAAGAATACATTTCAGTCAGGTCTAATAAGGTGGATGAAATTGGAGCCTATTATATAGAGTGAAGTAAGCCAGAAAGTAAAATACCAATACAGTATACTAATGCATATATATGTAATTTAGAAAGATGATAATGATAACCCTGTATGTGAGACAGCAAAAAAGACACAGATGTATAGAACAGTCTTTTGGACTCTGTGGGAGAGGGGAGGGTGGGAAGATTTGGGGGAATGGCACTGAAACATGTATAATAACATATAAGAAACAAATTGCCAGTCCAGGTTCTACACAGGATGCTTGGGGCTGGTGCACTGAGATGACCAGGAGGGATGGTACGGGGAGGGGAGATGGGAGGGGGTTTTAGGATGGGGAACACGTGTATGCCCATGAAAGATTCATATTGATGTGCAGCAGAACCAATACCATATTGTAAAGTAATTAGCCTCCAAATTAAATAAATTTACATTAGAAAAATTTAAAAATAAAAGAATGGTAAGAAGGAATGAGACTCACTCTATTTAAAGAATTAATGGAGAACTCTCTAAGGCCTATTAAAGCACATATATTATACTTAAGTGTCTGTTGAGCATATTAATTGTCTGTAGAGCATACAGTAAGAGCAAGAATGATGTTTCCTTCAGAAGCTTAATGTAATGAAACCTGGAAATTATGTACAACAGACCACAAAAACAACTACATTTATCAAGAAGTAATAAACAGTGCGTGTATACATGCTAAGTTGCTTCAGTCGTGTCAGACTTTGTGGCCCCATGAACTGTAGCTTACCAGGCTCCTCTGTCCGTGGAATTCTCCAGGCAAGAATACTGGAGTGGATTGCTGTTCCCTTCTCCAGTGGATCTTCCCAACCCAGGGATCAAACCTGCATCTCTTATGTCTCCTGCATTGGCATGTGGCTTCTTTACCACTAGTGCCGCCTGGGAAGACCATGAAACAGTAATAACATTTAATAAGAATATATATGAAATCCATGAATGTATGTGCATTCACACTACACACATATATTACTTTCTGAATAGAGAATAGCTAAATCAACATGATCATTAATTAAGCCATGATGTCATACACTTTGGAAATATCACAATATCATAGATTTTTGGAAAACAATAATGCAATTATAATACAGTAGGCTTTTTGTAGTTCCCATAGGGAAACTGTGATTTTCAATTAATTTCAACAAAGTCCAGGTTAACATATTTTTTTTTTCTATATTACCCAGGAGATACTCTTCCAATCTAAGAAAATAGAAAGATGAGTCCTATAAAATCCAACCAAATTTCAATTGATGTCTTAAGTGCTAGAAGTTTATAACTTTTTACCAAAAATATTGGAAAAGACAGAAGTTATTCTTGTCTCTAAAAACAAAATTTTCTCAAATATTGAGATAGTCATTTTCCAGCTTTTTAATTTATAGAATTGAAAATTGAACTATGAATTGCTCAAAGTACTCTTTTTCCTAATGAAATGTAGCTATGAGATTTATTATTAGAAATATCTTGTTGGAACTGGGCTCAGGAAATAGTTTAAGTTAACCAATAAACAGTATTTGGAAGGCTTTTGCCACTCTCCATTTTCACCCATTTTGGTAGTTTCTTAAAGATGTTTCAGTGAGAAAACTATGAAGCAGTGCCTTCTTGGGGTGAGAGGTTAGGCCTGTCTCTTTAGTTTTTCAAGGTTACTGTGCATGCGGGCTAAATCACTTCAGTCATGCCTGATGCTTTGCAATCCTATGGACTGTAGCCCACCAGGCTCCTCTATCCATGGAATTCTCCAGACTATACTGGAATGGTTTGTTGTGCCCTCCTCCAGGGGATCTTACCCATCCAAGGATCAAATTCATGTCTCTTAAAGTCTCCTGCACTTGCAGGTGAGGGTGGCTCAGAGGTTAAAGCATCTGCCTGCAATGTGGAGACCCGGATTTGATCTCTGGGTTGGGAAGATCCCCTGGAGAAGGAAATGGCACCCCACCCCAGTACTCTTGCCTGGAGAATCCCATGGACAGAGAAGCCTGGTAGGCTACAGTCCATGTGGTCACAAAGAGTCAAATACGATTGAGCGACTTCACTCACTCACTCTTTACTACTAGTGCCACCTGGGAAGACCAAGACTACTGTACCATACATATAAAAGTAGGAATGGAGTGATAATTTAACAACTAATAAGAATCATTATAATGACTAACAAACACATGAAAAGATGCTCAACATCACTCATTATCAGAGAAATGCAAATAAAAACCACAATGAGGTACCATTCCATGCCAGTCAGAATGGCTGCAATCCAAAAGTCTACAAGCAATAAATGCTGGAGAGGGTGTGGAGAAAAGGAGCCCTCTTACACTGTTGGTGGGAATGCAAACTAGTACAGCCATTATGGAGAACAGTGTGGAGACTCCTTAAAACACTGGAAATAGAACTGCCTTATGATCTAGCAATCCCACTGCTGGGCATACACACGGAGGAAACCAGAATTGAAAGAGACACGTGTACCCCAATGTTCATCACAGCAGTGTTTATAATAGCCAAGAAGTGGAAACAACCTAGATGTCCATCAGCAGATGAATGGATAAGAAAGTTGTGGTACATATACACAATGGAGTATTACACAGCCATTAAAAATAATATATTTCAATCAATTCTAATGAGGTAGATGAAACGGGAGCCTATTATACAGAGAGAAGCAAACCAGAAAGAAAAGCACCAATACAGTATACTAACATATATATATATGGAATTTAGAAAGATGGTAATGACAACCCTACACGTGAGACAGCAAAAGAAAGACAGATGTATAGAACAGTCTTTTGTACTCTGTGAGAGAGGGCAAGGGTGGGATGATTTAGGAGAATGGCATTGAAACATGTATAATATCATATATGAAACTAGTCGCCAGCCCAGGTTTGATGCATGATACTGGATGCTTGGGGCTGGTGCACTAAGATGACCCAGAGGGATGGTACAGGGGAGGGAGGAGGGAAGGGCGTTCAGGATGGGGAACACGTGTATACCTGTGGCAGATTCATGTAGATGTATGGAAAAACCAAGACAATATTGTAAAGTATTTAACCTCCAATTAAAATAAATAAATTTATATTAAAATAAAAGTAGGGAAAGCCAAAAAAAAAAGGATATACAATTTAAACTATTGACCCACAAAAAAGTAAAGAGACACAGAAAGTATGTATGTTGATTCCAGACAGTAACAAAACAATGCCATAAACAACTCCACAATAATAATAATAAATCTGCCATATAAAACAAAAAATGGATACCCTTGAGGTATCTTAAGACCATAAATGCAGTCTGAGATCATTTTTTAATATGACAGGAAAGTTCAGGTATCTTTGGACACTTCTTACCCAAGGTATCCTCTGCTGGTCTACTGGTTACTAATATACTTTTGTTTTGAAGTCATTCACTACTGAATTATTCTACCTGAATTATACTCTTTTGATGATTATGGGACAAAATTGGGGGTTCATAGCCAAGGGTAAATATTCATAAGGAAATGGTACATTTCTTCTATGACCAATGAAATGATATGATTTATTAAGGCCACTTATCAAGGGTAAAGTGTGGCAAAGATAAATGGAGAAGTAGTTGCCAATGGTCCTCAAAATGTTGGCTAATGACAAAGAAATGAGTAAATTTACCCCATCTGCTCTCTGGGAAATGAACTCAGTCAGTTTTGTAAGCTCATTAGATCTCCATGCAGCCATTAGGCAATTTCAAAATATCAACTGCTGCATTTAAATATCTCCAGTAAGTGAAACAAAACATAAGGGTGAACATCAAGAATTCCCTGACTTAGCTGAAGTTTTCCATGTTTCCTGAAAATGATGAGACTCATTAGTCAATATTCTGAAGAGACTACTGAAACCACATGCTTCTTTTGGTGGCCCTTCAGCTAAAATTGGAAGGATCTGTGATAGGGCATGCCCAGGTATTTTCTGAAGGGAGTCTGAATCAAAACTAGGTAAAGACTATGTGGCCAGACACGTGTTACTAGTGAAGCAAGCTTTTTCTCCTGTTTTTGCATGGATACCATCTGCTTTTGAAAGCATGACAAAGTGAACATCTATTTACATGGTCTGTGAGCAACATGAACAGTATGAAAAGGCAAAATGATAGGATACCAAAAGAGGAACCAGGTCATTAGGTGCCCAATATGCTACTGGAGATCAGTGGAGAAATAACTCCAGAAAGAGTGAAGGGATGGAGTCAAAGAAAAAACATTACCCAGTTGTGCATGTGACTGGTGATAGTAGCAAGATCCGATGCTGTAAAGAGTAATATTGCATAGGAACCTGGAATGTCAGGCAAGTGAATCAAGGCAAATTGGAAGTGGTCAAACAGGAGATGGCAAGGATGAACGTCGACATTCTAGGACTCAGCGAACTAAAATGGACTGGAAAGCGTGAATTTAACTCAGATGACCAATATGTCTACTACTTCAGGCAGGAATCCCTCAGAAGAAATGGAGTAGCCTAAATGCAGTACTTGGATGCAGTCTCAAAAACGACAGAATGATCTCTGTTCATTTCCAAGGCAAACCATTACTCACTGGAAAAGACTCTGATGCTGGGAGGGATTGGAGGCAGGAGGAGAAGGGGACAACCGAGGATGAGATGGCTGGATGGCATCATGGACTCGATGGACGTAAGTCTGAGTGAACTCCAGGAGATGGTGGTAAACAGGGAGGCCTGGCGTGCTTTGATTCATGGGGTCGCAAAGAGTCAGACACGACTGAGCGACTGAACTGAACTGAACTGAACTGAGCAATGTTTTAACTTAAAGCTGTGTATGTCTTAACTATGGAAGGCTGCTTTTGTCATTGAGTAAAACACTTAAAGCTTGGTGGTCAACATTTTAAAAACACAAATAACATTAAAAGAAAGGTAATGCCAAAGAACGTTCAAACTACCAGACAACTGTACTCATCTCACATGCTAGAAAAGTAATGCTCAAAATTCGCCAAGCCAGGCTTCAGCAATATGTGAACCGTGAACTTCTTGATATTCAAGTTGGTTTTAGAAAAGGCAGAAGAATGAGAGATCAAATTGCCAACATCTGCTGGATGATGGAAAAGCAAGAGAGTTCCAGAAAAAAACATCTATTTCTGCTTTATTGACTATGCCAAAGGCTTTGACTGTGTGGATCACAATAAACTGTGGAAAATTCTGAAAGAGATGGGAATACCAGACCACCTGACCTGCCTCTTGAGAAACCTATATGCAGATCAGGAAGCAACACTTAGAACTAGACATGGAACAACAGACTGGTTCCAAATAGGAAAAGGAGTACGTCAAGGCTGTATATTGTCACCCTGCTTATTTAACTTCTATGCAGAGTACATCATGTGTATAAGCTGGAATCAAGACTGTCGGGAGAAATATCAATAACCTCAGATATGCAGATGACACCACCCTTATGGCAGAAAGTGAAGAGGAACTAAAGAGCCTCTTGATGAAAGTGAAGGAGGAGAGTGAAAAAAGTTGGCTTAAAGCTCAACATTCAGAAAACGAAGATCATGGCATCTGATCCCATCACTTCATGGGAAATAGATGGGGAAACAGTGGAAATAGTGTCAGACTTTATTTTGGGGCTCCAAAAATCACTGCAGATGGTGATTGCATCCATGAAATTAAAGATGCTTACTCCTTGGAAGGAAAATTATGACCAACTTAGATAGCATATTCAAAAGCAGAGACATTACTTTGCCAACTAAGGTCCATCTAGTCAAGGTTATGGTTTTTCCTGTGGTCACGTATGGATGTGAGAGTTGGACTGTGAAGAAGGCTGAGCGCCGAAGAATTGATGCTTTTGAACTGTGGTGTTGGAATAGACTCCTGAGAGTCCCTTGGATTGCAAGGAGATCAACCAGTCCATTCTGAAGGAGACCAGCCCTGGGATTTCTTTGGAAGGGATGATGCTAAAGCTGAAACTCCAGTATTTTGGCCACCTCATGCGAAGAGTTGACTCATTGGAAAAGATTCTGATACTGGGAAGGATTGGGGGCAGGAGGAGAAGGGGACGGCAGAGGATGAGATGGCTGGATGGCAATCACTGACTCGATGAACGTGAGTCTGAGTGAACTCCGGGAGATGGTCATAGACAGGGAGGCCTGGCATGCTGCAGTTCATGGGGTTGCGAAGAGTTGGACATGACTGAGCAACTGAACTGAACTGAACTGAACTGATTCTATGTCAAAGAGAGTTTGACTAGTACTGTACTCCACTAAATCCAAAGCATAATAGCAAATTCTCAGTAATATAAAAAATGATAATGATGGTCATGATGTCATCTCTCATTTAACTAAAAGGGAAAATTTAGTCATCATTATCCTCATATTTCAGATAGGAAAACTCAGATTCTAGGAAGTTAAATAACTGGTTCAGTGTGACATTAAATAGTAAGTGATAAAGCCAAAAATACGTCTGATTTTCAAAGCCTATTTTCTCAGTCATTATCACTATATTGCCTTCCCTTTATACACAGTGAGTAATGCCAGACTTACAGAAAATTTGTAATTATAGGAGTACATGCCAAAGAACAAAGAACTTTTTTCCTCCTAAACCACTGGAGAGTAAGTTGCCAACATAATGCCCCAGCAACCATGAATATTTCATTGTGAATTTTCTACCATATAAGACATTATCCCACATAACCACAATACAGCCATCAAAATCAGAAAATTTGCACTGCTACATCACTACCAACTATTTTTAGACCACTAGTCAAGTGTCCACAATTGTCCCAATAATGTTTTTTTGTAAAAAATAATCCAATTCACAACCATACATTGCATTTGATTGTCATAACACTTTAATTTCCTTCACTGGAAGTTCCTCAAACTTTCCTTTCATTTTAACTTCTTTAATTTTAAAGATCATAGGCCAGTCATTTTGTAGGTTATACATCATTTTTTTTTCTGATGTGGTCTCATGAAAAATTCAGGTTATGGATTTTTGACCGGACTATTGCAGAAGTGAAGCTGTATTCTTCTCACTGCATCTTATCAGATGGTACACAATTTCAATCTGTGTCATTACAGATGGTGTTCACATTGACCATTCAATTAGGGTGGTGCCTATGGGCATCTCTGCTGTAAAGTTACTATTTATTATCTTCTGTAATTAATAATTATTTTGTGGAGAGACACTTGGAATATATGTAAATATCAGTGTCTTCATCATACTTTCAATGCATCTATTTCATCAATATTTATTAGTATAGATTCATGGTTTCTTAGTTTATTCAATGAATTATAACCCATTATTATTATTATTTATTCTTACATTGAAATTGCTCCTAATTTAACCAGTGAGAATACTATTGAATCCACTTCCAATATCCTTTTGACATGTCCTCATTAAGCCTCATCATTATCTGATAACTTTTTTTTTTTTTTCTTTCTGATGAACAAACTGTTCCAGCTTTATCTTATACTTTCTTTGCTCCAGTCCTGGAATCAGCCATTCCCCTCAAAAGTTCTGACTTTTTAAGGAAGAATTTTGTTTAGAAGAAATGATGTTCTGGGCAATGGTTATATTCATTACAGCCCAGACTGTTGTCACTGCTCCCAGACTCTTCAGTGGACAGAACATAAACACATGTCTGCATACACGCGCACACACACACAAATATGTAAGCATCAAAACACACAAACACATATCTGCATTTCATATCTATCTGTGTATATTAAAACCATGAATTTACACTAAGAACTCTAATTCCAATTACATTACACAGTGTTCATCCTAACTTTCTCCCTTTCTATATTTGTAACTCCTTTTTCCAAGATGAAAAACTTGATTCCCTTTATCCTTAACATAATAAATTACTTGCTCAGTATACTTATATGTGACCAATCCCCATTACCATTACTACACCTTTCCATATCCAGTTGTTCTCACCCTAGAAGAATTCCAGTATCACCTCATTTGAACTCTGTGCTGGGCTGCCATTGCTATTCCATATATGGACAGTTTCCTCATTCCAGCAGTGCTCTGACACTATGTGCTAAGCCAACAATCATGTGTGGACTTCAATTTTACCCCAAGCAGCCTATGCTATCCCACTTTGTTGTCCCTCTGAACGGATGCTCTTCTCAGCCCAACATACCAAAATGCCCCACATAAACACCTTTTCATTTCATTAGAATCATTAATATAAAAGTTAAGATTTCTATGTAGATCACCAAGAAGCCTGTCAACAATAGCAATGTGCTGAATGGTTTATTGCTTATCTCTAAATCTGTCCTTGGAAAACAGACCAATAAAGTGGTTGAGTTATTAAAAAGAAGCACATTACATGTGTTAGAATGCATTCTTCTCTTCAGTCCAAGGTGCTGAAATGGCTTTAATAAGAAATAAGTTTTTTTTTTCCCTATGACTTCAAATCCATTGGTGATAATCACTGCAGAGTGATGCGTATTGATACACCAAGTCTAGAAACAATTCGATCTTCATTGTCTGCAGCAAGGAGAAATAGCCAGCTGATAGCTTACAGTGAATGATGTCAGATTAGTGATCTCCAAAGGAGAGAATTTCTCTTTAGGACCAAAGACACAGCTTCAGTCACCCAGAGCTTCATGTGGCAAACCTTTTATTAAAGTGGAAAGGGATAGAGAATATTTTTGACTTAGACATCAGAAGGGAGCAGAAAGTACCCCAGTCACTAGTTTGGGTGGGACTTTATATACTTTTTCAATTGGTTATTAACAATAGATTAAAAGAATATCTCAAGATTTTACAGATCTTACCAGACTTTTTTTTTTTTTTCACCTATGTCTTAAGATAACCAGATTAGTCATAAGTCTCCTGTTAAAAGGGAGAAACGTGTCCTCGAGCAAGATACATTGATGTTATGTAATCATTAGTACAGAGTTTAAGGAAAAACATATCCTTGATCAAGATGAGTTGTTTTGTTGTGTAATCACTAGCTCTGGGCTTAAAAAATAATGTCTTATGTGATTAAGATGAAGGAAGGTAGAAAAAAAATGTCCTTTTCTCCTCCTCAAGGACCCTGGACCCTTTTCTCCTCCTCAAGGGATTAAACTCCTTATCAACCTATCTAAGTATTAACTCTCTCACATTTATAGGGGGTAGATACAGTGCATCATCAGCTGCATCAGCAATAGGATATATTTCAAACATATCTATCTTTACTCAGACCCATAAAATCTAACGTTTTATAGAATTTTCCACCATTTGTTTATTCTGCCTCAGATTCTTTCATAACTGTCCTACGTATCTCCAAACCCAGGTTCTCCTTCTGATCTCAAATTCTTCATGCCAATAGGTATAAACTATGAACATAAGAACATTCAATTCTGGAGTGAGCCACCATCGTGTACTGAGGTTATGGAATCTGGACCCAGTTTTGGTTCTACCACTTATTAGCTGTCTGACCTGAAAACCATGACCTCTCTGTCTTCTTATAAAGGGGTGAAAGAAAAGGAAGACATATGACGCTCTAATGTTTACTTCAGCTTTCCAGTTTTAAGACTTTTGAAAGCACATTATAGTCATCATGATGAAGAAGAAAGACCGCTTGTCAGAAATCACCTTTTTAATATCTAATCTTCTGATCATGTCCTTTGATCCTTAATATATTCATCTCCCTTACTCTTCATATCCAATTCACTAAGACTGTCTAAGACTTGGCAGTTTTACTACCTAAATATCTTTCAAAGATGTGCACTAAGTTTCTTCTAGCCTGGTCCAAACATGTGCACTAAGTTTCTTCTAGCCTGGTCCAAACAACCATTGCTTTTGTCTAAACAAATACATCTACTTCCTCATTATTACACATTAATCTACCTTCATCCCATACCTTCAATACTACAGTCAGGGTTATATTTTTTTTAATTCAATTGTAACCATGTTGTCCCAACCCATTTGTTTTACATTTTCATTAGGATACAAACTAATTCACCAATGTAGCCTGTTTATTAACCCTTGATGGGCCAGCCTGGAACTACTTCTTCATTTTAAGACCTCTTATTATACTTATTGTACTATCTCTTATTCTAGGATCATCTTTTCTCCATTAGTGCATCCAGTGTTCCCTTGTAACACTCTGTACTCTAGCCACACTGATATTATTATTTGAGTTTTCATGCTCACCAGTCTTCCTCCCATCTTAATATCTTTGCACACATTATTGTGTTCATGAACCATCTGTCCCTTCCCACAAATTCAATTGATGTTGACTCAAACTATGAATTCATCTTAAATATCACTTGCTCAAGGAAGCCTCCCTAACCAATTAAATAATTCAAATTTCCATATTATAAAACTCATTGACTTTATGCCTCTCCTTCATAACACTTTTCTCATTTGTAATTTCAGATCTATTTCTTAGGGCATTTAATAAGTGTATGTCTTCCACACTACTCAAAAAGAATAAGTCACTACTGTCTTCCCACACATAAACATAGTGTGTGGTGCATAATGAGTTGTTGAGTCAAGTGGCCTGGATCATAGTTCTAGGTGTCTATTTTGCTATGTGATCTTTGATTTTTCAAGGAGTATAATCTCTTTATTATTCAATGTTCTTATCTTTAAAAGCAATAATATCTATATCAGACAGATGTCTCTGTTGGCCAAGTAAGATATAATCATCAAGAAGATGCAAAGATTAATTTTTTGAAATTTCAATATATAGCTCAGATCTGTGAAGTAAATGAATAAAGCTCATGAAACTAGTACACTGTTTATGTTATTGTTACAGTACCACCAAAGAAGTGTATATGGTAGACATACTTACTAGAGACAATGAAGATCAATGAAGATCAAATTGTTTCTAGACCTGGTTTATCAATGTGCACTATTCTGTGTCACCAATGGATTTGAAGCCAATAAGAAAAAAGCTTATTTCTTGTCAAAAACATTCAGCACTTTGAGCTGCAGAGAAGAATGCATTCTGACACATGTACTGTGCCTATCTTTGGTTGAACACCCTATTTCCCTAAGTTTGTGGCTGTATTTTCCAATGGAAAGGAATGAGCCTCTATCAATGATCTTAAAATCCTTTTCTTATATATTACATGTTTCTACCCACATCCTTCTTTCTTCTTGTGCCTATGAAATAATTGTCACATTTTAGTAGGACCTTCCAGTGTTGATGAATCTGTTTTGAGAATTGATAACTTCAGAGATGGTTCCAACCAGAGATGCCCTTTGATTGGTTCCTACTGTTATAAGAGAAAATAAGAGGCACCTTGACAATATTGTTAGAGAGCTAGAGTGAGAAGAAGAGAGAAGAGATATTAAGTTTAAAGCTTTCCATGTGTTTCTTTTATAAAAGATTTAGCCTCTACCACAAAAAAGATATTGACAGTAACTAAGATTTATACCAAGAAGCTATTATGTCAGGAAGAAAGGAGAAGAAAGGCAGTAGCTCTATATGTCATGCTGACCACTGGATTCTTGGTATCTGCAATGTCTAGCACAGTGGGCCCTCAGTAATTATTTGTTGTAGGAATGAATGACATGAATAAATGAAAAACTAAATGAGTAAATGGAAAGACATTGGCAAATGAAATTGCAATCACTGAACAAAAACTTCACTAGTCATCACTTATTCCAACAAAGAGGGTTAGTTATTGCTTTCAGCCTCCATTTAATCTTTTACAATGTGCTCAAGGCATAAAGGTACTTTAACATCAGTTATCTCCAGATTTTCCTGCACATGAGGTCAAAATGTCACTTGTCCTAATAGATGTAGTTGAGGCCAATTAATTTCAATAAAAATTAATGACCAATTCCAAATTAGTGCCTTCAAAATCCATTTCAAATTGTATTTGTACTTGCTTTTTTGACCCCAAGACTGTCAACCACCCCTCAGTGAGCCACACTTATTAAAGATTTCCTGACTCTTTTTTGGTAACTTAGCACATGAAAACTGAGGTAGAAATAAACCTGGAAGATTCCAATAGGATCTCTAACCTGTTTTGATGAATCCAGAAGAGAAGAAATTGAGAAATATACCCATGATCTGTGTAGTTGGCGAGGTCAGAAATTTAATTTTAACCTCATAAAACTGACTGTAACTGAAACCATTTTTACTCAGTGTTTTATTCCATTACACACAAAATGATGACCCAAAGTATTTTTATATGTGCTGCCATATATTACAGTATGTGCTGCCATCAGATATCAATAGATTTTCAAGTAATTTGTACATAAACACATATATGCATTATTTACATGATATACATAAGCATATTATCATGTAAATATATGATCTATGCCACTCTTTTACTTGAAAAGAAATGGAAATATAACATTAAGTAAATAATAATCAGAGCTGATGTGTTTGTTTGATGTTTTATTTTGGTTTTGTTTGATTTAAAACTCTTAACTAGCTTCTTTTAGGAACAAATCTCATTAAATATGGAGTTTGGTTCTTCACACAGAAAGATTAAGTTCTGAAAATCTAACTTCCATGTTTTTGAAATAAAATGATGAAAATGGGGAAAATATTTGTCAAACAGGATAGCCAAACACAACTACACTGTCTGAGCTTCAAATAGTTCCTACTTAAAGAGAGTATAAAAACAGAACTACTGAGAGTACATAAAGAAAAAGAATTTATATAGCACCATGAAGGGCAACATTCAGCTATGTTTTAAATGCCAAGCAGTCAATCTATAAAAAGGAACATGATTTTAGAGTCCTTGAAATGACTTATAAAAAAACCTTTCAAAAAATTAAAATGTTGGTGGTGTTATGCAAACGTCTCACTTGAAATTGAAATTTTAAAAATAAATGTTTACTTTATTTTCCATTTAGAGAAAAAAATACAACATTTCCCCCACATCAAGAACGCTATCTGTTTGACCATTTGCTGAGTGGATAAAATTATTTACCTTCCCATCTTTTTATCCTAGACTGTATGAAGGGTATAGATATAACTTAACAATGGATCATTCTATTCTTTATTTCCTTACTGATAGTACTCTTTTTTTGTCCTCCTCCTATTTCCTCCTTCACTTCATTAACTCAACCTAAGGATCTGTGTCACCTTTACTATGTATATTATATAGGTATCATAATTTGTTACAATCTTATATACTCTATATTTTATGTTTCTGGCAATTTGGTGAGCTATATGTGCAGATAAATGCTTCCAGGACAGAACACTGTATTTGTCTAGCATGTTTCAAACAAATAATCTACATATTTCTGACAGTAGAATAGACTAGATGAGCAGAAAAATACCTCTTCATACAGAATACCTCAAAGTGCTACATAAAATATCTTTAGATACTCTTTTTAAAACACTGTCATAAAATAAGAGAATCAATGAAGGAGCTAGAAGTGACAAGAAAATAAAAAATAACAGGGGAGCCTTTGTCAATCATGTTTTCATCATGTGCCATTGCTCTCCCTGCACTGGGTTACTGCTATTTGGCAAGGAGCAGACACATGAACCAAGCTGAGGTGATCTTTTTTTTTTTTTTTTCTAGAAATTTAAATCTAGGATTCAGAAATTGCAAGTCAGTTTTTGAATATGGTTCTTTCTAAATTTGAGAGTTTTAAGACAACCATATAATTCCATAAGGACATAGAAGCAAGGAGAGTTAGTCTTCAGTATAAGAGAAAAATGAAGTGGAAAAGAGAATGAAGCAGTAGACAGTACCCCCGGGTTTCTGACAGCTTCCTTTTTCCTGATTCTAGTCCCTTTTTGAAGTCCAGATGCTTTTATACATACATTAGTCTGATATAGCTATTATAACAAAGTACCATAATGTTTTTAGGAACAAAAATGTATTTTATTAGAGTTCTGGAGGCGAGAAGTCTGAGATTAAAGTGTCAATAGATTGTTTCTATTGAGGCTCTGTCACTGGCTTGTAGATAGTCATTTTCCTACTGTGTCTTCAGATTATATCCCCTCTGTGTGTGTCTGTGTCTAAATTTCCTCTTCTTATAATGACACCAGTCATACTGTATTAGGGCCAACATTTATTACCCCTTTAATCTTAATTAACTTTTTAAAACCTCTATCTGCAAATGTGGTCACATTCTGATATACTGAGTGTTGTAACTTCAACTTATGAATCTTGGCGAGGACATAGTGCAGCCAATCCCACTACCCTTTGCTTCTATGAGACAAATTCATATCTTTGCATAACCCATATAAAGCTTACCCACCATGTGAATCAATTTCTATTGTGTCTCACATAAAGAATTTAAAAATCATCACACAAAACATAAATTAAAATTATTAAAATACTTAGGCATCAGTAAATGCCAAAAGAGATTCCAAAGGTTTTACACTGCAAAATTCCTTTAAAATCTTTCTCATCCACTTAACTCTTCAAAACCCCAGTCATTATCACCTTCCAATATCTTTCCCTTTTCCCTTGAAATATAAATACATGTGTTTATGTGTGTTTTCTCTTTCTGTTACCACAGTGAAGAATGTTGACTATTATGCAATGTAAGGAAAACCATTGTTCCACTCTATTACTTCCCTAAGAAGTATTTGTTTCTCCTTCTTTCCTGTATTTCTTCTATCTGATATTAAGCCTACTGTATTACTCAAATTTTGAAGTTAAGATTTTACATAGACCTTTCTTTTTTCTAGGGTGGGCTTCCCTGACAGCTCATTTGGTAATGAATCAGACTGCAATGCAGGAGACCCCGGTTCGATTCCTGGGTTGGGAAGATCTGCTGGAGAAGGGATAGACTACACTCCAGTATTCTTGGGCTTCCATTGTGTGGCTCAGCTGGTAAATAATCCACCTACAATGTGGGAGATCTGGGCTCAATCACTGGCTTGGGAAGACCCCTTGGAGAAGGGAAAGGCTACTCCCCTCCAGTATTCTGGCTTGCAGAATTCTGGCCTGAGAATGGGTCACAAAGAGGTCAGACATGACTGAGCAACTTTCACTTTCAAGGGTAGGAATGGGTTGGTGACAGTGTACAACTGTGACATAGCCACCACTCTCCAGAGAACCAGCAAGATTTTTCTCACTGTTCTATCATCCTAGTACAATATTATTTGCATATAGTTACAGCTGCCCTAATTGTAAATAATATGTAGAGTCACCAGGAAACTTCAGGGTATTAAAAAACCTCCTCTTCTACTTCACTTCACCAAAAGATCTCCTCTACTGATTCTAGTACAATTTCAACTCTCTCTCTCTCTCTTTCTCAGATTAAGTAACTGAAAGGCCAAATCAAATGTTAATGTATGCTCTGGAGAAAATAATCAATTAGTCTACTTAGTAAAGATAATGACCTTAAGTTAGTATGGCAGTGGATAGCTAAGTTTTGATGGGTGTAAGGGATTGGAGCAGGCAAGAAAGTTTTAGAGTTTGGAAGGCTACTCAAGATGTTCAAGGTAACTAAAGAATAAAATAAGGGCAGTTAAGGTCATGGGAAAGGTATTGTGGGAAACCAAGAATTTAAAAGTGTTGAATACAAACTTTGCTTACATATCTGCTTTCAATTTTTATATGAACACTATAGCTGAAAGACATCATCACTGTAAAACTATGAGTCTTGTGCATGGAAGAATGGCACGTGCTCTACTCTTTAGCTCAAATGCCAAAAGATTAGTTCATAAATAAAGCTTTCAAACATTTACTGTGACTAAAACCATTGACCCTCTTTATTTTATCTCATATCTACAAGTTTTACGTATCATCTATTAATCATCCTAATAGTCAAATAGAGATACCTGAAGCTACCATACTTAGCCTGTATTTGGCACATTATGCTTAGAAATAATGCGAACTTGTATTTCCTCTTGTTTTCACAATATACTCAATAACAAAATTCACTTGGCTCCCCATGAACTATAATTCAGTTGTGTGTGTGTGTGTCTCAAGACAGTTTCTTGCTTGGCTATTGGTTGAATCCTGTGGCATTTCTCTTTGACTTTGTACTAAGTTTTTAGAACTCTAAATTTTGGTTACTCCTCTCCAAAGAGATTTCTTGAATTTGTATATATGATAAACATTGCACTATACTGGATTGGAGAAACAGAGTCTTGAGGCATCTTTGGAGATTTGCTGCAAGCAATTAGCATGATTTATTTATTACCTGTATATTTTCATTCTCTGTGATGTCTTTCATCCAAGGTACTCAGAGTTATTCGAAATATAAACTAACCCTCAGCCCCCTTGGAAGTATAAAGAGGAAACAGGGATAGGAGGAAAATCCATCTATAGAGTATTCAAAAATTTCCCCTGTCCAATGCAGTAGAGAAAGACCAGTCTTGGAACTATTCAGCTTAAAGAAACAACCCTTGAAAATGCAACCTGGGAAAAACATCTCCACTCGAACTGGAAATAAGTGTGGGCACTCAGAAGTTATAAATAAATTACTTTGTATTTCTCTCTCATAGAAAATCTCTGGGGAAAAGAACTATAGCAGATAGCTTCTCAGAGATGATAAGTTTTTCAGTGCTCAGATGTGATTGTCAGTGGCAACTTTTCCCTGGACACTGGAAGACAGAGAAAATGACCTTGAAGAGGAATTTTCTTCAGAATTCCTCTTGAAGAAAGGAAGATGGCAATGGATCATTTTCTACTATTGGCAAGTCTCTACCATAAGGTATAGGATAATAGTGTCAAGAATGTGCATATCTGTGTGGATCAGTGCAGAACAAGCAAGATTGAGAGAGGTAGATTTAAAAAAAATCAAAAGGATGGGACCAAATGTATCAATTTATAGTAATGACTAAATCAGTTATTGTTTCCTCTTAAAATTCAGGTCCAGGGAGAATGGAAAACAGTAATGTAGAAGTATAGGCTACCTCTTTCCAAATACACTCAAAGCTCTTCCTTTACATCCTATCTTTGTGGAAAGAATGAGGTGGGGGGAAGCTGCCTGGTTTACAGTGGGGATATTAAAATTATAAGTAATGCAAATATCATATTTATAAGTAACACTTATTGAGTGATGACAATGCACCAAGCACTGAAAAACTTACATACATAATCTAATTTAATTCTCACAGTAACCTTACAAGGTAGGTACTATTAATATTTTCACATAATAATGGGTGAAATGCAGATTCTAAAAGCTTACATAATTTTTCAATATTACGAAGTTAGTAAGTTACAGACCCAAGATACTAACCTAGACCTATCTGATTCCAAAACCCTTACTTTCAATCCCTGCTATATTGTATCTTTCTCTATAAAACACTAAAGGGAGCTTTGGATGCTCTATTATATAACTGTAAATGCATTCAAATGTGACTGCAGACTTGGGAATGGATGACAGTATAGTTGTAGTGAGAGTTCTTAGAGGAAGATGAAAACCAAACAAACCATAGCAGAAATAACTGCTATGTAATTTACTAAATAATAACTAAATAATCCTTTCCTTTGCCTCCTTAGCCAATTTTACCAAAGTGTGGAGGGAGAAAAAAAGGTTAATGATAGAAATAAACTAAGTTAGGTGATGCTGAACAGTGTTACTGATTTGTGGAAACAGTCAATGAGAACTCCCAAGCAGCCCCAGAAAATATCTGATTATATACAAAAGTGTTAACCAGGAGGAATTCTTTTCTTTGCTGTTCTTCTTTCTGTATTAAAAGTTACTTGCATCTATAGCATAACCATGATCTATAAAACTGCTTCAAAAGTGGAAACTTAATGGTTATGACTCTCCATCCCCTTTGGCGATGCAAAAATATATGTGGCGTCTCTTCTGCTGCCTCTGGCCCTGCACTGTCATGTCTTACCTGTTTGTTTTTTTCTGTCAATAAAACCTTCCCTAATTTTTTCCTCTTTGTCTTTAAACTTATTTACATTTGTTCCATTTCCTTAGAGACTAGAAATTAAAAGGATAAACTAATTTTGTGATAAAATATCAGTAATAATTTAAGAGCTTAACACTTTGAGATCACATTGGTATTAGAAACTCAATAAGCTATTACTGGTAAAATTACAAGCTCTAGATAGAGCTAGTGAAGTAGATACTCTAATTAGAGATCATTGCTAGTAAGCCAATGGCACCCCCACTCCAGTACTCTTGCTTGGAAAACAGTAGCAGCATAGAGGAAAAAGTCTGGCTTGACTTTCATCTAGACTGAAGAAAGTCTGTCTTTAATACCTCCGTTTACATGAGCAATATCTGTCTTAAAGCTTTTTTTCTTTATTAGAAAGAATAGGTTGAATACACCTTTCCTTTGCTTTGTATCAACTCTACCTCTTTTGGAAATAAAAAGTTAAAATAAATGAAAATGAATGAAGGTTAAAATGACAGTGGAGATTTAAAACATTAAAAATTACTCTATGTGGATTTTATCCTCCTTATACCAATAATGCAAGCCAGCACATTTTTTTGTTATTTGAGATAAAGTAAAAAATTACAGACAAACATACCTAATATCTCTTGTTTTCTCTGCAAATAATAAAATCAATAATTAAGTATGTACTTACCTTCCCCTTTTGTGACAATCTGAACATGACTGGAATATTAGGTCTGATCAATTTAGACATGGAAAGTGGAAAAAAAAAAAACAACTCTGCCAGAAAATTTGGGGGCCACAGCAAGTGATTCTTTTAAATAAAGAACTTCTTGGCACTTCTGTATCTATTTTTACTTACAGCCCATTTACTCAACTCATTCCATATTCTGCTCTGTCACTTTACTCCACTGCTTAAAACCTTTCAGGGGCTTTCCACAGACCTCGGAAAAAAATTGAAATTCCTTAATATGATGTCTTAGTCCATTTGAGTTGCTACTACAAAATACCACAGACTTGATGACTTGTAAACATAATATACATTTATTTCTGACAGTTCTTGAGGTGGGAAGTCCTACATCAAAGACCTGCAAATTCAATGTCTAGGGAGGGCTCTCTTTCTTGTTCATACATGCATGTCTTTTTGCTATGTTATCACATGGTAGAGGCTAGGCTTCAACAGTATATGAACTGAGAACAGATGTTCAAGGTAAATTTAGGGAAGGCAGAGAAACCAGAGATCAAATTGTCAACATACATTAGATCATAGAAAAAGCAACAGAATTCCAGAAAAACATGTACTTCCACTTCATTGTCTCTGCTAAAGCCTTTGACTGTGTGGATCACAACACTGTGGAAAATTCTGAAAGAGATGGGAATACCAGACTATCTTACTTGTCTCTTGAGAAACCTGTATGCAGGTCAAGAAGCAACAGTTAAAATTGGACATGGAACAACAGACTGGTTCACAATTGGGAATGGACTATGTCAAGGCTGTATATTGTCATCCTACTTATTTAACTTATATGCAGAGTACATCATGAGAAATGCTGGGCTGGATGAAGTAACAGCTAAAATCAAGATTGCTGGGAGAAATGTCAATAACTCAGATATGCACATGACACCATCTTTACAGCAGAAAATGAAGAATAACTAAAGAGTCTCTTGATGAAGGTGAAAGAGGAGAGTGAAAAAGTTGGCTTAAAGCTCAACATTCAGAAAATGAAGATCATGACATCTGGTCCCATCACTTCATCGCAAATAGATGGAGAAACAATGGAAACAGTGACAGACTTTATTTTGGGGGGCTCCAAGATCACAGCAGATGGGAACTTCAGCCATTAAAATTAAAAGACACTTGTTCCTTGTAAGAAAAGCTACATATTAAACTTAGCATATTAAAAACCAAAGACATTACTTTGCCAACAAAAGTCAGTCTTGTCAAAGCTATGGTTTTTCCAGTAGTCAGGTATGGATATGAGAGTTGGACTATAAAGAAAGCTGAGGGCCAAATAATTGATGCTTTTGAACTGTGGTGTTGGAGAAGACTTTTGAGAGTATTGCAAAAAGAGCAAACCAGTCAATCCTAAAGAAAATCAATCTTGAATGTTCACTCAAAGGTCTGTTGCTGAAGTTGAAGCTCCAATACTTTGGCCACCTGATGTGAAGAGCTGACTCTTTGGGAAAAATCCTGATGCTGGGAAATATTGAAGGCATGGGGAGAAGCAGACAACAGATGATGAGATAATTGGATTGCATGCACATATGATCGTGTAACTAAGTAATTCTCTGCTTTCTAAGCACAACTCACTTGGCACTCAACTATCCAACTCTACTGGATTTCTTTAAGTTCCCCCAAATTGCTATAATTCTTATCCTGATTTCTCAGACGCATCTGCTCCTCTCTAGTAAGTAGCTTAAACCCAGCTCATCTTTGCTTGGATTTGTTCAATGAACCTTCACTTAATCCTTACCTCTCTTCCCATTCCAATACATTCTCCAGACTGTAGCCATAGTTACTCCCATCCTAACTGACTTATTGTTATGCCTCTTAAGACATTCTCTAAAACACACATATTTCATTATGTCATATTTTTAAGTTTCTTTAGGAGCTCACCACTTATTTTCAGGGTAAAATTTTAAACTTCTTAGCATTCAATATGCCATTCCCTGATAAAAGATCCTACCTAACTTTCCAGCTACACAACTCCCCATTTCTTCATCTGCAACCCATGTGTGAAAAACATAGATGTGCCTACCGATCTCTGTAAATATTTCAGGTCCTTTCAAAAATCTTATTCATAGGAAAATTAGATATCCAATACTGACCTATGATTTCAGACATCCAGAAAGACTCTACTTAAAAATATTTTACACCGTGTCCCTTTCATTGCTTATTGCTTATATATATATATATATGTGTGTGTGTGTGTGTGTGTGTGTGTGTGTGTACCTGAATTCCCAGCAATGTAACTTTTAAAAATATTTGGATTAAAAGTAATAAACAGATTATGAATATAAGTATTCTTTTAAGTTTGAGGAAGATTTTGTTGTTGTTGAAACTCCGAAAGCTCTCTGAAAGTGAGTGAAGTCATTCACTCAATCATGTTCGAATCTTTGTGACTCCATGGACTGTGGCCCCTCAGGCTCCTCTGTTCATGGGATTTTCTAGCTAAGAATACTGGAATGGGTTGCCATTTCCTTCTCCAGGGGATCTTCCTGACCCAGGGTTCGAATTAGGGCCTCCCATGTTGAAAGCAGACCCTTTACCATCTGAGCCAGCAGGGAATACCTATATTAAAGCTTCAGCTCTTCCATTTATGAAATATCTACCACATAAAATATCAAGATTTAAATAAGATAATACAAAGTTCATTATATACCATATATACTGCTTTGGTAATTCACATGCAACTTATATGGTCACTTCAGCTATGATTAGCTATTATATCTTTGTGTATTTTTTTATCTGCTTGCTTTCCTTTATGAAAGCTATCATTACTAATATATTGAAAAGCGATAATTTTAATTAGCATTAATAAGTAATTAATTATATTTTGTAGAATAATGGTATATAATGAATTTTGAACTATCTTATATACTATATTATATACAACCTAGATAGCATATTCAAAAGCAGAGACATTACTTTGCCAACAAAGGTCCATCCAGTCAAGGCTATGGTTTTTCCAGTGGTCATGTATGGATGTGAGAGTTGGACTGTGAAGAAGTCTGAGCGCTGAAGAATTGATGCTTTCAAACTTTGATGCTGGAGAAGACTCTTGAGAGTCCCTTGGACTGCAAGGAGATCCAACCAGTCTATTCTAAAGGAGATCAGTCCTGAGTGTTCTTTGGAAGGAATGATGCTAAAGCTGAAACTCCAGTACTTTGGCCACCTCATGCAAAGAGTTGACTCATTGGAAAAGACTCTGATGCTGGGTGGGATTGGAGGCAGGAGGAGAAGGGGACGACAGAGGATGAGATGGCTAGATGACATCACCGACTTGATGGATGTGAGTTTGAGTGAACTTCGGGAGTTGGTGATGGACAGGGAGGCCTGGTGTGAAGAGTCAGACATGACTAAGTGACTGAACAGAACTGAACTGTACTATCTTATGTAATTCTTTATATTTCATGTGGAAGATATTTCATAAATGGAAGAGTTGAAGCTTTAATATGAGTATTTTCTGGTGGCTCAAATGGTAGAGTCTACCTGCAATGTGGGAGATCCAAGTTCAAACCCTGGGTCAGGAAGATCTCATGAATGGAAGAGCCTGGGGCATTACAGTCCATGGGGTCACAAAGAATTGGACATGATTGAGCGACTTCACTCACTTTCAGAGAGCTAGTCATGAACAGCAAAATCTTCCCGAAACTTAAAAGAAAACTTATATTCATTATTTATATGTTTATTACTTTTAAGTAAAATGTTTAATAAAAGTTACATTCTCTGGGAGCCCTTTAACTTTATATCTCTCTCTACCTTCCTTTTTGGATCTATTTTAAATCCTCTTTGTGTTTCATTCAGCTCAGCAGTGGTTATGCCTTTACTGAATAACATTTTGTTTGTTGAACAAGGAAAGATCTACCTTTGGGGGCAGTAGTTGAAGAATTTTATATTTTATTCTTGGAATTAAGCTATGGCAGGTGAATCTATGACTTGTCACATCTCAATTTTTATCACTGAGCACACAACAAATGCATAAAAGGCGTGATGTCATAGGTATGACTGTATTTCTGGTATCTCCCTTCAACAATTTGAATTACAGGTAAGTAGTTTAGTTTTTCCTAAAAAAAAAAAAAAAAAAAAAATTTGCCTTATTAACACCTTCAGAATAACAGATTAACCAGAAGAATCAGAAAATCAGTTCATAGACGCTTCATTTAAAAATGACCTCTTTCTAACACCATACACAAAAATAAACTCAAAATGGATTAAAGATCTAAATGTAAGACCAGAAACTATAAAACTCCTAGAGGAAAACATAGGCAAAACACTCTCCGACATAAATCACAGCAGGATCCTCTATGATCCACCTCCCAGTATACTGGAAATAAAAGCAAAAATAAACAAATGGGATCTAATTAAGATTAAAAGCTTCTGCACAACAAAGGAAACTATAAGCAAGGTGAAAAGACAGCCTTCTGAATGGGAGAAAACAATAGCAAAGGAAACAACTGACAAACAACTAATCTCAAAGATATACAAGCAACTTATGCAGCTCAACTCCAGAAAAATAAACGAACCAATCAAAAAATGGGCCAAAGAACTAAATAGGCATTTCTCCAAAGAAGACATACGGATGGCTAACAGACATGAAAAGATGCTCAACATCACTCATTATCAGAGAAATGCAAATCAAGACCACAATGAGGTACCATTTCACACCAGTCAGAATGGCTGTGATCCAAAAGTCTACAAGCAATAAATGCTGGAGAGGATGTGGAGAAAAGGGAACCCTCTTACACTGCTGGTGGGAATGCAAACTCGTACAGTCATTATGGAAAACAGTGTGGAGATTCCTTAAAAATTGCAAATAGAACTGCCTTATGACCCAGCAATCCCACTGCTGGGCATACACACCGAGGAAACCAGAATTGAAAGAGACACATGTACCCCAATGTTCATTGCAGCACTGTTTATAATAGCCAGGACATGGAAACAACCTAGATGTCCATCAGCAGATGAATGGATAAGAAAGCTGTGGTACATATACACAATGGAATACTACCCAGCCCTTAAAAAGAATAAATTTGACTCAGTTCAAATGAGATGGATGAAACTGGCGCCGATTATACAGAGTGAAGTAAGCCAGAAAGAAAAACACCAATACAGTATACTGACAAATATATATGGAATTTAGAAGGATAGTAATGATGACCATCTATGTGAGACAACAAAAGTGACACAGAGGTATAGAACGGACTTTTGGACTCTGAGGGAGAGGGAGAGGGGGGAATGATTTGGGAGAATGGCATTGAAACATGTATACTATCCTGTAAGAACGAAGCGTCAGTCTATGTTCAATACAGGATGCAGGATGCATGGGGCTGGTGCACGGGATGATTCAGGGAGATGATATGGGGTGGGAGGTGGGAGGGGCTTTGGCATTGGGAGATCGTGGATACCTGTGGCTGATTCATGTCAATGTATGGCAAAACAAATACAATATTGTAATAAAGAATAAAGTATTAAATAAATAAATAAATAAATAAAACAAAAAAAGAAGCTGGAGTACATATATACAATGGAAAAAAATAAAAATTTTCAATCATACCATATGCAAAGATAAACTCAAATTGTATTAAAGATCTAAATGTAAGAGCAGAAACTATAAAACTCTCAGAAGAAAACATAGGCAGAATACTCCATGAAATAAATCACAGCAAGATCCCCTATGACCCACCTTCTAGAGTATCAGAAGTAGAAACAAAAATAAACAAGTGGGACCTAACTAAACTTAAGAGTTTTTGCACAGGAAGGGAAACTCTAAACAAAGTTCAAAGATAAACCTCAGAATTGGAGAAAATAATGGCAAATGAAACAACTGATGAAGGATTAATTTCCAAAATATACAAGCAGCTCATGCAACTCAATATCAAAAGGTAGGCAGAAGAACTCAACAAACATTTCTCCAAAGAAGACATACAGTTGACTAATAAACACATGAAAAGATGCTTAACATCGCTCATTATTACAGAATTCAAATGAAAACTACAATGAGATATCACTTCAGTCTTTGTGCCAGTACCATACTGTCTTAATGACTGTGGCTTTGTAGTAAAGCCTGAAGTCAGGCAAGTTGATTCCTCCAGTTCCATTCTTCTTTCTCAAGATTGCTTTTGCTATTCGAGGTTTTTTGTATTTCCATAAAAATCTTGAGATTATTTGATCTAGTTCTGTGAAAAATACTGCTGGTAGCTTGATAAGAATTGCATTGAATCTGTAGGTTGCTTTGGGTAGTATACTCATTTTCACTATATTGACTCTTCTGACCCATGAACATGGTATATTTCTCCATCTATTACTGTCCTCTTTGATTTCTTTCATCAGTGTTTTATAGTTGTCGATATATAGGTCTTAGTTTCTTTAAAGACAGAAATAAGATCAATGGAACAAAATAGAAAGCCCTGAGATAAATCCACACACCTATGGACACCTTATCTTTGACAAAGGAGGCAAGAATATACAATGGAATAAAGACAGTCTCTTTAACAGGTGGTGCTGGGAGAACTGGTCAACCACTTGCAAAAGAATGAAACTAGACCTCTTTCTAACACCAGACACAAAGATAAACTCAAAGTGGATTAAAGATCTAAAACCAGAAACTATAAAACTCCTAGAGGAAAACATAGGCAAAACACTCTCTGACATAAATCACAGCAGGTTCCTCTATGATCCACCTCCCAGTATAATGGAAATAAAAGCAAAAATAAACAAATGGGATCTAATTAAAATTAAAAGCTTCTGCACAACAAAGGAAACTATAAGCAAGGTGAAAAGACAGCCTTCTGAATGGGAGAAAACAATAGCAAATGAAATAACTGACAAACAACTAATCTCAAAGATATACAAGCAACTTATGCGGCTCAACTCCAGAAAAATAAACGAACCAATCAAAAAATGGGCCAAAGAACTAAATAGGCATTTCTCTAAAGAAGACATACGGATAACTAACAAACACATGAGAAGATGCTCAACATCACTCATTATCAGAGAAATGCAAATCAAGACCACAAAGAGGTACCATTTCACACCAGTCAGAATGGCTGTGATCCAAAAGTTTACAAGCAATAAATGCTGGAAAGGATGTGGAGAAAAGGGAACCCTCTTACACTGCTGGTGGGAATGCAAACTCGTACAGCCACTATGGAAAACAGTGTGGAGATTCCTTAAAAATTACAAATAGAACTGCCTTATGACCCAGCAATCCCACTGCTGGGCATACTCACTGAGGAAACCAGAATTGAAAGAGACACATGTACCCCAATGTTCATTGCAGCACTGTTTATAATAGCCAGGACATGGAAACAACCTAGATGTCCATCAGGAGATGAACGGATAAGAAAGCTGTGGTACATATACACAATGAAGTATTACTCAGCCCTTAAAAAGAATAAATTTGAATCAGTTCTAATGAGATGGATGAAACTGGCGCCGATTATACAGAGTGAAGTAAGCCAGAAAGAAAAACACCAATACAGTATACTGACACATATATATGGAATTTAGAAAGATAGTAATGATGACCCTGTATGTGGGACAACAAAAGAGACTCAGAGGTATAGAACGGACTTTTGGACTCTGAGGGAGAGGGAGAGGGTGAGATGATTTGGGAGAATGGCATTGAAACATGTATACTATCATGTAAGAAAGTGCCAGTCTATGTTCAATACAGGATACAGGATGATTGGGGCTGGTGCACAGGATGATCCAGGGAGATGGTATGGGGTGGGAGGGGGGTTTGGCATTGGGAGATCGTGGATACCTGTGGCTGATTCATGTCAATGTTTGGCAAAACAAATACAATATTGTAATATAGGATAAAGTATTAAAAATAATAATAATAATTTAAAAGTAAAAAAAAAGAGATATCACTTCATATCAGTGAAAATGGTCATCATCAAAAAATCTATAAACAATAAATGCTGGAGAAGATGTGGAGAAAAGGGAACCACAGAAGAATTTCTGATACTTCTGTTTTTCTAATATTCTTGAACTGTTCGTGTGAATGTAAATTGCTACAGGCACTATGGGGGAATTTATGGAAATTCCCTAAAATACTAGGGCTAAAATTACCACAAGACCCAACAATCCCACTACTGGACAGGCACCCTGAGAAAACTATAACTGAAAAAGACACATGTACCCCAATGATCATTGAAGTACTATTTACAGTAATTAGGACATGGAAGCAACTTAGATGTCAATCAACAGATGGATGTATAAAGACGCTGTGGTACGTATACATGATGGACTATTACTCTGCCATAAAAAGGACTGCATTTGAGTCCATTATAATGAGGTAGATTGACCTAGAGCCTATTTGTACAGAGTGAAATAAGTCAGAAAGAGAAAAACAGATATCATATATTAATGCATATATATGGAATCTGGGAAGATGGTACTGATGAAGCTATTTGCAAGGCAGAATGGAGACACAGAAATAGATAACAGATTTTTGACAGACACAGGGGGAAAGAAAGGGTGGAATGAATGGAGAGAGTAGCATGGAAACATATACACTACAATATGTAAAATAGATAACCATTGGGGATTTGCTATATGACTAAGGGAGCTCAAACTGACACTCTGTGACACCATTCTAAAGGAGTGGGATGAGGTGGAAGGTAGGAGGGAGATTCAAGAGGGAGGGGACATATGTATACCTATGGCTGATTCATGTTGATGTATGGCAGAAACAAACACAATATTGTAAAGGAATTATCCTTCAATTAAAAATTAATTAAATTTTAAAATTTCAATCAAAAAGAAGTTTCTGGTATCCAAATGCTTAGTGTACTGGAGAGATAATCAATAAAAAAAGTCAACAAAGCAGAAACTCACTGGTTCTAAAGAAAATTTGAAGTGGAGATCCTTTGGAGACCTTTCATCTCTTCTTTCAGTACTGTTCTCCCTCATGATTGTTATTTTTCTCACTCAGGCACAAGTTTTGTCTGACTCTTTGAGACACAGTGGACTTCAGCATGCCAGACTCCTCTGTCCACCACTATCTTTTGCAGTTTGCTTAAGTTTATGTCCCTTGAGTCAGTGATACTATTTAACCATTTCATCTGCCATTTCCCCCTTCCCCTCCTGCCATCAATCTTTCCCAGCATCAGGGTCTTTCCAGTGAGTCGCTTCATCACATCAGGTGGCCAAAGTATTGTAGCTTCAGCTTCAGCAACAGTGCTTTCAATGAATATTCAAGGTTTATTTCCTTTAGGATTGACTGATTTGATCTTGAGTTCAAGGAACTCTCAGGAGTCTTCTCCAGCACCACAGTTCTAAAGCATCAATTCTTCACCATTCAGCCTTCTTTATTGTCCAACTCTCACATTCATACATGACTAATGGAAAGAAAGATGGCTTTGACTATATGGACCTTTGCTGACAAAGTGATGTCTCTGCTTTTCAATATGCTGCCTAGGTTTGTCATAGCTTTCTTTCCAACGAGCAAGTATCTTTTAATTTCATGGTTAAAGTCACCATCTGCAGTGATTTTGAAGCCCAAGAAATAAAATCTGCCATAGTTCCACTTTTTCTCTTTCTATTTGATATGAAGTGATGTAACTGGATACCATGATCTTAGTTTTTTGAATATTAAGCTTCAAGCTAGCTTTTTCACTCTCCTCTTTCACCCTCATGGAGAAGTTCTTTAGTTCCTCTCTACTCTCTGCCATTAGAGACGTTCCATCTGAATACCTGAGGTTGTTGATATTTCTCCTAGCAATCTTGATTCCAGTTTGTGATTCCTCCAGGTTGATATTTCACATGATCTACTCTGCAAGAAAGTTAAAAAGAATGACAATATACATCCTTCTCTTGCTCTGTTCCCAGTTTTGAACCATGTCCAGTACTAACTGGTTCTTCTTGATATGTATACAAGTTTCTCAGGAGACAAGTAAGATGGTCTGACACTCCCATCTCTTTAAGAATTCTCCACAGTTTGTTGTGATCCACACAAAGGTTTTAGTATAGTCAATGTAACAGATATTTTTCTGAGGATTTAGGTCCCAAGATGGCAGGGGAATAGGACTGGGAGACCACTTTCTCCCTCACCAATTTATCAAAAGATCATTTGAATGCTGAGCAACTTCCACAAAACAAATTCTGAACCCTGGTGGAGGACACCACACACCTAGAAAGGCAGCCCATTCTCTTCAAAAGGAGGTAGAACAAAATATAAAAGACAAAAAGAAAGACAAAAGAGTTAGGGACGGAGGCCCATTCTGAGGATGGAGTGGTGAAAGAGGAGAAGTTTCCAAACAGCAGGAAATGCTCTCACTGATAGGTCTGTGGGGAGTTTTGGAATCTCAGAGGGCAACATAACTGGAAGGAAAAAAAAAAAGCAATATCCCAGAGAAAACACATCTAAGCACAACTCCCAGAGAAAAAGTAGCCCACATGCTCTCATCCACCAACAGTGAACAGGGGCTGGACAGGGAGGCACAGGTTGCATGCTTAGGGTAAGGGCCAGGCCTGAATGCCCTGAGGACAATCTGAGGGAGCTAATGTGAGATAGCAAACCAAACTTTCGGATAGAAGGAGAAAAAAAAAAAGTCAGATAACTTTCTTGTGAAAGGCTCTAATCTAACTCACAGTATGGCCTGCCCACAGAAAAACGATTGAGCGAATACCAAAGGCAAGCTATCTGGCTGCATACAGGCTCCTCCCCTGCCACCAGAGGCAGGGAGGCAGGCATGCAGCTGCCAGAGCCAGAAGGTAAGGGGAAATCTCAGCCCAGAGACTGGCATCCTCCACCAAACTATGAGGAGGCTCCAAGTTGCTAACCAAGTCTTCCTGGGAACCTGGATGGTTGACATCTGCCAGGAGGGTCAAAACCTGAAATCAGCTCCCCAGAGGAGACACATAGCATATGAGAGATGTTGCTTTTGTGGTGTGCCCAGGAAACTGAGCAGCCAGGTCTAGGGACTTGGTTAAAATGCAGGGCACCTGGAACAGTGGGCTCACACAGCACCTGGTCGCCTGATCTGCTTGGACCTGGGAAGGGGACAAAATGCACACCCGAATCTGTGCCTTTGTGGAGTACCCAAGAGCCTGAACCTAGGGAGCTTAGACCTGGGAAATGTACAAAACACAGGGACCACTTCAGATAGTAGACCAACCTGGAGCCTGAGCAGTGTAGATCCAGAAAGCAAATGCTGCCGTGGCCTGGGGCAAACCCAGTGTGGTCCAAATACTGTGAGCACTCTCCACACATGTCAGTGATATTTGTTTGCAGAGTCCCTCCCTCCCCACAACACAACTGAACAAGTGAGCCCAAATAAGTGACCACCTCCAGGCCCTTGTGTTGGGAGAAATTACACACTGAAGAGGCTTGCCTGTTTAGGAAGCCAAAACAAAGAAGAGGGAATCGCTCTGCAAGTGACATGTGCAACAGTTTAAAAACCCCGTCCTTACCATTGACTAAGCATGGGAAGGGGCTTATAGACCTTGAGAAGAAGTCAAGCTGGAACAAGAAACATCTGAAACTGAACTGACCCCACACTACCCACAACAAAGAGCTCCAGAGAAATTCTTAGATGCATTTTACTATAATCATTTTTTAAAATTTTTAAGTTCTTTATTACTCCTTTAATTTTCATGTTTATAACCTACTATTACATCGCAAAAAGATCCTATTTTTAAAGCAAATTTCATATATATATATATATTATAATTTTGTGATTGATTTTGTTTTGTATTTTTAATATTGTATTTTTGAGAGTCTAACCTCTACTCTAGATTTTTAATCATTGCTTTTTGTATTTCTTCTAAATTTTGTATCTTTAAGAATCTAATCTTCAGTATCCATTTTCACTTAGGGATGTGATTACTGACTTGACTGCTCTATCCCTTTTGATGCTCCCATTTCAGTGCCAAGTCACCTCTATCTCCTTGCTCCCCCTTTTTTAACTACTTAACTCTTTGAATCTCTCTGAGTGATCTGGGCTGTGGAGAATCCTTAGGGAACTGATTACAGGCTAGATTGGTCTCTACTCTTTGGACACCTCCTCTTCTTCTCTTCTATCTCCCTCCTCTCTCTTCTCATCGCTATGAAACTCTGTGAACCTCTCTGGGTGTACCTCACTGTGGAGAATCCTTTCACCATTAACAAAGATGTTTTATAATCTGTGCTGTAAGAATGGAGAAGTCTTGAGGCTACTGTAAGAATAAGACTGAAAGCCAAAAGTAGGAGGCTTAAATCCAAAAACTGAGAACACCAGAAAACTCCTGATTCCAAGGAATATTAATCAAGAAGATCTCACCGAAAAGCCTACACAGCTACATTGAAACCAAGCACCACCCAAGACCAAAAAAGTTCCAGAGAAAGACATACCATGCTAATTCTCCAGCAATGAAGGAACACAGCCCTGAGCATTAAAAGAAAGGCTGCCAAAGCCATGCCAAACCCATAGACACCCCAAAACTCACTATTGGACACTTCATTGCACTCCAAAGAGAAGAGATCCAGCTCCACCCGCCAGAACACAGACACAAGCTGCCTTAACCAGGAAACCTTGACAAGCCAAGAAAATCTAAACAAGATGGAAAGGCAGAGAAATATTCAATAGGTAAAGAAACATGATAAATGCCCACAACCGAAGAAAAGAGGAGGAGACAAGGAGTCTATGTGAAAAAAAAAAAAATTGAGAATTGATAGTAAAGATTCAAAATCTTGAAAACAAAATAAATAGACTAGAGACAAGGATTCAAAAGATGCAAAATTGTTTAACAAAGACCAAGAAGAAATTTAAAAGAGCCAATAAATAACAAATAATGCAATAACTGAGATCAAAAGCACTCTGGAGGCAACCAACAGTAGAATAACTGAGGCAGAAGATAGGATTAATGAGATGGAAGATAGAATGGTGGAAATAAATGAAGCAGAGAGGAAAAAAAGAATTAAAAGACATGAGGACAATCTCAGAGACCTCTGGGACAATGTTAAATGCTTCAACATTCGAAGCATAGGAGTCCCAGAAGAAGTAGACAAAAAGAAAGGCCATGATAAAATACTTGAGGAGATAAGAGTTGAACACTTCCCTAAAATGGGGAAGGAAATAGCCACCCAAGTCCAAGAAGCACAGAGAATCCCAAACAGGATAAACCCAAGGTGTAACATTCCAAGACACATATTAAACAAATTAATGAAGATCAAACAAAAGGAATAAATATTAAAAGTACCTCATTGTGGTCTTGATTTGCATTTCTCTGATAATGAGTGATGTTGAGCATCTTTTCATGTGTTTGTTAGCCATCTGTATGTCTTCTTTGGAGAAATGCCTATTTAGTTCTTTGGCCCATTTTTTGATTGGATCATTTATTTTTCTGGAGTTGAGCTGCATAAGTTGCTTGTATATTTTTGAGATTAGTTGTTTGTCAGTTGCTTCATTTGCTATTGTTTTCTCCCATTCAGAAGGCTGTCTTTTCACCTTACTTATAGTTTCCTTTGTTGTGCAGAAGCTTTTAATTTTAATTAGATCCCATTTGTTTATTTATGCTTTTATTTCCAGTATACTGGGAGGTGGATCATAGAGGATCCTGCTGTGATTTATGTCAGAGAGTGTTTTTCCTATGTTCTCCTCTAGGGTACCATTTTACACCAGTCAGAATGGCTGTGATCCAAAAGTCTACAAGCAATAAATGCTGGAGAGATTGTGGAGAAAAGGGAACCCTCTTACACTGTTGGTGGGAATGCAAACTAGTACAGCCACTATGGAAAACAGTGTGGAGATTCCTTAAAAATTACAAATAGAACTGCCTTATGACCCAGCAGTCCCACTGCTGGGCATACTCACTGAGGAAACCAGAATTGAAAGAGACACATGTACCCCAATGTTCATTGCAGCACTGTTTATAATAGCCAGGACATGGAAACAACCTAGATGTCCATCAGGAGATGAATGAATAAGAAAGCCGTGGTACATATACACAATGAAGTATTACTCAGCCCTTAAAAAGAATAAATTTGAATCAGTTCTAATGAGATGGATGAAACTGGCGCCGATTATACAGAGTGAAGTAAGCCAGAAAGAAAAACACCAATACAGTATACTGACACATATATATGGAATTTAGAAAGATAATAGTGATGACCCTGTATGAGAGACAACAGAAGAGACACAGAGGTATGGATAGACTTTTGGCCTCTGAGGGAGAAGGAGAGGGTGGTATGGTTTGGGAGAATGGCATTGAAACATGTGTACTATCATGTAAGAAACGAAGCGCTAGTCTATGTTCAGTGCAGGATACAGGATGCTTGGGGCTGGAGTGCAGGGATGATCCAGAGAGATGATGTGGGGTGGGAGGTGGGAGGGGGTTTCGGGATTAAGAGCCCGTGTACACCTGCGGCTGATTCATGTCAACATATGGCAAAACCAATACAGTATTGTAACGTAGAATAAAGTAAAAATAAAATTAAAAAACACAAATATTAAAATTAGCAAGGAAAAAGCAACAAATAACACATAATGAGATCCCCATAAGGATAATAGCTGATCTTTCAATAAAAATATTCAAGCCAGAAGGGAATGGCAGGACATAATTAAAGTCATGAAAGAGAAAAACTTACAATCCAGATTACTATAGCCAACGAGGATCTCATGCAGATGAGGAGAAATCAAAAGCTTTACAGACAAGCAAAAGCTGAGAGGATTTAGCAACACCAAAACATCTCTTTAGCAAATGCTAAAGGATCTTCTCTAAACAGGAAACACAGACAAGGTTTATAAACTTGAACTCAAAACAACAAAATAACTGGCAACTGGATCATACTTATCAATAATTACCTTGAATGTAAATGGGTTGAATGCCCCAACCAAAAGACAAAGACTGGCTGAATGGATACAAAAACAAGACGCCTATATATGCTGTCTACAAGAGACCCACCTCAAACCAAGGGACGTATAGAGATGGAAAGTGAAGGGCTGGAAAAAGATATTTCATGCAAATGGAGACCAAAAGAAAGAATAGCAATACTCATATCAAATAAAATAGACTTTGAAATAAGGGCTGTGAAAAGAGACAAAAAGGAAATTACATAATGATCAAAGGATGAATCCAAGAAGAAAATATAACAATTATAAATACATTTGCACCCAATATAGGAACACAGTAATATGTAAAGCAAATGCTAACAAGTATGAAAGGGAAACTAACAGTAACACAATAATACTGTGACACTTTAATACCCCACTCACACCTATGGATAGATTAACAAAACAGAAAATTAGCAAAGAAAGAAAATTTAAAATGATACAGTGGACCAGTTAGACTTAATTGATATCTACAAGACATTTCACCCCAAGACAATGAACTTCACCTTTTTCTCAAGTGCACAATGAACATTCTTCAGGATAGATCACATCCTGGGCCATAAATCTAGACTTGGTAAATACAAAAAAAAAAAAAAAGCTGAAATCATTTCTAGCATCTTTTCTGATCAAAATATGATAAGATTAGATGTCAACTACAGGAAGAAACCTATCAAATATACAAACAAACGGAGACTAAACAACATGCTTTTGAATAACAAACAAATCACAGAAGAAATCAAAAAATAAATCAAACTATGCATAGAAATGTATTAAAATGAAAACACAACCCAAAACCTATGGGATTCAGTAAAAAGCAGTGTTAAGGGGAAGATTCATAGCAATACAAGCTTACCTCAATACACAAAAGAAAAATCAAATAAATTACCTAATTTTACACCTAAAGCAAGTAGAAAAAAAAAAACAGAAATGAAGAACCTCAGGGTTAGTAGAAGGAAAGAAATCATAAAAATAGGGCAAAAATAAGTAAAAAAGAAACAAATGAGACTATAGCAAAAATTAAAAAAAAATGTTAAAGCTGGTTCTTTGAGAAGATAAATATAATTGACAAACCATTAGCCAGAGTCATCAAGAAAGAAAAGGAGAAGAATCAAATCAACAAAACTATAACTGAAAATGGAAAAACCACAACAGACAGCATAGAAACACAAAGGATTATAAGAGACTACTATCTGCAACTGTATTCCAATAAAATGGACAACTTGGAAGAAATGGACAAATTATTAGAAAAGTATAACTGTCCAAAACTGAACAAGAAAGAAGTAGATCTTAACAGACCCATCACAAGCATGGAAATCGAAACTGTAATAAAAAATAATCTTCCAGCAAACAAAAGCCAATGACTACATGGCTTCACAAGTGAATTCTACCAAAAATTGAGACAAGAACTAACATTGATCTTATTCAAAATCTTCCAGAAAATTGCAGAGGAAGGTGAACTGCCAGACTCATTCTATGAGGCCACCATCACCCTAATACCAAACCCAGACAAAGATGCCACAAAAAAGAAAACTACAGGCCAATATCATTAATGAACATAGATGCAAAAATCTTTTAAAAAATTCCAGCAAACAGAATCCAACAACATATTAAAAAGATCACACATCATGACCAAGTGGGCTTTATCACAGAGATGCAAGTATTCTTCAATATTTGCAAGTCAATCAATGTGATATACCACTTTAACAAATTGAAAGATAAAAGCCATATGATTATATCAATAGATGCAGAGAAAGCCTTTGAGAAAATTCAACACCCATTTATATAAAAACCCTCCAGAAAGCTGGCATAGAAGTAACATACCTCATCATCAGTTCAGTTCAGTTCAGTCACTCAGTCGTGTCCGACTCTGTGACCCCATGAATTGCAGCACGCCAGGCCTCCCTGTCCATCACCAGCTCCCAGAGTTCACTTAAACTCATGTCCATCGAGTCGGTGATGCCATCCAGCCATCTCATCCTCTGTCGTCCTCTTCTCCTCCTATTCCCAATCCCTCCCAGCATTAGGGTCTTTTCCAACGAGTCAACTCTTCTCATGAGGTGACCAAAGTATTGGAGTTTCAGCCTCAGCATCAGTCCTTCCAATGAACACCCAGGGCTGATCTCCTTTAGAATGGACTGGTTGGAGTCTTCTCCAACACCATAGTTCAAAAACATCAATTCTTCAGCACTCAGCTTTCTTTATAGTCCAACTCTCACATCTATATATGACCAGTGGAAAAACCATAGCCTTGACTAGGTTGACCTTTATTGGCAAAGTAATATCTCTGCTTTTTAATATACCTCATTATAATAAACCCATATATGTTAAACCCACAGCAAACATTATCCTCAATGGTGAAAAATTGAAAACATTTCCCCTAAAGTCAGGAATAAGATAAAGGTGCCCACTCTCACCCGCTAATATTCAACAAAGTTTGGGAAGTTTTAGCCACAGCAATGAGAGAAGAAAAAGAAATAAAAGGAATTGAGATTGGAAAAGAAGAAATAAAACCTCTCACTATTTGCAGGTGAAATAATCTTCTACATAGAAAATTCTAAAGACTCCACTAGAAAATTACTAGAGTTAATCACTGAATATAGTAAAGTGGTAGGATATAAAATTAACACACAGAAATCCCTTGCATTCCTATACAGTAACTGAGAAAACAGAAAGAGAAATGAAGGAAACAATTCCATTCACCATTGCAATGAAAAGAATAAAATACAAATAAATCTACCTAAAGAAACAATAGACCTATATATAGAAAATTATAAAACACTGATGAAAGTAATCAAAGATGACACAAATAGATGGAGAAGTATACCATGTTCATGGATTGGAAGAATCAACATAGTGAAAATGAATATACTACCAAAAGCAATCTTTAGATTCAATGCACACCTTATCAAGCTACCAATGGCATTTTCCACAGAACTAGAACAAATAATTTCACAACTTGTATGGGAATACAAATAAATAAATTAATTAATAACCTTGAAGCCAAAGCAATCTTGAGAAAGAAGAATGGAACTGGAGGAACAAACTGCTTGACTTCAGACTATACTACAAAGCTACAGTCATTAAGACAGTATGGTACTGGCACAAAGTTAGGAATATAGATTAATGCAGCAAATTAGAAAGCCCAGAGACAAGTCCACACACCTATGGACACCTTATCTTTGAAAAAGGAGGCAAGAATTTACAATGGATAAAAGACAATGTCTTTAACACGTGGTGCTGGGAAAACTGGTCAACCACTTGTAAAAGAATGAAACTAGAACACTTTCTAACACCATACACAAACATAAATTCAAAATGGATTAAAGATCTAAACATAAGACCAGAAACTGTAAAACTCCTAGAGGAGAACCTAGGCAAAACACTCTCTGACATAAATCACAGCTGGATCCTCTATGACCCACCTCCAAGAATATTGGAAATAAAAGCAAAAATAAACAAATGGGACCTAAGTAAACGTAAAAGCTTTTGCACAATGAAGAAAACTATAAGTAAGGTGAAAAGACAACCTTCAGAATGAGAGAAAATAATAGCAAATGAAGCAACTGACAAAGAATTAATCTCAAAAATATACAAACAGCCCCACACAGATCAATTCCAGGAAAATAAATGACCCAATCAAAGAATGGGCCAAAGAATTAAGCAGACATTTCTCCAAAAAAGACATAGATGACTAACAAACACATGCAAAGATGGTCAACATCACTCATCTAATCAAAAACACAATGAGGTACCATCTCACACTGTCAGAATGGCTGCTATGTAAAAGTCTACAAACAATAAATGCTGGAGAGTATGCAGAGAAAAGGGAACCCTCATAAACTGTTTGTGTGAATGCAAACTACTTCAGCCACTATGGAGAACAGTGTTCAGTTCAGTTTAGTTCAGTTGCTCAATCGTGTCCGACTCTTTGCGACCCCATGAATCGCAGCATGCCAGGCCTCCCTGCCCATCACCAACTCCAGGAGTTCACTCAGATTCATGTCCATCGAGTCCGTGATGCCATCCAGCCATCTCATACTCTGTCGTCCCCTTCTCCTGCCCCCAATCCTCCAAGCATCAAAGTCTTTTCCAATGAGTCAATTCTTCGCATGAGGTGACCGAAGTACTGGAGTTTCACCTTTAGCATCATTCCTTCCAAAGAAATCCCAGGGTTGATCTCCTTCAGAATGGACTGGTTGGATCTCCTTGCAGTCCAAGGGACTCTCAAGAGTCCTCTCCAACACCACAGCTCAAAAGCATCAATTCTTGGTTGCTCAGCCTTCTTCATAGTACAACTCTCACATCCATACATGACCACAGGAAAAACCATAGCCTTGACTAGATGGATCTTAGTCGGCAAAGTAATGTCTCTGCTAAAAACCTGGAAATAGCACTGCCATATGACCCAGCAATCCCCCTGTTGGGCATACACACTCAGGAAACAAGAATTGAAAGAGACACCTGTACCCCAATGTTCATCGCAGCACTGTTTAAAATAGCTAGGACATTGTACCAACCTAGATATCCATAAGCAGATGAATAGATAAGAAATCTGTTGTATAAATATACAGAAACAATGTTATATTACTCAGCTATTAAAAAGAATGCATTTGAATCGGTTCTAATGAAGTGGATGAGACTGGAGCCTATTATACAGAGTGAAGTAAGTCAGAAAGAAAAACACCAGTACCATATAATAATGCATATATATATATATATATATATATATATATATAATTTAGAAATACGGTAATGATGGCCCTATATGCGAGACAGCAAAAAGACACAGATATAAAGAACAGACTTTTGGACTCTGTGGAAGAAGCCGACGGTGGGATGATTTGAGAGAATAGCACTGAAACATGTATATGACCATATGTGAAATATATCACCAGTCCAAGTTCAATGCATGGAACAGGGCATTCAAAGCTGGTACTCTGGGACAACCCTGAAGGACTATATGGTGAGGAAGGTAGGAGGGTGCTTCAGAATGGGGAACACATGTACCCATATGATTCCTGTCAATATATGGCAAAAACCACTACAATGTTGTAATTAGCTTCAAATTAAAATAAATATAAATTAAAATTTTAAAAAGAAGTTTTACTTGAATCCCTTTGCTTTCTCCATGAACAAATGAATGTTGGCAATTTGATTTCTAGTTCCTCTGCCTCTTCAAAACCTATCTTGTACATCTTGAAGTTCTCAGCTCAGAACTAATTTGAAGCCTAATTTGAAGGATTCTGATCATAATCTTGCTAGCATGTAAAATGAGTGCAATTGTACACTAGTTTGAACATTCTTCAGCATTGTCCGTCTTTGAGATTGGAATGAAAACTGACCTTTTCTATCCCTGTGGCCATATAGAGTTTTCCAAATTTGTTGACATAATGAGTGCATCACTTTAGCAGCAGCATCTTTTAGGATTTTGAATAGCTCAACTGGAATTTTCTCAACCTCTCTAGTTTTGTTTTTAAAATGCTTCCTATGGCCCACTTGACTTCACACTCCAGGATGTCAAGCTCTAGGTGAGTGATCATACCATCATGGTTATCTGGGTCATTAGGATTTTTTGTACAGTTCTTCTGTGTGTTCTTATCCCCTCTTCTTCGATTAAGTCCTTTCCATTTTTCTTCTGATATATCATGCCCATTCTTGCATGAAATATTCCCTTGATAGCTCCAATTCTCTTGAAGAGATCTATAGTCTTTCACATTCTATTGTTTTCCTATATTTCTTTTCATTGTTCATTGAAGAAGGCCTTCTTATCTCTCCTTGCTATTCTCTGGAACTCTGCATTCAGTTTCTATGTCTTTCCCTTTTTCCCTAGTTTTTCACTTCTCTTTTTTCCTCAGTTATTTGTGAAGCCTTCTCAAGCAACCAGTTTGCATTCTTACATTTCTTTTGTAGAATGATGGCTTTGGGCACTGCCTCTTGTATAACATTATGAACCTTCATCCATAGATCTTTAGGCATTCTGTGTACTATATCTAGGCCCTTGAATCTATTCATCACTTCTACTGAGTAATTGAATGGGGTTTTATTTAGGTCATTCCTGAATGACCTAGTGGTTTTCCTTACTTTCTTCAATTTAAGCCTGAATTTTGCAATATGGGGCTCATGATCTGAGCCACAGTCAGCTCCAGGTCTTGTTTTTGCTGACTGTATAGAGCTTCTCCGTCTTTGGACTCAAAGAACATAATCAATCTGATTTTGATATTGACCATCTGGTGATGTTCATGTGCAGAGTTATCTCTTGTGTTGTTGGAAGAGGGTGTTTGCTATGACTAGCATGTTCTCTTGACTAAACTCTGTTATCTTTTGTCCTGCTTCATTTTGTACTCCAAGTCCAAACTTGCCTGTTAGTCCAGGTATTTCTTGACTTCCTACTTTTCCATTCCAACCCCTATGTTGAAACAGACTTTTTTTTTTTTTTTTTCTGGTGTTAGCTCTAGCAGGTACTGTAGGTCTTAATAGAACAGATACACGTCAGCTTCTTCAGTATCAGTGGTTGTGGCATAGACTTGGATTACTGTGATGTTGAATTGTTTGCCTTGGAAATGAATTGAGATTATTCTGTCGTTTTTAAGGTTTAACCCAAGTACCATATTTCAGATTATTTTGTTGACTATTTTCTTGTCTACTCTATTTCTTCTAACAGATTCTTTCCCACAGTAGAGGATATAATGGTCATCTTTATTAACTTCATCCATTCTTGTCCATTTTATTTCACTGATTCCTAAGATGTTAATGTTCAGTCTTGCCATCTCTGCTTGACCATGTTCAATTTACCTTGATTCATGGAGCTAACATTCCAGGTTCCTAAGCAGTGTTGTTCTTTACAGCATCACACTTCCCCCAAATGTGGGAAAGATGAACAAAGCCAAACTTTCATTCATGCATTCCCAGATTAACCTTTATATGTAACCCATCACAAATGGAATTTTAAAACTCACAGATTTTGAAAAATGAGTCTTATGCTGTTGCATAAACTATATTAACGTTACATTAAGACTGTAACTGAAACAAAGTATAGAAATAAGATTCATAAATATAAACAGATAGATTGAATACACCTAGAAAACAAAACTTGATAAGAATCTGTTCTGAAAGGATATCATCTGTCCTAGCATAAGTTGATAATTACAAAAGATTTAAACAAAAACTAAGTGCTTTCAATTCAGTTCACAGATATCTAGTACCAACTTTCCCATTATTAACTTATTCAGTAAAAAATATAAGTTCTTCAGACTTATGGACATGGGAGGGATGAGGGGGTGAGATGAATGAAGAGAGTACCATGATAACATATGCACTACCATATGCAAAACAGATATCCAATGGGAATTTGCTGTATGATTCAAGGAACTCAGACCAGTGTTCTGTGACAACCTAGAAGAGTGGGATGGATTAAGATGTAGGAGAAAGGTTCAAGAGGGAGAGGATATATGTATACCTATAGCTGAATGATGTTGGTGTATGGTAGAAACCAACACAACATTGTGAAGCAATTATCTTTCAATTAAAAATAAATTAATTTTTTAAAATACACACTGAGGAAACCAGAATTGAAAGAGACACATGTACCCAGTGTTCATCACAACACTGTTTATAATAGCCAGGACATGGAAGCAACCTAGATGTCCATCAGCAGATGAATGGATAAGAAAGCTGTGATACATATACACAATGGAATATTACTCAGCCATTAAAAAGAATACAGTTCTAATAAGGTGGATGAAACTGGAGCCTATTAAACAGAGTGAAGTAAGCCAGAAAGAAAACGCCAATACAGTATGTATAGTATGTACAGTATGTATAGTATGTACAGTATGTATAGAACAGTCTTTTGGATTCTGTAGGAGAGGGCGAGGGTGGGATGATTTGGGAGAATGGCATTGAAACACATATAATATCATATATGAAATTAATCTCCAGTCCAGGTTTGATGCATGATATTGGATGCTTGGGGCTGGTGCACTGACACGACCCAGAGGGATGGTACAGGGAGGGAGAGGAAGGAGAGTTCAGGATGTGGAACACGTGTATACCTGTGGTGGATTCATGTTGATGTATGGCAAATACAATATTGTAAAATAATTAACCTACAATTAAAATAAATAAATTAAAAAAATAAAATTAAGTTCTTATTATTACTCCAGTATACTTCTACATCATAGCTCACAAAGGTGAGTAAAATATCGTCTCTATTTGCAAAAAAAACACCTCATAATTTAATAAGACAAATGACAGTTACATCAATAATTATGTAACAAAATGGAAAGAGAAATAATATAGTCTATTGTAGAGAGAAAAGAGGAGGGGCAGCTTTATAGGAAGTTTCATGAAAGACTGAGTCTACTAATAAGAGTTGCAAAGAAAAGCATACTTAGAAATGTTCCAGACTCATTGCAGTGCTAGTTCCAAATTAGATGATCACATAAATCCTTGCTGCCCTGAACAGTACTAAATTAAAAGGACTTGCATAGAGTAAATATTTGGTAGTGAAGTTGGGTAGGGTTAGAGGTTTAGATTGCAAGTAATTGTAGATAAAATACTCACCTGTCACCTGCTTCACCTCTTTCATTGTCTTGCTACATGTAGCCTTACTATCTGAAGCCAAGAAATGCTAACAAAACTGATAATCTAACAACTTTCAAGAACCTTTGGTTCTAAGAGAAACAAAACATAATAAAGGAAAAATAGTAAACACATATTTCTGCTTATTTAAAAAAAAAAAAAGTCTACAAGCAATAAATGCTGGAGAGGATGTGGAGAAAAGGGAACCCTCTTACACTGCTGGTGGGAATGCAAACTAGTACAGCCACTATGGAAAACAGTGTGGAGATTCCTTAAAAAAAATGCAAATAGAACTGCCTTATGAACCAGCAATCCCACTGCTGGGCATACACACCAAGGAAACCAGAATTGAAAGAGACACATGTACCCCAATGCTCATTGCAGCACTGTTTATAATAGCCAGGACATGGAAGCAACCTAGATGTCCATCAGCAGATGATTGGATAAGAAAGCTGTGGTACATATACACAATGGAATACTACTCAGCCCTTAAAAAGAATAAACTTGACTCAGTTCTAATGAGATGGATGAAACTGGAACCGATTATACAGAGTGAAATAAGCCAGAAAGAAAAACACCAATACAGTATACTAACACATATATATGGAATTTAGAAGATAGTAATGATGACCCTGTATGTGGGACAACAAAAGAGACGCAGAGGTATAGAATGGACTTTTGGACTCTGAGGGAGAGGGAAAGGGTGGGATGGTTTGGGAGAATGGCATTGAAACATATATACTCTCTTGTAAGAAACGAAGTGCCAATCTATGTTCAATGTAGGATGCAGGATGCATGGGGCTGATGCACAGGATGATTCAGGTAGAGGATGTGTGGTGGGAGGTGGGAGGGGGCTTCGGCATTTGGAGATTGTGTTCACCTATGGCTGATTCATGTCAATGTATGGCAAAACAAATACAGTATTGTAATTTAAAAAATAAATAAATTTTAAAAAAAGAAAAAAATTCCTCTTAGTTTGGTCACGAAATTTGATTTACCATTGCTAGTTAAACTTCTATAAGTCCTAGCAAAGATGAATTGTATATTTAGGCTAGATTTATGGCTTCTCTCCAAACTAATTTCTCTATGGGAGTTTGAACCTGAACCTTTAATCATAAACAAGTGAGGTGGATGATAAAAATTAAAGAAATGAAGAATTTCAGAACTAAATATAATCATTACTGTATTCTTTTGATTCAAAAGAACTTAAGCCAGAGAAAGATATTGATACGTTAAAAACAATTATTTTGAAAATACAAGAAAAAAGGAACTCAAAAATCTTGGTATTGAATGGCGACATATAACAAGCATAATTTTCATTAGGTTTTAATCTCAGTTAAACAGTGTTTCTTTCTACCACAGCCCACCCCGCAATTATTGGTGTACATAGCAACACATACAGTGACATTTTTCCCTGTAAAATCACACTTGATCATTTTACCTATATCCAGTGGAATATCAGAGTTTCAGATGACCAAGTTTATAGTGCCAGATCTACATCTTACAAACTGTGTCACCTTATATTAATGATTTACCCTTTCTAAACCTCAGTATTTTCAATTATTCAAAGTTAATAGTCTTTCCTACATCAAAAACTTGTGGATAGCATTAAATGAGGTAGTCAGTATGAATGCACTCTGAAAACCCAGAGATATTATGCAGAAGACAGGAATGGCTTATTTTCATGAAGGCTGTTGACTGTAGTCTCTCAGAGGCTTGACTGTGCCCTACAGAGTCAGATAATATGAAATAGAATATGTTGTACATGTACAACATACTTAAAGAAAGAAACAAATAAACACACACAAATACAACATCACCGTGAATTTATGATAATAAGTGATAAACTGCTTTCTTCCTACTGGAGTATTCTCTGCTGGTAATAACTTAAAGATACATTAGCTGTTCAGAGCTGAAAAAATTAATTTAATATATGATTGTATTAGTAATGGCACATGATAACTCATTAGTGCTCAGTTAGTGTATGCTAATGATAATGCATTAAATAATATCTCCATAATGGCAGTGCATTTAAACTACCCCTCCCTCAGATGTGCCATATCTCTTCTCCCAGAGCTAAAGATTCAAAGAACTAAAGATTTTAGCCCACTAAACAATGATCAGATTGTACATGATACTGTTAAATAACCTCAAGGCAAGTAAGCTTTCAGACGCTAATGCTTACAAAAATATTCACTCAGTGTCAAGGGGTATGTCTTCCAAATAATGTTTTCATTTTCATAGTATCTCTATACCATACCATTGTTGCTGAGGCCTGGAGAAGTAACTCTAATGTGATGGAATTCGGGTTCGCAGTAAAAAAAAAAAAAAAGTAAGCAAACCGTTTAACTCCAGGAAACTTTATTTAAGTACCCCTCGGATAACAACATCTCATAATTGTGTACTGTGCATGCACACTTAGACCTGGTCATAAGTTGAGTTTGCTCACTTTACTAGAGATTATCAATATGTGAAATAGTTATTAGCTCTGCAAATAAAAATTGAGACTGACTACCAAAAATCAAAAATCATGATCCAGAATCAGAGAGACGGCCAGCTTGACTAGAAACATCTGCTCTTGAAAAATTCACCCTATCTTATTTGGTTTATGCTCTATTTAGCCAACTTGTAATAAAAGCCACTAAAAGATCTGAGAATAATATTATTTGGTGACTAGGGTTGAGGAAGTGCTGATATAATCACTGAGAATGATTTGAGCAATCAGGTAACACAGCATGTGCTCCATTGTACCATAACAGCATGCAAAGCATCAAAGCCCAAAGCCTACAAATTATCCTACAGTGTATATATACCCTCAGAGCTCTGTTCAAGTCATACATGGATCAGAATCAAGACTTTCAGAAACAATTTCCAAATATGAATCCTATCATATTTGTGTTATCCACTGTGCCTACAGCCTTCAGTATTATTCAACTAAAGTAGCAATTATTGCTGATTTACCTGCTATTTTCTCATGATTAGAGTAGCACAAAGGGACAGAGGTGAGGTTCCCATAGGAACCATATGCTAGTATTTCTTGCCTTTCATAAAGGAAACACAATCAGAGTTGCATCATCAGCACTTAGCTACTCATCTAAGCAAGTGTAGGTGGACACCTATACAATGTGAAAATGACAAAAATGACCCACTGGCAACTGGACATGAACTCTGGGTTGTTTTTTTTTTTTTTACTGAGTTATAGTAAAGAAGCAAATTGAGTCAACTCTACTGCCTCATTCAGGCTGCTTAGTTACCAAAGAATATATCAATTTTATAAGAGATTGTCCAGGATAAGGGAAGAAACTGCCTGAATCTTTCAAACATTTCATTACCTAAATCTTTCCTTGAAAAACACTAAATGAAACTTTCAAATTAGGGTAATTCTGTATTAACAGTCCTGAACTGAAAAAAGACAGATGTCAATACAAATGAAATTAAAGAGGAAATTCTAAAGCTTAGGGAGGATTGGTTCAAAAAACGAACGAAAAGTCCATCAAGCGTAAATTGCTTATTGACATAATGATATGTAAACATTTAGAAAACTCGCACTATATATGCTAATCCAAATGGTGAAGCTTTTACCTCTGCCACAAATCTCCTGCTTTATATAGCCAAACTAACTGATGGCTCCAGGCCTTGACCCTCTCGATCCACTGTCGTGTTTACATGGAAGTAACACTTCTCATGAGCTAGTACCAACCAATTAAGGCATGACAGGGGTATAAACAGAGATTTGTTACTGAGAGATGCAGGACTTTTCCACTGGGCAACTTTAACTCAAGGACTCTGCTGCAGGCTTTTTACCCTATCTCTTTCTTCACTTCTCTCCTTCATGAGTGCCTGATCTACATGAAGATCTGAAAGTGTTCTCATGTTTTTATCCAGCTTTGTCCCCTTGACATCTCAAAGGCATTTCTCCCAAAAAAACTACTGTATATCCAATTCCATCTAGGTATCTTCTCAGAGGACCCTAACACAAGTAGATCCAAGAAAGGTCTAATAAACTAGGCAATATATGGCGTTTAGAGATGCTCACTCAAACCCAGTGGGAAAAGATAATAATAACTTGAGTGCTATATGGGATAAAAATACTCCCCAGGCACAAGCCAAACTGATAAATTTCACTGGCGATGAGATGGCAAAATGTTCCAGTGAAGAGGAATATTTCTGCAGGCACAATGATTCAAGCACTTCTAAAGACATGCAAAGAATATATTTATAAGAACAATGTAGTAGACCTTGCTATTTAGTAATCTGCATTAATGACCTGAAAAGGGTTAATGAGAAACTTGAAAGTTGTTAACAAAGAGTTAAAAGTCAAGGGTTAAAATCACAGAACCTCTGGTAGATTAATAGAGGTGTTTATCTCCTGAAGTGGAAGAGCAAACAGTGCTGAGAAGCAGACACTTGATGACAGAGTCACAGAGTTCCAGAGACATTTAAAGCTCAGAAAAGTCATGTCTTTTATATTTAGGTTAGGACTCCAGGTAGAGAAACCTAGAAAATTAAAGTTCAGAGGGATATCTATATGAATTCCCTTGAAAATATTCACTATCCAGACTCCCAAATCCCCCAAACTTATACCCTTTTCTATATATCCCACTCTATTCTAGAAGGGCTATCACTTCCACTGAGTTAGAAAATGTTGTAGATACCTCTCTCCTGCAAGATTACAGCCTCCATCCTCCCATCCCTCAGGAGTTGTTCCTACCTTCTCTTCTGGCTGTAAGGTATATAACTAGGGTTAAATTTCAAGATAGCCTGTGTAGGTATGAGCTAGGCCAAATAAGAGAGAGAGAGAGAAAGAGAGAACAGTTTATACTCTGAAGGAACTGTATATTAGCTAGCTTATACCATCAGGAATCAGGGTAATACTCTTGGGATTGGATTTTGAAGGTGCCTAGTTTACCAGAATATAAAATGAGATAAGCAAGAACTCATTGACTTAGTGGTACTTTCTGGGGACATAGATTTAACACTCTTGCAAGAACCCCAAAGGATGGGGCAAACTTATGGCTAATGTGGTTCTTAAAAACCTGGAGAAAGCAAAGGCTTATTACAGAGAAAGAAATACAAAGTCTCAAAGAGGTAGGCAGGCTGGAAATACTATATCATGAGAGGCCAGAAGACTAAGCCAAGGATAGTGCTTTCCAGGAATGCACTGGTAAAAGGATACTAGCATCACTAGTAATTTCAGTTTTAGCCGTCCTGTGAATACCAGAGCTGGTGATAGGAGAGACAGTCATGTAGTTGTGTTTATTAATATCCATGAGGATAACAGGGCCCTGAAGTAACAGAGGGCAAGGAATACAACTTAACTACCAGAATCCAGGAGAGTACAGTTAAAATAGCTACCATTAATAGAGAGGGGTGGTCAACTGGGGTTTACCTACAGGACTTGTAGTGATGATTGATAGAACATGGTGTCCCTAGTAGCAATAGACAAATAGCCAACAAAGGTATTGATCAGCATCTATAAGCTGAAAGACAGAGTAAATGAACATGAGGCTAAGGAGGTTGTCCTAGTAAAAAGTCAAGATATTTTGAGTCATCTCTAGATATATTTTTGGAACTATGCTGCAGTGTAAAGCTATTCTTACTTAATTTTCCTTTCTTTCTCCTCTCCTTCATAGATGTCAGGTATGTAATGTGGTCTAAAATGTTACCATGTCATCTCTGGCTCCCTCTCCTCTATCATCAGGCATTTCCTACAATAAAACTTTGCATAATTTACTCTGGCTTGGTATCTGTTTTTGAAGGACCTGAGCTAACTTTCTTCTCAAACACTGACTAGAACTGGCTTATGGCTAAATAGTGGCAAAAAAAAAAAAAAAAAGCCACAGTTCTTTGAAGTTCCTCACACCAACAGATGAAGTCTATTTTCCTACTGTTTGACTCTGATGTAGCCTCGTGACTTTCTTTGGCCAAATGAGTGTAGCATAAATAATGTTTTGACAACCATGAGCCTGGGCTTCAATAAATTTTATAAGTTTCTTCTTCTATTCCGGTTACCTAAACACTGCCATCGTACAAAGAAGCCTGACACCAGACACATCTTTCCTGGTGGAACTTCTTGATGAAGAATGGTCTGAGGAAATACATTGTGGGAAATGTAAAACTCAATTATATCACATCATTAGAAATAGAAGGTGGGGGGATCCTAAGATGGCAGAGGAATAGGATGGGGAGACCACTTTCTACCCCACAAATTCATTGAAAGATCATTTGAATGCTGAACAAATACCACAAAACAACTTCTGAACACTGGCAAAGGACACCAGGCACCCAGAAAGGAAGCCCATTGTCTTTGAAAGGAGGTAGGACAAAAGATAAAAGATAAAAGGAGAGACAAAAAGAGTGAGGAATGGAGACCCATCCTGGAGAGAGAGAGATGTAATGAGGAGAAGTTTCCAAACACCAGGAAACCCTCTCACCAGCGGGTCTGTGGGGAGTTTTGGAATCTCAGAGAACAACATAAAGGGGAAGAAAAAATAAATAAATAAAACCCACATATTACATGCTTAACTGCAGCTACAGGTGGTAAAGTAGCCCAGGGCTTGAGTCTGCAACCAGCAAGCCGGGACTGAACAGGGAGGTGTGGGCTACATTGTTTAAGGACCTGACCTGAATGCCCTGAGGACAATCTGAAGGAGCTAATGTGAGACAGCAACCCAAACCTTGGGATAACCTTAGAGAGAGAGAGGGAAAAAAAAAAGAAGAAGAAGAAGAAGGAGGAGGAAAGAGAGAGAACTTTCCCACAAAATCTAGGGAACCCTCTTACACTGTTGGTGGGAATGCAAACTAGTACAGCCACTATGGAGAACAGTGTAAAGAATCCTTAAAAAATGCAAATAGAACTGCCTTATGACCCAGCAATCCCACTGCTGGGCATACACACCAAGGAAACCAGAATGGAAGGAGACACGTGTACCCCCAATGTTCATCACAGTACTGTTTATAATAGCCAAGACATGGAATCAACCTAGATGTCCATCAGCAGACGAATGGATAAGAAAGCTGTCATACATATACACAATGGAGTATTACGCAGCCATTAAAAAGGCTGAGTAATTTGAATCAGTTCTAATGAGGTGGATGAAACTAGAGCCTTTTATACAGAGTGAAGTAAGCCAGAAAGAAAAACACCAATACAGTATACTAACACATATATATGGAATTTAGAAAGATGGTAATGATGACCCTCTATGTGAGACAACAAAAGAGACACAGATGTATAGAACAGTCTTTTGGACTCTGTGGGAGAGGGCGAAGGTGGGATGATTTGGAAGAATGACATTAAAACATGTATAATATCATATATGAAATGAATCACCAGTCCAGGTTCTATGCATGATACTGGATGCTTGGGGCTGGTGCACTGAGATGACCCAGAGGGATGGTATGGGGAGGGAGGGAGGAGGGGGGTTCAAAATGGAGAACTCGTGTAAACCTGTGCAGATTCATGTTGATGTATGGCAAAACCAATACAATATTGTAAAGTAATTAACCTCCAATTAGAATAAATAAATTTATATTTTAAAAATTCTATAACATAAGGCACTGCTTTAAAAAAATAAAAGCAAAATGACTGTCTGAGGAGGCCTTACAAATAGCTGTGAAAAGAAGACAAACAAAAAGCAAAGGAGAAAAGGAAAGATATACTCATTTGAATGCAGAGTTCCAAAGAATAATAAGAAGGGATAAGAAAGCCATCCTCAGCGATCAGTGCAAAGAAATAGAGGAAAACAACAGAATGGGAAAGACTAGAGATCTCTTCAAGAAAATTAAAGATACCGAGGGAACATTTCATGCAAAGATGGGCTCAATAAAGGACAGAAATGGTATGAACCAAACAGAAGCAGAAGATATTAAGAGGAGGTGACAAGAATACACAGAAAAACTATACAAAAAAGATCTTCACGACCCAGAGATAATCATGATGGTGTGATCATTCACACTCACCTAGAGCCAGACATCCTGGAAAGTGAAGTCAAGTGAGCCTTATGAAGCATCACTGTGAACAAAGCTAGTGGAGGTGATGGAATTCCAGCTGAGCTATTTCAGATCCTAAAATATAATGCTGTGAAAGTGCTACACTCAAAATGTTAGAAAATTAGGAAAAGTCAGCAGTTCCCACAGGACTAGAAAAGACAGTTTTCATTCCAATTCCGAATAAAGGCAATGCTAAAGAATGGTCAAACTGCCACACAACTGCATTCATCGCACACACCAGTGAAGTAATGCTCAAAAGTCTCCAAGCCAGGCTTCAGAAATACAGGGACCATTAAATTCCAGCTGTTCAAGCTGGTTTTAGAAAAGGCAGAGGAATGAGAGATAAAATTGCCAACATTCTCTGTATTATCGAAAAAGCAACAGAGTTTCAGAAAAACATCCATTTCTACTTTATTGACTATGCCAAAGCCTTTGGGTGTTTGGAACGCAATAAACAGTGGAAAATTCTGAAAGAAATGGGGATACCAGACCACCTGACCTGCCTCTTGAGAAACCTGTATGCAGGTCAGTTAGCAAAAGGTAGAACTGGACATGGAACAACAGACTAGCTCCAAATAGGAAAAGGAGTACGTCAAGGCTGTATATTGTCACCCTACTTATTTAACTTATATGCAGAATACATCATGAGAAACGGTGGGTTGGATGAAGCACAAGCTGGAATCAAATATCAATAACCTTAGATATGCTGATAACACCACCCTTATGGCAGAAAGTGAAGAAGAACTAAAAAGCCTCTTGATGAAAGTGAAAGAGGAGAGTGAAAAATTTGGCTTAAAGCTCAACATTAAGAAAACTAAAATCATGGCATCTAGTCCCATCACTTCATGGGAAATAGATGGGGAAACAGTGGAAACTGTGTCAGACTTTATTTTGGGGGCTCCAAAATCACTGCAGATGGTGACTGCAGCCATGAAATTAAAACACACTTATTCCTTGGAAGGAAAGTTATGACCAACCTAGAAAGCATATTAAAATGCAGAGACATTACTTTGCAGACTAAGGTCCGTCTAGTCAAGGCTATGGTTTTTCCAGTAGTCATGTATGGATGTGAGAGTTGGACTGTGAAGAAAGCTGAGTGCTGAAGAATTGATGCTTTTGAACTGTGGTGTTACAGAAGACTGTTGAGAGTCCCTTGGACTGCAAGGAGTTCCAACCAGTCCATCCTAAAGAGGATCAGTCTTGGGTGTTCATTGGAAGGACTGATATTGAAGCTGAAACTCCAGTACTTTGGCCACCTGATGCAAAGAGCTAACTCATTTAAAAAGATCCTGATGCTGGGAAAGACTGAGAGCAGGAGGAGAAGAGGATGACAGGATGAGATGGCTGGATGACATCACCGACTCAACGGACATGGGTTTGAGTAGACTCCAGCAGTTGGTGATGGATGGAGAGGCCTGGCATGCTGCAGTTCATGGGGTGCCAAAGAGTCAGACACAACTGAGCAACTGAACTGAACTGAACTGCAGAGCAACTCAGAGCCTGAGCAGTGTAGACAAGGAAAGCACAAACGCCATGAGCTTGGGCAAACCCAGTGTGGCCCAGACACTGTGAGCACTCCCACACACACACCAGTGATATTTGCTGACAGTGTTCCTCCCACCTCACAGCACAATTGAGCTAGTGAGCCTAAATAAATGACCACCTTTTCCCCCTTGTGTCAGGGCAGAAGTTAGATACTGAAGAGACTTGCAAACAGATGAAGCCAAAATAAACAAAGAGGGAACCACTTTGGAAGTGAAAGGTGCAACAGATTAAAACCCTGTAGTTAGCCTTGGCTACACTGGAAGGGAACTATAGATTTTGAGAAGAAATATAAGATAGAGGAACTATCTGAAACTGAACTGACCCCACACTGCCCTCAACAGCTCCAGAGTAATTGCTAGATATATTTTACTATTATTATTTTTTAATTTTATTTTATTTTTAAGCTTGTTATTGCTCCTTTAATTTTCATTTGTAAAACCTACTGTTACCTTGCAAAAAAAAAAAAAAAAGACCGTATCTTTAAAGCAAATTTCATATATATATATATTTTTTTCTAACATTTGTGATTTTTTAAAATATATTATTTTTGAGAGTCAACCTCTACTCTAGATTTTTAATCTTTGCTTTTTGGTATTTTTTAAATCAATTCTATACTTTTAAGAATCCAATCTTCAGTACCCATTTTTACTTAGGAGTGTGATTACTGGCTTGTTTGCTATCTCCCTTTTTGACTCTCTGCTTTCTCCCCCAGGTCACCTTTATCTCCTCCCTCCTGCTTCTCTTCTCTACTTAACTTTGTGAATCTCTTTGGATGTTCTTGGCTGTGTAGAACACTTAGGGAACTGATCAGAGGCTTGATTGATCTCTCACCTTTGGACTCCCTCTCCTCTCTCCTCTCCTCCTGGTCACCTCTATCTCAGTCCCCCTTCCCTTCAATATGTAACCTCTCTGACTGTTCCAGACTGTGGAGAGCACATAAGGAATTGATTACTAGCAGGACTGCTCTCTCCCCTTTAGATTTCCTTATTCTCCTGGTTACCTTTATCTTCCTTCTTCCTCTTCTCTTCTCCGTGTAACTCTTGAACTTCTCTGGGTGCCCCCCACCCACCCACTGTGGATAGTCTTTACACAACTAACCTAATGTTTTATCATCTGTACTGTATGGATGGAGAAGTCTTGAGGATACTGTAAGAATAAGAATGAAAGGCAGAGGCAAGAGGCTTAAATCCAAAACTTTAGAACACAAGAAAACATCTGACTCCAAAGAACATTAAGTGACAGGAGCTCATCCAAAAGCTTCCATACCTACACTGAAACCAAGCTCCACCCAAAAGCCAACAAGTTTCAAAGCAATACATACCAAGTTAATTCTCCAACAACATAAGAATATAAGCCTCAGCACAAAATACAGGCGGCCAAAAGTCACACCAAACCCATAGATACCTCAAAACTCACTACTGGACACTTCATTGCACTCCAGAGAGAAAAGATCCAGCTCCACCCACCAGAACACTGACAAAAGCTTCCCTAATCAGGAACCTTGACAAACCACTCATCCAACCCCACTCAAAAGAAGTAATCTCCACAATAAATAGGAACCACAAAAAATAGGAACCACAAACTACCAGAATACAGAAAGGCCACCTCAAACACAGCAACCTAAGAAAGATGAAAAGGCAGAGAAATATTTAGCAGGTAAAGGAACATGATAAAAACCCACTGAACCAAACCAAAGAAGAGGAGACAGGGAGTCTACCTGAAAAAAAATTCAGAATCATGATAGTAAAAATTATCAAAAATCTTGAAAACAAAATGAGGTTACAGATAAACAGTCTAGAGACAAGTATTGAGAAGATGCAAGAAAAGTTTAACAAGGACCCAGAAGAAATAAAAAAGAGTCAATCAATACGAAAAACCAATAACTTAGATCAAAAGCACTCTGGACGCAACCAACAGTAGAATAACTGAGGCAGAAGATAGGAAAAGTGAGGGGGAAGATAGAATGGTGAAAATAACTGAAGCAGAAGGGAAAAAGAAAAAAGAATTAAAAGGAATAAGGACAAACTCAGAGACTGACCTCTGGAAAAAGGTTAAACACCCCAACATTAGAAGAAGAAGGCAAAAAAAAAAAAAAAAAAAAAGCCATGAGAAAATAATTGAGAAGATAATAGTTGAAAAATTTCCTAAAATGGGGAAGGAAATAGCCACCCAAGTCCAAGAAACCCAGGGAGTCCCATACATTATAAACCCAAGGCAAAACATCCCAAGATGCATATTAATCAAATTAATGAAGATCAAACACAAGGAACAAATATTAAAAGCAGCAAGGGAAAAACAACAAATAACACACAAGGGCATCCTCATAAGGATGACAGCTGATCTTTCAAAAGAAATGCTTCAAGCCAGAAGGGAATGGCAGGACATACTTAAAGTGAGTAAAGAGAAAAACCTACAATCCAGATTACTGTACCCAGCAAGGATTTCATTCAAATATGAAGGCGAAATCAAAAGCTTTACAGACAAGCAAAAGCTGAGAGGATTCAGCACCACCAAACCAGCTCTTCAAAAATGCTGAAAGATCTTCTTTAGACAAGAAACACAGAAAAGGTTTATAAATTGGAACCCCAAACAACAAAGTAAAAGGCAATGGGATCATATTTATCAGTAATTATCTTAAATGCAAATGGGTTGAATGCCCCAACCAAAAGACAAAGACTAGCTGAATAGATACAATAATAAGACCCCTATATATGCTGTCTACATGCGACCCACCTCAAACTCAGGGACATGTTCAGACTGAAGGTGAAGGGCTAGAAAAGGATATTACATGCATATGGAGACCAAAAGAAAGCAGGTGTAGTAATACTCTTATCAGATAAAATAGACTTAGAAATAAAGGCCATGAAAAGAGACAAAGAAGAACAGTGCAAAATTATCAAAGGATCAATCCAAGAAGAATATATAACAATTATAAATATATATGCACCTGACATAGGAGCATCGCAATATATAAGGTAAATGCTAACAAGTATGAAAATAGAAATTAACAGTAACACTGTAATAGTGGGAGACATTAATACCCCACTGACACCTATGGATAGATCAACAAAACAGAAAATTAACAAGGAAATACAAACTTTAAATGATACAATGGACGAGTTAGACCTAATTTATATCTATAGGATATCTCACATCAAAACAATGAATTTCACCTTTTTCTCAAATGCACACTAAACATTCTCCAGGATAGATCACATCCTGGGCCATAAATCTAGCCTTGGTAAATTCAAAAAAAAATTGAAATCATCTCATATATCTTTTCTGATTACAATGCAGTAAGATTAGATGTCAACTACAGAAAACAAAGGTCATGGCATCTGGTCCTATCACTTCTTGTGAAATAGATGGGGAAACAGTGGAAACAGTTTCAGACTTTATTTGGGGGGCTCCAAAATCACAGCAGATGGTGACTGCAGCCATGAAATTAAAAGATGGTTACTCCTTGGAAGGAAAGTTATGATCAACCTAGATAGCATATTCAAAAGCGGAGACATTAATTTACCAACAAAGTTCCATCTAGTCAAGGCTATGGTTTTTCCTGTGGTCATGTACGGATGCGAGAGTTTGACTGTGAAGAAAGCTGAGCACTGAAGAATTGATGGTTTTGAACTGTGGTGTTGGAGAGGACTCTTAAGAGTCCCTTGGACTGCTAGGAGATCCAACCAGTCCATTCTAAAGGAAATCAGCCTTGGGATTTCTTTGGAAGGAATGATGCTAAAGCTGAAACTCCAGTAATTTGGCTACCTCATGTGAAGAGTTGACTCATTGGAAAAGACTCTGATGCTGGGAGGGATTGGGGGCATCAGGAGAAGGGGATGACAGAGGATGAGATGGCTGGATGGCATCACCAACTCGATGGATGTGAGCTTGAGTGAACTCCAGGAGATGGTGATGGATAGGGAGGTCTGGCATGCTGCAATTCATGGGGTCACAAAGAGTTGGACACGACTGAGCAAGTGAAATGAACTTAACTGAACAGTAAAAAAAAAAAAAAATACAAATACGAATATATGTAGGCTAAACAACACAGTTCTGAATAAACAGCAAATCACAGAAGAAAGAAAAAAAAATCAAAATATGCAGACAACCGAATGAAAATGAAAACAAAACAACCAAAAACCTATGTGATTCAGTAAAAGCAGTGCTAAGGGGAAGATTCATAGCAATATGCTGCTGCTGCTAAGTCGCTTCAGTCGTGTCCGACTCTGTGCGACCCCCTTATACGGCAGCCCACCAGGCTTCCTCATTCCTGGGATTCTCCAGGCAAGAACACTGGAGTGAGTTAAGCCTACCTTTAGAAACAGGAAAAAAATCTAATAAATAACCTAACTCTACACTTAAAGCAACTAGAAAAAGAAGAAATGAAGCACCCCAGGGTTAGTAGAAGGAAGGAAATCAATCAAATTAAGGCAGAAATAAATACAAAAGAATCAAAGGAGGTCATAGCCAAAATCAACAAAGCTAAAAGCTTGTTCCTTGAGAAGATAAGTAAAATAGACAAACCACTAGCCAAATTCATCAAGAAAAAAGAGAAAAGAATCAAGTCAACAAAATTATATATAAAAATGGAGAAATCACAACAGACAACACAGAAATACAAAGGAACATAAGAGACTACTATCAGCAACTTTACGGCAATAAAATGGGCAACTTGGAAGAAATGGATAAATTCTTGGAAAAGTATAACTTTCCAAAACTGAATTGAGAAGAAATAGAAAATCTTAACAGACTCTTTCCAAGCACAGAAATCAAAACTGTGATCAGAAATCTTCCAACAAACCAAAGTCCAGGATCAGATGGCTTTACAGGTGAATTCTATCAAAAATTTACAGAAGAGGTAACACCTATACTACTCAAACTCTTCCAGAAAATTACATAGGAAGATAAACTGCCAAACTCATTCTATGAGGCCACTATCACCCTAATACCAAAACCAGACAAAGATGCCACACAAAAAAGAAAACTACAGGCCAATATCACTGATGAACATATATGCAAACATCCTTAACAAAATTCTAGCAAACAGAATCCAACAACATATTAAAAAGATCATACATCATGACCAAGTGGGCTTTATCCCAGGGCTGCAAGAATTCTTCAGTATTTGCAAATCAATCAATGTGATACACCACATTAACAAATTTAAAGAAAGAAACCATATTATTATCTCAATAGTTGAAGAGAAAACCTTTGACAAAATTCAATATTCATTTAATGATGAAGAAAAAAAAATCTTCCAGAAAGCAGGAATAAAAGGAACATACCTCAACATAATAAAAGCCATATATGATAAACCCACAGCAAACATTATCCTCAATGGTGAAAAATTGAAAGCATTTCCCCTAAAGTCAGGAACAAGACAAGGATACCCATTCTCACCACTAATATTCAACATAGTTTTGGAAGTTTTAACCACAGCAATTGGAGAAGAAAAAGAAATAAAAGGAAACCAGATTGGAAAAGAATAAGTAAAACTCTCACTGCTTGCAGATGACATGATCCTCTACATAGAAAACCCTAAAGACTCCACCAGAAAATTACTAGAGCTAATCAATGAATATAGTAAAGTGGCAGGATATAAAATTAACAGAGAAATCACTTGCATTCCTATACACTATCAATGAGAAAACAGAAAGAGAAATTAAGGAAACAATTCCATTTACCATTGCAATGAAAAGAATGAAATACATAGGAATATATCTACCCAAAGAAACAAAAGACTTATATATAGAAAACTATAAAACACTGATGAAAGAAATCAAAGATGACACAAATAGATGGAGATATATACCATATTCATGGATGAGAAGAATCAATATAAGGAAAATGAGTATGCTACCCAAGTCAATCTTTAGATTCAGTGCAATCCCTATCAAGCTACCAACAGTATTTTTCACAGAACTAGAACAAATAATTTATCAGTTTGTATGGAAATACAAAAAAACCTTGAAAATCCAAAGCAATGTTGAGAAAGAAGAATGGAAGTGGAAGAATCCACCTGCCTGAATTTAAGCTATACTACAAAGCTACAGTCATCAGAACAGAATTGTACTGGAACAAAGACAGAAACATAGATCAGTGGAACAAAATAGAAAGCCCAGAGATAAATCCACACACCTATGGACACTTTATCTTTGACAAAGTAATCGAGAATATACAATGGAGAAAAGACAATCTCTTTAACAAGTGGTGATGGGAAAACTGGTCAACCACTTGTAAAAGAATGAAACTAGAATACTTGCTAACACCATACAAAAAAATAAACTCAAAATGGATTAAAGATCTAAATGTTACCAGAAACTGTAAAACTCCTAGAGGAAAAACATAGGCAAAACATTCTCTGACATAAATCACAGCAGGATCCTCTATGACTCACTTCTAAGAATAACGGAAATAAAAGCAAAAATAAACAAATGGAGCATAACTAAACCTAAAATTTTTGCACAACGAAGGAAACTGTAAGTAGGTTAAAAAACAGACTTCAGAATGGGAGAAAATAATAGCAAATGAAGCAACTGACAAAGAATTAATCTCAAAAATATACAAACAGCCCACACAGATCAATTCCAGGAAAATAAACAACCCAATCAAAGAATGGACCAAAGAACTAAATAGACATTTCTCCAAAGAAGACATACAGATGGCTAACAAACACATGAAAAGATGCCCAACATCACTCATTATCAGAGAAATGCAAATCAAAATGACAATGAGGTACCATTTCACACCAGTCAGAATGGCTGTGATCCAAAAGTCTACAAGCAATAAATGTTGGAGGGGTTGTGGAGAAAAGGGAACCCTCTAACACTGTAGGTGGGAATACAAACTAGTACAGCCAGTATGAATAACAGTGTGGAGATTCCTTAAAAAACTAGAACTAGGAACTGCCTTATGACCCAGCAATCCCACTGCTGGGCATACACATGGAGGAAACCAGAATTGAAAGAGGCACGTGTACCCCAATGTTCATCACAGCACTGTTTCTAATATCCAGGACATGGAATCAACCTAGTTGTCTGTCAGCAGATAATTGGATAAGAAAGCTGTCGTACATATACACAATGGAGTATTACTCAACCATTAAAAAGAATACATTTGAATCAGTTCTAACAAGGTGGATGAAACTGGAGCCTATTATGCAGAGTGAAGTAAGCCAGAAAGAAAAACACAAATACAGTATACTAACACATATATATGGAATTTAGAAGGATGGTAATGATAACCCTGTATGTGAGATAGCAAAAGAGAAACAGATGTATAGAACAGTCTTTTGGACTCTGTGGGAGAGGGAGAGGGTGGTATGGTTTGGGTGAATGGCATTGAAACGTGTATAATATCATATGAGAAACAAATCACCAGTCCAGGTTCGATGCAAGATACAGGATGCTTGGGGCTGGTGCACTGGGATAATCCAGAGGGACGATATGGGGAGGGACGTGGGAGGGGGTTCAGTATTGGGAACACGTGTACACCCGTGGCAGATTCATGTTGATGTATGGCAAAACCAATACAACATTGTAAAGTAATTAGCCTACAATTAAAATAAATAAATTTATATATTAAAAAAACAGGTAACTAGTAAGCCTACTATATAGCACCAGAAAATCAATACTCTGCAATGATGTATATGGGAAAATAATCTAAAGAAAGAGTGGATTATGTATATACATTATGTATCAGTCAGTCAGTCCAGTCGCTCAGTTGTGAATATATATACATTATGTGTGTGTGTATATATATATATATATATATATGTATACATATATATACATAATATATATGTGTGTATATAAGATAATATAATATATTAGAATTAATATATTAGGAAAAATTAATATAGCATAATAAAATTATTTAATTGTATACCTGAAACTAACACAACATGTAAATCAACAATAATCCACTAAAAATCATTTTTAAAAATATGATATCCAGAACATGCATGCATGCTAAGTTGCTTCAGTCATGTCTGACTTTTGCGACCCTGTAGCCCTCCAGGCTCCTCTGTCTATGGGATTCTCCAGGCAAGATTACTGGAGCGGTTTGCCATGCCCTCCTCCAGAGGATTTTGTCAACCTAGAGATCGAACTGCATCTCATGTCAGGCTCTTTACCACTAGCGCCACCTGGGAAGGCCCCAAAGCAGGATACTATGCTAAAAATATAACCTGACCAACTGTAGAATAGAGTAGGACCACGGATTTCCTTAAAATAGATAGTTTATATCTACCAATACAGATTAAAGTTTATATTTGTTTTATTCAGCAGCTTCTCAAAACATTTATCTCTAATTTTCAATAGTTTGAATTTTTAAAAAGTACCAAGCAATACAGACAAACCAATAATTTATCAATCCCACATATCGTACAGATATTTCACTAGTCTCTTAAATGTCATCCCTCTGGTATTCTCTACTCCCACCCTCTACCCAAGCCCCTGCTGCTTCCCTGAGGTTGAGATTTTGAATTTAGACTTTAGTTAGAGAAACTCCAACAGGCTGACCCTGATTCATATGCAGATTCTGTTCCAAGGTTAGAACTCTGTAAGCAGGATGGTTGCAAAACCCTGTCTGGAATAAGTTTTTTGGGCATGTTTAATTTAAAACACTAAATATTCCATCTATAAAATGTGGATGAAACAGTTTATGTCTGAGCTTTTAGCTTCTTTTTCCTTTCCTAATATTTAAGAGCTGCAAATTTTAAGACCTCCAAGAAGCTGGCAGAGGACACGACATGGGAAACTGTGGCGTTGATCCCCCTCCCTTAAGACTGAAGACTAGTAAGTAAATGTGTATTCCAAAGACACATAAGAAGAACTCTACTGTTCATCCCTCTGCCCCAGAGCCTAGGCAAAAGGAAACACTGAGTGTATTATTCAAACACCTTTATAAAATTCAGCTTGATGCATAATAGCTGACTATGTAGTATGGGTTAAGCACAGTGCTTAGTTCTAGAAAAACAGTGAAAAACAAAGTAGTTAATAAGACACTTTCTTAGCCTTTGGACATCCCTTATATGATCAATTCTCATCTTTTTAAATTTATTTATTTTTAATTTAAATTTACTTATTTTAATTGAAGGCTAATTACTTTACAATATTGTATTGGTTTTGCCATACATCAACATATTTTTTCATTGAAACTTTCTCTCTCACACACACAAACATACAGGTTTGTTTTGTTTTTCTCAACACCCACAACCTCACTCAAAACCTTGCCAAAAACACCTTATCATCTTGGTTTGAACAAGAAGTTCCATTTGTGTATACCCCCACAATACTTCAGTCCCAACAGCACCTTAACACACTGATGTGATCAACCACATTTGTGCTCTAATAAAAACCATGATGGATTTAGAAACTACTTCCCATCTCCACTGCTTACAGTGTTTTAATGGATTGGTAGAGACTTTGCTTTCATTTCTCATATAGATATAGATAAAGATATTATAGATATAGATACATAGGCTTCCCTGGTGGCTCAGACAGTAAAGCACTGCCTATAATGTGGGAGGTTGGATTTGATCCCTGGGTCAGGGAGATTCCCCTGGAGAAGAAAATGGCAACCCACCCGGGACTCTTGCCTGGAAAATTCCATGGACAGAGGAGCCTGCTAGGCTATAGTCCATGGGGTCGCAGAGTCAGACATGACTGAACAACTTCACATCCCCTTTCACTTTCATATATATATATATATATATATATATATATATATATATATATATATATCTTTTCTTTCTGAGCCACAACTTTGCAAGCTATAAAGCAAAATCCTTCAAGGGTTTGAAATTAACAATGAGTGAAACACATGATTGCGTTGATGTACTCAACTCATAGTCACACTGTCCTACAAAACTCATTTATTTTATACTACACTGTTTCTGGAATTTTAAAACCTGTTTATCACAGGACAGCCAAGTTTACAATAGCCAGCTGTTTATTGTAAATTTTAACCAGGTAACTGAGCTCCTCAAAGTGTGTTCAAAGTATCTGAAGTTGGTCCCTGGATTTCTGTGCCTCATTGCTTTTTGTTGGTGGGCCCAGGAGGTAGGTGTCTGTCTTACTAAGGAACAAGTGTACCCCTTCCATAGTATGCACATTGGTGCAGATCTATATCAACTCCTGTATCCTGAACACCTTAGACTTATCTAGTTCTCCAGGAATAGAAATTGCCTACTTTCATCTTTCATTTGATAGAGCTAACACTAAATATTTTGTCGGAGGCCAGTTTGAATGTATAATAATAATAATAATGCCCACTAATTAGTGAGTACCTATTATTTGCCAGGCACAGTTCTAGATCCTTTACAGAAAATTGCTGTGTTAATCACCTAAAGAGCTCAATGAGGTGGGTAGGCTCAAATAGATTTATGCTTCTTTTCTAAGATACTGGCTTCCAGTATGAGGGGTGGGGGAAATACAGAGAGTTTGATTTTAAAAAGGCTAAGACTTTCAGCTATAGAGGAGTAAGTTCTGAGGATCTACTGTAAAACATGGTGACTACAGTTGATAACCCTGTATTATAAAATTGAAATTTGCCAATAGAGTAGAACTAAAATATTCACACACACACACACACACACACACACACACACACACACACACACACACACACCAGGAAAAAAATATTAGAGTCATCAATTGCAAAGGTGATGTTCACATCTGCAGTCACTACCCATAGCCCCTATGTGGAAACTAGCCTATTTTCAGAAAGTCCTGCTGAATGAAATATGGGAAATTATTAACCCAATAGCAACTTAAATGTTGACATTTATTAAAGGGACCTACTAATGATGCAAAGTTGAAGTTATCAAGAATGGTGAACAATAAAATTAAACACATAAAATGGTACCTGAGATAACTAAGATTTGACAACTCTCCCAAGTTAACTAGAGAACCCAAGAACAGCAGATGATTTTCTCTTAAGTAAGAGATTGTTTGGTCTTCTTTTCTGAAATTAGAACCAACTGTGCTGAAAACTTTAAATAGTCTTTGATTTTTCCTTATATTAGGATAAGGCCCCTGGCTTCATTTGCAGATAAGACATATTGGTCTTCAAGTAGTGCAGTTTCTGAATATAGACAATAACAGCCATGTATATGTGTTCACATGTACCTAAAGCCAGCTATACAAGAATAATTACTTAGAGTGAACCAAAGAGATTACATTGAACATTGTGCATGAGTGATTGTTGAATCTTATGGTAAAATTTTCAGAATGAAAAAAATCCATAATTTTCGTAATATCTTAAGACATCAAGGTCATATATCAGCTCTGAGGACATGTTGATTTTTAGGGGAAATTACCATCTAATAGCCATTCATTCATATAAAACCTACAACTTCATTCAAAATACCTATTATTTTCCAGAACAGTAGACCCGCAGTATCTGAGGATGCAGACTCTTCAGATATGGAGGGCTGACTGTTCTTCTCCATTTAATATATATGACCTGTGCATCTTGGATTTGGGTATCCAGAGGAGGGAGGATGTGTCTTGGAACCAATCCCACATTGATATTCCATAAATGACTCTGCTTGATTGTGGCTTGTGGGAATACTTGTGATACAGTTAATAAAGAGTGGGAAGATTGCTACCTTGAAAATTATGTTGACATCAGCCAAATATCATTGCTTCAATATGAAATAATGGCAAGTATATCTTCTTTTAAAATGAAATAATAATAGTCTCCTTTTTTATCCCTAGATATCATCGTTTACAAAGTTATCTGGTTAAGGGAAAATCCTTTTGTGAGAGGGAGGAGGAAAAAAAAAACTATTTTCAAAGTTCTAGCAGCTCTCATCTTAACAAAACATATTACCCATGTACATCTAAGGGCTTATAGGGTACATGTAAGTTGTGCACTAGTGAAAATTAAGTAAATTGGTCAAGCCACCTGATTTTGAAATATAAATCATTATGAAATTGGCTTCAACATACCAAGAGTAAAACATAATAAGTACTGAACCTCTAAGCAAACCTGAATGGGTCTGTTATTGAACTAGATGACATAGGCTTACTTATTTTAAAGTAGATAACACAGGGAACTCAATCTGGCATTCTGTGACAACCTAGAGAGGTGTAATGGTATGGGGTGGAAGGGAGGCTCAAAGACAGGCATATATATATATATATATATATATACTTATGGCTGATTCATGCTATTGTATGACAGAAACCAATGCAACAGTGCAAAGCAATTATACTCCAATTAAAAATAAATAAACAGAGTTTTTACTGGCCTCAATGTTGATGTACATTGACTTTCTTAAAAGGAGGGGAGACAAGAATTCACAAGTTTCCAAATGTGCTCTTTTTTCCCTTTCCACACTTCCCACAGATAATAGAGAAGAAGATTTTCTTTCAAAGTAAAAAAAAAAAAAAACACTAGTATAATCTAATATTAATTAACTTGTAATTGTATGCCAGATGTAACACACAACAACCCCATAAGACAAGTACTATTATTATCCATGTTTTATAGATAGGAAAATGTAGATAATGAAAATAAATACAAAAATAGAGAAGGTTAAATGATATACTCATGATCACACGGCTAATAGATATCATAAGTAAATTTAAACTCAAATCCAAACATCTCAAAATAAAGAAAAGAAAGGAATAAATATGTTTAGGATGAGGAGAGAACCTGAGTTTAGCCTTCTAGGTCAATTTAAAATGGTAAAAAATATATTGAGACTGATTGATTTTTGCATGGAAGTTAAGTTGCCCAGGGGACTTCTCTTAACCTGGACTGTTAAGTTGATTTGTATACCCAGTATCTATTCTAGTGACTGGAACATAACAGGTGCTCAAAAACATTTGTTAAAAGAATGCCTGATTGTGCGAACACACCAATAAATGTCATAGTGATCTTTAAACACTGATATCTAGATCTTTTTACAGGGACATAGTTCAAACATTCACAGATTTGAGCAGAATAATCGAAATGGAAACATTAACAAGGTGATGCAAGTTCTGAAGACCTTTAGTCAAGATTTGAAGGATAACATCAAAAACTGACTATTGAAATCTTGCATGTGAGATGCAGACCTGGAGCTGCAAGATAAGATTTCAGCGTTCTTTGCTATACTTTATTTCTGTGGTGAATAGCCGATTCCAGCTTTAGTTTAGAGATGATCTGACCTTCCTAACTCTAACTATTGATTAAAATATTAAGGACAAACCCTTATGTTCAGCTGAATATAGCATCATTATTTCATAAAGCTTCCTTTTTTAATTTTTGATGTGAGGAAAAGCAGCATAAACTGAACATTTACTGCAAGGAGATTTTCTCTTCATTATTTAAATATAAAATGTGATAAGGATGATGGGATTAGCTATTCTCTAGCAATATAAAGCAATTTCTTTAAGTAGATCAAAATAGGCAGAAGGTATTCTGCAGCCTTTGCTAGGCACATAGTCACACCCCTAGCTAAAGGCAGATTGTTTGAGTATATGTAGCAATGCTACAACTCCCATTTCCTTTTGATCTATTCATAGGGGAAACAAACACTTCAGCAATGTAAAAATAAGTCTCTTTTCAATCCCATATAATATTGGTCCCAAATTGACTGCCCTGGCTACAAATCTACAGGAAAAACATACTTCTTTTCAAGTCAGCTGTCCCTGAATGCCTGCTTCCTTTCTGGAGTTACTGAGTGCCCCTACTCTGGAAAAAAAATTCACTTCACTGCTGCCCCCACCTCCACCAACCAGCTGAAATAAAAAACAGATAAATTTACTTGGACATGAACCGTTGGAAAAGAATTATCAGAAAGCCTTTGTGAAATTAACACAAGAGCTAGAGATTTGAAAGCCAAAGCAGAGCACATTAAACATGCTGAAGGTGTGAGAGACTTTTATTAAACACATTGCCACACACACATACAACGCCAGTCAGGTCTGACCTCCCTGAGCAAAATCATTTCATGTTCTGCTTGCTTTGTCCAATTTTTTGATCTCCTGTAAGAGAAAAATCAGGTAAACGGAGTTTGATTGGGATATGTGGTTTATTGTTAAAGCTCAAAATATCACACTAAGGCTATTATAGTCTAAAGCAACTCACATGAGCCATCTTCTCAACAACAGAACACTTCCTAACACTTAATAATAGTATCTAGGCTTCTAGATCCTAAGAAAGGCACTGCATTTCCTAAGTGAATCCATGGAAGCACAACGTTCAAATTCATCTATCAGGTTGCACAGCCATTGTCCAATAAGCACAGATAAAACACCACTTAAAGATTTGTCCCTTTTCATTTTATTTTTCTAACGTGGTGGACACACTGTCATTGCAGTTCCCCTTACCCTAATCTGCACATTGAGCTTGTTAGTATCTTAAGTTCCTAAATTCCTCTTCAAATACAGATTGTTCCTAGTGTGGAGAAATAGGCTGATAGAAAAAGGCAATGTTTTCTTCTTGTTAAAGGATGGCATATAGAAGGATCCTCCAATCATGAATTAGAGAGTTTCCATAATAACTCTGCTGAAGTGAAGTCATGGTGATCCATAGGATCACTGTCATAATTACCCAATGCAAACAAACACACAGACACACACACATATATGTAGTTTACACTTATGAACGCAGATGTGAACACATGCCGCAAATCACCATGACCTCTTTGTGCAATGAAAGTTCAAACATTCCTTTAGCAGAGCCCAATCTTTGGATACACTACAAATATTAATTCTTCTCAGGGTGAAGGAATAGAATGAATTAGCAGATGAGGATTGACACACAAACACTGTGTATAAAATGGGACACCCCAGGTGGCACAAGTGGATAAGAACCTGCCTGCCATTGCAGGAGATGATGAGATGTGGATTCGATCCCTGGGTCAGGGTGATCCCCTGGAAGAGGGCATGGCAACCCACTCTAGTATCCTTGCCTGGAGAATCCCTTGGACAGAGGAGCCTTGTGGGCTACACTTCATAGACTTCAAAGAGTCAGACACAATTGAAGCAATTTAGCACATACACACGTGTGCATGTATAAAATAGATAACTAATGAGATCCTACTGTATAGCACAGGGAGCTCTACTCAGTGCACTGTGGTGACCTAAATGGGAAGGAAATCCAAGGAAGAAGGGATATATGTATATGTATAGCTTATTCACTTTTCTGTAGAGCAGAAACTAACACGATATTGTAAAGCAACTATACTCCAATAAAAACTAATTTTAAAAGAAGAAGCAAACAACCCAATCCGAAACTGGGCAGAAGACCTAAATAGACATTTCTTCAAAGAATATGTATAGACTGTTAAAAAGCACATGAAAAGATGCTCAACATCACTTATTATTAGAGAAATGTAAATTGAAACTACAATGAGCTATCATCTCATATCACTCAGAATGGCCATCTTCAAAGTGTTTACAAACAATAAATGATGGAGAGGGTGTGGAACCCTCCTACACTATTGGTGGGAATGTAAATTGGTACAGCCACTGTGGAGAACAGAATGGAGGTTCCTTAAGAAACTAGAAATAGAGCTACAATATGATCCAGCAATCCCACAGGGGCATAATATCCAGAGAAAAACAGGGTTTTAAAGGAAACATGCATCCCTATGTTAATTACAGTGCCATTTACAATATCCAAGAGGTGGAAGAAACCTAAGTGTCCATCAACAGATGAAAGAATAAAGAAGATGTGGCTTATATATAGGCGTGCCTGGTAGCTCAGCTGGTAGAGAATCTGCCTGCAATGTAAGAAACCCCGGTTTGATTCCTGGGTTGGGAAGATCCCCTGGAGAAAGGATAAGCTACACACTCCAGTATTCTTGGCTTCCTTGGTGAGTCACATGGTAAAGAATCCACCTGCAATGTGGGAGTCCTGAGTTCAGTCCATGGGTTGGGAAGATCTCCTAGATAGAGAAGGGCATAGCAAACCATTCCAGAATTCCTGCCTGGAGAATCCCCATGGACAGAGGAGCCTGGTGGGCTACAGGACATGGGTTCACAAAGAGCTGGACATGATTGAGTAACAAAGCTCAGCCCAGTGCATACATAATGGAACATTACTTAGCCATTAAAAAATGAAGTTTTGCAATAACATGAATGGACTGGAGATTATCATAAGTTAGACAGGGAAAGACAAATATCATATGATATCACTTGTATGTAGAATCTAAAAAAAAAAAAATGATGCAAACAAACATATTTACAAAACAGAGACTCATAGGTTTAGAGAAGAAACTAATGTTTACCAAGGAGGAAGGGTGGGAAGGAAATATAGATTGGGAGTTTGGGATTGACATGTACACACTATTATATTTAAAATAAATAACTGACAAGGACGTACTGTGTAGCACAGGGAATGCTTCTCAGTATTATGTAATAACCTAAATAGGAAAAGGTTTGAAACAGAATAGATACATGTATAATTGCATCACTTTGCTGTACACCTGAAACTAACAGAGCACTATTAATCTACTCTGTGTGCATGCATGTTAAGCTGCTTCAGTTGTGTCTGACTCTTTGCGATCCTATGGACTGTAGCCTTCCAGGCTACTCTTATGGGATTCTCCAGGCAAGAATACTGGAGTGGGTTGCCATGCCCTCCTCCAGGGGATCTTCCAGACCCAGGGGTCGAATCCATGTCTCTTATATCTATCTGAAGTGGCAGGTGGATTTTTCAACTCTAGCACCAACTTGGAAGTCTGTTAATCCACTATAACATAAAATGAAAATTTAAAAAAGAAAATAACAATATAGAAAAGATGGACTGATTCGTCATTATAAGAAATTCTGAGGGCAAAAATAATGGAAAGATTATGCACAGAAGAAAAATAACGTTATTGTCTATCATGTTTACAAGCAATGTTTTATGATAATAGTTAAGATTTAATAATTTGGAAGACAAAAATGATAACTAATTTAGATAGATGCTGATAAAAGTATTTGTGAAATTAGGTGTGAAATCACAGCTGATAAGGAAAAACTAGGGACAAATACACATCCAGAAAAAAATATCCCAAAATATTAGCAAAGATTATTTATGGTTGGTGAAATTATCTGATTTTTTTTTGAGCTCTTTCCCCCAAATTACCCATCACTGATTGTGTGATAGTTTGTAATTAGAAGAAAAACTATGAGAATAACAATAAGAGGAGATATATGTATACCTATGACTGATTCATGCCAATGTATGGTGGAAACCAACATAATATTGTAAAGCAATTATCCTTCCATTAAAAATACATACATACATAAATTAGAACAGCAACAATAAAAGTAGTTAAGGCTGGCAAAGAGATAAGAAACAGATATAAGGATGGGAATATAAATTGATAAAAATTTGGTAAAGTTAAGCATATGGTGTTAAAAGCCTTAAAACTATTTGGATCATTTGCCCTACTAATTTTATTCTTAGAAACATTATATGAAAAAATCAGAAATAAAGATGTGTAATAAAATGTTTTTAAGGCATAATTTATAATAGAGAAAAACTGGAGACAATTAAACACTTAATTAAATAAACAATGGCATATCTATTTAAAGGATTATTATCCAGTCACTGATATATATTATTTGTAAAGGATTGCTAGTGAAATATGTTTTTATATGATGTTAAAGAAAATAATCAAGATACAATTATATAAGCAATGTGATACTGAGTTTGATATATGTTTGTGCATGGGTAAGACTAGGTGTAAATATCTACATTAAAATTTTAACAGTAATTATCTGTGTATGGTAACTCAACTCCGTAAGGTACTTTTCTTTTCTAGTTAATGTATTTATTTTAATTGGAGGCTAATTACAATATTTTGGTGGTGTTTACCATACATTGACATGTATCAGCCATGAGTGTACACGTGCCCCATCATCCTGAACCCTTCCCACCTCCCTCCCCATCCCAGCCCTGTGGGTTGTTCCAGAGCACCAGCTTTGAGTTCCCTGCTTCATGCATCAAACTTGCACTGTTCATCTATTTTACATATGGTAATATACATATTTCAATGCTATTCTCTTATATCATCCCACCCTCACTTTTTCCCACATAGTTCAAAAAGCCTGTTCTTTACATCTGTGTCTCTTTTGCTGTCTTGTATATAGGATCATCATTCTAAATTCCATATATATGCATTAATATACTGTATTGGTATTTCTCTTTCTGGCTTACTTCATGTAAGGTAGTTTTCTACAGTTTCTTGTACATTTTGCAAACTCTATACAGAAAACTTGTATTATTTTTATAACAAAAATATTTAGGTGACTTTGGACCCAAGCACACCTGGATTGGATTTGTATCCTAGATTTGTCCCTTCCTAGCTATGTGATATTGACAGATTATTTAAACCCTCCAAACTTCAGGGATTTTTTTCAATCTGTAAAATACAATTAATATCATCTATTTCCCACAATTGGCTTGCAGAAGAATGAGATAACATTAGCAATCTGTATTATCCATAGTTACTTTCCTTCTGCCTCTTCTTCTCTTATATTCTCACCCCAATACCTAGTGCATTCAAGCAATGGTCTTTGAATAATAAAAACAGCTGTACAATGGCAAATTTTAAAAGCTGTACAAAAATTAAATTTCACTCATTATGGACAGAATAACTATATAGATATTACAAATTTAAAGGATTTAGGTAGCAAAATTTCCACAGACACCACCCTTAACATACACCTAATTTAGTGTGACTTTTTGTTTGCCAACATTTGCAAATCAAAGAGTACACAGGAGAATCAATATTTCTAACTTCTTGAAAATAAGAAAATCTAGCAACAGTGGATGCAAATTCCCACTTAGGGATCTCTAGGGAAGAACAGCAGTGACTCTCTTTAGATAGACATATATTTTGAAGGTTTCTGCAATTTCTAGCATTCTATTGCTTCCTCAACACCAGGTCTACTATACTTACGTTCATTATCTACTTGCTCTCTATTTATGTTTATATTTCCCAATTTCATTCACCAAGCCAAAAAGAACCAAGGGAAAAATCTTTTCCTCTAAATTCAGATACTGAGGTGAAAGTTTAGACTTAGCACTATTATTTTTTATATTCATGTTTTATTTTCTTTCCAAATAATTCAATGCAAATATATTTAAATGTTTAAAAATTATTTACAAGCCAATAAAAACCCACAAAGCTAAATGAATTATCTACCCCATCTGGAAGCAGTAAGGTTCTTTTAACAGCTAAAAATCTAATAAAACTAAAATCATGATTTTACTGACAAAAACAGTTGTAATTTTTCCTCTTCTACAGGGTCTCTGCATTACTTAACATCAGAACTCAGTACCACCCAGTGTCTACCATTTGATGTATAAGAAGAAATAGGCCAGTGTTGGCCATGATAAGACTGATTAGCTCTAAGAGTCAAATCTCATTGAAGAGAAAGAGAGAAATGAAAGAAAGAAGGAAAGAAGGAACGAACGGGAGAGGAAGGAAAAACAAGGAAGGAGGGAGGAAAAGAGACAAAAAGCAAAAATCTGGGACATAGGAGGAAGGCAAGAGGGGACAGGGGACAGAAAATACTAAGGATACAATGGCTGGCATAGATAAGGCTTCAGTTCAGTTCAGTTCAGTTCAGTTCAATCGCTCAGTCGTGTCTGACTCTTTGCAACCCCACGAAATCACAGAATGGCAGGTCTCCTTGTTCATCACCATCTCCCGGAGTTAAACTCAGGTTCATCGAGTCAGTGATGCCAGCCAGCCATCTCATCCTCGTTGTCCCCTTTTCCTCCTGCCCCCAATCCCTCCCAACATCAGAGTCTTTTCCAATAAGTCAACTCTGCGCATGATGTGGCCACAGTACTGGAGTTTCAGCTTTAGCATCATTCCTTCCAAAGAAATCCCAAGGCTGATCTCCTTTAGAACGGACTAATTGGATCTCCTTGCAGTCCAAGGGACTCTCAAGAATCTTTTCCAACACCACAGTTGAAAAGCATCAATACTTCATCGATCAGCCTTCTTCACAGTCCAAATCTCACATCAACACCAGACCACTGGAAAAACCATAGCCTTGACTAGATGGACCTTTGTTGGCAAATTAATGTCTCTGCTTTTGAATATGCTATCTAGGTTGCTCATAATTTTCTTCCAAGGAGTAAGCATCTTTTAATTTTAAGACTGAAAGCACCATCTGCATTGATTTTGGAGCCCAAAATTAAAGTCTGACACTGTTTCCATTGTTTTCCCATCTATTTCCAATGAAGTGATGGGACCAGATGCCATGATCTTCGTTTTCTGAATGTTGAGCTTTAAGCCAACTTTTTCACTCTCCTCTTTCACTTTAATAAAGAAGCTTTTAGTTCCTCTTCACTTTCTGCCATAAGGGTGGTGTCATCTGCAGATCTGAGATTATTGATATTTCTCCTGGCAATCTTGATTCCAGCTTGTGCTTCTTCCAGCCCAGCATTTCTCATGATATACTCTGCATAGAAGTTAAATAAGCAGGGTGACAATATACAGCCTTGACACACTCCTTATCTTATTTGGAACCAGTCTGTTGTTTCATGTCCAGTTCTAACTCTTGCTTCCTGGCCTGCATACAGGTTTCTCAACAGACAGGTCAGGTGGTCTGGTATTCCCATCTCTTTCAGAATTTTCCACAGTTTATTGTGATTCACACAGTCAAAGGCTTTGGCATAGTCAAGAAAGCAGAAAGAGATTTTTTTTGGAACTCTCTTGCTTTTTCCATGATCCAGCAGATATTTGCAATTTGATCTCTGGCTCCTCTGCCTTTTCTAAAACCAGCTTGAACATCTGGAAGTTCACGGTTCATGTATTGCTGAAGCCTGGCTTGGAGAATTTTGAGCATTACTTTACTAGCGTGTGAGATGAGTGCGATTGTGTAGTAGTTTGAGCTTCTTTGTCATTGCCTTTCTTTGGGATTGCAATAAAAACTGACCTTTTCCAGGCCTGTAGCCACTGCTGAGTTTTCCAAATTTGCTGGCATATTGAGTGCAGCACTTTCACAGCATCATCTTTCAGGATTTGAAATAGCTCCACTGGAATTCCATCACCTCCACTAGCTTTGTTCATAGTGATGCTTTCTAAGGCCCACTTGACTTCACATTCCAGGATGTCTGGCTCTAAATGAGTAATTATACTATCTTGATTATCTTGGTCTTGAAGATCTTTTTGTACAGTTCTGTGTATTCTTGCCACCACTTCTTAATGTCTTCTACTTCTTTTAGGTCCATACAATTTCTGTCCTTTATCGAGCCCATCTTTGCATGAAATGTTCCCTTGGTATCTCTAATTTTCTTGAAGAGATCTCTAGTCTTTCCCATTCTGTTGTTTTCCTCTATTTCTTTGCATTGATCACTGAAGAAGGCTTTCGTATCTCTTCTTGCTATTCTTTGGAACTCTGCATTCAGATGCTTATATCTTTCCTTTTCTCCTTTGCTTTTCACTTCTCTTCTTTTCACAGCTATTTGTAAGGCCTTCCCAGACAGCCATTTTCCTTTTTTACATTTATTTTCCATGGGGATGGTCTTGATCCCTGTTTCCTGTACAAAGTCACGAAGCTCATTCCGTAGTTCATCAGGCACTGTATCTATCAGATCTATTCCCTTAAATCTATTTCTTTCTTCCACTTTTTAAATATAAGGGATTTCATTTAGGTCATACCTGAATGGTCTAGTGGTTTTCTGTACTTTCTTCAACTTAATTCTGAATTTGGCAATAAGGAGTTCATGATCTGAGCCACAGTCAGCTCCCAGTCTTGTTTTTTATGACTGTATAGAGCTTCTCTATCTTTGTCTGCACAGAATATAATCAATTTGATTTCGGTGTTGACCATCTAGTGATGTCCATGTGTAGAGTCTTCTCTTATGTTGTTGGAAGAGGGTGTTTGCTATGACCAGTGCATTTTCTTGGCAAAACTCTATTCACTTTGCCCTGCTTCATTCCATACTCCATGGCGAAATTTGCGTTACTCCAGGTGTTTCTTGACTTCTTACTTTTGCATTCCAGTTCCCTATAATGAAAAGGACATCTTTTTGAGTGTTAGTTCTAAAAAGTCTTTGAGGTCTTCATAGAACCATTCAACTTCAGCTTATTCAGCATTACTGGTTGGTGTAAAGACTTGGATGATCGTGGTATTGAATGGTTTGCCTTGGAGACGAACAGAGATCATTCTGTCATTTTTGAGATTGCATCCAAGTACTGCATTTCGGACTCTTTTGTTGACCATGATGGCTACTCCATTTTTTCTGAGGGATTCCTGCCCACAGTAATAGATATAATGGTCATCTGAGTTAAATTCACCCTTTCCAGTTCATTTTAGTTCGCTGATTCCTAGAATGTCAATGTTCACTCTTGCCATCTTTTGTTTGACCACTCCCCATTTGCCTTGATTCATGGACCTGAAATTCCAGGTTCCTATGCAATATTGCTCTTTACAGCATTTGGACCTTTCTTCTATCACCAGTCACATCCACAGCTGGGTATTGTTTTTCATTTGGTTCCATCCCTTCATTCTTTCTGGAGTTATTTCTCCACTGATCTCCGGTAGCATATTGGGTGCCTACTGACCTGGGGAGTTCCTCTTTCAGTATCCTATCATTTTGCCTTTTCATACTGTTCATGGGGTTCTCAAGGCAAGAATACTTAAGTGATTTGCCATTCCCTTCTCCAGTGGACCACATTCTGTCAGACCTCTCCACCATGCCCAGCCCATCTTGGGTAGCCCCACAGGGCATGGCTTAGTTTCACTGAGTTAGACAAGGCTCTGATCCTAGTGTGATTAGATTGACTAGTTTTCTGTGAGTATGGTTCCAGTGTGTCTTCCCTCTGGTGCCTTCTTTCAATACCTACCATCTTACTTGGGTTTCTCTTACCTTGGACATGGGCTTATCCAACCCTATTAGTAATTAAAGTCTCCCATGGTGGATTCATGTCAATGTATGGCAAAACCAATACAGTACTGTAAAGTAAAATAAAGTAAAAATTAAAATAAATAAATAAATATTTTAAAAATGAAGTGTTGATATAGATGCTGTTGACATAGAAATGAATCTACTCTACAACATTATAATGAGTGGAATAAACAATGTTGCAACAAAATATTAGCATATCATTTAAGCAAAATTGTCTATTAATATCTTTGTATATATTCGCATAAGAAGATGCTTATAAGGTATTTATAACTGGAGTTGAGATTTGTGGTTATTCTCGGCTTTCTTATTTGTTCTACATTATTTGAACATTATAATAAGCATTTTACAAATCAATCCTTTTACTTTTTAAAGGAAGCAGGTGAATTGTCCACTTATCTAGTTGGTACAAACCCTGTGTCACTGTGTCAGACAGTAAAGGCAGAGAAAAATGTCTTCCTGCTTTTATTTGTGTGACTAAGACTGGTGGTTCAAGAACTTTCAGCTTGCAAACCAGCTTCACTGTTCTTAAACTTGCTAAAATTTCACTTTAGTTCCAGCAATCATTTATCAGTCTTAGTTTTCCAAAGTTCCTTGAGCTCCTATTAGTTTCATTTTAGTAGGAATTGTGAGCATCATCTTAAGTTCTGCTTATGTGCGTGCTAAGTCACCTCAGTTGTATCAAACTCTTTGCGACCCTATGGACTATAGCCTATCAGACTCCTCTGTTCATGGGATTCACCAAGCGGGAACATTGGAGTGCGTTGCTGTGCCATCTTCCAGGGGATCTTCACAACCCAGAGATCGAAACCGTGTCTTTTGTGCCTCCTTCATTAGCAAGCGGGTTCTTTACTACTAGCTCCCCTGGAAAGCCCATGTTCTGTTTAGCCAGATGCATTTAAATTCAAAGTCTCCTTGGCAATTATTAGAATATTTTCTCTGTGAGACAGATGGCACAGAATAATTGTGGATATGTTGATAAAAAAGATAGGAATATAATTACTTTTTTAAAAATTAGGCTGATAGGGCAAGGATGTGTCAACTGCAGTTACATTGCTATTTACCAAACCAGGAAGCATTTCCCATTATTATCTGCTTGATTCATTCAAATAGCAGTTCCAGGTCTGCTTTGGGAGAAAGAAAAGGCAAAGACAATGCCCCTTGTCTTCATAGTCAATGCCCCTATCTCCATAGTCTAGGAAGCTGGGCTCTTAGAATTTTATTACAAAAGCAGATTGATCTTTGTAGATCACTTAGCAAAGCACCTAGGGCATATAATTTAACTCCAAGAAATAGAGCAATAATCAGAAAAGGATACAGCTTACTGTAGTTCTAGCTTGGAATGTAACAGTCAACTCACTCCCAGTCTTCCAACTTGGCTTATTACAACACTATAACATCATACACTTTAACATAATTATGCCAGATTGAAATGAAATCAATTAGGACAAGGGAAAAGCTATCAAAAATATGGGAAATCATTCTGACATCGTCACTCATTTTCAAATCAATGATGAAAAATATAGGGATTGAGAGACTCTGTGTGTGTGTGTGTGTGTGTGTGTGTGTGTGTGTGGTGTGTGTGTGTGTGTGACAGAGAGAGGGGGAGAGAGTGAGAGAGAATAAAAATTCTTTGGACCAGCAAAAACTGTCAGTTGAAAGATTTTCTAAAATGATTTCTAATGTTGGTTCATTATACACTTATAGTTTACTAATGAAACTCACTAGCACTCACTGATTTTATTTTTTCATTAGAATCGAGACCACATTAATGCACTTTTGAAATATATGCAGCAGCATGAATTGATCAATATAAAATAGTTACTCATCTCAAATGTAAAAACAATCAGGTTTTAACCTGTACCAGGCACCTTGTATCCTGTATTTCTCAAAGTAAAGCTATTTAGTTGTATGTTGTTTGAAGAAGTGAAGGAATAAACTTTTTTGGTTTAACCAAACTATTTTATAAGACTACTCTGTTAAATGTTGTTGACATTTCACAATAATATTAAAGTATTATGAAAGACATGGTTCAACTTACTTGGGAAAAAAAAGAATCAAAACTAAAATTAAGGAAAACAGCCAAGCCTTTGAAACATAATTACAGCTACCATGATTGTTTTGGAGCAGGATGCCCTTTGGGACTGCAACAAAACTCTAAGAACCCCAGTGAATTTTCCTGAAGGAATAGGATACTATAGAGAAATAGGCCGGGCTCTAAGACCATCCAGATAAAGATCCTTATCCAGAGCTTTTGCCACAGCAGGATCCTTGTGGGTAATCTGCTTAGTTTTTGAAAATGAATTTCATCTATGTTTTCTGAACAATCTCCTGACACATCACTTTTAAGTGAAATTCACAAAAAGAGCATCATCCCAGTTGAAGTTTAATGAAATAATTGGCAAAACCCTGGAGACCCAATCTACTGCTAATCATGAAAAGAGTCAAAGTCAACTTTCCCTCATTTATAGTAATAGGAGACAGGAAAAATTAATTTCAAATGTTTCTTCTACTAATCTGCTAACAAGCCAATGAGTTATCTGAGTTGATTTTAGTTCCTCTGGGATAAATATTAATGGTAATCAGAATAACAAAAATGAATAATAAATTCTGATCACATAAACCACACACATTCACTAGGGGGGCAGTGTGTGTGTGTGTGTGCATAAACAATGACATTAAACAATGTCTTGTAAGTGATTTCAAATGGTCATTTCTCGACAAGCAATGTGAGAGGCTGTAGGCCAATATTTGCTCAATACCCTCATAATACAGATCTGTACTCTAAACACCAAACCCATTTGGATCTATATTTGTAAAGTGGAAGTGTACACTGTGGTATTCCAAAGTCTGAGGGATAACAAGCAGGGGCACTATTATTATTCTTCTTCCTTACAACTTCATCCCCAGTAATAGTCTTAATTCACTGTACCTTGCATCAGTTTTATGCTCTTAATGGCTTATAGTCCATGAAGTACTTTCTTCCCTTTAGTACTGTCTGTCATGAAACATGGAATACAACAAACTTGTCCATGCAACATACAATTTATCTACTAACCATTCACACTTCATTAGCTTGTCCCCCTCTCAAGAAAGAAATTGATTCTGAGGCTAAAGGTATTTACCATTTAAATCTATGATTTGTGTAATAGAAGAGAATACACAACAGAAAGAGTTGTCCTTTCTGTTCACCCAAATCTGTACATGTAAAATGTACCTATCTCTTTTGAACTAGAAATGACTTCAGGCATCTTGATACTGGATCAGAGACGTGGAAAAAAAAAAAAAAACTCACTATGGATAAATTCTCAGAGTGGCATACCAAAAGAATTGAGCTAGGATTCAACCTACAGCATGTCTGATTTCAAAGCCTATAATTTTTATGCCACCATGACACCATAGAAACTTTATCTGAATTCTAGAAAAAGGAGATGCCCTTCCTAAAGAAACAATTTTGTGATGGTGAGGAAATTCCTGGAAATATGCAAAAGCACCTGAACACTGGCAAAAATGTCAACTTTCTCAGAACATTAGAAATTAACTAAAAATGCAAAAATCTGAATATTTAATCAAGAAAAGTGGCTGAATGTGAATTTTATGTTATTTCAACCTGCTCAGTTCCCATGTTCTTCAGCTCTGAAGTAACCTTGAAAACTGACAGTCTCACAATGACTGAAGTTATGGAAACAAACAGTCTAACAGAAGTGGAGGGTGAAAAGTTGGTTTGGAGCTCCTAAAAGCCCTATCTCATAATGATTTTCTTAATTTGATCTGTCTCAGGACTGCCTGAAAAACTTCATCAAGGCTTATCTTTACATGCTCAGACTGAGAGCTCACTCAGTTTGTCAAAAACAATCAGCAGCAATTAACTGAATATTGCAGCTGCCTGAAGTGGCAATATATTAAGTTGGAGGTAACAAAAGTATGACCCCTCAAAAAAAAAAAAAAAAGGGAAAAACTGGAAATGAAGCATTAATAGGGGCTTTCAGTTCAGTTCAATCACTCAGTCATGTCTGACTCTGCGACCCCATGAATCACAGCATGCCAGGCCTCCCTGTCTATCACCATCTCCCGGAGTTCACTCAGACTCACGTTCATCGAGTCCATGATGCCATCCAGCCATCCCATCCTCTGTCGTCCCCTTCTCTTGCCCCCAATCCTTCCCAGCATCAGAGTTTTTCCAATAAGTCAACTCTTTGCATGAGGTGGCCAAAGTACTGGAGTTTCAGCTTTAGCATCATTCCTTCCAAAGAAATCCCAGGGTTGATCTCCTTCAGAATGGACTGGTTGGATTTCCTTGCAGTCCAAGGGACTCCCAAGAGTCTTCACCAACACCACAGTTCAAAAGCATCAATTCTTTGGTGCTCAGCCTTCTTCTGAGTCCAACTCTCACATCCATACATGACCACAGGAAAAACCATAGCCTTGACTAGATGGACCTTAGTCAGCAAAGTAATGTCTCTGCTTTTGAATATCCTATCTAGGTTGGTCATAACTTTTCTTCCAAGGAGTAAGCGTCTTTTAATTTCATGGCTGCAGTCACCATCTGCAGTGATTTAAGTCACTAATATGTTTATGAATCTAGAAAATCTTGTGCATGCACAAGACTATGTGCAGAAAGACATGGAAAGCTCCTAATCTCTCAAACATTGATGTTCTATGCAAGAGGAAGTATGCCACAAAACACATCCAGAGTCCTTTGAAAAGAAGTCTCTGCCAAAGAAACATGTTAGTTGTCATGTATGACAAAGTATGATGACTTTGGATAATTAATTTAAAAGAAACTAAACTAACTGATCTGGAGAAGACAACGGCACCCCACTCCAGTACTCTTGCCTGGAAAATCCCATGGACGGAGGAGCCTGGAAGGCTGTAGTCCATGGGGTCGCTGAGGGTTGGACACGACTGAGTGACTTCACTTTCACTTTTCACTTTCATGCATTGGAGAAGGAAATGGCAACCCAATTTAGTGTTCTTGTCTGGAGAATCCCAGAGATGGGGGAGCCTGGTGGGCTGCTGTCTATGCAGTCACACAGAGTCAGACACGACTGAAGTGATTTAGCAGCAGCAAGCTAACTGACCACCAACAACAACAAATAAAAACAACATAAATTATGGTGTGCAGGTAAGATTCCCAGAGTTATCACATTATATATATTTTAAATGCCTAGTATCCAACAGAAACAGGAAAGTATGGTGCATACACAGATTTTAAAAGCAGGTAATAAAGTTGGTGCTCTGGGACAACCCAGAGGGATGGGATGGGGAGGGAGGTGGGAGGCAGGTTCAGGATGAGAGGCACATATGCACCCATAGCTGATACATGTCAATGTATGGCAAAAACCACCACAACATTATAAAGTAATTACCCTCCAGTTAAAATAAATTATTTTTGTTAAAAAGCAGGTAATAGAACTGTCCCTGGGACACTAAGGCATTGGACTTACTAGACAAAGTAAGCAAGCAAATATGCTCAAAGTGTTAATGAAAATCATGAACAAAGAATTACAGAATAAGAGTGATGTCTCAGCAAATAATAATATCAATATGAGATATAAAATGATCAAATAGAAATTTTAAAATTGAAAAGTATTATATATAAAATTAAAATTTACTTAGCTCAACACCAGATTTTATGTCAATAGAACATTCTACCCAACAAAGAAGAGTGCACATTCTTCTCAAATGTACTTGCAACATTCTTCAGGATAAACCATATATAAGGCAATAAAGCAGTTTTCAGTAAATTTAACAGAACTGAAATAATTTTTAAAAGTATGTTCTTAGACTACAATGGAGTGAAATTATAAAGCAACAGAAGAAAATTTGGAAATTTTTAAATTTTGTGGGAATTAAGCAACATATTTCTAAATAGCATTAGGTCCTAGAAGAAATCAAGTAATTTAGAAAACACTTTTAGATTAATAAAACTAAAAACACAATATATTCAGTCTTATAGTGTGCAGTGAATCAGTGCTTACAGGAAATTTATACATGTAAATACCTATATTTAGAAATACATAATAAAAATAGCATTAAATTTTTACATTAATAAACTGGAAAATAAAGATACAACTACATTCAAAGGCAAGAGAAAGAAGTAAATAATAAAGTTCAAAGAGGAAATAAGTGAAATGGAGAACAGCAAAACATTAGAAAAATTAATGAAGTGAGAGTTGTTTCTATACAAAGAGCAACAAACTTGAAAAACCTTTAGCTAGACTGACAAAAAAAAAAGAGAGAGACTTGAATTATGAGAATCAGAAATGTAAAAGGAGAGTGAAGTCACTCAGTCGTCTCCGACTCTTAGCGACCCCATGGACTGCAGCCTACCAGGCTCCTCCATCAGCGACCCCATGGACTGCAGCCTACCAGGCTCCTCATCCGTGGGATTTTACAGGCAAGAGTACTGGAGTGGGGGTGCCATTGCCTTGGGTAGTAAGGGATTATAATTATAAGCAGCTCTATGCCCATAAATTAGACAGCCTTAACAAAATAGATAAATCCCTACAAAGGTAAAAGCTACTAAAACTTAAGAATAAATAGAATATCAAGTAAACTTATAACAAGTAAGTGAAAGTGAGAGTTGCTCAGTCACGCCTTACTCTTTGCTACCCCATGGAGTATAACCTGCCAGGCTCCTCTGTCCATCAATTCTGCAGGCTAGAATACTAGAGTGGATAGCCTTTCCCTTCTCCAGGCAAACTTCCCAACCCAGGGATCAAACCCAGGTCTCTCACATTGCAGGCAGATTCTCTACCAGCTGAGCCACCAGGGAAGCCATAGCAAGTAAAGTGGTTGCATTAATGATAATAACTTTCCTACAAAGGAAAGCCCAGACCAAATTGCTTCATTGATGAATTTAACCAAATATTAGGAACAGTTAACACCAGCACTTTACAAACATTTCCACAACATAGAAGAGGAGAGGCCAATTCACAACTCATTCTATGAAACCAATATTACCCTGCTACCGATAACAATTCAAAGACATCATAAGAATAATAACAAAACACTATATAGCAACATGTCTCAGGTGTGTAGATACACACACAAAAAATCCTCAGCAAAATATTAGCAAACCAAATTCAATAACATATAACAAAAAGTATACACAATAACCATGTGAGACTTATCCCAGGTATGTAACACTAGTTCAATGCATGAAAATCTATCAGTGTAATACACAATACTAATTAAAAAAAGGGACAAAAGTCACATGATCACCTTAAAAATGTAGAAAAGTAAAATAATTTGGCAAAATCCAAAACACTTTTATGACAAAAACACTCAAAGAAAAATGCAAGATAATCTGCTCAATCTGATAAAAATATAATCCACAAAAAAGCTCACAACTAACATCATGTTTAGCAATGAAAGGCTGAATGTACTACCCTACGCCTAATACTAGGAACAGGACAAAACTATTTACTCTTCCCCATTTTTATTCAACATTGTAGTGGGTGATTAGGCAAAATAAAGGAATGAAAAATATCCATATTAGAAAGGAAAAGTAAAATGATCTCTATTTGAGGATGACCTATGCATTGGAGAAGGTAATGGCAACCCACTCCAGTGTTCTTGCCTGGAAAATCCCAGGGACCGGAGAGCTTGGTGGGCTGCTGTCTATGGGGTCGCACAGAGTTGGACACAACTGAAGCGACTTAGCAGCAGCAGCAGCAGCAGCAGTCTTATATTTAGAAATCTCAAGGTATCCATGGGCTTCCATAGAAGCACAGCAGTAAAGAATTTGCCTGCAATACAAGAGCTGCAGGAGACACAGTGTCAATCCGTGGGTCAAGAACATCCCCTGGAGTAGGGCATGGCAAACTACCCCATTATTCTTGCCAGGAGAATCCCGTGGGCAGAAGAGCCTAGAGGGCTATAGTCCATAGACTCACAAAGAGTTGGACATGACTGAAGCAACTTAGCATGCATGCACGCACATAAATGGATACACACACAAACACACACACACTCACACACAACAAAATAAACAAAATGCTATTAGAATGGAAAACTAGTTGAACTAGACTGGAGAATAAAACATCAATTTAAAAAATCAATTGTTTTACACTAAGAAAGAACAATCTGAAAACTAAATTCAGAAGCAAATCCAGTTAAAGTGGCAACAAAAAGAATAAAATATTTAGGAATAAATTTAACAGAAAATATTCAAGACTGATATATTGAAAATTATAATACATCATTTAAAGATATTAAATATAAAAGTAAATAAAAATACATCCCAAGATCACAATCTGAAAGCTTTCATATTGTTAAGATGACAATATTCTCCGAATTCATCTATAGAGTCATCAAAATTTCAGGTGGATTTTTACAGAAATTTATAACCTAATCCTAAAATTAGAATGGAAATGCAAGAAGGACCAAGTAGTCAAAAACAAATACAGGATGCTTGGGGCTGGTGTACGGGAATGATCCAGAGAGATGATATGGGGTGGGAGATGGGGGGGGGGGTTCAGGATTGGGAACTCATGTACACCTGTGGCAGATTCATGTCAATGTATGGCAAAACCAAAACAGTATTGTAAAGTAAAATAAAGTAAAAATGCTTTATGACCTTGCATTAAGCAATGGTTTCTTAAGATAAAACAGTGCAACACACGTGACAAAAGAAAGAATATGCTAAATAATTTTATTCAAAATTTTAACATTCTATGCTTAAAAGGTGTCATGGTGAAAGAGAAAAGACGATCAACAGAATAGGAGAAAATATATACAAAATATATATCCGATAAAAGACTAGTGTCTACAATATATTAAGAGCATTTAAAACTCAATTATAAGAAGAAAAATAACCCAATTGAAAATGGGTAGAGAATATGAGTGGACTTTTCTCCAAGGAAGACATACAAATGTTCAATAACCATAGGAAAAGATGCTTAACATCATTAGGCACCAGAGAAATGCAAATAAAAACCAAAATAAGACATAAAATCAGAACTGCTATAAACACACAGACAATAACACATACTGGAAAGGATGTGGAAAAACTGAAACCACTAAACACTGCTGCTTGAAATGTAAAAATGTGTATCTACCTTTGAAAATAATTTAGCAATTCTTAAGAATTTTAGACATAGATTTACCATATGACCCAGGAATTCCACCACCAGGTACATACCCAAAGGAATAGAAACCATATGCTCACAATGTTCATAGCAGCATTACTTATAATAGCCAAAAGATAGAAATAACCAAAATGTCCATCAACTGATGAATTAAAAATAAAATTTAATGCAGTCAAACAATGAAATATCATTTGGTTACTAAAAGAAACACCTGAAATTACAGAGCTTAAAGAATCAAAGAGAGGATTTGTTACTCCAAATCCAATTCTACTAACAAGAATCAGTGAAAGGAAATGAATCTTTAAGGGGAAGAGTGACATATCATTTTTAAGGTTTTGTAATGGCCAAAGAAGTGGTCATATTTAACAAATTATGTATGATTCCATGATCAGAGAGTCTAAGGGGGAATATGGCACAGTGTGTGAGAAGATAACTGAAATAAAATCAAAGTGAAACCATCTTCCTCAGATTGGGACTTGAACCCATGAGCTGGGACTCAAACCCAGACAAAATCCAGTTTAGAACTCAAACCCACGTAGCAAGGACATGAAACCAGCGAAAACCTACTCTCTTCCAACTGATATCACAGACCTGGTTCCAGGACCTAATGAAGCTCAGGTTCTTGATGTCTAATCACAGAAATAATTCAGTGAGAGACAAAGTGATAGGTAAGAAGTGGATTTATTCAGAGTGAAACACACACCATAGACAGAGTGTGGGCCATTGCAGAGGGCAAGTGCGGCAGCCTGGAAATGTGGTTAGTTGTTATGGGTTGGGTAATTTCATAGGCTAATGAGTGGGAAGATTATTCCAACAACTTTGGGAAAGAGGTAGATTTCTAGGAATTAGGCCACTGCCCACCTTTTGGTATTTTAATGATGCCTTGGAACTGTCATGGGTCCTGTGAGTGTGTCATTTAGTTTGCTGATTGAGGATCAACTTCCAGTTGAAGTTGACTTGCTTACCATCTTTCAGTGTCATATCTTTTTGCCTTTTCATACTGTTAATGGTGTTCTCAAGGCAAGAATATTGAAGTGATTTGCAATTCCCTTCTTCAGTGGACCAAATTTTGTCAGAATTCTCTACCATGACCTGTCTGTCTTGGGTGGCCCTACATGGTTCATAGTTCCATTGAGTTGACAACGCTGTGATCCATGTGACCAGTTTGTTTACTTTTCTGACTGTGGTTTTGGTTCTCTCTGCCTTCTGATGGATAAACATAAGAGGCTTGTGTAAGCTTCCTGATCAGACAGACTGATTGTTGGGGAATCTGGGTCAGCAGTGGCCACAGAACTGGAAAGTGTCAGTTTTCATTATGATCCCAAAGAAAGGCAATGCCAAAGAATGTTCAAACTACTGCACAACTGCACTCATCTCACACACTAGTAAAGTAATGCTCAAAATTCTCCAAGTGATGGTTCAACAGTACCTGAATTGAGAAATTCCAGATGCTCAACCTAGATTTAGGAAAGGAAGAGGGATCAGAGATCAAATTGTCAACATCCACTGGATCATAGAAAAAGCAAGAGAGTTCCAGAAAAATATCTACTTATGCTTTATTGACTACACCAAAGCCTTTGAATGCATGGATCACAACAGATTGTAGAAAATTCCTCAAGAGTTGGGAATACCAGAACACCTGACCTACCTCGTGAGAAATCTATATGCAGGTCAAGAAGCAACAGTTAGAACGGGACATGAAACAATGGACAGGTTCCAAATTGGGAAAGGAGTATGTCAAGGATGTATATTGTCACTCTGCTTATTTAACTTATATGCAGAGTACATCATGCAAAATGCCGGACTGGATGAAGCACAAGCTGGAATCAAGATTGCCAGGAGAAATATCAATAACCTCAGATATGCAGATGACACCACCCTTATGGCAGAAAGTAAAGAGGAACTAAAGAGCTTCCTGATGAAGGTAAAAGAGGAGAGTGAAAAATTTGGCTTAAAACTCAACATTCAGAAAACTAAGATCATGGCATCTGGTCCCATCGCTTTATGGCAAATAGATGAGGAAACAATGGAATCAGTGACAGACTTTATTTTCTTGGGATCTGAAATCACTGCAGATGGTGACTGCAGCAATGATATTAAAAGATGCTTGCTCCTTGGAAGAAAAGCAATGACCAACAGCATATTAAAAGGTAGCATATTAAAAGGCAGAGACATTACTTTGCCGACAAAAGTCCATCTCATCAAAGCTATGGTTTTCCCAGTAGTCATATATCGATGTGAGAGTTGAACCATAAAGAAAGCTGAGTGCCAAAGAATTGATGTTTTTGAACTGTGGTGTTAGAGGAGATTCTTGTGAGTCCTTTGGACTGCAATGAGATTAAGCCAGTCAATCCTAAAGGAAATCAGTCCCGAATATCCATTGGAAGGACTGATGCTAAAGCTCCAATACTTCGGCCACCTGATGTGTAGCACAGACTCATTGGAAAAGACCCTGATGCTGGGAAAGATTGGGGTCAGGAGAAGGGGACAACAGAGAATGAGATTTTTGGATGGCATCACCGACTCGATGGACATGAGTTTGAGCAAGCTCTGGGAGCTGGTGATGGACAGGGAAGTCTGGTGTGCTACAGCCCATGGGGTTGCAAAGAGTCAGACAAGACTGAGCCAGTGAAATGAACTGTGTATCATCTTGGGCCCATTTTATTCTAATCTGTTTATGTTGTGTCCTCAGGCTATGTCATTTTTTCAAAAGTTGTGCCCTGCCCCCTTCCCTCCTACTTCAAAAGTACAATCAAGAAAAACAAGACACATGTAAATATGTTAACTGCCTGAATAATATGGTATGACTTATTAGATTTTAAAAGAAGAATGAAAAAATAGAAGGGAAAAGGGCCAATCAAGAGCAATGTTTTATGTGTGTAAAGCATCTTATACCTGAAAGTGAAAGTGTTAGTCACTTAGTTGGGTCTGACTCTTTTCAACCCCATGTACTGTAACCCACCAGATTCCTCTGTCCATGGAATTCTCCAGGCAAGAATATTGGAGCGGGTTGCCATTCCCTTCTCCCAGTGATCTTCCCAATCCAGAGATTGAATCCCAGTCTCCTGCATTACAGGCAGTTTCTTAACTGATTGAGCCACCAAGCCATTGTCACTCATTAGTTGATTCATTGACAGACTTATTCATTTAGCAAACATTGATAGATAAGAAGCATTCAGCCAGAGTTATAAAAATGAATACAATCTGTCTCAAAGAACTCAAAGCTTAGGCTAGGAGTTGGGATTTGAAAAGGTTGAGAGATATTGAAAGAAACAATTATAACACAATGAAATAATGTTGTCATTTATAAATTTTAGCTATATAATTAACAAAAATATGTACTAAGAGTACAGAGGAAAAGTAATAACTGATCCTTGAAAGGAGTTAGGGGACAAGACACATGGAAATGATTAGGAAAGTTTCAAAGAGATGGCACTTCTTGAAAATTAGGGAACAATAAAGCTAACAAGAGACAGCAGTTCAGCAAAACATTTGCAAATCATTTCAAGAGGATACTGCATGTGCTCTAAAACAAGGTTTACAAAGCACTTCCCATCTATTGTTCCATTTGATCATCATAAGCCTGCCAAAAAAAAAAGTAAGGCAATTATTATGATCAACATTTTACAGTCAAAGAAAACCAAGACTCAGGTTAAGAGAGAAAGCAACTTCCTTAGAAATGGCAAAATCAATTTTCAGCTCAAGTCTTTTTCTATTTCTTTAAGAGGAGAAAGAAAGGAAAGTTATATGGACCTATGAGAGAGGAGTCAGGAAAGTAAAGATGACAGTAAATATTGACTGGGAAGAGGAATTTTGGTTTTTATTTTTGTGTTCACTGGAACAAGAAGAAATAAGATAGACCCTCTATCTGGATAAGATTAGAAAGAACTGTGCCACTCCTGCTTTACCCATCAAGAATTATGACTTTGCAACAGAAACAAGTACAATAAAACCCTTTAAGAGAAAACTGAAGTCCATAATAAATTAGAAGAAAACACCAAGTTGCTCTAAAGGAATTAAAGCTTCCTGGCCAGGAAAGCTACATCTGAGGGACTTGAGGGACCTGAGGGACCATGTAAAGTTACAGTGAAGTCGTTCAGTCATGTCCAACTCTTTGCAATCCCATGGACTATAGCCTACCGTGCTCCTCCGTCCATGGGATTTTCAAGGCAAGAGTACTGGAGTGGAGTAGGTTGCTATTTCCTTCTCCAGAGGAACTTCTGCAACCCAGGGATTGAACCTGAGTCTCCTGCATTATAGGCAGACACTTTACCATCTGAGCCACAAGGGAAATCATGAGTAACCATGCAACTTTTATATTAAAAACAAACAAACAAAAAAATTAGCACTGTTAATTTTGAAAAATCGTGGAGATCTGGATAGATATGTTCTGGAAGGCAGAAGACAGGGAGCAATTTTCACTTTCAGGATGTTCCAAAAGGCATATGTCTAATATGACAAGCTATGAGTTTGATGTTTATTCCTGGCAAGGCTCTAAAATTGATTATTAAATGAACAGTTTGTGTGCACTTACAAAAGGAAGCTGTAATTATTCAGAGTAAACATGGATTCACCAAGTATTGGTCCTAGTAATTCTATGCAATCTAATTTCCTCTTTATAAACATTTTTCTGATAATAAACATGTGTATTTTGGTAAATACTAAAATGATAAAGACAATAAAATAATTAAAATTTACCCTTAATGTTAACTAGAAATAGTCACTTGTTAGCATTTTGGTGTACATAAGTCTCTTTAATTACATTTTTATGCAGTTGATATAAATTTACAATTCAGTATCATGCTTTTTTATTTAACCTTTATTTCTCTCAGTATTTTTCTAATAAATAAGTACTTATTTTTTATTGTGTGCTGGGTAATATGTTCTCTCTGAGCATAAAATTTTCAATTATACACTATTTTTCCATTTATTAAATTTATCCAAAATTATAAATTAATAATTGAATGATTGTCTATTATATATGTCTGTAATTATTTATTCAATCCTTCCCTTCCTGATTTATTAAATCATTTCTATTTATTTACTACCATAAGCAATTTTATAATAAATACCCTGATAATAAGGCCCTTTCTGATTTTGAACATATCCTTGGGGTAGTTTCTAAATATAATTAGAAAGTTAAGAAATACTCTAAGATGAGTAATAAACCAAGGATGCCCATTCCTGTCACTTCTATTTAGCATAGTCCTAGACGCCCAGAGCAATTAGCTAAGAAAGAACAAGTAGAAGAAATCTAAACTGGGGGTGGGGGGGATAAAATTGTCTATTTTGTAGGTGAAATGATCTTATATGTATAAAACACTAAAGATTCCACCAAAAACTATTAGGACTAAAAAATGAAACTTTGCAAAGTTTCAGAGTACAAAATTAGCATACAATAAATAGTAGCATTTATACATCAAAAATAAGCTATACAAGAAAGGAATTAAGAAAACAATTTGCAACAGCATTTAAAAAATACTTAGGAATAAACTTAACAAAGGAGGCAAACTGTTTGTACACTGAAAATTACAAAACATCAGTTAAAACAATTAAGAAACAGAAACAAATGGAAACATTCTGTGTTCATGAAGTGGAAGAATTAATATTGTTAAAATATTCACACTATCTAAAGCAATCCACAGATTCAATGCTATCCACAACAGAAGTCCAATGGCATTTTTTACAAAAAAAAATTTGTAAAATTCTAATGGAAATAGAATAACAAAGTGGTCTTCAGAAAAAGAACAAAGAGGCATCATGCTTTCAGATTTCAAAATATATTAAAGTTATAGTAATTAAAACGGATGGTACTGGCATAAATTCAGGCATATAGAACAATGGGATAGGGAGATGAGAAATAAACCAACACAATGAATCAACACAATAAGTCAACTAATCTTTGACAAGGATTCCAAGAATATCAAAAGGCAAAGGATAGTCTCTTCAAAAAGTAGTACTGGAGAAAATGAATATCTACATGCAAAAAAAAAAAAAAATTGAATCCTTATCTTACATCCTACACATAATCAACTCAAAATAAGCTATATACTTAAGATCTGAGAATCTAAAACTCCTAGAAACACTTCTTGACATTGGCCTTGGTGATGATTTATGTGATATAGCATGAAAAGAACAGGCAACAAAATCAAAAATAAACAAGTGGAACTACAGGCAAGCCTCAGAGATATTGTAGGTCCAGGTCCAGAAAACTGCAATAAAGTGAATATTGCAAAAAGTGAGTCACACGAATTTTTGGTATCTCAGTGCATATAAAAATTATGTTTACACTATAAATTAGGCTTCTCAGGTGGCGCTAGTGGTAAAGAACCCACCTCCCAACTCAGGAGACAAAAAAGTCCTGGGTTTGGTCCCTGGGTTGGGAATTTCCTCTAGAGGAGGGCATGGCAACCCACTCCAGCATTCTTGCTTGCAGAATCAAATGGACAGAGGAGCCTGTTGGGCCACGGTCCATGGGGTCACAAAGAGTTGGACATGACAGAATTGATTTAGCATGCATGAATGTAGTCTATTAAGTGTGCAATAAAAAGTACATAATTTAAAAATATGTTACTGCTAAAAATAATACTATCACCTGAACTTTCAGTGATTAACTTTGATTAACATCAAAGATCACTGGTCACAGAAAACCATAACAAATATAATAAAAATGAAAGTGTTTGAAATATTACAAGAATTACCAAAATATGACACAGAGACACTAAGTGAGCAAATGCTGTTGGAAAATGGTGCTGATAGACTTGCTCGATGCCATTAACCTTCAACTTGTGAAAAACGCAGTATCTGCAAATTATAATAAAACAATGGAAAATAAATGAGGTATGCTTGTACATCAAACTAAAAAGCTTCTGCAAAGGAAACAATCAACAGAATGAGAAGGCAAAATGTTTCTAAACTATATACCATAAAAGGTTAATATTCAATATATATAAGCAACTTCTACAATTCAATAGCAAAAAACAAACATCCCCTACAAAAACAAATAACCTGAATGAAAAATGGGCAACAGACTTTTATCCAAAAAAGACATACAGATGACTAATGGGCAAATAAAAAGATGCTCAAAGTCATTACTTACGATGGAAATGCAAATCAAAACCTCAGCGAAGTATCACCTCCAAGCTGTTAGAAAGGATATTTTCAAAAACAAACAAATACAGAAGTGCTAGCAAGGATATGAAGAATAGGAACCATGTATATTGTGGGGTTTTGAAGGGTTGTTTTTTTTTAAGTTCCTCTCTTTTATTTTGTTTTCTTTTATTTTTGTAAATTTTTATTGGAGTATAGTTGATTTACATTGTTGTGCTAGTTTCTGCTATACAGCAAGATGAATCAATTATACATATACATATATCCACTTGTCTTGGATTATTTTCTGATATAGGTCATTACAGAATATAGAGAAGAGTTCTCTGTGCTATAGAGTAAGATCTTACTAGTATCTATTTTATAAATGTGTTCAGTCAGTGTTTAACTCTTTATAGCTCCATGGACTGTAGCCTGCCAGGCTCCTCTGCCCATGGACTTTTCCAGGGAAGAATACTGGAGCAGGTTGCCATTTTCTACAGCAGAATATTTTCCTCAACCAGGGATCAAACCTGCATCTCCTGCACTGGCAGGTGGTTTCCTTACCACAAACCTCACCTGGGAAGTCCAATATTTATAATAAATAGTAGTGTGTATATGATAGGACCATGTACATTGTTGATGGGAATGTTAAATGTTTCATCGGCTATGAAAAATAGTATCAAAGTTCTTCAAAAAATTGATTAGAACTACTATATAGTTCAGCAATCCCACCTCTGGGTATATATTCAAAATAATTGAAATCAGAAACTGTAACTGCCTACCTGCACTCTAATGTTCATTGCAGCATTATTCACAAAAGCCAAGATATGGAAACAGGTCATGTGTCCTTCAATACATGAATGGATAAAGAAAATATGGTATTTTCTATGTAGAATAATTAAATAGTACTTAGCCTTTAAAGAGGAAATTTTAGCACTTAAGACAACTTTAATGGACTGTGGACAGGTGCTAGGTGAAATAAGCCAGCTGCAGAATGACAAATAATGCATTATTTCACTTATTGTTTTTCAGGCACCAAGTCTTGTTTGACTCTTTGCAACCCCATGGACTGCAGGATGCCAGGCTTCCCCATTCCTCACTATCTCACAGAGTTTGTGCAAATATATATCCATTGAGTCAGTGATGCCCTCCAAGCATCTCATGCTCTGTTTCCACTTTCTCCTCCTGCCCTCAGTCTTTCCCAGCATCAGGGTCTTTTCCAATGAGTTTGTTCTTTGCATCAGCCCTTCCAATGAATATAAAGGTTTGATTCCCTTTAGGATTAACTGGTTTAATTTCTTTGCTGTCCAAGAGACTCTCAGGAGTCTTCTGCAGCACCACAATTTGAAAGCATCAATTTTTCGGCACTCAGCCTTCTTTATGTTCCAACTCTTACATCTGTAAATGACTAATGAGAAAACCATAGCTTTGACTATACAGACCTCTGTCAGCAAAGTGATGTCTCTGCTTTTTAATACACTGTCTAGGTTTATCATAGCTTTCTGTCCAAGGAGCAAGCATCTTTTAATTTCATGGCTGCAGTCATCATCTGCAGTGATTTTTGGAGCCCAAGAAAATAAAATCTGTCACTGTTTCCACTTTTGCCCCATCTATTTGCCATGAAGTGATGATACTGGATGCCATAATCTTAGTTTTTGAATGTTGAATTTTAAGTCAGGTTTTTCACTCTCCTCTTTCACCCTCATCAAGAGGCTCTTTAGTTTCTCTTCATTTTCTGCCATTATAGTGGTATAATCTGTATATCTGAGATTGTTGATATTTCTCCTGGCAATCTTGATTTTAGTTTGTGATTCATCCAGCCTAGTATTTTGCATGCTGCTCTCTACATATAAGTTAAATAAGCAGGGTGACAATATACGACCTTGATAAACTCCTTTCTCTATTTTGAACCAGCCCGTTGTCCCACATCTTGTTCTAACTGTTGCTTCTTGACATGCACACAGGTTTCTCAAGAGACAGGTAAGGTGATCTAGTATTCCCATCTCTTTAAGAATTTTCCACAGTTTTCACTTATATGGGATATTTAAACAATCAAGCTCATGGAAGCGGTGAATACAATTGTGGCTGCTAGGGAGTAGGGGATGGGGAAACAGACAGCTTTTTTCAATGAATATAAAGTTTCAGTTATGCCAGTTAAATATGTTCTAGAGATCTGCAGTTCAAGGTGGTGCCTATAGTTATCAAAATAATATTGTGTACCTCAAAATTTAAGACAGTAGATCTCATGTTAAAGGTTCCTACCACATAAGAGGAAGACGAGAGAAAACTTTAAATATGCCAATGATTTTAACTGAGATGATACTATCACAGGTGTTTGCATATGTCCGAATTCATTAATTGTACACATTAAATATGTACAAACTTTGTATGTCAATTACACTTCAATAATACTGTTAAATAATAAAGTCAAGGGATAATTGTTTTCTAATATCCTTTATAAAATTTCCAAATTGCTTCCCATAAATGTGCTACCGATTTCTATCAGTGTTAAGTGGGTGTCCAATGCAATGAATCTTTGCCAATACTGAGGCTTTATTTCTTGAACAAATTGATGGGTTAAAACAAATAATATATCCATTTCAAAATTTGCTGTTGTTTGAACATTGGTGAGATTGTACATCTTTTAAATATTTAATCATTCCATATAATTATTTATTTGATCTGTCTGATCACATTTTTGATCATTTTTATTTGGTCTTGACATTTTCTTATTAATTTTATAAGTTTCAAAGAACAAAAATGAAAAAAGTATTTTTCCAGTCACATTTGTTGTAAATGTTTCTTCAATTAATCTTTTTATTTTGTTTCTATATTTTTGGCATATGAAGCTTTAAAAATTTGTGATCAAATTACTGAATTTTTCATTTATTTTTTTCTTTGCCTTCATGCTTTAAAATTTCTTATTCAAAGATTAAGAAAAAAAACCTTTATGTTTGTCTTTTTAAACCTTTATGTTTGTCTTTAAACTTATTTCCTTTTTAAGTAGAGTGTTACTAGGCTGGTTGGTGGGAATGCAAACTAGTAAAGCCACTATGGATAACAGTGTGGAGATTCCTTTAAAAAACTGGAAATAGAACTGCCTTATGACCCAGCAATCCCACTGCTGGGCATACACACAGAGGAAACCAGAACTGAAAGAGACACGTGTACCCCAATGTTCATTGCAGCACTGTTTATAATAGCCAGGACATGGAAGCAACCTAGATGTCCATCAGCAGATGAATACATAAGAAAGCTGTGGTACATATACACAATGGAGTATTACTCAGCCATTAAAAACAATACATTTGATACATTTAGACACAGTATATCAGGATTTCCAAAAGGCATCTGTGAAAGTCCTCAATATCTGCCACCTCAATGGCTTCTTTTCTGTGCCTATAATTATACTCAATTTGTCACTGTTCTGAAAACAAAAACTTCTTTTAGAAAGGACTTTCCTAAAATGATCTCCTTCTTTGAATTCCATGGCAACATCTTCTCTTTATTATCCTCTTCCTTCTCTTGCTAAGTCGCTTCAGTCGTGTCCAACTCTGTGTGACCCCATAGATGGCAGCCCACCAGGCTCCCCGTCCCTGGGATTCTCCAGGCAAGAACACTGGAGTGGGTTGCCATTTCCTTCTCCAATGCAGGAAAGTGAAAAGTGAAAGGGAAGTCGCTCAGTCGTGTCCGACCCTCAGTGGCCCCAGGGACTGCAACCTTCCAGGCTACTCCGTCCATGGGATTTTCCAGGCAAGAGTACTGGAGTGGGATGCCATTGCCTTCTCCACTTCCTTCTCTTAACCATGCTTTTTCTGTTAGTATTTGACTCTTCATTTTGGCCCATTAAAAGCAAATGTTCTAACCTCTGTCCTTTGTTGTCTACACAAGCTTTCATGAAGGATTCTATCAAATACCACATCTTCAACTAATATCTACGTGTCACTGATGCTCAAACTGATGCCAAAGTTCAAATTTCTCCCATGAACTCTACATCTTTACATGCTAGTGTCATTTGAATATATCCATCGGATTGTCCTTCTTGGGAACCTAGATGAATGACCTTTCAGAAATAGCCATCAGCTTTTCTTTCTATACTTATCACTTTTTATTTGTGACTCAGCTTACCTCACGAATTTTACATCTTTCTCACATTTTACTGTCAACATTTGCTGGCTATACCTAGTCTGTTTTTAACACCATACTTTGGATGACTAGTCCTCTTGCCTAGGACGTCCTACTTTTCATAAATCCCTACTCATGTTCAAGATCCACCTCAAATGCCAGTTTTTAAATTATGTCTTCTCCACTTCTGTCAGTCATGGTTATTCTAGTCTCCATATTCCCAGAGTACTTTGCTCTTATTTGTCATTACATTGTATTTGAATTTATCTGATTAAATCTATGTCTTCTATTTCTGAATGAGGGATTCCCAAGAATAGGGTATATATATTTTCATCCTAACAGTCCCTGTACCTAGAACCTTACATAGATAATGTGGTTCAATACATGTTTATTGAATGAATTATATATTTGTAGACAAAGTAATGAAATGCAATTGGTTCTCAACCTTGACTACTGAAAATCATGTATCAAAATTAAAAGAGATGCTTTGGCCACGTTACCCAGATATTCATATTCAATACATTCAGTTTAGAGCTTAGATATTTGTATGTTTTAATGTCATATATCATTCTGATGCACCACCAGGGTTGAATGCCTCTGACATAGTCATGAATACACTCACAGATTTTCTTCAATAACTGATGTCAACCCAGAGGACATTGTTTTTGGGGAATACTGAAGGGATTTCATCTTGATCCTATCCCATTCAACATATTCTTCAGTGATTTGGATGAGATCATACAACAATATATTAACCCAACTTGCACATAATCAAAATGGGAGTGGATATGATAGTGAACTTTTAATGAGAAAATATTTTATGCAAGGTATTGAGTTATACAAATTACCAATTATCTTTCAATCCTTATTTGCAGATGAGGAAACTGAGACTCAGAAAATATATGTCATTTATTCACACATATCACCCATTAAGTATTAATAATAGAAAGTGAAAGTGAAGTCGCTCAGTTGTGTCCGACTCTTTGCAACTCCAGGGACTGTAGCCCACCAGGCTCCTCCATCCACGGGATTCTCCAGGCAAGAATACTGGAGTATGTTGCCATTTCCCTCGCCAGGGGATCTTCCCAACTCAGGGATTGAACTCAGGTCTCCCACATTGCAAGCAGATGCTTTAACCTCTGAGCCACCAGGGAAGCACCAATTTTTTTTATTAATTAATAATAGAGGGAAAAGTCAAATTCATATACCAAAGCCTTACACACCCAAAACAGAGGTCAAAGTCAAGACCAAAGACCACTTCAAGAGGAGACAGAATCAAATGATGTGAATTAAAACAAATGCAAAAGAAATGTAAAGCAGTCTTAAGTTCAAAAAATCAACTCCACAAAATTTAAAATAAAATAAAAATTAAGATAATTAACCTAAAGTAAGTAAATTTATATTAAAAAATTAAAAAAAGAAAAAAAAAGAAAATCTAATACTAGAATAGTAAATATGTCTATATGTTGCTAATGGTATCATCAATTAATAACATCATTTTTGTAAGCAATTTGAATTTAGGCAATATATCATTTAAAAACTAAAATATTCATATATAAACACTAACATTTAGAATATCCCATTTTTAGTTTAAAAACTAAAATTTGTATATATGTATGTATGTTTACATGTGTGAATGTGTATTTGTATTTAAAAGGATGTACATTATATGTTTAGTGATTTCTGTGTTATGGGTCCAGAAGTGAGATAAACAGAATGTTTTAATTAATGTACAATAAAAAAGAAGGATAAATTATAGGTTATCTTTACTTTTATGTGTGTACTTTGTATCTTTCAATTTCCTAAATATTTTGCAATGTCTGTACTGTATGATCTAGTAATTCAATCCCTCAGACTGTATCTTAATGAAATAATTCACAAGTAGGAAAAGATAAAATACAAAGATACCCATAATAATGCTATTCTTAAAGCAAAATTTTATGAACAATGTAAAAGTCCAATAATGTAATGATGAGATGAATTAGGACATATCAACATGATAGAGTATTTTTCATATATTAAAATCAAAATGTCGCATCGTAAAAATTACTCACAAAATAATACTAATAATGCAAAAGTAAATTTCACTTATATACTCTGATTAAGAGTCCATAGAATACAGGATGAAACTTAGAGGGGATCAATTACAGTAAGTAAGACTATGAGTTCTTGAGTCAAATAGCCTGGTTTTCAAATTCACCATTGCCAGTTGTATAACCTTAGACAAGTCACTTAACTTCTTTGTGATCCGCTTATTAACCTATAAAATGAGGGTTATACTTAGCAAATGAGATAAATTTAAGAACTTCATGAGAAGCTAGTAAAGTAATCGCACACACTAGTAAAGTAATGCTTAAAATTCTCCAAGTAGTCTTCAACAATACGTGAACTGTGAATTTCCAAATGTTCAAGCTGTTTTTAGAAAAGGCAGAGGAATCAGAGATCAAAATAGACAAAATCCACTGGATCATCAAAAAAGCAAGAGAGTTCCAGAAAAAAACATCTATCTCTGCATTATTGACTATGCCAAAGCCTTTGACTGTATGGATCACAATAAACTGTGGAAAATTCTGAAAGAGATGGGAATATCAGACCACTTGACCTGCCTCTTGAGAAACCTATATGCAGGTCAGGAAGCAACAGTTAGAACTTCACATGGAACAACTGACTGGTCCCAAATAGGGAAAGGAGTACATACATCAAGGCTGTATATTGTCACCGTGCTTATTTAACTTATATGCAGAATACATCATGAGAAATGCTGGGTTGGAGGAAGAACAAGCTGGAATCAAGATTGCCAGGAGAAATATCAATAACCTCAGATATGCAGATGACATCACCCTTATGGCAGAAAGTGAAGAAGAACTAAAGAGCCTCTTTATGAAAGTGAAAGAGTGAGTGAAAAACTTGGCTTAAAGCTCAATATTCAAAAACGAAGATATGGCATCTGGTCCCATCACTTCATGACAGATAGATGGGGAAACAGTGGAAACAGTGTCAGATTTTATTTTGGGGGGCTCCAAAATCACTGCAGTTGGTGATTACAGCCCATGAAAAGAAACTTACTCCTTGGAAAAAAGTTATGACCAACCTAGATAGCATATTTAAAAGCAGAGACATTACTTTGCCAACAAAGGCCCGTCTAGTCAAGGCTATGGTTTTTCCACTGGTAATGTATGGATGTGAGAGTTGGACTGTAAAGGAAGCTGAGCACCGAAGAATTGATGCTTTTGAAGTGTGGTGTTGGAGAAGACTCTTGAGAGTCCCTTGGACTGCAAGGAGATCCAACCAGTCCATCCTAAAGGAGATCAGTCCTGGGTGTTCATTGGAAGGACTGATGTTGAAGCTGAAACTCCAATACTTTGGCCATCTGATGTGAAGAGCTGACTCATTTGAAAAGACCCTGATGCTGGAAAAGATTGAGGGCAGGAGGAGAAGGGGATGACAGAGGATGAGATGGCTGGATGGCATCACTGACTCGATGGACGTCGGTTTGGGTGGACTCTGGGAGTTGGTGATGGACAGGGAGGCTTTGTGTGTTGCAGTTGATGGGGTCACAAAGAGTTGGACACAACTGAGTGACTGAACTGAACAAAAAGCTGCATGTAAACGATTTAGAACAATGTTTGGCACTTAAAATTCACAGTGTACCTATTGTCAGTTAGGCATTTCTATCCTGCTGCTGCTGCTAAGTTGTTTCAGTCATGTCCGACTCTGTGTGATTCCATAAGGCAGCCCACCAGGCTTCCCCATCCCTGGGATTCTCCACGTAAGAACACTGGAGTGGGTTGCCATTTTCTTCTCCAATGCATGAAAGTGAAAATTGAAAATGAAGTCGCTCAGTTGTGTCCGACTCTTAGTGACCCCATGGACTGCAGTCTACCAGGCTCCTCTGTCCATGGGATTTTCCAGACAAGAGTACTGGAGTGAGTTGCCATTGCCTTCTCCACATATTCTATGGGTTGGGTTTTACATATTTTAACATGCTTGTGACTTAAAGCAACCCTGTGAGGTAGATACTATTTTTATCATCATCTTAAAGATAAGGAAACAGAGGAACTGATACATTAAACAGCTTGCTGGAGTCAAATAACCAGTGAATAGTACAGAGAAAAGTAAGATCCTGGCAAGCCTGACTCAAGAATCCATACTATTAACTGTTACCCTATAGTATGATATACACAAATGAATGCTTGAAAACAATGTTACTTTATGTGTGTGTGTGTATATATAGCTGATTAACAATATGTGTTAGTTTCAGCTGTATAGCAAAGTTATTCAGTTATACATAAATATTTATCTATTTTTCAGATTATTTTCCCATTTAGATTATTACAGAATATTGAGTAGAGTTCTCTGTGCTATACAGTAAATCCTTATTGGTTATCTATTTTAAGTATAGCAACAGTACGTACATGTCAATCCTAAATTTCAATCCTCTCCCTCCCCCTACTACCATTTCCCCACTGATAACCCTAAGTTCGTTCTCAAAGTCTTTGAGTCTGTTTCTGTATTGTAAGTAAGTTCATTTGTTGAAAATGATATTATTTTTAACATAGTAAAATTAAAACAAGAGATTTAAATATTCTTATAATATTGCTTAAGTGATTTTAACATTAAAGAAAACAAACTTTAAAAAACAAAGATATAACTTGAAATTAAAAAGTAAAACTAGATATAAAACTAGAAAATACAGTTTAATCATAGCTTAGGTAAAAATAAGAAAAATACTAAAATTTGTCCCAATCTTTTAAGAAGCAACCTTCAATTATTTTCTGTATCATATTTTCTGGATAATTAGTTTTATCTGTGCTTTGTCCAAACTGAAGAAGCAATTATTCTTGTCCTTAGTTTTCCTTACTCACGTTTTAAAGATGTCCCAAAAGTTGATAAACATATTTGGCCTAACTTTTCTACCTTGTTTAGATTTGTCACGTCCCTTCTTAGGTTTTGCCATTTTATAATATTTTATAAAACTTTGTGACAACTTGCTTGTATTCTTGCACCATTTGACTTTAGATGCTCAATTTACTGAACAAAACTCTCTGCACTGTCTTCTTACTACTGATGATACAACTTTCAAACTTAACTTTCCGTGTCCTGTTTAATCAATCATTACAGCATTCTCTTGTAATGTTCTGCTGCTACTGCTGCTGCTAAGTCGTTTCAGTCATGTCTGATTCTGTGTGATTCCATACAGCAGCCCACCAGGCTCCCCCATTCCTGGGATTCTCCAGGCAAGAACACTGGAGTGGGTTGCCATTTCCTTCTCCAATGTATGGAAATGAAAAGTGAAAATGAAGTCACTTAGTCGTGTCCGATTCTTCGCGACCCCATGGACTGCAGCCTACCAGGCTCCTCCATCCATGGGATTTTCCAGGCAAGAGTACTGGAGTAGGGTGCCATTGCCTTCTCCGTGTAATGTTCTAGGGTTCACTATATAATTATTTTATTCATCTTGAAATACTGTTAGCTTTAACTTTTACCAACTCCAGTACCTTGGCCACCTCATGAGAAGAGTTGACTCACTGGAAAAGAATCTGATTCTGGGAGGGATTGGGGTCGGGAGGAGAAGGGGACGACCGAGGATGAGATGGCTGGATGGCACCACTGACTCGATGGACATGAGTCTGAGTGAACTCCGAGAGATGGTAATGAACTGTGAGGCATGGCGTGCTTTGATTCATGGGGTCGCAAAGAGTCGGACACAACTGAGCTATGGAACTGAACTGATAGATCAATCATCCTATTGGATTCTAGCTAGTAGGAACCATTAAATCACTTCACTATTAAAATCACATTCCTCAAAGTTGATAGATGATATCTACTCTTCCAATTAAGAAGAAGAGAAAAAGTCATCACAAAGTCCACTGCCAAACATACTACTGGTCTTTACACCTATGTACCAGTATTTAATTTCTTCCATTTTCTCTTTAGATTGAAAATATGAGGCAGGTGAATTTTTTTTTTCTTTTCTCTGATTATTTTTTTAAATGTAAGTAACAGGTTGTCTAGGTATCTGCTATTTGCTTCCTGACCTTCCAATTCTACTACATTATAACATACAACTACCATCTTGGCTCTACCCTTCCAACTTGACTCTACCTTCTTCCTTAAAACTCTAATGACTTTCAGAGGCAGATACAAGAACACTGGAGGAGGGCATGGCACCCCCACTCCAGTATTCTTGCCTGAAGAATCTCAGGGACAGAGGGGCCTGGGGTTGCAAAGAGTCAGATGCAGCTGAAGCAACTTAGCACAAATGCACTCACAGGGACATTATGGAGCTTAATGAGAATCTAGTGGACCTATATTCTTTTGTCAGGTGTCAGCTCAAGTATTCCTACTTCAGTGAAACTTTTTCTTCTCTCTCTGAAAAGTCATGTCCCACTATCATATGCTCTCAGGATACCTAACATTTACAACATTATCATTTTTCTGATTAATAGTTAATTCTCCAACTAAATTAAAAGTTCGATGATGAAAAGTCTTTTGTGTGTTTTTGTTAGCTATTGAATATTATCACCTAACATAGTGCCTAGAATATAGTATATGATTATATATATATACTATGTTATATATACAATGTGGTAAGGTAAGGTGAAGTTGCTCAGTCGTGTCCGACTCTTTGCGACCCCGTGGACTGTAACCTACTAGGCTTCTACATCTATAGGATTCTCCAGGCAAGAATACTGGAGTGGATTGCCATTTCCTTCTCCAGCGGATCTTCCCAACCCAAGTATCGAACCAGGGTCTCCCGCATTGGAGGCAGATGCTTTAGCCTCTGAGTCACCAGGGAAGTCCTATGTTATATATATAGTCTATGATTATATATATAGTATATGATTAATGATTATTTGTTGATAATAATGCATAAATCAATGAATGAATAACCCTATACACCACACACACACACACACACACACACACACACACACACATATATGATATATATAGAAATTCAAAGATACAGAATACTACCTCTGTATAAAAACTCTACATCTCCAGAATGGCATCTGAACACGGCAGCAACATACCTAAAAATTTGCTGAGACTAGAACCCAAGCTCAAACCATGAGGTAGCTATAAAACTGAAGCCAGCATAAGACTACAGTCCATGGGGTTGCAAAGAGTTGGACAAGACTTAGCAATTATACAATAAAGGATATGCTGAGCACAGTGACATATACATAGTTTAGAATTTAAAAATCCTTCTTGAATCATTGACTTGGCAGAGAAGAATTATTTGAATATTGTGCAAAATGGGGTAATTTTTAAAAAAATATGTAGAACAAACTATCTGTTGAAGGAGTATATAAAAATGAAAATGGGATATAAAAATGCCCTAAATACAGACTTGGTATCGAGGAAGACTGAAACAAGAGGCAGTATTGACAGAAAAAAATTTTTTTCCCTCTGTATGTTTGGATATCAGCAGTTTGTAGTTGTTCAGTCACTCAATCGCGTATGACTTGAACTTCAGCACACCAGGCTTCCCTGTCTTTCACTATCTCCTGGAGTTTGCTCAACTCATGTCCATTGTGTGGCTGATACCAATCAATCATCTCATCTTCTGTCACTCCCTTCTCCTCTTGTCCTCAATCTATCCCAGGATCAAAGTCTTTTCCAGCCAGTCTGCTCTTTGCATCAGGCGGCCAAAGTTTTGGAGCTTCAGCATCCGTTCATCTAGTGAATATTCAGGGTTGATTTCCTTTGGGATTAGTTTGATCTCCTTTCTGTTCAAGGGATTCTCAAGAGTTATCTCCAGCACCACAGTTTGAAAGCATCAATTCTTTGATACTCAGCCTTCTTTATGGTCCAATTCTCATATTCTTACATGACTACTGGGAAAACCATACTTTTGACTAGAAGGATGTTTGTCAGCAAAATGATGTCTCTGCTTTGTAATACAGTGTCTAGGTTTGTCATATATTTTCTTCCAAGGAACATGCGTCTTTTAATTTCATGGCTGCAGTCACCGTCTGCAGTGATTTTGTAGCACAAGAAAATAAAATCTGCCACTGCTTCCACTTTTCCTCCATGTATTTTCAATGAAGTGATGGAACTGGATGCTATGGTCTTAATGTTCTGAATGTTGAGTTTTAAGCTAGCTTTTTACTCTCTTCTTTCACCCTCTTCAAGAGGCTCTTTAGTTCCTTCTTTTTTTCTGCCTTTAGGGTGATACCATCACCATATCTGAGGTTTTTATATTTCTTCCAGCAATCTTTATTCCAGCTCAGCAGTTTGATGTTGGTCTAAGTGGAAAAATGTTTTGGGGAAGTGAAATTATGAAGTGAGATTCATTTCCACCCATACATTAATCTCAAGGTAACCTGTCCAATGTTGAAACACACATTGCTAACATCTAAAAATAACTTGAGTAGCATCTGGAAAAGATAGAAAACCATGACTAAAGTGTATTTAAATAAGTTCTAAAGAAGAAATGAAACTCTTTAGCCCAGAGAAAAGATCATTAAGAGTGGTTTAATTTTTTTTTCAGGATCTTTGTTATGTTTTACCCTGAAAAGTCACAATTCCCCATATCTATGATAGCAAATTAAAAGGAACCAATTTTGTGAGAAGCTTGACAAGCCTGTTCAACCTAAAGAATTCCCTGACAGTAAAAAATTGTTAGTTACATAAATGAATGATTTATAGGAGTTAAGCATCTCTTTTAACAAGGGTCTTTAGGAAAACAGATAAGCTTCTCAGAAGTTGGAAGTTTTGTGGTGCTATTTAAAGTCAGGTACAGGACTGATGTGGCTGTTGTGTGGGCCACATGCCCTCTCAAGTTCTTTCCAGGCTTATATATCTGTAAATAATGAAAAGTTAACCAATGAATGCAGCCTTCCAGACAAAACTATCATCCTGGTTTTCTGAAAAACCTGGATTTTACTTCTCAACAGCAATCAGTAGAAGAAAATATTTTTGCATCCTGATAAAGGATAAAAATCACACTTAACTACAGATTGCAAGAAAGTGTAGAGGTATTGTAGTCAAACATTAAAGAATGCCATTGAACAGACTGAGCCTAAACTTTGTGGGCCTTTTCCACAATCTAGTCTTGGTGCAAATACCAAAGAGTATATCTAATATTATGTCTGCCAAATATATAACTCAGCAAGATAGGTAACTAGACTGATGCCCTTGAGAAGACAAAGTAAATAACCCATAGGACTGCTGATTAACACTGAGTTTCAACAGAGACTCAATGACTGTCTGACCAAAGTAAACAACAAAATTCCAAACAGTTTCTCTAATGTAGCATTGATGGATTTTACACGTGGCCCTCAATTCACAGGTATAATTTGTTTTAGCATACACTGAGATCCTGCCCATGTGGACTGTACATGGCATATAGTATTTAGTATTCACAGTAAAGATGTCACATTCTATTAACTACACTGTATTAAAACCTGCAGTTCTTGGTTAAACTGTAGCACAGAAAAGGATATTGCGTATATTCATATGTATGTATGTATGTGCAGCAAACTCATTAACAATTTTTGCACTTTTATACACAATAAATGAACCATTTGCATAATCTACCAAAGAAAAAGATTGAATGAAATAATCCTAAAGGGATTCATGGAAGTTTGGCAAAATAAAAGTATCAGCTTGTGGAGAAAAGTACAGCTTACATTTTTGGATATTTCCCTACTCATACATTTATTTGAAGAGTCACTTGAAAATCTTTGTAATCTTGTGTTTGGAAACTTTCCATTTGCTTACCTTGGCCATATGACTCTGAAACATCACATCTTGATGAAGTTAAACAGATAAGATAGACTAGAGAGTGAAAATGAATGTTTTTAAACACTCTAAATCTTAAATTCTATTGGTAATTCGCCAGATACATCTGTAGTACAAACTTCCCTCCAAAAGACAATAATCTTAACATGCAGAGGACTTGGGTCTGATCCCAGGCCAGGGAACAAAGATCTCACATGCCATGAGGCAACTAAGTCCTCATACTGCAACTACTGAGCCTGCTGCCTTAACTGGAGGTCCTGTGTGCCACAGTGAAAAATCCCACATGATGCAATGACAGTCTGATGCAGTCAAATAAAGAAATATATTTTAAAAGACAATAATCCTCAGAATCGTGTAGGTGCATCTGATTGGCTCATTACTTCCAGATATTTGGTGTTTAAAGAATTTTCAATGAGTGTGGTCTGTGGATGAAAATTATATGAGGAGTTTAGAGGTTAAGGGTAAACTTTTCTAGATTTCAGATTTGCTTTTACTCTGACAGAAACACCCAGTCTTCCATAACCATAATTTTAAAAAATAATAATTTATTTGTTTATTTTTAAAAGTTTAGTGAACTTTTGTTGGTTTACAATATCATGTTAATTTCAGGTGTATAGCACACAGATTTAGTTTTGTATATGTGTGTATGTATATATAACATAATATGTATATATACATACATTATATATATATTTTATATATATATATATATATATATATATATATATATGGAGAAGGAAATGGCAACCCACTCCAGTATTCTTGCCTGGAGAATTCCATGGACAGAGGAGCTTTGAGAGCTACAGTCCATGAGGTCACAAAGAGCTGGAAACAAGTGAGTGACTAACACATACATACCATATAAAGTATATATATTATTTTTCAGGGTTTTTCCCCTATAGGTTATTATAAAATAAAATTGAATATAGTCCCCTGTACTGTGAAGTAAGTTCTTGTTGGTTATCTATGTTATATATAGTAGTTGTATATATAAACCCCAACTTCCTAATTTATCCCTTCCTTCACCTTACCCCTTTAGTCTGGCGATTTACAAACACGCTTACTCCTTGGAAGAAAATTTATGACCAACCTAGATAGCATATTCAAAAACAGAGACATTACTTTGCCAACAAAGGCTCATCTAGTCAAGGCTATGGTTTTTCCAGTGGTCATGTATGGATGTGAGAGTTGGACTGTGAAGAAAGCTGAGCACCGAAGAATTGATGCTTTTGAAGTGTGGTGTTGGAGAAGACTCTTGAGAGTCCCTTGGACTGCAAGGAGATCCAACCAGTCCATTCTGAAGGAGATCAGCACTGGATGATCTTTGGAAAGAATTGCTGGGGTTCAGCCCAGGTGGATCCAGGGTGATTCGAAGGTAGGGACGGAGTCGGCATCCTCCTTGGAAAAATACATAGTTACAGATAGAGAGAGAGATTAGAAACGGATAGTGTAGTAGGAAAATTAGTGGAGAAAAAGAGGCTGAATAACTTGGTTCACAAGGAATAGCATCCATGCTCCAGATGGGAATTCAGCCAGAAAAACGGGGAATAAGAAAGAACGACATGGGGGAGTCAGTCTTTCCAGGAACTGATCCCATTTATTTATTTTTTCCAATTTTCTTATATAACTTTTGTTACATATATGGATGAATACAGAGTCACGCAGGGGTCAGCAGTCCTGACCTTTATCAAAATCAGGTGCTTTACATAAAAATTTAAAAAAAAGGTCTTAGGGATTTTACATCATCTTCAAGCCATTTCTGCCTGCTGACATTTACAACCCTTTCTTTCTGATAACCAAAAACTTATTTTTTCCAAGTGTGTTTTTCTTAAACCAGGCACCTCCCTCCAAATAAAGTTGCATTCCTATAGGGTGAGGGTGTAGTGAGTTACAATCAAGAAAGGAATTTATTTAACCCAAGGTTAACATGATTAATCTTAAAGGTTAATACTTATTTCTCCTATATGCTTACAGGTTAATACATATTTCTCCTATATGCTAGTTATATTCATTATAAGGGCAGGGAATATGGAGATTTAGCAGCAAACATCAGTCCAACAAATGAAAATCCTTTCACCAATGTTCCTCTTAAGATCTACTTAGTCTTAAGATAGTGATAAAGTTACATTTTTACATAGCAAAGACACAGTGATTTATAACAAAGTACAGTGATCTATAACAAAAGAGAAAGTTCATTAATTCAAAAAGTCTAGTATTGCTAACCTTAAAAACTACTATATTTACATTTCTATATTCCGAATACATTGATTAATACATTCCCAGGTGCCTAAGGATATGGAGGCCTGCACGGCAATCATTGACTCAATAATGAGATAAGCCCTATGCTAATTAAGACTCTCAAAATACTCCAAAACTCTCTGTGCTGTTTATGGTTAAGAGGTTGTCAAGCAGCTAGTCTGTCAGCAGAGAGGTTTGACCTGAGACACCCTTGTCCCACCCAGGGCAGGGAATTAGCAGCAATTATTGACACAACAAATGAAAAAAACCTTTACCAATATAACTCCCAACCAACCCACTATACTAATGATTTCTAACTTCCCAAAAAGAATTTGCCTTTAGTAAGTCAAAAACATCTCATGCCTCTCATGGTTGGAGGGCTGTTGTGGTCAGAGGAACCTATACAGGCAGGCTAGGTAACCTTCAGAGGAGTCCCGTAAGTTGAAACACTCTAGTCACACCCAGGAATTTTTATTAACTGGAGCTGCAAGTTAACTCCTTCTCTGAGCGAAATGGTTATGGGGAGAGACCCCCGTAAAGTCAGAGGTGTAGGTGAGAGCCCAAGACAGACTCTGGTTTTGGGGTTAGATGCTTGGGAGCAGGGGATTTCCTGAGGTTTGATCATGCCTTTGCTTATGCCAAAGCCCCCTTCCTCATGACCTTTGCCAAGCGTGGAGTTCCTCACACTGGCCCCCGGCAAGGAATGATGCTAAAGCTGAAACTCCAGTACTTTGGCCACCTCATGCAAAGAACTGACTCATTGGAAAAGACTCTGATGCTGGGAGGGATTGGGGGCAGGAGGAAAAGGGAATGACAGAGGATGAGATGTCTGTATGGCATCACCGACTCAATGGACGTGAGTTTGAGTGAACTCCAGGAGATGGTGATAGACAGGGAGGCCTGGTGTGCTGTGATTCGTGGGATTGCAGAGTCAGACATGACTGAGCGACTGAACTGAACTGAACTGACTGAAAGACTTCTGCAACTTCATTAAGAATTTGTATCTGAGGTCCCAGTAACATGGACAACTTTATAAGCCTCTGGAGACGGAAATGGCAACCCACTCCCATATTCTCACCTGGAGAATCCCATGGACAGAGGAGCCTGGCAGGCTACAGTCCATGAGGTCACAAAAGTCGGACATAATTTAGCAAGTAAAACACCATAAGCTCTATCTGTAGCCAATTAGGCCAAGTCAAAGAACCACCAAACAGTGGAAGTAAAACTGTGACTACTGCTCACTGGAATAATCCTACAGGTCTGTGGTAACCTAAAACTCTGGGGCCTTCTTTAGGGATAAGAAGCAGCCCTGTGAAGCTGTTGGTATATATAGTCCTTTGATAGTGCAAAGTAATTATTACAATTTTCATCATCATTTATCCTCTACACATAGAGTGATTAATACACTAAGGTGAAAGTGAGGTAAAGTCGCTCAGTCGTGTCTGACTTTTTGTGACCCCGTGGACTGTAACCTACTAGGCTTCTCCGTCCATGGGATTCTCCAGGCAAGAATGCTGGAGTGGATTGCCATTTCTTTCTCCAGGGGATCTTCCCAACCCAGGTATTGAACCCAGCTCTCCCGCATTGGAGGCAGATGCTTTAACTTCTGAGCCACCAGGGAGAAATCATTAATAACATGAAAGCAAGCAATGTAAATCTGTGGAACTGCCTCACATAATTTTGGAGAGACATTTTAAACAAAGAGAGTAATACAAAGATTAGTTTAATTTAGATGCTTCAGTAATCAGTCTTTATTATTCTTAGTTAGTAGGTGTGTGTGCTAAGTCATTTCATTCATGTCTGACCCTTGAGACCCTATGGACTGTAGCCCACCATGCTTCTCTGTCCATGGGGATTCTCCAGGTAAAAATACTGGAGTGGATGCCTTCCTCCAAAGGTTCTTCCCAACCCAAGGATCAAAACCACGTCTCCTGAGGGTCCTGCTGCTGCTGCTGCTAAGTCACTTCAGTCGTGTCCGACTCTGTGCGACCCCATAGACAGAAGCCCAGCAGGCTCCCCCATCCCTGGGATTCTCCAGGCAAGAACACTGGAGTGGGTTGCCATTTCCTTCTCCAATGCATGAAAGTGAAAAGTGAAAGTGGAGTCGTTCAATTGTGTTCAACTCTCCGCGACCCCATGGACTGCAGCCTACCAGGCTCCTCGGCCCATGGGATTTTCCAGGCAAGAGTACTGGAGTGGGGTACCATTGCCTTCTCCAAAGGGTCCTGCATTGCAGGTGAATTCTTTACCACTGAGCCACCAGGGAAGTCTGTTAGCAGGAGAGATACCCAAATGAAAACCATTTCTCCGAGTTTTCCTCGACTTCATAGAATACACATGCATGCAATTCTTACAAAGACAAGTTTGGCTTACCATATTCTGGAACTGCATCTCAGCATATCAAAGACAAATTGCCCTAGTAAGCTCAATATTATAGATTAAAATATATGAAAGAGAAGGAAACAGTGGAGAAGATCCTAGGTTACTAAATTTATAAATGTATAACTCACTGAGATTTTCCCAATTCTTGCTACATGTTCCAAGTTAGTATTGAATGGACCTGGAAGCTCCAATTGCCTTTGCACAGACTGTGTTCCAGCTGTCTTCTGATATTTGACCACTCAGGTCTTTGTCCCATGCAATGCAAACAGTCAGCCTTTCATTTATTCTGCATACCAGGAGTAATTTATGAATCTATCTGTAAAAGCAGTCACAATGTATGCAAGAAAGGTTACATAAAACTCTAATATTGAATGAAGTAGCTCCAGTAAACTCAGTACAAGTTCCAAACATCATTATTTTGCTTGAGCTGATTTACAAACCCACAGATCTTTGTCTGGTAATCTATATCCTTTATGAAGCTGGGAGAGGGAACAAAAGCCTTGATGACACAGTCTCTACATAAATCTCAAGCTGTTGCAATTCCTTTACCTTTTTGCCTCATATTCATTAAATAGCTTTGCAGTTTGGGAATCTGAGACAAGCAGTAAGGAAAGGTGTGCACTGTGAGATTCAGCCTGTATCAACCAGGTGCATAAGAAGAAACATCCAAAATGCCTTTGCCATTTTGTACATCTGAAAGACTTCCCTCAAAACTGGCCCTAAAGGTATATGCAAGCAAAAATGGTTGCAATTTTAAGAAGAAACATTCCTGAAATGGCTCATACTCTCCTTTGAGGATTGTGACCAGCCTTTCCTTACATTTCAGTGCTATCTTCATCCTCCTGCCATCTATGGGAACTCAGCTCTTTCCTCCTATATGTGATCCTGCTTTTTACAGGGAAAGATTCTACCTTGAATTCCTACAACTATTTTCTTTCATTTGCCTTTGTTTTCATCTTTTTTTTCCCTCTCCTTTTCTCTTCCATTTCTACTTTAATCTCTTTCAATAATGGATACTTATCAGTCTCTTCTTAAAGCACTTCCTTCTGATTTATATTCTAAATATTCAATACACTCTATTAAAGTTCCTATGTTTGCTCTGGATTTTACAGTTTGCAAGACCAGTACTCTAAGAACATGAGTTGATTGCTATCAATTCAGACATCCTGTCACCAACTAAAATATCTTGACTAGGAATTTGATCTGAGCAGTGTCTATGCATGAGAAAAAAAGAGGCTATAATAAGCTCTGTTACTTAATTATTCTTTTCAAAAGAAAAGTAAAACTTTCAAAGAAATTGAAAGTTGCTCAGTCGTGTCTGACTCTTTGTGACTCCATGGACTACAGGCCAGAATACTGGAGTGGGTAGCCTTTCCCTTCTCCAAGGGATCTTCCTAACCCAGGGATCAAACCCAGGTCTCCCACATTGCAGGTAGATTCTTTACCAGCTAAGCCACACAAAACTGCTTTTAAACTACTCTTTGAAAGATGATAGACAATTCATAATTATCCTCAAAAATTGCTGAAAAATATCACAGCAAATGTGTGGACTTGGAGTTGGTTCCACTCCTGTTACATGCAGTTTGGCAAACAATAATGCTTGTCATTAGTCAGTGAAGCATCAAAAGTTGCAGATTGCTTTCATCTTACTTTAGATAAAATATTGTTTCAGCAGATATCATTCTACTGTTTTTGGTATACTTCCTAATACTATTAGAAAAATTTGTGTTCTTTAGGCTGTTTATTTTTCTGGCAAAGGTAATACAAATGTTATCCCCACATTCGGCTGCTGCTTCCTGTATCTGAAAGTTGGCTATGAGGCATGATTGTTATTCTTTTGAATCATGCAAAAACATGCAATACTCTACATTATTTTCATACTTCCAACTCCCAGGAAGAAGTCTGGCTTCCCCTGACCTTTGCTCTCCCTTTTACTTTTACTCCTTAATTTAAATGTTCTGCCAATATCTTTCAGTATCTTCCTAATGTCACTACTGTACTGTTAAAGTCAGTATATCTATTCAGAAAGTTTACCAAAATGATGATTCAACAATTTTGACTCTCCTTGTTAAATCACAGCAGATCTAAATTTGTTGCAGTTGCAGACCTGGTATCCAGATGATCACACATACCTTAGAATCATTCCCAAGATGTCAGTCATTTCAACTCTTGATAAAAAGGAAACATTGGCCTAAATGTCTCAATAACACTATTGAGATATGCACCACTATTTCAATAATATCTGTTAACTAGGAATTTCTTCATCCTCTCTAGGTATTTGTTTAATAACAATTACTATAATCAAGTTTCTATTACATATAAACAAACTGGAGTATAGTTCAAAGTGACAATTACGACATGAAAAGTTTATATCTATGGTCTATTCCTTGTAGAAGTCTTCCTTACATTTACTTTTTAAAATGAATTTTGGAGGGACTAGTTCTAGCTTTACAGAAAAATGGCAGAGATAGTACAGAGAATTCTCATTTACTCTTTACTCATTTTCTCCTATTGATTGCATCGTATATAATGATACTCCATGTCACAACCAAGGAACTAACTTTGACACATTATTATTAATCAAATTTGAGATTTTATTCAGATTTTATTTTTTTCTTACTGTCCTTTTTCCACTCGAGGATCCCACATCAGATTTAATAATCATATCTCTTTCATTTCTATTGGTCTGTGACGGTTTCTCTGTTTATGCTTACATTTTTTTCATAACTGTGACAATTTTGAGGAATACTTGTCTGGTGTTTTACACTATGCCCAGCAATTTGGGTCTGTCTGATGTTTTTTGCAAGGTTAGACTGAGGTTATGTGTTTGAAAGAGGAAGAGCACAGAGGAGAATTGCTATTTTCATCCCATCACATTAAGGATACATGTTATCACCATCTCTTTTCACTGATGATGTTAGCCTTGATTACCTGATAGGTACTGTTTGTCAGATTTCTCCATATAAACTTATTCCCCTCAACCATTTTCTATATACTACTTTTTGGAAGTGAGCCACTAAATCAAGCCTTCATTCAAAGTGGAAGAATTAAGCTCCACCTCCTAGAAAAGAAGTTATTACATCATTTATTCATGGCAGATTTGTTTATTCTCCCTTATTTTACAATGTATTTATATTTTTGAACTCACATATGTTTGCTTTATACATAGGGTTATAATCCAATACTATGTTATTTCTTTTGTTGAACAAATTATTCCAATTTGGCCACTGAGAGAACTTTCAGGTTGGCACTGTGCTCTCTGACATATGCCCCAGCATTTGGGGTTGTTGAACACTTCCTTTATTTATGACACTACACGATGTATGGGGCTTATATTACATATCCCATGCCTGCACATAGGATTAGCTATTTCTTAAAAGAGCTCTATCTACTTTTACTATAGTATTGAAAACCTAGATCTTGCCTGCTATTACTTTGCCTCTTCAGATAATCCCTATCTTATGAGGCTTACCCAACTTCTTAAAAGCCCAGTACTTTCATTTTGTTTCCACCTAAGCTTCATCTCACTCAACTCTATTGGAAAATGTACCATTCCCACTCTTACCCTTAATACTCATATAATCAATGGAGCACTACTTTGCTTAAAAGGATTAACAAAAGACCTTGAAGAGAAACCTTAGAACAAAAAAGTAACACACTCTTGGGTGAAAGCACAATCTGTAACCAAAGAAAAGGATCAGAGGTAAATTAAACAAGCATTCTTTATGGAAAATTTTTGAATTCTTCACCTCTTACAACATAAATACAACAGAAATAAATTAAGTCTGAGGAATCAACTAACACAGACTCATATTGGCCAAAGTATTCAAATGATATGGATATGAAAATTGATAGCAGAAACTTTTAGATTTTCACCCTGTGGGAGAAATATTTTCAGAATACCCTTGCCAAACTTTGTGTTTTTTTTTTTTTTAACCCTCTAAAATAGGGATATTTTTAAAGACCAAATGGTCAGTAATTTGTGGTTTAAAACAGTATATAATTTAAATGTCACTGCTACAGATACTAAGCTTGAATTCATGGTTATCCTGAAATCTTTCAAGAGGTCGATCTAATTGAATAAGCCTATAAAGCATGATCACTACAGATTCAGTAGAAGAGAACCAAATATTTTTATTCTTAAAAATCACTTTCTTAAAAAATAGTATTCAGTTGTGAAAGTTACATCACTTTACAGAAAACTCAACCTTTCTCTGTGCAACTCAACATCTTGGTTTTTTTTTTTTTTAGATATATATTTATTTATTTTAATTGGAGGTTAATTACTTTAAATTATTGTAGTGGTTATGCAATATATTCACATGAAACAGCCATGTGTGTACATGTGTTCGCAATCTTGAATTCTCTTCCCACCTCCCGCCTCATCCCATCCTTCTGGGTCATCCCAGTGCACCATCCCTGAGCACCCTGTCTCATGCACTGATCCTGGACTGGCGATCTGTTTCACATATGATAATATACATTCAGTTCAGTTCAGTCAATCAGTCGTGTCCAACTCTTTGCAACCCCATGAACTGCAGCATGCCAGGCCTCCCTGTCCATCACCATCTCCCGGAGTTCACTCAAACTCACGTCCATCGAGTCGGTGATGCCATCTAGCCATCTCATCCTCCGTCGTTCCCTTCTGCTCCTGCCCCCAATCCTTCCCAGCATCAGAGTCTTTTCCAAGGAGTCAACTTTTTGCAAAAGGTGGCCAAAGTATTGGAGTTTCAGTTTAGCATCAGTCCTTCCAATGAACACCCAGGGCTGATATCCTTCAGAATAGACTGGCTGGATCTCCTTGCAGTCCAAGGGACTCTCAAGAGTCTTCTCCAACACCACATTTCAAAAGCATCAATTCTTCAGCACTCAGCTTTCTTCACAGTCCAACTCTCACATCCATACATGACCACTGGAAAAATCATAGCCTTGACTAGACGGACCTTTGTAGGCAAAGTAATGTCTCTGCTTTTGAATATGCTATCTAGGTTGATCATAACTTTCCTTCAAAGGAGTAACTGTTTTTAATTTCATGGCTGCAATCACCATCTGCAGTGATTTTGGAGCTCAAAAAAATAAAGTCTGACACTGTTTCCACTGTTTCCCCATCCGTTTCCCATGAAGTGAGGGGATCAGATGCCATGATCTTAGTTTTCTGAATGTTGAGCTTTTTAGCCAACTTTTTCATGCTTCAGTTTCACTTTCATCAAGAAGCTTTTTAGTTCCTCTTCACTTTCTGCCATAAGGGTGGTGTCATCTGCATATCATCTCGCTCTGGCATTCTCCCACAGAATCCAAAAGACTGATCTATACATCTGTGTCTCTTTTGCTGTCTCGCATATAGTGTTATCATTACCATCTTTCTAAATCCCATATATATGCATTTGTATACTGTATTGGTGTTTTTCTTTCTAGCTTACTTCACTCCGTATAATAGGTACCAGTTTCATCCACCTCATTAGAACTGATTCAAATGTATTTTTTTTAAAGCTTGACTAATATTCCCACTATGTATATGTATCACAGCTTTCATATCCATTAATCTGTTGTTGGACATCTAGGTTGCTTCCATGTCCTGGCTATTATAAACAGTGCTGTGATGAACATGAGGGTACATATGTCTCTTTCAATTCTGGTTTCCTTGGTGTGTATGCCCAGCAGTGGGATTGCTGGGTCATATGGCAGTTCTATTGCTAGTTTTTTTAAGGAATCTCTACATTGTTCTCCACAGTGGCTTTAATAATCTGCATTCCCATCAACAGTGTAAGAATGTTCCCTTTTCTCTACACTCTCTCCAGCATTTATTGTTTGTAGACTTTGGGACAGCAGCCATTCTGACTGGCATGAAATGGTACCTCACTGTGGTTTTAATTTGCATTTCTCTGATAATGAGTGATGCTGAGCATCTTTTCATGTGTTAGTCAGCCATCTGTATGTCTTCTTGGAGAAATTTCTTTTTAGTTCTTTGGCCCATTTTTGATTGGGTCATTTATTTTTCTGGAATTAAGCTATATGAGATACTTGTATATTTTTGAGATTAATTCTTTGGCAGTTGCTTCATTTGCTATTATTTTCTCCAATTCTGAAGGCTGTCTTCTCACCATGCTTATAATATCCTTCATTGTGCAAAAGCTTTTAAGTTTAATTAGGTCCCATTTGTTTATCTTTGCTTCTATTTCCATTACTCTGGGAGGTGGGTCATAGAGGATCCTACTGTGATTTATGTTGGAGAGTGATTTTCCTATGTTTTTCTCTAGGAGTTTTATATTTTCTGGTCTTAAATTTAGATCTTTTATACATTTAAAGTTTCTTTTTGTGTATGGTGTTAGAAAATGTTCAGGTTTCATTCTTTTACAAGTGGTTGACAAGTTTTCCTAGCACCACTTCTTAAAGAGATTGTTTTTTCTCCATTGTACATTCTTGTCTCCTTTGTCAAAGATAAGGTGTTCATAGGTGTGTGGTTATCTTTAGGGTTTTATGTTTTGTTCATTGATCTATGTTTCTGTCTTTGTGCCAGTATCATACTTTCTTGATGACTGTAGCTTTGTAGTATAGCCTGAGGTCAGGCAGGTTGATTCTTCCAGTTCCATTCTTCTTTCTCAAGATTGCTTTGGCTATTTGAGGTTTTTGTATTTCCATACAAATTGATAAATTATTTGTTCTAGTTCTGTGAAAACACTGTTGGTAGTTTGATAGGGACTGCATTGAATCTATAGATTGTTTCGGTTGTATACTCATTTTCACTATATTGATTTTTCCAATCCATGAACATGGTATATTTCTCCATCTATTTGTGTCCTCTTTGATTTATTTCATTAGTGATTTATTTCTTTGATTTATTTCATCAGTTATTTATACTCTTCTGTATAGGTCTTTTGTTTCTTTAGGTAGATATGTGCCTAATTATTTTATTACTTTCATTGCAATGGTGAATGGAATTGTTTCCTTAATTTCTCTTTCTGTTTTCTCATTGTTAGTGTTTAGGAATATAAGGGATTTCTGTGTGCTTTTATATGCTGCAACTTTATTCATTGATTAGCTCTAGTAATTTTCTGGTGGAGTCTTTAGGATTTTCTTTGTAGAGGATCATGTCATCTGCAAACAGTGAGAGTTTTACTTCTTCTTTTCCTATCTGGATTCCTTTTATTTCTTTTTCTGCTCTGATTGCTGTGGCCAAAACTTTGAAAACTATGTTGAATAGTAGTGGAGAGAGTGGGCACCCTTGTCTTGTTCCTGACTTTAGGGAAAATGGTTTCAATTTTTCACCATTGAGGATAATGTTTGCTGTGGGTTTGTCATATATAGTTTTTATTATGTTGAGGTACGTTCCTTCTATTCTTGCTTTCTGGAGGGTTTTTATCATAAATGGATGTTGAATTTTGTCAAAGGCTTTCTCTGCACTTATTGATATGATTATACTGTTTCTTTCAATTGGTTAATGTGGTATATCACATTAAATGATTTGCAAATACTGAAGAATCCTTGTATTCCTGGGATAAAGCCAACTTGGTCATGATGTATGATCTTTTTAATATGTTATTGGATTCTGTTTGCTATAATTTTATTAAGGATTTTTGCATCTATGTTTATCACTGATATTGGCCTGTAGTTTTCTTTCTTTGTGGCATCTTTGTCTGGTTTTCATATTAAGGTGATGGTGGCCGCATAGAATGAGTTTGGAAGGCTACCATCCTCTGCAATTTTCTGGAAGAGTTTGAGTAGGATAGGTGTTATTTCTTCTCTAAATTTTTGGTAGAATTCAACTGTGAAGCCATCTGGTCCTGGGCTTTTGTTTGCTGGAAGATTTCTGGTTACAGTTTCGATTTCCATGCTTGTGATGGGTCTGTTAAGATTTTCTATTTCTTCCTAGTTCAGTTTTGGAAAGTTGTACTTTTCTAAGAATCTGTCCATTTCTTCCAAGTTGTGCATTTTATTGGCATATAGTTGCTGATAGTACTCTTTTATGATCCTTTGTATTTCTGTGTTGTCTGTAGTGATTTTCCATTTTCATTTCTAATTTTGTTTATTTGATTCTTCTCCCTTTGTTTCTTGATGAGTCTGGCTAATGGTTTCTCTATTTTATTTATCTTCTAAAGGAGCCAGCTTTTGGCTTTGTTGATTTTGGCTATGGTCTCCTTTGCTTCTTTTGCATTTATTCTGCCCTAATTTTTATGATTTCTTTCCTTCTACTCAACCTGAGGTGTTACATTTCTTTTTCTAGTTGTGTTAGGTGTTTATTTGATTTCTCTCTTGTTTCTTGAGGTAGGCTTGTATTGTTATGTATCTTCTCCTTACAACTGCTTTTACTTAATCCTATAGGCTCTGAGTTAATGTGTTTTCATTTTCATTCGTTTCTATGCATAGTTTGATTTCTTTTTATTTCTTCTGTCATTTGTTGGTTATTCAAAAATGTATTGTGTGTCCTCCATATATTTTTATTTTTAATAATTTTTTCCCATGGTTGACATCTAATCTTACTGTATTGTGATCAGAAAAGATGTTTGAGATGATTTCAATTTTTTAATTTACCAACACTAAATTTATGGCCCAGGATGTGATCTATCCTGGATGAGGTTCCGTGTGCACTTGAAAAAAGATGAAATTCATAGTTTGGGAGTGATATGTCCTATAGCTACCAATTAGGTCTAAGTGGTCCATTGTATAAGTTAAAGTTTGTGTTTCTCTGCTAATTTTCTGTTTAGTTGATCTATCCATAGGTGTGAATGGAGTCTTAAAGTCTCCCACTATTATGGTGTTACTGTTAATTTCCCATTTCATACTTTTTATCATTTGCCTTACATATAGCAGTGCTCCTATGTTGGGTGTGTATATATTTAAAACTGATACATCTTCTTCTTGGATTTATCCTTTGATCATTATGTAGTGTCCTTCTTTGTCTCTTTCACAGCCTTTATTTTAAAGTCTATTTTAGTCTGATATGAATATTGCTACTCCTACTTTCTTTTGGTCTCCGTATGCATGAAATATCCTTTTCTAGCCCTTCATCTTCAGTCTTTATGTGTCCCTTGTTTTGAGGGGAGGGGTCTCTTGCCCACAACATATATAGGGGTCTTATTTTTGTATCCATTCAGCCAGTCTTTGTCTTTTGGTTGGGGCATTCAATCCATTTACATTTAAGGTAATCATTGATACGTATGATGCTGTTGCCAATTACTTTGTTGTTTTGGGTTTGAGTTTATACATCCTTTCTGTGTTTCCCGTCTAAAGAAGATCCTTTTAGCATTTGTAGAAGAGCTGGTGGTGTTGAATTCTCTCCGCTTTTGCTTTTCTGTAAATCTTTTGACTTCTCCTTCATATTTCAATAAGATCCTTGCTGGTTACTCTAATCTAGGTTGTAGGTTTTTCCATTTCATCACGTTAAGTATGTCCTGCCATCCCTTTCTGGCCTGAAGAGTTTCTCTTGAAAGATCAGCTCTTTTATTTCCAGTATATTGGGAGGTGGATCATAGAGGATCCTGCTGTGATTTATGTCGGAGAGTGTTTTGCCTATGTTTTCCTCTAGGAGTTTTATAGTTTCTGGTATTACATTTAGATCTTTAATCCATTTTGAGTTTATTTTTGTGTATGGTGTTAGAAAGAGATCTAGTTTCATTCTTTTACAAGTGGTTGACCAGTTTTCCCAGCACCACCTGTTAAAGAGATTGTCTTTACTCCATTGTATATTCTTGCCTCCTTTGTCGAAGATAAGGTGTCCATAGGTGTGTGGGTTTATCTCAGGGCTTTCTATTTTGTTCCATTGATCTATATTTCTGTCTTTGTGCCAGTACCATACTGTCTTAATGACTGTGGCTTTGTAGTAGAGCCTGAAGTCAGGCAAGTTGATTCCTCCAGTTCCATTCTTCTTTCTCAAGATTGCTTTGGCTATTCGAGGCTTTTTGTATTTCCATACAAATCTTGAGATTATTTGATCTAGAGATCGTGGACACCTGTGGCTGATTCATGTCAATGTATGGCAAAACAAATACACTATCGTAATTTAAAAAATTAAAAAAAAGAAGAAAAAAAGAAAGATCAGCAGATCAGCTCTCATCTTGATGGGAATCCCCTTGTGTGCTCTTTGTTGTTGTTTCCTTGCTGCTTTTAATATTTGTTCTTTGTTTGATCTTCATTAATTTGATTAAAATATTTCTTGAGGTGTTTCGCCTCGGGTTTATCCTGTTTGGGACTCTATGGGTTTCTTGGACTTGGTGACTATTTCCTTCCCCATTTTAGGGAAGTTTTCAACTATTATCTCCTCAAGTATTTTCTCATGGCCTTTCTTTTTCTCTTCTTCTTCTAGAATGCATAAGATTTGAGTATTGGGACATTTCACATTGTCCCAGAGGTCCCTGAGTGTGTCCTCATTTCTTTTAATCCTTTTTCTTTTTTCCATTCTGCTTCATTAATTTCTACCATACTATCTTCTACCTCACTTATCCTATCTTCTGCCTCTGTTATTCTACTGTTGGTTCTCTCCAGAGTGTTTTTGATCTCATTTATTGCATTATTCATTACTGATTGACTCTTTTTTACTTCTTCTAGGTCCTTGTTAAATATTTCTTGCATCTTCTCAATCCTTGTCTCCAGGCTATTTATCTGTAACTCCATTTTGTTTTCAAGATTTTGGATCATTTTCACTATCATTATTCTGAATTCTTTTTCAGGTAAACTCCCTATCTTCTCCTCTTTGGTTTGGTTTGGTGGGCCTTTATCCTGTTCCTTTAGCTGCTGAGTATTTCTCTGCCTTTTCATTTTGTTTAGATTGCTGTGTTTGAGGTGGCCTTTCTGTATTCAGCCAGTTGGTGGTTCCTCTTTATTGTGGAGATTCCTTGCTGCGGGTGGAGTTAGACAAGTTGCTTGTCAAGGTTTCCTGATTACTGAAGGTTGTGTCGGTGTTCTGGTGGTTGGAGCTGGATTTCTTCTCTTTGGAGTGCAATGAAGTGTCCAGTAGTGAGTTTTGAGATGTCTGTTGGTTTCGTGTGACTTTGGGCAGCCCCTTTATTGAAGCTCAGGGTTTGTTCCTGTGTTGCTAGAGAATTTGTATGGTATATCTTGCTCTGGAACGTGTTGGGTTTTGGGTGAAACTTGGTTTCAGTGTAGGTATGGAGGCTTTTGGATGAGCCTTTATTGATTTAATATTCTCTGGAGTCAGGAGTTCTCTGATGTTCTCACACTTTGAACTTAAGCCTCTTGCCTCCAATTTTCAGTCTTATTCTTACAGTAGCCCCAAGACTTCTCTATCTATACAGTGACATTGAGAAAACATCTAGATTAATGATGAAAAGTTTCTCCACAGTGAGGGACACCCAGAGAGGTACACAGAGTTACATGGAGAAGAGAAGAAGGATTATAGAGATAGGGGTGACCAGGAGGAGAAAAGGGGGAAACAAAAGGAGACAGAGAGATCCAGCCAGTAGTCAGTTCCTAAGTGTTCTCCCCAGCCCAGAACAAACAGAGATTCACAGCGTTGGGTAGAGAAGGGTAGGGGAAGGAGGGAGATAGAGGCAAGCTGGTGGAGACAAAAGAAAGTCAAAAGGAGGAGAGAGCAATCAAGCCTGTAATCACACTCTCAAGCAAAATAGGTACTGAAGATTGGGTTCTTAAAGGCATAAAATTGATAACAAATACCAAAAAGCAAAGATTAAAAATATAGAGTAGAGGTTTGCTAAGTCACTTTAGTCGTGTCTGACTCTGTGCAACTCCATGGACGGCAGCCTGCCAGGCTCCCCCATCCCTGGGATTCTCCAGGCAAGAACACTGGAGTGAGTTGCCATTTCCTTCTCCAATGCATGAAAGTGAAAAGTAAAAGTGAAGTCGCTCAGTCATGTCCAACTCTTAGCAACACCATGGACTGCAGCCTACCAGGCTCCTCCGTCCATGGGATTTTCCAGGCAAGAACACTGGACTGGGTTGCCATTTCCTTCTCCAATGCATGAAAGTGAAAAGTGAAAGTGAAGTTGGTCAGTCAGGTCTGACTCTTCGCGACCCCATGGACTGCAGTCTACCAGTCTCTCCATCCATGGGATTTTCCAGGCAAGAGGACTGGAGTTGGGTGCCATTGCCTTCTCTGAGAGTACAGGTTAGACTCTCAAAAAATGCAATATTTAAAAAAAAAAAGCAAATTCACAAAAAATTATAATATATACATATGAAGTTTGCTTTAAAAATAGGGTCTTTTTGAAAGTTAATAATAGGTTATAAAAATGAAAATTAAAGGAGTAATAGAGGGTTTAAAAATAAAAATTTTTAAAAATGATAATAGTAAAAATATATCTAGAAATTTCTCTGGAGCTGTTGTGGGCAGTGTGGGGTCAGTTCTGTTGCAGACAGTTTCTTGATCCAGATTATACTTCTCAAGATCTATAGTCCCCTTCCAATGTAGTCAGTGCTAACTACAGGGTTTTAATCTGTTGCACTTCCAAAGTGGTTCCCTCTGTTTATTTTAGCTTTTCTGTTTGCTGATCTCTTCAGTGTCTAATTTCTGCCCTGACACAAGGGGGCGAAGGTGGTCACTTATTTAAGCTCACTTGCTCAGTCGTGCTGTGGGAAGGGAGGAACACTGCAAACAACTATATTTGGCATATGTGGGAGTGCTTGCAGTGTCTTGGCCACACCAGGTTTGCCCCCACTCACGGTGTGTGCGCTTTCCCTGTCTACACCTCTCAGGCTCTAGGTTGCTCTTCCAGGGAACTGTCTGAGGCAGACCCAGGGTTGTATGCACTTTCCAGATCTAAGTTGCTCAGATTCAGGTTCTCAGGTAGTCCACAAAGGCACAGACTTGGTTTGGCCTGCGTTTTGTGCCCTTTCAGATCTGAGCAGCTCAGTCGACCATGTGCTTGGCAAGCGCAGTCTCCCCATGTAGGGAGTACATCTTATCACCTCCCCAGTCCCAGCCGCTCGGTTTTCTGAGTGGCTGTGGGCACTCCCTCTTCAGGTGTTCCGTGTGTCCTCTGGGAGCTGATCTCTGGCTGCGACCGTCCCTGCAGATGTCAACCATCTAGGATCCCAGGAAGACTTGGTTAACAACTGAAAGCCTGCCTGAAGTTTGCTAGAGGATGCCTTTCTGGGGCTGAGATTGCCCCTTTCCAGCTCTGGCTGGCCCCTACCTGCCTCTCTGTCTCCTGCCGGGGATAGGCTCGTCTGCAGCCTGCTAGCTTTCCTCTGGTACTTGCTCAGTCCTTTGTTCTGTGAGCGGGCCTGGCAGTGCCTTGCTGCTGCTGCTAAGTCACTTCAGTCATGTCTGACTCTGTGCAACCCCACACATGGAAACCCACCAGGCTCCCCCCGTCCATGGGATTCTCCAGGCAAGAACACTGGAGTGGGTTGCCATTTATTTCTCCATGCAAGAAAGTGAAAAGTGAAAGTGAAGTTGCTCACTCGTGTCTGACTCTTCCCGACCCCATGGACTGCAGCCTCCCAGGCTCCTCTATCCATTGGATTTTCCAGGCAAGAGTACTGGAGTGGGGTGCCATCGCCCTCTCCAGCAGTGCCTTAGGTTAGGGCTTTTCACTGGATAGTTTTCTCTCTCTCTCTCTCTTCTTTTTTTTTTTTTTTCTCTCTCTCTCTCTGGCTATCCCACAGTTTGGGTGGTTATCTCAGGTTAGTTCCCTCAGATTGCCCTCAGGCATTCAGGCCTGGTACTTACCCTAGGCAATGCAGCCCGGGTCTCCTGTTCAGCTCCTGCTTGCTGGTAGCGGATGTGAGCACTGGGAGTTGCCATTAGGCACATAATTTGTGGGGGTTTATTTATTTATTTATTTTTCCTCCCAGTTATGATGTCTTCTGAGATTTCAAAACTCCCCAAAGGCCCACTGGTGAGAGGGTTTCCTGGTGTTTGGAAACTTCTCCTCATTTAAGACTCCCTTCCTGAGATTGATCTCCATCCCTACCTCTTTTGTCTCTCTTTTTATCTTTTATATTTTTTCCTACCTCCTTTCGAAGACAGTGGTCTGCCTTTCTGGGTTCCTGATGTCTTCTGCCAGCATTCAGAAGTTGTTTTGTGCAATTTGCTCAGTGTTCAAATATTCCTTCGATGAATTTGTGGGGGAGAAAGTGGTCTCCCCGTCTTATTCCTCTGCTATCTTAGGATCACCTCCAATATCTTTGGTTTTGAAACAAGAATTTTTAGGGGAAGGAACATTCTCTTCTTCGAAATATTTTTCTTAGACCATTGCTGTATGAGTGTTAACAAATATTTACTAACTTCAATATTGTATAAGAGCCAAAAAGAGTTTTTATCTGTGCCAAGAGTTTGAAAAATCCCATGGATTTATTTTTACTTATTTTAACTGTACAAAGTAGAAATGAAAAGGAAGTTAGCTCTGTTCTTAGCTCAGTTCCAGATTGGCCCCTTTAGTACTTTTTGGTTAAAGAAGCCATGAAGGCACAATTTATAGTTATTTAAAAACAAAATAGACTTTTTTCCCCTCTAGTCTTCCTGTAGATAATACAAACACCAACCAAAAGGGATTTTTCTTGAAACCTTGTTTTCCAGGCCAAGAAATAAAGCTGAAAACATATTCCCCTGGGGAACCAAGAGGAAATTTGACTTTTTAAAGGACAGTGGGATGAGGTATTTTGAAAAATCTTATCTGTCTTTGTCATATACTTTTCTTGAACTAAATAAAGTTAGATTTAACATGGGCTTTTCATTTCCTCTTTGAAACTACATGTTGAATAAGAGATGCATGAAGCATAGCATGTGTTTCAAATGTTGTTATTCAGTTGCTCAGTTATGTCTGACTCTTTGCAACCCCATGAACTTGCATGCCAGGCTCTTCTGTCCTCGACTATCTCCCAGAATTTGCTCAGATTCATTTGTCTCAAATAACATGCTATAAACTAATTCAAGCCAGAAAGATTGAGGCAAAATAATAATCATACTTTCATTGAAGTCTTCTCCCTGAAAGACTGACTAAATTTATGAATAGTGTTTTTCTTAAACAAGGAGAGAATAATATTCATGCTCTGGTACTAATAGGTTACTAATTAAAATTACAAAGGAGGATGTAACATGAGTGAAATAGCCAAGTTGAAGAAGGAAGAAGAATTGAACCTAGGGAGGTAGGAAAACAAGAGAAAAGGGAGGGGAAAAAGTCTCAGAAAACATATTTTATGCCACAGAATGAAGAATGAACCCAAAGAAATGACTTCAGGAATCAAGGAAAACACAATCTTATTTGAAAATTGGGTATATACTGATGGATATGCCAGAAAGAGGATCCAAGAGATAACAATATGGTTTATTCTTAAATTTGATAGCTTAAAAATGCAGTGAACATCTTTGATGAGGCTATAAAAATATGATAGCTTCAAGGATGAAATGAACCTCTCTAAATAACTGTTCATATTATACATGTCCATATAAGCACTCAGTAATATGTTGCATTTAATAACTTCCACCAGCATTGGTATTCTAATTTTATACTTTTTTTTTTAAATTTTGTTATCATTTGGAGCTCTTACTATAACCCCAAAAGTGTTTTTAAAAATAAGCCTTAGAGAAGACCAGTTAAGATGGAAGAATAGGAGAATCTCAGGTTCACTTCTCCCCAACAGGTACATCAAGAATACATCTACAAGTGAAACAATTCACATGGAACCTGCTAAACACTAGCAGATAACCTTGGGCACCTTAGAGGACAAGAAAAGATCCCAGCATAACCAGGCAGAATGAAGGAGAGAAATGGAAGAAAAAGAAAACAGTAAACAGGATGGGACCACATCCTGAGGAGGGAGATAAAGATGAGAGGTTACCACTCTAAGGGAGGCCCCCACACCGTGGCAGAATACACCGAAATAGAAAGGAGTCTTCAGGAGCTATCAAAAGAAAATGCAGTGGTTGGTCTGTGGCAGGTAGGACAGAACAAGATTTGCATAGATGATCTGTACCACAACCTTCCATGCCCCAGCCTGAGATGGGTGTCCCCCAGTGCAGATGGGAGATGGATGCTGAAGTGTGGGGTTAGCAGAGTAGGCCAGGATAACTGTTGGCTCCTCAAAGATGACCTGAAGGGACAGAAGTGAGGAGAATAGCTGTGTGAAGACAGCCTGAGGGGATGGGCTGAAGCACTCCCCAGTCAGGAAAACTCCTGGAAGAAGCGTGAACTGACTTGGAAGTGAGATACCATTGTTGAGTGAAGCACAAGGGGTACGGCTACCATTGTGACTTCCTCTCTCCACATGCCAGTCCCTGCCTCTGTGGGAACTGGGAGGCATTCCCAGTAGAGCAAGTGTGTGTGCCCAAATCATAGCCACCTTATGCTTCTCTCTGAGCAAGTATATAAGTCCCAGTCAGTTTCTGCCTTTGCCCCCTCTCACCTGAGCAAGGAACAAACACCTGAGGATGGCCCACACATAAAGGTAGGCCTGAAACCAAAGCTGAGCTCAAGGGGCTTAGTGACTAAGGAGGAGGAACAGAACTCTCTGTTCTCCAGAAGCCATGGATTGAATACCCACTATCAGCCTGGTGTATCCAGTGCCTGTGGAAAATCTGAATGGAAAAGTGCTCCCAGAAGGGAGACCAGTCTAGCTTTAGTAGTTGTGGATTTTGAGAACACATACGCGGGACAAGGGCTCTGAGTTGTGACCACAGTGCCCACAGTGGGTCCATAGACCTACCTAGAGGGTTTCCAGTCCTAGCCACTGGACTCCCAGAGAATTCCTGACCCCAGGAAATATTAATTGGCAGAAACTCTCCCAGAGGTTCCCATATTGGACCAAGTCTCGGCTCCAACCGAAAAGCTGAAAGCTCCAGCTCAGGCCAAACAACAAGCAAGAGAGGAACACAGGCTCACCCATTACCAGACAGGCTGCCTAAAGTCATGTTAAGCTCATGGACATCCCCAAACACACCCCTTGACGCGGCCCTGCCTACCAAAGGGACAAGACCCAGCTTCACCCACCAGAGCACAGGCACCAATACCTCCCACCAAGAAGCTTATACAAGCCTCTGGACAAACTCACATATGAGGGAGTAGACACCAGAAGCAAAAGGAACTACCACCTTGCAGCCAAAAAAGACCACAGAGTAAGGCAGACAAAATCAGAAGATAGGAATACGTTGCAGAAAAGGAGCAAGGTAAAAACCTACGAGAACAACTAAATGAAAAGGAGAGAAGCAACCTACCTGGCAAAGAATTCAGAGTAATGATAGTGAAGATGATCCAAGATATTATGAAGAAAATGGAGACATGGATCAAGAAGATAAAAGAAATGTTTAACAAGAATCTAGAACTAAAGAACAGATAGTGGTGAACAATAAAATAAATGAAACAAAAAATGCACTAGAAGAAATCAATAACAGGATAACTGAGGCAGAAAAATGGATAAGTGAGCTGGAAAATAGAATGACAGAAATCACAGCTACAGAACAACAACCAAAAAAAAAGAAAGAAAAGAAGTGACGACTGTCTCAGAGATGTCTAGAGCAACGTTAACCACATCCATATTTGAATTATAGGTCCCAGAAGAAGAAAAAGGCAAAGGGTCTGAGAAAATATTTGAAGAAAATTTTTAAAATCCTTAATACGGGAAAGGAAATAGTCACCCAAGTCCAGGAAATGCAAAGAGTCTCATACAGGATAAACCAAAGGAGAAACATGCCAAGACACATATTAATCAAACTAACAAAAATTAAATACAAAGAAAAAATATTAAAAGTGGCAAAACCAAAAAAATAAATAACCTGCAAGAGAATTCCCCATAAGATTATCATCTGATTTTTCAGCAGAGCTTCTATAGGCCAAAAGAGAATGAAATGACATATTTAAAATGATGAAAGGGAAAAATCTACAACCAAAAATAGGTCACCGAGCAAAGATCACATTTAAATTCTATGGAGAAATCAAAAGCTTTATAGACATGCAAAAGCTGAAAGAATACAGCACCTCCAAACCAGTTTTATAATAAATACTAAAGGAACTTCTCTAAGCAGGAAACAGAAGAGAAGAAAAGAACTACAAAAGCAAACCAAAAATAATTAAGAAAATGGCAGTAGAAACATATATACAAATTACCTTAAATGTAAATAGATTAGTGGTGGGAGGGATAGGGAGGTGGGAGGGATGTTCAGGTGGGAGGGGACATAAGTAATCCTAGGGCTGATTCATGTTGATGTTTGGTAGAAACTAAGACAATACTGTAAAACAATTATCTTTCAACCAAAAATAAATAAATTAAAATAAAATGTAAATAGACTAAATGCTTCTACCAAAAGACACAGGCTGGTTGAATGGATATGAAAACAAGACCTGTATATATGCTTTCTACCAGACAATCATTTCAAACCCAGGGACACATACAGACTGAAATTGAAGAGATGGGAAAAAAGATATTCCATTCAAATGAAAATTTAAAGAAAGCTGGATAAGCAACACTCATATCAGACAAAATAGACTTTAAAATAAAGATTGTTACGAGACAAGAAGGGCACTACATTATGATCAAGAGATCAAATCAAGAAGACATAACAATTGTAAATATATATGCATCCAAAATAGGGGCCCTGCAACATATAAGGCAAGTGCTAACAGCCATAAAAGGGGAAATTGACAGAAACATAATAGTGGAGGAATTCAACACTCTACATTCACCAATGGGTAGATCATCCATACAGAAAATTAATAAGAAAACACAAGCTTTAAATGACACATTATGGATATAGTTAATTGATATTTGTGAGACATTCCAACTCAAAGGAGCAGAATACTTTCTTCTCAAGTGCACATGGAACATTCTTGAGAACAGATCACATCTTGGGCCACAAATCAAGTTTTGGTAAATTTAAGAAAATTGAAATCATATAAAGCATCTTCTGACCACAAAGATATAGAAATACATTACAGGGGGGAAAAACTTTAAAGAACATGAACACATGGAGACTAAAAAATGTTATTAAATAATCAATAAACCACTGAAGAAACCAAAGAAAAAGTAAAGAAAAAAAAAATCTAGAGATAAACAAAATAAAAGCATGATAATGCAAAACCTATGGGGCACAACAAAAGCAGCTCTAAAAGGGAAGCTTATAGCAATAAAATCTTGCCTCAGGAGACAGAAAAAAAATCTCAAATAAACAACCTATTCTTACACCTGAAGCAACTAGATAAAAAACAAACCAAACCCAATGTTAGTATAAGGAAAAAAAAAATCAAATATTAAGGCAAATATAAATAAAAGAGATGAAGAAAACAATAGCAAAGATAAATGAAACTAAAAGGTAGTTCTCTGAAAAGATCAACATAATTGATAAACCATTAGCCAAACTCACCAAGATAAAACGGAAGAGGACTCAATAAAATATGAAATGATAAAGAAGTTAGAACTGACACCATAGAAATACAAAGGATTGTAAGAAATTCCCACAAGCAACTATATGCCAATAAAATGAACAACTAGAAGAAACAGACAATTTCTTAGAAAGACACATGCTTCAAATACTGAACCAAAAATAGAAAATATGAACAGACAAGTCTTAAGAACTAAATTTGAAACCATGATTAACCTCTTAAACTCTTGGTGGGAATGCAAACTAGTACAGCCATTATGGAGAACAGTGTGGAAATTCCTTAAAAACCTGAAAATAGAACTGCCTTATGACCCAGCAATCCCACTGCTGGGCATACACACCAAGGAAACCAGAATTGAAAGAGACGCGTGTACCCCAATGTTCATCACAGCACTGTTTCCAATAGCCAGGACATGGAAGCAACCTAGATGTCCATCAGCAGATGAATGGATAAGAAAGCTGTGGTACATATACACAATAAAATATTACTCAGCCATTAAAAAGAGTACATTTGAATCAATTCTAATGAGGTGTGTTGCCGGAGGCCAGCGTGAGGAACTCCGCCCATGGCAAATGTCATGAGGAAGGAGGCTTCAGCATACGCAAAGGCATGATCAAGCCTCAGGAAACCCACTGTTCCCGAGCATCTACCCCAAAACCAGAGTCTGTTTTTTGCTCTCACCTACACCTTTGACTTTCCGAGGAGCTCTCCCCCATAACCATTTCTCTCGGAGAAGGAGTAAATGTGCAGCTCCAAGGCAATAAAAATTCCTGGAAGTGACAAGAGTGTTTTAACTTCTGGAACTCCTCTGAAGGTTATCTAGCCTACCTGTATAGGTTCGTCTGGCCACAACAGCCCCCTAACTGTGAGAGGCATGAGATGTTTTAGACTTACTAAAGGCAAATTCTTGTGGGAAGTTAGAAATTATTAGTATAGTGGATTGGTTGAGAATTATATTGGTGAAGGGTTTTTTTCATTTATTGTGTCAAAATTACTGCTAATTCGCCGGCGTAATTGTGACAAGGGTGGCTCAGGTCAAACCTCTCTGCTAACAGACTAGCTTGTGTGACAACCTCTCAACCATGAACAGCACAGAGAGTTTGGAGTATTAGCAAAGGGCTTTTCTCATTGATGAGTTAATGATTGCCACCAGGCCTCCATATCCTTAGGCACCTGGGAATATATTAATCAATGTATTTGGAATATAGAAAAGGAAATATAGTAGTTTTTTATGTTAGCAATACTAGACTCTTTGAGTTAATGAATTTTCTTTTTTGTAATAGATCACTGTACTTTGTTATAAATCACTGTGTCCTTGCTACATAAAAATGTAACTTTATCACTATCTTAAGACTAAATAGATCATAAAGGGAACATTGGTGAAGGGTTTTCAAGTGTTGGGATGATGTTTGCTGCTAAATCTCCATATTCCCTGCTCTCATAATGAATATAACTAGCATATAGGAGAAATAAGTATTAACCTTTAAGATTAATCATGTTAAACCTTAGGTTAAGTAAATCCTTTCTTGATTGTAACTCACTACACTCTCATCCTATAGGAATGCAACTTTATTTGGAGGGTGGCGCCTGATTTAAGAAAAACTCACCCCTGGAAAAAATAAGTTTTCTGTTTAACTGACCGGTATCACAAAGGGCCATAAAATGTCAGCAGACTTCATGGCCAAAAGATGATGTAAAAACCCATAAGACCTTTGTATAATTTTATATAAAGCACCTGATTGTGACAAGGGTCAGGACTGCTGACCCCCACGTGACTCTGTATTCATCCCTATGTATAACAAAAGGTATATAAACAAACCTGAAAAATAAAGAAATGGGATCAGTTCCTGGAAAGACTGACTCCCCCATGTCATTCTTCTTGCTCCTCGTTTTTCTGGCTGAATTCCCATCTGGAGCATGGATGCTATTCCATGAAAACCAAATTATTCAGCCGTTTTTTCTCCACTAATTTTCCTACTACACTATCTGTTTCTAATCTCTCTATATATCTATAATTAAATAGTTTTTTCTAGGACGCCTACTCCGTCCCCAACTTTGAATTACCCTGGATCCACTGGGGCTGGACCCTGGCAGAGGGTGAAACTGGAGCCGATTATATAGAGTGAAGCAAGCCAGAAAGAAAAACATCAATATAGTATATTAACACAGTTCAGTTCAGTTCAGTCACTCAGTCGTGTCTGACTCTTTGTGACCCCATGAATCGCAGCATGCCAGGCCTCCCTGTCCATCACCATCTCCCAGAGATCATTCAGACTCACACCCATTGAGTCCGTGATGCCATCCAGCCATCTCATCCTCTGTCGTCCTCTTCTCCTCCTGCCCACAATCCCTCCCGGCATCAGAGACTTTTCCAGTGAAACAACTCTTCTCATGAGGTGGCCCAAGTACTGGAGTTTCAGCTTTAGCATCATTCCTTCCAAAGAAATCGCAGTTGATCTCCTTCAGAATGAACTGGTTGGATCTCCTTGCAGTCCAAGGGACTCTCAAGAGTCTTCTCCAACACCGCAGTTCAAAAGCATCAATTCTTCCATGCTCAGCCTTTTCACAGTCCAACTCTCACATCCATACATGACCACAGGAAAAACCATAGCCTTGACTAGACGGACCTTAGTTGGCAAAGTAATGTCTCTGCTTTTGAATATACTATCTAGATTGGTCATAACATTTCTTCCAAGGAGTAAGCGTCTTTTAATTTCATGGCTGCACTGATTTTGGAGACCCCCAAAATAAAGTCTGACACTGTTTCTCCATCTGTTTCCCATGAAGTGATGGGACCAGATGCCATGATCTTCATTTTCTGAATGTTGAGCTTTAAGCCAACTTCTTCACTCTCCTCTTTCATTTTCATCAGGAGGCTTTTTAGTTCTTCTTTACTTTCTGCCATAAGGGTGGTGTCATCTGCATATCTGAGGTTATTGATATTTCTCCCAGCAATCTTGATTCCAGCTTGTGTTTCTTCCAGTCCAGCGTTTCTCATGATGTACTCTGCCTATAAGTTAAATAAGCAGGGTGACGATACACTGCCTTGCTGTACTCCTTTTCCTATTTGGAACCAGTCTGTTGTTCCATGTCCAGTTCTAACTGTTGCTTCCTGACCTGCATACAGATTTCTCAAGAGGCAGGTCAGGTGGTCTGGTATTCCCATCTCTTTCAGAATTTTCCACAGTTTATTGTGATCCACACAATCAAAGGCTTTGGCATAGTCAATAAGGCAGAGATAGATGCTTTTCTGGAACTCTCTTGCTTTTTCCATGATCCAGCAGATGTCGACAATCTGATCACTGGTTCCTCGGCCTTTTCTAAAACCAGCTTGAACATCAGGGAGTTCATGGTTCATGTATTGCTGAAGCATGGCTTGGAGAATGTTGAGCATTACTTTCCTAGCATGTGAGATGAGTGCAATTGTGTGGTAGTTTGAGCCTTCTTTGGCATTGCCTTTCTTTGGGATTGGAATGAAAACTGACCATTTCCAGTCCTGTGGCCACTGGTGAGTTTTCCAAATTTGCTGGCGTATTGAGTGCAGCACTTTCACAGCATCATCTTTCAGGATTTGAACTAGCTCAACTGGAATTCCATCACTTCAGCTAGCTTTGTTCATAGTGATGCTTTCTAAGGCCCACTTGACTTCACATTCCAAGATGTCTGGCTTTAGATTAGTGATCACATCATCTTGATTTTCTGAATCATGAACATCTTTTTTGTATGGTTCTTCCATGTATTCTTGCCACTTCTTCTTAATATCTTCTGCTTCTGTTAGGTTCAGAATATTCTGTCCTTTATCGAGCTCATCTTTGCATGAAATGTTTCCTTGGAATCTCTAATTTTCTTGAAAAAGATCTCTATTCTTTTCCATTCTGTGTTTTCCTTTATTTCTTTGCATTGATCGTTGAGAAAGGCTTTCTTATCTCTTCTTGCTATTCTTTGGAATTTTGCATTCAGATGTTTCTCTCTTTCCTTTTCTCATTTACTTTTCACCTCTCTTCTTTTCACAGCTATTTGTAAGGCCTCCCCAGACAGCCATTTTGCTTTTTTGCATTTCTTTTCCATGGGGATGGTCTTGATCCCTGTCTCCTATACAATGTCACGAACCTCATTCCATAGTTCATCAGGCACTCTATCTATCAGATCTAGGCCCTTAAATCTATTTCTCACTTCCACTGTATAATCATAAGGGATTTGATTTAGGTCATCCTGAATGGTCTAGCGGTTTTCCCTACTTTCTTCAATTTAAGTCTGAATTTGGTAATAAAGAGCTCATGATCTGAGCCATAGTCAGCTCCTGGTCTTGTTTTTGTTGACTGTATAGAGCTTCTCCATCTTTTGCTGCAGAGAATATAATCAATCTGATTTCGGTGTTGATCATCTGGTGATGTCCCTGTGTAGAATCTTCTCTTGTGTTGTTGCAAGAGGGTGTTTGCTATGACCAGTGCATATTCTTGGCAAAACTCTATTAGTCTTTGCCCTGCTTCATTCTGCATTCCGAGCCCAAATTTGTCTGTTACTCCAGGTGTTCCTTGACTTCCTATTTTTGCATTCCAGTCCCCTATAATGAAAAAGACATCTTTTTGGATGTTAGTTCTATATACTAACACATATACATGGAATTTAGAATGATGGTAATGATAACCCTGTATGTGAGCCAGCAAAAGAGACACAGATGTATAGAACAGTCTTTTGGACTCTGTGAGAGAGGTAGAGTGTGGGATGATTTGGGAGAATGGCATTGAAACCTGTATAATATCATATAAGAAACAAATTGCCAGTCTAGGTTTGACACAGGATACAGGATGCTTGGGGCTGGTGCACTGGGATGACACTGAGGAATGGTATGGGGAGGGAGATGGGAGGGGAGCTCTAGAATGGGAGAGCATGTACACCCATAGCGGATTCATGTTTATGTATTGCAAAACCAGTATAATATTGTAAAGTAGCCTTCAATTAAATAAATTTAAGTTAAAAAAATTTTTCTAAGAAACAGAAATCCAAGACTAGATGAATTCACAAGCAAATTCTTTCAAACATTTAGAGAAGAGCTTCTGAAACTCTTCCCAAAAATTGCAGAGGAATCACGAGACCCAAACAGATATCAAAAGAAAAGAAAATTATAGGCCAATATCACCAATGAACATAGTTGTTAAACTCCTCAACAGAATACTAGGAACCTGTAACCAACAGCACATTAAAAAGATCATACATCCTAATCAAGTGAGATTCATCCCAGTGTTGCAAGACTATTTCAATATATGCAAATCAATCAATGCAATACACAACAATTAACAAACTGAAGAATAAAAGCCATATTATTATCTCAATATATATAGAAGAAGATTTTGACAAAGTTCAAAATCCATTTATGATAGGGAACTCTACAAAAAGTGGGCTTAAAGGGAACTTACACCAACATAATAAAGGCCATATATGACAAACATGCAACAATATTCAATGATGAAAAGCTGAAAGCATTTCCTCTAACATCAGAAACAAGACAAGGATGTCCAATCTTGGCGCTTTTATTCAACATAGTTTTGGAAGTCCTGGCCATGGGTGTCAGAGAAGAAAATTAAATTAAAAGAATCCAAATTGGAAAAGAAGTAAAAGTGTCATTGTTTGCAGATGACATAATAGTATATGTAGAAAATCCTAAAGATGCTACCAGAAAATTACTAGAGGTCACCAATGAATTAAATAAAGTTGTGTGATATGAAATTAGTACACAGAAATCTGTTGCATTTATACACACTAGCAATAAAAGATAAAAAAGAAAAATTAAAAAACAATTCTATTTACCATTGCATCAAAAATAATAAATATCTAGCACTAAGCCTAGTGAAGGAAGTAAAAGACCCGAATTCTAAAAATTATAAGACACTGATGAAAGAAATCAAAGATGACACAGACAGATGAAAAGATATACCATGTTCTTGGGTTGGAGGAATCACTATTGTCAAAACGATTATACTACCCAAGGCAATCTACAGATTCAGTGAAATCCTTATCCTCTTACCAATGGCACTTTTCAAAGAACAAGGACAAAATATCTTAACATTTTTGTGGAGATAAAAAGACCTTGAATAGTCAAGGCCATCTTGGGAAAGAAAAACAGAGCTGAAGGATTCAGGTTTCCTGACTTCGGAATATACTACAAATGATACAGTCATCAAAACAATATGGTATTAGCACAAAACAGGAATACAGATCAATGAACCTGGACAGAAAATCTACAGATTAATCTATAAATTTATGGTCACATAATCTGTGACAAAGTAGGCAAGAATATACAGTGGAGAAAAAAACAGTCTTTTCAATAAGTGGTGCTAGGAAAGCTGGGTAGCTCTATCTAAAAGAATGAAATTAGAACACACCATGACACCATACACAAAGTCAAACTCAGATGTATCAAAGATTTAAATGTAAGGCTGGATACTATAAAAATATTAGAGGAAAACACAGGGAGAACACTTCTTAATATAAATTGGATCAAGCTCTGTTTTTCATCATCCTCCTAAAATAATGAAAATAAAAACAAAAATAAACAAATGAGAGCTAATTAAACAAAAGCTTTTGCACAACAAAGAAAACAATTAAAAAATGAAAAGAAAACTCCATGTTAGAGGAAATGCTTCAAGTGAAGCAAACCACAAGGGATTAATCTCAAAAATGCACAAATAGCTCATGCAGCTCAATATCAAAAAAAGCAAACAGTGCAATCAAAAAATAGGTGGAAGATCTAAATAAACATTTCTTCAAAGAAGACATACAGATGCACATGAAAAGATTCTCAACATCACTGATTTTTAGGGAAATGCAAATCAAAACTACAATGTTGTATCACCTCACACTGGTCAGAATAGCCACCATCAAAATGTCTATAAACTATAAATGCTGGAAAGAAGGTGGAAAAAAGGTAACCCTCCTGCACTGTTGGTTGGAATGAAAACTAGTACAGACACTATGAAGAACAGTATGGAACTTCCTTAATAAAACTGAAAACAGAGTTACAATATGATCTAGCCATCCCACTCCTGGGCATATATTTGGATAAAACAATAGTTTGAAAAATACATGCAACTGAATGTTCACTGAAGCACTACTCACAATAGCCAGGAATGGAAGCAACCAAAATATTCATCAACATAGAAATGGATAACGAAGATTGGCACATACATAATGGAATAGTACTCGGCCAGAAAAAGGGAAAATGCATGCTATTTTCAGCAACATGGTTGAACCTAGAGATTATTATACTGAGTAAAGATAGTCAGGCTGAGGAAAACAAATATATGATATTGCTTATATGTGGAATCTAAAAAGAGGCTACAAATGGACTTATCTATCTGGTGGGCTACCTTACATGAGATCACAAACAAGTGAACACAACTGAGTGAATAACACTTTCACAAAACCAAAAGAGTTGCTGGTGTGGAAACTAAACTTGTTACTGAAGGGTAAAGGGTAGAGGGATAAATTGGAATTGACACATACACACTACTATATATATATATACATATATCAATAACATGGATAACTAATAAGGACTTCCTGTGTAGCACACAGAACTCCAGTCAATACTCTATAATAACCAATATGGGAAAAGAATCTAAAAAGAGTGGATATATTAATTTGTATAACAGATTCACTTCTCTGTACTTTTGAAACTAACACAAAATTCTAAATGAATTATACCCTAAAGTAAAAAATAAAATAAAAATAAGACTTAGAGGCAAAATAATAAGTGTAGACAGAACATGCCACTTCCTAGAATTAACATACACAAAGTTTAGATATTATAAGTCCTTCTAATAGGAATAGAAAAACCATCAGTTAAATAAGACGCTATACTACGTAAATGTCAGCCTGGCAACGCTTATTCATTTCAGGAACACCTACACAAATACTTTAGTTTGGTTTTTTTTTTTTTTTTCTATTGCTTTTCTCAACCTCATGTCTTATACCACAAGTGTTTGAGAATTCATTTTATTCTACCTTGAATCCAAAGATTCGTTCTCTAAATACTGATTTTGAATAATCAACTCATATTATATCCAGTTGCAAAGATTCATTAGTAGACACACAACCCATCTGAAGATAGTTTGAACAAATCTAAACTCCTTATAATTCTGTAAAATTACTTATCTATAGCGGTAAGTTTAATTTTTTTAAGTATTTTGACACTCTCCAAAATAAATCACAGCAGGATCTTCTATGACCCACCTTCCAGAATATTGGAAATAAAAGCAAAAATAAACAAATGGGACATAATTAAAATTAAAAGCTTCTGCACAACAAAGGAAACTATAAGCAAGGTGAAAGGACAACCTTCAGAGTGGGAGAAAATAATAGCAAATGAAGCAACTGACAAACAACTAATCTCAAAAATATACAAGCAACTCATGCAGCTCAATTCCAGAAAAATAAACAACCCAATCAAAAAATGGGCCAAAGAAGAAAATAGACGTTTCTCCAAAGAAGACATACAGATGGCTAACAAACACATGAAAAGATGCTCTACATCACTCATTATCAGAGAGATGCAAATCAAAACCACAATGAGGTACCATTTCATGCCAGTCAGAATGGCTGTGACCCAAAAGTCTACAAACAATAGATGCCGAAGAGGGTGTGGAGAAAAGGGAACCTTCTTCCACTGTTGGTGGGAATGCAAACTAGTACAGACACTGTGGAGAACAGTGTGGAGATTCCTTTAAAAACTGCAAATAGAACTGCCTTATGACCCAGCAATCCCACTGCTGGGCATACACACAGAGGAAACCAGAATTAAAAGAGAGACATGTACCCCAATGTTCATCACAGCACTGTTTATAATAGCCAGGAGACGGAAGCAACCTGGATGTCCATCAGCAGATGAATGGATAAGAAAGCAGTGGTACATATACACGATGGAGTATTACTCAGCCATTAAAAAGAATACATTTGAGTCAGTTCTAATGAGGTGGATGAAACTGGAGCCTATTATACAGTGTGAAGCAAGCCAGAAAGAAAAACACCAATACAGTATACTAACAAATATATATGGGATTTAGAAAGATGGTAACGATAACCCTGTATGTGAGACAGCAAAAGAGACACAGATGTATAGAACAGTCTTTGGGACTCTGGGAGAGGGAGAGGGTGGGATGATTTGAGTGAATAGTATTGAAACATGTATAATATCATATATGAAATGAATCACCAATCTAGGTTCGAAGCATGATACTGGATGCTTGGGGCTGGTGCACTGGGGTGACCCAGACGGATGGTACAAGAAGGAGGGAGGGGGTTCAGGATAGGGAACACGTGTATGCCTGTGGCACATTAATATTGATGTATGGTAAAACCAATACAATATTGTAAAGTAATTAACCTACAATTAAAATAAATAAATTTATATTAAAAAAAAGTATTTTGACAAAAATATTTTACAGTGTTTATTCGGGGAATACATTTATAATCAGAGCTTCTCAAATGCTCCATGATGTTTATAAACTTATCCATGTGATGATTACATTGGAATATGTACAAATATTACAACCAATATCCAATGGTTGATTAATGGCTAATGCTAGTTAAATAGACTGGATAATATTCAATTATCCACACAATCTGAAACTAAATCCACACAATCTGAAACTAAATGTTTATCTTTGATGCAAAACTCAGTCCAATTTGACCAATCATGAAAAGTATAACCGTAAAAATACACCAGAGAGGTTTTTTTCTATTGAATCAGGTTTGGTTAATGCAGGAGAATTACCCAGCTATTTTTGAATCTAACTTTGACTATTACATAGGATGTTTTGTGTATAAAATAGTGTATTTGTAATACATATTTACATATCTCTTGCTACACACACACACACACACACACATAAAACTAGGGTGTTATAATAAAAAAAAATTTCAAAAGAAAAAATATTTTCTTTTTCTAGTTCCTTGAGGTATAAGGTTGAATTGTTTGAAATATTTATTTTTTATTAATATAGCTGTTTATTGCTGTAAAATTCTCTCTTAGAAGTGCTTTAAATGAATCCTATAAATTTTGGTACTGTGTGTTTCCATTTGCATTTGTCTCAAAATGCTGTTATTTTCCTTTTGACTTTTTTTTTTTTAATTATTTTCTGTTCAGGAGAGTGTTATTAAATTTCCACACATTTATGAACATTTCCATTTTTCTCCTATTATTGATACCTAGTTTCATTCCATTGTGATTGGAAAAGACATTCAATATGATTCCAATTTTGTTTGGTGACCTAACATGATCTATCCTGTAGAATATCTCTTATGCACTTGAGAAGAATGCATATTCCGCTTCTGTTGTGTAGAATGTTCTGTGTATATTTCCTCTGTTTATTTGATTTACATTGTTGTTCAAGTCTTTTTTTTACAAATTACTCATCTGTCTGGATGATCTGCTAATTGATAAATGTGGTGTATTAAAGTTCCAACTATTATTGCATTGCTATTTTTCCATTCAGTTTTGTTAATATTTGTTTTATATATTTAGGTTTTATGACATTGTGCAATATATGTATCAGTGCTATATCCTTTTGACATATTGACCTCTTTTCCATTGTATGTGACCTTGTTTGTCTCTTTGGACAACTTTTAATGCAATGATTATTTTTTCTGATTTAAGTATAGTTACCCCTGATCATGGCAACTTCTCTGGTTGTGCAGATGGTAAAGAATCTGCTTGCAATGCAGAAGACCAGAGTTTGATCCCTGGATCGAGAAGATTCCCTGGAGAAGGAAATGGCTACCCATTCCAGCATTCTTTCCTAGAGAACTGCATGGACAGGGCTACAGTTCATGGGATCACTAAGAGTCAGACACAACTGAAGTGACTAAGCACCTATTAGCACCCCTGATCTATTTTAATTATTATTGCAAAGATTATCTTTTGCTGTCTCCTTATTTTCAGCCTATATGCATTCTTAATGCTAATGTGAGTCTCTTGTAGGCAGCATTTTAGTTGGATCCTGCATTGTATCCATCCAGTCACTTTGTCATTTCATGGGAAATTTAATCCATTTACATTTAAGGTAATTACTGATAAGTAAGGACTTACCATTACCATTTTGGTAATTACTTTCTGTCTGTTTTATAATTCTTTTTTGCCTTCCTCTCTTGGGGTCTTCATTTATGATTTAACGACTTTTTAGCAGTGTGTGTTAGTCACTCAGTTGAGTCTGTTTGCAACCCCACGAACTGTAGCCTGTCAGGTTACTCTGTCCATGGAATTTTCCAGGCAAGAATGCTGAGAGTGGATTGCGATTTTTAGCAGTAGGCTTTGATTTATTTCTCTTTTAGCTTCTCTACCACAAGTGTTTCTCTTTGCAATTACCATGAAGCTTACATAAAATTTCTTATAGATGTGCCACAGCTTCGGTAGCAACTGTCTCTCTACACAGGTGTGAGCCTTGCTAGCCGTTCCCCCAGGAGACTTGCAGTTAGCCAGCCCCTGCTCCTTCGTAACTGTGTGCGATGGAAAGGCCATTATCAAGAATGCTGATATATCGGAGGAGATGCAACAGGACTCGGTGGAGTGTGCTACTCAGGCATTGGAGAAATATAATACAGAGAAGGACATTGTGGCCCATACCAAAAGGAATTTGACAAGAAGTACAACCCCACCTAGCACTGCACCGTGGGGAGGAATTTCGTTAGTTATGTGACACATGAAACCAAACACTTCATCTACTTCTACCTGGACCAAGTGGTCATTCTCCTGTTCAAACCTGGTTAAAAGCATGGACTGTTACACACCCAGTGATCCATCCAAAAACAAGGACTAGTGATCCATCCAAAAACAAGGACTGTAGACTAAATTCCAAATACCAGAGACTGAAGTCTTCAGCCTTGCTTAAGGGAACACCTCCATCATTGAACATTTATTGTGTTTTATACAGGGCATTCTCTGTACTAGTTTGTTGTGGTTATAAAGCAAATAGCAAAACATCTTACATTTGTATTCATTTTCTATTCCATAACTCTCTGCCCCATGTTTTCTCTCTTCAAAATCCATTCCTTTAAATAAATAAATCTGTTGGAGAAATGTGAAAAAATTATTATAATTATAACTCATTTATAAAATGAAGAGGTTCAATTTTAGGTGACTTCAGTAAAATTATTTTTTGCTTTAAAATTTCTGTTTTTTCTAATGCTTATGTGATTACTAATAGTTAATTTTCAGTTCATTAGGTGAGTAGTTTAATAAAAGACTCCAGTTAACAAACTGATGCAAAGTTTTGAAATGGTGAGGGAAAATTACCTATGTTTCAGAGGTACCTCAACACAACATACCCAAAATGGAGTTTACTTTCTTCTCCCTGGCCATGATTACCTCTCTCCAGTTTATTCCTCTGCATAATTTTTAGGGTTTCTTTGTAAAATATAAGATTAATCATATCACTCCTTTTGAATGTTTAAATATAAATATCTCACCATATCTGTCAGGATAAATTCTAAACAAATTAGCAGAGAATATAAAGTCTTATATTTTCTAATTCCAGCCATAACATGACTCCTATCATTTTCTTATGGCTTCTATCAAAATATTTTTAATTAACCTTATAAACACATTCCCCTCTCTCTCTCTTCCTCACTCTCATTCACCCTATCTGTCTTTTCCATGCTTTTGTGTAACTTGTAGTAGACTCAAAATGAGTAAGCCTCAATTAGACAGAATCCTACAAGGGAGACTACTCCTCTAATTTTGCCTAATCTAAGCAATCAAGTCTAAATAGTCAAGTAAAGTCTGCCCGGTGTAGGTGTATTGATTTGAAAGTATATAAAACGTATTCCAATGTAGAATTTAAATATTTTTTAATACTTTAGGATAATAAAAATATTTAATAAAAATATTAATTCACTATCTATATTGAAAAGTAGAACTATTTACTTTGAATGGTAAAATATCAACCTCCATAAAGTGTTTATCAGCCTTCATTTCTCTTCACTAAGGAAGAGCTAATAATCTTTATAATGGTTTAAAGTATTTATTAGACTACTTTAGTCTAGTTTGGTTTCTCTTTTATGTGTGCAACGTTCATCTCATCCCATGTAGTTTGTTCTCTGGAATGCCTCCTTCTTGTAGCAATTTAAATTTCTTGTTATTTGTTTAAAGTCTTTGAATACAAAATGTTTATCCATCAATTTCACCTAAAGTATTTGACTCCTTCCAATATGACCCGCAAATTTGCGGTTTATTTCAGCACCTCTCTTGCTCTTTGACCTAAAGGTTTTGCATTGCTTTCTCGTGAGCAACTGGAGTCAGTCTGACATCTCACATACATGGAGACAGGAAAGGCATTTTAAATTTCCTTTACAATCTGAACTGAATCTTGAAGAATAGGTAAGGCTAAAGCAGATATGAAAAAAAGAAAAGACATTCTAGGAAGTGTCATAAAAATTCATGGAGACATAGGTATCCCTGACAGATCAGTAAGACAATAAGAAGGCAAGTCTGAATGGATAGGGTACATATTCAAGAAATGTGGCATGAAAGCTCCCTCTGCCAAGAATGCTCTATCCTTGCCTTTTATCTAACTCTTACTAGCTGATACTTTTTATTTGAATCTTTTTCTCACCCGGCAAATCAAGTTAAGTGTCTTTTATTCCCCTGTCTTGACACCCTTTACTTCTCTAAAAAATAATCTATCATATCTGGTAACATTTTTGACTATGTATCAGAATCATCTAGAGCTGAGGTCAATAAATATCCAGACAAACTCCCTGTTCTATAAATAAAGCTTTATTGGAGCACAGCCATAGTCATCTTTTTATATATTGTCTATGGTTGCTTTAGTGCACTAATAGCAGAGCTGAGTTTTTGCAACAAGAACCTATGGTTCACAAACCTAAATTATGTACTGCTGCTGCTGCTGCAAATACAGGGAACATTATTTGATAGGAGCTCATCAAACGCCTCCATACCTACACTGAAATCGAGCACCACCCAAGGGCCAACAAGTCCCAGAGCAAGACATACCACGGAAATTCTCCAGCAACACAAGAACACACTCCTGAGCTTCAACATACAGGCAGCTCAAAAATACTCCAAAACCATTGACATCTCATAACCCAATACTAGACACTTCACAGCACTAGAAGTGTCTATAAGCACTTCACAGCACTAGAAGAAATCCAGCTCCACCCACCAGAACTCCAACACAAGCCTCCCTAATCAAGAAACCTTGACAAGCCACTGATACAACATACCCACACACAGTGAGAAAGCTCAATAATAAAGAGAACTCCACAAGTTCCCAGAATATAGAAAGGCCACCCAAATGCAGCAATATAACCAAGATGAAGAGACAGAGAAATACCTAGCAGGTAAAGGAACAGGAGAAATGCCCACCAAATCAAACAAAAGAGGAAGAGATAGGGAATCTACCTGAGAAAGAATTAAAAATATTGATAGTGAAAATGATTCAAAATCTTGAAATCAAAATGGAATCACAGATAAATAGCCTGGAGACAAGGACTGAGAAGATGTAAGAAAGGTTTAACAAGGACCTAGAAGAAATAAAAAAGAGTCAACATATAATGAATAATGCAATAAATGAGATCAGAAACACTACGAAGCAGCAAATAGTAGAATAACAGAGGCAGAAAATAGGATTAGTGAAATAGAAGATAGAATGGTAGAAATAAATGAATCAGAGAGGGAAAAAGAAAAATGAATTAAAAGAAATGAGGACAACCTCAGAGACCTCCAGGACAATATGAAATGCTCCAACATTCGAATTATAGAAGTCCCAGAAGAGAAAGACAAAAGAATGACCATGAGAAAATACTTGAGGAGATAATAGTTGAAAACTTCCCTAAAATGGGAAAGGAAATAATCACCCAAATCCAAGAAACCCAGAAAGTGCCAAACAGGATAAACCCAAGGTGAAACACCCCAAGACATATTTTAATCAAACTAACAAAGACCAAACACAAAGAACAATCATTAAAAGCAGCAAGGGAAAAACAACAAACAACACAAAAGGGGATCCCCATAAGAATAACTGCAGATCTTTCAATAGAAACTCTTCAGGCCAGGAGGGAATGGCAAGACATACTTAAAGTGATGAAAGATAATAACCTTCAACCAAGACTACTGTACCCAGCAAGAATCTCATTCAAATATGAAGGAGAAATCAAAAGCTTTACAGACAGGCAAAAGCTGAGAGAATTCAGCACCACCAAATCAGCTCTCCAACAAATTCTAAAGGATAGACTTTAGATAGGTAACACAAAAAGGGCATATAAACCCGAACCCAAAACAATAAAGTAAATGGCAACAGGAGCATACTTATCAATAATTACCTTAAACGTAAATGGGTTGACTGCCCCAACCAAAAGGCAAAAACTGGCTGAATGGATACAAAAACAAGATCCCTATATATGCTGCCTACAAGAGACCCACCTCAAAACAACGGACACATACAGACTGAAAGTGAAGGGCTGGAAAAAGATATTCCATGCAAACAGAGACCAAAAGAAAGCAGGAGTAGCAATACTCATATCTGATAAAATAGACTTTAAAACAAAGGCTGTGAAAAGAGACAAAGAAGGCCACTACATAATGATTAAAGGATCGATCCAAGAAGAAGATATAACAATTATAAATATATATGCACTCAACATAGGAGCACCGCAATATATAAGACAAATGCTAACAAGCATGAAAGGGGAAATTAACAATAACACAATAATAGTGGGAGACTCTAATACCCCACTCACACCTATGGACAGGCCAACTAAAGAGAAAATTAACAAAGAAATGCATACTTTAAATGATACAATAGACCAGTTAGACCTAATTGATATCTATAGGACATTTCACCCCCAAAAAAATGAATTTCACCTTTTTCTCAAGTGCACACGGAACCTTTTCCAGGATAGATCACATCCTGGGTCATAAATCTAACCTTGATAAATTCAAAAAAATCAAAATTATTCCAAGCATCTTCTCTGACCACAATGCACTAAGGTTAGATCTCAATTACAGGAGAAAAACTATTAAAAATTCCAAAACTTGGAGGCTGAACAACACCCTTCTGAATAACCAACAAATTACAGAAGAAATCAAAAAGAAATCAAAATATGCATAGAAACGAATGAAAATGAAAACACAACTACACAAAACCTGTGGGACACTATAAAAGCAGTGCTAAGAGGAAAGTTCATAGCAATACAGGCATACCTCAAGAAATAAGAAAAAGTCAAATAAATAACCTAACTCTACACCTAAAGCAACTAGAAAAGGAAGAAATAGAGAACCCCAGAGTTAGTAGAAGGAAAGAAATCTTAAAAATTAGGGCAGAAATAAATGCAAAAGAAACAAAAGAGACCATAGCAAAAATCAACAAAGCAAAAGCTGTTTCTTTGAAAGGATAAATAAAATTGACAAACCATTAGCCAGACTCATCAAGAAACGAAGAGAGAAAAATCAAATCAATAAAATTAGAAATGAAAATGGAGAGATCACAACAGACAACACAGAAATACAAAGGATCATAAGAGACTACTATCAGCAATTATATGCCAATAAAATGGACAATGTGGAAGAAATGGACAAATTCTTAGAAAAGTACAACTTTCCAAAACTGAACCAGGAAGAAATGGAAAATCTTAACAGACCCATCACAAGCATGGAAATTGAAACTGTAATCGAAATTTTCCAGCAAAGAAAAGCCCAGGTCCAGACGGCTTCACAGCTGATTTCTACCAAAAATTTAGAGAAGAAATAACACCTATCTTACTGAAACTATTCCAGAAAATTGAAGAGGAAGGTAAACTTCCAAACTCATTCTATGAAGCCACCATCACCCTAATACCAAACCTGACAAAGAGGCCACAAAAAAAAGAAAACTACAGGCCAATATCACTGATGAACATAGATGCAAAAATCCTTAACAATATTCTAGCAATCAGAATCCAACAACACATTAAAAAGATCATACACCATGACCAAGTGGGCTTTATCCAGGGATGCAAGGATTCTTCAATATCTGCAAATCAATCAATGTAATTCACCACATTAACAAACTGAAAAATAAAAGTCATATAATTATCTCAATAGATGCAGAGAAAGCCTTTGACAAAATTCAACATCCATTTATGAAAACAACTCTCCAGAAAGCAGGAATAGAAGGAACATACCTCAACATAATAAAAGCTATATATGACAAACCCACAGCAAACATTATCCTCAATGGTGAAAAACTGAAAGCATTTCCCCTAAAGTCAGGAACAAGACAAGGGTGCCCACTTTCACCATTACTATTTAATATAGTTCTGGAAGTTTTGGCCACAGCAATCAGAGCAGAAAAAGAAATAAAAGGAATCCAAATTGGAAAAGAAGAAGTAAAACTCTCAGGTTTGCAGATGACATGATCCTCTACATAGAAAACCCTAAAGACTCCACCAGAAAATTACTAGAGCTAATCAATGAATATAGTAAAGTGGCAGGATATAAAATCAACACTTGGAAATCTCTTGCATTCCTATACACTAATAATGAGAAAGTAGAAAAAGAAGTTAAGGAAACAATTCCATTCACCATTGCAACGAAAAGAATAAAATACTTAGGAATATACCTACCTAAAGAAACTAAAGACCTATATATCAAAAATTATAAAACATTGATTAAAGAAATCAAAGAGGACACTAATGGAGAAATATACCATGTTCATGGATTGGAAGAGTCAATATAGTAAAAATGAGTATACTACCCAAAGCAATCTACAGATTCAATGCAATCCCTATCAAGCTACCAGCAGTACTTTTCACAGAACTAGAATAAATAATTTTAAGATTTGCATGGAAATACAAAAAACCTCGAATAGCAAAAGCAATCTTGACAAAGAAGAATGTAACTGGAAGAATCAACTTGCCTGACTTCAGGCTCTACTACAAAGCCACAGTCATTAAGACAGTATGGTACTGACACAAAGACAGAAACATAGATCAATGGAACAAAATTGAAAGTCCTGAGATAAATCTACACACCTATGGACACCTTATCTTCGACAAAGAAGGCAAGAATATACAATGGAGTAAAAATCTCTTTAACAGGTGGTGCTGGGAAAACTGGTCAACGACTTGTAAAAGAATGAAACTAGACCCCTTTCTAACACCATACACAAAAATAAACTCAAAATGGATTAAAGATCTAAATGTAAGACCAGAAACTATAAAACTCCTAGAGGAGAACATAGGCAAAACACTCTCCGACATAAATCACAGCAGGATCCTCTATGATCCAACTCCCAGTATACTGGAAATAAAAGCAAAGATAAACAAATGGGATCTAATTAAAACTAAAAGCTTCTGCACAACAAAGGAAACTATAAGCAAGGTGAAAAGACAGCCTTCTGAATGGGAGAAAACAATAGCAAATGAAACAACTGACAAACAACTAATCTCAAAGATATATAAGCAACTTATGCAGCTCAACTCCAGAAAAATAAACGATCCAATAAAAAAAATGGGCCAAAGAACTAAATAGGCATTTCTCCAAAGAAGACATACGGATGGCTAACAAACACATGAAAAGATGTTCAACATCACTCATTATCAGAGAAATGCAAATCAAGACCACAATGAGGTACCATTTCACACCAGTCAGAATGTCTGCAATCCAAAAGTCTACAAGCAATAAATGCTGGAGAGGATGTGGAGAAAAGGGAACCCTCTTACACTGCTGGTGGGAATGCAAACTAATACAGCCACTATGGAAAACAGTGTGGAGATTCCTTAAAAAATGCAAATAGAACTGCCTTATGACCCAGCAATCCCACTGCTGGGTATACACACCGAGGAAACCAGAATTGAAAGAGACACATATACCCCAATGTTCATTGCAGCGCTGTTTATAATAGCCAGGACATGGAAGCAACCTAGATGTCCATCAACAGATGAATGGATAAGAAAGCTGTGGTACATATACACTATGGAATACTACTCAGCCCTTAAAAAGAATAAATTTGACTCAGTTCTAATGAGATGGATGAAATTGGAACCAATTATACAGAGTGAAGTAAGCCAGAAAGAAAAACACCAATACAGTATACTGACACATATATATGGAATTTAGAAGACAGTAATGATGACCCTATATGTGAGACAACAAAGAAACACAGAGGTATAGAGTGGACTTTTGGACTCTGAGGGAGAGGGAAAGGGTGGGATGGTTTGGGAGAATGGCAATGAAACGTGTATATTTTCTTGTAAGAAACGAAGCGCCAATCTATGTTCAATGTAGGATGCAGGATGCATGGGGCTGATGCACAGGATGATTCAAGTAGAGGATGTGGGGTGGGAGGTGGGAGGGGCTTCGGCATTGGGAGACTGTGTTCACCTATGGCTGATTCGTGTCAATGTATGGCAAAACAAATATAGTATTGTAATTAAAAAACTAAATAAATTTAATAATAAAAAATTTAAAAAGAAATTTAAAAAAAGAAAAAAAAAGAAAACAGGATGGAAATAACAAAAGCAAAAGAATGCTGGAGAGAGAGAGAGGATATAACGAATAAACACACATACACATACATGTATACACAGAGATATTTACATAGATAAACATTTGTAAGTTTTATTTTCCTCAGAGTAATGTCAGAAAGTGCCAACATTTGTTGGACCATGGAGAAAGCAAGGGAATTCTAGGAAAAAAAAAAAAAAGATCTATTCCTGCTTTGCTAACTAACTATGCTAAAGCCTTCACCTATGTGGATCACAACAAACTATAGAAAATTCTTAAAGAGATGGGGATACCAGACCACTTTAGCTGTATGCTGAGAAATCTACATGCAAGTTAAGAAGAAACAGTTAGAACCAAACATGGTACAATTGACTGGTTGAAAACTGAGAAAGGAAAATGCACCCTGTGTATTTAACTTATATGCAGAGTGCATCATGCAAAATGCCAGGGTGGATGAATCACAAGCTGGAAACAAGATTGCAAGGAGAAATATCAATAACCTCAGATATTCAGATGATACCACTCTAATGGCAGAAAGTGAAGAGGAACTAAAGAGCCCCTTGATGAGGTAAAAGAGGAGACTGAAAAAACTGGCTTAAAACTTGAAAATTATTTTTAAAAAATGAAAATTATAAAAATAAGATCATGGCATCTGGTCCCATCACTTCATGTCAATAGATGGGGGAAAATTGGAAACAGTGACATATTTTATTTTCTTGGGCTCCAAAATCACTGCAGATAGTGACTGCAGCCGTGAAATTAAAAGACACTTGCTTCTTTGAAGGAAAACTGTAACAAACAGCATATTAAAAAGCAGAGATTTCACTTTGCCAACAAAGGTCCGTATAGTCAAAGCTGTGGTGTTTCCAGTAGTCATGCATGGATGTGAGAGTTGGACCATAAAGAATGCTAAGCACCAAAGAACTGATGCTTTCAAATTGTGGTGCTGGAGAATACTCTTGAAAGTCCCTTGGACAGCAAGGAGATCAAACCAGCCAATCCTTAGGAAATCAACCCTAAATATCCATTGGAAGAACTGTCTCTGAAGCTCCAATACTTTGTCCACCTGATGAAAAGAGCCAAAAGACCTCAGATAGAAAAGGCTCTGATGCTGGGAAAGATTGAAGGCAAAAGTAGAAGAGGGCAGCAGAGGATGAGATGGTTAGGTTACATAAGCAACTCACGGACATGAGTTTGAGGAAACCCTGGGAGATAGTGGGGGACAGAGGATCCTGGTGTGCTACAATCCATGGCATCACAAAGAGCTAGCAGAACTTATTGACTGAACAACAACTACCAAGTAAGAACAATTATCAAAGCAGATAGAAAATAGGGTAAGTTAAAGATTTTGCTACATAAACATTTTGGCTTTACCCTAAGAGACAAATGGAAAACCAAAGCTGCAATAATTTTAGCTTGGAAAGTATTGAAGTTTGTGTAACCAAGTACCCACCTCAGCTGTAAAATGTATCTTATTATAGCACCTAAGCCAGATAGGTTTATGAAATCTTATTCCTAGGGCCTATGATCCTCCTTTAAGGGTATTCAAAAACTTCTTCATAACTGCCTTGAAGTTTGACAGGGCTTTATGATTGGCACTCATCAATGATTGTGTCACTTATGTTTTGAAGGAGTAAAAGTCCCTGAACAATTCTATAGTCTCCTTATGTTAGGGGCTTCCCTGGTGCTGCAGAGGTTAAAGCGTCTACCTGCAATGTGGGAGACTTGGGTTCAGTCTCTGGGTCGGGAAGATCCCCTGGAGAAGGAAATGGCAATCCACTCCAGTATTCTTGCCTGGAGAATCCCATGGACAGAGGAGCTTGGTGGGCTAAGTCCACAGGTCGCAAAGAGTCGGACACAATTGAGCAACATCACTTTCACTTTCACTTTATGTTAGGATACTAAGGATAAGACCTTAGGTTGGGATCATGGAGCTACAAGATTGCTAGTCTGCTGAATTACTGCATAGAAAACAGACAGCCCTGAAATATTACTCAGACCCCCAGCAAATCTCAGCTAAGTGAAAAATAAACTTTTGCTCTGTTAACCTCCTGAGATTTGTTACTACAGCATAAGCTTAACCTATTGTAACTAATACAGCATCCATATAAAGTGTATCTCTCATGTGAACACCCAGATAAACTGGTTGCAAAACATACATATTTCTAAATCACTGAAGGAGTTGACCAATTCTATAGTATCCTTATATATGTCAGTAAATGTTGGATAAAATCTTCATAAAAATCAGAGTTTTGCTTTTCACATATCCTGTGAATTCCTTCTTTCTGGTAGTAAATATTAGTGTCCAGTAAAGCCACCATATGAGTTAGGGTTCCAGCAAGAAACAGCATATAATCAAGTAGGATAATTGAGGATAATGCAATAATGCGTTTAAAGAGTTAACAGTGTTAAAATAAATAACAGGGTTAGGAAAATCAAGTTTTCATTAATACTCTCAGCTAGAAATAGCACAGATACATCACCAACATTAGAGCTAAAGGGATAAAGATGATAACATGGTTCCCGGAACTGAAATAAAGCAGGGTCACTAGTCTTAAGGAAAGAACTGAAACCACAACCAACTTGTCAACTGACCTCTCTTTTCACTAGCTTTCTGATATTCTGAAATGCATCTCATTGGCTATATCCCATAAGAAGCCAGAGCAGAAGGGGGACTGTCGGTACAGCCCACTGAGGCCCTTTATCCAAGGCACAGAGAAGGTAGAGATTGGAGGATGGTGGATCTGCAGGGGAGATATGAAGTATATCCAGGATAGCTATTCAAGACTATGCCATCTTCATACAGGACAATTTTTATCTTTCTATGCTCTATAGTGGAAAAATAGTAAATGATTTTAATTATTATTTTTATCCCTATTGGATATTATTTTGTGCAGCCTTATTTTTATCCCTACTGGATATTATTTTAATGATCCAAATGCCACTCTTATCAAATTCTAAGATAGTTTAAGATGAGTTTCTGTTGATGTATGGCAAAACCAATGAAATATTATAAAGTAATTAACCTCAAATTAAAATAAATAAATTTATATTAAAAAATAAAAAATTAAAATAATAATAATGAAATTAAAAAAATTCTTACCTAAAAAGACGTTTCTGTGTAAATATCAATATTTAAGAGTTCATATTGAGCTCATGCTTTTAACCTACAGTCTATTTCTCTTTGCAAAGTCAAAGACAGTTTTATGTAATACTTAATATGATTATCCTAAAAGTGATAATTGGAGAAAAAATTTCAGTGTGGAAAAAAGCAGTTAGGAGACTATCAAAAGAGGAAAGTTGAAGAGGAATTGGAAAACAGACAGATAAGAGAAGTAATCTTAAATTTTAATATACAGACTTACAGGAACTGACTGTGGAGAATTAAAACTTTTTAATAAACAAATAAAGCAAAATGCTTCTAATTTAGGAGAATGAGACTAGAAAGTTATGCTGGCTCTGATCCAGCTTTTCACAGTCAATTTGAAAGAACCTCATGTTTCAAGACCCAGTTTATCTGCAACGGCAAGCTGAGACAAGCCAATTTCTGGAAAATCAATGCTATAAGACCAAGCTCTCTTTCACTACTCCTCAACCTTTTTTGTGTGTGTGTGTGTGATCATCTTTCAGGTCCCTCTCTGTATATTTCTTTAGAGAAATTGGTCTTGTTTATTATTATTATTTACTTTACAATATTGTATTGGTCAATTCCAGAAAAATAAATGACCCAATCAAAAAATAGGCCAAAGAACTAAATAGACATTTCTCCTCAGCTTTTTGACAGGGAATTTACCCTCTGACCAGAGATGTGTAAGATCTTCATCAAACCATATTTATACTTCAGCTTCTCACTTTAGATTCGTGACGTATCTGTTCCCATGTTCTACAGCTGCCGCTGCTGCTGCTAAGTTGCTTCAGTCGTCTCCGACTCTGTGAGACCCCATAGACAGAAGCCTATCAGGCTCCTCTGTCCCCGGGATTCTCCAGGCAAGAACACTGGAGTGGGTTGCCATTTCCTTCTCCAATGCAGGAAAGTGAAAGTGAAAGGGAAGTCAGTCGCTCAGTCGTGTCCCACTCCTAGTGACTCCATGGACTGCAGCCTACCAGGCTCTTCCATCCATGGGATTTTCCAGGCAAGAGTACTGGAGTGGGGTGCCATTGCCTTCCCCTTGTTCTACAGCAGAAAATAATAATTCAGGATGCATTCCCTAACAGAGTTTTAGTTGCTTTCTGCAGTAATTATAAATCATTTGACATGATATTATTGTTGCAAAGCTTTTGGTAACCATTAATTAAATCTCATAATGCTCTCGTAAGTAGATTTCTAGTAAAAAATAAACATTCATAGAGGCCTGACCCCGGTCAAAATAAAATGGACAAAGACTACGTCCCTTCTCTGCCAGGCACTGATAGCCTCTCCCATACAGCACATATTTTCCTACCACGGAGGCCCATCCTGGACCTTGAAGGTGACCATCCTATGATCTCAAATTTCCTTTTCTGACATCTCAAAGTCTAACCCCTCAGGGTAGTAGTATTAATTTACAGAAATAAACAAATCCTGTCTAACTCAATACCAGAAAATATAATAACTTAAGCTTAAGATGTTATAGTAAATGATAGAGAATTTAATGCACTGTGATAGAAGAGTGGACAAGACCATTTTTTTGTGGGGAGAGTGAAGACATCTGTTTTCCCCAAGTCTACACTATCAAAGATTAGTTTGGAGGCACACAAGCTTCAAATATATAGCATTATTATGAGTCAAGAATACAAATGCAAGGCTCTGAACAATATGGATAATGCCATTGAGATTAAATAGTTTGATCAAACACTTCTAACTGGAAAAGAAATGGAGAACTGACCTATGTGTGCCCACCCACCACGGCCATCCTAAATGATTCACCCTTTGAACAGGAAGGGACAAGCTAGTGTCTTACTGCCCCACACACTCTTAAGCTTCTCCTTCTTTTATAATTTACAACACATGATAGCACTGCCTTTGACATAGATCAGCTAGAAACATGAAGTTTGTCCTAAGCACTTCTTTCTTTCTCATACTTCATATACAAAAGACTCACTAGTCGACTCCTATTGATTCTATCTACAAAATTAAGAATGAAAATTTTCAACTCTCCTTTGTTTTCCTTTTATTTTCTTAGCTCACACTATTATCACCTATCCCTTGAAGCACTGAAACAGTTTCTAATCTTTGCCTTCTCCAACTGCTCCTCTGTTTTCAGAGTAATTTTTAAAGTATGAATCTACTAGTTACTAGTAACTTTTTATAATAATTCAAACTTCACTTTCCTTATGAAATTTACCCCAATTCTTCAGGCAGAGTTAACCTTCTCCTTTCTCTGTGTCATTCTCTCTACTGTAGCCATTAAAATCTCAAATTTTTATGCATCAAATTCCATATCTAGTTATTCATTAAACTTGAAGTATAGGGATCATGTTTTCTTTATCTCTTTATATCCATAGTTGTGCCAAGACACTGAAGTTGTTTGCTATACATTTGCTGAAATATATACTATTATAATCATTCTTAAGGTTAAGGCCTGGAAGGTCTTAGCTAAAAATAAAACATTAAATTTGAATGAAAATTTCCCATTCAGTTTTTAATTGTTAAAAGCTTCTCAGTAGCCCCATCACAGAAAAAGATTCCAAAAAGTTGGATCCAAGGACATATAGGTAATTAAAAGGAATCTGGAAATATCTAGAGCAGCGAATTGATGTATGCTAAAGAAGGTCAGCACACATAGCTTTCAGGGAACCAGAAGCCTTCCCAAGACTATGTGCACAAGAACTGGGGAAAATATGAAAATAGTGCAGAAAATCATCAAAGGGTTTACAAATCAAACTGTCAAATTCGCTATTATGTTCAGGGCTCACCTTGACTAAGGCTAGGTGCTACTCTTCTTTCCTCCAAAGGGTATTCTTCATCCCAGTTAATTCTTTATTCTCCATCCCAGTTAATGCTAAATAAACCCACCTTCTGTGCTATTCTATCACCTTGACACTGGATAAAAGGTTTGTCATCATATTCAATAATTCATTTATTCATTCATTTGTTATTTCACCTATAAGATCTTTTAATTCTAAAAAAAAAAAAAAAAAGCTAAGTAAATCCCATCTTGCCACTTAAACAACCAGAAATAGAATTGTGGAATTAGGGAAATAAGAACTTCTTATTTGCAGTGTTGCTTAGAGTTGTCCCCTAATCTGTTCTCAAATTGCACCAAGCTATGGTTTCACTCACAAAACACCAAGGGCACAAAGCTGAATGGTTACGCATACTCCAGCATATGGAATTCATAGCTTTATGAGGGAAATTAACATGTGTGTGTTTGTTAGTCACTCAGTCATGTCCAACTCTTTGGACCCCATGGACTGCCAGGGTCTTCTGTCCATGGAATTCTCCAGGCAAGAATACTGGAGTGGGTTTCTGTTTCCTTCTCCAAAATTACTATATATGTATGCATATATATATATATATATATCTTAATTACATTAATTAATTAATATCTAATTACATTGAAAATGAAATACATAGATATCTTAAGATATCTATGTATTTCATTTTATATACAAATATACCTTTGGTATGAGAGTCACACATCCATTGGGCATAGCACTGCAATATGGTAAGACATTTTTCCAATAAATGAGCCTTGGGATTTTTAACATCTTGAGCATATTACACGAATGCCCAAGAAGTGATCACTGAGACAGCATCAAATGTTGGTAGCTGGAATCCACTTCAATAAAAACCGCATCAAGGAGTTAATGAAGTGGCCAATAGTTATTCTTAGATTGTGTATTCCTCCTAAACTATACAGGACAAACTTGCTTCTTTGGTGTTGGCAATTCCTCACTGATATGCTTTTGTCTGTGATTGAACAAATGAGTGTAGTGTAGTAGTGTTAGTCACTCACTAGTGTCTGACACTTTGCGACTCTATGGACTGTAGCCCACTAGGTTCGTCTGTCCACGGCATTCTCCAGGTGTGGACTCATTTCTGCTTCCAAAACCATCAGAGACCTCCAGAGATGCAGCGACCTCTGTGACAAAAGTAGGTAAGATCCGAGATTCCTGGGGAATGATGCCCAAACCTGAACTTTAACTGTGTACACAAGGTTAGCACTAAAAGAGCTATGAGCCACACAATTTTCTACAATTTCTGAAACTCACAAAGCAAATGTTAATGAAAGAAGATGGAGGAGATGGGGAAGGAATTAAAGAAGCAGAGGCAGCAGTGGTGCAGATAAAAATTTCTGCCCAGACAATGCCCTTATATTTGCAATACTTAACAAATTTTCAGTCATATAAACTTTCAGACAAAAATACAGACAAACAAAAATACCAAAGCATTAGTTCTTAACCATCCTGTTTAGCTGTTAAAGTTTAGAAAATTGTCCTGTTGGTGTTAGGCTTGTTTTCATCTCTTGTTATGAATAAACAACACTATTCCCTTAATGTTTGTCAATTATGTGCCAAGGAAAACAATGTATGGAGTTGCATTTCAGTGTTAATGTACAAGAATTTTTCATATTTTGGATATCTAATGGTATTTTCTGCTGCTGCTCATGCAATGTTTAGGTACAAAGGATTGAAAAGGTGGCTGTAAAGTTTATATATTTACTTTATTTAAAAGCACAATGTTACAGACACAGTTTTCTGTTGTGCCCTTACCGTGTAAATGTGCTTTCCAAACACATTCATTATCTTCTGCCTCCTATACAAGATTATTGAAATTATGTTTGATTGACACTTTTTAAAGTGAACATGAAGGTTGTGTTAACCAAAATGACTGAGCTCAACTTAAAAAAATGGACCTTCAGTATTTATTAAGTGTCTAGTCATATCTGTGACCTACAATGTAAATTTGGCATCATTACATCAAGTATTTATGTATTTTTAATATAAATTTATTTATTTTAATTGGAGGCTAATTACTTTACAATATTGTATTGGTTTTGCCATACACCAACGTGAATCTGCCACAGGTAAACACGTGTTCCCCGTCATGAACCCCCCTTCCTTCCTCCCTACCTGTACCATCCCTCTGGGTCATCCCAGTGCACCAGCTCCAAACATCCAGTATCTTACATCAAACCTGGACTGGTGATTCGTTTCATATATGATAATATACCTGTTTCAATGCTAGTCTCTCAAATCATCCCACCCTCACCTTCTCCCACAGAGTCCAAAAGACTGTTCTGTACATCTGTGTCTCTTTTGCTGTCTCACATACAGGGTTATCATTACCATATTTCTAAATTCCATATATATGCATTAGTATACTGTATTGGTGTTTTTCTTTCTGGCTTACTTCACTCTGTATAATATAGGCCGCAGTTTCATCCACCTCATTAGAACTGATTCAAATTAATTCTTTTTAATAGCTGAGTAATACTCCATTGTGCATATGTACCACTGCCTTCTTATCCATTCATCTGCTGATGGACATCAAGGTTGCTTCCATGTTCTAGCTATTATAAACAGTGCTGAGATGAACACTGGGGTACATGTGTCTCTTTCAATTCTGGTTTCCTCTGTGTGTATGCCCAGCAGTGGGATTGCTGGGTCATATGGCAGTTCTATTTCCAGTTTTTTAAGGAGTCTCCACACTGTTCTCCATAGTGGCTGTACTAGTTTGCATTCCCACCAACAGTGTAAGAGGGTTCCCTTTTCTCCACACCCTCTCTGGCATTTGTTGTTTGTAGACTTTTGGGTCACAGCCATTCAGACTGGTGTGAAATGGCACCTCATTGTGGTTTTGATTTGCATTTCTCTGATAATGAGTGATGTTGAGCATCTTTTCATGTGTTTGTTAGCCATCTGTATGTCTTCTTTGGAGAAATGTCTGTTTAGCTCTTTGGCCCATCTTTTGATTGGGTCATTTATTTTTCTGGAATTGAGCTGCATAAATTGCTTGTATATTTTTGAGATTAGTTGTCAGTTGCTTCATTTGCTGTTATTTTCTCCCATTCTAAAGGCTGTCCTTTCACCTTGCTTATAGTTTCCTTTGTTGTGCAGAAGCTTTTAAGTTTAATTAGATCCCATTTGTTTATTTTTGCCTTTATTTCCAGTATTCTGGGAGGTGGGTCATAGAGGATCCAGCTATGATGTATGTCAGAGAGTGTTTTGCCTATGTTGTCCTCTAGGAGTTTTATAGTTTCTGGTCTTAAGTTTAGATCTTTAATCCATTTTGAGTTTATTTTTGTGCATGGTGTTAGAAAGTGTTCTAGTTTCATTCTTTTACAAGTGGTTGACCAGTTTTCCCAGCATCATTTGTTAAAGAGATTATCTTTAATCCACTGTATATTCTTGCCTCCTTTGTCAAAGATAAGGTGTCCTTAGGTGTGTGGATTTACCTCTTGGCTTTCTATTTTGTTCCATTGGTCTATAGTTCTGTCTTTGTACCAGTATCATACTGTCTTGATACTGTCTGACTGTGGCTTTGTAGTAGAGCCTGAAGACAGGCAGGTTGATTCCTCCAGTTCCATTCTTCTTTAACAAGATTGCTTTGTTTATTCGAGGTTTTTGTATTTCCATACAAATTGTGAAATCATTTGTTCTAGTTCTGTGAAAAATAACGTTGGTAGCTTGATAGGGATTGCATTGAATCTATAGATTGCTTTGGGTAATATACTCATTTTCATGATATTGATTCTTCTGATCCATGAACATGGTATATTTCTCCACCTATTAGTGTCCTCTTTGATTTCTTTCACCAGTTTTTTTTTATAATTTGCTATATATAGGTCTTTAGTTTCTTTAGTTAGGTATATTCCTAAGTATTTTATTCTTTTCATTGCATTGGTGAATGGAATTGTTTCCTTAATTTCTCTATTTTCTCATTATTAGTGTATAGGGATTCAAGGGATTTCTGTGTGTTGATTTTATATCCTGCCACTTTACTATATTCATTGATTAGCTCTAGTAATTTTCTGATGGAGTCTTTAGGGATTTTTATGTAGAGGATCATGTCATCTGCAAACAGTGAAAGTTTTACTTCTTCTTTTCCAATTTGGATTCCTTTTATTTCTTTTTCTGCTCTGATTGCTGTGGCCAAAACTTCCAGAACTGTGTTGAATAGTAATGGTGAAAGTGGGCACCCTTGTCTTGTTCCTGACTTTAGGGGAAATGCTTTCAGTTTTTCACCATTGAGGATAATGTTTGCTGTGGGTTTGTCATATATAGCTTTTATTATGTTGAGGTATGTTCCTTCTATTCCTGCTTTCTGGAGAGTTGTTTTCATAAATGGATGTTGAATTTTGTCAAAAGCTTTCTCTGCATCTATTGAGATAATCATATGGCTTTTATTTTTCAACTTGTTAATGTGGTGAATTACATTGATTGATTTGCGGATATTGAAGAATCCTTACATCCCTGGGATAAAGCCCACTTGGTCATGGTGTATGATCTTTTTAATGTGTTGTTGGATTCTGATTGCTAGAATATTGTTAAGGATTTTTGCATCTATGTTCATCAGTGATATTGACCTATAGTTTTCTTTTTTGGTGTGGCATCTTTGTCAGGTTTTGGTATTAGGGTGATGGTGGCCTCATAGAATGAGTTTGGAAGTTTACCTTCCTCTGCAATTTTCTGGAAGAATTTGAGTAGGATAAGTGTTAGCTCTTCCCTAAATTTTTGGTAAAATTCAGCTGTGAAGCCGTCTGGACTTGGGCTTTTCTTTGCTGGAAGATTTCTGATTTTAGTTTCAATTTCCGTGCTTGTGATAGGTCTGTTAAGATTTTCTATTTCTTCCTGGTTCAGTTTTGGAAAGTTGTACTTTTCTAAGAATTTGTCCATTTCTTCCACATTGTCCATTTTATTGGCATATAATTGCTGATAGTAGTCTCTTATGATCCTTTGTATTTCTGTGTTGTCTGTTGTGATCTCTCCATTTTCATTTCTAATTTTATTGATTTGATTTTTCTCCCTTTGTTTCTCAATGAGTCTGGCTAATGATTTGTCAATTTTATTTATCCTTTCAAAGAACCAGCTTTTTGCTTTGTTGATTTTTGCTATGGTCTCTTTTGTTTCTTTTGTATTTATTTCTGCTGTAATTTTTAAGATTTCTTCAAGTCAAGTATTTATTAAAGCCCACATTCAGGTACTGTGTATAGAAGGAAGGGTTGAGAATTAGACAGGGTTACTTCTTTCAAGAAGTTAATTATAATACAGGAATTCCATACAAACATGGATTATACATTACTGTAGTGAATGAATGTAAATAGCACAGTGTTGTCATAAATAGAGTGAAAGTAATTCTGCTGGAGTGATGAGAAGGCTTAATCAAAAGGAAAACTTTAACTGGATCTGGAAGCATGAGCATTTTACTAGTTAATAGAAAAAGGAAGGGAGATTGCTCCAGGGAATAATATATGCAAAATGTCAGAAATAAGAACCTATATAGCACCTCAGGGACAGTGTTGAGTGCTGCTTTAAACTGTATCATACAATAAAAAGAGCTGATGGGAGGTTTCAAAGAGCAACAAAAAATAAGGTTAGAGAAGTATTGATATTTAAGGATTAGACAGTTATGAGATTTGTTGGACTTCATGTTCTAGTAAGTGAAATAAATGATGATGCGAATAAGACCATCATTAGATCTTATTTATAAAAACTCATGCTAATAGCAGTATGGCTAATGGAATAAAGTGGATTTAAAGGCAAGGAGATACATTGTGAGACAAACACAAGAGTTTGCACAGGAAGTGATGACAGCCTGAACTAAAAAAAGTGGCACTGAAGGTAGAGAAAAGGGAACCAAACATTGTAGGAGAAAGTAGGGGAGAGAATGCCCAGTATCTTCCATCCTAGGGAGAAAATGAAGGGACACAATCACCAGGATTATCTTCTCAGTGACGGTTGTTGTTTAGTCTTTCAGTCATGTCCAACTCTTTGTGATTCCATGGACTGTAGCTCTCTAGGCTCCTTTGTTCATGGGATTCTCCAGACAGGAATACTGGAGTGGGTTCCCATTTCCTTCTCTAAGGGATCTTCTTGACGCAGGGATCAAACAAATGTTTCCTGCATTGCAGGCATATTCTTTACCATTGAACCACCAGAGAAGCCCTCTCAGTGACTACTGTAGAGTAATTAATCATTGAGATTGACAGGCATGATGTGTTGGACTTAAGAGTCAGAAAACCAGGCTTTTAATACCAGCTCTGTTACTAATCAGTTATTTTACCTTGCTGCTGTTACTAAGTCGTTTCAGTCATGTCTGACTCTGTGTGACCCCAGAGACGGCAGCCCACCAGGCTCCCCCATACCTGGGATTCTCCAGGCAAGAACATTGGAGTGGGTTGCCATTTCCTCCTCCAATGCATGGAAGTGAAAAGTGAAAGTGAAGTCGCTCAGTCGTGTCCAACTCTTAGCGACACCATGGACTGCAGCCTACCAGGCTCCTCCGTCCATGGGATTTTCCAGGCAACCTTGGAAGAGTCCTTTTTCTCTCTATGGACCCCAATTTCTCATCCTTGAAATGTGAAGAGTTGCTTGATGCCCTATGATATCTCTCCCATGTCTGTCATTCTAGGGCTCTATGGATGATTTTGACATAAGGAGGCAGGCCGTCCCTACCTCAGGTAATTCTCTAATTACTTAGGTCATTTCGTTTCTTAAGGAGTACAGTAAATCAAATCCCTGGAGTAGCAGGTGAAACGGAAGATGTTGAGTCATTTAATCTTACATAAACATGAGTATAATCATCTCTCATTGTCTAGGCACAAATAGATTCAAGGTATTAGACCTGATAGACAGGGTGGCTGAAGGACTATGGATGGAGGTTCGTGACATTGTACAAGAGGCAGTGCTCAGAATCATCCTCAAGAAAAGGAAATGCAAAAGGCAAAATCATTGTCTAAAGAGGCCTTACAAATTGTTGAGAAAAGAGAAGCTAAAGGCAAAGGAGAAAAGGAAAGATACACCCATTTGAATACAGAGTTCCAAAAAATATCAAGGAGAGATAAGAAAGCCTTCTTCCATGATCAATGCAAAGAAATAGAGGAAAACAATAGAATAGGAAAGACTAGAGATCCTTCCAAAAATCACACATACCAAGGGAACATTTCATGCCAAGATGGGCACAATAAAGGACAGAAATGATATGGATGTAACAAAAGCAGAAGATATTAAGAAGAGGTGGCAGGAATACACAGAAGAACTATACAAAAAGATCTTCACAAGCCAATGGTGTGATCACTCACCTAGAGTGAGATATCATGGAATGTGAAGTCAAGTGTGCCTCAGGAAGCATCACTAAGAACAAAGCTTGTGGAGGTGATAGAATTCCAGTTGAGCTATTTAAAATTCTAAAAGATGATGCTGTGAAAGTGCAGTACTAAATATGTCAGCAAATTTGGAAAACTCAGCAGTGACCACAGGACTGGAAAAAGTCAGTTTTCATTCCAATCCCAAAGAAAGGCAATGCCAAAGAATGTTCAAACTACCACACAATTGCACTCATCTCACAGGTTAGCAAAGTAATGCTCAAAATTCTCCAAGCCAGGCTTCAATAGTACATGAATTGTGAACTTCCAGACGTTCAAGCTGGATTTAGAAAAGGCAGAGGAACCAGAGATCAAATTGCAAACATCTGTTGGTTCATCAAAAAAGCAAGAGAATATCAGAGAAACATCTACTTCTGCTTTATTGACTACGCCAAAGCCTTTGACTGTGTGGATCACAATAAACTGTGGAAAATTCATCAAGAGATGGGAATACCAGACCACCTGACCTGCCTCTTGAGAAATCTGTATGCAGGTCAGGAAGCAACAGTTAGAACTGGACATGGAACAACAGACTGGTTCCAAATCAGGAAAGGAGTAGGTCAAGGATGTATATTGCCACCCTGCTTATTTAACTTATACGCAGGGTACATCATGAGAAATGCTGGACTGAATGAAGCACAAGCTGAAATCAAGATTGTCAGGAGAAATATCAATAACCTCAGATATGCAGATGACACCACCGTTTTGGCAGAAAGTGAGAAGAACTAAAGAGCCTCTTGGATGAAAGTGAAAAGTGAAAGTGAAGTCACTCAGTCGTGTCCGACTCTTAGCGACCCATGGACTGTAACCCCCAGGCTCCTCCGTCCATGGGATTTTCCAGGCAAGAGTACTGGAGTGGGTTGCCATTGCCTTCTCCAAAATGTGAAAGAGAAGAGTGAAAAAAGTTGGCTTAAAGCTCAACATTCAAAAGACTAAGATTATGGCATCTTGTTCCATCACTTCATGGCAAATAGATGGGGAAACAGTGGAAACAGTGACAGACTTTATTTGTGGGGGGCCTCCAAAATCACTGCAAATGTTGCTTACAGTCATGAAATTAAAAGACACTTGCTCCTTGGAAGAAAAGTTATGACCAGCCTAGACAGCTTATTAAAAAGCAGAGGCATTACTTTGCCAACACATGTCTTTATAGTCAATGCTATGGTTTTCCAGTAGTCATGTATGGATGTGAGAGTTGGACTACAAAGAAAGCTGAGAGCCAGAGAATCGATGCTTTTGAACTGTGGTACTGGAGAAGACTCTTGAAACCCTGGACTGTAAGAAGACCCACCCAGTCCATCCTAAAGGAAATCAGTCCTGAATATTCATTGGAAGGACTGATGCTGAAGCTGAAACTCCAATACTTTGGCCACTTAATGTGCAGAACTGATTCCTTGAAAAAGACCCTGGTGCTGGGAAAGATTGAAGGCAAGAGGAAGGAGGATGACAGAAGATGAGATGGTTGGAAGGCATCACCGACTCAATGGACATGAGTTTCAGTAAACTCCAGGAGTTGGTGGTTGACAAGGAGGCCTGGTGCGCTGCAGTCCATGGGGTCACAAAGAGTTGGACAGGACTGAGTGACTGAACTGAAGTGAATTGAGTGGTCTACACAGTAATCAAAAAATGTCTGATTAACAACCTGCATAGCCTCAAGGCCAGAATTCTGGTCATTAATTACGATTGTTCGGGAGTGTAAGTAAAAACATAGGGTTGTAAACTAAATTTATACTGACTTCAAGATTTTCCAATTAAGTTATTACAATAAATAACTGATAAGAGCTTATTGTCTTATCGCTTCTTTACCTACCCCTGAAGTCAAATTCAAGAAAAATTATGTTAGAGATCCTCATGGATTGAATCTATATTTCAATATATAAATATCTTTCAATGTAAGTTTTTCTCCCCTTTGGCACATCTAACCAAGAGTCACCAGACTAAACAAAATGTAAATGAATTGAGAATCATGGGTCAAGTGAAAATCACTCCCAGTTCTTGGATTCCTCTGTGAGGATCTTAGAGGAAGTGGGTGACGACTTTATTTACTCTGGAGTAGAAATCACAACAGTATATTATTTCTGTGTGAAACATCTACATGGTTATCAAATCTACATTATGGAGAGAAAGGAGGTAGAAGGGATACTACTGCTGTGAGAGGGATACACTGCAGCTATCCTGGTGCTCTAAGGCAGAAATCAATTGACTGTTCAATGAAGTGGAATCAAAGTTCTTGGGAAACCCAAGATGAACTACCTTAAATACATTACAGTGCACTCAAAAAGAGATATTCAATAAGTAATATAGGGATCTGTATCTAGAAGGACGTGTTTTGAATATATATTTTTTCTTCCAGTGAAAGAAATTTAGAAATACTACTTGATGCTTGGGGCTAGTGCACTGGGACGACCCAGAGGGATGGTATGGGGAAGGAGTAGGGAGGGGGATTCATGATGGAGAACACATGTATACCTGTGGCGGATTCATGTTGATGTATGGCAAAACCAATACAATATTGTAAAGTAATTAACCTCCAATTAAAATAAATAAATTTATATTAAAATAAATAAATCACAAATAATAAAAAACAAATTCTGGAACTTTAACCATTTTGATTCACATCTTTCTAAGGTCTTTTAGCACTCTCTTCTCTCAAAGGATATGAAGAACAAGTCTTCAAAGCTCTCCTTGCTGTGATTTTGCTTGGAACCAAAGACATTCTCAAACAATTATTTTCTCATTAACACAAAGGAAAAGTGTGACTGGCCACCACCTCTCCTTTTCCTGTGGCCCATAAAAATCTTAAATAATATTTCAGACACAATCTACCTCATTATTTATTATTCTCCAGTAAAATTCTTTTCTCTAACAGAGATCAAATGTGTCTTGCATTATTTCATAGTATAGCTAAATTTTGACATCTTCTGATCTTTGTGTTTTATATATATATGATGGTGATGTGAATACAATATAATAAATTTTAGAATTAATCTAAGGGCATTTCAACACTCAATAAAAAAAGAAAAAGCTAACAAACATTTTCTTAATTAGGGTAAGCATTAACCTTCATTTTTATCTAGTATGTTAAATCAACTGAAGAATAACTACTGTGAAGACTAGACCAAATGATGCCCATTTAGTTTCCCAAGTTCTTCATGTAATATGAATTGATGAACTTTTGGACAACCTCATGCTATAGCTAAATTCAATGATTCATTTATAATTTCTTTCAGTATCTCCATAAAAACAATTTGTATTTCAAAAGATATGCTAAACACAAGCAATCTGCAATGAACAATAGCTATATTAAAATAGTTACCTTTCACAGAAACTGGAAAACATCCCAAATTAATTTCTTTGAATTCTTCAACCAGCAGATTAAAATTGAAGAGTTAAATTCCATCCAATTTTATTTTGCATTTTGTTATACATTTATGAGAATGTATAATTAAATTGTGAAAACAGTCATATTTTAAGGAATACTAATATGTGAAAGTAAAATTTTCATTAATAAATCTTGGGCGGCTATGGAAACAGAAGCCATCTATGGATAATCTAACTTAGCCATAGGAGTAAAACTGTAACTGGGTGTCCCAGGGCCCCAAATAAGTTCAAATAATTATTCAAGTTACCAAAATTTAATATGTCATCTTCTTTGATAGCTCCTTATTTGTATCTGTGGAACTTTGAGCTATCTCCTCTATTGGACAAAGACAAGGAGATAGGGCTTTTGGCAAAAGTCTACAGGACAAAGAAATTAAGAATGTGTTAATCCAACATCCGCATGATGTTAAAACTGACAGGGTTATGGCACAGAAATAACATGTAAAGTGAATGTTGATACATTGGTCCTATGAAGCAGGAATAATGTCAACAGGAGAAAGCATAAACTATTAGGAACAAGTTTAAAAATAAAAGAGAACCATAGATACAGGATGGAAGAGATCTCATTAAAAATAAGCACAGTTTAAGAGAACTGGAATTCATAACTGACTCTAAGCTAAGTAAGAGTCAGCACTGCAATGATACAAAGATGATTCAGAAATGTATTGAAAACCAATACACTATGCAAGGAATTATTTCAGCACCCTACTAGTCATAGTATTATAAGAACTAACATTTATTGGGGCTTTATCCAAGTGTCAGGGCAGTGTGTTAAACATCTCATTCAATCCTCCTAATATTTTATCCCATAGGTAATATATTCCAAGAAAACATTTCACGAAAAAATGGGCAGAATATAGGACAGAAATGGTATGGACCTAACAGAAGCAGAAGATACTAAGAAGAGGTGGCAAGAATACACAGAAGAACTATACAAAAAGATCTTCATGACCCAGATAACCATAATGGTGTGATCACCCGCCTAGAGCCAGACATCCTGGAATATGAAATCCAGTGGGCCTTAGGAAGCATCACTAAGAAGAAAGCTAGTGGAAGTGATGGAATTCCAGTTAAGCTATTTCAAATCCTAAAAGATGCTATGAAAGTGCTGGACTCAATATGTCAGCAAATTTAGAAAACTCAGCAGTGGCCACAGGACTGGAAAAGATCAGTTTTTATTCTAATCCCAAAGAAAGTCAATGCCAAATAATGTTCAAACTACCTCACAACTGTACTCATCTCATACGTAGCAAAGTAATGCTCAAAATTATCTAGGCCAGGTTTCAACTGTACGTGAACTTTGAACTTTCAGATGTTCAAGCTGGATTTAGAAAAGGCAGAGGAACCAGAGATAAAATAACCAATATCCATTGAATCATCAAAAAATCAGGAAAGTTCCAAAAAAAAAAAATCTACGTCTGCTTTATGGACTACACCAAAGCCTTTGACTGTGTGAATCACAGCAAACTGTGGAAAATTCTTCAATAAATGGAAATACCAGACCACCTGACCTGCCTCCCGAGAAATTTGTATATAGGTCAAGAAGCAACACTTAGAACTGGATACGGAACAACAGACTGGTTCCAAATCAGGAAAGGAGTATATGAAGACTGTATATTGTCACCCTGCTTATTTAACTCATATGAAGACTACATCATGCAAAATGCCAGGCTGGATGAAGCACAAGCTGGAATCAAGATTGCCGGGAAAAATATCAATAACCTCAGATATGCAGATAACACAAAGCTTATGGCAGAAAGCAGAGAGGAACTAAAGAGCTCCTTGATGAACGTAAAAGAGGAAAGTGAAAAAGTCGGCTTAAAACTCAACATTCAGAAAACTAAGAGCATGGCATCTGGTCCAATCATTTCATGGCAAATAGATGGGGAAACAATGGAAATATATGAGAGACTTTATTTTGGGGGCACCAAAATCACTGCTGCTGGTGACTGCAGTCATGAAACTAAAAGACAATTGCTCCTTGAAGGAAAAGCTATGACCAACCTAGAGAGCATATCAAAAAGCCGAGATATTACTTTCTGAAAAACGTCCTTCTCATCAAAACTATGGTTTTTCCAGTAGTTGTGTATGGATGTGAGTGTTGGACTACAAAGAAAGCTGATCACTGAAGAACTGATGGTTTTGAACTCAGGTGTTGGAGAAGACTCTTGAGAATCCCTTGGACTGCAAGGAGATCCAACCAGTCCATCCTAAAGAAAATCATTCCTGAATATTCATTGGAAGAACTGAGGCTGAAGCTGAAACTCCAATACTTTGACCACCTAATGTGAAGACCTGACTCATTGGAAAAGACCCTGATGCTGAGAAAGATTGAAGGCAGGAGGATAATGGGATGACAGAGGATGAGATGGTTGGATGGCATCACCTCATTGATGGACATGAGTTTGAGAATGCTCTGGGAGTCGGTGAAGGATAGCAAAGCCTGATGTGTTGTAGTTCATGGGGTCACAACGAGTCGGATATGACTGAGTTACTGAGCTGAACTGACTGAATATGTTTAGTGCCATTTAATGTGGGAAAGAGGCTTCCCAGTTGGCGCTAGCAGTGAAGAACTCACCTGCCGAAGCAGGAGACATAATAGATGCAGGTTCAGTCACTGGGTGGGGAAGATCCCCTGGAGGAGGGCACAGGGAACCCGCTCCAGTATTTTTGCCTGGAGAATCCCATGGACAGAGGATCTGGCAGGCTACAGTCCATAAGGTCCCAAAGAGTTGACCACAACTGAAGCAACTTAGCAAGCATGCACAGATGGGAATACTGACATCCCAGACTTCTCTCAACTCTTTCCTGAACTATATACATGCTCCCAAATGTTCTGTTTGTTTGTTTTTTTTCCCCACTCCAGCTACACAAAGATGCATCATGCAATTTCATCTTGAACTATTGACCATCTCCTCACAGCATGTTCACATTTTATTTTACCATGCCTGTAGATTGCCCTGCAACTTTGACTTTACTATGAATAAATGGATTCATTGATAGGTTTAGAGTTTTAACAATAAGTGTCCTTGAAAGTGTTTATTCTGTGATGGTAAATGTGTCTGAATTCATGTCTGTTTAATACAAGGTGAATGTTGAGAAAATGGCTACTCTAATTTTGGAGAGTGAGGTGTTGTGACCTGGGAATCTAAACTGAGTCTGTTCCTTCTCCCTTGAATAATCTTTATTTTTTCTCACTTTTTTCTCAAACAATGTGTGCATGGTTTTATAGGACAGATGATTTTGCCTTATAATCTACTTTGACTTATTAACAAAACTGCAGTGATGAATCATATTTAATTATGATCATTAAAAGATGTAAGTCAAAATGCAATTGCTTGTTCATCACAAAGATTGTTTTAAAAAATGTTTATTTTTTAATTCTGTAGGAGAAAGGTAAAAAAAAAAAAAAAAAAAAAAACAGATGTTCTACCTGATCCAAAACAATTTCATTCACACTTGAAACTTCAGAGAATGATGAGAATCTGAGAATTAGATTGTACTTCAGAAGGTCCATTCTCCAGTCTTCAGGCACCTGGACAGCAAAACATTTCAGGACCAATTATACAGGGTCTTCTTAAAGCCAATCAGTAAACTATGTTAGCTCTAATAATATCAAACTTTCTCACACTTTCTATTTTTTCTGTATCTAAACAGTACCTAAAAGCTGTTTGATAAGATTTTTTTTATTTGAACAAACTTCCATAGCCAAGTTTAAAGTAATTGTTAAACCAGGGATAGACTAAGCAGTAGTCTTTGGTTGCCCACAGTGACTTTTCTACACCTTGATAATCTTAAAGGCTTTCATTACATTCAGTAGAAATTTCTACTGCTTATGTTTTAACCTTTTTATAGTTTTTAAATCTCTGAATGATAGAAAATCTATTAAATATTTCTCCCTATAATAATCACTGAAAATTATACACCAAATACCTCTTGTCTTTGAAATAAAATCTCAACCCCAGTAGTTGGCTCTCATACAAAAAGGAAAAAATATTCTATAAACTTTATTTATTTTTTTACTGCTGCTAAGTCACTTCAGTCGTGTCTGACTCTGTGCGACCCCATGGATGGCAGCCCACCAGGCTCCCCCATCCCTGGGATTCTCCAGGCAAGAGCACTGGAGAGGGTTGCCAGGAACTACTTTTACTACTCTGCTCTTAATAGCATACTCAGTTCAATTCAGTCACTCAGTCGTGTCCGACTCTTTGCGACCCCATGAATCGCAGCATGTCAGGCTTCCCTGTCCATCACCAACTCCTGGAGTTTACTCACACTCGTATCCATCGAGTTGGTGATGCCATCCAGCCATCTCATCCTCTGTCGTGCCCTTCTCCTCCTGTCCCCAATCCCTTCCAACATCAGGGTATTTTCCAATGAGTCAACTCTTTGCATGAGGTGGCCAAAGTATTGGAGTTTCAGCTTTAGCATCAGTCAACAGTGGAAACAGTGTCAGATTTTATTTTGAGGGGTTCCAAAGTCATTACAGATGGTTATTGCAGCCATGAAATTAAAAGACACTTACTCCTTGGAAGGAAAGTTATGACCAACCTAGATAGCATATTCAAAAGCAGAGACATTACTGTGCCAAGAAAGGTCCGTTTACTCAAGGCTATGGTTTTTCCAGTGGTCATGTACAGATGTGAGAGTTGGACTGTGAAGAAAGCTGAGTGCCAAAGAATTTATGCTTTTGAACTGCGGTGTTGGAGAAAACTCTTGAGAGTCCCTTGAACTGCTAGGAGATGCAACCAGTCCATTCTAAAGGAGACAAGTCCTGGGTGTTCTACTATGTAAATATATCTACATATATTTGTGTATGTGTATAACTGAATCACTTTGCTATACAGCAGTAATTAACATAACACTACAATTCAACTATGAAAGTAAAATCAAAGTGTTAGTCATTCAGTCATGTCTGACTCTTTGCAACCCCATGGACTGTAGCTCATCAGACTCCTTTGTCCATGGGATGACCCAGGCAATAATCCTGGAGTGTATTGCTGTTTTCTTCTCCAGGGGATCTTTCTGACACAGGGATCAAATCTGGGTCTACTACATTGCAGGCAAACTCTTTACCATCTGACTCACCCAATCAACTATATTTCAATAAAAAATAATTTAAAAACATTTGAAAAGAGCCTAACATAAATGTATATATATGTTAGTCATTCAGTCATGTCCAGCTCTTTGCGACTTCATGGACTGTAGCCCACCAGGCTTCTCTATCCATGAGATTGTCCAAGAATACTGGAGTGGTTGCCATTTCCTTCTCCAAACATCAATGCATAATCCAAAGCAAAGGTTTAAATTGATACTTTGAGATACCCAGGAAGGAGAAGCTCGAACTCAAGAGTCAATACAGAAGAACTGCTGTGAGCACTGGAATGGTAAATCATAGGTTATATAGGTCTATAGTCTACATAGTACAGACTAATGCAGAGTGACTTAAGAACAAAGTAGGAGCTCAGATATCAGTGCTAAGATGTTATGTCCTGAGTCAGTGCAGCAGCAGAACTGTAAGATTGTAAACTTCAAATGGGATTGAACTGGGAACTGTGACAAAGCTGAGCCCACAGTGTACTTCACTAGTCCAGACTGTTTACCCAAGAAAGCATAAGCAAGAGAAATCAGGTGAGGACGAATCTGAGGCAAGAACTAGGATGCGAGTATGTGCTTTGATAAGAGAAAGTGTTTTGCACATAGCAGTAGACAATTCCTATCTTCCTTTTTACTATGAGTTGGGCATCATTGTACGCATGTCCTTTTAACAACAACAAAAAAATTTGATTCTCAAGGACTCATGTGTACCCTTTAGATAAGAACCTATCCAAGCCATACTTTGCAAGATTAAAATGATAACCTTAAGGGATTAAACCGCCCAATAAGCTATATGTTTTTGTAATATCAATAGAGAAATGTTGAAATGTTAACAGCATGGAAGTCTACTTCTTTAGAGAATTCTCTGTGTTTTATAGACCCTCAGAGCTTAGAGGAACAAGAAAGACCATCCATATCAAACTCCTGCTAAATACAGGAATAAACTATACAATCACCCAGACCTCTGGTCATTTAGTATTTATTTAAACATTTCCAGAGCTGAGGTGGTGAAGGCAATAGCACCCCCCTCCAGTACTCTTGCCTGGAAAATCCCATGGATGGAGGAGCCTGGTAGGCTGCAGTCCATGGGGTCTCTAAGAGTCAGACATGACTGAGAAACTTCACTTTCACTTTTCACTTTCATGCATTGGAAATGGAAATGGCAACCCACTCCAGTGTTCTTGCCTGGAGAATCTCAAGGACGGTGGGGGCCTGGTGGGCTGCCGTCTATTGGGTCACACAGAGTGGGACACGACTGAAGCGACTTAGCAGCAGCAGCAGCAGAGCTGAGGCACCCATTCAATTTTCAAATGGTTCCAGTTTTCATATTCCAGCCAAAATTTGCCTTCCTGATAACACATTCTTCTATCTGAGTTTGACTCTTTAGAGCCACTTAGAGAGAAACATTTTCCCTGGTGGCTCAGATGGTAAAGAATCTGCTACAGTGTAGGAGATCTAGGTTCGATCCCTCATCTCCAGGGTCAGGACGATCCCCTGAAGAAAGGAATGGCAACCCATTCCAGTATTCTTGCCTGGAAAATCCCATGGACAGAGGAGCCTGGCAGGCTACAATCCATGGGGTCGCAAAGAGTCAGACACAAAGGAGTGACTAACACACACACACACACATACACACATGTACCCACACACAAATCTAATCCTTCTTTCGTCTAACAGTCCATGATTAGAAAGACAGGAAAGGTCACTGACATTGCCTTTTCAGCTGGTAAAGATTCAAAGATCCCATACATTGGGTTCACATAGAGAAATAAAGTAAAATGGGATGAGAAAGAGAGATCAAAGCTTACCTTGACCATCACAGATTGTTCAGATGGTAAATAAACAGTGTGAAATACACTCGAAAGCCACCTTCTGCAATTTTAGTGGCATGGTTACTAGACTTGAATCTCCCTTCAGGAAAAAACTGTATGTAATTCATTATGTCCCTGGCACATATTAGAAGATCAGATAGTTTGGGGTTAGGTAAGCTTTGTTTTTCAAAGAACCAAAAAAGGTTGAATTAAGGATCAAAGACACGTTTTGAAGAGAATGCAAGGTAAGCCAAACTAAAGACCTATAAGAAAAATTGTCCTGTTATCTTCAACCTATTAACAAGTTGCTAGGAGAAATACTTAAATTCTAATAATATCAGGCTCACAAATGCTTTTCATTGTCTCTATATGTTTATATATAGATGTAACATGCTTTTCATTGTTTCTATATGTTTACGCAGTTTCTAAGAAATGCTGGACTAGGTTGTTTGAATTATACAGCTATGCAGACATAACTTTTAAGCATTTTTAAAAGTTAAAGGGAAAAAAGCAAATGTGATGTGCTTAGTATAGAAGAAAAATAATGGTGATGATAGCTAACATTTATTGACCATTCATTACATACCAGATACTGTGCTGTTTTATATAAATTACTTCCTTTATATCCCATGAGTCATGTATTATCATCTTCATGTTAAAATGAGGGAAATATCATCTTAGAGAGTTTATATAATTTAGCTAAAGTCTCAGAGCAAGTACTGGAACTGAATTAAACTCGGGTCTGAATGACTTCTAAAATGTGTTAATGATACTATTGAAGACATTATTGTCAACAAATTTTCCCATAAAGATGACATCATAGCAAGATTCTTAACATGACTAGTGACCAGAGCCATTTTCATCCTTGTTCTCATGTTCAAATTTTTAATGTAATCATTTTTGTTGAAAGTTGGATTGTTTCCATGAATTTTTCTCTGCTCAGACCCTAAAGGTCTAAAGATTATGCAGTAACTTCAGGAAGCCAAAAGAGGCCCCACTTATCTAAAAATTGGCCCAGTTAGGATATGAAAGCAAAAAAAGTACCAGGCTATTTGCCACTTTCTAGAGGTGCTCTCTTTTCTCTTGCTGTAGTTGAATGACAAATGAAAACTGGCCAAGAGAAAAATTACTTGGTGATGAATTGTGGTCAAAAGTCATGAGAAACACATTTAAAATTGTCTAGAAATAAAGTTGAACTTGTTCCAGCTAGATACATAGACACACCCCAAACAGCTATGACAAACAACTCCATCACAGAACTGCCTATTCCAGAGATTATATTCAATCCTTAGGTTTGGAGTGTAGTAAAAAAACTCACTCATGGAAGTGAGGCCAACTTCATAGAATGTGTCAGCACATTTTCTCATTCAATCTGTATCTACAAATTTTTTTTTAGAAAGAAAGTGAATCACCAGAGAAGTATTTCAGCATTTTATTTTCCTTTTATTCTGTCTAGCCAATTTAGATGTGACTTGATAAGTGGTGAGAGGAACAGGGTTTGGAATTAGAAAGGCATGGATTAAAATTTCCAGCTCTGCCACTTTCTACAAGTTGTGTGATGAGTCAGCTCTACCTCTCTGATCCTCATCAGTAACATGTGCATATTATGTATGAATATGTATTATGTAAATAATGTATATGTATACATATACACACATATATGTTATGTACAACTTACGTGTATGTGTACCCACACATACTTCATAGATTACAAACATTAGTAATACATATATTAAGTACATGCCATAAAATAGGCTTTCAGTAGCAAATATTGCTGTATGGATTTTTCTCCACACTTTTGTGTATATTAGAAATGTCACTTTTCTGTTTAAATTTTGTTAAAGTCTACTTTGAGCCCCTATCCTATTGGGCCAGCAGTAAATTAAATCTCCATTACTGGGCATCTCAAAAGTATTACACAGTACAGAACATTTGGAGAGGAACTTTGATTTTAGGTTTATACCAGTCACCACTGACAAGCTCACATTGGTCCTTTAAAGTTGGAAAAATCAGCAGCTTCTATAAAACACAGGCATAGAACTGACAAATGATAGACCTCATATTTCGCCACACACACAGCACAAACACTTTAGTTTTGATGCTTTGATCCACCATCCCTAACTAGTTACAAGGTCTATCCTCTCATGACCTACTGCTTTTCAAACCCATTTTGAAAGATCTCACCTTAGGACTTTTTGTTCCAGTTAAGCTCTCCAATGAGTTGATGATTTTCAAAACTCAGAAGTTTTACTATTTGTTTGCTTGTTTGTTTTGTGGTAACTTTGGCAACATAAACTATATCCCACACCTAGACACAGTATGGCCTCACTACCCTCTAGAAATAGGAGAGAATACAGAGAACAGAATACATATAACTCCTTCGTGTTTCTTCTAACAATTATAAAAATAAATAATCCCTACCATTTAAGATGCCAGTAGATGATTCTGACCCAGCTGTTTTTATATCATCTCCAAGCAAAATGGTAAAGTGAGTAAAACGGGTCCTTCATTCTACTTTCTTCTCTGCTCATCTTTTAGAGTCCCTTAATCCTATCCAGGTGCGCAGAGCCCTCAAAGATCTTAATGTTCCACACATGCCTAGGGTTACCAATTCATACTGGTTTACATAGGAAAATTCTGATTTTAAAATGGAAAGTGCTGCATCCCTGGAGACTCCTGAAGCCTAGACAAACAGGGAAGGCATAACTTCCCTCCTTAGCACTCCATGTTTTAGAGCTGCTGTTTCTGTTAAAATGCATACTCCTTTTGCCAGCTAATCTGATAAACATATTCAAAATAAGGTATAGATGTGACACCTCTCCCTGATAACATTCTCATTTTAGCTAGGGTATTCAAATTCGAACACAGTTATTTTAGGCAGTGTAGCAGGGCTGATGCCATAAATATAGCAAGGGACTTAGGAGACTTTTATGGTACTTGAAATCTTACCATTTGGGTGTCACCCACTTGGCCTACAAGTAGAGCTAACAGTTGGACCTGATGGTACTACGTCTCACTCTCAAACACCTGGCTTAAAAAAAAAAAAAAATCTGAGAATGTTGAAAATACCAGTACCTAGCAAAAGAGACACAGATATATAGAACAGCCTTTTGGACTCTGTGGGAGAGGGCGAGGGTGGAATTATTTGGGAGAATGGGATTGAAACATGTATATTATCATATGTGAAATGAATCACCAGTCCAGGTTCGATGCATGATACTGGATGCTCAGGGCTAGTGCACTGGGATGAATCAGAAGGATGGGATGGGGAGGGAGGTGGGAGGGGCGTTCAGAAAAAAAAAAAGATACATATATATATATATGAGTACCTAGACCTTTTACCTTGGGCTTCCCAGATGGCACTAGTGGTAAAGAATCCACCTGTCAATGCAGGAGATATAAAGACATGTGGGTTCGATCCTTAGGTCAGGAAGATCCCCTGGAGGAGGGCATGGCAACCCACTCCAGTATTATTGCCTGGCAAAATTTTACAGCTTTAGGCTTGTATCATGCATCATTGAGTCATTAAATAGGAAACATCTGTTTGAATTTGCAAGAAAGTATCAAAAAAGACTTCTTAACAAATCTCATCAAAACTCAGAAAAAGCAGGACAACCAGCAGGTCTAAGGGGTTATATTATGACCATCTCCACATTCAGAAGATTCTAGGAATGTCTTGTAATCTGTGCTAAGAATGTCTTGTAATCAGTGCCGATATTCTATTTGCCACCTCTGGTGCTAGTGATGCAGAAATGAAATCATGGATTTTAATTTGATTAAAAATGTAAGTGCCCTAATTTTACAGTACTAGGAATATCTTGTTTTTATTGATTGTATAGAGCTTCTCCATCTTTGGCTGCATAGAATATAATCTATCTGATTTCGGTGTTGACCACCTGGTGATATCCATGGGTAGAGTCTTCTCTTGTGTTGTTGGAAGAGGGTGTTTTCCATGACCAGTGCATTTACTTGGCAAAACTCTATTAGTCTTTGCCCTGCTTCATTCCACATTCCAAGGCCAAATTTGCCTGTTACTCCAGGTGGTTCTTGACTTCCTACTTTTGCATGCCAGTTCTTTACAATGAAAAAGACACCTTTTGGGGGTCTTAGTTCTAAAAGGTCTTGTAGGTCTTCATAAAACCATTCAGCTTTGGCTTCTTCAGCATTACTGGTTGGGGCATAGACTTGGATAATTGTGACACTGAATGGTTTGCCTTGAAAATGAACAGAGATCATTCTGTCGTTTTTGAGATTGCATCCAAGTACTGCATTTCGGACTCTTTTGTTGACCATGATGGCTACTCCATTTCTTCTGAGGGATTCCTGCCCACAGTAGTAGATATAATGGTCATCTGACTTAAATTCACCCATTCCAGTCCATTTTAATTCGCTGATTCCTAGAATGTCAACGTTCCCCCTTGCCATCTCTTGTTTGACTATTTCCAATTTGCCTTGATTCATGGACCTGACATTCCAGGTTCCTATGCAATATTGCTCTTTACCTGCCTCTTGAGAAATCTGTATGCAGGTCAGGAAGCAACAGTTAGAACTGGATATGGAACAACAGATTGGTTCCAAATAGGAAAAGGAGAACATCAAGGCTATATATTGTCACCCTGCTTATTTAACTACCGGGGTCCAGCCCCGGTGGATCCAGGGTGATTCGAAGCTGGGGACGGAGTAGGCAGCCTAGGAAAAACGTATTTAATTACAGATAGAGAGGGATTAGGAATTTAGCAGAGGAAAAGAGGCCGAATAACTTGATTAACACAGGGTGCCAATCACCACCTACGTAGGCCGCAGGCGTCTTCTCGTTCTTCCGAAGGAGAGGAGGCACTGAGGCCCCCCAGTCCTATCTTAGAAGCCCAGGCAGAATTAGTAGGCTTGGTGGGTCCTATGCACCAGATGGGAATTCAGCCAGAAAATAGTAAGAGAGAGAGAAAGGGGCTGAATAACTTGGCTTACGTGGGGTACCAATAAAATTCCAGACAAGGAATTTGCACCATCTGGATGGCGGGCACCCACGCTCCAGATGGGAATTCAGCCAGAAAATTGGGGAGCAGAGAAGAACGACATGAGGGAATCAGTCTTTCTGGCACTGATCCGATTTCTTTATTTTTCGGGTTTGTTTATATACTTTTTGTTACACATAGGGATGAATACAGAGTCACGGGGGGTCAGCAGACCTGAACCTTGTCACAATCAGGTGTTTCATATAAAATTATACAAAGGTCTTATGAGTTTTTACATCATCTTCTGACCATGAGGTCTGCTGACATTTTATGGCCCTTTCTGATACTAGTCAGTTAACCAGAAAGCTTACTTTTCCAGGAGTGATTTTTTCCAGGCACCACCCTCCAAATAAAGTTGCATTCCTATAGGGTGAGGGTGCAGTGAGTTACAATCAAGAAAGGAATTTACTTAACCTAAGGTTTAACGTGATTAGTCTTAAAGGTTAATACTTATTTCTCTTATATGCTTAAAGGTTAATACTTATTTCTCCTATATCCTAGTTATACTTATTATGAGGGCAGGGAATATGGAGATTTAGCAGCAAACATCAGTCCAACAAATGAAAATCCTTCACCAATGTTCCCTTTACAATCTATTTAGTCTTAAGATAGTGATAAGGTTACATTTTTGCATAGCAAGGACACAGTGACTTATAACAAAGTACAGTAGTCTATAACAAAAGAGAAAATTCATTAACTCAAAAAGTCTAATATTGCTAACATCAAAAACTACTATATTTCCTTTTCTATATTCCAAATACATTGATTAATATATTCTCAGGTGCCTAAGGATATGAAGGCCTGTGGGCAATCAAATGAGAAAAGCCTTGTGCTAATACTCCAAACTCTCTGTGCTGTTTATGGTTGAGAGGTTGTCACACAAGCTAGTCTGTCAGCAGAGAGGTTTGACCTGAGCCACCCTTGTCACACCCAAGGCAGGGAATTAGCAGTAATTATTGGCATGACAAATGAAAAAACCCTTCACCAATATTATTCCTAATCAACCCATTAATACTATACTAATAATCTTCTAACTTCTCAAAAGAGTCTGTATTTAGAAAGTTTTAAAGCATCCCATGCCTCTCACAGTTGGGAGGCTGTAAACAATCACATGAGGCTGGACAACCTGATCAGGCAGGCTAGAGAACCTTCAGAGTTTGTAAGCTGAAACACTCTTATCACGCCCAGGAATTTTTATTAACTGGGGCTGCAAGTTAACTCCTTCTCCGAGAGAAATGGTTATGGGGGAGAGCTCCCTGTAAAATACTCTGGTTTGGGGGTAGATGCTTGGGAACAGGGGATCTCCTGAGGCTTGATCACGCCTTTGCATATGCCAAGCTTCTTTTTCCTCATGACCTTTGCCATGGGTGGAGTTTCTCACACTGGCTCCCAACATTTAACTTATATGCAGAGTACATCATGAGAAACGCTGGGCTGGAAGAAACACAAGCTGGAATCAAGATTGCCAGGAGAAATATTAATAACCTCACGTATGCAGATGACACCACCCTTATGGCAGAAAGTGAAGAGGAGCTAAAAAGCTTCTTGATGAAAGTGAAAGAGGAGAGTGAAAAAGTTGCTTAAAGCTCAACATTCAGAAAACGAAGATCATGGCATCCGGTCCCATCACTTCATGGGAAACAGATGGAGAAACAGTGAAACAGTGTCAGACATTATTTTTAGGGGCTCCAAAATCACTGCAGATGGTGACTGCAGCCATGAAATTAAAAGACGCTTACTCTTTGGAAGAAAAGTTATGACCAACCTAGATAGCATATTCAAAAGCAGAGACATTACTTTGCCGACTAAGGTCCATCTAGTCAAGGCTATGGTTTTTCCTGTGGTCATGTATGGATGTGAGAGTTGGACTGTGAAGAAGGCTGAGCGCCGAAGAATTGATGCTTTTGAACTGTGGTGTTGGAGAAGACTCTTGGGAGTCCCTTGGACTTCAAGGAGATCCAACCAGTCCATTCTGAAGGAGATCAGCACTGGGATTTCTTTGGAAGGAGTGATGCTGAAGCTGAAACCTCAGTACTTCGGCCACCTCATGCGAAGAGCTGACTCATTGGAAAAGACTCTGATGCTGGGAGGGATTGGGGGCAGGAGGAGAAGGGGACAACAGAGGATAAGATGGCTGGATGGCATCATGGATTCAATGGACGTGAGTCTGAGTGAACTCTGAGAGATGGTGATGAACAGGGAGGCCTGGCGTGCTGTAATTCATGGGGTCGCAAAGAGTCGGACATGACTGAGCGACTGAACTGAACTGAACTGAACTGTGGAATATCTTGTAATTAGGAAAGTCACCAGGCTGCTAATCATTATAGTACAGGTACTGAGGTCATGGGAGAGAAACTGAAGCATATATCAAACAAAGGTCTCTAGTTCAGATGTAATTGGCATTAGATATCAATTATAAATAAGACATCATATAGATGGTGGGCAAGAGATAATGGTGAGGCTACCAGAGGACTCTTGGTTCTCAAATCAACATGCAAACAAATGTTATAGTGTCTTCATTGTGGAATGCAATGCTGCTGACCAGAAAGAATTGATCACTCTGCAAAAATTCAAATAAAAATCCCTGAGTTTCCCATTTTTACTGTATTAATCAGCAAGAGTATATGAGGGAGTGTCTGCTTATCTAAACTCTCAAATGCTCCAAAGCAGTGGCTGTCAATGTTGACAACATGTGAAAATCAACCAGGGAGCTTTGAAAACAGAATCTACAGCCTGGGCCACCCCATAACATTAGCAATTTTGATTTAAGGGGTCTAAGGTAAGGTTGTGTATGCATGTATGCCAAGTCATTTCAGTTGTGTCTGACTCTTTACAAACCTATAGACCATAGCCAATCAGGCTCCTCTGTCCATGGGATTCTCCAGGCAACAATATTGGAGTGGGTTGCCATGCTCTCCTCCAGGGGATCTTCCCAATCCAGGAACTGAATCCAGGTCTCTCATGTCTCCTGCTTTTTCATGTTGGTTCTTTACCACTAGCACCACCTGGAAAGCCTAGTTGAGGATATCTATTCATTTTTTAACATGTGTAAACCATGGATATGAACAATGGATAATATATAATCTATGTCCTAAGGATATTAAAGTACAAAAAAAAAAAAAAACTAGTCAATGTTCAATTTTTCAAAAACTATAGTTTTTCTGTTCTCTACACACCAAAAAAAAAAAAAGTATAGAAAGACCTCTATTATAATAATCACCCTGCAAGTCAGTCTTATCACAACATCTATATATTGCTGATGGGTAACACCACAGTGCCATGTACCAAGATGCTGAAGATATCCCCAAGGATTTGAGTAGATAGATAGATGATTGATAGATAAATAGATAGAGATAGCATATATCTCATTTCTGTCAGATCATTTTATTTCTCTCCTTCAGTTCTTATCTGGTCATAACAAAGATTTGGAACAATGGACTAACGACAGCTCAAGCAGGCAGGATTTCTCAGTCCCTGTCTCATCATGGCAAGGATTTGAAACAACGGACTGGTTACAGCTCAAGCAGACAAATCTTTTATTAAACAGAAAGTGTAGATTACAATCCCAAAACTTGGGAGCCAGCTGACCCCAAAGGAGTGGCCGTGACCCTTCTTGGCTTCCTTTTATATACTCCCTGTCTTCTCCTCTTGGTACGGCCCTGTGCAAAATGAAAGGATCATATGCACAAGGCCAGTCAGGGAAGGGGGCATATCTGGGCACATGCAAAATTGGGCTTTTACATATTTACATCTAGGTGGATGTGGACTGAGCGTTTTGACTAACAGTTGCAAGTTACATAACAACAGGTTCCATCACCCAGCTTTCTCATAATTCCAGCTTTTACAATCAGATATATGTATATATATAATATTTGAGTGAGTGTTACATCCTCAATCATGTCTGACTCTTTGGAACCCCATGAACTGTAGCCCCCAGCTTTCTCAGTCCATGGAATTTTCCAGATAAGAATACTGGAGTGGGTTGCTATTTCTTACTCTAGGGGATCTTCCTGACCCAGGGATCGAATCCATGTCTCTTGTGTTTTTGTATTGGCTTGTGGATTCTTTACCACTGTGCCACCTGGGAAGCCCATGTAGAATATTTATGAATACTTAATTGGCTCCTAGCTGCCTAAGGTTACTTGAAGACACAATTGTGTATCAAATGCACATGTGTGCCAGAGTTGGAGAAGCCCTTTGTGGTTATGCACTCAGGGTGCATGTGCACGAGTTGGAAAAGTTTCTGTGGTTATTTTATAGCATATCTGTGAACTCTCCTTGGAGAGTGTCTGGGATTGGGTTTAGAGATTAGAATGCACCCTTTTCAGCTAGGCCACCCCTCATTGCTCGTGTTTAACGTCCTACCTAACATTTCCAACAAAGAGATAAACAAAGACAGAGATAAATTTATTATGAGGAAGTGGCTCATGTGATGAAGGAGGCTGAGAAGTCCTAAGATCTTCAGTCAGGAAGCTGGAGATCCAGGAGAGTCAATGGTGTAAATTCCAGTCCAAAATCCAGCAGCATCAAGCTCTAAAAAATGCTGATGATTAATGACATGTTCAAAGGCAGGAAAAGACGAATGCCCCAGGCCAAACAATCAGGAAAGGAGAAGTTACTTCCTACTTAACCTTTTTGTTTTACTTAGATCTTCAATGATTGGATGTGGTCTATTCAAATTATGGAAGGAAATCTGTTTTACTTATCCCACTGATTCAAATGTTAATCTCATTCAAAAATGCAAGGATTCTTCAATATTCACAACTCAATCAATGTGATACACCAAATTAACAAATTGAAAGACAAAAATAATATGATTATCTCAATAGATACAGAGAAAGCCTTTGACAAAATTCAACATTCATTTATGATAAAAAAAAAAAACCCTCCAGAAAGCAAGCATAGAAGGAACATACCTCAACATTAATAAAAAGCCATATATGATAAACCCAGAGCAAATACTATCTTCAATGATGAAAAATTGAAAGCATTCTCCCTAATGTCAGGAACAAGACAAGGATGCCCACTCTCAACACTACTATTCAACATAGTTTTGGAAGTTTTTACCACAGCAATCAGAGAAGAAAAAGAAATAAAAGGAATCCAGATTGAAAAAGAAGTAAAACTTTTACTGTTTGCAGATTACATGATCATCTACATAGAAAACGCTAAAGACTCCACCAGAAAATTACTAGAGCTAATCAATGAATATAGTAAAGTGGCAGAATATAAAATTAACACACAGAAATCCCTTGTATTCCTAAACACTGACAATGAGAAAACAGAAAGAGAAATTAAGGAAACAATTCCATTCACCATTGCAACGGAAAGAATAAAATACTTGGGAATATATCTACCTAAAAAGACCTATATATAGAAAACTAGAAAAACATTGATGGAAGAAATCAAAGATGACACAAATAGGTGGAGAAATATACCATGCTCATGGATCAGAAGAATCAATATAGTGAAAATAAGTATACCACACAAAGCAATCTATAGAGTCAATGCAATCCCTATCAAACTACCAGTGGTATTTTTCAGAGAGCTAGAACAAATAATTTCACAATTTTTTGTATGGAAATACAAAAAAAAAAAAAAACCTCAAATAGCTAAAGCAATGTTGAGAAAGAAGAATGGAACTGGAGGAATCAACCTGCCTGATTCCAAACTATACTACAAAGCTACAGTCATCAAGACATCATGGTAGTGGCACAAAGACAGAAATATATATCAATGAAACAAAACAGAAAGCCCAGAGAGAAATCCATGCACCTATGGACACCTTCTGTTTGACAAAGGAGGCAAGAATATACAATGGAGAAAAGACAATCTCTTTTACAAGTGGTGCTGGGAAAACTGGTCAACCACTTGTAAAAGAACAGAATTAGAGCACTTTTTTTCTAATACTATACACAAAAATAAACTCAAAATAGATTAAAGATCTAAATGTAAGACCAGAAACTATAAAACTCATAGAGGAAAACAGGCAAAACACTCCCTGACATAAATCACAGCAGGATCCTCTAAGACCCACCTCCAAGAGTAATGGAAATAAAAGCAAAAATAAACAAATGGGGCCTAATTAAACTTAAAAGCTTTTGCACAGTGACAGAAACTATAAGCAAGGTGAAAAGACAGCCTTCAGAATGGGAGAAAATAATAGCAAACAAAGCAACTGACAACGAATTAATCTCAAAAATATACAAGCAGCTCATGCAGCTCAATTCCAGAAAAATAAATGACTCAATCAGAAATGGGCCAAAGACATTTCTACAAAGAAGACATACACATGGCTAAGAAATACATGAAAAGATGCTCAATGTCACTCATCAGAGAAATGCAAAGAAAAACCACAATGAGGTACCATCTCACACTGGTCAGAATGGCTGATATGAAAAAGTCTACAAACAATAAATGTTAGAGAGGGTGTGGAGGAAAGGGAACCCTCTTACACTGTTGGTGGGAATGCTACTAGTACAGCCACTATGTAGAACAGTGTGGAAATCCCTTAAAATATTGGAAATAGAACTGCCATGCAACATAGCAATCTACACACTGAGGAAACCAGAATTGAAAGAGACATATATCCCAATGTTCATCACAGCACTATTTACAACAGCTAGGACATGGAAGCAACCTAGATGTCCATTGGCAGATGAATGGATAAGAAAGTATGGTACATATAAACAATGGATTATTAGTCAGCCATTAAAAAGAATGTATTTGAATCAGTTCGAATGAGGTGGATGAAACTGGAGCCTATTATACAGAGCGAAATAAGTCTGAAAGAAAAACACCAATACAGTATGTTAATGCATATATATGGAATTAAGAAAGATGGTAATGGTGACCCTATACACGAGACAGCAAAAGAGACACAGATATAAAGAACAGACTTTTGGACTCTGTGGGAGAAGTTGACAGTGGGATGATTTGAGAGAATAGAATTGAAACATGTATATTACCACATGTGAAATAGATTGCCAGTCTAGGTTCAATGCATGAGACAGGGCACTCAGGACCAGTGCACTGGGATGATCCTGAGGGCTGGGATGGGAAGGGAGGTGAGAGGGGATTCAGGATGGGGACACATGTACACCAATGGCTGATTCATGTCATGTATGGCAAAAACTATGACAATAGTGTAAGGTAATTACCTTCCAATTAAAATAAATTAATTTATTTATAATTAATTATTTTTTAAAACTTAGGGAAAAAAAGAAAGAAAATGTGAACAGACAGACCCTGAAAAGTGTCTGACCAAATATCTGTGCACACTTTATCCCAGTGAAGCTTGACACATAAAATCATCACACTAATGTAAGATCAAAATATGATTCAAAGGTGGAAGTTCAGACTTGAAAAAATCAAAAATTTTGTATTGTTACAAAACTTACATAAAATAATACTTGAAAAAGAAAACGAAAATCACCAAGAAGAGTAATTGATTATTCCAATCACTGTTATTTAAGTTAAGTTCAGTCGCTCAGTAGTGTCTGACTCTTTGCGACCCCATGAATCGTAGCACATCAGGCTTCCCTGTCCATCACCAAATCCCGGAGTTCACTCGGACTCACGTCCATCGAGTCAGTGATGCCATCCAGCCATCACATCCTCCATCGTCCCCTTCTCCTCCTGCCCACAATCCCTCCTGGCATCAGAGTCTTTTCCAATGAGTCAACTCTTCGCATGAGGTGACCAAAGTACTGGAGTCTCAGCTTCAGCATCATTCCTTCCAAAGAAATCCCAGGGCTGGTCTCCTTCAGAATGGACTGGTTGGATCTCCTTGCAGTCCAAGGGACTCTCAAGAGTCTCCAACACCACAGTTCAAAAGCATCAATTCTTCGGCGCTCAGCCTTCTTCACAGTCCAACTCTCACATCCATACATGACCACAGGAACAACCATAGCCTTGACTAAAAGGAACTTAGTCAGCAAAGTAATGTCTCTGCTTTTGAATATGCTATCTAGGTTGGTCATAACTTTTCTTCCAAGGAGTGTCTTTTAATTTCATGGCTGCAATCACCATCTTCAGTGATTTTGGAGCCCCAAAAATCAAATCTGACACTATTTCCAGTGTTTCCCCATCTATTTCCCATGAAGTGATGGGACCGGATGCCATAATCCTTGTTTTCTGAATGTTGAGGTTTAAGCCAATTTTTTCACTCTCCACTTTCATTTTCATCAAGAGGCTTTTTAGTTCCTCTTCATTTTCTGACATAAGGGTAGTGTCATCTCCATATCTGTGGCTATTGATATTTCTCCTGGCAATCTTAACTTCAGCTTGTGCATCTTCCAGCCCAGCGTTTTTCATGATATACTCTGCGTATAAGTTAAATAAGCAGGGTGACAATATACAGCCTTGATGTTCTCCTTTTCCTATTTGGAAACAGTCTGTTGTTCCATGTCCAGTTCTAACTGTTGCTTCATGACCTGCATATAGGTTTCTCAAGAGGCAGGTCAGGTGGTCTGGTATTCCCATCTCTTCCAGAATTTTCCACAGTTTATTGTGATCCACACAGTCAAAGGCTTTGGCATAGTCAATAAAGCAGAAATAGATAATTTTCTGGAACTCTCTTGCTTATTCCATGATCCAGCTGATGTTGGCAATTTGAACTCTGGTTCCTCTGCCTTTTCTAAAAACAGCTTGATCATCAGGGAGTTCACGGTTCATGTATTGCTGAAGCCTGGCTTTGAGAATTTTGAGCATTACCTTACTAGCATGTGAGATGAGTGCAATTGTGTGGTAGTTTGAGCATTCTTTGGCATTGCCTTTCTTTGGGATTGGAATGAAAACTGACCTTTTCCAGTCCTGTGGCCACTGCTGAGTTTTCCAAATTTGCTGGCATATTGAGTGCAGCACTTTCACAGCATCATCTTTCAGGATTTGAAGTAGCTCCACTGGAATTCCATCACTTCCACTAGCTTTGTTCATAGTGATGCTTTCTAAGGCCCACTTGGCTTCATATTCCAGGATGTCTGGCTCTAGGTGAGTGATCACACCATCGTGAATATCTTGGTCATGAAGATCTTTTTGTACAGTTCTTCCGTGTATTTTTGCACCTCTTCTTAATATCTTCTGGTTCCGTTAGGTCCATACCATTTCTGTCCTTTATCGAGCCCATTCTTGTATGAAATGTTCCCTTGGTAGCTCTAATTTTCTTGGAGAGATCTCTAGTCTTTCCCATTCCATTGTTTTCCTATATTTCTTTGTATTGATGGCTGAGAAAGGCTTTCTTATCTTTTATTGCTATTCTCTGGAACTCTGCATTCAGATGCTTATATCTTTCCTTTTCTCCTTTGCTTTTTGCTTCTCTTCTTTTCACGGCTATTTGTAAGGCCTCCTCAAACAGCCATTTTGCTTTTCTTTTCCATGGGGATGGTCTTGAGCCCTGTCTCCTATACAGTGCCACAAACTTCCACCCATAGTTCATCAGGCACTCTATCCATCAGATCTACTCCCTTAAATCTATTTCTCATTTCTTCTGTGTAATCATAAGGGATTTGATTTAGGTCATTCCTGAATTATCTAGTGGTTTTCCCTACTTTCCTCAATTTAAGTCAGAATATGGCAATAAGGTATTCATGATCTGAGCCACAGTCAGCTCCCTGTCGTGTTTTTGCTTACTGTATAGAGCTTTTCCATCTTTGGCTGCAAAGAATATAATCAATCTGATTTCAGTGTTGACCATCTGGTGATGTCCATGTGTAGAGTCTTCTCTTGTGTTGTTGGAAGAGGGTGTTTGCTATGACCAATGTGTTCTCTTGGCAAAACTCTTAACTAGCCTTTGCCCTGCTTCATTCTATATTCCAAGGGCAAATTTGCCTGTTACTCCAGGCGTTTCCTGACTTCCTACTTTTGCATTCCAGTCCCAAATAATGAAAAGGACATCTTTTGGGGGCGTGAGTTCTAAAAGGTCTTGTGCGTCTTCATAGAACTGTTCAACTTCAGTTTATTCAGCGTTACTGGTTGGGGCATAGGCTTGGATTACCATAATATTGAATGGTTTGCCTTGGAAATGAACAATCATTCTGTCTTCTTGAGATTACATCCAAGTACTGCATTTCAGACTCTTTTGTTGACCATGATGGCTACTCCATTTCTTCTAAGGGATTCCTACCCATAGTAGTAGATACAATGGCCATCTGAGTTAAATTCACCCATTCCAGTCCATTTTAGTTTACTGATTCTTAGAATGTCGACATTCCCTCTTGCCATCTTCTGTTTGACCACTTCCAATTTGCCTTGATTCGTGAACCTTCACATTCCAGGTCCCTATGCAATATTACTCTTTACAGCATTGGACCTTATTTCTATCACCAGTCACATCCACAACAAGGTATTGTTTTTGCTTTGGCTCCATCCCTTCATTCTCTCTGGAGTTATTTCTCCACTGATCTCCACTAGCATTTTGGGCACCTACCGACCCAGGGAGTTCCTTTTACAGTATCCTATCATTTTGCCTTTTCATACTGTTCAGGTGGTTCTCAAGGCAAGAATACTGAAGTGGTTTCCCATTCCCTTCTTCAGTGGATCACATTCTGTCAGACCTCTCCACCATGACCAGCCCATCTTGGGTGGCCCCACAGGGCATGGCTTAGTTTCACTGAGTTAGACAAAGCTGTGGTCCTAGTGTGATTGGATTGACTAGTTTTCTGTGGTTCTGGTTTCAGTGTGTCTGCCCTCTGATTCCCTCTCACAACACCTACCATCTTACTTGGTTTTCTCTTACCTTGGACATGGGGTATCTCTTCTTGGCTGCTCCAGCAAAGCACAGCCACTGCTCCTTACCTTGGATGAGGGGTATCTCCTCATTGCCACCCCTCCTGACCTTGAACATGGAGTAGCTCCTCTCTGCCCTCCTGTGCCCGTGCAGCCACCACTCCCTGGACATGGGGTTGCTCCAAGAGGTATCATGCACATATCTGAGATTGTTGATGTTTCTCCCGCCTATGTTGATTCCAGCTTGTGCTTCGTCCAGCCCAGCATTTCTCATGATGTGCTGAGCATATCGGTTAAACAAACAGGGTGACAGCAAACAGCCCTGTCCTACTCCTTTCTCACACTTGAACAGATCAGTTGATCCATGCAGAGTTCTAACTGTTGCTTCTTTAACTGCATACAGGTTTCTCAGGGAACAGGTAAGATGGTGTGGTATTCTCATCTCTTTAAGAGCTCTCCACAGTTTATTATAATCCACACAGGCAAAGGCTTTAGTGTAGTTGATGAAACATAGGTAGATGTTCTTTTCTGTAAGTCCCTTGCTTTGTTTATGATCCAGCAAATGCTGGTGACTTGATCTCTACAAGTAGGGGTGTGGATGGGCATATTAAAAAAAAATGGGAAAATAAACATCTAAAAAGTTATCCATTCCATGTGACTATCTAAGAACAAAATCCTCAACTTATTACTATATTACCCATTCTTCAGAAATCTGTAACCTTGCTTCACTGATGAAATAGAGAGGAAAATTCACACCCCAGTATTTTCCAATCAGATATTATTAGAGGTGGGGCATGAAAAAAGTTAACTTTCTTTTGCTTTTCCCTCTTGAGTGAAATGATATGTTTACAAAAAAAAAGAACTGCAATTGAGCCAATACAAGCCATAGAGTGCCAAGCTAGAGAAAGCTCCTAGCATGAGTGCATGCTAAGTTGCTTCAGTTGTGTCTGACTCTTTGCTACTCTATGGACTGTAGCCCATCAGGTTCCTCTGTCTGTGGGATTCTCCAGGTAAGAATACTGGAGTCCGTTGTCATGTACTCCTCCCGGGAATCTTCCTAACCCAGTATCTAACCTGAATCTCTTATGTTTCCTCCATTAGCAGGAGAATTCTGTACCACTAGAACCACCTGGGAAGCCCATAGAAGGCTTCCTATGTATTTGTAATTCTACCAAGCAATATGCTTCCCATTTATGGAAAATCATAAAGCAACTAAAGAGAATACACACCCTAGTGATATATTGTTCTATGTAATTGGTTCTTGAAGATTTTCACAAGTTTTATCCAACAGGTTGGAAAATGCTTTTATGCCTCGTTGCCTATTATCTAACTCAGTTTTATGATAACATATTCTTTCCTCCTAAATGCTTTAGCTTTCCAATTGGTGAAACAGCTTTTAAAAAGAAAAATATATATTTTATTTGCCACTATCCTGATTTTGTATCATTACTTCACAAATCAGTCATACTCCATAGTAAATAAGATAAAGGAATACAAATGAGTGAAACCTATTAACTTATTTATCTCCCTTAATAATAGTACTGAAGCAAATATAGTTGTTTTCCTACAGATGATGAAAGTGGAGTAAATAGATAAATATGTGCAATAGACACAAATTGAAAATATTGCAGATTTACTGGGACTTGAATGATTGGTGAGTTACTGTATGCAGCACATCTCTAGTTATGATGAATGGCACTGCATACAACAAAACTCTGGTAAATTTTAAATGGAGGGTTAGGAAAGAAATTAACCATTTCTAGACCCTTAAGCATAGCCCTACGTAAGAACATGCTGCCCAACTAGTCTTATTTTTTTTTTCCAATGAGGCTTACCTTTAAAATGGAAAATATGTGGATTTTGCTCTTCAAATTGACAAATATTTTAAAATGGAAATATCTAGTATCTGTAAAGGTGCCAAGAAAAAGGCACTCTTATTCATCACTGGAAGGGAATGTAAATTACAAGAAGGGAATTTTATAATCTTAAGCCATGTATCAAAAGTCTTAATAATTTGTATACTCTGCCCTAGCAATTTCTCTTCTAGGAACATGTCATAAATAAATATTGTAGAAGTAAAAAATTGGGAAAAGATTAACTACAAAATTGTTCACTACAGTATTTGATAATATGGAAAATTTAGAAGCAACACTTGTGCATCAATTAAATAATTTTTTGTGAATTCACAAGAAAAAATAAAGCCACAAAAATGCATTGTAAGAGTTTATTTGAAGAGATGAAATATTCCCATTTTTACTAAATGAATAAAAGCAAGTTACTAAATAATATGATTCCACTTTTATAAAAGTATATAAAAATGTTAGCAGTAGGTCCTCTTGGTGATGAATTTGAGTGGTTTTTATTTTTTATCTGTATTTTCTATAATATGATTTGTTATTTTATATTGAGAACAAAAAGTAATTTTAAAAGAGTAAGTATGAAGAAAAAGAGATATGAATTTCTGTTGAGGGACTGGCTAATATGGAGAAAAGAAAATATAGTCCTTTTAACTAGTTTAAAAAACTCTGGCTGTTTTAACTAGTTTAAAAAACTCTGGCTGTTTTTTATAAATGTAATCAAGATGAAATAACCTAATAAAAGGTTGACAGAATTCAGCAAACAAATTTTCAATGAAACAATAAATCACAGCCATAAAATATTTTAATTTTCAGTTGTTTGAGATTACACCAAGATGATAATACTCCACCTGAAAACATCAGTATATTGAATAAGATGTGGATTATATAATACTGCTAGTTGAGTTTAAATGAAACAAATTACAAGTATGAAATCAAAGGAAGATATAAATTAGAATTTTGGCAAAGGATAAGAGTAGGATAACACGAAAGCTTTTTACTCTTTCTTCTTGGGCTAAGCTTCTTATCTAATCTCAAATAATTCTTATTCACAGTCAAATAATACGTCATCACAAATTTTTCTACTGTCTCTTGGCATTTTTCATCTTGACCCAAAACTGAACCTAAAGTCTGTTTTTGTGGAATAAGTCAAACTGTCAATTCTTTGCTGGAATATACAGGCTTGGTCTGCAAGCAGCCTTCTTATTGACACCCTTGTTCTGATAGATATTTCAAGTTGAGCAGTATCATTTTGATCAGTAGGATGGCTTGGAGATTTCTAAACAAGGCAAAAAGTATTTAAGAATAAGCTAGTGGAGCTAATCCTTCTGAATCTGCAGCCCCTAGTTTGATTTAAAATAAGTTTTCTTTTCAAAATCAGACTGTTACCATATAGCAGTAAATATGTGACTTATTCTTCGGGGAACTTAAAGGGAAGAGTCTAATAGCCAAGCTATGTATATTAGTCAAGTTAAGCTAAACTATGCTGTGATAGTGGTAACAAAAAAACACTAAAATATCAGTGACTTAAAATAACAAATGTGTATTTCTTGCTCATGCTACATTTCCCTCATGGGTTGCTGGAGGTGGAGGTGGTGGTGGAAAGGTGCTTTTCTCATTGTCGTTGCTCAGAGATCACTCACTGACTCTGACTGACAGAGTAACTACCATATTAAACATTTCCTGTCGCAGACTCAGAGGGAAATAAACCTAGGAAACATCTCACTCAGGCAAGTAAATATTCTGGCCCTCTGACCTTGAAATAGAAACTTAGAAATAAAAAGTGAAGTATATCACTTTTGCTCCCAACAAACTGCCCAAAACTAATTACATGGCTCCACAAAACCATGAGGGAGCCACAAAGTACAATCCTACATTAGGCCCAGAGAGGGAAGTGAGCAAGAACCATTTGCAGAAAAACATCAGTGAATACCCTACCAAGTTTTCCTTTCAATTATTCAAATCCAATCTGTCAAAACTGAGTGTGTGCATATGTATATGACAAGAGAATGATTTATACGCACATACATAATTTATCATTCTCCCCTATTGGGAAGATTCCCTGGGGAAGAAAATGGCAACCCATTCCAGTATTCTTGCATGGAAAATCCCATGGATGGCATAGCCTAGCTATAGTCCATGGGGTCGCAAAGAGTCGGACACGACTGAGCGACTTCATTTTTACTTTCTTTCCCATACTTAATTATATGTTCCCATTTCTCTTCATACTTTAAAAGCTATTTATTTGATAACTGCCTTTCAATAAATATTATTATGCAATAACTCTGTGAATAATATTTATTATAAACTGCCATGCTCATTGAGAATATGCATTTCAATAATTACCTTAAATGTGAATGGAATAAATGCTCCAACTAAAAGACATAGACTGGATGAATGCAGACAAAAACAAGACCCATATATACAAGACACCCACATCGTATTTAGAAATACATAAAGACTGAAAGTTAGGGGATGGAAAAAGATATTCTGTGTAAATGGAAATAAAAAGAAGGCTAGAGTAGCAATACTCATATCAGGCAAAATAGAATTTAAAATATAGACTGTTACAAGAGACAAGGAAAGACACTACATGATCATCAAAGGACTATCCCACAAAGAAGATATAACAATTGTAAATATATATGCACACAATATAGGAGCACATCAATATATAAGGCAAACACTAAGAGCCATAAAGGAGAAATCAGCAATAACACAAAGTGGGGGATTTTAACACCCCACTTTCATCAATGGACAGATTACCTAGACAGAAGATCAATGAGGAAACACAGACCTTAAATGACACATTAGACAAGATATATTTAATTAACATTTACAGAGCATGCCATCCAAAGGCAGCAGAATACACATTCTTTCTAAGTGCAGATGAAACATTCTCCAAGACTGATCACCTGCTGAGTCACAAAGCAAGCCTTGGTAATTTTAAGAAAATTGAAATTACATCAAGCATCTTTTCTAACGACAACACTATGAGATTAGAAATCAACTACAAATTTAAAAAATAATAAATAAAAAAAAAAAAAAAAATGCAAACATGTTGAGGCTAAACAATATGCCACTAAACAACCAATGGGTCACTGGATAAATCAAAGAGTAAATCAAAAAATACCAAGAGACAAATGAAAATGAATGCACTGTAATTGAAAATCTATGAGATGAAGCAAAAGCAGTTAAAGGAGGAAAGTTTATAGCAATACAATCTTACTTTAGGAAACAAAAAATTCAAGTAAACTACCCAAACTTACATCTAAAGTAACTAGAAAATGAAGAACCAATAAAACCCAAGTTAATAGAAAGAAATCATAATGATAGAGCAGAAATAAATGAAATGGAAATGAATAAAAAGAATAAAGATCTATGAAACTAAACGTTGATTCATTGATAAGGTAAACAAAATTGAAAACCTTTAGTCAGACTCATTAAGAAAAAAAAAGAAATCAATAAACTTCTAAATAAAAAGAAGTTACAATAGACACCACAGAAATACAAAGAATCAAACTAGACTACCACAAGCAACAATATGCCAATAAAATGAACAACCTGGAAAAAAAAATGGACAAATTCTTAGATACAATCTCCTAAAACTAACAAAGAAAGAAATATAAAATAAGAACAGACTAATCACAAGCACAGAAATTGAAACTATGATTTAAAAACTCCCAGTAAACAAAAGTCCAGCACCAGACAGCTTCACAGACAAATTCTATCAAACATTTAGAGAAGAATTAACACCTATCCTTCTGAAACTCTCTCAAAAATTAAAGAGTAAGAAACATTCACAAACTCATTCCATGAGGCCACCATCACCCTGATACCGAAAAACAGACTAAGCTATCACAAAAGAAAATTACAGGGTATTATAACTGATGAATATAGATGCAAAAATCTGTAAATATTAATTAATGAAATATTAATATGAGCAATCAGAATCCAAGAAAACATTAAACGGATCATGCATCATGATCAAATGGGATTTATCCCAGAGATGTAAGGATTTTTCAAAATCCACAAATCAAAAATTAAAAATAAAAACAATGTGATCATCTCAATAGATGTAGAAAAATCTTTGGACAACATTCAATACTCATTTACAATAAAAATAAATCAAAAATTTGGCATAGAGGGAACATAGCTTAACATGATAAAAGCCATGTATGACAAACCTACAGCTAACATTTTACCTAACAGTGAAAACCTTAAAGCATGTCCTCTAAGATCAGGTACAAGACAAGTATGTCCACTCTCACCACTTTTATTCAACAGTATTGAAAGTCCATGACAATATGAGAAAAACAAGAATTAAAAGAAATACAAATTAGAAAAGTAAAACTGTCACTGAAAATGAATAAAAAAATTCTAAAGATGCTACAAAAAAACTACTAGATCTCATCAATGAATTCAAAAAAATTACAGGATAGAAAAGTAATACACAGAAAAGTGCTGCACTTCTATACACTAAGGTCAGGAAAAGGAATTAAAGGAACAATGTCATTTACCACTGTATAAAAAAGAATAAAATGCCTAGGAATAAACCTCCTTAAGGAGACAAAATATCCATACTTTGAAAACTATAAGATGCTTATGAAAGAAATCAAAGATGACATAAACTGATGGAAAGATGTACCATGATCCTGGATTGCAATAATGAATATTGTGAAAATGACTATGCCATCAATCTACAGATTCGCTACAATCCCTATCAAATCATCAATGGCATTTTGGACAGAATTAAAACAAAAAAAATTTTACAATTTGTATGGAAACAAAAAATACCCAAAGCAATCTTAAGAAAGAAAAATGGAGCTGGAAGAAGCAGACTGACTTCATACTATACCACAAAGCTACAGTAATCAAGACATTATGGTACTGGCATAAAAACATAAATATAGATCAGTGGGGTAGGATAGAAAGTCCAGAGATAAACCCATACATCTGTGTCACATAATCTATGACAAAGGAGGCAAGAATATGTAAAAAATGAAATCAGAACACTCTTCAACCTCATACACAAAAATAGACTGAAAATGTATTAAATGCCTGAATGTAAGATCAGATACTATAAACCTCTTAGAGTAATATATAAGCAGAACACTCTTTAACATAAATCACAGCAATATCATTTTTGAGCTGTCTTCTAGAGTACTGGAAATATAAACAAAAATAAAATGGGATTAAATTAACTCAAAATCAGCAAAGGAATCCCTAAACAAAACCAAAAGACAACCCATAGAATGGGAGAAAATATTTGCAAATGATGGAACCAACAATTAGTCTCCAAAATTTACAAACAGATGGTGGCACTCAATGTTAAAAATAATAATAATGATAATGGGCAGAAGATCTAAATAGACATTTCTCCAAAGAAGACATACAGATGGCCAAGACACACATAGAAATATGCTCACTTTCTCTAATTATTACAGAAATACAAATCAAACTACAATGAGATATCACCTTATACCAGTCAAAATGTCCATCATAAAATACCTACCAACAATAAATACTAGAAAGAGTATGCAGAAAAGGGAACTTTCCTACACTGTTGGTGGGAATGTAAATTAGTATAGCCACTATGGAGAACAGTATACGGGTTCTTTAAGAAACTAAAAATCGAGTTAACATATGATCCAGCATTCCAATCCTGGGCATAAATCCAGAGAAAAACAGTTCAAAAAGACACATGGACCCCAATGTTCATTGCATTGCTTCTTCAGTTCAGTTCAATTCAGTCGCTCAGTCGTGTCTGACTCTTTGTGACCCCATGAATCGCAGCACGCCAGGCCTCCCTGTTCATCACCATCTCTTGGAGTTCACTCAGACTTATGTCCATCGAGTCCGTGATGCCATCCAGCCATCTCATCCTCGGTCATCCCCTTCTCCTCCTGCCTCCAATCCCTCCCGACGTCAGAGGGCCAAAACATGGAAGTAACCATGTCCATCGACAGATGAATGGATAAAGTGGCATATATACACAATGGAATATTATTGTTGTTGCTGTTTAGTTGCTAAGTCACATCTGACTCTTTTGCAACCCCATAGACTGTAGCCCGGAGAAGGCAATGGCACCCTACTCCAGTACTCTTGCCTGGAAAATCCCATGGACAGAGTAGCCCGGTAGGCTGTGGTCCATGGGGTCTTGAAGAGTCAGACACGACTGAGCGACTTCACTTTCACTTTTCACTTTCATGAATTGGAGAAGGAAATGGCAACCCACTCCAGTGTTCTTGCCTGGAGAATCCCAGGGACGGGGGAGCCTGGTGGGCTCCCGTCTATGGGGTCACACAGAGTCGGACACGACTGAAGTGACTTAGCAGTAGCAGTAGACTGTAGCCCATCATGCTCCTCTGTTCATGGGAATTCCCAGGTAAGAATACTGTAGTGGGTTTCTATTTCCTCTTCCAGGGAGGATATAAACACAGGACGTCAATATCAGTGAACAAGTCAAAGATCTAGGTATCGAAACTGAAGTGCGAACATTGAGTTTAGATACAAGGAATAAGACCTTAGCTAGGATAAAATCAAGCACTAGATGTGACGCAGAACCATTGTTTTGCTGAAGTGTGGAAAAACTAAATCAGACTTCCCTAGTCCCTCCTCATTAGAAACAGACTTATTGGTGCCAGACTAGGGCAAAGCCATTCCTGATAATTGGGACTAAATGGCCATAGGAACTGAAAAGATGTGGAGGTAAAATGCCAAGTAGATGGCCTCCACCAGGAGTGGCAAATTAAAATATCTAACACAAATCGGGCAAAAAAAAAAAGTGTGAAGCTGGCCTGACATGGGGAAATAAGTGCTCAGAGTCTTGTACTAAACCAACTATTCCGTTCAGTTCAGTCGCTCAGTCATGTCTGACTCTGCAACCCCATGAATTGCAGCACGCCAGGCCATCCTGTCCATCACCAACTCCCAGAGTTCACCCAAACTCATGTCCATTGAGTCCGTGATGCCATCCAGCCATCTCATCCTCTATTGTCCCCTTCTCCTCTTGCCCCCAATCCCTCCCAGCATCAGAGTCTTTTCCAATGAATCAACTCTTCACATGAGGTGGCCAAAGTATTGGAGTTTGAGCTTTAGCATCAGTCCTTCCAAAGAACACCCAGGACTGATATTTAGAATGGACTGGTTGGATCTCCTTACAGTCCAAGGGACATAACATCTGCCTATTTACATTGCCTTTCAAAACACTGCATACACCAAGGAAAACTTGTTCATAACTAGAATACTATCACCATTTTACATCTACTGGCCTGAGAACTCTAGTCTGGCCTCTCTGCCTTATTTTATCTTTTCAGTTTGTTTATTTGCCCCCATAATCTCCAGAAACTATATTTGGACCACAAGCTTCTAGACTTCTTGCATCATCCATCACCTTGAAAACAAAATGAGCTTTGGACATCTTGCATATTTTTTGTCTATAATTATATCTTTATTCCTTCTTGTTCATATAGTTTCTCACCAAATTTTATCCTTATATTGGCTTTCTACATATCTTGAGCCTGGCTTGCTGCTTTGATTCTAATTTATTCTTTTTCTGATTTCTGACTACAGTTCATTTCCTAAATTTTTGCCTAAAACTAACCAAATTCTGGCACCTTGAATGACATCCATAATCCGCTGTAGGAACATAATGGAACATTTGTTGGATACCTACATTGTGTCGATTGACACTTTATAGTATTAATTAAGTGGGTGTTTAATTGCAAACTATGGATTTACTTTCTTCCAAAGCCTAGATTTCTTCTCCTACTCAATCCACTCCGAAGAACTGGCATGCCCTTGACTTTTAAATTACTTCTTAGTTACAGTAGATTTTTCTTTCTTTTGAAGACATGGCAATCAGTGAGTGTTAGCCTTAGCAAATTAGCTAGGGTGTGAATTAACATGATACTTCTTCAAAGTCACCTTTGAGAAACAGCATCATAATATTGGAGTCATACACAAGTTCCCCAAATTAGTAGGCATAATAGCTAAAGAGAGGAGATATACTTCCTAAGGTTCATTTATACCAAAGGAAACTGTAGCTCTTTTTCTTCCCAGTAAAAGCTACTAAATTAAGACAAGTTATAAAAAATGATATACTAATTCTAAGATCTTGTAATATCTCACCTAATTTCAATCTTGAAGAAAACAAAGCCCATGTCGGAATTGCTGCCGAAATTTTTTAACAACCCTCTGTTCAAGCTGTTTTGTGAAATATTTCTCTTGCCAACAGGAACAATAGAAAGTGCAGGTGTGCATTAGTCATTGAGGTCTAGCAGAAAACCGGCCCCCACCCACAGTTCCCAGGTGCAGAAGGAATCAGTGCATGACTTGTGAGCTGTGACCATTACAGCCCTGAACTAAAGTGCCTGGAAAATTCCTTTTAAGAGTTGCCAGGGTTTGGAGTGTAAGGAGATTAATGGCAGTGCTAATCTGTGGGTGAGGCTAAAAAAACAATAGGGGGATTAGCAATCCCTTTTACACTGGACAAGCTGGAAAACTGTTCATTAACTAGTGGCAGTAACTGCTATTTGTCACTCTTTGTCTTGGAATCCTACCCATTTCAAAGCCTTAGCTGAGTTGTTTCCCATCTCCCATTCAAAGGGTTTGACCTGGGGGATGGCAGCTTTTAATTAGTTCTTTGCAAGTCTTAGTGCCACATAGCATTAATCACTGCTTTCCAGGACATTCACCTATTCTTTTTTAGCCCTTTTCCTTGCTGAATATACTAAGAACTCTTGCCTATTTTGGCTGTTGTGTGATCTATTTCTGGCCCTTTAAATCTATAGTATCCACCTAAATACTATATTCCCTAATAATGTGAACCACAAACGCCTACTAAATTGGTGGCAATAATTTGGAAATCTCCCCCTGCCCATACTCATTCAGAACCACTGACCGTTTATCCTGCTTCTGTCAAGCTTGGAATCTTGACTTAACCTAACTTTGATCTCTAAATTTGGCATTTAGGATAGCTTTGGTATTTTAACCTCAGTTTTCCCTAGTAGACTGTCCCTTCAGTTCCTGGTGCCAGTGCTATCTTCAGTTGGTGCCCCCACTACAGATTTAATCCTAGAAACTCTGAAACTAATTCTTGCTTTTTGATTAGCACCATAATCCCCTGAGAGTTCAGTTCCTCTGAAAGGTAGAAGGCATGAACACAGCTGTCATGTAGTCTCCTGTCTCCTTGTATAAACTTCCAATCACTTGCTTCCTTGAAGCAAATTTGGGCTTTGAAGTCAAAGTTACCTGAAAATTTGAATACTACTTCTACCTTTGAATATTCACTACCTCTGAAGTGCATGTAGTTTTTAAGATTCAGATCTCTATCGCACCCATAGTTGACTAAAGTATAATTAAAACAACGTGAGTAATTAGAATTTTTTGAGACCAAGTAAAATTATCCAGAACAGAAGTACCCAGAACAAAAAATGTTGACAACCTAATGAATCTTTATACACTGCCCATCTGAATAGTAGCCAGTCCTCAAGCATGAATATGGAGTATGTAAATAAAAATAAGTAGGAGAACATGGTTGGATGAAATGCTACAAGGGAAAACTAGCAAAAGCTGATATTAGGCAGTTAATCTAAAAGGAAGATCTTGGTATCGAGTGTGTCTGGATGAGCTGACAGGTAGGTTCCTCTCACTGAGTAAATTTCCTTTATTTCCAATATATATTCAGACCAGAGCTTTTATGCCAGGGCTAATGGGGAGGAACTGAACCCAAAATCTTGATCAGGTTACAAACTACCAAAATGCAGCCATGTAATTAAGCACAGGACAAACAAAGGCCCTACATTCTTCTGAATACTTCTTACTGACTTATAATGACATATGACCCATAAATACAGGTTCTTCAAGCATTCTCCAGAGTACTTTAGAGAAAGAAATTATAACAAGCAGCTGCATTTCCCTAGGTAATCATGCTGGGACTGTCGATCACAGTGATCTGCATCCCTGACCACAAAGATGAGCATATGACCAAAGTTTAGACAGTTATAGTACCATATCTTCACAGATGATCAGACCGTGGTTGGGCATGTGACTCATACTGAGTCTTTCCATTACATATGTATATGTACTATAAGGACAAAAAGAGACAATAGAAGAGAAAGGGTTTCTCTACTGTTTGGATTGGCTACATTTACAGACACCTTTCCTACTGTATAGAAAAATCTAACTTAAAAAAATAAGACCATTATACAAAATTAAAAAATTTATTTTAAAGATAGAAAAAAGAGTAACTTCTGAAATCATCTTATGTGAAAGTGAAGTCGTTCAGTCATGTCTGACTCTTGTGACCCCATGGACTGTAGCCTACCAGGCTTCTCTGTACTTGGGATTTTCCAGGCAAGAATACTGGAGTGGGTTGCCATTTTCTTCTCCAGATCCTCCCAACCCAGGGATTGAACCTGAGTCTCGCACATTGTAGGCAGAAGCTTTACCGTCTGAGCCACCAGGGAAGTCCTGACACCATCTTAAGAGTCCCTTGTTCCAGATGGGCCTCAAGCCAGAATCCACTCTTGAACATAGTAGTTATTTGAGTCAATAAAATCGTTTTGGCTTAAGCTACATTTTTGTTGAATTTTTATTACAACTTAATTACTCACTTAAGGTCTTCAACTCTTTCCCTTACAATAGTAAGAACTTTTCTTTTAAGAAAGTATAAAAGCACTGTGCAAGAATCTTATTTGAAATCATGGCAACTGCTACTACCAACTTGTTTATATTAGTACAAGCATTTGCACATAAATAAATATACTGAACTGTTTACATTTTAAATCTTAAAAAGTAAAATAAAACCGTGATCACAAATCCATGGTATGTTCAGTGTTCAGCAAGAATAATTTTTGCTCATGCATCAAAATAAGTATGTAATGGAATCCTATTAACATTATTTAATTAGAGGCTTTTCATTATAAGTCAAAATAGATAAAGTTATAGAGTTTGGGAGTAGTAGTAGTGAACTATCCCATTTTTTTTTCTTTTTTTTTAATTTTCTCATTGTCCTTTTTAAAATTTAAATTTATTTATTTTAATTGGAGACTAATTACTTTACAATATTGTATTGGTTTTGCCATACATCAACATGAATCTGCCACGGTTGTACACATGTTCCCTATCCTGAACCTCCCTCCCATCTCCTTCCCTGTACCATCCCTCTGGGTCATCCCAGTGTACCAGCCCCAAGCATTCTGTATCCTGCATCAAACCTAGACTGGAGATTCATTTCTTATATGATATCATACATGTTTCAATGCCATTCTCCCAAATCATTCCACTCTCTCCCTCTCCCACAGAGTCCAAAATACTATCCTATTTAAAAAAAAAAAATTAGATAAAATATAAGAGGGAATCTGTTTAAAGGTTTAAAAGAACTTCCAAGGTAAGCAGGGCTTGAAGTTGTCAAAAATCTCAGAGAGAAGAGAAACTCCGTGAGGTGAGACCAGTATTCTGTATATGTGGGATTATTTGTTAATTCTTATATGGCACAGAGCTAGAAACTAAGCTGATCAGAGATGAGCTGAAGTGCTAAGTGAAGTTATCATCTACTTGATGGATCTGGGTAGACAAATTTGGAGTTCAATATCTTCAAAACAGGAGGAGCTCTGGGAAACTCACCAGGCTAGATTGGGACCCCTTGAGAAAAAGACCCTAAGAGTGACAAAAAAAAAAAAAAAAACAAGAATTATAGCATGCGTTATAGTATTTGAAATCTGGACTTAATTCAGCCCAGCTCATGAATGGATTAAGATAATCAACTCTTACTCTGGTTACCTGTCAAAAAATAGAGTGTGTTCTCTCAAGAAAAATATCACATTTTACTTCTATAGTTTCTCATTGTTGTTGTTGCTTAGTTGCTAAGTCATATCTGATTCTTTTGCAGTCCCATGAACTGAACCCCACCAGGCTCCTCTGTCCATGGGATTTTCCAGCAAAAATACTGAAGTGGGTTGCCATTTTCATCTTCAGGGGATCTTTCTGACCCAGGTATTGAACCTGCAGCTCCTGCTGTATCTATTGCATTGCAGGCAGATTCCTTACCACTGAGTCCTCAGGGAAGCCCTTATAATTTTTCATATATAATGTCTAATATTCAATCAAATATGGATTTAATAGAAGAGTGAAAGCAGCTAAGCAGAGGATTAGTGTACCAGGAGGTAAATTAGTAAGAAATATTCATGTGAAAATGGACTTCCCAGGTGGCACAGTGGTAAAGAATCTGCCTGCCAATGCAGGAGATGCAAGAGACACAGTTTCAATCCCTGGCTATGGAAGATCCCCTGGAATAGGAAATGACAACAGATTCCAGTATTCTTGCCTCAGAAAATTCCATGGGCAGGGGAGCCCGGTGGGCCACAGTCAATAGGGTCTGAGCACAAACATGCATACCCATGTTGAATCATGATTAGAATAAAGAATGAAAAATATGGAAATGTATATGAAACATATAGAATCTGGTTTTTTTCTTTTTTAAAGGCTTCACATATATCTAATGGTCATCTTAGAGAAGAAAGAGAGAAAAATCAGACTGATGTAACATTTAAAGAAGTAATGATAAAGAAATCACTAAAGTTGATTGACAGCATCAAACCACAGAGTTAAAGAATGCTTCAGATGTTAAGCAGGAAAAAATACCAAGAAACACACATCTAGGTATATCTTAGTAAATCTATTGAAAATCAAAGAAAGAAAATCTTAAAGAATGTACAGAAGAAAAAGATTACTGTTTTTTTAGATTTTTTTGAATATATTTATTTTAGTTGGAGGCTAATTACTTTAAAATATTGCAGTGGTTTTTGCTGTACATTTTTAAATGGACAAGTCTGACAGCCAACTTCTCAACAGAATGGTGGAAGGCAGAAGACAATGGAATGATGTCTTAAAAGTACTGAATGAAAATAACAGCTAATCTAGAATTCTAAAACCAGAAAAAAAAATCCTCTTCAAAACTGAAGGAAAAATGAAGACATTTCTAGACAAGAAAAAATAGATTGTGTAGCCAATATGCTCACACCAAAAACAATCACCAAAGGGGCACTTGAGTGAAAAATAAATGATCCCAGATGGGTACATAGAAATTTAAGAAGAAACAGAAAGTAATTGAAAGGTTAAATCTATGGATAAATCTGAATCTATATTGGCTGTATGAAATAATAATTATACCTACTTGTGGAGTTTAAAAATCTATGTGTAATTAAAATAAATGATAATAAATCAAATATGGAAAATACAATTATAATTATATTATTACAAATATTAAAAGTATAAAGTCCTATGATTACCTGAGACATACCCAAATACTAAATTATATTAGTGTTTATAATACATATGATGTAATCTCTAGTGTAACTACTAAAAGAATAGTATAAGGGTACATAAAGCAAGCAGTTAGAGGGTGAAGTAGAATAATAAAAATATTTGATTTATTCAAAATAAGGAAAAATGTCAACAAAGAAATGAATGGGAGTGCTTATAGTAGTAATTCATGAGTTAAAATCTGGAAACAACCCATATATCTATAGATAGTAGAGTGAATAAATGAATTGCAACAGTCATATAGTGAAATATTGTATGCGAATAAACTAAAGCTACATCCACTAATTCAGTTAAATATCTCAGATAATATTCAACTCAAAAACATACAAGAGAGCATATAATATATGTTTCATTTATATGAATTTCAAAAGGGGATAAAGCTAGTAAATTGGAATGTAATTTACAATAGCGATTTGGGGAGTAGCAACTGAGGTGCAATGTCAGCTGGGATATTGGTAATGAACTGTTTTTATCTCAGTAGTGGTTTTGTGAGTGTGTTCATTTTGTTAAAAATTCAGTCCTCTAGCTTTGCACTAATGATTTGTGAATTTTTCAGTATGTATATTATAATTTATTATGACAAGAATCATTCACATAAAAAAGTGATATATAGTAAGGCATTTCTATTTCTTTATCCTTTCAATAATCATTTATGGAACACCTACAACAAACCAATTAACTTTATAGCATTAAGAAACAATTATAAATATTGGTTCTGGCAGTTTTTATCTATGTGACCTTAACAAACAAGTTCTCTGATCTTTACCTTCTATAAAAACAAGAAGGCTATGCCTAATAAATTCTAGGGTCTTTTCCTGTTTTAAGATGTTATAAGTAAGTTATATGATCAACAATCTCTAGTGGTAGTTTTGTTATACCATTCATTAGCAATAGTCCAAAGATGTCTTTACTCACCACGACAAAGACATTCTGCTCTTTGCAGTTTTTCAAAGAAATTGAAGGAAACAGTCATTTCCAGTATTGTTACTCTTATTTCTAAAAACTGACCAAGTAGATGGGTCTTCATAGATAATAGTCCCTGGGAACAATGTATTCAAAAAGTGTTATTATTTTCTCTTTGTGTAACTGAGAAACAAATATATAGATTTAACTCTAACTTAACTCTAACTTTCACTGGGATTAGCCTACAGACTAAGACCAAGAGCTATTAAATTTAGTCCAATATAAAAATCTATTATTTGGCTGTGAATTTACAGGGTAAGAAAAATGGAACTACCTTTATAAATGACAGCTCTAACATTTTCACTTGTGAACTTGTATCTCATCTGCAGCTAGATCAAGTACAAGAGCATGTGTTTTATAGATTCCAATTAATGGTTCTATTAAAGAGGAGATTTCTAGTGGTCTGTGATGTCAGATCTCCACAAAGGGAAGATGTTTATAGTTGACTGCTTGCATTGGCTAGCTTCCAAGGAGTAGGTGTAGGAGTAGAAGTAAAAGGTAATGTCGATGACTTTGTAGTGCATGGGGAAGAGTTACCTCATGTGCTTGGCATTTAGACTGGCCTTGTTGATGGTGGAGGAGTGTTGTAGCTTTATTAAGGTGAACTTGAAGAACAAGTTCTGAGCCTGGATCTCTCCCTGGTTCATCAGCAAAAGGATACCTTCCCTCCAAGGCTCTGAGCTGTTCCACACAGAGCCCACACACAAGATGGGGAAGCCAATCTCCCCTTGAAAGAAAACCAGGTCAATCTCAGGCCATATGTAAATTGAGGTTCCCTAAAAACCTTTCGCTCAGTCCCCAAGTACAACAATTTGAAAACAAACCCATTAATCAATCTAGAGAACAAATCTGAGGTCAAATTCAAGACATTGGCTCACACTAGAAAAAGGAAACCAACCGCAACAGCCAAGTAATGAAGCCGTGGTAAGAGTCCATGGAGTCAGACCAGGCAAGAGGGTCCAAGCTGAATCCACATCTCAGCATACAGGTAAATATCACAGCAGCATCAAGAGAACAGGTGTTCCTGTTCTGGAATACACTCCGAATGAGAGGTCAGAGTACCATCTTAAGAATCTAGTTAGATTTACTTAACTAAATAAGTAGACTTTAAAAACAAATCAGAAGAGGGGATAATGAATTAGGAAATGCCTGTCTTTGTGGCTTTTTTTTTCCTATTTAAATTGTCTTTCTTGGTGGAGCAGATAAGATTGGGCAAATGTCTCCTATTTCCTGTAGCGACACGATTCTTCATAGATATCTTGTGTTTCTGCACTTCTGGTGAGCAAAGGCATTAACTACCTTTGTTCCAAACTATCTTTACAAGGATGTTCGTACAATTTACAGTCTTAAAAGATATAGTATCACCTTCTGGGACAAATATACTTTACCATCATTTTTTAAAAAAGATTTTAATTCCCTAAGCCCAGGATTCCTCTCCTGTAACCAACACACTCCATGCTCAGATATCACCTAACCTTTATATTGCCATGTAAGAACTGTAAATCAGGAAACCAATGCAAGGAAATGTTTATACTCTGTCTTTTGTCTCTGATTCAGCAATTCAATGTATTTTTATAGCATACATGGAACTGTAAAATCTCAGATACTCACAGTTCCTAAGGGAATGCTCTGTAGGTGCCTGTAGTTGGGATCCATTTTACTCTTTTAGGGAATAATAATAATAATAAACAATAAAACAATGATAAAAGAAGCTAACATATTATTAACATTTATTATATGGCTGATTGCTGACTGTTGGTAAGGTAATCTATCTGATTGACCCTACTAGTGAACAAGACAAGATAGAATTTTATAAACAATAGAGGAGAGGTTTGAATTAACTGATTTTTGTTGTTTTGATGAAAATAACAACCACCAATAATTGAATAATTACTAAACGTCATACCTTATACTGATCAATCATATTACTGGTCATATCTCATATGATCTTCACAGAAAGATCCCATGAGGTAGGTACTACCATTGTTTTCATTTTGAATTTGTAGAATTTGGGACTTAGAGAGTTAAATGGTCAGCCCAAGTTCTTATATTTGCTAAATAGCAAGGATCTGATGAATGTCAATTTTATCAAGGTTGATGTAACTTACTGATTAGCCATTAATACCTATGTTCAAAGAATAGACTATTCTGATTTTGACTAGCAGTTGTTTACTGCTACAGTTAAACTTTGTATCCAAGGCAAATTCCTCACTTTTTTGCTCTAGTTCCATACTTGGACATAATCGCCATTTAATAAATATTTGTTTACTGAAAAAAAATAAGTGTATAAAGAGCCTTGACAAATTAGCTGCACCGGCTGACTCAATATATAATTGCTGCTGAATGAATGAAGGGAGGGAGGGAGAAAGGAAAGGAAAAAAACATTTACTAAGTGTCAAGCACTGAGATTTGTTAGCCACTTACGAAAACAACCCATTATACAAGTACACATTTTTAAGAAAGAAAATTATCTTCTTTTTAACATCATGAGTGATAAATCAAGTTGATATCATGTTCACTTTAACATAATATGAATGAAAAAGGGCACATCCTCTGCAGTATTCTTCCCCCATATCTATAGCTCCAGTCCAGTCATGAGAAGTCATCAGCCAAATTTCAAATCCACCATTTTACAAACTACCTTGCTCAGTATTCAAAAATACCAAAGTTATGAAAAACAAGGAAAGGTCTCCCCAAAATGCCACAGACTAGAGGAAACTAAGGAGACATGATGACTAATTAAAATGTGAAATCCTGTACTGCATCCTGAATAGAAAAAGAACATTGGTGGGAAGACTGGTGATTCAAGGAAATTCTAAATCTTAGCTTATAATAATGCACCAATGTCAGTTTCTTAGTTTTGATAAATTTACCATGGTTCTGTTACTGAACAGATTTCTTGGTCTTCCCCAGCCAGTGAAATTTATTACAGGCCAGACAAGAAATCCAGACAAGATTTTATTGGGGCCCCTGTAGCAGCAGAGGTGAGTGAGAACAAACAACAGGTGCCTTTGTTTATTTACTCTCTGAGGAAGAGGGGCAAGCTTGTTCCTGGGATGAGGGTAGAGGTGTGTCCAGGGGTGGGCCAGAGGAAAGGCTTAGGTATTTTGCCCATCCCTTAGGTGGTATTGTGTGCAGGGGCATGTGCAGCACCCTGCTTTTACTCCAGGCTCTTCAGAAGTGCAGTTGTTTTTTGTTTGTTGGTTGGTTGGTTGGTGTTGCTTTGGCAGAGGGAGGGTCTCTTTGTATCTTTTGTCCTGAACTTGCTCTAACTGCACATGTGTGCAGTTCTTTTAGTACCATATAGTTTCTTTGTATTTTGTTGCTCCAGGAGAGGTATGTCCAGGTGCAAGCGCTGCAACACTGCAGTAAAGGGTCCCAGGTGCCAGTCTGTCTCATTTCTATAAGGTGTTAACATGAAAGGAAGCTGGGTAAAAGATATACAAGAACTTTCCCTACTATTTTTACCATTCTTCAGTAAACAAAATCATTTCAAAAATTTTAAAGCTAAAATAAGGAAAGGGAAGCCAATATAAGATCACTTTGCTAGCAATTAGAAATTTTCCAGAGAAAATCTCTGGAAAAGGTTCTGAAGAGAAATGAAAGAGTGCATAAAACAACACACACAAAACAAAACACACGCACATCACAAGTCTGTCTGGGGCTATCATGTTTCTGAACAACAAACTTTTTTGCAAAACAATGTTTTAAAGGCTCCTAGGCCTGCTACAATCTCTTTTCCCAGCTTTATAGTTGTCTTCATTGTTTTTATTCCTGCAGTGTTTTAAAGACAAAATCAAGTGGAAATAACAGACAACACAGTGCAATCCTAACAAAGGCCCCCTTCCAACCCACTCCCAATGAATGTTATGTTCCCTGGCCTATGAATGTTCATGCTGGCTTTCTGAGTTCTGAGAGGCATCAGCTCTTCATGAGAAAAAAGAGGCACATTATAGACTCTCCCAGTGAAGTGTATTTTGCTGTATTTAAGACACTTTAGAAATTAAAGTTGTTGTAAGAGGTAATGTTCTGAAGAAAAATAAAAGGTTGGCCTGTAGCTGATATTCCACAGTAGCTGCGTGGCCATCTGGTTTGGTTTTGAATCACCCTTAGTGTTTTGCAGGAAAACGAAATACTGAAATCATTACATAGCTTTAAATTCCAAATCCATGTCAGCTTTGCCAAGTGCTCCCCCATCTATAGACGAGAACAGCATGCAGTCAGACTGGCTCAAGCCTGACTCAAGCTGTAACATATTTTCCTGTGTCTGTTATTGACAGTTCTCTTACCAAACTTGTTTTGTTAAATCGGCTTGCAACCTTTAATGTTGCTTATGTCTTTCATGGCACAGATCCTTTGAACAGGAAATTCTTACATAAGTAGCAGCCGAGACAGCATCAATTATTCTTCTCTTGGGGATTTATTAACCAGGGACCCAACCTTCTAAAAACAGTTCCCAAAGTCTCAGCTTTCCAGTGACTTATGGTGCCTGGAATGGTTTCCCATGGCTTCCTCTTCACCTCTTGTGTCCTTAGAATGAATACCAAGTATCAGTTCTTAATTTCCAAAGTGATTAGTTTTCAATCTCTTCTGTTTTTGAAAGGGCAAAGAACAGCCCAACTTTTAGAGGTTCTACCTTTTGCATGGAAAGGCACTGCTGTGCCTACTTAAAGAAAAGCAGTTTGAATTGCCACATGAAATGGAAACCTTTAAACTTCATTTATGCAAGACAGCAAGAAATTTGCAGCTTTTAATGAGGGTCATTTTCCTTTATCCAGTAATTTTAATAAACTTATGACTAGCTCCTCTTGCTGCTTCTGTCCTACTTCAAAGCCTCTTGTTAATTTTTTTCCTACTTTTCATTTATAAAAATGATTTATAAAAAAGAGGGGTACTCTCCATGACCACCCTTCTATCTCCATTTAGTTCCTAGAAGTGCCAGTCTAGATTTCACACTAACCAGCAAACAGGTATCAAGTGACCCAGCTATGTTAAAACATTGAGCTCAGTGCTGGGGATACCAAAACTTTAAAGTAGGAGTGAGGTATACTTAAGGATTAACAAAGAAAAAGAACTACCCACTGGGCTCATCGTGCTTCATCATGGATTGCCAAGCAAGATCAATTTACAGGCTGAGGCATCATTTCTTATTCTAACAGTGCACACATTAAAAGCCCTCAGAGAAAACAATACTGCATAGAAATCCTTCAAGCCCAGACTTTAGCTTACTATACAGCTAACTAAAACATATTTTAGAAAAGCTTGAAGGAGTAGTAGGAAAGAACTTGAGCTTTATAGCCAAACAGACCCAAGTTTTCGTCCTAATTTGACACGTAACAGTTGTGTGATCGTAGACAAGTCAGCTAACCTTTCTGAGTTTGTTTCCTCATATAATCACTGTTATCCACATCATGATGTTTTTAGTAAAGAACAAATGAAATAAGTATTTATGTAAAGTATTTACACTCTCTGGTATCTAATCCAGCTCACTTTTTAAAAATTAACGTTTTAACTGTTATTAACAGAGTAATCATTTTAATGATTTTCCCAGTTTCAAATATAGACTTTAGCTATTGAGGCATAAATTAAATAACATGAGTAACTTCCGAGTGAATGATACTCTTCAGTTGAAGCTAGACCATATATATATATATGTGTATATATATATATATGTATATATGTGTGTGTGTGTGTATATATATATATATATATACATGAAAATATATATAAAAGAAAAGGAATGTGATGAGCAACTGTCTCATTACACTTCACAGTAACAGATATGAATTCACACTTGGCTTAACCACTTATTTTCCAACAGTGTGGCTTTGAACAAATTATTCAAACTTTCTGAGCCTCGGTTTTCTCACTTAAAATATGAAAACAATATTTTTCATAGTTTATAAGATAATACTGCATATGTAAACCATTTGGCATAAAGTCTAATAGAGCATAAACAAGCAGTAAATATTGGTTCCCTATGCTTCCCTACATTATATCACCAGCCCAATCAATTCTTTTCCACTCGCTCTTTCCCTTCTCATCCTCAGACATTACAGTGGCATTAGGAATCTCACACTTAAAGGTTTCAATTTATACATTTAATGGAAAACCATACATAGACTATATATACATAGTTTTACATAGACTACACACACACGCACACACACACACACACTTTGTTCCTGGGGATTAACTTTTTTCAGAAGATTCAAATTGGTAAATTATACAAATTACATTTCAGGAAAATCATTCAAATTTATCCCAATCACTAAAAGAGCTAGAGGTTAAAAGGTAAGTTTTCTAAATGTATATATATATATATATAATTCTCCTAGGCAAATTTGGATTGTGATCTTACCTAGCTTCATTAACGAAAGAAAATTCAGATTATTCAGTGCTTAGACTGAAGCACACAGTGAATCATGAAGATTTATTGTGTTGGAATGCAGCAACTCTACTTCTGCTTCATTTGCAATGCTAAAGCACTTGACTGCATGGATCACAAAAAAAAACTGTGCACAATTATTAAGGAAATGGGAATACTAGATCACCGTATTTGCTTCCTGAGAAATCTGTATGCAGGGCAAGAAGCAATACCCAGAACTGGATGTGGAACAGTGGACTGGTTCCAAATTGGGAAAGGAGTACATATACTCTGTATATTGTCACCTTGCTTATTTAACTTATATACAGAGTACATCATGCAAAATGCTGCGCTGGATGAAGCACAAGCTGGAATCAAGATTGCAGGGAGAAATGCTAATAACCTCAGATATGCAGATGACAACACCATTAGCTATTCATTAAAGAAATTTTCAAAATTTCACCAAATTACAGAAAATAGTGAAACATCATGGACATATAATCCAGCTTCAATAATTATTAACATTTCACTATTCTTGTTCTATCTATCATACCTCCACCATTTTTTTCTGGCTAGAAATATCAAGAACATCAGACATGAAGATGACACCAGTCTTATAGCAGAAATCAAAGAGGAGCTAACGGGTCTCTTGAAGGTGAAAGAGAGAGTGAAAAAGCTAGTTTAAAACTCAACATTCAGAACACTAAGATCGTGGCATCTGGTCCCATCATTTCATGGCAAATAGATGGGAAACAATGGAAAGAGTGATAAAATTTATTTTCTTGAGTTCCAAAATCACCACAGACAATGACTGCAGCCATGAAATTAAAAGACGCTTTCTTCTTGGAAGAAAATCTATGACAAACCTAGACAACCTTTCAAAAGCAGAGATGTTACTTTGCCAACAAAAGTCCATATAGTCAAAGCTATGGTTCTTCTAGTGGTCATGTATGGATGTGAGAGCTGGACCATAAAGAAAGCTGAGCACCAAAGAACTGATGCTTTTGAACTGTGATGTTGAAGACTCTTGAGAGTCCCTTGGACAGCAAGGAGATCAAACCAGTCAATCCTAAATGAAATCAGTCTTGAATATTCATTGAAAGGACTGATGCTGAAGCTGAAGCTCCGATACTTTGACCATCTGATGCAAAGAGCCAACTAATTGGAATAGACCCTGATGCTGGGAAAGATTGAAGGCAGGAGGAGAAGGGGACAATACAGGATGAGATTGTTGAATGGCATCACTGACACAATGGACATGAGTTAGAGCAAGCTCTGGGAGTTGGTGAAGGACAGGGAAGCCTGGCATGCTGCGGCCAATGGGTTGCAGAGAGTGACCGAACTGAACAGAACCAAACTTCCTCTTTGAATCTCTTTGAGAATGTGAGCTAAGCTAACAGACTAGCATGGTTCTAAGGACATTATTTAAGCCCAGAGCTCACCTACAAATCATAGATGTATACTAACTCTGTAAAGATGATGATATTGGAGACGGTAAAATAACAAATTTTAATTCCAGTACTCTAATAGGATATGCTTACTGCTCCCACTACTGCTTCTCTGCTTTTTCCTTTCTTTGTTCCTCATAGATGAGTTCAATGGTGACTCAAATTGCAAATGTTAACCATCCCCAGCTTCTGAGCCAATTCAAATTAAAGTATTAGCAGATTCAATCTCACCATTCAGTTTAGTTTGGTTTTTAGATCAGCCTCCCTGAGATCTAGTAGTCCAGTAAAGATTGCCAAAACTTCTGCATTTTCTCTCAAGTCAATTTCCTACCAACCAGCAATAAAATTCAGTAGTAGATAGAAACTATCTGCATGGATTGTGGAGCTAAACTGCCTGAGTTCAAATCCTAACTCTGTCGATTACTGGTTGTGTGACTTTGGGCAAATTATTTCACTTGCATGGTCTCCAGTTTCATCTATAAAATGTGCATAATGATAGTATCTATCTCATAAAGTTCTTGAGAGGATTAAAGGTGAGAAAGCTTGTAAAGTTCTTAGTGCTTGGCAAATAATAAGTACTTTATGTTCATGCTAATTTTTTTTTTAATGTGAGACTCATTTCCTTGGGAAAATATTTCCACCTCTCCTTTTTCAATTTATTCCTCTTCTTTACACCTTTCTCTTTATCCCCCACCCTATATTGAAGTGGTTCACTAAGCTTCTGCCTAAGTTTCTACCACAGTCACTACTCTGAATCTTTACTCCATTACCTAACCTAGTACCTCAGTCCTCTTCCAGGTTTGAGTAGACCTGGAAAGAAATATGAGATGATGACCATTGAACTTCCCAGGTAGCGCTAGTGGTAAAGAACCTGCCTGCCAATGCAGGAGACGTAAGACACTTGGGTTTGACCCCTGCATCATGAAGATCCCTTGGAGGAGGGCATGGCAAACCACTCCAGTATTCTTGCCTAGAGAATCCCATGGACAGAGGAGCCCGGCAGATAACAGTCCATGGAGTAGCAAAGAACTGGACACAACTGAAGTGACTTAGCACACATACATGGAAAAAAAATATATGATGACCGCTGAGCCACCTAACATCTCATCCTTCTGTAGCTATGTTCCACCAGAATAACCAAGTCCCCACATACCTACAGATTTTCCAAACTGTGACTAAGACAAAAGGCCTGTCTCTGGAACACTGTGTCTAATTCACCTAGATAGACTTCTGCAGCCTACTACCTCTTCCTCCATTTCCTGCCCTTGGATGCCAGAAACAAATAAGGTGCTAAGTGTGAGGATACAAAACAGTATCTAAATTAAAAAAAAAAAAAGTCATTACTACAGTACCATTTCTTTAAAAAAAAAAGAAAAATGGCAAAAATCTGTTTCCCAAATGGGTAACCTTGTCTTATTTGACTAGTGCTCTTGGATGACTGAACAACACCAAAAGGCAAACTGTGACTTTATTCCAGACAGACTACAAAAGCAGAAAGCACTACTCAAGGACTTGAAAAGATATTGCAAATATGAAAAATGAATAAAATATTTGGATTTGATGAAGAGAAAATAAGACTAGGAAACAAAGGACTTTCACTGCTGAGCTTCAGTCTGAATAAGTCTTTTGCAATAAATTTAAATGTCTTATATAAATTGTGAATTTTTATTTGTAGAGCCTTTTCTTTCCCAGGATCTCAAAGCACTTTGCAAACATTAATTAGCCAACAGTATCTAATTGTGGTATGACTATTATCATTGCCTCCTAGATGATGGAATAAGAACAGAGAAAGGTTAAGAAACTTGCCCAAAGCCACATGGGTCAAACTCCGAACAAAAACCATTTGTTGTTTCTGTGTTTGTAATAATGAGCAAATTAAAAGTGCAATAATTTTCTTTGTAATTCAGAAAAAGTTTCTCTGTTAACAGTCATCCCTAGCCTTAAGAAAGAAGTCTGTTTAACTTCCCTTAAGTGTATACTTTTTTCAGATAGTATCTAATTATGGTAAATTGCTTCATCCCCTGATTGTTACTGCAAGGCAACTAAACATTGCTATGTTGACTATTCAAGAGGGGATTGCTAATGGCCTTAGTCATCAGATAATCTGGTAATATAATCAATGTAACTGAGAGATACCTTGTGGGTAAAAAAGGCAAATCAAGTATGAAACATAGATTTACAAAAGAGTACTCAATGCTATTGTTGTATGTTTAGTATAAGAAGTAAAAATTCTCATTTCATGAAGAAGCAGAAGGAGATGTTAATGCTGTTTTGCATACCTAATCACGAGACCCCCACATGCTTTGCTGTACAATGTTAGACGTTCAGCACACCATCCTTGAATATCTGCTCCACAGGATATGAAATGCAAACATTTTTCCAGCAGATATTTCACCAGAGGAGATCATTTTGCCTGCAATTGCTTCCAACCTGAAAACATTAAAAGTGGGGCATTTAAACGTTAAACATTAAAGTCCATGGAATTCTCCAGGCCAGAATACTGGAGTGGGTAGACTTTCCCTACTCCAGGGGATCTTCCCAATCCAGGGGTCGAACCCAGGTCTCCTGCTGCAATGCAGATTCTTTACCAGCTGAGCCAGAAGGGAATCCCAAGGATACTGGAGAGGGAAACCTATCCCTTCTCCAGTGGATCTTCCTGACCCAGGAATTGAACTGGGGTTCCCTGCATTGCAGGCTGATTCTTTACCAACTGAGCCATCAGGAAAGCCCCAAAGGTGGGTCAAGGGGATAGTTTTTCTAAACCTAACCAAATCATGAGCTAAAAGGATGAGAAAACAAGTGAGTTTTAGTTATTCTTGTCATTTCTGGTGATTCTGTGGAGAATAGAAGAATTAATCCACATTAATAGAGCTAAGAATGTGGGAGATGTTGAACTCTGGGAAAATAATAACTGAAAGACCATCAGCTTTTCTTAAAAATAAATAGAATACAAATACAAGACTCTAAACAGTTCATGCTGAGAATTAATTCTACTGTAATTAACTGAAGACAAATATCTACTTGATGTATTAAAAATGAAACAAGAGCACACATGTGCACATGGACGGACACACACATACTCCAACACACACACACAAAATATGTACCTTATCAAATAAATTAGATTGCTTCTTGTGTTACCTCTAGTATCTGCCAATCAAATAAGAACTAGGCAAATATTTTGCAATTTTTTTGTAAAAGAGCAAATTTGATTTCTGCTCAAATTTGAGCTCTTGTTAGGTAAATCATATTACATTTAGGTTCTGTTTAATGTTTTAGATTCTTTTTCTTCTTTCAGCTTAGAAAAACATAAAACATAACTGGAAAAATCCTTCTCTATGATCTGTATTTAAAATAACATTAACATTTAATTCATACATTCTGCATTATAACATGAAAATACATGTTGATTTTTAAATAATCCATAGCTTTTAATTAATCCTTTCCAAATACTCTGAATCTATTAGAGTGGTTGTCAAGTTTTTCTCTACTTTGTTGTCAAGAAAACTAAATCTCACAAAACTTGAGTCACTTAGTAATTAACAGTGTTGGAAGCCAAAACGTTTCTAATCTATGGTAAATCATTCAAACTATAAGTATACACTTTATTCTTAATCACAACATGTTTAATCATTTATTCATATCTGTATCAGCAAGGTATTTTAAAGTATTTATTTATAAGTGATACAACTGTAACATTATTTAATTGATTAAATGGTTTGGTATTAGACACACATTGTTCAAACAACAAAAAGTAAAAATGTCTTCCTTCTGATTCTGTTTCCTATCTCCAGTTCACATGCCTCTCAAACTGAATCACTATTATCATTTTTGTTTGAAGTGTTTATTATACATTCACTAACCAGTAGAAATCCATATAATTTTTCTCTCTAACTTTTGTACACTATGATAGATTATCATTCTGTACTTTTTCTTTTTACTTTGTAATGTATCTTGGAAAAGTTTGCATATCAGTTCCTCAAAAGCTTAATCTTTTAGAAAAAGTTACAGGAGAATATCAGCAAGATGGAAGAATAGGGCATTCTGGCACTTGTCTTTTGACAGATGGAAAAAAAAATTTTAAACATCTATGGATGAAAATGCCTTCATGAGGGCTCTGGAATCCATCTGAAAGGTAATAGCACCAAGGTGGAGCACTGAAATTAGAAAAGAAAAACATATTGAAAAGAATAAGAAGAATAGTTTCATTCATTTCAAACTGGTACGGAATAGCATAATGACAGATTTCCTCAGCCCACAAACAATCCCATGGTGGAGAGAGAGCACTTTTGAGTAGTCTGAAAGAGGTGAATTTTTCTTCAAATCCACAGACATCAATGCCAGACAACAAGGATCATGAAGAATCAGGAATACATACCAATAAAGGAAGAACAACCCAAAAAGCCCCAGTGAGAACTTTAAAGGAATGGAGGTCTCTAAACTGCTTGACAAAAATTCAAAACAATCATCTTAAAGAGGCTCAGTGAGCTACAAGAGAACACAGACAACTAAATCAAATCAAAGAAAAAGACATGAACAAAACAAGAAGTTTAACAACAGAGAAACCATATAAAGAACCAAACTCTGAAGCTAAATAATACAATGACCTAACTGAAAATTCACGAATTAGCAGACTCAAAGGCATGTCATTTGAAACTATCTAGTCAGAGGAACAAAAGGAAAAGAATGATGAGAGAAATAAGAAAGTCAATGAAACTTAAGGGACTCCATCAAGAAAACTGAATTCTACTCAATGCTATGTAATGGCCCATATGAAAAAAGAATCTAAAAAATAGTGGGCAGTAAAACAGATTAACTTTGTTATACATCTGATATTAACACAAAGTTATAAATCAACTATAATACAATAAAATTTAAAAACACATAATGATAATAATAAAATTAAAAAGAAAATTAAATTACACATGATAGGAACCTCAGAAAGGAAGGGAAAGAGACAATGGCAGTAGGTTTATTCCAAGAAATAATGGCTGGTGAGTACCCAGGTATTCAGACTATTATTTTTTTAAGTGCATTACTTATATCCAATCACACCTTACTGCTCCATAACCACACATGGAAAAACAAAGACAGCAAGAGAGAGAAAGAATGGTTGGAACGTTTTCAATACTAGTTGGGAGATGAATATCCAGATTCAAGAAGCCAAAAGACACCAAATTGGTTGATTATAAAGGGTCTATGCTAAGACATATTTCATTTCAACTGGTACAACTCAAAGATAAAAAGACACTTTTTAAAGCAGCAGGAGAAAGGTGGCATTATATGCAAGGAAGTAACCATATTCATATCCATAGTCAATGGATTTTTCAGCAGAAATCTTGCAAGACAGAAAAGAGTGATATGGCACATTTAAAATATTTTAAAGAACCCTGAAAACCAAGAATTCTATACTAGGGCAAAAACTGCTTTTTAAAAGGAAGGAGAGATGAAAACTTTCCCAGACAAACAAAATTGAGGGAGTTCACCACCAATAGATTTGCCTTACAACAAGTTCTGAAAGAAGATCTTAAAAAAAAATGAAAAGATGCTAAATAACACAAAAGCATAGAAAAGTATAAATCATTATTAAAGGTAAATATATAGAAAAATGCCTGCCAATTTAATTATGTAATATGATTACAGAAAGCACTTTTAATCTTAGTATAAGAGTTAGAAGACAAAAGTATTAATAACTATAACAACAAAATGTGTTAATAGATACATATAGGAAAAAGTAAGTCCTGGCATCAATAAGTTAAAGTGGAAGGAAACAAAGATAATTTTGTATAAGATTTGAATTGTTATCAGCTTAAAATAGACTATTATAAAAGCAGCATGCAAACACCATGGTAACCTCAAAGAACAACTACAGTAAATACAAAAAGGTAAAGAAAAAAGAATTCAAGCATATCACTAAAACATGTCATCAATTAGCAAAGTAAGATAGCAAGAGAGGAGCAAAAGGACTACAAAATGGAGAGAATAACACAATTTCAATAGCAAAATCTTACTTATCAAATTTACTTTGAATGAAAATAGATTAAATTTGTCAATCAAGAGAGTGACTAAATGGATAAAAGATCTAACTATAAGCTACCTACAAGAGATTTAAATTTCTGGAAAGAGATTTATTTGAGATATAAGGACACAACAGTAAGATATAATAATTGTAAATGCATATGCACCTAAGATCAGAGCACCTAAAAATATAAAGAAAGCATCAAAAGTACTAAAGGAAAAAATGGACAGTAGTAAAATAATTGTAGGAGGCTTCAATATCAATTTTCAATATTGAATAGAATATATAAACAGAAAATCAATAAGGAAACAGCAGACTTCAACAATTTTATAGACATAATAGGTTTGAGAGATATGTATAAAATATTTCACCTAAAGCAACAGAATGCACATTGTTTTCAATGCACACAAAATATTTTACAGGAAAGACTACATACTTGCCATAAAACAAGTCTTAACAAATTTTAAATTAGTGAAATTATTCCAAGTATCTTTTCCAACCACAATGGGATGAAACTAGAAATTTATAAATAAAGGAAAACAGAAAATAAAACATCAGTGAGTTCAGTTGCTCAGTCATGTTTGACTCTTTGTGACCCCATGAACCACAGTATGCCAGGCATTCCTGTCTATCACCAAATCCGGAATTCACCCAAACCCATGTTCATTGAGTCGGTGATGCCATCCAACATCCATACATGTAACTAAACAGCAAACTCTTGTAAAAAAAATGCAAAAAAAAAAAAAATCCAAAGGGAAATCAGAAAATATCTTGCAATACACAAAAATGAAATTAAAACATAATAAAAGCTACAGGATGCAACAAAAGCAGTTTTAAGAGGGAAGATTATAGTAATAAACACTTGAAAAGGAGACTGGTAAAAGGCTGAACTTTTTTCCTTTAGGAATGATACAAGGATGCCCATTCTCCCCACTTTATTCAACATAGTCTTCCAAGTCTTATCCAGAATATTAGAAAAGAAAAAGAAATAGAATCATCCATGTTGAAAAAAGAAGTAAAACTGTCACCATTTGCAAATGGCATGGTATTATATATTGAAAACCCTAAAGATAACAAGAAAAAATCTCTTAGAACTATTAAACAAATTCAGTAAAGTTATAATACATAATAGCAATATTTCAAAATCTATTGCATTTTTATACAGTAATAAACTATCAGAAAGAATTTAAGAAAACAAACAACTGATGTGAAAGAACTACACACTGAAAACTATATGACATTGATTAAAGAAATTTAAAAATACAAAAATATATAGAAAGATACTCCATACACATGGATTGGAAAAGTTAAATAATATTTAAATGTCCATACTACTCAAGGCAATCTACAGGTCCAATGCAATTCCTACCAAAATTCAAATGGCATTTTTCACAGAAATAGAACAGTTCTAAAATGTATATGGGATCACAAAAGACCCTGAATAGCTAAAGTAATCTTCAGAAAGAACAAAGCTGGAAGCATTGCTTACACTGACTTCAAAATATATTACAAAGTTATAGTAATCAAAACAACATTGTGCTTGTTAAAAACACATAGATCAATGGAACAGAATGGAGAGCCCAGAAATAAACTCACATATACAGCAATTAATTTGTGGCAAAAGAATCAAGAATATACAATGGAGAAAAGACAGGATCTTCAATAAATGGTGTTAGGTAAATTGGACAGTCACATATAAAAGAATGAAACTGGTTGAATGTAATATGTCACACATAAATATTCGCTCAAATGGTTTAAAAACTTGAATGTAGTCAGAATGGCTGCTATCCAACAGTCTACAACAATAAATGCTGGAGAGGGTGTGGAGAAAAGGGAACCCTTTTACACTGTTGGTGGGAATGCAAACTAGTACAGACACTGTGGAGAACAGTGTGGAAAGTCCTTAAAAAACTGCAAATAGAACTGCCTTATGACCCAGCAATCCCACTGCTGGGCATACACACAGAGGAAACCAGAATTGAAAGAGACATGTGTGCCCCAGTGTTCATCACAGCACTGTTTATAATAGCCAGGACATGGAAGCAACCTAGATGTCCATCAGCAGACGAATGGATAAGAAAGCTGTGGTACATATACACAATGGAGTATTACTCAGCCATTAAAAAGAATACATTTGAATCAGTTCTAATGAGGTGGATGAACCTGAAGCCTATTATACAGAGTGAAGTAAGCCAGAAAGAAAAACACCAATACAGTATACTAACACATATATATGGAATTTAGAAAGATGGTAATGATAACCCTGTATGTGAGACAGCAAAAGAGTCACAGATGTATAGAACAGTCTTTTGGACTCAGTGGGAGAGGGAGAGGGTGAGATGATTTGGGGGAATGTCATGGAAACATGTATAATATCATATAAGAAACGAATCACCAGTCCAGGTTCTTTCTATACAGGATGCTTGGGACTGGTGCACCAGGATGACCTGGAGAGATAGTATGGGGAGGGAGGTAGGAGGGGGGTTCAGGATGGGGAACACGTGTACCCCCGTGGTGGATTCATGTTGATGTGTGTCAAAACCAATACAATATTGTAAAGTAATTAGCCTTCAATTAAAAAAATAAATATAAATTTAAAAATAATAAAAACTTGAATGTAAAACTTGAAACCACAAAACTGTTGGCAGTAAATCCCTCAATACTAGTCTCAACAATTTTATTTTTGATCTGACTACAAAAGCTGCCACAACAAAAGCAAAAATAAACAAATGGGACTATATCACACCAAAAGCTTCTCCACAGCAAAGGAAACCATCAACAAAATGAAAAGGAAAAAAAAAAAAAAGCATGAATAGACATTTCTCAATAGATAGCCAATGGGAATTTGCTGTATGGCTCAGGAAACTCAAACAGGGGCTCTGTGTTAACCTAGAGGGGTAGGATGGGGAGGGAGATGGGAGGGAGTTTCAAGAGGGAGGGAATATATGTGTACCTGTGCCTGATTTATGTTGAGGTTTGACAGAAAACAGCAAAATTCTGTAAAGCAATTATCTTTCAATAAAAAAATAAATTCATACTGTTCATGAGGTTCTCAAAGCAAGAATACTGAACTGGCTTGCCATTCCTTTCTCCAGTGGGTCACATTTTGTCAGAACTCTCCAACATGACCCATCAGTCTTGGGTGGCCCTACAAGGCATAGTTCATAGTTTCATTGAGTTAGACAAAGCTGCAGTCCATGTGATCAGATTGGTTAGTTTCCTGTGATTGTGGTTTTCAGTCTGTCTGCACTATGATGGAGAAGGGTATGAGGCTTATGGAAGCTTCCTGATGGGAGAGACTGGCTGAAGGGGAAGTTGGGTCTTGTTCTAATGGGCAGGGCCATGTTCAGTAAATCTTTAATCCAACTTTGTGTTGGTGGGTGTGGCTCCCCCATATTATTTACCCAGGGCCAAACTATGGTCATCTGAGTTAAATTCACCCATTCCAGTCCATTTTAGTTCACTGATTGCTAAAATGTTGACGTTCACTCTTGCCAGGTCCTGTTTGACCACTTCCAATTTGCCTTGATTCATGGACCTGACATTCCAGGTTCCTATGCAATATTGCTCTTTACAGCATCGGACCTTGCTTCTATCACCAGTCCCATCCACAGCTGGGTATTGTTTTGCTTTGGCTCCATTCCTTCATTCTTTCTGGAGTTATTTCTCCACTGATCTCCAGTAGCATATTGGGCACCTACTGACCTAGGGAGTTCCTCTTTCAGTATCCTATCATTTTTCTTTTTCATATTGTTCATGGGGTTCTCAAGGCAAGAAAATCCCTGCAGATGGTGACTGGAGCCATGAAATTTAAAGACACTTGTTCCTTGGAAGAAAAGTTATGACCAATCTAGACAGCATATTAAAAAGCAGAGACATTACTTTGCTAACAAAGGTTCATCTAGTCCAAGCTATATTTTTTCCAGTAGTCACGTATGGATGTGAGAGTTGTAGTATAAAGAAAGCTGAGTGCCAAAGAATTGATACTTTTGAACTGTGATGTTGTAGAAGACTCTTGAGAGTCCCTTGGACTGCAATGAGATCCAATAAGTCCATCTTAAAGGAAATTAGCTCTGAATATTCATTGAAAGGACTGAAGCTGAAACTCCAGTACTTTGACCACCTGATGCGAAGAACTGACTCATTTGAAAAGACCCTTATGCTGAAAAGATTGAAGGCAGGAGGAGAAGGGGATGACAGAGGATGAGATGGCTGGAATACATCACTGACATGATGTACATGAGTCTGAGTAAACACCGGGAGTTGGTGATGGTCAGGGAGGCCTGGGATGCTGCAGTTCATGGGGTCACAAAGAGCGAATGAACTGAACTGCCTGAAAAAATAAATTTTTTAAAATATATACCAATGGAAAGCCTGCATAGGAAAAGGTGTTTAACATAACTAATAACCAGGGAAATGAAAATCAAAATCACAATGAGATATCCCTTCACACCTGTTAGGGTGGTTATTATCAAAACAAACCAAAAATGAAAATGAAAGATAGCAAGCAATGACCAAGTTGTAGAGAAAAAAAAAGAGTCCTGTCTATATTGTTAGTGAGAATATAAATTGGTGCAGACACTATGGAAAATAATAAAGTAGTTCCTTACAAATTAAAATTCATATTTCTACAAAATCCAGTAATGCTATTTCTGGACATACACTCCAAAGGAATTAAAATCAGGATCTCAAAGATTTATTTATACTCCCCTGTCCATTACAACATTATTCACAGTAGCTGGGGGTGGAAACAGTCTACATATACGTAGACATATGAATAGATAAGGAAAATGTTGTATATACTTACAATGAATTATTATTCAGCCTTCAAAAAGCAAATATTAATATTTGCAACAAGATAGATGAATTTGGAGGACATTGTGGTAAGTGAAGTAAGCCAGACACAGAAGAACAAATACTACATTGTAACATGTATATGAGAAATCTTAAATATTCAAACTCAGAAACAAAGTACAATGGTGGTTGAAATGGTGGGCAAGAGGAAAATGAGAGGTATTAGTCAACAAGTATAAGTGTTTAATTGTATACAGTAAATAAGTCCTGCTGCTGCTGCTGCTGCTAAGTTGCTTCAGTCGTGTCTGACTGTGTGCAACCCCATAGACGGCAATCCACTAGGCTCCTCTGTCCCTGGGATTCTCCAGGCAAGAATACTGGAGTGGGTTGCCATTTCCTTCTCCAATACATGAAAGTGAAGTCGCTCAGTCGTGCCCAATTCTTAGCGACCCCATGGACTGCAGCCTACCAGACTCCTCCATCCATGGGATTTTCCAGGCAAGAATACTGGAGTGGGTTGCCATTGCCTTCTCCCAAATAAGTACTAGATATCTATTATTCATTATAGACCCAATAGTTACCAATATTACATTATATACTTTAAATTTTCCAATGAGAGTAGAACTTACAAATTTTTTTAACATACACACAAATATTAAAAGTAGAAAAAAAACTGCTTTGTGAAAGAAAATGTCAAGGGAATGAGAAGACAAGCCACAGACTTGGAGAAACTGTTTGCATAAGATATATCTGTTTACAATTATCCAAAACAAAGAATCCTTAAAATTCAACAATAAGAAAACAAACAGCATTTTAAAATGAACTAAAGGCCTTAACAAAAACCTCATCAAGAAAGATATTTAGATGGCAATGAAGCATATGAAAAGATGTCCCACAGCATATATTATTAAGAAAATTCAAGTTTAAACAATGATATACCCCTACAAACTTACTAGAATGGTCAAAATCCAAAACACTCACAATACTAAACACTGGTGAGGTTGTGGAGCAAACGGAAGTCTCATTCATTGCTTGTGGGAGTTCAAAATGGTACAACCACCTTGGAAGATAATTTGACTTTTCTTTCAAAACCAAACATACTATTGCCATATAATCCAGAAATCATGCTTTTTAGTGTTTACTCAATAGAACTGAAATCTTATGTTTAAAAAATCCGCACACAAATTTTTATAGCAGATTTATTCATAATTGCCAAAACTTGGAAGCAACTAAAATGTCCTCCAGCAGGAAAATAGATAAAATCCCATGGTACATCCAGACAAGGGTGTATTATTCAGTACTCAAAAGCAATGAGCTATCAAGACATGAAAAGATATGGAGGGCCCTCAAAGGCATATTACTAAATGAAAGAAGGCAATCTAAAAGGCTACATGCTGTAAGATTTCAACCATGTGATATTTTGGACAAGGCAAAAATATGAAGACAGTAAAAAGATCTGTGGTTTTCAGGAGCTATGGGGTAAGAGGAGGATAAGAGGAGCACAGAAGGTTTCTAAGGAAATGAAAGTGCTCTGCATGATACTATAATGGCGAATGTATAATATTAATACATTTGTTCAAGCTCATAGAATGTACAACATCACAAGTTTACTCTAATATGAACTGTGAACTTTGGATGATTATGATGTGCTGATGTAGGTTCAATTGTAGCAAATGTACCACTTTGGTGAGGGATGTTATTAATAGGGGAAGGGAAAGAGGAGAGTGGAAAAGTTGGCTTAAAGCTCAACATTCAGAAAACAAAGATCATGGCATCTGGTCCCAACACTTCATGGGAAATAGATGGGGAAACAGTGGAAACAGTGTCAGACTTTATTTTGGGGGGCTCCAAAATCACTGCAGATGGTGACAGCAGCCATGAAATTAAAAGATGCTTGCTCCTTGGAAGGAAAGTTATGACTAACCTAGGTAGTATATTCAAAAACAGAGACATTACTTTGCCAACAAAGGTCCGGCTAGTCAAGGCTATGGTTTTTCCTGTGGTCATGTATGGATGTGAGAGTTGGACTGTGAAGAAGGCTGAGCGCTGAAGAATTGATGCTTTTGAACTGTGGTGTTGGAGAAGACTCTTGAGAGTCCCTTGGACTGCAAGGAGATCCAACCAGTCCATTCTGAAGGAGATCAGCCCTGGGATTTCTTTGGAGGGAATGATGCTAAAGCTAAAACTCTAGTACTTTGGACATCTCATGCAAAGAGTTGACTCATTGGAAAAGACTGATGCTGGGAGGCATTGGGGGCAGGAGGAGAAGGGGACAACAGAGGATGAGATGGTTGGATGGCATCACTAACTCGATGGACATGAGTCTGAGTGAACTCTGGGAGATGGTAATGGACAGGGAGGCCTGGCGTGCTGCGATTCATGGAGTCGCAAATAGTCGAACACGATTGAGTGACTGAACTGAACTGAACATTAAGTATACCAATACTCACATTATACAAGTCCCAGAAGGAGAAATGGAAAAGAAGGAGATTAAAAATACATTTGAAGACATTATATCTGAAAACTTCCCAAACCTGAAAAATGAAATGGATAGCCAGATACAAGAAGCATAGATTTATCTGAAATAATAGGAACTTAAAGAGACACATGACAAGACATACCATAATTAAAATGAAAAAGGTTAAAGAGAGAATACTAAAGGCAGTAAGAGAAAAACAAAGTTATATACAAGGGAATTCTCATATGGTTATCAGTTAACTTCTCTGCAAAAATTTTGCTGAGAAGGAGAAATGGGAGTGCCATGACATTCAAAGTACTGAAAGGGAAAGACCTGCAACCTAGGATATTCTATCTAGCAAGATTATCATTTAGAAGATAAGGAGAGATAAAGAAATTCACAGACAAGCAAAAACTCAAAGAATTCATCAATACTAAACCTACAGTAAACAATTATTAAAGGGTCTTCTCTTAAGTGGAAAAAGAGAACATATAGGAAAGGAAAAGATATAGTAAAGATTGAGGATCAACCACTTAAGCCGATACAAAGGTTAAAAATCAAAAACCTATAACTATAACAGTTAAAGGATAAACATGAAGATGTTAAATATGACATCAAAAACACAATATGTAAAGGAGGGAAGTAAAAGCATAGATATTTTAGAATTTGAACTTAAATGACTATTAGTTTAACTCAAGTAGATATAGTTATAGGTCAATGTATATGAACCCCATGATAAACACAAATCGAGAATCTACAATTGATAAACAAAACTGAAAAGAAAGAAACACAAGCACATTGCTAAAGAAAATTATCAAACCACAAAGGAAGAAACAAAAGGAAGAATGAACAGAGAGGAACTAAACAGACAACCTGAAAACAAGGACAAAATTGAAGTAAGTACATTCCTATCAATAATCACTTTAAATACCAGTGGACTAACTTCTCCAATCAACAGACATAAGGTAGCTGATGAATAAAATACAAGATGCTTCTGTATTCTGCCTATAAGAAACTTCAAAGCCAAAGACACACAGAATGAAAGTGAAGTGATGAAAAAGATATTTCATGCCAACTCAAATGAAAACAATGTGAGGTTAGCAATACTCATACAAAAAAATAGACTTTAAAAGAAAGTTTATAATAAAACACAAATAAAAGTATTATATAATGGTATTCTACTGTGTGCTGTGTTCAGTCGTGCTTGACGTTTTGTGACCCTTTGGACTGCAGCCTGCCAGGCTCCTCTGTCCATGGGATTTTTCAGGTAAGAATACTGGAGTGGGTTGTCATTTCCTCTTCCAGGATCTTCCCAACCCAGGTATCAAACCCACCTTTCCTGTGTCTCCTGCATTACAGGCAGAGTCTTTACCACAGCCACTAAGGAGGCCCATTTATAATGGTAAAGGGGTCAATAAGGGAAGAAGATATAACACTGGCATATATGCACCCAATAGAGGAGCACCTAAATATATAAAACAAATCTTACTAGATATAAAGGGAGAACTTGATAATAATGTGATAATAGTTGGAGACTTTAACATCCCACTTACATCAATGGACAGATCATCCTGACAGAAAATCAATAAGGCACAGCACTCCTAAATGACACAGTAGTCCACTTGTACCTAACTGATATCTATAAGACATTCTACCTCAAAACAGCAACATACACATTCTCTTCAAGTACATTTGGATCATTCTCCAGGAGAGATCACACAGTAAACCACAACACAAGTCCCAACAAATTTAAGAGACTAGAACTACAAACAGAACTCAATAAATCTAAAAATAGAAACACCATAGGATCCAGCAATCCACTCTGAGTATATATATATGAACAAAACAAGAACACTAATTCAAAAAGATAAACATGTCCCAATGTTCACAGCAGCAGTATTTTCAATAGCCAAGATATGGAAGCAAACCAAGAGTCTATCAACAGATGAATGGATACAGAAAATGTAGTATGTATGCATGTGCATGTATACACACAGTGGAATATCAGCCACAAAAAGAATCAAATTTTGCCATTTGCAACAACGTGGATGGACCTAGAGAATATTGAGTGAAATAAGTCACACAGTGAAAAACAAATGCTGTGTATCACTTATACATGGAATCTAAATAATAAAACAGATGAATGTATTTAGCAAAACAGAAACAGAATTGCAGATATAGAAAACAAATTAGTTGTTACCACTGGAGAGTGGGAAGGAGGAAGGGACAAGATAGGGGTATGGGATTAACAGGTACAAACTACTATGTATAAAATACATTAGCCTCAAAATATATATTGTGCAGCACAGAGAATTATAACTATTATCTTATAATAACTTTTAATTCAGTATATGAATAATGTATAAAAATACTGAATCACCATGTGCCGGGGTCCATCCCCGGTGGATCCAGGGTGATTTGAAGGTGGGGATGGAGTAGGCAGCCTAGGAAAAACTTATTTAATTACAGATAGAGAGGGACTAGGAATTTAGCAGAGAAAAAGAGGCCAAATAACTTGGTTAACACAGGGTACCAATCACCACCTATGAAGGCCACAGGCGTCTTCCTGTTCTCCCGAAGGAAAGGAGGCACTGAGCCCCCCCCACCCCTGGTCCGATCTTAGAAGCCCAGGCAAAGTTAGTAGGCTTGGTGGGTCCTATGCACCAGATGGGAATTTGGCCAGAAAATAGTAAGAGAGAGAGAAAGGGGCTGAATAACTTGGCTTACGTGGGGTACCAATAAAATTCCAGACAAGGAATTTGCACCATCTGAATGGTGGGCACCCATGCTCCAGATGGGAATTCAGCCAGAAAATTGGGGAGCAGAGAAGAACGACATGAGGGAATCAGTCTTTCTGGCACTGATCCGATTTCTTTATTTTTCAGGTTTGCTTATATACCTTTTGTTACACATAGGGATGAATACAGAGTCACGCGGGGGTCAGCAGACCTGACCCTTGTCACAATCAGGTGTTTCATATAAAATTATACAAAGGTCTTATGAGTTTTCACATCATCTTCTGACCATGAGGTCCGCTGACATTTTATGGCCCTTTCTGATACTGGTCAGTTAACCAGAAAGCTTACTTTTCCAGGAGTGATTTTTTCCAGGCACCACCCTCCAAATAAAGTTGCATTCCTATAGAGTGAGGGTGTAGTGAGTTACAATCAAGAAAGGAATTTACTTAACCTAAGGTTTAACATGATTAGTCTTAAAGCTTAATACTTATTTCTCTTATATGCTTAAAGGTTAATACTTATTTCTCCTATATACTAGTTATATTTATTATAAGAGTAGGGAATATGAAGATTTCGCAGCAAAGATCAGTCCAACAAATGAAAACCCTTCACCAATGTTCCCTTTACAATCTATTTAGTCTTAAGACAGTGATAAGGTTACAGTTTTGCATAGCAAGGACACAGTGACTTATAACAAAGTACAGTAGTCTATAACAAAAGAGAAAATTCATTAACTCAAAAAGTCTAGTATTGCTAACATCAAAAACTACTATATTTCCTTTTCTATATTCCAAATACATTGATTAATATATTCTCAGGTGCCTAAGGATATGAAGGCCTGTGGGCAATCAAATGAGAAAAGCCCTATGCTAATACTCCAAACTCTGCTGTTTATGGTTAAGAGGTTGTCACACAAGCTAGTCTGTCAGCAGAGAGGTTTGACCTGAGTCACCCTTGTCACACCCAAGGCAGGGAATTAGCAGTAATTATTGGCATGACAAATGAAAAAACCCTTCACCAATATAATGCCTAATCAACCCACTGATACTATACTAATAATCTTCTAACTTCTCAAAAGAGTCTGTATTTAGAAAGTTTTAAAGCATCCCATGCCTCTCACAGTTGGGAGGCTGTAAACAATCACATGCGGCTGGACAACCTGATCAGGCAGGCTAGAGAACCTTCAGAGTTTGTAACCTGAAACACTCTTGTCACGCCCAGGAATTTTTATTAACTGGGGCTGCAAGTTAACTCCTTCTCCGAGAGAAATGGTTATGGGGGAGAGCTCCCTGTAAATTACTCTGGTTTTAGGGTAGATGCTCGGGAACAGGGGATCTCCTGAAGCTTGATCACGCCTTTGCATATGCCAAGCTTCCTTTTCCTCATGACCTTTGCCATGGGTGAAGTTCCTCACACTGGCCCCCAACAACCATGCTGTACACCTGAAACTAATGTAATAGTATAAATAAACTGTACTTTGATTACAAAAATCTTTAAAGCTGAAATGAAATTTTATGATCACTGTATGCATACATGATAATTTGCTTCAGTAATGTCTGACTCTTTGTAACCCTATGGACTGTACCCTGCCAGGCTCCTCTGTCTGTGGGATTCTCCAGGCAAGAATACTGTAGTGGGTTACCACGCCCTCCTCCAGGGGATCTTCCCAACCCAGGGATAGAACCCACATTTCCTGTGCCTCCTGCATTGCAGGCAGATTCTTTACCTCTGAACCACTGGGGATCACTGTATGTATAAGTTTATATCTACTATATTAATGTCTGTACAAATTAATTAAAATTAAAAATTAAAAAATAATTATAGGAAGACAGTTCCTTCAGAAGATAAGTTTAAGACGTTAAAAGTAAAAAGTTGGTGGAGACGCGTTAGCAAAGCAAATCTTTAAATGATAGATTATTTGGCAGTGCCATAAGATGGCCAGTTTAGATATATAACTAGTTAAAACAAATTGAGTACAAAAAGCTGAAACTAATAGTTCAATACTGCACTGGGTGGAGGTGTCAAGATGGTCCCTTAGGGATCCACTCTGAGTTCAATACAATTCAGTATTTTCATTTACTAGTTAGAGAATAGAAGGGAGAAGATGCTAATAAAATTTGCAGGTTTTCTTGCACATTGCAATATAGGCATAAAAAGAGAGTGCAAGCAGGATAAATTTTAAGTGGGCAGAAATCAATAAAATGAGATTCTATAAAGCATTCATAAATGTAATGTGATTCAAAAGGGAAAGAATAATCAAATGCACCAAAATAAAATGGAATCACAAGAGGGCTAAGGGTTATGGCAGAAAATAAATTGAATGTGTATCACCAGTATGACTGTCAAAACTCAAGGCCAGTGCTGATCAAGTTGCAAAAATAATTTTTTTTTCTTAGTGGGGAAAAAAAAGAGAAGAAAGGTTGCCAGTCTCTATAAATACTTCAGTTAGTCCAGGGTGTCAACCTGAAAGGACTCACAGATAAGTAAATGTACAATGAGGTGATTGAAAAATCTAAAGAATTCATGGAGAAAAAAAATAAGACAGGCATAAAACAAAGGCAAATGGAGAAGAGTAATCAAAGAAAGTAAAGTAGATATAGTCAATCAAAGTAGAAGCCAAGGAATGGACAAACAGAAAAGAGTGAACAGGGGAGGGGAGGGAAGGAAAGCCACAGAAAGAGAATAGAAAGGGGAGAGAAATTAAGAGAAGGAGGAAAGGAGGCAGGAGCAGGACTTGCAAAAGGGATGAAAGAGGACAACAGAATATTGTCAAAAGAAGTTTTTCTCATGAATTCACTTCACAAAGAAATTATGCAGAGAATTAGTGATGAGTTCCCAATTACTATTTTAATTGGAGTGTTTCCAAGGGATATATTTGCTGTAATTCAGATCCTTAGTTGAAATGATCTTCAGATCGGGGTGGGGGGGGCGGTCCTAAGATGGCAGAGGAATAGGATGGGGAGACCACTTTCTCCCCCACACATTCCTCAAAAGAATATTTGAACGCTGAGCAAATTACACAAAACAACTTCTGAACACTGGCAGAGGACATCAGGCACCAAGAAAACCAGCTCATCATCTTCGAAAGGTGGTAAGACAAAATATACAAGATAAAAAGAGAGACAAAGAGTTAGGGATGGAGACCCATCCCAGAAAGGGAGTCTTAAAAGAGGAGAAGTTTCCAAACACCAGGAAACCCTCTAACTGGCAGGTCTGTGGGGAGTTTTTGAATCTCGGAGGGCAACATAACTGGGAGGAAAAATAAATAAATAAACCCCAGAGATTATGTGCCTAATGGCAACTCCCAGCAGAGAAGTATCCCAGATGCTCGCATCTGCTGCCAGCAAGCAGGGACTGAACAGGAAGGAGCGAGGTGCATTGCTTAGGTTAAGCACCGGGTCTGAATGCCCTGAGGGCAATCTGAGGGAGCTAACAGTGAGATAGCAACCTAAACTATGGGACAGCCAGAGAGAGAGGAAAAGAGAGAGAGAGAGAGAGAGAGAGAGAGAGAGAGAGAGAGAGAGAGAGAGAACCATCCTGTGGAAAGCCCTAACCTAAGGCACTGCCAGACCCACTCACAGAACAAAGGACTGAGTAAATGCCAGGAGGCTGCAGACTGGCCCAGCCACCACCAGAGGCAGGGGGCAGGCAGGTGCCAGCTAGAGCTGGAAAGGGGCAAACTAGGCCCCAGAGACGGCATCCCTACCAAACTGCAAACAGGCTTCCAGTTTCTAACCAAGACTTCCTGGGATTCTGGATGGTTGACATCCTCCAGGAGTGTTGCAGTCAGAGATCAGCTCCCCAGAAGAGATACACAGCACACCAGAGATGGATGTGCCCACTGCCACCCAGGAAACTGAGCAGCTGGGACTGGGGAGGTGATGAGACACACTCGCCACCTGAGGAGAATTCGCTCACCAAGCACCTGGTTGCCTGAGCTGCTCGGACCTGGGTAGGGCAGAAAGTGCAGGTCCAACCCAGTCTGCATCGTTGTGGACTACCCAAGAACCTGAACCTGAGCAGCTTAGACCTGGGAAGTGCACGCAACCCAGAGCTCGCTCCCTGCAGAGCAACCTGGAGCCTGAGCAGTGTAGACTGGGAAAGCACACACTCTCTGAGTGGGGGCAAACCCAGTGTGGCCGAGACACTGCGAACACTCCCCACACACGCCAGTGATATTTGTTTGCAGTGTTCCTCCCTCCCCACAGCACGACTGAACAAGTGAGCCTAACAAGAGACCACCTTTGCCCCTTTATGTCAGGGTGGAAATTAGACACTGAAAAGACCTGCAAACAGAAGAAGCCAAATAAACAGAGAACCACTTTGGAAGTGACAGGTGCAACAGATTAAAATCCCTGTAGTTAACACCGACTACATTGGAAAGGGCCTATAGATCTTGAGAAGTATAAGCTAGAACAAGGAACTATCTGAAACTGAACTGACCCCACACTGCCCGCAACAGCTCCAGAGAAATTCCTATATATTTTTTTATTATAATCATTTTTTTTATTTTTTCCTTTTTAAGTCCTCTATTACTACTTTTTCATTTTTATAACCTATTATTACCTTGCAAAAAAAGGACCCTATTTTTAAAGCATACTTCATATATATTTCTTATACTTTTTGTGATTTTGTTTGTTTTTATTAATATTGTATTTTTGTTAGTCTAACCTCTACTCTAGATTTTTAATATTTGTTTTTGGTATTTGTTATCAATTTTGTATACTTTATAATCCAATCTTCAATATGCATTTTTACTTAGGAGTGTGATTACGGGCTGGATTACTCTCTCCCACTTTTGTCTCTCCTTTTTCTCCCCAAGGTCACCTCTATTTCCTCCCTCCCCTTCTCTTCTCTACCCAACTCTGTGATCTCTGTGTGTGTTCCAGGCTATGGAGAACACTTAGGGAACAGAGTAATGCTAGATCTATCTCTCTCCTTTTGAGTCCCTCTTTTCTCCTCCTGCTCACCTCTATCTCATTCCTCCCTCTTCTCTTCTCTATGAAACTCTGTGAACCTCTCTGAGGGTTCCAGAATGTGGAGAGCACATAAGGAACTGATTACTGGCTAGATTGCTCTCACCCCTTTTGATTCTGCCTCTTCTCATCCTGCTCATCTCCATCTCCCTCCTCCCTCTTCTCCATGTAACTCTGTGAACCTCTCTGGGTATCCCTCACTGTGGAGAATCTTTTCACCATTAACCTAGAAGTTTTACAATTGTTGCTGTATAGATGGAGAAGTCTTGAGGCTACTGTAAGAATAAGACTGAAAATCAGAGGCAGGAGTATTAAGCCCAAAACCTGAGAACACCAGAGAACTCCTGAATCCAGGGAATATTAATCGATAAGAGATCATCCAAAACCCTCCATATCTACACTGAAACCAAGCTCCACCCAAGAGCCAACAATTTCTAGAGCAAGACATCCATACAAATTCTCCAGCAATGCAGGAACATAACCCTGATCTTCAAAATACAGGCTGCCCAAAGTCACATCAAACCCATAGACATCTAAACACTCACTACTGGACACTTCATTGCACTCCAGAGAGAAGAAATCCAGCTCCACACATCAGAACACCAACACAGACTTCCCTAACGAGAAGACCTTGACAAGCCACTTGTCCAATCCCACCCACAGGGAGGAAACTCCACAATAAAGAAGAACAACAAACTGCCAGAATACAGAAAAGCCACCCTAAACACAGCAATTTAAACAAGATGAAAAGGCAGAGAAAAACTCAGCAGGTAAAGGAACATGATATATGCCCACTAAACCAAACAAAAGAGGAGGAGATATGAGTCTACCTAAAAAATAATTCAGAATAATAATAGTAAAAGTGATCCAAAATCTCAAAAACAAAATGGAGTTACAGATAAGTAGCCTGGAAACAAGGATTGAGAAGATGCAAGAAAGGTTTAACAAGGACCTAGAAGAAATAAAAAGAGTCAATATATAAAGAGTAATGAGATCAAAAACACTCTAGAGGGAACCAACAGTAGAATAATGGAGGCAGAATATAGGATAAGTGAGGTAGAAGATAGAATGGTAAATATAAATGAAGCAGAGAGGAAAAAAAGAAAAAAAGAATTTTTTAAAAATGAGGACAACCTCAGGGACCTCTGGGTCAGTGTGAAATGCCCCAACATTCGAATCATAGGAGTCCCAGAAGAAGAAGACAAAAAGAAAGGCCATGAGAAAATACTTCAGGAGATAATAGTTGAAAACTTCCCTAAAATAAGGAAGGAAATAGCCACCCGCTCCAAGAAACCCAGAGAGTCCCAAACAGGATAAACCCAAGGTGAAAACAACAACACATGTTAATCAAATTAACAAAGATCAAACACAAAGAACAAATATTAAAAGCAGCAAGGGAAAAACAACAAATAACACACAAGGGCATCCCCATAAGGATAACAGCTGATCTTTCAATAGAACCCTTCAGGTCAGAAGGCAGGACATACTTAAAGTGGTGAAAGAGAAAAACCTACAACCCAGATTACTACACCCAGCAAGTATCTCATTCAAAAATGAAGGACAAATCAAAAGCTTTACAGACAAGCAAAAGCTGAGAAAATTTAGCACACCAAACCAGCTCTTCAACAAATGCTAAAGGATCTTCTCTAAACGGGAAACACAGAATGGGTGTATAAACTCAAGCCCAAAACAACAAAGTAAATAGCAATGGGATCATACTTATCAATAATTACCTTAAATGTAAATGGAGTGAATGCCCCAACCAAAAGACAATGACTGGCTGAATGGATACGAAAACAAGGCCCCTATTTATGCTGTCTACAAGACCCACCTCAAACCTAGGGACACATACAGACTGAAAGTGAAGGACTGGAAAAAGATATTTCACACAAATGGAGACCAAAAAAAAAAAAAGCAGTTGTAGCAATATGCATATCAGAAAAAATAGACTTTAAAATAAAAGCTATGAAAAGAGACAAAGAAGGACACTGCATAATGACCAAAGGATCAGTCCAAGAAGAAGATATAAAACCTATAAATAGATATGTACCAAACATAGAAGCACCACAATATGTAAGGCAAATACTAACAAGAATGAAAGGGGAAATTAACAATAACACAATAATAATGGGAGACTTTAATCCCACACTCACACCTATGGATAGATCAACTAAACAGAAAATTAACAAGGAAACACAAACTTTAATGGACACAATGGACCAGTTTGACCTAATTGATATCTATAGGATATTTCACCCCAAAACAATGGATTTCACTTTTTCTCATGGGCAAATGGAACCTTCTCCAGGATAGATCAAATCCTGGGCCATAAATCTATCCTTGGTCAATTCAAAGCAGCTAAGGGGAAGGTTCAAAGCAATAGAGCCTTACCTCAAGAAACAAGAAAAAAGTCAAATAAATAACCTAACTCTACACCTAGAGCAACTAGAAAAGAAAGAAATGAAGAACCCCAAGATTAATAGAGGAAAGAAATCTTAAAAATTGGAGCAGAAATAAATGCAAAAGAAAGAAAAGGGACCATAGCAAAAATCAACAAATCTTAAAGCTGGTTCTTTGTGAAATAAATAAATTGACAAACCATTAGCCAGACTCATCAAGAAACAAAGGGAGAAGAATCAAATCAACAAAATTAGAAATTAAAATGGAGAGATCACAACAGACAACACAGAAATACAAAGGATCATAAGAGACTACCATCAGCAACTATATGCCAATAAAACAAACAACCTGGAAGAAATAGACAAATTCTTAGAAAAGTATAACTTTCCAAAACTGAACCAGGAAGAAATAGAAAATCTTAACAGACCCATCACAAGCACGAAAATTGAATCTGTAATCAGAAATTTTCCAGCAAAAAAAAAAAAAGCCCAGGACCAGACGGCTTCACAGTTATATTCTACCAAAAATTTAGAGACCAGCTAACACCTAATTTACTCAAACTCTTCCAGAAAATTGGAGAGGAAGGTAAACTTCCAATTTCATTCTATGAGGCCACCATCACCCTAATACCAAAACCAGACAAAGATGCCACAAAAACAGAAAACTACAGGCCAATATCACTGATGAACATAGATGCAAAAATCCTTAACAAAATTCTAGCAAACACAATCCAACAACATATTAAAAAGATCATACATCATGATCAATTGGGCTTTATTCCAAGAATGCAAAGATTCTTTAATATCCACAAATCAATCAATGTAATACACCACATAAACAAATTGAAAGATAAAAACCATATGATTATCTCAATAGATGCAGAGAAAGCCTTCGACAAAATTCAACATCCATTTATGATTTTAAAAAAAAAAAAAACCCTTCAGAAAGCAGGAAAAGAAGGAACATACCTCAACATAACAGAAGCTATATATGACAAACCAACAGCAAACATTATGCTCAATGGTGAAAACCTGAAAGCATATCCCCTAAAGTCAGGAACAAGATAAAGGTGCCCACTCTAACCACTACAGTTTAACACAGTTTTGGAAGTTTTGGCCAAAGCTGTCAGAGCAGAAAAATAAATAAATAAATAAAAGGAATCCAGATTGGAAAAGAAGTAAAACTCTCACTGTTTGCAGATGATGTGATTCTCTACATAGAAAACCATAAAGACTCTACTAGAAAATTACTAGAGCTAATCCATGAATAAAGTTGCAGAATATAAAATTAACACACAGAAATCCCTTGCATTTCTATACATTAACAATGAGAAAGCAGAAAGAGAAATTAAGGAAACACTTCCATTCACCATTGCAAAGAAAAGAATAAAATACTTAGGGATATATATACCTAAAGAAACAAAAGACCTATATATAGAAAACTATAAAACACTGATGAAAGACCTCAAAAAGTATGCAAATAGATGGAGAAATATACCATTTTCATGGATTGGAAGAATGAATATAGTGAAAATAAGTATACTACCCAAGCAATCTATAGATTCAATGCAATCCCTATCAAGCTACCAACAGTATTTTCCCCAGAACTAGAACAAAAAATTCCATAATTTGTATGGAAATACAGAAAAACCTCAAATAGCCAAATAGCCAAAGCACTCTTGAGAAAAAAGAATGGAACTGGAGGAAACCTCCTGCCTGACTTTAGGTTATACTACAAAGCTACAGTCATCAAGACAGCATGGTACTGGCACAAACACAGAAATACAGATTAATGGAACAAAATAGAAAACTCAGAGATAAATCCACGCACCTATTGAAAACTTAACTTTGACAATGGAGGCAAGAATATACAATAGAGAAAAGACAATCTCTTTAACAAGTGGTGTTGGGAAAACTGGTCAATCACTAGTTAAAGAATGAAACTAGCACACTTTCTAACAACATACACAAAAATAAACTCAAAATAGATTAAAGACCTAAATTTAAGACCAGAAACCATAAAATTCCTAGAGCAAAACATAGGCAAAACACTCTCTGACATAAATCATAGCAGGATCCTCTGTGACCCACTTCCCAGACTAATGGAAATAAACGCAAAAATAAACAAATGGGACTTAATTAAACTTAAAAGCTTTTGCACAACGATGGAAACTAAGCAAAGTGAAAAGACAGTCTTCATAATGGGAGAAAATAATAGCAAATGAAGCAGCTGACAAAGAATTAATCTCAAAATTCACAAGCAACACCTGTAGCTCTATTCCAGAAAAATAAATGACCCTATCAAAAAATGGTTGATAGAACTACACAGACATTTTTCCAAAGACATACAGATGGCTAACAAACACATGAAAAATGCTCAACATCACTCATTATCAGAGAAATGCAAATCAAAACCACAATGAGGTGCTATTTCACACAAGTCAAAATGACTGCTGTCCAAAAATCTACAACAATAAATGTTGGACAGGGTGTGGAGAAAAGGGAACCTTCCTATACTGTTGGTGGGAATGCAAACTAGAATAGCCGCTATGAAGAACAGTGTGGAGAGTTCTTAAAAAACTGAAAACAGAACTTCCATATGACCGAGCAATCTCACTGCTGGGCATACACACTGAAGAAACCAGAACTGAAAGAGACACATGTACCCGAATGTTCATCCCAGCACTGTTTATAATAGCCAGGACATGGAAGCAACCTAGATGTTGATCAGCAGATGAAATGATAAGAAAGCTGTGGTACATATACACAATGGAATATTACTCAGCCATTAAAAAGAATTCAGAGTGAAGGTAAGCCAGAAAGAAAAAAATGCCAATACAAATGCATATATATGGAATTTAGAAAGATGGTAATGATAATCCTATATGCAAGATAGAAAAAGAGAATCAGATGTATAGAACAGTCTTTTGAACTCTGTGTGAGAAGGTGAGGGTGGGATGATCTGAGAGAATAATATTGAAACATATATATTATCATATGTGAAATAGTTCACCAGTCCAGCTTCAATGCATGAGACAGGGTGCTCAGGGTGGGTGCACTGGGATGACTCAGAGGGATTTGATGAGGAGGGAGGTGGGAGAAGGTTCAGGATGGGAAACACATATAAACCCATGGCTGATTCATGTCAATGTGTGGCAAAAACCCATTACAATATTGTATAGTAATTAGACTCCAATTAAAATAAGTATGGACAGAATATAGTCCACTGGAGAAGGGAATGGCAAACCACTTAAATATTCTTGCCTTGAGAACCTCATGAACAGTATGAAAAGGCAAAATGATAGAATACTGAAAGAGGAAATCCTCAGGTCAGTAGGTGCCCAATATGCTACTGGATATCAGTGGAAAAATAACTCCAGAAAGAATGAAGGAATGGAGCCAAAGCAAAAACAATATCCAGCTGTGGATGTGGCTGATGAGAGAAGCAAGGTCTGGTGCTGTAAAGAGCAATATTGCATAGGAACCTGGAATGTCAGGTTCATGAATCAAGGCAAATTGAAAGTGGGCAAACAGGAGATGGCAAGAGTGAAAGTCGACATTCTAGGAATCAGTGAACTAAAATGGGCTGGAAGGGGTGAATTTAACTCAGATGACCATTATATCTACTACTGCAGGCAGGAATCCCTCAGAAGAAATGGAGTAGCCAATATGGTCAACAAAAGAGTCCGAAATGCAGTACTTGGATGCAATCTCAAAAATGACAGAATGATCTCTGTTTGTCTCCAAGGCAAACCATTCAATATCACAGTAACTGAAGTCTATGCTCCAACCAGTAATGCTGAAAAAGCTGAAGTTAAATGGTTTTATGAAGACCTGCAAGACCTTTTAGAACTAACAACCGAAAAAGATGCCCTTTTCATTATACGGGACTGGAATGCAAAAGTAGGAAGTCAAGAAACACCTGGAGTAACAGGCAAATTTGGCCTTGGAATGCAGAATGAAGCAGGGCAAAGACTAATAGAGTTTTGCCAAGAAAATGCACTGGTCATAGCAAACATCCTCTTCCAACAACACAAGAGAAGACTCTACACATGGACATCACCAGACGGTCAACACCAAAATCAGATTGATTATATTCTTTGCAGCCAAAGATGGAGAAGCTCTATACAGTCAACAAAAACAAGACCAGGAGATGACTGTAGCTCAGATCATGAACTCCTTATTACCAAATTCAGACTCAAATTGAAGAAAGTAGGGAAAATCGCTAGACCATTCAAAGTGAAAGTGAAAGTGAAGTCACTCAGTCGTGTCTGACTCTTTGCGACCCTGTGGACGTAGCCTACCAGGCTTCTACATCCATGGGATTCTCCAGGCAAGAATACTGGAGTGGGTTACCATTTCCTTCTCCAGGGGATCTTCCTGACCAAGGGATCGAACCTGGGTCTTCCGCATTGGAGGCAGACGCTTTAACCTCTGAGCCACCATGGTATGATCTAAATCAAATCCAGTGGATTTTACAGTGGAAGCGAGAAATAAATTTAAGGGACTAGATCTGATAGACGGAGTGCCTGATGAACTATGGACTGAGGTTCGTGACTTTGTACAGGAGACAGGGATCAAGACCATCCCCATGGAAAAGAAATGCAGAAAAGCAAAATGGCTGTCTGGGGTGCCATTACAAATAGCTGTGAAAAGAAGAGAAGCAAAAAGCAAAGGAGAAAAGGAAGATATGAGCATCTGAATGCAGAGTTCCAAAGAATAGCAAGAAGAGATAAGAAAGCCTTCCTCAGCATTCAATGCAAAGAAATAGAGGAAAGGAACAGAATGAGAAAGACTAGAGATCTCTTCAAGAAAATTAGAGATACCAAGGGAACATTTCATGCAAAGATGGGCTCAGTAAAGGACAGAAATGGTATGGACCTAACAAAAGCAGAAGATATTAAGAAGAGATGGCAAGAATACACAGAAGAATGGTACAAAAAGATCTTCATGATCCAGATAATCATGATAGTGTGATCACTCACCTAGAGCCAGACATCCTGGAATGTGAAGTCAAGTGGGCCTTAGAAAGCATCACTACGAACAAAGCTAGTGGAGGTGGTGGAATTCCAGTGGAGCTGTTTCAAATCCTGAAATATGATGCTGTGAAAGTGCTGCACTCAATATGCCAGCAAATTTGGAAAACTCAGCAGTGCCCAAAGGACTGGGAAAAATCAGTTTTCATTCCAATCCCACAGAAAGGCAATGTCAAAGAATGCTCAAACTACCACACAATTGCACTCATCTCACCTGCTAGGAAAGTAATGCTCAAAATTCCTCAAGCCAGGCTTCAGCAATACATGAACTGTGAACTTCCTGATGTTCAAGCTGGTTTTAGAAAAGGCAGAGGAACCAGAGATCAAATTGCCAACATCTGCTGGATCATGGAAAAAGCACGAGAGTCCCTTAAAAACATCTATTTCTGCTTAATGACTATTCCAAAGCCTGTGACTGTGTGGATCACAATAAACTTTGGAAAATTCTGAAAGAGATGGGAATACCAGACCACCTGACCTGCCTCTTGAGAAATCTGTATGCAAGTCAGGAAGCAACAGTTAGAACTGGATGTGGAACAACAGACTGGTTCCAAATAGGAAAAGGAGTACATCAAGGCTGTATGTAGTCACTCTGCTTATTTAACTTATATGCAGAGTACATCATTAGAAACGCTGGACTGGAAGAAATACAAGGTAGAATCAAGATTGCCGGGAGAAATATCAATAACCTCAGGTATGCAGATGACACCACTCTTATGGCAGAAAGTGACGAACAACTAAAAACCTCTTGATGAAAGTGAAAGAGGAGAGTGAAAAAGGTGGCTTAAAGGTCAACATTCAGAAAACGAAGATCATGGCATCTGGTCCCATCACTTCATGGGAAATAGATGGGGAAACAGGGGAAACAGTGTCAGACTTTATTTTGGGGGGCTCCAAAATCACTGCAGATGGTGACTGCAGCCATGAAATTAGAAGATGCTTACTCCTTGGAAGAAAAGTTATGACCAACCTAGATAGCATATTCTAAAGCAGAGACATTACTTTGCCGACTAAGGTCTGTCTATTCAAGGCTATGGTTTTTCCTGTAGTCATGTATGGATGTGAGAGTTAGACTGTGAAGAAGGCAGAGCACTGAAGAATTGATGCTTTTGAACTGTGGTGTTGGAGAAGACTCTTTTTTTTTTTTTAATACTTTATTCTACATTACACTACTGTATTTGCTTTGCCATACATTGACATGAATCAGCCACAGGTGTACACGATCTCCCAATGCCGAAGCCCCTCCCACCTCCCACCCCATATCATCTCCCTGGATCATCCCGTGCACCAGCCCCAAGCATCCTGTATCCTGCATTGAACATAGACTGGCGCTTCGTTTCTTACATGATAGTATACATGTTTCAATGCCATTCTCCCAAATCATCCCACCCTCCCCCCTCTCCCTCAGAGTCCAAAAGTCCTTCCTATCTATACCTCTGTGTCTCTTTTGTTGTCTCACATAGAGGGTCATCATTACTATCTTTCTAAATTCCATATATATGTGTCGGTATACTGTATTGGTGTTTTTCTTTCTGGCTTACTTCACTCTGTATAATCGGCTACAGTTTCTTGGACTGCAAGGAGATCCAACCACTCCATTCTGAAGGAGATCAGCCCTGGGATTTTTGGAAGGAATGATGCTAAAGCTGAAACTCCAGTACTTTGGCCACCTCATGCGAAGAGTTGACTCATTGGAAAAGACTCTGATGCTGGGAGGGATTGGGGGCAGGAGGAGAAGGGCATGACCGAGGATGAGATGGCTGGAAGGCATCACGGACTTGATGGACATGAGTCTGAGTGAACTCTGGGAGTTGGTGATGGACAGGGAGGCCTGGCGTGCTGCGATTCATGGGATCATGAAGAGTCGAACACAACTGAGTGACTGTACTGAACTGAAAATAAATAAGTTTAATTTAAATTTAAAAAATGATTTTCAGATCAGCAAAGAAACTGGATTTGAGTGAACACATTAATATAAAAGAACCAGGGGAGGACGAAAAAAGATGGCAGAGGAATAGGAGGGTGAGAACACTTTCTCCCTCACTACTTCATCAAAAGAACATTTCAAAGCTGAGTAAATTCCACAAAACAACTTCTGACTGCTGGCAGAGGACATCAGGCATCCAGCAAAGCAGATCATCGGCTTCAAAACCAGTAACTCAGCGATCCTCTAGGGACGACCCTCAAAGTGGAGAAACCTATCATCATTAACCCAGATGTTTTAACAATAGTGCTGAATAGATGGAGAAATCATGAGGCTATTGTAAAAATAAATCTGAAAACCAGAATCAGGAGGCGTAAGTCCAAATCCTGAGATCATCAAAGAATTACTGAATACAGGGAACATTATCCAATAAGAGCTCATCAAACGCCTTCATACCCATACAGAAATTGAGCACCACCCAAGGGCCAACAGGCTCCAGAGCAAGACATACCACGCAAATTCTCCAGCAACACAAGAACAAGCCCCTGAGCTTCAATTCACAGGCAGCTCAAAATACCCCAAAATCATTGACGTCCCATAACCCATTACTTGACACTTCACAGCACTCTAGAGAGAGGAAATCCAACTCCACCCACCAGAGCCTCAACACAAGCCTCTCTAATCAAGAAACTTTGACAAGCCACTGATATAACCCCAAACACAGAGAGGAAGCTCTATAATAAAGAGAATTCCACAAATTCCCAGAATATAGAAAAGCCACGCCAAATGCAGCAATATAACCAGGACGAAGAGACAGAGGAATACCCAGCAGGTAAAGGAACAGGAGACATGCCCACCAAACCAAACAAAAGAGGAAGAGATAGGGAATCTACCTGAGAAAGAATTCCGAATACTGATAGTGAAAATGATCCAAAATCTTGAAATCAAAATGGAATCACAGATAAATAGCCTGGGGTCAAGGATTGAGAAGATGCAAGAAAGGTTTAACAAGGACCTAGAAGAAATAAAAAAGAGTCAACATATAATGAATAATGCAATAAATGAGATCAGAAACACTCTGGAGGCTACAAATAGTAGAATATCGGAGGCAGAAGATAGGATTAGTGAAATAGAAGATAAAATGGTAGAAATAAATGAATCAGAGAGGGAAAAAGAAAGACGAATTAAAAGAAATGAGGACAACCTCAGAGACCTCCAAGACAATATGAAACGCTCCAACATTCGAATTATAGGAGTCCCAGAAGAAGAAGACAAAAAGAAAGACCATGAGAAAATACCTGAGGAGATAATAGTTGAAAACTTCCCTAAAATGGGGAAGGAAATAATCACCCAAGTCCAAGAAACCCAGAGAGTGCCAAACAGGATAAACCCAAGGCGGAACACCCCAAGACATATTTTAATCAAACTAACAAAGACCAAACACAAAGAACAAATATTAAAAGCAGCAAGGGAAAAACAACAAATAACACACAAGGGGATCCCCATAAGAATAACTGCAGATATTTTAATAGAAACTCTTCAGGCCAGGAGGGAATGGCAAGACATACTTAAAGTGATGAAAGATAATAACCTTCAACCAAGACTACTGTACCCAGCAAGAATCTCATTCAAATATGAAGGAGAAATCAAAAGCTTTACAGACAAGCAAAAGCTGAGAGAATTCAGCAACACCAAACCAGCTCTCCAACAAATACTAAACGATAGACTTTAGACAGGAAACACAAAAAGGACGTATAAACCTGAACCCAAAACATTAACGTAAATGGCAACAGGTGCATACTTATCAATAATTACCTTAAATGTAAATGGGTTGAATGCCCCAACCAAAAGACTGGCTGAATGGATACAAAAACAAGATCCCTATATATGCTGCTTACAAGAGACCCACCTCAAAACAACGGACACATACAGACTGAAAGTGAAGGGCTGGAAAAAGATATTCCACGCAAATAAAGACCAAAAGAAAGCAGGAGTAGCAATACTCATATCCGATAAAATAGACTTTAAAACAAAGGCTGTGAAAAGGGACAAAGAAGGCCACTACATAATGATTAAAGGATCAATCCAAGAAGAAGATATAACAATTATAAATATATATGCACCCAACATAGGAGCACCACAATATGTAAGACAAATGCTAACAAGCATGAAAGGGGAAATTAATAATAACACAATAATAGTGGGAGACTTTAATACCCCACTCACACCTATGGACAGATCAACTAAACAGAAAATTAACAAAGAAACGCAAACTTTAAACGATACAATAGACCAGTTAGACCTAATTGATATCTATAGGACATTTCACCCCAAAACAATGAATTTCACCTTTTATTCAAGTGCACACGGAACCTTTTCCAGGATAGATCACATCCTGGGTCATAAATCTAACCTTGATAAATTCAAAAAAATCAAAATTATTCCAAGCATCTTCTCTGACCATAATGCACTAAGGTTAGATCTCAATTACAGGAGAAAAGCTATTAAAAATTACAACATTTGGAGGCTGAACAACACCTTTCTGAATAATCAACAAATCACAGAAGAAAGCAAAAAAAAATCAAATTATGCATCGAAATGAATGAAAATGAAAACACAACTACACAGAACCTATGGGACACTATAAAAGCAGTCCTAAGAGGAAAGTTCATAGCCATACAGGCATACCTCAAGAAACAAGAAAGAAGCCAAATAAATAACCTAACTCTACACCTAAAGCAACTAGAAAAGGAAGAAATAGAGAACCCCAGAGTTAGTAGAAGGAAAGAAATCCTAAAAATTAGGGCAGAAGTAAATGCAAAAGAAACAAAAGAGACCATAGCAAAAATCAACAAAGCAAAAAATTGGTTCTTTGAAAGGATAAATAAAATTGACAAACCATTAGCCAGACTCATCAAGAAACAAAGAGAAAAAAATCAAATCAATAAAATTAGAAATGAAAATGGAGAGATCATGACAGACAACACAGAAATACAAAGAATCATAAGAGACTACTATCAGCAATTATATGCCAATAAAATGGACAACTTGGAAGAAATGGACAAATTCTTAGAAAAGTACAACTTTCCAAAACTGAACCAGGAAGAAATAGAAAATCTTAACAGACCCATCACAAGCATGGAAATTGAAACTGTAATCAGAAATCTTCCAGCAAACAAAAGCCCAGGTCCAGACGGCTTCACAGCTGAATTCTACCAAAAATTTCGAGAAGAGCTAACACCTATCTTACTGAAGCTATTCCAGAAAACTGGAGAGGAAGGTAAACTTCCAAACTCATTCTATGAGGCCACCATCACCCTAATACCAAAACCTGACAAAGATGCCACAAAAAAAATACAATTACAGGCCAATATCACTGATGAACATAGATGCAAAAATCCTTAACAAAATCCTAGCAATCAGAATCCAGCAACACATTAAAAAGATCATACACCATGACCAAGTGGGCTTTATCCCAGGGATGCAAGGATTCTTCAATATCCGCAAATCAATCAATGTAATTCACCACATTAACAAACTGAAATATAAAAATCATATGATTATTTCAATAGATGCAGAAAAAGCCTTTGACAAAATTCAACATCCATTTAGGATAAAAACGCTCCAGAAAGCAGGAATAGAAGGAACGTACCTCAACATAATAAAAGCTATATATGACAAACCCACAGCTAACATTATCCTCAATGGTGAAAAATTGAAACCATTTCCCCTAAAGTCAGGAACAAGACAAGGGTGTCCACTTTCACCACTACTATTCAATATCGTACTGGAAGTTTTGGCCACAGCAATCAGAGCAGAAAAAGAAATAAAAGGAATCCAAATTGGAAAAGAAGAAGTAAAACTCTCACTGTTTGCAGACAACATGATCCTCTATATAGAAAATCCTAAAGACTCCACCAGAAAACTACTAGAGCTAATCAACGAATATAGTAAAGTTGCAGGATATAAAATCAACACTCAGAAATCCCTTGCATTCCTATACACTAATAATGAGAAAGTAGAAAAAGAAGTCAAGGAAACAATCCCATTCACCATTGCAACGAAAAGAATAAAATACTTAGGAATATACCTACCCAAAGAAACTAAAGACCTATATATCGAAAACTATAAAGCACTGATGAAAGAAATCAAAGAGGACACTAATAGATTGAGAAATATACCATGCTCGTGGGTTGGAAGAATCAATATAGTGAAAATGAGTATACTACCCAAAGCAATCTACAGATTCAATGCAATTCCTATCAAGCTACCAGCAGTATTTTTCACAGAACTAGATCAAATAATCTCAAGATTTGTATGGAAATACAAAAAACCTCGAATAGCCAAAGTAATCTTGAGAAAGAAGAATGGAACTGGAGGAATCAACTTGCCTGACTTCAGGCTCTACTACAAAGCCACAGTCATTAAGACAGTATGGTACTGGCACAAAGACAGAAATATAGATCAATGGAACAAAATAGAAAGCCCTGAGATAAACCCACACACCTATGGACACCTTATCTTCGACAAAGGAGGCAAGAATATACAATGGAGTAAAGACAGTCTCTTTAACGGGTGGTGCTGGGAAAACTGGTCAACCACTTGTAAAAGAATGAAACTAGATCTCTTTCTAACACCATACACAAAAATAAACTCAAAATGGATTAAAGATCTAAATGTAAGACCAGAAACTATAAAACTCCTAGAGGAAAACATAGGCAAAACACTCTCCGACATAAATCACAGCAGGATCCTCTATGATCCACCTCCCAATATACTGGAAATAAAAGCAAAAATAAACAAATGGGATCTAATTAAAATTAAAAGCTTCTGCACAACAAAGGAAACTATAAGCAAGGTGAAAAGACAGCCTTCTGAGTGGGAGAAAACAATAGCAAATGAAACAACTGACAAACAACTAATCTCAAGGATATACAAGCAACTTATGCAGCTCAACTCCAGAAAAATAAGCGAACCAATAAAAAAATGGGCCAAAGAACTAAATAAGCATTTCTCCAAAGAAGACATACGGATGGCTAACAAACACATGAAAAGATGCTCAACATCACTCATTATCAGAGAAATGCAAATCAAGACCACAATGAGGTATCATTTCACACCAGTCAGAATGGCTGCGATCCAAAAGTCTACAAGCAATAAATGCTGGAGAGGATGTGGAGAAAAGGGAACCCTCTTACTCTGCTGGTGGGAATGCAAACTAGTACAGCCATTATGGAAAACAGTGTGGAGATTCCTTAAAAAATTGCAAATAGAACTTCCTTATGATCCAGCAATCCCACTGCTGGGCATATACACTGAGGAAACCAGAATTGAAAGAGACACATGTACCCCAGTGTTCATTGCAGCACTGTTTATAATAGCCAGGACATGGAAACAACCTAGATTTCCATCAGCAGATGAATGGATAAGAAAGCCGTGGTACATATACACAATGGAGTACTACTCAGCCCTTAAAAAGAATAAATTTGACTCAGTTCTAATGAGATGGATGAAAATGGAGCTGATTATACAGAGTGAAGTAAGCCAGAAAGAAAAACACCAATACAGTATACTGACACATATATATGGAATTTAGAAGGATAGTAATGAAGACCCTCTATGTGAGACAACAAAAGAGACTCAGATGTATAGAACGGACTTTTGGACTCTGAGGGAGAGGGAGAGGGTGGGATGATTTGGGAGAACGGCATTGAAACATGTATACTGTCTTGTAGAATGAAGCGCCAGTCTATGTTCAATACAGGATGCAGGACGCATGGGGCTGGTGCACGGGATGATTAAGGAAGAGGATGTGGGGTGGGAGGTTGGAGGGGGCTTTGGCATTGGGAGATCGTGGACACCTGTGGGTGATTGATGTCAATGTATGGCAAAACAAATACAGTATTGTAATTAAAAAAATAAATAAATTTAAAAAAAAAGGAACCAGCGTCTTATAAGAAATTTGCAAGCAAAATCACAGCTTTAGAGAGTGGAAGAATGCACTTTCAATTTAAAAATTGTAAATTAAAATTTCCAAAGGAATGCAAACTATCCAAGAGCATGCTCATAAAAGGAACTCTGGCAGTTATGTATTTTCCTTCATAAAATTACTCTGTTATTTATCTAATTTTAGAAAAATGTGACCATAATACAATTTGAAAATTAGTGGGAAATATTTATATAACTAAAATCACTTATAATCTCACCATCATCAGTACCTTGATGTATGCACTTGACTTTTTCTAAAGACCTTTCTAAAAATTAGTATAATTTTTCACAAGCAGTTCTGTATCTTTATTTTTATTACTTCATTTATTACCTTCATTTTTTTATATTATTAACATGTTCTCAAAAGTGAATAGTCTTTGAAAATATAACTACTAATAGTTTTATTTTATTTAATTTTTGGACTATTTAAATATCTTCTTATTGTATATTTTTTCAACTTTGTATCAATAAATATATTATAAACAATATAAATATTGTAGCTGTGGACTTTTTTGTCTAAATAGTTTGATATTTTTTAATATACATTCTCAAAATTTGTAATGTGAACACTTCATACCTATGTGTATCCATATACACAGAAAGAAAGAGTGGTTTTCTGAAAGGTTGTCTGCACTTTTCCCAACAGTTTTTTTTTTTTTAATACATCATTCTATCCATACTAGTATTACATGAGGAATATTACTGAAGTTACATTTCTTTTATTACTATATTTGATACTAATTTTTATGAACTCTCTTATGTGCTTTGTCAAATCAGTGTTATTCTTATTACATTCTTGTTAATTAAAAATTAAGTGCATTAATTTTGGCCATTTTCACTAGAAATATTTTCCTGTTTTTGTGATTGTGCTATTGTTTTTATGCTTTTTTGTTGTATAGAAAATGCAATATATGCATAAATACACTGAACCTTTTCTTTGTGATTTCTTTGTTGCTTTTATGCTTTGAAAGTTCTTCCCCAATTAGCTATCAATAAATTTTCTCTTGTATTTAATTCTAGCATGATTTCAGTTTTTATGTTTAGCTAATCAATTATTCTACAATTTACTTTGGGTTTCCCTGATAACTCAGTTGGTAAAGAACCTGCCTGCAATGTAGGAGACCTTGGTTCACTTCCTGGGTTGGGAAGATTCCTTGCAGAAGGGATAGGCCAACCACTCCTGTATCCTTGACTTTCCCTATGGTTCAGCTGGTAAAGAATTCGTCTGCAATGTGGGAGACCTGGGTTTGATCCCTGGGTTGGGAAGATCCCTTGGAGAAGGGAAAGGCTACCCACTCCAGTATTCTGGCCTGGAGAATTCCATTAACTGTATAGTCCATGGGGTCACAAAGAGTCAGACACCACTGGACAACTTTCACTTTCACTGCTTATTTTAGTACATGACATGAAGTGCGACTTTCGGGGGAGGATTATTTAGCTTATTTTCTCAGCATTGCAAAGTAATCTATTTCTTATTCCACTGGTTTGTTATAATCCTATATCATATGTCAAAAATCTTAATAAACTGTATTTATTTCAAGGTTTGGAATGAAAGGAAAACTGACACTGAATAGCCGGTGAATGCAGGATAAAAAGGACACTTCTGTTAGAAATGGATGGAGGAATAAGGACAAAGCAGCAAGCAAAGGCAGACACAATGACGAGAGCTAAGCAATGAGACAGTTGAGAAATGTGATGGGTTCCTGTTGCTTTATAAGAAACTGTATACTGTTACATAGAAGAGAAAAGAAAGAAAACACATTTAAAAAAAAAAAAACAAACCTTACATATGTGGAGTTAGGTTTGGGCACAATGGAAAGCCAAAATGAAAGAGAAAAATAGACCTCACTGTGTATGGATATTGCCAATCTGCAAAACAACAGACAAGAGGGGAAATAGCTCTCAGAAGGGAGAAGTAATATTTGAAGTAGGTCAAAGACACAAAAAGATAATTATAAGATAAAAGAATGTGATAAAGAAAGTCACAGTTGAAAACTAAAGGTCAAGCTCAAAAACAACAACAACAAAAAATGTAGGATCAGGAAAGTTTTACACAAAGAATCCTCAAAGAGAGATCATACTCATAAAATAAAAACTGATGGACTTGTGAAGATACTTTTAAAATTTTAAGAATCAGCAGAAATAATGTGGGACAAAGCTGAGGAATATTCTTGTGGTACATTCCAGGGAGTTAAAATTCTGGGGCAGCAAGAAAGATCTCTACTGAAAAGAACAACATATGGATGAGGTGACACAGCAACACCTATTCTTTGAATGTGTTAAGTTGTCATCATGATATACTTTTAGAGTTTTTGCCTAACCTCTCTATATAAAAAAGTAGCATTATAACTTTAAAATGTTTCAGTCATATTAAAAGGAAAGGGAATTTAAAAGGTAAAATAATCATGATTGTGAGGATTAAGACCCTCTGAGGGGAAAATGGAAATTCCAATGCCCCAAAATTAAAGAACCAGGAGAAAAAGTAGCTAAAAAGATAAAGCATATTATTTATTCATCCTTTATTCATTCAACAAACAAAATTTCTAGGGACTACCATATTAAGTAGTGAGGGAGGATATAAAATAAATACCAGTCACTGCACTCAAAAAGTATAGAAAGCAAATAGTATATAAGACATTACAACTCTATGGAACATGGCCATATTCAATTATGCACAATCTTCTATAGAAGCAACGAAGAGGAAATGCCTAATTTCATGAGCAATGGGAATGAGGAAGGAGTTCAGGAGGAGAGTATAATTGAAGACTCTTTTACAGAGAAGGTTACCTTTGAGCTGAGTTGTAAACACTACTTTGATATTGATTAGCTAGTCCAGGGAAGAAAGAAGGCATGGAGATGTAAGGAAGTATAGTGTACCTGGAATATAGAGAGCATTTAAGTGTGACTGGGTCATAAGATATGTAGCACAACTTAATAGAAAATGAGGCCTGAAGGAGATACAGAAACCAGGTCATCAAACCACGCCAAAGACAATGAGTAGCCATCAAAGATCCATAAGCAAGAGAGTGAAATGATCAGATTTACCTTTTGCAAAAGCCAGGCTGGTTTCAATTTGGAGGAGGAATGTTTGGAGGAAAGGAATTATAACAGGAAACTTTTCAACAGTCCAAGTAAGAGATAAAGACATGGATTAAGAAAGTGACTGCAGAACTGGTTAGAAATGATTGGATTGGAAACATCAAAAAGTAGAATTAGTATGACTTTGCAATTGATTAGCTATGAAATGTGAGGGAGTGGGAGGATTCAGAGATAATTTCAAAGTTTGTAGCTTGTACTAGGTGAATAAGATTGGGAGCACTGGAAGAGGTTCAAATTTGTACAAGATTGTGAGCTTGGGTAGGGATAGGATAAGTTTAAACGATCTCCAGAACATTCAGTGGAAACAGAAAGAGCTAGAGATATATTCTGAGAGCTCAGTAAAGAAAGCTAAGCTAGAGAAAAATTTAGGACTATGATAGGAAAGGAAAACGGTGCATAGATTCAAGCATTTTAAGAGATAGACATGACAAGATCTGAATTATGGGAGAGAGGACAGTAAAGTAAATGGGTCAGGAAAACAATGAAAATTTATTACACAGCATTTGTAGAACATGAATAGACTATGTTTGCAGAAATTCTTATTCTGTAAGACTGCACATTGTACATGCTCAGTCATGTCTGACTCCATGCAACTCCCTGGACTGTAGTCCACCAGGCTCCTCTGTCCATGGATTCTCTAAGCAAAATATACTGGAGTGAGTTGCCAATTCCTCCACCACAGGATCTTACTGACCCAGGGATAGAACCTAGATCTCTTGTGTCTCCTGCATTGACAGACGATTCTTTACTATTGCGCCACCTTAATTTACACTATTAGTCCTTATTTTTAAAAAAGTTTTACTAATAAAATGAAATAAAAGATGCCAACATGTTTTTTCAGTGTTGAATACCAAGTTCTAAGGCTTTTCTAATGAACTGCTCTTAAATACACTTATCCCGTTTCCTGACACAGTTATTTTCACCATCTGCCAGTAACAGTCCTTCTACTTATAAATCTTTCTTCATTTATTTTTCTCATGCTCAAAAATTGCAAAACAAGTGAGAGAGGGTGGGGCACAGCTACTATGAGCTATTAGAATGAATGACAGAGCCCAAAAACAGAAAAAAATTTTGACAAACTCCCTCAGCAACTATGTACTCCTAAGGGTGGCAGGGACCCATCCAACATCCTTCAGCTATGACTCTTTTCTTATTTTTCAGAAATTGATCAAGTTCTGATACAAATATGAAAGCATTGTAAATAAAATTAAAAAGTAGCAAAAAAACATGGCCTCTTTCAGGATTTGCCTAAAAATAGAGAAATAGACTATAGAATCATCTTACCCATGATTTCTCTTTTCCAAATCAAACTTAGGGTCACAGGATTAGAGATTTTGAATTCTGAGTGTTGGATAGTTGTAGTTTTTCACATGCTGTGGAAGATCCCACAATTTGAACACCTCTACTCACTGCAATTCAGTTTTATTTTCACCAAACCATGATCTCACTAAATAGCGCAGTTTTGACCCTAAAAGGACTGAGATAAAGTTTAAAAGATTTGAAACTTAAGAATATCAACCACTTTGTTAATGTATTAAGAACACAGTTTTGCTTGGTTCAAGCAAAATTTATAGGTGACACCTTTCACTGACCTTACACTTGTCAAACATTTTCCCAGATGGAGATAGGTTATACCTTATATTTTTAAATTAATTTTAGTCACTTATGTAATTACATATGATTTATGTAATACATAACATCATTACTTTATATGAATTATTTTTCTGTTTGCCTAAGTATATTCTGTAATAATTCTTTCCAAGAGTTTCTGGGGGTGGTAAGTTTTCTGGGTTCTTATATGTCAAAAACACCTTTATTCTTCCATCCCACTCATATAATAGTTTGTTTGGGTATTAAACCCTAGGTTCAACATTATTTTCACTCAGTAGTTTGAAGACATGGCTCCACTGCTGTCCTGCAATCTGGTGTGGCTAATGGAAAGTCTGATGTCAAACCTATCCTTGTGCATTGTGGGTGGTCTTTATTTTCTCTTTGAAAGATTTCAGTATGTTCATGTTATCCTCTATGATCTAAAATTTCTCTTTGGTGTACCCAGGTTTCGAGTATTTTTTAAAAATTACTGTTCTCTTTTTTAAAACAGGTTATCATCCTTGGCACTTACAGGGTCCTTTCAATCTGAGGATTTGTGACTTCAATTCTAGGGAGTAGTTTGTTTACTTGCTTTGCCATTTAATCTGCAAATATTGATTCCCATACATTCTCTCCATTTTTACTCAGTGGAACTCCCTTTAGACAAATGCAGAAATTTCTCGATTTGTTTATATTTCATGCCTCTCATTTTTTCTTTACTGCTTTTAATCCTCCTTTTGTGTGTGTGTGTGTGAATCCTTATGTAGTTTTTCTAGAAGTTTAGAAGAGTGATGGTGCCTGTGGTCACTGGCCTAATTTAAGTCCCAGGAAACAACTAGAAAACTTGGTCATCTATAGCCAGTCTCTGGGATAATTTATAGACTAAAATATCCTTGTATGGATCAAAGTGAAATAAGAAAAAAAAATGGACCTACAATAGAATACTCAAGAGTAATTCCACAGAGTTTTTACTGAGTTTCTTCAATGCACCAGGCTCTGTGCTATATAATGAGGGGTGACATGACAAAAAGACAAAGATAGAGTGGAAGATACCTTGCTTTTTATTCTCAGTGAAAATTATTTTCTTAGAAGCCCCTCAGCAGACATCCCTTTGGGTCCCATCTCCAGTATTGATCTTATTTCCATGCAGAAACTTACTACTGACAAGGGGAATGAGACCACTGATTGGCTTCAATTAATTATAATTCACTTCCTCTGGATTAGAAAGAGTTCACTGCGCTCTACCACCATCATGGCTACACAAAGGAAGGTTAAAAAAAAAAAAAAAAAACTGGAGTTCTATTAGTGAGGAAAAAGTGGAAGTTACCAATAAGATTTGCTAAAGTATTTAACATTTCTGAACCTCATAGTGGGGTCATCATCATGTATTTTTTCCTCAAAGAAGTATTGTGACTGTTAAATGAGATAACTCTTGTCAAGTAAGTGCTCAGTAAATGTCAGCTATTAAAAAAAAAAAAAAAGGAATATCAACCACATGTTGCCCCAGATTCAAATTGCATTTTCTCTTGATTCCCAAACTGTAATTCTTTGTTACATTCCTTTCAGGATATTCTTTTGGCATTGAATTCAGCATACTATATATACTGACTTATAAATGCCACAATGAAGAGCCAGCCTTATGTTGATGTATGGCAAAACCAATACAATATTGTAAAGTAATTAGCCTCCAATTAAAATAAAAATAAAGATTGAAGATAAAATCATATGCTCTCCACACTTTTTCTCTCCTGCTTAAGAAAATACCTTGAATACAAAAGCAAAACTTGATAAAAATATGACAGGAAGATATTTCCTATGCTATTTAAACTATTAAGATTTTTAATTAGAAAATTTACAAGTCCCCAGTAGATAAATGGCTAACAATAACAAAAAAGAGAAGAAGCAGTCTCAGAAGAGAAAATGTAGCTAACAAATAAATATATGGAGATATGTTTGATCTTGGAAGCAATTAGAAAAGTTAAACTTAAAGCTATAATGAGGTAACAGTTTTGCCAATTAAATTTCAATTTTTTGCCGCAGTTTTCTGGCAAGATTGTGGTGAAATTAGTCAATTATTTCAGTCCTTTTGGAAATCAGTTTGGCAGAATTTTTAAGAAAAATTTAAATGTTTATATTCTTTCACCCAGTAATTTAACTGCCAGGAATTTATGCTGAGAAAATAATTCAAGAAGTTACAAAAGCGATGCAATTAGATGTTCTTTACAACATTGCTTATAATAGCAGAAGAATTTGTAATGACCTAAATGATCCATGATAGACTAGCTAAACCATGAGAGCCTTAAATGAATATTGTGCGGCCACTAGAAATTATCAGCATAAGGAACCATTTATGATATAATATTACATAAAGAACAGAGCACATGAGTATCTTCATTATTTTTACAATTTTATAAAATTTTGGGTATATAAAGTGCACATTAAAATGTAATATTATGTAGTGATATTGTGAGAGATATTTTTATTCCTATGATCTTATTTTTACAATATTGCTTCTGTACTGATTTTAAAGTACTCTTCCACTTACTTCCCCCTCCTTTTCACAGTTCACTAAGCACCTGGTTTCTGATCATCCCTGACACTGTCACATGGAGTCCAGACAACTTGCTGCAGTACAGAGGTCACTTCTGGAAAGTCTATCTGCTTAGAAAGGCCAGGCCCAGCTTCTGACTTAGGCTTCTTTTATTTCCTTCCCCAACTTCCCTGCCAATGGCTCAGGCTCCCCTTCATCTGCCTTTCAAGAAACTATAGTCACTTGGGAAAACACACTTGAAATGGATTTACTTTCTAGGGTTGAAAATTTTAGATGTTTGATGTGATAAATATGTCTCCTTTATTACCATTAAAGCAAGAGAGGGAGGGAGAGAATAACAAAAGTGGAAATGAGATTTTGAAGTATCAAGGGTGAAACATTTTTAAGCAAACTGCAATAGATCTTGAGGCTTTCAAAGGTCGATTCCTCAGACAATTTATTTCAGAAGATTTGGCTTCTGAGATAATTGGTCTTCTTAGTCCTATGACTCTCCTGAGATTGCCAGCTTCCCCCATCTGGATTCACAACATAGACAGGTGTTTTCTGTCTGGACCAAATTACTTTAAGTGTTACATTCATGGCCTAATGTCTATTTAAATGCGACAGATTTTTGCTCTGTGACCTTTAGCATGTCTAATTCCAATTCTGATAGAGATGGGAATAACACAATGGAGAAAGTGCTTGCTTTTTGCTGAATGATGTGTATTGAGATTTGCAAACAAACAAACAAACAAAATCCCTATGCTATGAGCAAGAGAAGGAGAGAGCGAGCGAGAGATAAAGAGACCAATGCAGGACCTATTCTAATAAATTAGATACTTTTATATAAGTTGATAACCTGAACTTATTTGTATAACCCTATTCTTTTGGCTTTCTTACATTTTTCATATGCCGAGAGGCTTAAAATATAAACGTGGTCTTGGCCTCTCTCAATATCCTACTCTGATTGCTCCTGGTTGGTTTACTTCCACCATGGCTCACCTCCCTAAAGGCAACATAAATGTCAATTTCAACTTGATTTGGTCTAGATACAAATAATGAAGAAGGAAAGACACATATTCTGATTATTTTCCCAAATCCTGTGTCCCCTAAAGATAACCCTGGACCCATAAGCTCCCAAGATATAAACACAAAAACCTACCATCTGCTCTCAGTTATCTTGTGCTTTTTTACTTGAGTACCTCAGCACAGCCAATCACCTGTATCATGGTGTTCACTGGAATTCATAATGCTGATTTTGTGGCCCTGTGCCAGTTAGAAAAATGCCTTCTGAATCCTCACAGAAAGAAATTTTCTTCAGTCTAATCTTCATGTTGGGTATATTTTATCATATTCTAAGTCATTGAAAATGAAGCATGAATTTCGTAAACTATTAACCTTCCAATTCTTCAACCATGTTAGATATGAAAGAATTTATGTTAAGTCTCTAAGTAAAATGGGTGTCTGCTTGGCAAATCACCCAAATATCTAGAATCGCTGTTATCAAACTTCCCCTAGAGGTGCAGGTTAATTCAGAAACAGATGAGCCGCACCCTGTCAAAAGAGGCAGGTAGGCTTCAACTAAGAAAACAAATATTTGAGGGACCAGCCTGCCTGGATTCTATTCCCAGCTGCAGCATCTCCTAGTTGTGCATTTCTCTTCCTTACGACAGTGAGATCTTGCCATACAGCATTTAGAGAGCATCAGATAAAAGATGTTACTTAAGGGAAGTTATTATTATTATTATTAAAGCTACTACTGTATCTTTCCCAGAATCAATGTCTGAGGAGAAAGATGCTTTAGTCACCAAAAGAAGGGGAAAGATAATTGCATGCAGCCCATCTGAAGCTGCTTAGAGAGGGTGAGTTACAGACAAAGACGAAATTTTCTCTTACTAAATTTAAGTGCTTAAAGCAGTGGATCCCAATCTTTGGAAATATGTAGATCTTTTTTAAACTTAAAAATATATATCTCACAATTGTTTTCAATCTCTTCCTTTTTCGCACACACACTAAAGAGTCATATATTTAGGATACGTTGGCTGAGAAAATACTCAAAAACAAAAAACCTACAAAAACTTCAGTAACATTTTTTATTATTTTTTAATATAACATTCTTGTTTTTAATATAACATTCTTGTTTTCAAAAAATGTTGTAAACTTATAAATGAATACAGAGAACTTGAAAGGCTGGCTTTGAGATTAGGTCCAACTGTGATTCAGTTAGTGTCACAAAAGTGTCACTTAGTGTTGAATGAGGGAGAATATAAAGTACATACAGACGGGGTTAGAAGCAGAGCACTAGACTCAACAGCTAAATTCAGACAAATTTCTTTCTCATCTTTTCAAACATTTTAGTCATTTTGTGACTGGTTTCATGCATAAAATTATAGACTTCTGGGTTGGAAGCAGACTTTTTTTTTTTCCCCTCCAACTTTGGTTTAATTTCTTTTTTTTTTTTTTTTCGTTTCTTACAAGATAGTATACATGTTTCAATGCCATTCTCCCAAACCATACCACCCTTTCCCTCTCCCTAAGAGTCCAAAAGTCCGTTCTATACCTCTGTGTCTCTTTTGTTGTCTCACATATAGGGTCATCATTACTATCTTCTAAATTCCATATATATGTGTCAGTATACTGTATTGGTGTTTTTCTTTCTGGCTTACTTCACTCTGTATAATCGGCTCCAATTTCATCCATCTCATTAGAACTGAGTCAAATTTATTCTTTTTAAGGGCTGAGTAGTACTCCATTGTGTATATGTACCACTGCTTTCTTATCCATTCATCTGCTGATGGACATCTAGGTTGCTTCCATGTCCTGGCTATTATAAACAGTGCTGCAATGAACACTGGGGTACATGTGTCTCTTTCAATTCTGGTTTCCTCGGTGTGTATGCCCAGCAGTGGGATTGCTGGGTCATAAGGAAGTTCTATTTGCAATTTTTTAAGGAATCTCCACACTGTTTTCCATAATGGCTGTACTAGTTTGCATTCCCACCAGCAGAGTAAGAGGGTTCCCTTTTCTCCACATCCTTTCCAGCATTTATTGCTTGTAGACTTTTGGATCACAGCCATTCTGACTGGTGTGAAATGGTACCTCATTGTGGTCTTGATTTGCATTTCTCTGATAATGAGTGATGTTGAACATCTTTTCATGTGTTTGTTAGCCATCCGTATGTCTTCTTTGGAGAAATGCCTATTTAGTTATTTGGCCCATTTTTTTATTGGATAGTTTATTTTTCTGGAGTTGAGCTGCATAAGTTGCTTATATATCTTTGAGATTAGTTGTTTGTCAGTTGTTTCATTTGCTATTGTTTTCTCCCATTCAGAAGGCTGTCTTTTCACCTTGCTTATAGTTTCCTTTGTTGTGCAGAAGCTTTTAATTTTAATTAGATCCCATTTGTTTATTTTTGCTTTTATATCCAGTATACTGGGAGTTGGATCATAGAGGATTCTGCTGTGATTTATGTCGGAGAGTGTTTTGCCTATGTTTTCCTCTAGGAGTTTTATAGTTTCTGGTCTTACATTTAGATCTTTAATCCATTTTGAGTTTATTTTTGTGTATGGTGTTAGAAAGAGGTCGAGAAAGTAGAAAAGAAGTTAAGGAAACAATTCCATTCACCATTGCAATGAAAAGAATAAAATACTTAGGAATATTCCTACCTAAAGAAACTAAAGACCTATATATCGAAAACTATAAAACACTGATGAAAGAAATCAAAGAGGACACTAATAGATGGAGAAATATACCATGCTCATGGGTCAGAAGAGTCAATATAGTGAAAATAAGTATACTACCCAAAGCAATCTACAGATTCAATGCAATTCCCCTCAAGCTACCAGCAGTATTTTTCACAGAACTAGATCAAATAATCTCAAGATTTGTATGGAAATACAAAAAACCTCGAATAGCAAAAGCAATCTTGAGAAAGAAGAATGGAACTGGAGGAATCAACTTGCTGACTTCAGGCTGTACTACAAAGCCACAGTCATTAAGACAGTATGGTACCGGCACAAAGACAGAAATATAGATCAATGGAACAAAATAGAAAGCCCTGAGATAAACCCACACACCTATGGACATCTTATCTTTGACAAAGGAGGCAAGAATATACAATGGAATAAAGACAGTCTCTTTAACAGGTGGTGCTGGGAAAACTGGTCAACCACTTGTAAAAGAATGAAACTAGACCTCTTTCTAACACCATATACAAAAATAAATTCAGTAACATTTAAAAATAAGCTTACATTTCATTCATCATAGGAACAACTACATAGATTCGGGAGATTTTAGTACATGAATATCCAAACTACATTATTTATTTACTTTGTAAGCAATCTTTGTTGGGCATATAGATTCTGATATTTCTTGCTATAACTCCATGCCACCCTGAGTCAAGAACCACTGATTTAAAGTGTACTGTGTAAAGGTCCAGGCAAAAATATGTTGTGGGGCAAACTCCTGGGAACCACATACATACATTCGAATACATGATAATCAGGACTTGTGTGTGTGTGTTAGCCATTCAGTCATGTCCAACTCTTTGTGACCCCATAGACTGTAGCCCACAAGGCTCCTCTGTCCATGGAATTCTCCAGGCAAGAATACTGGAGTGGGTTGCCATTCTTCCCTTCTCCAGGAATCAGGACCTGGCATCACCCTTTACTTCTTTTCATTTAATGTTTAGATCTCTTTTAAATACAAAGCAAATAACATTAATTCACCATCAATGATTACTAAAAACAGCACAAGCCAAATAACAGGAAATCCATTGCTACGTTTCTTGAGTAGAAGATTCAGCTAGGACTTTGTGCCTTTCAAAATAATATAAAAAGTGTACTTTTAAATAATTTCTCAATTATGATTTGACTACATCTAGTGACATTCTTGTAAGAAAACAATCTAGTGTTTCCAAGATCGTCCTGTTTAATTCATGCAGCTGTCACTGCATACTCCATGCTTCTGAGAAGAAGAAGATACTTGGGAAAGCAATTAGGGGCTTAGCTTTTCTCTAAAGCATACCATGAGAACTTAAGCAACTCACCTTTCATTTTCAATGTTTTATTCTATAGCTCCCATTTTAACATAATTTCCTGTCCTTGATGTCCAGAAGAACTGTAGTAGTCTCCAAGCATTGGAAACACTGGATATTGTTCCATTGACCAGAAAACTCTACAGGTAGACAAGGAGAAGTAAAGTAAAACTACAATACTCTCGTGGTTCTTGAAGCTTCTTTGCAGAGGCTGTAATGCTGTCTATGCCAACTGTTCTTTATTTACTGTTTATCAATCAACATATTAGTTCATTGTACAAACACATTAAAGAGTTTTCAAACAAATACAAAACACAGAAAAACGACACAAACAGATGAAATAGAAAGAGCTACATCTTCATCAGAGTTCCATTTTGGAAGGCTTTAATAAAATGGTGGGGCACAATGGAGTATTTGAGTGTTTATTGTTGTTCACTAAGTGTTGTCTGACTCTTTGTGACCCCATGAACTGCAGCACACCTGGTTTCCCTCACTTTATCCCCAGGAGTTTGCTCAAATTCACATCCATTGAGTCAGTGGTGTCATCCAACCATCTCATCCTCTGTCACCCTCTTCTCCTCCTGTCTTCAGTCTTTCCCGGATAAGGGTCTTTTCCAATGAGTTGGCTCTTCCCATCAGGTGACCAAAGTATTGGAGCTTCAGCTTCAGCATCAGTCCTGCCAGTGAATATTCAGTGTTTATTTCCATTAGGATTGACTGGTTTCATCTCCTTGCTGTCCAAGGAATTCTCAAGAGTCCTCTCCAGCACCATAGTTGGAAAGCATCAATTCTTTGGCACTCAGCCTTCTTTGTGGTCCAACTCTCACACTCATAAATCACTACTGGAAAAATCATAGGTTTGACATTATGGAATATTTTCAGCAAAGTGATGTCTCTGCTCTTTAATATGCTATCTAGGTTTGTCATAGCTTTTCTTTCAAGGAGCAAGGGGCTTTTAATTTCGTGGCTTCAGTCACCATCTATGGTAATTTTGGAGCCCAAGAAAATAAAATATGTCACTGTTTGCAATTTTGCCCCATCTGTTTGTCATGAAGTGATGGGACTGGATGCCATAATCGTAGTTTTTTGAATATTGAATTTTAAGCCAGCTTCTTCACTCTTTTTGTTTACCCTCAACAAGAGGTTTTAAGTTCCTCTTGATATTCTGCCATTAGGGTGGTATTATCTACATATCTGAGGTTGCTGATATTTCTCCTGACAAAATGATTCCAGCTTGTCCTTCATACAGCCTGGCATTTCACATGATGCACTTACTCTGCATAGAAGTTAAATAAGAAAGGTGACAGTATAAAGCCTTGATGTATCCCTTTCCCAATTTTGAACTTGTCTGCTGTTCCATGTCTAGTTCCAACTGTTGCTTCTTGACCTGCACACAGGTTTCTCTGGAGACAGGTAAGGTGGTCTGGTATTCCCATCTCTAAGAATTTTCCAGTTTGTTGTGATCCACACAAGTCAAAGGTTTTAGTGTAGTCAATGAAGAAGTAGATTTTCTTTGAAATTCCTTTGCTTTTTATATGATCCAATGGATGTGGGTGATTAGATCTCTGTTTCCTCTGCCTTTTCTAAGTCCAGCTTGAACATCTGAAAGTTCTTGGTTCACGTACTGCAGACACATAGCTTGAGAGATTTTGAGCATGACCTTGCTAGCATATGGAATGAGTGCAAATGTGTGGTAGTTTGAACATTCCTTGGCATTTCCCTTCTTTGGAATTGGAATGAAAATTGACCTTTTCCAGTCTTGTGGCCACTGCTGAGTTTTCTAAATATGCTGACATTTTGAGTGCAGCACTTTAACAGCATCATAGTTTAGGATTTTGAATAGCTCAGCCAAATTCTATTACCTTGACTAGTTTTGTTCCTAGTAATGCTCCCTAAGGCTCACTTGACTTCAGACTCCAGGATGTCTGGCTCTGGGTGAGTGACCACACCACCATGGTTATCCCAGTCATTAAGATCTTTTTGTCTAGTTCTTCTGTGTTCTTACCACCTCTTGTTAATCTCCTCTGCTTCTGTTAGGTCCATACCATTTCTGTCCTTTATTGTGCCCCTTGCATGAAATGTTCCATTGATATCTCCCATTTTCTTGAAGAGATCTCTAGTCTTTCACATCTATTGTTTTCCTCTATTTCTTAGCATTGTTCATTTAAGGTAGCCTTCTTATCTCTCCTTCCTATTCTCTGGAATTCTGCATTCAGTTGCTTATATTTTTCCCTTTCTCCTTTGCCTTTCACTTTTCTTCTTTTTTCAGCTATTTGTAAATCCACCTCAGACAACTACTTTGCCTTCTTGGATTTCTTTTTCTTGGGGATGGTTTTGGTCACCACCTCCTATACAATGTTAGGAATCTCCACCCATAGCTCCTCAGGCATTTTGTCTACCATATCTAAGCCCTCAAATCTATTCATCACCTCTATTGTACAATCATAAGGGATTTGATTTAGGTCATGCCTAAATGGCCTAGTGGTTTTACCTACTTTCTACAATTTAAGCCTGAATTTCGCAATAAGGAGCTCATGATCTGAGCTACAGTCAGCTCCAGACTTAATCTATGAAAATTTTAGCTTTTATCTTTCAACCATGAATGTGAGGAAGCCCACCAAAAAAAATTACATCCTCTATTGGCATGTACTGAAGAAGGTTTTAATATTTTTATTCATATTTTTAACTGTTTCAGGCCTAGTTACAAAGTGAAAAGACAGTGTGTCAGCATCTAATTGTAGTTCACTGAGTGAAATATTTTGGAAAGGTGTATACCTAGATGGAAAAGAAAAAAATGTTGGGAAAGATAAGCTGATGAGAATGGTGCAATCCTTTATCTGTCCTCCCAAACAGATTGCTATTTGTACATATCTAATCAGATTCAATACCTAAATTTGACTTTTAAAATTACTTGACTGCCTTGCATGAATGCACGCTAAATCACTTCAGTCATGTCCAACTCTGTGCGACACTATGGACTATAGCCAGCCAGTCTCCTCTATCCATGGGGATTCTCCAGGAAAAAATACTGGAGTGAGTTGCCATGCCCTCCTCCAGGGGATCTTCCCTCTTGACTTCCTTAAAAGTACATTATCATCCCCTCTTATCAGCAGCTTGAAAATACTGGGCTATATGGTGGACTCTCTCTAGGGTAGACACCCCTCTCATGTGTAATCCCTTGTGCAGTGCCCTCACTTGGGGGGTGTGGTAAAACCTGCAAATTGCTTGTAATCAGTAAAATATGACAAAGGTGATATGATGTTATGCCCTCTCGTGATCTGTTATAATATAGGCCAAAGGTAAAAGGACTTTTCAGATGTAATTAGTTGCTTAATTGACTTTTAATTAATCAAAGAGAGATTATCCTAGTTGGAACAGACCTCAAAAGGTGAACCCTTTTAAAGAGAGGTTAGGCCTTTGCTGATATGGGAGATTTCAAGCACAGAGATTCTCTCTCCATTACAGCCTTTGAAGAAACAAGCTGCCATGAATATCATGGCATGAATTCAATGCCATAGGCTACTAGATTCTGTCAATGACCTGAATGAGCTTAGATCCTTCCTAGTTAAGCTTCCAGACAAGAATGCAGCCTGGCTGACACCTTGACTGCACACAGCCTTGTGAGATCCTGAGCAAAGAATCCAGTTAAGGTCTGCCCAGACCCCTGACCTATTAACATGGTGAGATAATAAATGTGTGATATTTTAATGGGCTAGGTTAGAAACTCTTTGATGCAGCAATAGAAAAGTAATACACAGGAAAATACGTTTATTTTCCTCAGTTGTCTAAGGAAGTCCTAGCAGGAAATATGAATCCAATGACAAGTGTGACCAAGTGGAAAGAGTACTAAATGAAGCATGAAGGCCACATTCAAATCCTGACTCAGCTTGGTCTGCAGCAGGCTCAGCCCCTTTGAGCCTGTAACCTTATCTGCCAAATGGTGGTTTAGTCTATAAGTCTTGTCTGACTCTTGCGACCCCATGGACTGTAGCCCACCAGGCTCTTCTGTTCATGGGATTTTCCAGGCAAGAACACTGGAGTGGGGTGCCATTTCCTTCTCCAGGGGATCTTCCCAACCCAGGGATCGAACCCTGGTCTGCTGCTTTGCACATAGATTCCTACACAGCAGGCAGATTCTTTACCAACTGAGCTATGAGGGAAAACCATCTGTCAAATGAGGCTGACGTAATCTGCCTAGCCCTTCTCACAAGGTTCTGAGGGAAGAATTTGAAAACTGCCAAATAGTGAGCTCATATTATATGTCACTTACCATTCTCCAAGTAGTATTCTAATTTTCCTATGTGTATTAACTCATTTAATCTTCAAACAACCCTACAAAGTATATACTTTTTTTGATCATTATCTCCATTTAATAAGTGAAAGAAATGAGACAAACAGAGGTGAAAAATCTTGCCCAAGATCACACAATTGTTAGTAAGGACAAGTCTTTAAACCCAGGCTGTCTGGTTCCATGTTCTTTCCTCTTAATCATTGTACTATGTTGCCTCTTGTAGCTTTAATAAGTATAGGAAATCCACTCCTTCTGAAACAAGCTGAACCTTGATATCAACATATTCTGAAGGAGATTCACTATCCTCATATGAGACTTATCACTATAAGCCTTCTGCTTTGATGCATTATAGCAGATTTGTTACCTTGGTTTTTCTAACACAACCACTTTTTTCCCCAAAAATAAATTCGCCAGGAAACAGCAATCCTCTTTTTCCTCCATAAAGCTCATTGGCCCCACCCACAATGCTCAGTCCCACTGATAAACACCACCACCTCCTTCTACTGTTTCCCATCATTACTTAGCTGAAACCACATGAATATCCACTTACAATAAACAGACTTAATTTCTCTTCAAATACAGATTTGCATAAAAACCAAGCATAAGGGGAACAGAAGCATTTTTAATTGATAGCTTTTAGGTACACTGCATGCTTTCCATTATGTCTACTGCCTGATTTTGCACATCTCTGAACATGTAGGATCAGTTCTTAATTTATCAGAAAAGCACCAGAACTAGAAAAGCCCTTGCTTAGAGGATCACATGATACATTCCTCTGCCTTTGTGAAGATTATTTTTTACCTTTAAATCTTCCTGAAGTTTAAAAAAAAAAAACCTTACTTCCTTTAATCATATACTAATAGTATTTAAAAGTTCTTCATGAAATTGAACTAAAATCTCCTCTGCTTCAATTTAAGCAAGCAAGGTTCTATTCAAGCTTCAGAAACAGCTAAAACAAATCTCTAAACCATTCTCTGATACCTGGAAATTAAATTAACATTTTAGTCCTTCAGAATTCTGTGTACACATAATTTTTGCATGTGTGTGTTCTCAGTTGCTCAGTTGTGTCAGATCCTTTGTGACCCTAGGCACTGTAGCCTGCCAGGCTCCTCTGTTCACGGGATTTTCTCAGGCAAGAATACTAGAATGGGTTGCCATACTTGCCTCCAGGGGATCTTCCTAACCCAGGGATCAAATTTGTGTCTTCTGCATTGGCAAGCAGATTCTTTACCACTGAGCCACTTGGGAAGCCCCACACATACCTGTACTATACTGCTTATATAATGCTTGTGTTTATTTATACAACTGCCACCACCCCCAAAAAGAATCCTTGAGGGCAGAGGCAACATTTTAATTATTTTTGTGTACCTCACACCTAGCAAGAGTGACTAGCACATGCTAGAAAGTTGAAAGAAAATTTAAATTAATGAATGACTAAATGAAGTAGATTTCACACTGTTCCATCTGTGTGCAGGGAAAAGAACTGAGCAGCTTCCTATTCACAAAATCTTTCTTACGAAGACAAATATTAACTCTCTCCTTTTGTCTCTTGTTCATTAAGTAACCTCAAATTCTTTCTGGTCAATAAGACATATTTTTTCAATTTGTAAGCCACAGTTTTCATTACCATCTCCATATTTATTCTAGTGGGATCATCAAAATCAGATTCATAGTGCTACATACATCAATAACTGTTTAAATGCCCTTCCCACTTTTATAATCAAGATAATAATCATTGTTTATACACACTGATAAATGTATTTAAACATATTTCCCTTTATGCACTTATATTCCTTCCAAAAATTTGGTGGAATTATCACAAATCCTTTATACATAAAATTCACCAGGACAGCTTATTATTTGGAGAGTATACAGATAACTTTAAAATTTAAAAAACTTTTTTATATGAATAATATTCTTCGTTATTTTTCCTGAAGAGGCAATACAGTGTAATGGAAATGACATTCAATATGAACTCAAAGAACTGAGTTTAAAATCAGATGTTCCTATACCCATCATTTAAAAGTGGACATTTAATTTTCAAATACATGGGGTTTTTAAGTAAATAAAGTAAAATAAAATGAATAACCAACAAGTATCTACTGTATAACACAGGGAACTCTGCTCAATGTTATGTAAAAATCTAAATGGGTAAATAATTTGAAAAAGAATAAATACATATACATGTATAACTGAATCACTCTGATGTGCACTTGAAACTATCACACCGTTGTTAATCAACTCTGCTCTAATATAAAATTTAAAAATTAATAAATTTTAAAGAGACCAGATCTTTCTGTATTCCCACAAGCCTTACCTTTTAGGGGTCCGTTTTCTCTTCTGTTAAATGGGGATTATACTAACAAATAACTAACTGGCCTATTGTAAAACCAAAGAAACTTATGACTTATGTGAAAGGACATTGTTCAGTATAATACAAATATTAGTTATAACTATGCTGCTGCTGCTAAATCACTTCAGTCATGTCTGACTCTGAGACCCATAGATGGCAGCCGACCAGGCTCCTCCATCCATGGGATTTTCCAGGCAAGAGTACTGGAGTGGGTTGCCATTGCCCTCTCTGAGTAATAACTATCAGTTCAGTTCAGTCGCTCAGTCGTGTCTGACTCTTTGCGACCCCATGAATCGCAGCACACCAGGCCTCCCTGTCCATCACCAACTCCCAGAGTTCACTCAGACTCACGTCCATCGAGTTGGTGATGCCATCCAGCCATCTCATCCTCTGTCATCCCCTTTTTCCTCCTGCCACTGATGACTCCCAGCATCAGAGTCTTTTCCAATGAGTCAGTTCTTCACATGAGGTAGCCAAGGTACTGGAGTTTCAGCTTTAGCATCATTCCTTCCAAAGAACACCCACTGCTGATGTCTTTTAGAATGGACTGGTTGGATCTCCTTGCAGTCCAAGGGACTCTCAAGAGTCTTCTCCAACAGTTCAAAAGCATCAGCCTTCTTCACAATCCAACTCTCGCATCCATACATGACCACTGGAAAAACCATAGCCTTGACTGAACGGACCTTTGCTGGCAAAGTAATGTCTCTGCTTTTTAATATGCTATCTAGGTTGATCATAACTTTCCTTCCGAGGAGTAAGCATATTTTTAATTTCATGGCTGCAGTCACCATCTGCAGTGATTTTGGAGCCCAAAAATAAAGTCTGACACTGTTTCCCCATCTATTTCACATGAAGTGATGGGACCAGATGCCATGATCTTCGTTTTCTGAATGTTGAGCTTTAAGCCAACTTTTTCACTCCCTCTTTCACTTTCATCAAGAGGCTTTTTAGCTCTTCTTCACTTTCTGCCATAAGGGTGATGTCATCTGCATATCTGAGGTTATTGATATTTCTCCCAGCAATCTTGATTCCAGCTTGTGCTTCATCCAGCCCAACGTATCTCATGACGTACTCTGCATATAAGTTAAATAAGCAGGGTAACAATATACAGCCTTGACGTACTCCTCTTCCTATTTGGAACCAATCTGTTGTTCCATGTCCAGTTCTAACTGTTGCTTCCTGACCTGCATACAGGTTTCCCAAGAAGCAGGTCAGGTGGTCTGATATTCCCATCACTTTCAGAATTTTCCACAGTTGATTGTGATCCACACAAGCAAAGGCTTTGGCATAGTCAATAAAGCAGAAATAGATGTTTTTCTGGAACTCTCTTGCTTTTTCAATGATCCAGCAGATGTTGGCAATTTGGTCTCTGGTTCCTTTGCCTTTTCTAAAACCAACTTGAACATCTGGAAGTTCATAGTTCACATATTACTGAAGCCTGGCTTGGAGAATTTTGAGTATTACTTTACTAGCATGTGAGATGAGTGCAATTGTGTGGTAGTTTGAGCATTCTTTGGCATTGCCTTTCTTTGAGACTGGAATGAAAACTGACCTTTTCCAGTCCTGTGGTAATAATTATAAGTAGTAATAAATTTTATACACAACATTATTTTTTTTGAAGAAGGAATTCATAGGGCCTGGACCCCATCTTAGGCCTGTTCATGCTGATCATGTTCAGCCACCTCTCAAATAGACTCTGGACTCTGCACTTAGTGCTTATGGAAACTACCATAGAAGGATAAGACCTCCTCTGGACAGGGGAATCTTGAAGATCACATCCAGGTTACTCATCGCCTAAGAGAAAACATACTCTAATCACCCCTGCCTCTGGACAGGTCACAAATTCTTTCTGTATCTATGGGAGTGTAACCACAGGCTTATTGATTATTAACTGTTTAAACACCTAACACTTGATAACACTTGAATAATGGGGTTGTTGTGATTGTATTTACCCTTTGTTTTATGTATGTCTCAAGGAATTAGGGTTGATGGGTTCGGACACGTACACATGGGGTATAAAAGATTTTCACAAATTCTGGTCGGGGTCCTTGGCTAGGAGGACCTTGGGCCCACCAGTGTAATAAACTGCACTCCACTATCTGCATTGTCCTTCTGAGTTTGTTTCCCAGAACACGTGGCTATAACATTTGGTGCATTGTCCGGGAAACTCCTCACTTTGAGCAGACAGGTCTCATTTGAGGCCACCCCAAGGCTTTGTGGCTTGAATCTCCTAGAGGGGGAAGGCGCCTCACCCCTCTGGAAGAATTCAGCCTTTCAATGCCCAGTTTCTTCGCTTTGGCAGGTAGTGAACTGCAGCAAGGGAACTGAGCACTCAGGTGAAGAAAAACCCACCTGGCAGGATAGAAGAGGGGGCCTGATCACCCCCTAGGAGGGACTAGAAGGAGCACGGACCCACAGGGGCCTGGAATAGGCAGGCAACAGCGATTGCTTGGTATACAGGTCGACGAGCATGCTATGGTTTAGGAAGGAAATTTGTGAAGGTCATTTAGGAGGTGTGTCCATGCCGTCTCTGGGGAAATTATTACCAGCAATCGCCAGGGGATTTTTAGGATAGGAAACTGGTCCTTGTATACCCATATTCTGCCCTTCCCCAGGAGGTGTCCCATCTGCTGTGAAATTCTTGACCCTCTCGAAATTGTTAGGCTAGAAGGAGGAGGATACAGAAGTGAATATAAATTGGCTTTTCCAAAGATGGCCTGGGATATGGGATATTTAACCCACCTGTGTTTTCATCCGCACCTGATCAAGCCCACCAAGGCAGAACGGACTTTAAGGGAGAAACAGTCTTGGACCACATGGTGTTCTGGTTTGGCTGTGCTGACCAGAAGGTGAAGGCATGCTGATCCCCCTTCTCCCTCTGGGATCTGGCAGGTAAGGCTCTTCTCACCCCAAATAAGTAGGAGACAGAATGACAATTTAAGTGTCATTGAGTGGAAATATCAGAAGTACATAGGGTACTGAGAACTTCATAGACAGAACAAAAAGAAAAAGTAGAAGAAGGTCTGAGAAGGTAAACAAGATGGGGGGAAGTGAATCTAAGGCAACTGTATTGGAGTGCATGATTAAAAATTTTAAAAAGGGATTAGGAGGAGACTATGGGGTAAAGATGAAGCCTAACCATCTCCACATACTCTGTGAGGTCGAATGGCCTCCTATGGGAGTAAGATACAGTAGTCACAGGAGAGCCAGGACACCCGGATCAATATCCATATATTGACTCATGGCTAGGGTTAGCTCAAGACCCTCCTACTTGGACAAGGTTCTGTATCCAGAAGGGAAAGGGAAAAATATTAATGGCACAAAAATTGACTGATGATAAAAAGGAAATTCTACAGGATTTGGATGGGAATGACCTGACCCCTCCCCCATACTGGATAATGACGTGCCTGCCTCCCAGTGCTCCACCAGGACCAGAGACCGCCTTAAAGCCTGGTCCAGGGCCAGGGGAAATTCCTGCAGCAGCCGCTGCTCCTCCGCCAGCTCTCCCAGAGGTTGTAGAGCCGCCACCTCAGCAGGCTCCGATGCTGGTGACAGAAGTCTCTGGCCAACACTTCCAGGATCCAGCTCCAGCTGAACGGCCCAAGCTATACCCGACTCTCCCGGTGAATACTAACAAGAAGGGGAGGGAAACGTTGGAAGTAAGCAGAGACTGCGCCCTGCCAGAGAGCCGGAGAGAATGAAGGAAAAAAAAAAAACAGACAGATTTGCAATGCTAGCTGCTGCCCTGGGAAAGTCCATCTCAGGCCCTCCAGAAAACCTCATCTGTCCCAGGGACAAGACAGTCCTTCAACCGGTCCCATCAGAGGTCCTGGGCCCTGTTACAGCCAAACCAGTGTGCTCAGTGCTGAGCTTTTGGCCACTGGGAAAATAAATGCCCTGAGGCAAGGCAGGAAGAGGAAGCTTCCACAGTTGTGGGGCTTGCTGACTTGGAAGTTAAACAGGGCTGCCGGGGCTCAGAGATACCAGGTCCCCGAGAGCCCATGGTAACCTTAAAAGTGAGGGACCAAAGCATTGACTTCATGGAGGATACAGGAGCAGAATTGTCGGTAGTAACAAAACCTGTGGCACCACTGTCCCAAAAGACTGTTGAGGTAATTGGGGTATTGGGAGAAGACATGATTAAATCATTTTGCCAGCCCAGAAAATGTCAGATGGTGGGCACCAAGTGATTCATGAATTCCTCTACATTCCTGAGTGCCCAATACCCCTGTTGGGAAGAGACTTGTTCTCCAAACTGGGAGCACAAGTGATTTTCTCCCCTGAGGAGAGGCCCACCTTCCAGATGGACACTATGACTTATTTACTCTCTCAGTACCACCCCAAGATGAGTGGAGGCTGCATGAGCTTCCGAAGGAAGAACCAGGTGAGCCAAAGAACATGAGAGAGAGCTAACTCAATTGTTCCCTGAGGTCTGGGCAGAAGACCAACCCCCTCCCCCAAGGCTGGCTAAACATCAAGCCCCAGTGATAATAGAACTCAAAGCAGGCACCATGCCAGTTAGAAAGCGCCACTACCCACTACCGATAGAGGCCTGGGCCGGCATACTGCCCCACATCAATAGATTGAAACAAGCGGACATTCTAGTAGAGTGCCAGTCAACCTGGAATACACTGATCCTGCCAGTCAAAAAGGAAGGAGGACAGGACTATAGCCCTGTACAGGATCTCAGGCTAGTCAACCAGGCTACTGTGACTTTATACCCCACTGTTCCAAACTCCTATACCTTACTTAGCCTCCTCCCACCAAGGACTAGTTTATACTCGCCTAGATCTCAAGGATGCCTTCTGTGTACGCCTTGCCCAAGTGTCACAGCCCATCTTTGCCTTTGAATGGGAAGATCCAGTTGGGGCCACCAAACAACAGCTCACCTGGACTCCCCTACAAGGGTTTAAGAACTCCCCAGCCATCTTTGGGGACGCCTTGGCTTCTGACTTGAACTCATTCCATCTGGAAAAATATGGATGTTGGCTCCAACAATATGGGGATGACCTGCTGCTGGCTGCCAAGACCAAGAAAAATGCTGGAAAGGGACAAAAGCACTGCTCCAGCTGCTGATGGAAGCAGGTTACCAGGTGTTGAAAAAGAAGGCACAGATCTGCAAAGAAATATCTGAGGTTTGTTTTAAAGAAGAACACAAGATTCCAGGGCCTAGTTGGGTCCTATATACTGATGGCACTAGCCTGATAAAACAAGGACAACGACTGTCAGGTTAGCCAAAGTGGAAGGGACCATCAAGACTGAAAAGGGATGGTGAGAATTGTCAAGTGGCAAATTATTGGTACCGGAGGGCACACAATCTGATAAGCTAAACACACCAAGCAACCCACCTAGGCCATGCTGCCTGCTCACAGGTTAATGCTGCCTTTTGGGTATTCAGACAAAAACCTCTGGGTATTTAGCTGAAATACACACTGCCCTTTGAACACCTGGGAGTGGACTTCACTGAAATGAAACCTCACCGACACTACCATTACCTGCTGGTCACAGTATGTATGTTCTTGAGATGGGTAGAAGCTTTTCCTACCTGGAGTAAAAGAGCATCAAAGTAGCCCGGTGCCTGCTTAATAGTTCCCAGATTTGGATTTCCTGCCAGCATTGGTTCAGACAATGACCCAGCTTTTGTAGCTGATTTAGTGCAACAAGTAAACAAAACTTTAAACATCAAATGGAAACTGTACACTGCATATAGGCCCAGAGTTCTGAGATGGTAGAATGAACCAACCGGACATTAAAAAGACTCTCCAAGTAGATCATAAAGACTGACTGCTCCTGGTGGACTTACTTCCGATGGCTCTGCTCAGACTCAGGATGACCCCACAGTCCCAAGGCTATTCTCCATATGAAATTGTGTATGGGAGGCCCCCTCACATAATAAAACAGGTGTCAGCAAATTTGCCTCAGGTAAGGGAGGGGATAAGATTTAACAGCAGACGGAACTGGCTAAGGTAATAAATTGGGTAACTAAGTTTGTACAAGAAAGGTTGCCATTCCCCCTTGGGGAACAGATTCATGAGTTTATGCTTGGTGACCAAGTATGGGTCAAAGATTGGAACCATGATTTGCTAGCCCCCTGGTGAAAGGGCCCTTATATTATTCTAACTACCCCTACTGCAGTTAAAGTTGCAGGTATTGTCCCTTGGATCCATCATATGAGAGTGAAGAGGACATACCACGTAGACCCAAAAAAAACTGAGTGGACGGCACAGCTGGACCCTGCTGACCCTCGAGAGACTAAGACCATCCTTAAGAAGAAGGAAAAAATATCCTGGATGAGCCCCTTCAGGATGAAGCTGTACAGTCAACTCCTGCTGCTTGGCCTCATCAATGTGATTTTAAATTTAACCTCTGTTTCAACTCAGGACAATGTTTTCATCTCATGGGCACATTCCTATGCAGACTTCCACAACACTTCCAACTGCCTGGTACGTAGGGCTGTGCCTCTGTCAGTGATGGAGGGACTTCCTTGGTGGGTGTCACCACTCTGCCAAGGAGATTTTAAACCACTCTGCTCTTTTCTGGGATGACAAAAAGAGACTTTCCTCTCTCTTGTCAATCATAACCTCTCTTTGCTCTCTTGGTGTAAGACCTACAGTCAACGGACTCGTGTCATGGCATTTGATATAAATGCCATTGTAACAAAAGCCTAACCTACAACAACTTCCAGTAAATCTACCTTATTTACATACTAGGTGGACAAGATCCATTTTCCAATGGTATGAGCATATTGCTGCCTTATTCGTACCTTCTATAGGGACAACAGATATCATGATTAAAGTAGAGGCCTTGACTAATTTCACAAAACAGGCCCTCCTAGATAAAACAAAAGCCATTCAAGCTTTGAACGAGAAGCAAATCCAAAAGAGAAAAGCAGTAATTCATAATAAAATGGCTTTGAACATATTCACAGCTGCTCAAGGAGGGACCTGTGCTATAATTAAGGTTGAATGTTGTGTATACATTCCTGACTTATTTGGCAATGTGTCGACTGCTTTAGATGACACAAAAATCAGATAAAAACAATGTCAAATAAAAACATTCCCTTTTAGACTTCGGTCCTGTCCTGGGTAAAAGGAGACTGGTAAAAAAACTATTATAACTGTTGTTATAGTAATCTTAATCATACTGCTTTGTGGGCCCTGCTTCTTACAATGCCTTGTAAATTTTGCAACCCAGACATTGATAGCATTCTCTCATGTGGGTGGCCAGAGGACTAAGGTGCAATATATCTCAATAAATGATGCTCATTATGGAAACTAAGAACATCAAGAGAGGGGAATGAAGAAGAAATTCATAGGGCCTGGACCCCATCTTAGGCCTGTTCATGCTGATCATGTTCAGCAACCTCTCCAACAGACTCTGGACTCTGCACTTAGTGCCTATGGAAACTACAATAGAAGGATAAGACCTCCTCTGGACAGGGGAATCTTGAAGATCACATCCAGGTTACTCATCGCCTAAGAGAAAACATACTCTAATCACCCCTGCCTCCAGAAAGGTCATAACTTCTTTCTGTATCTATGGGAATGTAACCGCAGGCTTATTGATTATTAACTGTTTAAACACCTAACACTTGATAACACTTGAATTATGGGGTTATTGTGATTGTATTTACCCTTCCTTTGTTTTACGTAAGTCTTAAGGAAATTGGGGTAGTGGGTTCAGACACGTACACATGGGGTATAAAAGATTTTCACAAATTCTGGTCAGGGTCCTTGGCTAAGAGGAGACTCTGCCTTGGGCTCGCCAGTGTAATAAACTGCACTCCACTATCTGCGTTGTCCTTCTGAGTGAGTTTGTTTCCCAGAACGAGTAACATTTTCACCACAGTCCTATATTGCTTGTTCATATTTAGCTCAAGATCAACTATAACACTCACATCTTTATCTATGATGCTTAGGATTAACCACTCTTTTTCAACTCTGTATTTATGAAGTTGAGTTTTCATATCTCTGTGATAGTTCATCCTTTTATCATTTTTTCCCTAATAATATACTTTTTTCTTCTAATTTATCAAGGTAATTCTGACATTAAGGTAGATGTTAGAGTTTATCAAGGTAACTCTCTAACATCAAAACCCTGAGTTACATGAACCCTAGAAATATAAAGATCAGCAAACTTTCTGCATATTCTTCCTCTATACAGGAAGAAGATGGTTGTCTCTGTAGTAGTGTCAAAGATACATGAATTGAGTGTACTTGAAACAGTAATTTGAGTAGCTCTGTTATGACAAATGGAAAAGGTAGGCATCTTTCTCTACTAGTGAACATAGCACAGACTTCCCAGATACAAAGAAACAGGCCAAAGAAGCACCTAGACATATTTCAATAAGTGAGCCTTATTAGTAAATTAGCTTTTATCTAACTTTCATATACACATGCACATGTGCTCAACCACTTCAGTTGTGTCTAACTCTTTGTGACCATATAGACCATGGCCTGCCAGGCTCCTCTGTCCACAGTATTCTCCAGGCAAGAATACTGGAGTGGGTTGTCATACCATTCTGCAGGGGATCTTCCCAATCCAGGGATTGAACCCATGTCTCTCAGGTCTCCTGCACTGGCAAGCAGGTTCTTTATTACCACTGCGACCTGAGAAACCTAATATTCATAAGCAGGCATTAAAAGGACCTAAAATTGGAAAGCATGCCAAACCTTGGAATAATTCAAGAAAGAAGCTCAATGAACTATGTAGAGGAGAGTTGTGTTCTGAACTACAGCAGTTTATATATTGCATAAAAAGTGTTGTGCATTACAAGGCCAAAAATAATGGCTTTGAGGCTCATGGTCAGGGACAGCTAAACAATAGCTGAGGATTTTAGTTCAGTTAAATTCAGTTAAGTCACTCAGTGGTGTCCAAATCTTTGTGACCCCGTGGACTGCATGGACAGGCTTCCCTGTCCATCACCAACTGCCAGAGCTTTCTCAAACTCATGTCCATCGAGTCAGTGATGGCATCCAACCATCTCATCCTCTGTCATCCCCTTCTCCTCCTGCCTTTAATCTTTCCCAGCATCAGGGTCTTTTCCAGTGAGTCAGTTTTTCTCACCAGGTGGCCAAAGTACTAGAATTTCAGCTTCAGCATCAATCCTTCCAACAAATATTCAGGACTGATTTCCTTTAGGATTGATTGGTTTGATCTCCTTGAAGTCCAAGGGACTCTCAGGAATCTTCTCCAACACCACAATTTAAAAGCATCAGTTCTTTGGTGCTCAACTTTCTTTATAGTCCAACTCACATCCATACATGATTACTGGAAAAAACCATAGCTTTGACTAGATGGACCTTGTCAGAAAAGTAATGTCTCTGCTTTTAATATGCTGTCTAGGGTGGTCATGTTTTCTTCAAAGGAGCAAGTGTCTTTTAATTTCAAGGCTGTAGTTACCATTTGCAATGATTTTGGAGCCCCCAAAAATAGTCTCTCACTGTTTCCATTGTTTCCCCATCTATTTGCTATAAAGTGATTGGATCAGATGCCATGATCTTAGTTTTTGTATGTTGAGTTTTAAGCCACCTTTTTCACTCTCCTCTTTCACTTTCTTCAAGAGGCTCTTTAGTTCTTCATTTTCTGCCATAAAGGTGGTGTCATCTGCATATCTGAGGTTACCGATATTTCTCCTGACAATCTTGATATTTCTCCCAGGCTTTAAGTAGTTGGATTAAAGTGAAATGAATGAATAAGTCCAGTTTTAAGTAGATGAAGGAGTTTCTATATTTTACTGCATCTAAGACTAGAAAAAGAAGGGGAAAGTTAGCATTTAAGGGTTCAAATAGCTTAAGGTAAAAATCACTGCAGATGGTAACTGCAGCCATGAAATTAAAAGAGGCTTACTCCTTGGAAGAAAAGTTATGACCAACACAGATAGCATATTCAAAAGCAGAGACATTACTTTGGCAACAAAGGTACGTCTAGTCAAGGCTATGGTTTTTCCAGTGGTCATGTATGGATGTGAGAGTTGGACTGTGAAGAAAGCTGAGCACTGAAGAATTGATGCTTTTGAACTGTGGTGTTGGAGAAGACTCTTGAGAGTCCCTTGGACTGCAAGGAGATCTAACCAGTCCATTCTAAAGGAGATCAGCCCTGGGTGTTCTTTGGAAGGAATGATGCTAAAGCTGAAACTCCAGTACTTTGGCCACCTCATGCGAAGAACTGACTCATTGGGAAAGACTCTGATGCTGGGAGGGATTGAGGGCAGGAGCAGAAGGGGATGACAAAGGATGAGATGGCTGGATGGCATTACTGTCTCAATGGACATGAGTCTGAGTGAACTCCAGGAGTTGGTGATGGACAGGGAGGTGCCAGGCTCCAGGCCCTGCAGGATCCAGGGGAACCTGAAGGAAAAACAGCATTGGCGGATGATTTAGAGAGAGAGATAAGGAAATAATATTATAGATGAGAAAATAGAGGAGAGAAAGAGGCTGATAATCCTTGGTTTGCATAGAATGCCAATAAAACTTCGAGACAAGAAGTTTGCCCTGTTCACGGAGGCCACAGGTGCCTTCCCAGTCTTCCGAGGGAGTGAAGATGCAGAACGTCTTCCCCTTCAGGTCTTAGAAACCCGGGCAGATAAGTGAACTCAGGGAGCCTCTATGCTCCAAGGGATCAGCCTGAAAAGAGAGGGAGGGAGGGAGAGAAAGAGAGAAAATGATTGACACAAGGAGACCAAGCTACTTCAGTAAGCGAGGCCCAATAGCTTTATTTTTTAAAGGTACCTTATCTAATACATAGACGGAAATGAAAGATGCAAAGTCATACAGAGTCAGTACAAACATTGCATCTGTTTTGTCTTTATCAAAACCAGGATTTTTTTCTGCAAATCTTTCCCATAAACAATATTGTGTACATTATCTTCTGGGCTTGGAAGCTCTTCAGTGCTCAGCTTTTATGACCCTCTTTTGATAAAGGCTTCTCAACCAGAAAACTTATCTTCCCTTGAAATGTTTTTTCCTATATTTCTAATATATGTCAGCCTCAGAAAGTATTAAACAAGTTACATTTCTCACGGAGCAAAGGTGCAGTGAGTTACAAGAAAGAACCAATTAGCTCAAAAGTCTGATGTGGTTAAATTCAAGGCTACATTTGTTTTTCTTACTTTCCAACTATGTTAACTAATGCACTTCCAGGTGCACAGTGGATAAGAGATATGGGAATTTAGCAACAAGCATTGGCCAAATAATGAAATCCTACATTAGCACTACTCTAATAACTTTTAACTCTTTAAAAGGCTCTATGTTTTAGGCTTTCCATGCCTCTCACAGTTAGGAGGCTGTAAATAATCATATGCATAGCTGCAAGTGTCTGGATATACCTGCCAGGCAAGCTAGAATGCTAACAGAGGTGGTTTGATTTGAAATATTCCTCTCATGTCCAGGAGACTTATTAGCTATAGCCCTAAGTTAATTTTTTTCCAGAGAAAGGTGGTCAGGAATAGCCCCCTGTTAATGTCAGAGGAGTTGGTGAAAGTCATGAAATAGTAAAACAGACAGATTCTGGTTTGGGGGGGTAGATGCTCGAGAAAGCCTAGGGAGCCCATTGAGTCCTGAAGCCTTGCTTAACAGTTCTCTTCCACATGACCTTGTCATGGGCAGGATCTCCCATGGTGGCTCCTGGCAGGGAGGCCTGGTGTGCTGCGATTCATGGGGTCGCAAAGAGTTGGACACGACTGAGTGACTGAACTGAACTGAGGAGGCTTGACTAGAATAAATTTTTAGAATGGTGGGAACAGAAGACAGACTGCAGATAAAGAAAATCCCACTATCAAGAGTAGGTTACTTTTGAAAATTCTGATAATAAAAAGTGGAAGAAACAGAATTGTTGCTAGTGATAATGACAAAGATAAATTAGGGACTCAGGCCAGGTTTTTATTTTTACTTTTTGTTTTTTTTAATATAAATTTATTTTCATTGGAGGTTAATTAGTTTACAATATTGTATTGGTTTTGCCATACATCAACATGAATCAACCACAGAGAGACACAGATATATAGAACAGTCTTTTGGACTCTGTGAGAGAGGGAGAGGGTGGGATGCTTTGGGAGAATAGCATTGAAACAGGATTTTTATTATTGTAATTTTAAAGGGCTTATAGAGCTGAGCTTGTTTATAAGTCAAGTCAGTGGAGAGAGAGATATATTGATGAAGGTAAAAGTGAGCACTTTAAAAGTCTCAGAACAAAGTCAAAACTAAGGGGAAAATAACCTTAAGCATTCTAAGGGAGCAGCTGAAAAAGACACTGATAGACAGGCTCTCCCTTGAGAGCAACACAGAGAGAGCATGAACTCAGAGAACCATGGGGAGCAACAGCTGATGTCTGGGGCAGCAGACTATCAAATAGGATGAGAACAGAAAACACTTTCTTGACATGGACAAGAGGGGGACTTTTTAACTGCAGGGAAGAAGCTTCATGAGGAAGAAAAGTCAAAAGTGAACTCTAAAAAATCAAGAAGAGAGCTAGAGAAAAGGTAATCTAGGTAACAGAACTCAAATATATGTCATTAACCTTGGAGGTAAAGGAGAAAGGAGAAATACATGTACTGAGAAAAGACACTTCATTTAGAGGAAATGAAATAAGGAGCAGAGAATAAATGACATACCAGGCTAGATTCCAAAATGTGTTTTAATATTAATAATAATAATAATACATTTTGGAACTTTCCACAAAGTTTTCTTCAAGACTTGAAACATTTTCATTCTGTACTGCTTCTACTTTCCCAAAAGCACTTTGAAGGTGGCCCCTGTGCACGTTCATGTAGTCTAGTTAACTGGGAGTCTTTGGCTTCATGTGCAAAGAACCTTAAGCTTATAAGGGTAAGCTCCATTTAAATGAAGAACTCTGCATTTTCCATGCCTTATCCAAAGTGTTACAGCAAAATAAACTCAAATGTACCATTTTAATAGAAAGTATCTCTCCCTTGGACTCTTAAGCCTCTACTGAAAACTCTATTGAGGCTACCCTCCTTGGCCTCTGCTTCTCAGATTCAAGATTTATCTTCCAATAACAGTTTTTACTGCTTTGACCTATTTCTCAACAAAGTGCATCCTTCTTTTCCATTTTCACATGCAGGGGCTTTATTTCCATGATAGACTGAGTCTCTTCACAGTGTCATGCATGGCATGATCCTTGAAAAAGTCTAATGTGATATGACAGATAACACAGCCAGAAAAAGCCAAAAAGAAAATCTCAAAGTGACCTTTCTTAAAACACATAAAACTACACAACTATTTTCTCGAACCTAAAAAATTTCATGAGATGAAAGAGGCTAATAGCCTTTGTATGGTAAAACTAGTCAGGTCATTTAGAAAAAAAAAAAAACTCTTGATGAGTCCATGTACTTTTTACTGATACATACAAACAAAATCCACTTTATTTAGATAGCTATTCAATAATTCAGTGTTTTCATTGAAAAGAAAAAGTCTCATATGACCGTATTTTCCCAAATCCCCATCTTGTTCAAGAAACATTATAGGGAGGAAGATGAACATAAGAGTTGGGAATCCAGCATCACTCATTTGCTTATTAGTATCGTAATTAGTTATAAGAACATATTGTGAAACACTAATAATGAAGAAACTGTGTAAAAGACTAATAAAGAATTAAAAAAATGCTTAGGTCACTGCTTGACACATAACCATTTAAATATGAATATAAGAACCTAATTCTAATTTCACTACAAAAATCATTAGAAATCAATAACTGAAAAATCGCTGGAGTACACAAAGGGCTGGAAACAGTTTATATTACCAACAGCAAGAATAGGAAGACCTTATCTCCATGGAAAAGAAATGCAAAAAGCAAAATGGCTGTCTGAGGAGGCCTTAAAAATAGCTGTGAAGAGAGGCGAAAAGCAAAGGAGAAAAGGAAAGATACAAGCATCTGAATGCAAAGTTCCAAAGAATAGCAAGAAGAGATAAGAAAGCCTTCTTCAGTAATCAATGCAAAGAAATAGAGGAAAAGAAGAGAATGGGAAAGACTAGAGATCTCTTCAAGAAAATTAGAGACACCAAGGGAACATTTCATGCAAAGATGGGCTCGATAAAGGACAGAAATGGTCTGGACCTAACAGAAGCTGAAGATATTAAGAAGATGATACTGTGAAAGTGCTGCACTCAATATGCCAGCAAATTTGGAAAACTCAGCAGTGGCCACAGGACTGGAAAAGGTCACTTTTCATTCCAATCCCAAAGAAAGGCAATGCCAAAAAATGCTCAAACTACCGCAAAATTGCACTCATCTCACCTGCTAGGAAAGTAATGCTCAAAATTCCTCAAGCCAGGCTTCAGCAATACGTGAACCGTGAACTTCCTGATGTTCAAGCTGGTTTTAGAAAAGACAGAGGAACCAGAGATCAAATCGCCAACATCCGCTGGATCATGGAAAAAGCAAGAGAGTTCCAGAAAAACATCTATTTCTGCTTTATTGACTATGGCAAGGCCTTTGACTGTGTGGATCACAATAAACTTTGGAAAATTCTGAAAGAGATGGGAATACCAGACCACCTGACCTGCCTCTTGGGAAACCTGTATGCAGGTCAGGAAGCAATAGTTAGAGCTGGACATGGAACAACAGACTGGTTCGAAATAGGAAAAGGAGTACGTCAAGGCTGTATGTTGTCACCCTGCTTATTTAAGTTCTATGCAGAGTACATCATGAGAAATGCTGGGCTGGAAGAAACACAAGCTGGAATCAAGATTGCTGGGAGAAATATCAATAACCTCAGATATGCAGATGACACCACCCTTATTGAAGAAAGTGAAGAGGAGCTCAAGGGCCTCTTGATGAAGGTGAAAGAGGAGAGTGAAAAAGTTGGCTTAAAGCTCAACATTCAGAAAACGAAGATCATGGCATCCGGTCCCATCACTCATGGCAAATAGATGGGGAAACAGTGGAAACAGTATCAGACTTTATTTTGGTGGGCTCCAAAATCACTGCAGATGGTGACTGCGGCCATGAAATTAGAAGATGCTTACTCCTTGGAAGAAAAGTTACGACCAACCTAGATAGCATATTCAAAAGCAGAGACATTACTTTGCCGACTAAGGTCCGTCTATTCAAGGCTATGGCTTTTCCTGTGGTCATGTATGGATGTGAGAGTTGGACTGTGAAGAAGGCTGAGCACCAAAGAATTGATGCTTTTGAACTGTGGTGTTGGAGAAGACTCTTGGGAGTCCCTTGCACTGCAAGGAGATCCAACCAGTCCATTCTGAAGGAGATCAGCCCTGGGATTTCTTTGGAAGGAATGATGCTAAAGCTCAAACTTTAGTACTTTGGCCACCTCATGCAAAGAGTTGACTTATTGGAAAAGACTCTGATGCTGTGAAGGATTGGGGGCAGGAGGAGAAGGGGGCGACCGAGGATGAGATGGCTGGATGGCATCTCAGACTCGATGGACGTGAGTCTGAGTGAATTCCAAGAGATGGTGATGAACAGGGAGGCCTGGTGTGCTGCAGTTCATGGGGTCGCCAAGAGTCGGACACGACTGAGCAGCTGAACTGAACTGAACTGTGCTGTATGGATCATAGAATAAACTCCCCAAAGGGAACTGTCTTAGTATTGTAGCTAAACTAGTTCTATACCCACACTAGGAGAGCTGAAAATCAAGACTAAATGATCTGATTTCATGTAACATAATTGTATGTAGGAAATAATTCCAAGACTATTTGAAGGAGTAGAACATAGCCCAGCACTGGGCAATATAACATTCACATGAGTTAGCTCCAATCCATGTCCGTTGAGTCAGTGATGCCATCCAAACATCTCAGCTTCTGTCAATCCCTTCTTCTCCCATCCTCAATCTTTCCCAGCATCAGGGTCTTTTTTAGTGAGCAGGCTCTTCATATCAGCTGGTCAAAGTATTGGAGCTTCAGCTTCAGCATTAGTCCTTTCAATGAATATTCAGGGTTGATTTTCTTTAGAATTGACTACTTTGATCTCTGTGCTGTCCAAGGGACTCTCAAGAATCTTTTCCAGCACCAAAATCTAACCAAAATTTGAAAGGATCAATTTTGGGGGCTCAGTCTTTTTATGGTATATCTCTCACATCTGTACATAAATACTAACTCTGTCTATACTGACCTTTGTCAGCAAACTGAAGTCTCTGTTTTTATTTTTTAATTTTTTTCAAGATTAATTCAGAAATTTTGTTTTTTCTTTCTTTCTTTCTTTCTTTTTTTTTTTTTTTTTTGCCATACATTGCTGTGAATCTGCCATGGATGTACATGTGTCCCCCATTTAAAGCCCCCTCCCAGCTCCTTCCCCATCCCATCCCTCTGGGTTATCCCACTGCACCAGTCCCAAGCACCCTGTCTCATGCATTGAACCTGGACAGGTGATTCATTTCACATATGATAATTTACATGTTTCAATGCCATTCTCCCAAAATATCCTGCCCTCGCCTTCTCCCACAGAGGCCAAGAGACTATACATCTGTGTCTCTTTTGCTGTCTCGCATACAGAGTTATTTTTATCATCTTTCTAAGTTCCATATATATGCATTAGTATACTGTATTGGTGTTTTTCTTTCTGGCTTACTTCACTCTGTATAATAGGCTCCAGTTTCATCCACTTCATTAGAACTGAGTCAAATGTATTCTTTTTAATGGCTGAGTAATACTCCATTGTGCATATGTACCACAGCTTTCTTATCCATTCATCCGCTGATAGACATCTAGGTTGCTTCCATGTCCTGGCTATTATAAACAGTGCTGCAATGAACATTCGGGTACATGTGTCTCTTTCAATTCTGGGTTCCTTGGTTTGTATGCCCAGCAGTGGGATTGCTGGATCATAAGGCAGTTCTATTTCTAGTTTTTAGGGAATATTCACACTGTTCTACACAGTGTCTGTACTAGTTTGCATTCCCACCAAGAATGTAAGAGGGTTCCCTTTTCTCCACATCATCTCCAGCATTTATTGCTTGTAGACTTTTGGATAGTAGCCATTCTGACTGCCATGAAATGGTACCTCATTATGGTTTTGATTCGAATTTCTCTGATAATGAGTGATGGTAAGCATTTTTTCATGTGTTTGTTAGCCATCTGTATGTCTTCTTTGGAGAGATGTCTGTTTAGTTCTTTGGCCCACTTTTTGATTGGGTCTTTTACTTTTCTGGAATTGAGCTGCAGGAGTTGCTTGTTTATTTTTGAGATTAATTCTTTGTCTGTTTTGATTTCTGTGCTTCTGATGGGTCTTTTAAGATTTTCTATCTCTTTCTGGTTCAGTTTTGGAAAGTTGTACTTTTCTAAGAATTTGTCCATTTCTTCCAAGTTGTCCATTTTATTGGCATATAGTTGCTAATAACAGTCTCTTATGACCCTTTGTATTTCTGTGTGGTCTGTTGTGATTTCTCCATTTTCATTTCTAATTCTGTTGATTTGATTTTTCTCTCTTTGTTTCTTGAGAAGTCTGGCTAATGGCTTGTCAATTTTATTTATCTTCTCAAAGAATCAGCTTTTAGCTTTGCTGATTTTGGCTATGCCCTCCTTTCTTTCTTTTGCATTTACTTCTGCCCAAATTTGTATGATTTCTTTCCTTCTACTAACCCTAGGGTGCTTCATTTCTTCCTTTTCTAGATGCTTTAGGTGTAGAGTAAGGTCATTTCTTTGACTTTTCTCTTGTTTCTTGAGGTAAGCTTGTATTGCTATGAACTTTCCCCTTAGCACTGCCTTTACCAAGTCCCATAGGTTTTGGGTTGCTGTGCTTTCATTTTCATTGCTTCTACAAATATCTTGATTTCTTTTTGGTTTCCTCAGTAATTTGTTGGTTATTCAGTAGTGTGTTGTTCAGCTTCCAATTGTTGGATTTTTAATAGTTTTTCTCCTGTAATTGACATCTAATCTGAGTGGACTGTGGTAAGAAAAGATGATTGGAATGATTTCCATTTTTTTTTTTTAATTTACCAAGGCTAGATTTATGGCCCAGGATGTGATCTATCCTGGAGAAGGTTCTCTGTGCACTTGAGAAAAAGGTGAAATTCATTGTTTTGGTGTGAAATGTCCTATGGATATCAATTATGTCTAACTGGTCCATTGTTATCATTTAAAGTTTGTGTTTCCTTGCTAATTTTCTGTTTAGTTGATCTGTCCATAGGTGTGAGTGGGGTATTAAAGTCTCCCACTATTATTGCCTACTATTATTGTGTTATTGTCAATTTCCCTTTTCATACTTGTTAGAATTTGCCTTACATATTGTGGTGCTCCTATGTTGGGTCCATATTTATTTATAATTGTTATATCTTCTTCTAGGATTGATCCTTTGATCATTATGTAGTGTCCTTCTTTGTCTCGTCTCACAGCCTTTGTTTTAAAGTCTATTTTATCTGATATGAGTATTACTACTCCTGCTTTCTTTTGGTCTCTATTTTCTTAGAATATCTTTTTCCAGCCCTTCACTTTCAGTCTGTATGTGCCCCTTGTTTCAAGTTGGATCTCTTGTAGACAACATATATAGGGGTCTTGTTTTTGTATCCATTCAGCCAGTCTTTGTCTTTTGGTTGGAGCATTCAACCCATTTACATTTAAGGTAATTATTGATAAGTATGGTCCCATTGTCATTTACTTTGTTGTTTTGAGTTCGAGTTTATACACTTTTTCTGTGTTTCCTGTCTCGAGAAGATCCTTTAGCATTTGTTGGAGAGCTCGTTTGGTGGTGCTGAATTCTCTCAGCTTTTGCTTGTCTGTAAAGATTTTGATTTCTCCTTCATATTCGAATGAGATCCTTACTGGATACAGTAATCTGGGCTATAGGTTGTTTTCTTTCATCACTTTAAGTATGTCCTGCCATTCCCTCCTGACCTGAAGAGTTTCTATTGAAAGATCAGCTGTTACCCTTATGGGAATCCCCTTGTGTTTTATTTGTTGTTTTTCCCTTGCTGCTTTTAATGTTTATTCTTTGTGTTTGATCTTTGTTGATTTGATTAATATGTGTCTTGGGATGTTTTGCCTTGGGTTTATCCTGTTTGGCACTCTCTGAGTTTCTTGGACTTGGGTAATTATTTCCTTCCCCATTTTAGGGAAGTTTTCAACTATTATCTCCTGAAGTATTTTCTTGTGGTCTCTTTTTGTCTTCTTCTTCTTGGATTCCTATGATTTGAATGTTGGGGCATTTCACATTGTCCCAGAAGTCTCTGAGGTTTTCCTCATTTATTTTAATTATTTTTCTTTTTTTCCCCTCTGCTTCATTTATTTCTATCATTCTGTCTTCTACCTAACTTATACTAACTTCTGCCTCTGTTATTCTACTGTTAGTTCCCTCCAGAGTGTTTTTTATCTCATTTATTGCATTATTCATTATATATTGACGCTTTTTATTTCTTCTAGATCTTTGTTAAAACTTTCTTGCATCTTCTCAATCCTTGTCGCCAGACTGTTTATCTGAAACTCCATTTTTTTCCAAGATTTTTGGTCATTTTCACCATAATTATTCAGAATTCTTTATCAGATAGATTCCCTGTCTCTCCCTCTTTTGTTTGGTTTGGTGGGCATCTATCCTGTTCCTTTACTTCTGGGTATTTCTCTGGCTCTTCATCTTGTTTATATTGCTGTGTTTGGTGTGGCCTTTCTGTATTCTAGCAGTTTGTGGTTCCTGTTTTTTGTGGAGGTTCCTCTCTGTGGGTGGGGTTGGATGGGTGGCTTGTCAAGGTTTCCTGGTTAGGGAAACTTGTGTTGTTGTTCTGGTAGGTGGAGCTGGATTTCTTCTCTCTGGAGTGCAATGAAATGTCCAGTAATGAGTTTTGAGATGTCAGTCGGTTTGGTGTGATTTGGAGATGCCTGTATATTGAATTTCAGGGCTATGTTCCTGTGTTGCTGGAGAATGTGTATGGTATGTCTTGCTTGGAACTTGTTGGCCCTTGGGTCATGTTTGGTTTCAGTGTAGGTATGGAGGCGTTTGATGAGCTCCTATCAATTAATGTTCCTTGGAGTCAGGAGTTCTCTGGTGTTCTCAGGTTTTGGACTTAAGCCTCCTGCTTCTGGATTTTAGTCTTATTTTTACAGTATCCTCAAGACTTCTCCATCTATACAGCACTGATGATAAAATATCTAGGTTAATGATGAAAAGTTTCTCCACAGTGAAGGACACCCAGAGAGGTACAAAGAGTTACATGGAGAAGAGAAGAGGGAGGAGGGAGATAGAGGTGACCAAGAAGAGAAGAGGGGAAGTCAAAAGTGGAAAGAGCAAGCTAGCCAGTAATCACTATCCTATGTGCACTCCACAGTCTGGATCTCTCAGAGATGTTCACGGAGTTACACAGAGAAGGGAAGAGGGAGGAAGGAGACAGAAATGGCCAGGAGGATAAGAGGGGTAATCAAAAGGAGTGTGACAGATCCAGCCAGTAATCAGTTCCTTAAGCATTCTCCACAGCCCAGAACACACAAAGAGACTCACAGAGTTGGGTAGAGAAGAAAAAAGGGGAGGGATATAGAGGTGACCTGGTGGAGAAAAAGTAGAGTCAAAAGGAGAGAGCAATCAAGCCAGTGATCTCACTTCCAAGGAAAAATGGGTACTGAAGATTGAGTTCTTAAAGGTACAAAGTTGATAACAAATACCAAAAAGCAAAGATTAAAAATCTAGAGTATAGATTCTCAATAATATAATATTTAAAAAGTCACAAATATTTTATATATATATATATATATATATGAAGTTTGGACATATATATATATATATATATATATGAAGTTTGCTTTAAAAATAGGTTCTTTCTTTGTAAGGTAATAGTAGGTTATAAAAATGAAAATTAAAGGTGTAATAGAAGACTTAAAAATTTAAAAATTAATTTAAAAATGATAATAGTAAAAATATATCTAGGACTTTCTCTGAAGCTGTTGTGGACAGTGTGGGTCAGTTCATTTTCAGATAGTTCCTTTATCCGGCTTATACTTCTCAAGGTCTATAGGCCCCTTCCTATGTAGATGGTGCTAACTACAGGGTTTTAATCTATTGCACCTGTCACTTCCAAAGCAGTTCCCTCTGTTTATTTTAGCTTCTTCTGTTTGCCAGTCTCTTCAGTGTCTAACTTCTGCCCTGACACAAGGGGGCTGTGGTGGTCACTTTTTTTAGGCTCACTTGTTCAGTCATGCTTTGGGGAGGGAGGAACACTGCAAACAAATATCACTGATGTGTGTGGGGAATGCACACAGTGTTTCAGCCGCACTGGGTTTGCCCCCACTCATGGCATGTGTACTTTCCCAGTCTACACTGCTCAGGCTCTAGGTTGCTCTGCTGGGAACTGTCTGATTCGGGCCCTGTGTTGCATGCATTCACCACTTAGGTTCAGGTTCTCAGGTACTCCACAAAGGCACGCACTTGTTTGGGCCTGCGTTTTGTGCCTGTCCCAGGTCTGAGCAGCTCAGGTAACCAGGTGCTTCGCAAATGCAGTTGCCCCTAGTTGAAAGCTGCATCTTATCATCTCCCCCTTCCCAGCCGCTTGGTTTCCTGGGTGTACAACAGGCGCGCCTTCTCAGGTGTGCCGTGTGCCTCTTCTGGGGAGCTGATCCCTGGCTGAGGCCCTCCTGGCAGATGTCGACTGTCCAGAATACCAAGAAGTCTTGGTTAGCAAAGAACTCTGCTTGCAGTTTGGTAGACGATGCCTATCAGGGGCCGCAATTGGCCATTCTGGCTCTGGCTGCCGTCACCTGCCTGTGTCTGGCGGAAGACTGGCCATTCTACATCCGGCTACCGCTGCTCAATTCTTTGTTCTGTGAGCCCGCCTGGCAGTGTCTTAGGTTAGGGATTTTCTCTCGATAGCTATCCCACAGTCTAGGTTGCTATCTCAAGCTAGTTCCCTCAGATTTCCCGAGGGGCATTCAGGCCCAGTCCTTACCCTAAACAATGCAGCCCATGCCTCCCTCTCCAGCCCCCGCTTGCTAGTGGGGGATGTGAGTGTCTGGGCTGTTGCTCCACTGGGAGTTGCTGTTAGGGAGGTAATCTGTGGGTTTAAATTATTTATTTATTTTTCCTCCAGGTTACATTGCCCTCTGAGATTCCAAGGCTCAAGACAGACCTGCCAGAGAGAGTGTTTGCTGGTGTTTGGAAACTTCTCTCTTTTTTAAGACTCCCTTCCCGGGAGGTATCTCCATCCCTACCTCTTTTGTCTCTCTTATCTTTTACATTTTGTCCTACCTCCTTTTGAAGACAATGGGCTGCCTTTCTGGGTGCTTGATGTCCCCTGCCAGCATTCAGAAGTTGTTTTTGTGGAATTTACTCCACATTCAAATGTTCTTTCAATGAATTTGTGGGGGAGAAAGTGGTCTTCCCATCTTATTTCTCTGCCATCTTAGGACCACACCCCTGTCTCTGATTTTCTTTTTTTTTTTTTTTAATATGATGTCTAGGTTTGTCATAGCTTTTCTTTCAATAAGAAAACATTTTTAATTTCATGGCTGCAGTCACCATCTGTAGTGATTTTGGAGCCCAAGAAAATAAAACCTAGAAAAGATAGGGAAATAAAACAAATAAAATCCAAAGAAATCATAAAGGAAGAAAGAAATAATAAAGATCAGAGCAGAAATAAATGAAACAGAGACCAAAAAAAAAAAATAGAAAAATAAAATTAAAAGCTGGTTCTTTGAAAAGATAAATACTATTGATAAATCTTTAGCCAAACTCATCAAGAGAAAAGATGGCCCAAATCAATAAAATGACGAATGAAAAAGGAGAACTTACAATAGACACCACAGAAATCCAAAGAGTCCTGAAACGCTACTATATTAGTTTGTCAAAACAATTATATGGCAAAAAAATAAAAGACAACTTAGAAGAAATGGGCAAATTCTTAGGAAGGTAGGCTCTCCTAAGAGTAAATCAGGAAGAAATTGAAAATATGAACATAATAATCACAAGTTGGAGAAAGAAATGGCAATCCACTCCAGTATTCTTGCCTGGAGAATCCCATGGACAGAAGAGCCTGGGGAGCTACAGTCCATGGGGTCACAAAAGAGTTGGACACAACTTAGCAGTTAAACACAATCAAAAGTACTGAAATTGAAACCGTGATTAAAAATCTTCCAACAAGCACAAGTCCAGGACTAGATGGCATCACAGGCAAATTTGATCAAACTTTTAGAGAAGAGTTAACATCTATCTTTCAGAAGCTCTAATACTGCAGGGTAAGGAAGACTATCACACACATTCTATGAGGCCACTATCATCAAAACCAGACATCACAAAAAAGAAAATTATTGGCCATTATGACTGATGAACATAAATGTAAAACCCTCAACACAATACGAGCAAGCTGAATCCAACTTTAAGAGGATAATACACCATGATCAAGTGGGATTTATTCAGGGATGCAAAGATTATTCAGTATAAGCAAAGCAATCAGTGTGATACACCATGTCTACAAATTGAAGAATAAAACCATATGAGAATCTCAAGAGATGCAGTAAAAGCTTTTGACAAAATTCAGTACCCATTTGTGATAAAAACTCTCCAGAAAGTGAGAGTTGAGGGAACATACCTCAACATAATAAAAGCTGTATATGAAAAATGTATAGCTAGTATCATACTCAGTGGAGCAAAACTAAAAGAATTTGCCCTTAGATCAGGAACAAGACAAGGATGTCCACTCATGCCACTACAATCCAAATTTGTTTTTTTTTTTAATTATTTATTTCAGTTGGAGGATAACTACAATATAGTGATGGGTTTTGCCATACACTGACATGAATCAGCCACAGGTATACATGTGTTCCCCTATCCTGAACCCCCTTCCCACTTCCCTCCTCACTGTATCTGTCTGGGTTGTCCCAGTCACTGGCTTTGGGTGCCTGCTTTGTGCACTAAATTTGCACTGGTCATCCACTTTACATATGGTAATATACATGCTTCAATGCTATTCTCTCAAATCATCCTACCCTCTCTTTCTTCCACATAGTCCAAAAGTCTGTTTTTATATCTGTGTCTCTTTTGCTGCCCTGCATGTAGGATCATCATTACTATCTTTCTAAATTCCATATATATGTGTTAATATACTATACTGGTATTTCTCTTTCTGACTTACTTGGCTCTGTATAATAGGCTCCAGTTTCATCCACTTCATTAGAACTGACTCAAATGTGTTTCCTTTTATAGCTGAGTAATATTCCATTGTGTATATGCACCAATTTCCTTATCCATTCATCTACCAATGGACATCTAGGTTGCTTCCGTGTTGTAGCTATTTTAAATAGTGTTGCAATGAACACTGAGGTAAACCAACATAGTTTTTGAAGTTCTAGTTACAGCAATAAGAGAAGAAAACTAAATAAAAGGAATCCAGATAGGAAAACAAGAGGTAAAACTGTCCCTGTTTGCAGATGACATGATGATATATAGAGAGAAAATTCTCAAGCAACTTTCAGGAAACTACTACAACTCATGAATGATTCCATAAAGTTGCAGGATAAAAAAAAAGCATATGCAAATATATCTTTTATTTCTATACACTGACAATGAAAGGTAAGAAAAAGAAATCAAAGAACAAATTCCATTTACTATTGTTACAAAAAATATAAAAAGAATAAACCTATCTAAGGAGCTGAAGCATCCAAGGAGTGATGGCTGGGCATGCACAGGAGGGCAAGAGGAGCTACTCCAAGTTCAAGGTCAGGAGGGGTGGTGGTGAGGAGATATCCCTTTTCCATCATACCTACCGTGTCCAAGGAGCGGTGGCTGCATGGGCACAGGAGGGGCAAGAGAAGCTACTCCATGTTCAAGGAGGGGCAGGGGTAAGGAGATACCCTTCATCCAAGGTAAGGAGCAGCAGCTGCACTTTGCTGGAGCAGCTGTGAAGAGATATACCATGTCCAAGGTAAGAAAAATCCAAGTAAGACAGTAGGTGTTACGAGAAGGCAAGAGAGGGCAGACACACTGAAACCATAATCACAGAAAACTAGTCAATCTAATGACATGGACCATAGCCTTGTCTAACTCAATGAAACTAAGCGATGCCCGTGGGGCCACTCAAGACAGGCGGGTCATGGTGAAGAGGTCTGACAGAATGTGATCCACTGGTGAAGGGAAGGGCAAACCAGCTTCAGTATTCTTGCCTTTAGAACCTCTTAACAGTATGTAAAGGCAAAATAATAGTATAATGAAAGAGGAACTCCCCAGGTTGATAGGTGCCCAACATGCTACTGGAGATCAGTGGAGAAAAAACACCAGAAAGAATGAAGGGATGGAGCCAAAGCAAAAACAATACCCAGTTGTGGATGTGACTGGTGATAGAAGCAAGGTCCAATGCTATAAAGAGCAATATTGCACAGGAACCCGGAATGTTAGGTCCATGAATCAAGGCAAATTGGAACTGGTCAAACAGCAGATGGCAAGAGTGAACATCAACATTTTAGGAATCAGCAAACTAAAATGGACTGGAATGGGTGAATTTAACTCAGATGGCCATTATATCTACTACTGTGGGTAGGAATCCCTTAGAAGAAATGGAGTAGCCATCATGGTCAACAAAAGAGTCTGAAATGCAGTACTTGGATGCAATCTCAAAAAGACAGAATGATCTCTGTTCATTTCTAAGGCAAACCATTCAATATCACGGTAATCCAAGTCTATGCCCCAACCAGTAATGCTGAATAAACTGAAGTTGAACGGTTCTATGAAGATGTACAAGACCCTTTAGAACTAACATCCCCAAAAGATGTCCTTTTCATTATAGGGGCCTGGAATGCAAAAGTAGGAAGTCAGGAAACGCTTGGAGTAACAGGCAAATTTGGCCTTGGAATACAGAATGAAGCAAGGCAAAGACAAATAGAGTTTTGCCAAGAGAACACATTGATCATAGCAAACACCCTCTTTCAACAACACAACAAAAGACTCTACACATGGACATCACCAGATGGTCAACACCAAAATCAGATTGATTATATTCTTTGCAGCCAAAGATGGAGAAGATCTATACAGTCAACAAAAACACTACAGGGAGCTGATTGTGGCTGAGATCATGAATACCTTATTGCCACATTCTGACTTAAATTGAGGGAAGTAGGGAAAACCACTAGATCATTCAGGTATGATCTAAATCAAATCCTTTATGATTACACAGTGGAAGTGAGAAATAGATTTAAGGGACTAGATCTGATAGATAAAGTTCTTGATGAACTATGGATGGAGGTTCGTGACATTGTATAGGAGACAGGGATCAAGACCATCCCCATGGAAAAGAAATGCAAAAAAGCAAAATGGCCGTCTGGGGAGGCCTTACAAATATCTGTGAAAAGAAGAGAGGCAAAAAGCAAAGGAGAAAAGGAGAAAAGGAAAGATACAAGCATCTGAATGCAGAATTCCAGAGAATAGCAGAAAGAGACAAGAAAGCCTTCCTCAGCATTCAATGCAAAGAAATAGAGGAAAACAGCAGAATGGGAAAGACTAGAGATCTCTTCAAGAAAATTAGAGATACCAAGGGAACATTTCATGCAAGAATGGGCTCAATAAAGGATAGAAATGGTATGGACCTAACAGAAGCAGAAGATATTCAGAAGAGGTGGCAAGAATACACAGAAGAACTACACAAAAATATCTGCATGACTCAGATAATCACGATGATGTGATCACTCACCTAGAGTCAGATATCATGGAATGTGAAGTCAAGTGGGCCTTAGGAAGCATCACTACGAACAAAGCTGGTGGACGTGATGGAATTCCAGTGGAGCTATTTCAAATCCTGAAAGATGATGCTGTGAAAGTGCTGCACTCAATACGTCAGCAAATTTGGAAAACTCAGCAGGACTGGAAAAGGTCACTTTTCATTTCAATCCCAAAGAAAAGCAATGCCAAAGAATGTTCAAACTACCACACAATTGCACTCATCTCACATGCTGGGAAAGTAATGCTCAAAATTCTCCAAGCCAAGCGTCAGCAATAAATGAACCATGAAATTCCAGATGTTCAAGCTGGTTTTAGAAAAGGCAGAGGAACCAGAGATCAAATTGCAAACATCTGCTGGATCATGGAAAAAGCAAGAGAATTCCAGACAAACATCTATTTCTGCCTTATTGACTATGCCAAAGCCTTTGACTGTGTAGATCACAATAAACTGTGGAAAATGCTAAAAGAGATGGGAATACCAGACCACCTGACCTGCCTTTTGAGAAACTATATGCAGGTCAGGAAGCAACAGTTAGAACTGGACATGGAACAGTGGACTGGTTCCAAATAGGGAAAGGAGAACGTCAAGGCTGTATATTGTCACTCTAATGATTTAACTTTTATGCAAAGTACATCATGAAAAACGCTGGGCTGCAAGAAGCATAAGCTGGAGTCAAGATTGCCAGGATAAATATCAATCACCTCAGATATGCAAATGACACTATCCTTATGGCAGAAAGTGAAGAGGAGCTAAAAAGCCTCTTGATGAAAGTGAAAGAGGAGAGTGAAAAAGTTGGCTTATGCATCTGGTCCTACCACTTCATGGGAAATAGATGGGGAAATAGTGGAAACAGTGCCAGACCTTGTTTGAGGGGCTTCAAAATCTCTGTAGATGGTGACTGAAGCGATGAAATTAAAAGACGCTTATTCCTTGGCAGTAAAGTTATGACTAACCTAGATAGCATATTGAAAAGCAGAGACATTACTTTGCCAACAAACATCCGTCTAGTCTAGGCTATGGTTTTTCCAGTAATCATGTACCGATGTGACATTTGGCCTCTGAATAAAGCTGAGGGATGAAGAATTGATGCTTTTGAACTGTGATGTTGGTGAAGATTCTTGAGAGTCCCTTGGACTGCAAGGAGATCCAACCCACCCATTCTGTAGGAGATCAACCCTGGGATTTCTTTGGAAGGAATGATGCTAAAGCTGAAACTCCAGTACTTTGGCCACATCATGCGAAGAGCTGACTCATTGGAAAAGATTCTGATGCTGGGAGGGACTGAGGGCAAGAGAAGAAGGGGATGACAGAGGATGAGATGGCTGGATGGCATCACCAACTTGATGGACATAAGTTTGAGTGAACTCTGGGTGTTGGTGGTGGACAGGGAGGCTTGGCATGCTGCAATTCATGGGATGCCAAAGAGTCAGACATGACTGAATGACAACTGATTTGAAAGAGCTGAAAAACCTGTATTCAGAAAACTGTAAGTCACTGATAAAAGAAATCAAAGATGATACAGATGGAAAGATAAACCATGTTCTTGGATTGGAAGAATAAATACTGTCAAAATGATTGTGCTACCCAAGACAATCTACAGGTTCAATGCAATCCCTATAAAATTACCAATGACATTTTTCACAGAACTAGAATAAAAAATTTTACAATTTGTATGGAAACACAAACAAACCAGAAATAGTCAAAGCAATCTTGAGAAAGAAAAATAGTGCTGGAGTAATCAGGCTCCATGACCAGACTATAACACAAAGCTACAGACATCAAAACAGCATGATATGGGCAAAATTGGTAATACAGATAAATAGAACAGGTTAGAAAGTCAAGAAATAAACTCATGTGCCTATGGACAATTAAATCTTCAGCAAAGGAGGCAAAACTATACAGTAGAGAAAAGACAGTCTGTTCAATAAATAGTGCCAGACTTTCCTGGTGGCTCAGTGGTAAAGAATCCATCTGCCATTGCAGAGGACATGGGTTTAATTCCTGATCTGAGAAGATTCCACATGCAGCAGAACAACTAAACCTGTGTGCCACAACTACTGATCCCTTGGGCTCTAGAACCTGTGCTCTGCAACAAGTAAAGTCACTGCAGTGAGAAGCCTGAGGACCGCAATGAGAGAGTAGTAGCTGCCTCTCATCACAACTAAAGAAAGTCAGCACACATGCAACAACAAATACCCAGCACAGCTGAAAATAAGTAAATAAATAAATGTTATATTTCTTTATTTATTTAACTGGAGGCTAATCACTTTACAATATTGTAGTGGATTTTGCCATAAATTGACATGAATCAGCCATGGGTTTACATATGCTCCCCATCCTGAACCCCCCTCCTACCTCCCTCCCCATCCCATCCCTCAGGGTCATCCCAGTGCACCTGCCCTGAGCACCCTGTCTCATGCATCGAACCTGGACTGGCAATCTGTTTCACATATGATATTATACATGTTTCAGTGCTATTCTCCCAAATCATCCCACCCTTGCCTTCTCCCATAGAGTCCAAGGACTGTTTTATACATCTCTGTCTCTTTTGCTATGTTGCATATATGGTCATTGGTACCATCTTTTCAAATTCCATATGTATGCATTAGTATACTGTATTGGTGTTTTTCTTTCTGGCTTACTTCACTCTATATAATAGGCTCCAGTTTCATTCACCTCATTAGAACTGATTCAAATGTATTCTTTTTAATGGCCGAGTAATATTCCATTGTGTATATATACCACACCTTTCTTATCCATTCATCTGCCCATGGACATCTAGGTTGCTCCCATGTCCTGGCTATTGGAAACAGTGCTGTGATGAACATTGGGGTACACGTGTCTCTTTTCGATTCTGGTTTCCTCGGTGTGTATGCCCAGCAGTGGGATTGTTGGGTTATATGGGAGTTCTATTTCTAGTTTTTTAAAGAATCTCCACACTGTTCTTCATAGTGGTTGTACTAGTTTGCATTCCCACCAAAGATGTAAGAGGGTTCCCTTATCTCCACAGTCTCCCCAGCATTTATTGTTTGTAGATTTTTGGATAGCAGCCATTATGACCTGTGTGAGATGGTACCTCATTGTGGTTTTGATTTGCATTTCTCTGAGAATGAGTGGTGTTGAGCATCTTTTCATGTGTTTGTTAGCCATCTGTATGTCTTCTTTGGAGAAATATCTGTTTAGCTCTATTGACCATTTTTTGATTGGGTAGTTCATTTTTCTGGAGTTGAGCTGCAAGAGTTGCTTGCATATTTTTGAGATTAATTCTTTGTCAGTTGCTTCGTTTGCTATTATTTTCTCCCATTCTGAAGGCTGTCTTTTCATTTTGCTTATAGTTTCCTTCATTGTGCAAAAGCTTTTAAGTTTAATTAGGTCCCATTTGTTTATTTTTGCTTTTATTTCCATTACTCTGGGAGGTGGGTCATAGAAAATCCTGCTGTTATTAACATTGGAGAGTGTTTCGCTTATATTTTTCTCTAGGAGTTTTATTATATTTTCTGGTTTTACATTTAGATTTTTAATCTATTTGAAGTTTCTTTTATGGTGTTAGAAACTGCTCTAGTTTCATTCTTTTACAAGTGGTTGACCAGTTTTCCCAGCACCACTTGTTAAAGAGATTGTCTTTTCTCCATTGTATGTTCTTGCCTCCTTTGTCAAAGATAAGGTGTCCATAGGTGTGTGGATTTATCTCTGGGCTTTCGATTTTGCTCCACTGATCTATATTTCTGTCTTTGTGCCAGTATCATGTTGTCTTGATACCTGTAGCTTTGTAGTATAGCCTTAAGTCAGGCAGGTGGATTCCTCCAGTTCCACTCTTCTTTCTCAAGAATGCTTTGGATATTCAAGGTTTTTTTTCTATTTCCATAAAAATTGTGAATTATTTGTTCTAGGTCTGTGAAAAATACCATTGGTAGTTTGATAAGGATTGCATTGAATTTATAGATTGCTTTGGGTAGTATATTCATTTTCACTGTATTCATTTTTCCAATTCATGAACATGGTATATTTCTCCATCTACTTGTGTCCTCTGTAATTTCTTTCATCAGTGTTTTGTAGTTTTCTACATATAGGTCTTTTATTTCTTTAGGTGTAGTTTTCCTTTTTGTGGCATCTTTGTCTGGTTTTGGTATTAGGGTGATGGTGGCTTCATAGAATATGTTTGGCAGTTTACCTTCCTCTGCAATTTTCTGAAACTGTTTGAGTAAAATAGGTGTTCATTTCACCCTGTTTATTTAACTTATATGCAGAGTACATCAGGAGAAATGCTGGACTGGAAGAAACACAAGCTGGAATCAAGATTGCCAGGAGAAATATCAATAACCTCAGATATGCAGATGACACCACCCTTATGGCAGAAAGTGAAGAGGAACTTAAAAAAAAAATAGATGTTAGCACTTCTCTAAATTTTTGGTAGAATTCAGCTGTGAAGCCATCTCGTCCTTGGCTTTTGTTTGGGGAAGATTTTTGATGACAGTTTCAATTTCCATGCTTGTGATGGGTCTGTTAAGATTTTCTATTTCTTCCTAGTTCAGTTTTGGAAAGTTATACTTTTCTAAGAATTTGTCCTTTTCTTCCAAGTTCTCCATTTTATTGGCAAACAGTTGATGATAGTAGTCTCTTATGATCCTTTGTATTTCTGTGTTGTCTGTTGTGATCTCTCCATTTTCTTTTCTGATTTTGTTGATTGATTCTTCTCCCTTTGTTTTCTGATGAGTCTGGCTAATGGTTCATCCATTTTACTTATCTTTTCAAAGAACCAGCTGTGGTCTTTGTTGATTTTTGCTATGGTTTTTGGGGGTTTTTTGCACTTATTTCTGACCTAATTTTTAAGATTTCTTTCCCTCTACTAACCCTGGGGTTCTTCATTTCTTCCTTTTCTAGTTGCTTTAGGTGTAGAGTTAGGTTATTATTTGATCTTTTCTTGTTTCTTGAGCTAAGCTTGTATTGCTATGAACTCTTAGCACTGCTTTTCCAGTGTCCCATAGGTCTTGGGTTGTTGTGTTTTCATTTTCATTGGTTTCTATGCATATTTTGATTTCTTTTTTGATTTCTTCTAGATTTGCTGGTTATTTAGAAGCATGTTTTTCAGCTTCCATATGTTGGAATTTTTAATAGTCTTTTTCCTGTAATTGATATCTAATCTTACTGTATTGTGGTCAGAAAAGATGTTTGGAATGATTTCAATTTTTTTGAATTTACCAAGGCTAGATTTATGGCCCAGGATGTGATCTATCCTTGAGAATGTTCCGTGTGCACTTGAGAAAAAATGAAGTTCATTCTTTTGGGGTAAATATCATATAGATATCAATTGGGTCTAACTGATCCGCTGTGTCATTTAAAGTTTGTGTGTCTTTGTTAATTTTCTGTGTAGTTAATCTATCCATACGTGTGAGTGAGGTATTAAAGTCTCCCACTATTATTGTGTTATTGTTAATTTCCCCTTTCAGACTTGTTAGCATTTGCCTTACATATTGTGGTGCTCCTATGTTGGGTGTATATATATTTATAACTGTTATACTGTTATATCTTCTTTGATTTATCCTTTGATCATTATGTAATATCCATATTTGTCTCTTTTCACAGCCTTTGTTTTAAAGTCTATTTCATCTGATATGAGAATTGCTTTCTTTTGGTCTTATTTGCATGGAATATCTTTTTCCAGCCCTTCACTTTCAGTCTGTATGTGTCCCTTGGTTTGAGGTGGGTCTCTTGTAGACAGCAAATATAGGGGTCATGTTTTTGTATCCATTCAGCCAGTTTTGTCTTTTGGTTGGGGCATTCCACCTATTTACATTTAAGGTAATTATTGATAAGTATGGTCCCATTGCCATCTACTTTGTTGTTCTGGGTTCTAGTTTATACTCTCTTTCTGTGTTTCCTGTCTAGAGAAATTCCTTTAGCATTTGTAGAAGAACTGGTTTGGTGGTCCTGAATTCTCTTAGCTTTTGCTTGTCTGTAAAGCTTTTGATTTCTCCTTCATATTTGAATGAGATCCTTGCTGGGTACAGTAATCTGAGTTGTAGGTTGTTTTCTTTCATCATTTTAAGTATGTCCTGTCATTCCCTTCTGGCCTGAAGAGTTTCTATTGAAAGATCAGCTGTTATCCTTATGAGAATCCCCTTGTGTTTTATTTGTTGTTTTTCCCTTGATGCTTTTAATGTTTGTTCTTTGTGTTTGACCTTTGTTAATTTGATTAATATGTGTCTTGGGGTGTTTTGCCTTGGGTTTATCCTTTTGGGACTCTCTGGGTTTCTTGGACTTTGGTGTCTATTTCCTTCTCCATTTTAGGGAAGTTTCAACTGTTATCTCCCGAAGTATTTTCTCATGGCCTTTCTTTTTGTTTTCTTCTTCTGGGACTCCTATGATTCGAATGTTGGAGCATTTCACTTTGTCCCAGAGGTCCCTGAGTTTGTCCTCATTTATTTTAATTATTTTTTTCCTCTCTGCTTCATTTATTTCTACCATTCTGTCTTCTACCTTACTTACCCTATCATCTGCCTCCATTATTTTACTGTTGGTTCCTTCCAGAGTGCTTTTCATCTCATTTATTGCATTATTCATTATTGATTGACTCTTTATTTCTTCTAACTCCTTGTAAAAAAATTTTTTAAAGAAATAAATAGTTCTCAAAAAATTATAGCTACATGCAAAAACAAATGAAATTAGAATATTCTTTAAAACCTCAAAGCCTCAAAATGGATTAAAGTCCTATATGTTAGACTAGAAGTATAAACCTCTTAGAAGAAAGCATAGAATGCTCTTTGACCTAATTTGCAACAGTATCTTTTTTAATCTTCCTCCTAGAATAATGGAAATCAAAGCAAAAAATAAATTAGACCTAATCAAATTCAAAAGATTTTGAACAACAAAGAAACCATAAACAAAACAAAAGGGCAATCCACAGAATGGGTGAAAATATTTGCAAATGAGACAATTGACAAGGTATTTATATCCAAAGTTTACAAACAGCTCATGTGTCTCAATATCAGAACAAGCAAACAACAAAAAAGAGAAACAAGCCAATCAAAAAATGAGAAGAAGACCTAAATAGACACTTCTCCAAACATGACATTCTGATGCTCGAGGCACTTGAAAAGATGCTCATCATCTCTATTTATTAGAGAAATGCAAAGCAAAAGTACAATGAGATATCACCTCACATCAGTCAGAATAGCTTTAATAAAAAAATCTACACAATAAATGCTAGAGGGGGTGTGCAGTAAAAGGAACCCTCCTACACTGTAAATAGTACTGTAAATTGGTGTATCCACTATGGAGAAGTTTGGAGGTTCCTTAAGAAACTAAAAATAGAGCTACCATCTGATCCAGCAATCCCACTCTCGCCCATGTTTCCAGAGGAAAACATGGCTTTAAACATTACATGCACCCCAGTGTTCACTGCACCTCTGTTTACAATAGCCAAGACATAGAAACAACTTCAATGTTCATCAGCAGAAGAATGGATAAATAAGACAAGGTACATATATAGATTGACTATTACTCAGCTGATAAAAATAATGAAATAATGCCATTTTCAGCAACATGAAGGGAATTGGAGATTATCATACTAAGTGAAATAAGTTAAGACAAAGAAAACCAAAGATCATACGTACAATCTTAAAAAAAATGATGCAAATGAGCTTATTTATAAAACAGACAGACTTAGAGAACAAACTTACGGTTACCGGGAGGATGGGTGAGGAGAATAAACTGGTAGATTGGCATTGATATGTAGACACTACTATATATATAATAGATAATTAATAAGGACATGCTGTATAACACAGGGAACTCTACTTGATACTCTGTAAAGGCCTATATGGGAAAATAATCTAAAAAGAATAGATATTTTTATATGTATAACTGAATCACTTGGCTATATAAGTGAAACTAACAGAACATTGTTAATCAACTATAATATAAAATAAAAATTAAAAAACAAGATGTACTACAAAGCTATATTAATCAAAATAATATGGTACTAGTATAAATATATAAACAAAGACCAATGAAACAGAATTAAGAGTCCAGAAATCAGCACTTCCATACATGGTGAATTAATAATTGACAATGAATTCAAGAGTATACTATAGGGAAAGGATTGCATCTTCAATAAGTACTGGAAATACTGTAACTTTATCTTACACCATTCATAAATATTTACTCAAATGTCCTAAAGACAAAAACACATGACCTGAAACTGTAACATTCCTAGAAGAAAACATATGGGCAAAACTCTTTGACATCAGTCTTGGCAATGATAATTTGGATATGACACCAAAAGTATAGGCAACAAACACAAGAATCAAAAAGTGGCACTACATCAAATCAAAAAGCTTCTGCACAACAAAAAGAACAATCCACAAAATGAAAATGCAGCCTGCCAAATGAGAGAAAATGTAAACATTACAAATCATACATCTGATAAGGGTGCAATATGCTATATATATGTATATGTGTGTGTGTGTGTGTGTGTGTGTATGTATACATATATTTATTTATTTATTTGTCTACACTGAATCACAGTTGCAGCACGTGGGATCTAGTTCTCTGGCCAGGGATCAAATCCAGGCCACCTGCATTGAAATTGCAGAGTCCCAGCCACTGGACCACCAATGAAGTCCCTACAAAATATATATTTTTTAAAATTCATATAACTCAGCAAAATAAAACAATCTAATTTTTTAATTGACATAGATACTAAATAAACATTTTTCCAAGTATAATACAATTGGTAACAGGTATATGAAAAGATACTCAACGTGACTAATCTCCAGGAAAATGCAAATTAAAACCACAATGAGATCACTTCACATCTGACCTATTAGAGTACCTATCATCAAAATGAAAAGAGATAGCAAGTGTTTGTGTGGATGTGAAGAAAAGGAACACTTGTTAGGTTAGTTGTTGGTGATAATGTAAATTGGTACAGTCCCTATAGAAAACTGTATAGAAGTTCATCAAAAAATCAAAAATAGAACTACCATATGATTCAGTAATTCCAAAATAAATTTAATTAGACCCTAAGGATATATCTTCACTACCTAGGTCATTGCGGCATTATTCACAAAAGCCAAGATATAGAAACATTTTTAGTATTCATAAATGCATGAATGCATCAAGATGCAATATATGCATATATATAATGCAATATTATTTAGCTCCAAGAAAGAAGAAAATCCTTCTATTTGCAACAAAATGTATCAAGCTTCAAGGCATCATTCTAAATAAATACTGATATCACTTTGATGTAGAATCTAAAAAATGCTGAACTTAGAGAAACAGAGAGTAGAATGTGAGTTACCAGGGTTTAAGCTGTGGGGGAATTGGGGAGACACCAGCTAAAGCATACAAATTTTATTATAAGATAAATAAGTTTGGGAATCTAGTGTTAAACATTATGATCATATTTAAGAATGCATGCATGTACATGTGCAAGTGCTCAGTTGCTCAGTCATGTCTAACTCTTTGCAACCCCATAGGCTATAGCCTGCCAGGCTCCTCTACCCATGGAATTTTCCAGACAAGAATACTGGAGCAAGTTGCCATTTCCTACTCTAGGGGATCTTCCCAAACCAGGGATTAAACTTGCATCTCTTGCACCTTCTGCATTAACAAGCAGATTATTCACCACTGCACCACCTGGGAAGCCCTTATATTTAATAATACTGTATTTTACACTTGGAAGTTCCTAAAAACATAGATCTTAAATGTTCTTACCACAAAAAAGAAATAATAATTACATAAGATGATGGCAGTGCAGGCTAAAACTACAGTAATAATTACTTCACAATAATTAAGTATAAAAAACAATATATGTTTCACCATAAACTTATACAATGTTATATGTCAAATATATCTCAAGAACGCTGTTATATAAAAAAAGACATCTGTACAGTAGAGGGAGAAGGAAAAAGGAAATAGATATTCTTAGGTTTCTATATTCTAACTGACATGGTAAAATATTGATTAAAAATAGACTGGGCAAATTTAAGTATATATTTTGTAATTCCTAGGTACAAAGATATATAGTTAAAATAACAATATATAAGTTAAAATGGACCATGTAAAACTATAAATATTTAAAAAGAAGACTGAAAATGAGAAACAGTGTAGACTTAAATGTAAACATATCAAAACATCAAATATAAATGCTATAAAAACAGCAATTAAAGGAGAACTTATTTGAAAAGATGAAAAAGATATGATTCAATTAAATGTTCTCCAAAATAATTTTAAATATATTGATATTAATATGTTAAAGAGAAAAGATATAGCATACAAACTCAAAAGAAAGCAGATGTGCTTATATTAATATGAAAATAGACTTTAGAATGAACAAAATTAAAAATAAAAACAGACATCACATATTAATAAATGGGTCACTTCACCAAGAAGTTATCACAATGCAAAATACAACTTCAATATTCCTCTGTGATAGAACTAGTAGATATATGTTTGGCAAAAATATATAACTGAATGACACAAACAATTGCACTGACAATTATATAATAATCCATTCATCAATAGCAGAATACATAGTCAGTTAAACAGCATATGAAACATTCACCAGGATAGACCATATTTTGTTATAAAACAAAACTTTGCAAATATTTAGAAACTGAAATCATACAAAGTATGTCTCCTCTGACCATGGCATAATTAAACTAGAAATCTGGAACAAATATGAAGTTACAATCTCTAATCAATTCAAAATTAAACAATATAGTGCTAAATTTGAACTTAGAATACAACATCAAACTTTGTGAGACTTGCTAAAGCAATGCTTTAAAAGAAAAATTATATTAAATGATCATACAGGACAGGGAAGCTTGGCATGCTATAGTCTATGTGGCAGCAAAGAGCTGGACATGACTTGGTGACTGAACAACAACAACCATTAGAAAAGAAAAAAGTCAAAAATCAATAATCTAAGTTTCCACCTGAAGAAACTAGGAAAGGAAGAGAAAAATAAACCCAAAACAAGAGCAAGGAATGAAATAATCAGGAGAAGAGCTGAAATCAAAAAATTCAATACAGAAAAACAACAGAAAATTGCAATTAATTCAAAATATGTTTCTTGGAAAGATCAATAAAATTGATAAACCTCAAACAATACTGATGAAGAAAAAAGAGTAAAGGCATAAATTACCAAGGGAAAAAATGAAGTCACTAGAGAATGCAAAGATACTAAAAAGAATAATACGGAAATATTGTAAACAACTCTACACAAAAAAATTTACAACTTATATCAAAAGAATCAACTGCTAGGCTATCATAAAATACTACAACTCACCCATAATGAAATAGATAATTTGACTAACCCTATACCTATTAAAGAAATAAAATTTGTAGTAAATTTCAAAAGCAAGAAATTTCTAGGCCCACATGTTGTCTCTAGTGAATTTTACTAAGCATTTAAAGAAGAAATATCTTCAGTATTACACATTATATTTCTGAAAATAGAAGTAGAGTAATTACTTTTCAGTTCAGTTTATAAGCCCTACATTATTCTAATGCTAAACCAAATGGGGAGTACATAGCAAAAAGAAAACTATAGAGTAATATCCCTCATGAACAGAGATATAAAAATTCTCAATGAAATATTAGCAGAGTGAATCCATTTTTTTAAGTATAAGACATCAAAACCAAGTGGGTTTTATGCCAAGAATGCAAAGCTAAATCAAAATTTGAAAAATTAATCAATATAACGCAACATAGTAACTGTCTTAAGAAGAATTACAGGTATTTTTTAGGCCTGCAAAAATTAAGGCAAGCAAATTTTTAGACAAAATAAAACAGCCACGGATGATTTAAAAAATTCTCAGCATGATAAAGGGTATCTACTTCATACTTACTAGAGAAACACTGAATATTTTCCCCCTATGTTTAGGAACACTAAAAATTATAAAATATTGCTTAGATAAGTTAAAGTCCCCAGTAAGTGGAATATATACTATGTTCATGAGTGGATGACACAACTTTGTTGAAGTACAAATTCTACTGAAATTATATATGGATACAACACAATCACAATGAAAATTCTAGCAGTTTTGTTTATAGAACAAGGCAAGATGATTTTGACATTTTAATGGAAATGCAAAGCAATTAAGATATCAAAGAAACTCTGAATAAAAACAAAAAGATTTAAACTACTTGATTTTAAAACTTGCTATAAAGCTGCAATAATCAAGTCCGTGTTATATCAGTGAAAAGATAGACAAGTAGTTCAGTGTAACAGAACATAAAGCTCACAAGCAGTCCTGTTCATAGGTTAAATAATTTTCAACAAAAGATCAAAGTAATTCAAAGAGTAAATGATACTTTTTAAACAAATTATACTTGAATGATCAGATGTGAAAGTGGCTCAGTTGTGTCTGACTCTTTGCGACCCCATGGACTATACAGTCCATGGAATTCTCCAGGCCAGAGTACTGGAGTGGGTAGCCTTTCCCTTCTCCAGGGGATCTTCCCAACCCAGAGATCAAACCCAGGTCTCCCACATTGCAGGCAGATTCTTTACCAACTGAGCCACAGGAGAAGCCCAAGAATACTGGAGTGGGTGGCTATCCTTTCTTCAGGAGATCAATAGCAGAATACATAGAATCAAATCAAGATCCCTGCATTGCAGCAGGATTCTTTACTAGCTGAGCTATCCAAGAAGTCCTATATACAAAAATCACTGATCCTCACCTCACACCATCTACAAAATTTACTTGAAATATAGTATGTACCCATATAAAAACCCAATCCAGTATCCTTGCCCGGAAAATCTCATGGACAGAGGGCTGCAGTCCATGAGGTCGCAAAGAGTCGGGCACGAATGAGCGACTAACACTTACATATATAAACCTAAAACTACATATCCTCTAGAAGAAACTATGGGAGGAAATCTTTGAGACTTTGAATTAGACCAAAATTTCTCAAACAAAATACAAAAAGGAAAAAAGATAATATGGACTTTATCTAAGTTAAAAATATCTACTCTTCAATAGCCAATGTTAAGAAAATGAAAAGACAAGCTATAGACTGGAAGAAAATATTTGCAAAACATGTATCTGGCAAAGGACTTTATACAAAATTTATAAATATCTGTTACAATTCGAAAGAAGACAAACATGATAAGAAAATAGACACAAGATCTGAATAAACATGTCCTCAAAATATTTTAAAATGGCAAAAAGTACATGAAAAGATTCTCATTATTTAAGAACATTACAAATTTAAAATCTCTATGACATACCACAACATACTCACTGCTGCTGCTGCTGCTAAGTCACTTCAGTCGTGTCTGACTCTGTGCGACCCCACAGACGGCAGCCCACCAGGCTCCCCCGTCCCTGGGATTCTCCAGGCAAGAACACTGGAGTGGGTTGCCATTTCCTTCTCCAATGCATGAAAGTGAAAAGTCATAGTGAAGTCACTCAGTCATGTCCGACCCTCAGCGACCCCATGCACTGCAGCCTACCAGGCTTCTCCATCCATGGGATTTTCCAGGCAAGAGTACTGGAGTGGGGTGCCATTGCCTTCTCCAACACACTCACTAGAAAGACCAAAATGAAAGACTGACAATACCAAGTGTTTGTTAGGGTGTGGCCCAACTGGAATTCTCAAATTACCTGTGCTAGTGTAAAAATCATACAACTTCCAGAAATAATTAGTTTCTTATAACATTAAACATATGCTTATCCTTTGATCTAGCTATTCCATTCCAAGTTAAAAAATAAGAGAAATGAGAACACATGCACACACCAAAAATTATACATGAATGTTCATAGCAGCATTAGTCATAGCAGCCAAAAAGTGGAAACAGTCCAATTGCTCATCAACTGGTAAACAAAGCAATATATTATATTAATCCAGTAGAAGAATGGTCTATTGATACAGGTAACAGTATAGATGAAAGAAATCACACAAAAAAATTTTATGTATATATACTGTATGATTCTATTTATATGCAATTTGAGAAGAAGCATATTTACAGTGACAAAAAGCAGTGACCCATTTGAGGATAAGGGATTTACTGCAAAGTGACATGACAGAACATGTTGAATTGATAAAAATTTCTACGTTTTGATTATAGTATTAGTCATACAGTAGTATACTTTTGGCAAAATTCATCAGATTTTACAGTTAAAATAGGTCAGTTTTACTACTGTAAATTGTTACCTCAATAAAGCTAATTAAAACAAGGAGATCCAACCAGTCTGTCCTAAAGGAAATCAGTCCTGAATATCCATTCGAAGGACTGATCTTGAAGCTGAAATTCCAATACTTTGGCCACCTGATGTGAAGAGCTCACTCATTTGAAAAGACTCTGATGCTGGGAAAGATTGAAAGTGGGAGGAGGAGGGGCTGACAGAGAATGAGATGGTTGGATGGTATCAGCGACTCAGTGGACATGAGTTTGAGTAAACTCTGGGACTTGGTGATGGACAGGGAGGCCTGGTATGCTACAGTCCATGGGGTCGCAAAGAGTTGGACACAAATAGGCAACTGAACTGAACTGAAAGCTGATTAAATAAAATTGATGTAATTTAACTTACTTAACGACCCACTCCAGTACTCTTGCCTGGAAAATCTCATGGACGGAGGATCCTGGTAGGCTACACTTCATGGGGTCACACAGAGTCGGACATGACTGAATGACTTCACTTTCTTCACTTTCATTTTCACTCTTTAGATAGTATAGCCACAGTAAAAGATGCTATATTTTATGAAGTCATGACATACCTAGGAAAAGATGAAACGTCAGTTTAATGACATACCTAGAAAAAGATGAGCTGAATCATTTCAGCATTTTGGAGCTTTTTCCAAGGTTTGAATGTATTGTGTTTTAGTCTCTAATTTGTTTTTCTTCACTGTGCAATTCAGGATCAACATCATTCCTGACATATCAGAAGTAAGTTCAATCAACTGGCCATCACTTTCTATTAATAGCTTAAGACTTAAATTACATGTCTTCTATGTCAATATTCATTTTAAGAAAAGAAAAAGGAACTCAAATTTAAGTTATATGTACACTGATTTGACATTTAAGTCATTTTTATTGTATAAATCCCATGACGAGGTTCATATTAAAACTGGTCACGTTAGTAACTTCAGAGTGACGTTTTTAGTTTTACAGTTTTTAGCTTTCTTCTATAGCTTATTCTGAGGGATTTATGGCATTCCACTCCTTGGATAAAAATGCAGAGGTCCATAGTATATATTTGGGATCATGTTAGGAGACTATCCCTGTATTAAGATTCAGTTACAGCTGGTATTTATATCACTAGTTGTTACACTTGTTCCTTTGATACTCAGGAGTATCTTTGCAGTATTTGATCCAAATTTGATGTTAAATTTTGATTCCAAAAATGACATACCTTAGAAAAGTGTCCATTTTCCTAGGAATATATAAGTCCTAGAACAAACTCCACATTCACAGAGCTATTTTTCGTTTCCCTAAAGCCAATTCTGCATGACATATGGGGGAGGGAATATTGGCAACTGAAGAACAAAATGACCTTTTGAATCCTCGCATTCCACCATATGAAAGGTGGTAATGGATAGCTGAAAAATTATGAACTTGGAGGGCAATAATTCAACAATTTATAACTGGACAATATTACTTGTGTTAATTAATCCTTCTAAGCCTTGAAGTGAACATGAAAGTGAAAGTGAAGTCGCTCAGTTGTGTCTGACTCTTTGCGACCCCGTGGACGTGGCCTACCAGGCTTCTACGTCCATGGGATTCTCCAGGCAAGAATACTGGAGTGGGTTACCATTTCCTTCTCCAGGGGATCTTCCCAACCCAGGGATCGAACCCAGGTCTCCCGCATTGGAGGCAGACACTTTAACCTCTGAGCCACCAAGCCTTAGTCTCTGCAAAATAGAGATAGGATATATCTTGCAGTGTTATTGTGATTATTAATATTAGAGGATAAATAGATGTATGTATATATAAGGGATTTCAAGGTGGCACTAGTGGTTAAAAGAAGAAGAAAAAAAACCTGCCTGCCAAGGAAGGAGACATAAGAGTTGCAGTTTCGATCCCTGGGTTGGGAAGCTCCCCTGCAGGAGGGTGTGGCAATCAGCTCCAGGTTTCCTGCCTAGAGAATCCCATGAACAGAGGAGCCTGGTGGGCTACAGCCGATAGAGTTGCAAAGAGTAGGACATGACTGAAGCAATTTAGCATGCACATGTATATGTAGCCTTCCACACTGCAACTATCCAAAACATGGTAACTGTTATTATGATTACACTTGGCATACTTGAAAATGTAGTTTGTAACACTCTTCAGAGATAAAGGACTCATTTTCCTCTATTTTCAAACATAGAATTTGTGTTAATAAAGGGTAACTTGGGGCTCAAAAGTCTAAGCAAAACCTCAATTCTTTACTTTTTCTTATTTCCAGTCTTCAGGCCTCTCTACTCTGATGTTCAAAATTAAATGTCATGAAAGAGGCCTTGGTGTACCCAAGTTGGTCGTCATCTCAAAAACATATCTGTAGCTATGAGATGTGGAATTTATTTTTGCAAGATGAAGCAAAATTTCAAACAAAACTACATTCTTCTCTGAGCTGAATCTTTGAAAATTAATCTGCTCAGCCATCCCTAGCACTTTACTGTTGTCTCTTATTAAAGCCTGACAACAATTTACCATTCAAGAGTAAAAATGGAAGATTACCCAAAGTTCTAGAAAGCAAAAGTAAGCTGAATATAGAAACAACAACAACTCTCTGTTATTTGAAAGAATTCCCAGCAATAACTCAGGGAAGAATGGAGGATCAAGGCAAGGGAGAGAGAGAGGTGGGAGAGGATGCAGTCATCAACAGGATTCTGAAAACATACCTTTTCCTCTAAAACATAATCCCCCAAACCTGCTGCTATATTCTCTGAAGCAAATAATAAAACAGAATGCAAAGTAAATTCTTATCTTACTACTGAATCCATATGCAAAACAACTATTGATGCACTTCAGAAGAATGCATTCTTCATTTTCATCATTATTGCAGACTCATTCTGTGATTGCTCTCTCAATGGGTGACTGCAATAAGCCCGAAGGTACAGTTCACTCTTCTGAAAGAACTATTCAGAGTCACTCCTAAATGCCTGCCTCAGAACCACCATTTAAAAATCTCTAGGTTTTCCTTCATTCTACAAGCACAACACATACTTCTTAATGTTTGAAGAAAGAAGGAGATGATAGAAAAAGACAAACTCAGTGACATTTCAAAGGAAGCTAAGGCAGTGGTCTCAGCTGGGATTTGGAGTGGTGGATTAAGTTTTCATTTCCCTTAAGAAGGTTGAGATCCACTTATGGGGGATTCATGATGTGATCAGACCTAAGGGAATGAGTGAGTGAAGTCCCTCAGTCATGTCCGACTCTTTGCGACCCCATGAACTGTAGCCTAACCAGGTTCCTCTGTCCGTGATATTTTCCAGGCAAGAATACTGGAGTGGGTTGCCATTTCCTTCTCCAGGAGATCTTCCCCACCCAGGAACTGAACCCATTTCTTCCTCAGTGTAGACAGATACTTTACCATCTGAGCCACTGGGGAAGATCAAAGTGAAAGTGAAGTCGTGTCCAACTCTTTGCGACCCCATGGACTGTAACATAACCAGACTCCTCCGTCCATGGGATTTTCCAGCAAGAATACTGGAGTGGGTTGCCATTTCCTTCTCCAGGAGATCTTACCTACTCAGGGATCGAACGCTGGTCTCTGGCATTGTAGACAGACGCTTTACCATCTGAGCCACAAGTGGCAAGACCTAAGCGGGCAAGTCTCAATTCATGCATTCCACAAAGGGTTGCAACAGGCCAGAGAGATGGCAAGGATATAGCTCTGTCACATGCTGAAATGAAAAGTAATAGCAAGGGAAAGCCTGAGCATTCCACCATCCTTATTTTGCTTCCTCCTATGAAAGGTGATTTTGACCAATGCTGCTGATTGTCAGTAAAGAAATCTGTTCTTTGCTCCTATCTCTGTCAGACTTACCCCAGAGATAGAGTGCAGAGGCTGAAAAGGAAAAGAGAAAGTTAGTTTGTGTGTGTGTGTGTGTGTGTGTGTGTGTGTGTTTTACCTTATTGACTAATGTAGAAAGCAGAGATGTGTATAGCTAGTTACCTTCCAGGCTGCGCTGTTATCAACTCAAAATCTGTCACAAAGTGACCTGGAGGAAAAGACAAGATAGATGATCTGAGAGAGTGCCTCAGCCCCCTCCTATTAGCAGGCACTGATTACTAAGAACATTTTCATGAGCAGTGCAGGATTTTCGTCTTTTGCACATGACCTTTAAAACTACCTGATAAGCTATTTGCACTGCCAAGCCTAGAAGTTTCAATAGACAGAGAGAAGATGAACATTAACCTTAATGGCTAAATTACTGAGTGTCACTCGAAAGGCCTTTCCCCTTGAGAGAAGGCTATGCAGCAGCCAAACACTCGTTCCTTTAAAAAATTAACAAAAGGTCTCCATTGAAATAAAAACTGCTGAGTTTTCCACATTTGGAGGCTTTAAAAGTTAACATGTTACCTTTAGCAATAGACATTCTTTTTAAAAAAATCAATAACCTGGTCAAAAATTAGAAGGAATTTTATTAAAGCTTTCTGAAAAGAACTTGAAGAAAGTTTCTTAGGATAATGCTATATGTGTGTGTGTGTGTGTGTATATGTGTGTGTGTGTGTGTGTGTGTACCGAAGAATTGATGCTTTTGAACTGTGGTGTTAGAGAAGATGCTTGAGAGTCCCTTGGACTGCAAGGAGATCCAACCAGTCCATTCTGAAGAAGATCAGCCCTGGGATTTCTTTGGAAGGAATGATGCTAAAGCTGAAACTCCAGTACTGTGGCCACCTCATGCGAAGAGTTGACTCATTGGAAAAGACTATGATGCTGGGAGGGATTGGGGGCAGGAGAAGAAGGGGACGACCGAGGATGAGATGGCTGGATGGCATCACTGACTCGATGGATGCGAGTCTGAGTGAACTCCTGGAGTTGACGATGGACAGGGAGGCCTGGAGTGCCACGATTCATGGGGTCGCAAAGAGTCAGACACGACTGAGCGACTGAACTGAACTGACTGAACTGATGTATGTATATCTCAGGGAAGTACTATACATGTCAGGTTTTGTGTGTGTGTGTGTGTATGTGTGTGTGTGTGTGTGTGTGTGTGTGTGTATATATATATATATATATATATATATGTAGAGGTTTCCCTGGTGGCTCAGTAGGTAAAGATCCACCCATCCGATCCTCGGGTTGTGAAGATCCCGTGGAGGAGGACATGGCAACCCTCTCCAGTATTCTTTCCTGGAGAATCCCAATGGACAGAGGAGCCTGGCAGGCTGCAGTTCATGGGTTGCAAACAGTCAGACATGACTGAGCAACTAAGCACAGCAGAGCTTATACATACACACACACACAGACACACAGACACACACACACACACACACACACACACACACACATATGTATCTTATTCCAGATAAAGCAAAAATATATGTATCTTATTCCAGAAAAGGCAAAAAACCCTGCATAAATAAAATAAGCCATTTTAGTGTTTCCAGCCATTCATTCAGACTACAGACTACTACATTCATTCATTTACAGACTACCTACTTTATGCCAAGCACGATACTAGATCCTTCAGATGAAATGGTGAGAAAAATTAGAAGTATTTACCCTCTATCATTGGGGAACAAATAGATCTTAATCAAGAAATCACACAAATACAGAAAAAAATGACTCATTACATTGTAATGGTTCCAGTGAATGCATTCTGGTAGAAATCTGAAGAAAATGACTGCCCAGAAATAGCCATCCTCTCTAATCAGATAGGGTACTGATACCTCCAGGTCTTACAGAAAAAAAAAATTGGAAGCCCTTTCTTAGCCTCTAGGAAGTCCATTATAATGAAACAACAAGTTGTATTATGACCATTGGTCTCTGTTTGACCTTAGTGACTAATACTTTTCTCACTCATTCCTTCATTCAGTCCACAATCATTAGGTTTTTACTATGTGCCAGAAATTATGTTAGAGCCTGGGTATACAAAGATATGGCAACCCACTCCAGTAGTCTTACCTGGAAAATTCCATAGACAGAGGAGCCTGGTGGGCTATAGTCTATAGGGTCACAAAGAGTCAGACACAACTGAGTGCGCATGCACACACATACAAAGATAAATAAGAACAAGTTCCTTCCATCAGTGAACTTACAGTCTACTGGGAAAGACAGACACAAATAGTTACAATACAGTACAATAATTGCTCTACTAGAGAGAAGTATGAAGTGAGATGAGAATTCAGAAGGAAAAAAAAAAAAGCTGCTTTTCTAATACTTTCAGGGCCTAATCCATCAGCAAAATCCTCACTACACAGGACTAACAGGAAAACACAAGCAGATCATTTGTCCAGCCACTTGGCGTTCCAGCTGCAGTCAGAGACTTCCGCTCAAGAAAGGTGGGCAAGCAGGTGAAGAGGAAACAGTGACGTTAACAAACATAGCATGCCATTCTAAACTCAGGGCACAAGTGAATTTCCTTCCTGGAAACTCATCCCTGACACCTCATTGCAGAGAGAAAACGTCTCCCACTTCACCCTACCACCAGGCTAAGGATGGTTTTGTATCTTTGAAGCAGCTTCTCTACATGTCTGTCTCAAGTGCATTTACCTGCCACCCAGGGCCCTTCTTAGCCTTTTCCATACTTTTCCCTTTTAAAATAATTGGAGACATAATTTATGTCAAACATAATGAGAGCTACTGTTTTACCTAAGTCTACCCTTCATCAAAACACTTAACTCCAACTAGGGAGCTGCAAGTATAAAGAGGTAAGCATTTTCAGGAAAAATAATTAAATTAATATAAAATATATATACCATAACTCTCTTTTTCAGTCATTAATTACAGGAGAGAGAACAAAATTCTAATATCAGCTATTGAACTGACCATATTCCCTGTTTCAATAAGTAAGCAGTTCTAATAAAATAGTATATGACCCTTATCTCTTTTAGGTCAAACATGTAGCAATGTGTTAAAGCTCCAAACTGCCCTAGAATCCTGGAGGAATAAAGGAGACTCCTAGAATCTTTTAAAGGGAGCTCAAACCTAGTCTCTCTTGCTGAAAGGTGAAGGATCAAGAGTTTCTAATGCTAAAAGTACTACCAACAAAAATAGAATCATTTGGGGAAAATGACACCTGTTTTCAAAGAGAATGCACACTGAGGGAATCTAGCAACACTTTTTCCATCAGTATGTGGTATACATTGAGATTTACATGGATACATATGGCATCACACAAGACTATTGTATGCCACATCTGAGCAATTCACATAAACAGTCCATGTAATCTGCATATATTATTTCAAACATGTAGTGTCTCATCACTCCAACCCAGCATAGTGCTAATTGAGGTCTTCTTAATTGCCATCCACTTTTTCTTTTACTCCTTTTGCAAGATAAAATAGACCTATTTCAGCATGGTAAAAAGAACCCAAATATCCCATTACTGCTTTTGCAAAGGTCACTCTCCTGCTTTGAGCTGGGGTTATTTTTAATCACAGGTTATATATCTTAAAGGCAAGGCCTTTATCAAAACCTCCAGTTCATTTAAAAAGTCTCTGGACATACTGAATAAATCACACTCAGAAGTAAAATGTAGTGATAGGCTCTCCTTACATGCACTAGGAAGGCACTAGGCACTAGGAAGCCTGTCTCCAACTAGTCTTACTTCCAGTACAAATTAGGTCTTCACCCAGCCAAGATCAAGATCAAGATCAAGATGATAGTGCTCATCTATACTACAGGCTAGGAAACTTCAACCCATTGAGGACCATGGAACTAGTTTTAATAAAATGTAGACCAAAGGAGCTAACTTCATGGGTCACTTAAAATCTGGAAGCATTTCAGGAAGAGAATCAGAGAGATAATGTCCTGGCTAAGTTCCGGGCTGAAGAACAAGGCAGAAGCTAGAATACACATTCATTTAAAAGGATAACTTCTATACTTCACTTGAAATATCTTTCTCCAAGATTATCTCAACTTTTGTTACAATGTCTCTGTCACAAAGACAGCTGGATTTCTTTGGTAATTGAAACTAAGAAAGCCTTATGGATAATATTTGTATTTGTTGTGAGTCACCAAAGGTAATATCTAAATAATTATTTATGGATTTTATTCTTCTCAAGCTCTATCTTTTTGATTTACAGTGTTATTTATATTACTGTTTAAGGTTAAAGCTGTGTTATATACCTGGAAATTATGTATAAATAGGCTAAATTTTGAATCAGATTTTGAAATCAGAAGATAAAGTGGCTGTCAGCATTTCATTTGCTTTATTTTGAATACCAAAGAATGAATAGCTTTCTCCAGATCTCAAAATCCAGCATAATGAATCAGCTTCCTCCTGTTCTAGCATATTTTCTATTTAATATGTTAATATGAATTTGTTTCTTAGTTTCAAAAATTGACTTGGAAGTTTGATATAAGAACTAAGATGCATAATCTTGCATTGTCTGTAATGAAGTAGCCCCCAAGCATTATCTTACCATCAGCAAGACTGAGTTCTGATAAATGAATCCCAGTTGTCAGTGAGCAGTAACAAATGTTCTTGGCCTACCCATGTAACATTTCACATGGATTTAAGTACATTCTGCCATCCTACAATGACCTTTAATGAAGCCCTTGTAAGACTGTCAACCTCCTTTAAGGGATAAGTATAATAAAATATTTTTTTACATTTTGAGAGAAGGCAATAAAAATTAGATTCCAGCATATAAAGTTCTGCACCAATAAGCTTCTGTTATGCATTATCACCATTATCAATGTAGTAATCACATCTACACTATTCTTTGGATATTAATAAAAAGTGTTTCTAAAAGATGATTTTAAACAGGATGATTCAAGTAGAGGATGTGGGGTGGGAGGTGGGAGGGGCTTCGGCATTGGGAGATTGTGTTCACCTATGGCTGATTTGTGTCAATGTATGGCAAAACAAATACAGTATTGTAATTTAAAATAAATAAAAAAATAAATCCAAAAAAAAAATAGAACATATTCTTTTGAAAAAAAAATAAATAAAATGATTGGTAGAGGTAGGGGATTAGAGGTACAAACTGCTATGTATAAAATAAATAAGCTATAAGGATATATTGTACAGCAGAGGGAAATATAGCCACTATTTTGTAATAATTATAAGTGGAGTATAATCTATAAAAATGTTGAACTGGTATTTTGTACACATGAAACAAATAATATTGTAAGTCAAGTATAGGACAATTTTAAATTTAAAACCTATAGGTCAAATTTTAAAATTAAAAAAAATAAAATGTTGTACTTCTTTAAATTTATTTTTATAAAATATTTATAGCCTTAAATTAAGGTATGTTTGGCTCAAAACTTTTCTACTGGAATAACAAGTAAAACGTCAAATTGAATAGCACTTGAAATAAGAAAATTCAAATATCTATCTTTTTTTTGCCTTATTTATATTTTAATTAATTTATTTATTTTAATTGAAGGACAATTGCTTTATAATATTGCGGTGGTTTTTGCCGTACATCAACATGAATCAGCCACTGGTGCACATGTGTCTCCCCATCCTGAACACCCCTCCCACCTCCTTCCCCACCCCCATCCCTCTGGGTTGCCCCAGAGCACTGGCTTTGTGTGCCCTGCTTCATGCATTGAACTTGCACTGGTCGTCTATTTTACATCTAGTAATATACATGCTGTTCTCTCAAATCATCCCACCCTTGCCTTCTCTCACATAGTTCAAAAGTCTATGTTTTGCGTCAGTGTCTCTTTTGCTGCCTTGCATATAGGGCTGTCATTACAATCTTTCTAAATTCCATATATATGTGTTAATATACTGTACTGGTGTTTCTCTTTCTGACTCACTTCATTCTGTATAATAAGCTCCAGTTTAATCCACCTCATTAGAACTGACTCAAATGTGTTCTTATTTCATAGCTGAGTTATAGGCCATTGTGTATATTTACCACAAGTTCCTTATCCATTTGTCTGCCAATGGACATCTAGGCTGCTTCTATGTCTTAGTTACTGTAAACAGCGCTGCAATGAACATTGGGGTACAAGTGTCTCTTTCAATTCTGGTTTCCTCTGTGTGTATGCCCAAGAGTGGGATGGCTGGGTCATGTGGCACTCCTATTTCTAGATTTTACAGAAAAAACTGGGAGGGATTGGGGGCAAGAGGAGAAGGGGACGATTGAGGATGAGATGGCTGGATGGCATCACTGACTTGATGGATGCGAGTCTGAGTGAACTCCTGGAGGTGGTGATGGACAGGGAGGCCTGGCATGCTGTGATTCATGGGGTCGCAAAGAGTCGGACATGACTGAGCGACTGAACTGAACTGAACTGAATATTCCATTGTATACATGTACCATGTCTTCTTATCCATTCCTCTCTTGATGAACATTTAGGTTGCTTACATGCCCTGGTTATTGTAAATACTGCTGCAATGAACATTGTTGTGTATGTAGCTCTTTGAATTAAGCTTTTCTCAGGATATACCCAGGAGTGGGATTGCTGGATCATATTGTGACCATATTTTTAGTTATTTAAGGAAACTGCATGCTGTTCTCCATACTGGCTTTACCAGTTTACATTCCCACTAACAATGTAGGAGAGTTCCCTTTTCTGCACACCCTCTCCAGCATTTATTGTTTGTAGATTTTTGATGATGGACATTGTGACCAGTGTGAGGTGATGCCTCATTGTAGTTTTTGTTTCCTTTCCCTAATAATTAGTGATGGTGAAAATCTTTTCATATGCATTTTAACCATCTGTATGTCTTCTTTGAAGAAATGGCTTTTAGACCTTCCATCCATTTTTTTATTGCATTGCTTGATTTTTTTAATATTTAGCTGCATGAGCTTTTTGTATATTTTGGAGATTAATTCCTTGCTGGTTGATGCTTTTCGAAATGTTTTCTCCCATTGTGAGGGTTGTCATTTTGTCTTATTTATGGTATCCTTCATTGTGCAAAAGCTCTTAATTTTAATTAGGTCCCATTTGTTTATTTTTGTGTTTATTTTCATTACTCTAGGAAGTGGATCAAAAAGATATTTCATGATTTATGTCAAAGAGTATTCTGCCTCTTTTCCTCTAAGAGTTTTATAGTATCCAGCCTTGCATTAGGTCTTTAATCCATTTTGAGTTTATTTTTGTGTATGATGTAAGAGAGCATTCTCATTTCATTCTTTTACATGTAGCTGTCCAATTTACCCAAACTACTTATTGAAGAGACTGTCTTTTTTCCATTGTATATTTTTGCCTATTTTGTCATAGATTAGTCGACTGTAGGTGTGTAGGTTTATCTCTGGACTTTCTGTCCTGTTCCATTGGTCTATATTTCTGTTTTTGTGCCTGTAACATAATGATCTGATTATTGTAGCTATATAGGATAGTCTGAAGCAGGGAGTCTGATTCCTCCAGTTCTGTTTTTCTTTTTCGAAACTGCTTCAGTTATTTGTGGTCTTTTGTGTTTCCATACAAATTGTACAAAATCCTTTTCTAGCTCTGTGAAGAAAAATATCATTGGTAATTTGATAAGGATTGCATTGAATCTGTAGATTGCTTTGAGTAGTATAGTCATTCTGACAATACTGATTCTTCCAGTCCCAGAACATAGATCTCCATTTATTTATGCCAGCTTTTATTTCTTTTATCAGTATCTTATAGTTTTCTGAGTATAGGTCTTTTGCCTCCTTAGGGAGGTTTATTCCTAGGTATTTTATTCTTTTTGACGTGATGGTAAATTGCATTATTTCTTTCATTTTTACTGTACAGAAATGCAAACCGATTTTTCTGTATTAATTTTGTATCATACAACTTTACCAAACTCATTGCTGGGCTCTAGTAGCTTTCTGGTAGTTGCTGGAGGATTTTCTATATATATTATCATGTCATCTACAAACAGTGACAGTTTTCCTTCTACTTTTCAAATTTGGATTCCTTTTATTTCTTTTCCCTCTCTGATTGCCATGACAAGGACTTCCAAAATATGTTGAATAAAATTGGCAAGAGTGGACATCCTTGTCTTGTTCCTAATCTTAGAGAAAATGCTTTTAGCTTCTTAAACATTGAAAATGATGCCTGCTGTGGCTTTTTTGTATGTCGACTTTATTAATATTATGTTGAGAAAGGTTCCCACTATCCCCCTTTCTGGAAAGTTTTTATCATCAATGTGTGTTGAATTTTATCAACAGCTTTTTTTTACATCTATTGAGATGATCATATGGCTTTCATTCTTCAATTTGTTGATGTGGTGTATCATACTGACTGCTTTGTTAATACTGAAAAATCCTTGCATCACTGGGATAAATACCACTTGATCAATGTGTTTGATCCTTTTAATGTGTTGTTGGATTCTGTTTGCTAGTATTTTGTTGACTTTTGCATCAATCTTCATCAGTTATATTGGCTATAATTTTCTTTTTTGTTATTTCTTTAACTATTTTGGTGTTAGGGTGACAGTGGCCTTGTAGAATGGGAGAGTTCCTTGTAGTTTGGGAGTGTTCCTTTCCTGCAACTTTTGGAATTGTTTCAGAGGGGTAGGTATAAACTCTAAATGTTTGATAGAATTTGCCTGTGAAGTTATCTGGTCCTAGACTTTTGTTTCTTGGAAGATTTTTTAAAATTTATTTCTTTATTTGAATTAGAGGATAATAACTTTACAGTGTTGTGATGGTTTTTGCCATACATCACCATGAATCAGCCATAGGTATACATGTGTGCCCCCAGTCCTGAAACCCTCTCCCATCTCCCTCCGACCTTATCCCTCTAGGTTGTCACAGAGCACCAGCTTTGGGTGTCCTGCTTCTTTCATCAAACTCATACTAGTCCATTGACAGATGAATGGATAAGGAAGTAGTGGTACATATAAACAATGGAATATTACTCAGCTATCAAAAGGAATGCATTTGAGTCAGTTCTAATGAGGTGGATGAACCTAGAGCCTATCATACAGAGTGAAGTAAGTCAGAAAGAGAAAGAAAAATACTGTATATTAATGTATATATATGGCATCTTAGAAGATTTTTATTCACAGTTCGATTTCAGTACTTATAATTCAGTTCAGTCGCTCAGTCGTGTCTGACTCGTTGCAACCCCATGAATCGCAGCACGCCAGGCCTCCCTGTTCTCAAGAGGCAGGTTAGGTGGTCTGGTATTCCAATCTCTTTAATTGGTCTGTTCATATTTTCTATTTCTTCCTGGTTAAATCTTGGAAGGTTACATTTTTCTAAGAAATTGTCCATTTCTTCTAGGTTGTCCATTTTATTGGTGTATAGATGCTCATAGTAGTCTCTTGTAAGTCTGTATGTCTGTCATATGTGTTGTAAGTTCTCCTTTTCCATTCCTAATTTTATTGATTTGAGTCCTTTCCCTTTTTTATCTTGATGAGTCTGGATGAAGTTAGATCAATTTATCTTCTCAAAGACCCAGATTTTAGTTTATTGATCTTTGCTCTTATTTTCTTTGTCTCAATTTTATTTATTTCTGCTCTTTATGATTTCTTTCATTCTATTAACTTTGGGTTTTGTTTGCTCTTTCTCTGTTTGCCTTAGATATAAGGTTAGGTTGTTATTTGAGATCTTTCTTATTTCTTGAGGTAGGATTGTTTTGCTACAAACTTCCCACTTAGAACTGTTTTTGCTGTGTCCCATAAGTTTTTGACTGTCTTGTTTTCATTATCATTTGTCTTTAGCTATTTTTTCTTATTTCCCTTTGATTTCTTCAGTGATCCATTGGTTATTTAGTAACATATTATTTAGCATCCATGTGTTTGTGCTTTTTACAGATTTTTCCTGTAATTGATTTCTAATCTCATAGCATTATGGTCATAAAAGGTGCTTGATATGATTTTAATCTTCTTAAATTTACCAAGTCTTCATTTCTTACCCAATATGTGATCTATCCAGGAGAATGTTCCATATACACTTGAGAGGAAACTGCATTCTGCTAGTTTCAGATGGAATGTCCTATGCATATCAATGTAGTCTATCTGGTCTAATGTGTCATTTAATGCTGTGTTTCCTTATTAATTTTCTGTCTGTACAATCTGTCCATTGGTGTAAGTCCCCCACTATTATTGTGCTACTGTCGATTTCCCCTTTTATGACTGTTAGCATTTGCCTTATGTATTGTTGCTGTTGTTGTTCAGTCTCTAAGTTGTGTCCAACTCTTTGTGACCCTATGGACTGCTGTAGCTTCAGCAACAGTCCTTCCCGAATGAATATTCAGTGTTGATTTCCTTTAGGATTGACTGGTTTGATCTCCTTGCTGTCCAAGGGGCTCTCAAGAATATTCTCCAGCACCACAATTTGAAAGCATCAGTTCTTGGCACTCAACATTCTTTATGGTCCAACTCTCACACATCCATATATGACTACTGGAAAAGCCATAGATTTGACTGGGTGGACCTTTGTCAGCAAAGTGATGTCTCTGCTTTTTAATATGCTGTCTAGGTTAGTCATAGCTTTCCTTCCAAGGAGCAAACGTCTTTTAATTTCATGGCTGCAATCACTGTCAACAGTGATTTTGGAGCCCAAGAAAATAAAATCTGTTACTGCTTCCATTGTTTCTCCATGTTTTTGCCATGAAGTGATGAGAGTGAATGTCATGATCTTTTTTTTTTTTTTAAGCCAGGTTTTTCAGTTTCCACTTTCACTCTCATCAAGAGGCTCTTTAGTCCTCCTCACTTCCTGCCATTAGAGTGATATCATCTGAATATCTGAGGTTGTTGATATTTCTCCCAGCAGTCTTGATCCTGGTTTGTAATTCATCCAGCTTGGCATCTCACATGACGTACACTGCATAGAAGTTAAATAAGCAAGGTTACAGTATACAGCCTTGTCATACTCTTTTCCCAATTTTAAACCAGTCAATTGTTCCATGTTCGGTTCTAGCAGTTGCTTCTTGACCAACATACAGATTTTTCAAGAGACAGGTAAGGTGGTCTGGTATTCCTACATTCTTAAGAATTTTCCAGTTTGTTGTGATCCACACAAAGGTTTTGCTCATTTTCAGTTCGGGTAATTTGTGTTTGTGTCTGTGTTTTGCTATTGAGTTGTATGAGTTGCTTGTATGTTCTGTATAGTAATCACTTGTCAGATATGCAATTTGCAAGTATTTTTTTCCCATTTCAAGGTTTCTCCTCAAAAATATACTAATGGTCTTATGGGGTTTCCCTTGAACACCATAAGTTGCTCTTTTCTCACTGTTTTTCAGATACTCTCTGACTTTTGACAATTTAGCTATAGTGTTTCTCTGTATGAGTCTCTTTAGATTCATCTTGTTTCATACTCTTTGCGCTTCTTGGACTGGATATTTGTTTCCCCAAGTTAAGGAAGTTTTCAGCCATTATTTCTTTGAATATGCTTTCCCCTTTCTCTCTCACTCTTCTCTTTCTGGGACCCTTGTAATGTGTATATGAGTTCACTTCATGGTATCCCAAAGTCCATTAAGCTATCCTCAACCCCTTTTCATTCCTTTCAGTGTTTTGTTCCTGTGCTTAAATGAATTCCACTTCTCTGTCTCTCGTTCTATAGTCCTATGGCAGTCATGAGCACAGCCCCATTGGCTTTCAGAGCTAGATCTTTGGGGGCCCATAAGTCATATGTGAGCCTTAAATCTAGGGGCACTAGATGTGTGATCTAAAGCTCCTGCTTTTCAGGAAGAAGCTGGGAGTTGAGGATTCCTTCTAAATTGTATGGTGCTGTGCTGGGTGTGGGGTATAGGGTAAGAGTGTGTCTCAACATTTTTATTTCAATGTGGATTTTTTTTTGCCCTATGTGTAGGTGTCACTCAGCTAGTTTCTAGATAACTTTCAGAAAAAATTGTTGCATGTGTAATTGTGTATTTCGTGTGTTTTGTTTTATTTTTTGACTGTCAAAGCAGCAAAGCCCCAGTGATCAGGTTACAATAGTCAAAATGAGACACCCAGAATAAAGAGTGTGGATCCTCTCTATCCTTGCTTTTGAATAATAGGCTTCCTGTAATACAAAATTCTACCATATAAATAATAGCACAAATATGTGAATTATTCATTAAGCCTTCTTTAAAGGAAGCTTGGCCATTTAATGGATAGCTGTGCACTAGAAATATTAAATACTCAAGTATTTTAGGGATTGTTGGACACTGACTTTCAGTCAATGGTAATCTCTGGTGACACTTCAGTTAAAGTGGACCATGATGCAGACCAAGATCAACACCCTTTCAGTGATAAACAGGGTACTGACCTCAGTCTGCATCAGGGGCTATTTAGTTAAATTTTAATGCTACCTTGAGTTTATTTCTTTAGTTCCTGAGTTAAATAGATACCTTTACCAACTGGTATGATTTCCATTTATACTCCATGAGCAATGCAGTAAGAACTAATTTATGAAAAAATAAAATTTTAAACTTTGTTTTATTTTTTGAAGGACAATGCAGCAAACCCCAGTGGTAGGGTCACAATGGTTACAATGGAATACAAAGAGTAAGAGAGTATAGGTTGACATCTTCAAAGAAGATGTCAGTGCACATATATACAAATGAATATAATATGTAAAGGCACTTCACCAAAAGCTTTAATTTACAATTTTATTTTTTTCTGAATCTTCTTCTACTTTATTATTTGGGACTGTTAGGAGGAATCAGTATTTCATGGTATAGTACTCAGTACTCAATGCTCTCTGATTAAACAGACATAACACTAGACACTATCAAGCTCTAGGGTTGCAAAGATGAATAGTGCACTGTTTATATGCTCAAACAATTCATCATCTAGCTATAGACATAGACATGAAAACAGATAATTATAATAATAAGTATATTAGTATAAGTAGTGTCACAATGACAAGCAAAATCTGACTTGGGACTAGGGCACCAGAGAAACTTTCAGGATAAGTCTTTCATATTGAGTTGAGATCTAGATAGACTCACAGATGAATAAACATTCCAAGAAGAAGGATCAGAGCATGAAAAGTACAGGGGCATATACAGGGCCTTCTAGAAATACTGATAGTTTGTCATTGCTGGCATAGAAGGTACAAGAGTAGTGACTATAGGAGGATTAAAATGGACATTATATGCCATATCAGCAAGATTCCAGGCAGCTACTGATGGAGCACTCAAATTGGGTAATTTAAGAAGAGTTCAACGAAGGAACTATTTACAAGGTGTTGTATAGGATTTAAGGCAAAGGGTGTAGTTCAGTTCAGTTCAGTCACTCAGTTGTGTCTGACTCTTTGCAACCCCATGAATTGCAGCACGCCAGGCCTCCCTGTCCATCACCTATTCCCGGAGTTCACTCAGACTCACGTCCATCAAGTCAGTGATGCCATCCAGCCATCTCATCCTCTGTCATCCCCTTCTCCTCCTGCCCCCAATCCCTCCCAGCATCAGAGTCTTTTCCAATGAGTCAACATTTCGCATGAGGAGGCCAAAGTACTAGAGTTTTAGCTTGAGCATCATTCTTTCCAAAGAAATCCCAGGACTGATCTCCTTCCGAATGGACTAGTGGGATCTCCTTGTAGTCCAAGGGACTCTTAACAGTCTTTTCCAACACCACAGTTCAAAAGCATCAATTCTTTGCCGTTAAACTTTCCTCACAGTCCAACTCTCACATCCATTCATGACCACAGGAAAACCATAGCCTTGACTAGACGGAACTTAGTCGGCAAAGTAATGTCTCTGCTTTTCAATATGCTATCTAGGTTGGTCATAACTTTTTTTCCAAGGAGTAAGTGTCTTTTAATTTCATGGCTGCAGGCATCATCTGCAGTGATTTTGGAGCCCGAAAATAAAGTCGGACACTGTTTCCACTGTTTCCCCATGTATTTCCCATGAAGTGATGGGACCGGATGCCATGATCTTCGTTTTCTGAATGTTGAGCTTTAAGCAAACTTTTTCACTCCCTCTTTCACTTTCATCAAGAGGCTTTTTAGTTCCTCTTCCCTTTCTGAAATAGGGGTGGTGTCATCTGCATCTCTGAGGTTATTGATATTTCTCCCAGCAATCTTGATTCCAGCTTGTGTTTCTTCCAGCCCAGTGTTTCTCATGATGTACTCCGCATAGAACTTAAATAAGCAGGGTGACAATATACAGCCTTGATGTACTCCTTTTCCTATTTGGAACCAGTCTGTTGTTCCATGTCCAGTTCTAACTGTTGCTTCCTGACCTGCATATAGGTTTCTCAAGAGGCAGATCAGGTGATCTGGTATTTCCAGCTCTTTCAGAATTTTCCAGTTTATTGTGATCCACACAGTCAAAGGCTTTGGTATAGTCACTAAAGCAGAAAGAGATGTTGTTCTGGAACTCTCTTGCATTTTCCATGATCCAGTAGATGTTGGCAATTTGATCTCTGGTTCCTCTGCCTTTTCTAAAACTAGCTTTAACATCTGGAACTTCACGGTTCACGTATTGCTAAAGCCTGACTTGGAGAATTTTGGGCATTACTTTCCTAGCATGTGGGATGAGTGCAACTGTGTGGTAGTTTGAGCATTCTTTGGCATTGCCTTTCTTTGGGATTGGAATGAAAACTGACCTTTTCCAGTCCTGTGGCCACTGCTGAGTTTTCCAAATTTGCTGGCATATTGAGTGCAGCACTTTCACAGCATCATCTTTCAGGATTTGAAACAGCTCCACTGGAATTCCATCACCTCCACAAACTTTGTTCATAGTGACGCTTTCTAAGGCCCACTTGACTTCACATTCCAAGATGTCTGGGTCTAGGTGAGTGGTCACACCATCGTGATTATCTTGGTCGTGAAGATCTTTTTGTACAGTTCTTCTGTGTATTCTTGCCCTCTTCTTAATATCTTCTGCTTTTGTTAAGTCCAGACCATTTCTGTCCTTTATCGAGTCCATTTGTGCATGAAATGTTCCCTTGGTATCTCTAATTTTCTTGAAGAGATCTCTAGTCTTTCCATTCTGTTGTTTTCCTCTATTTCTTTGCATTGATCACTGAGGAAGGCTTTTTAATCTCTTCTTGCTATTCTTTGGAACTCTGCATTCAGATGCTTATATCTTTCCTTTTCTCCTTTGCTTTTCACCTCTCTTCTTTTCACTGCTATTTGTAAGGCCTCCCCTGACAGCCATTTTGCTTTTTGCATTTCTTTTCCATGTGGCTGGTCTTGATCCCTGTCTCATGTACAAAGTCACGAACCTCAGTCCATAGTTCATCAGGCACTCTATCTATCAGATCTAGGCCCTTACATCTATCTCTCACTTCTACTGTATAATCATTAGGGATTTGATTTAGGTCATACCTGAATGGTCTAGCGGTTTTCCCTACTTTCTTCAATTTAAGTCTGACTTTGGTAATAAGGAGTTCATGATCTAAGCCACAGTCAGCTCCTGGTCTTGTTTTTGTTGAGTGTAGAGCTTCTCCATCTTTGGCTGCAAAGAATATAATCAATCTGATTTTTGTGTTGACTATCTGGTGATGTCCATGTGTTGAGTCTTCTCTTGTGTTGTTGGAAAAGGGTGTTGGCTATGACCAGTGCATTTTCTTGACAAAACTCTTAGTCTTTGCCCTTCTTCATTCCACATCCCAAGGCCAAATTTGCCTGTTACTCCAGGTGTTTCTTGATTTCCTACTCTTGCATTCCAGTCCCCTATAATGAAAAGGACGTATTTTGGGGGTGTTAGTTCTAAAAGGTCTTGTAGGTCTTCATAGAACCGTTCAGCTTCAGCTTCTTCAACATTACTGGTTGAGGCATAGACTTGGATTACTGTAATATTGAATGGTTTGCCTTGGAAATGAACCGAGATAATTCTGTCATTTTTTGAGCTTGTTTACAAGTACTGCATTTTGGACTCTTTTGTTGACCATATTGGCTACTCCATATCTTCTAAGGGATTTCTGCACACAGTAATAGATATAATGGTGCAGAACTCTGGTTCAAATAACAGTAGATGGTTACTACCTTCATAAGCTTTGAAGGGGCAAAGTATGGAGCAGGCCTAGGAGGAGCTGCAACGTTCAGTAAAAGGATGAAGCCAACCCAGGAAACCTGGGAAGGAGGGAGCCAGGAAAGTAAATATCACTACCACACTCTTAGTACTCTCACCAATCTACTTCTAATGCCTTGCATTGACCAAATCCAGCTGGAAGCCTGAAGACAAGAATAACAAGAATGTATTCATGCAATCAATAGCCTCTCCAGGTATAGGTCATGACAGAAAGGTGGACCATAATTCTGCAGGACTAAATGAAAAATTTCCAGCACATATGACATGTTAAGAAAGTTAAGCTATATTTCGTGACAGGCAGACACAGTGAGTTTTTTTTTTTTTGAAAGAAAGGAGACTCTGATTTCTGCTTTAGTCAAATAACTATGGTAACAGCATGGAAAAAATATTGTTAAAATACTTAAGGAAAATAATACTAACAGATAATTAATTAATTAATTAAAATGAAAGTGAAAATCGCTCAGTCCTGTCGGACTCTTTGTGACCCCATGGACTATACGGTCCATGAAATTCTCCAGGCCAGAATACTGGATTGGGTAGCCTTTCCCTTCTCTAGGAAATCTTCCCAACCCAGGGATCGAACCGAGGTCTCCCGCACTGCAGATGGATTCTTTACCAGTTGAGCCATAAGGGAAACCCTAGGTAATTAAAGTAATGGAACAAATGACTAAGCAATATCTGGTATAGAAAGCCTTTGTCCTGTGAGGATATTCATAAGTATCAATATTTAGACCTGTGCTTGAATTACATGTGTGATCAAGCTACAGAATATAGCTAGGCTCAGAGATATGATGGGGATCTGAAGAAATGATATTCCCTTTGATCCGACTCTCTGAAGATGATGTTCTAAAGGAGCTTCCCACCTCATATAATTTTTAGAGATACATATTTTGTTCTGGATATTCATAGATAGAAATATAATTCAGTTTTATGAGAGCCATGCCAACCTGATAGGAGCTGAAATAATCAGGGACTAAACTGTAAATGATCTCATGTTTTAGACAAATATTGATTAGAGCAATAAATATAATCGAAAAATGTTTTGTGAGGCAGCACCTTAAGGAACCTTTGATATAAAGCAGTTCATTCATTATTTACTCTACAAATATTTAGCAAATATCCACTATGAGTTAGGCACTGTGCTAGATGCTAAAAGAAAATGGAGAACAAAACATATAGGATCTTTCACTCTTGTTTGACTTAAAAACTAGTGAGTGAGAAAGATCATGGAACCATAAATAAATATATAACATGCTGCTGCTGCTGCTAAGTTGCTTCAGTCATGTCTGACTCTGTGCAGCCCCACAGACAGCCCACCAAGCTCCCCTGTCCCTGGGATTCTCCAAGCAAGAACACTGGAGTGGGTTGCCATTTCCTTCTCTAATGCGTGAAAGTGAAAAGTGAAAGTGAAGTTGCTCGGTCGGGTACGACTCTTAGCGACTCCGTGGACTGAAGCCTACCAGGCTCCTCCATCCATGAGATTTTCCAGGCAAGAGTACTGGAGTGAGTTGCCATTGCCTTCTCTGAATTTATAACATAGTATCTGATAATTCTAAGTGCTATAGGTAAACACATCTTTGATAGACAATAACAACGGAGACATATTAGACTGGGTGATCAGCATTTTGTCCATCACAAGCCACCATTCACATACATCCCAAACACATTGTTATCACTGTATAAAGCACCAATGTCATAGGTACCCAGAATATTAAGAGAATAATAATTGCTCCAGGATAGAATATATGTTCAGACTAGCATGACTTACCAACTGAGCACAGCACAGTACACAATTAGAAAAAGTATGGTTTGGGGAACTAATACAATTTTGAAAACAGGTGATTCTTAGATAAACTAGCATTCTAAAAAGACCAGACATCCCCATCAATACACTTAGTGCCTCTACACCCACATAGGTGGAGTATTGTTCCCAACTTTTGACTCATGAGCACATAGCAATCTTATCTTCCAAAAACTGGTATAGAAGTGGGGTTTTTGTCAACATGCATGTGTTATTGCTGGCACTTTTAAACCACTCACAAAAATTGTTTCAAAAGCCTTCCAAAAGAAAAATAAAGTATGTTGGGTTTGGAAGACAATTCGATATCAAATTTTTATTGAAAACACAAAGCATGAATGTATTTTTAAACCTTCATTGAGATCCCATGTTAAACAATTCGAAGATATCAAGGTAAGTATGAATCCCAGGAGTCATGGAACAGCTGAGGAGGCCTTTTTACAAATCACAATATTGCCACATGTAAATGTTTTTTTTTTTTTCCCTTTGTTATCTAAGCCTGCCAGTTTGTTGCCAACAGCTGTTCAGTAGCCAGTCAATAATAATGGGAAGCCATTGATTAATTCAGTTTTAAGAGAGCTAGGATGCAAAAGTGAACATTTGAATCTTGAAAACAAGCCTCAACAGAGATACCTGACCATGTCTATCACACCCCCCACCTCTGCAATCTTGGGCCTCAAGAAGCCCCAAACTAACTTAACATGTTATCTTCAGATTCAGGTAAAGAAAGGACACTCATCAGGCTAAGTCACCTTTGGACTTACAAGTTTTAAATGCCAGTATCACTATCCATACAATGGAACAATTAATCCTGAGCTTTCAGATTCTCATTCAACTGATTCAAACAACTTTAGACACTACTTACTATGCATTTTAGTCATTATAATTGCTAAGTACCAAGTACATCAATGCCTCTTAGGCTGACTCATTAGCATCATATCAAATCAATATTTTCTTTCCTGTTTCTGGGTTGGACTCTACTCCAGAGAAAATTATTTGATATCAGGACTTACATCTGAAATGAACATTAAAGTTACCATAAGGAATTTGGTTTGCACAGAGTGGAGAATTAAGCTGTTAAAAGAAATTCAGAAATACGACAGATTGGGTTTTATTTTTCAACCATGCAAAAAGCCATCAAATAGTTCTCATCAAACAGAAACTGGATTTTTCCTCTAGTGCTGAAGTTATCAATGCAATCATGGTTCCATGCCAGCACTGTAGGCTCAGCTTGGCTTGCCTCTCTCGTCTCCTTACCCAGTTCCAAAATCCCTTCTCAGTGCCTCTAGATATATAAGGCAAATACATACTGAACTGGGATCAAGGCTAAGGAAAGGAAAGGAAGCAGGCATTTTTCAATGCTGAAAAGAATAAACAACCACAAAGAACCCCAGAGTTTTCTGACCTAAAAGCTTCCATGTTAATAGTCCAACCCATTTCCAAACACAGTCAACTCTGTCCTCACCCTCCTGGTGGATAAATCCCATTCACCAAAGTTCAAAAGAAAGTTTGTGAAAAGGGCATTTTGCAATAATGGGCAACTCATCCAGGCCCAGCCATCAGGGAATTCATCATCAAAATACACTGCTGTGGTTAACAATGCTACAGACATATGGATCACATCATGCTAAAAATGTACAAAAGAAAACAGTTGGCAATTATTAAGCTCTTTATGTGTGCTAGACACTATGTTAAGTGATTAATCATTAATCACATTATTATAATTCTTATAACAATCTGACCAGATAAATACTATTGATGTTCTCATTTTACAGATTAGAAAAATGAGGCATAGAAATGTAAAGTAATTTACCCAGGTTCACACAGCTAGTAAACAACAGAACTAGGATTTGATCTGAAGGACTCTGCTTCTAAATCCGCATTCTTCCCCCCTCCCCATGCCACATTCTTATTCAACATGATATAGCATCTCACTACTCACGTACAGAGGTATCAAGATGATACAGCATAAATACTAATAGGTAAATTTACAGCTTCTTTCCCACTGCAATTAAGGGAAACTAGTGCAATGCTTCATTCCTACCTTGTCCTCTTTTCTCTTTATAGATGATGTTTTACACTTTTCAGTTTCCTCTTGTTATCTCAACTCCCTGTCTTCTGACAGAAACTTCTTTCTGCTTTCTGTTCTTGAACTTTGACCATTATATTGGGCCTTCTTAACGTCTCAATGTCCTGATGCCATCAACGTGTTTTATAAAAATTGATTAACACTTCCTGTATGTTTATATGTGTTTTCTAAAACTAGCTCCCCTCATTGCCTCTTGTATTTCTTCTTGCTACCTAGCACTGTATAACTTTTCTTACAAATGAATGCATGAACCTATTATCCATAATCTTTTCCAAATTCAGCCATGCAGATCTGGTGACAGTCTCTCACAGGGCACTGAAATAGGCATTTATGCACTTGACACTTGTTTCAGGTATCTATAAACATTAGCACTCTATATTCTGAATCACTTCTCAGTTTGTATAGAGTGCTTAATCAATAAGAGTTGTATTGTGCTTGATTTTTCCCTTAGTGGTTGGTGAATACACTATAGAGGAAATTTCTTGGTTGAATTACTAAAGGAGTTTAAAGTCAAAAGTTGAATTCATATGTTTGTACAGCTGAATAACCCTCATCCGGGCAGGCAGCTAGAGATGATGAGCAAAGGTCCTCCCTATTTAAAATTTATGTTTGTAAGCTCCATTTATGGAGCTGTTCATGAGATCTGCTTCTAAGTGTCTAACTTCTTAGGATATATAAAAACCATGCTTACAGTGTCTCATAGTGGTTAGGGGCACAAGCTTCGGCAACAAATTTGAATTTCAATCCCAGATCCACCACTTGTTGACCTTAGACAAGTCACTTCACTTCCCAGACCTCAGTTTTCTCATCTATGCATGGAGATAGTATATACCCCATAAGTTCACCATGGGCTTTAAATGAGATATTATATGTAAAGAATATGCACTAGTAAGCAGCCACCATAGAGCTCACCAATTCTACAAAGGCATTCTACCTTAACATTTCTGGAAAGGGGGCATAGATAAGTCCGAAAACAAGTTTTAGGCCGTCGTTAGCTTTAAAGACAATCTTAGCACTCTCCTAAACAAGATGAAGGGAAAAACTGAAACCACTTCATTTGCAGTGTAGTCTGGTCCCATTCTGGTTGATGTCAGAATAGATAAGCACACATTTTTGGTATTTGTAATAAAAAGTAGGAGGAGGAAATTATAAGAGAGTTATCACGCACAACAAATGCTCTTAATTTCCCTTGTAATGAAACGGAATGAAAGTGGATCATTGAAATCTTTCACTGGGAAATCAAGTAGCTCTCATATTAACACATGTTAAACAATGATAATTCTGGCATGATTTTAGAATGGGACTGTGAGTGGCAAAATGCAAACGTCAAGGGAAATCAGTTGCCTTATTTTTTCATTATTAATCTTTTCCTTTTGTCTACTGAATTATGGAGTTACAATATTTAAATTCAATATTTGTATGTAATCTTGCCTGTGCTTGGCATTCTTCAATAAAAATAGTTCAGCAGAATAAAAATGAAATCTAGTGATTATGGCTGTAGCTACAATATTTGTTAAGACTCAAAAGCAGACAATAGAAATGGTTGTTTAATCATTGAAATTCAAAGAACAAAAAGCATCTCCGTGTTACCCTTTTGTTGAACCTAGCCCAGTGAAAGAGAATTACAGCTGAATGAACAAATGCAGATGTTTGCCTATGTTAAAAATATTTTTAAGGTTCAAAACAGATTGTCCAAAACAAGTTTGGTGCTGATGAATTTTCTTCATTGATAACCTATCAGGCTCCAGTTGCCACCATACAAGACAGGTGAAAATATGATTGTAAGAGGTGTGATGACAGCTCCTTCACTACACTTTATTAATTCCAAGATACACTTGTACGGCGTTAAGTACTTTTTGTGCCTTTTACTAAAAGATTTCAGGATATTTTGAGCAGGTGCACCAAAAGGTGATAAAGAAATACATCTGTGTTTTACTACAAAATAATGTGATGACAGCCTTATGCCACCATGCATTGAGATCATTCATTATTTATTAAATCTTTCAGTGAATATTTATTGAGGGTCTACTATGTGCTAGGGAATCAGCAGCAAACCTCAGTGATGTGACCAACTTCATAGAACTTTCAGTCTAGTAAACGTGAACAGTAAGCAAATAGATATAGTAATCCAAGTTGAGAATAAAAATATAGCAGGGGCTTATGGGTGGAAGCTGAGAGGAGCCACCCACGACCAAGGCCAGGGCCAGCAGCAGGGATGAGCAACCAAGGAGCTTCGCAGGCACAGGAGGGTCTAGAGGAGCTATCCCATGTTGAAGATCAGGAACGGTGGCGGTAGGAGATACCCCTCGTCCAAGGTAAGTAGCAGCAGGTGTGCTTTGCTGGAGAGCTGTGAAGAGATACCCCACGCCCAAGGTAAGAGAAACCCAAGTAAGATGGTAGGTGTTGCAAGAGGGCATCAGAGGTCAGACACACTGAAACCATACTCACAGAAAACTAGTCAATCTAATCACACTAGGACACAGCCTTGTCTAACTCAATGAAACCAAGCCATGCTTGTGGGGCAACCCAGGATGGGCGGGTCATGGTGGAGACGTCTGACAGAGCATGGTCCCCTAGAGAAGGGAATGGCAAGCCACTTCCAGTATTCTTGCCTTGAAAACCCCATGAACTGTATGAAAAGGCAAAATGATAGGATACCAAAGAGGAACTCTCCAGGTCATTAGGTGCCCAATATGCTACTGGATATCAGTGGAGAAATAACTCCAGAAAGAATGAAGAGATGGAGCCAAAGCAAAAACAACACCCAGTTGTACATGTGATAGTTGATAGAAGCAAGATCCGATGCTGTAAAGAGCAATATTGCATAGGAAACTGGAACGTCAGGTCCATGAATCAAGGCAAATTGGAAATGGTCAAACAAAAGATGGCAAGGGTGAACGTCGACATTCTAGGAATCAGCGAACTAAAATGGACTAGAATGGGTGAATTTAACTCAGATGACCAGTATATCTATTATGGCAGGCAGGAATCCCTCAGAAGAAGTGGAGTAGCCATTATGGTCAACAAAAGAGTCTGAAATGAAGTACCTGGATGCAATCTCAAAAATAACAGAATGATCTCTGTTTGTCTCCAAGGCAAACCATTCAATAGCACAGTAATCTAAGTCTATGCTCCAACCAGTAATGCTGAAAAAGCTGAAGTTGAGTGGTTTTATGAAGACCTGCAAGACCTTTTAGAACTAACACTCAAAAAAGATGTCCTTTTCATTATAGGGGACTGGAATACAAAAGTAGGAATCAAGAAACACCAGGAGTAAAAGGCAAATTTGGCTTTGGAATGCGGAATGAAGAAGGGCAAAGACTAAGAGTTTTGTCAAGAAAATGCACTGATCATAGCCAACACCCTCTTCTAACAACACAAGAGAAGACTCTACACATGGACATCACCAGATGGTCAACATGGAAATCAGATTGACTATATTCTATGCAGCCAAAGATGGAGAAGCTCTATAAAGTCAACAAAAACAAGACAAGGAGCTGAATGTGGCTCAGATCATGAACTCCTTATTACCAAAGTCAGACTTAAATTGAAGAAAGTAGGGAAAACCACTTGACCATTCAGGCATGACCTAAATCAAATCACTTATGATTACACAGTGGAAGTGACAAATAGATTTAAGGGCCTAGATCTGATAGATAGAGTGCCTGATGAACTATGGACTGAGGTTCATGACTTTGTACATGAGACAGGGATCAAGACCATCCCCATGGAAAAGAAATGCAAAAAAGCAAAATGGCTGTCAGGGGAGGCCTTACAAATAGCTGTGAAAAGAAGAGAGGTGAAAAGCAAAGGAGAAAAAGAAAGATATAAGCATATGAATGCAGAGTTCCAAAGAATAGCAAGAAGAGATAAGAAAGCCTTCCTCAGTGATCAATGCAAAGAAATAGAAGAAAACCACAGAATGGGAAAGACTTGAGATCTGTTCAAGAAAATTAGAGATACCAAGGGAACATTTCATGCAAAGATGGGCTTGATAAAGGACAGAAATGGCATGGACTTAACAGAAGCAGAAGATATTAAGAAGAGGTGGCAAGAATACACAGAAGAATTGTACAAAAGATCTTCACAACCCAGATAATCATAATGATGTGATCACTAATCCAGAGCCAGACATCCTGGAATGTGAAGTCAAGTGGGCCTTAGAAAGCATCACTATGAACAAAGCTACTGGAAATGATGGATTTCCAGTGGAGCTGTTTCAAATCCTGAAAGATGATGCTGTGAAAGTGCTGCACTCAATATGCCAGCAAATGTGGAAAACTCAACAGTGGCCACAGGACTGGAATAGGTCAGTTTTCATTCCAATCCCAAAGAAAAGCAATGCCAAGGAATGCTCAAACTACCGCACAATTGCAATCATCTCACATACTACTAAAGTAATACTCAAAATTCTCCAAGCCAGGCTTCAGCAATATGTGAACCATGAACTTCCTGATGTTCAAGCTGGTTTTAGAAAAGGCAGAGGAACCAGAGATCAAATTGCCAACCTCCACTGGCTCATCGAAAAGAGAGTTTCAGAAAAACATCTTTTTCTGCTTTATTGACTATGCCAAAGCCTTTGAATCTGTGGATCACAATAAACTGTGGAAAATTCTTAAAGAGATGGGAATACCAGACCACCTGACCTGCCTCTTGAGAAATCTGTATGCAGATCAGGAAGCAACAATTAGACCTGGACATGGAACAACAGACTGGTTCCAAATAGGAAAAGGAGTACATCAAGGCTGTATATTGTCACCCTGCTTATTTAACTTCTATGCAGAGTACATCATGAGAAACACTGGACTGGAGGAAACACAAGCTGGAGTCAAGATTGCCGGGACAAATATCAATAACCTCAGATATGCAGATGACATCACCCTTATGGCAGAAAGTGAAGAGGAACTAAAAGCCTCTTGATGAAAGTGAAAGAGGAGAGTGAAAAAGTTGGCTTAAAGCTCAACATTCAGAAAACGAAGATCATGGCATCCGGTCCCATCACTTCATGGGATATAGATGGGGAAACAGTGGAAACAGTGTCAGACTTTATTTTTGGGGGCTTCAAAATCACTGCAGATGGTGACTGCAGCCATGAAATTAGAAGATGCTTACTCCTTGGAAGAAAAGTTATGACAAACCTAGATAGTGTATTCAAAAGCAGAGACATTACTTTGCCGACTAAGGTCTGTCTAGTCAAGGCTATGGTTTTTCCAGTGGTCATGTATGAATGTGAGTCTTGGACTGTGAAGCAGGCTGATCTCCGAAGAATTGATGTTTTTGAACTGTGGTGTTGGAGACGGCTCTTAACAATCCCTTGGACTGCAAGGAGATCCAAGCAATCCATTCTGAAGGAGGTTAGTCCTGGGTGTTCTTTGGAAGGAATGATACTAAAGCTGAAACTCCAGTACTTCGGCCACCTCATGAGAAGAGTTGACTCATTGGGAAAGACTCTGCTGCTGGGAGGGATTGGGGGCAGGAGGAGAAGGGAACGATCAAGGATGAGATGGCTGGATGGCATCATGGACTCAATGGACATGAATCTGAGTGAACTCGGGGAGATGGTGATGAACAGGGAGGCCTGCTGTGCTGCAATTCATGGGGTCGCAAAGTGTCAGACACAACTGAGCGACTGAACTGAACTGAACTGAACTGATTGTTACCAAGTTCTTAAGAGAGATGAAATGTTCCATGTAGGAGACAGGAAGAATAAAAGAAATGCAGGCTCCAGCAAAGGCCACAAAAGAAATTTATAATTATTGATAAAATGGATGCTGTAAGGCAAGGGACGCTTGGATCAAGTGTGGAGAGAACAGTTCATAATCTTGAAAACAAGATATGATACTGGGGTTGGAAAACCAACCCCAGACTGTTTCTCAACTAGCATCTCAGAGTCACATGTTTTATATATCGGTGGAAAATCTATAGATAAGAATATTAGTCTTAGTTACTGATTTGTTATAGATTACTGTTTCTTAGTTACTCAGTGGTTAATGATCATTTTGTTCTTTGGCCTTGAAGGCCACATGAGTTATAGCTTAACTCCCCACATATTCTTTAATTCACGGCTGAGAGTGTAATAGACTGGCTAGGATTCAGTTTTGGCACCTTCACTTTGGAGCAGTGTTGGTCCCCTGATCCTCACTTTTCACTAAATTTTTGTGTCTTGTTTCTCATTCTCTTGCAATATCACGCTTTTTGAAACCCTGCTTGTCGAGCCGGTCATGACATTCCTAGAAAGGAATGAGTCTACTGGAGAAATTTTACAGTTTGACCACTTCAAGGATGAACTGACCACCCTGAGTCATGAAGATTAATGGCTCTGGTAAGTTTAGCCCTGCTACTGTACCTGTTCATGGCATTTACTTTATCTAAGGAAAACTTAGCAAAAGGGGGGAAAAAAATGTTGACATTCTGGGTTACATAGATGCCCTCATTTATTTCATGTGACACATGGAAAATGATTGGCTTTGAACTTTTTCCAGGATGATTGCTGTTTAATTTCACAAAATATTCTTTTATTCCCACATCATAGGAAAGCATAAATAAAGGTACCACTCAGCTATCCCTCTATCATTAATCATGCTCCTTCTTGACTTCCCCAATCCCTCCTCTCTTTTCAAAATGTAAACAGTCTAGAGAGTTTAAATCTTCTCTCTTCTTGATATTTCTCATTTTGCCAATCATTTCCATTGCTGGGCTTTGTTTTTAATATTTTCTCTTTTGAAGGGATGCTGAACATGAAATAAAGCATCTTGAGCTGTTACCTCAGCTTCTGCAGCACAGAAGTCTTTATTGCACTGCTGACAAGATTCCACAAAAATGTTAGAGTGTAATCATTCATGTTATTAAACAGTCCCAGATCTGGCTTCTGCTGCTGCTGCTGCTGCTAAGATGCTTCAGTCTGACTCTGTGCGACCCCATAGATGGCAGCCCATCAGGCTCCCCATCCCTTGGATTCTTCATGCAAGAACACTGGAGTGGGTTGCCATTTCCTTCTCCAATGCATGAAAGTGAAAAGTGAAAGTGAAGTCGCTCAGTCGTGTCCGACCCTTAGTGACCTCATGGACTGCAGTCCGCCAGGCTCCTCTGTCCATGGGATTTTCCAGGCAAGAGTACTGGAGTGGGTTGCCATTACCTTCTCCAGCACAAAGGAACAGAGGATGTCTTAAGTGGGTAATGCATCTGTTTGGCTGCTATAAGGAGTGGAGCCACTGAAAGATCTTGCCCTTGCTGCATCTGCTTATATTGCCAAGAACAGCCTTGCTTTCAAAAAGACTGTTTATTGTGGTAGTGGTTTGTTTGAGTCTTAGAGCAGCAAATGATCAAATATGACAAATTCATGATGTTATATAAAACCATGGTCATTTATCAAATTAGGGCACACTTCCTGGCACTTACAATAGGGTCACTGCCCCAATCAACCCCTGCTCTGATCGCCTCTGAACTCTGTCAAAAAACAGGGACCATGTTGTTTATTACCATCATTCCAGGAAGGTACAGCTTTCTCTCATTTTCTGCATTGCAACCCTCTCTCAAACTACTTTGTTGCTTCTATCCTTTATACTGGATCAAATCAATAGCTTCTTTTGGAGGAAACTGCAATGACTTTGGGGGAGGAGTAGTGGCACTGTGGCATAAGAAAGAGCCAAAGTATGCTCCTTGACTGACTCTTGGGGTACAGAAAAGAGCATAGTATCAAGGATAAACCAGGAAATGGGGTTATAAGTGCATACTCTTCCCTACACTTTTCAAAATGATTTGAAAATTGTCCTGAGAGTAATGCCTAATTTCCACATGGCTGAGTTCTGAAATGATAAGCCCTATATTGTTTTTGTGAAGTTTTTTGTTGTTTTTGTTGTTGTTGTTTTGTTTTTACCTTTGATTGTTGTGGGCATTTAAAAGGAATTTTAAAACAAAGAAATATTCTTCAGAATGTGTCTGGCAATAGGTCTGGATCTCTCAGTGATGGGACAGGTACAAAGAAAGGTGTTTATTCAGTGGGATTTCAAAACTGCAGAGCAATTTCTGGCATTTCATCAAGGAGCTATTAAGCTCCAACTAAGTGCTCAGTAAAATGGCCTTTTAATAGTGTGCTTTTAGGAAATTCCTTTTTTTTTTTTTTTTTTTCTTCACCTATATAAGAAAGTATAGGAAATCCCCAGCACCATTGCTCAGCAGTATACTAAATTCCTATATAGTTGAGTGATACTTAATATAAGTTGAAATCATAATTCTTACATATACCATCCATTGGGATTTATGGATATCATGAAAATACAAAAACTAGAAATTCTACAACCCTGCTTTAACAGTATCATTGATTATAGAGAGACCACTGTTTGCAGTATACTGGTAAATGGTCAGTCATGTCCAATTCTTTGCAACACTATGGGTTATAGTCTGCCAGGCTCCTCTGTCCTTGAGATTTTCCAGATGAGAATACTGGAGTGGGTTGCCATATCCTTCTCTAGGTAAATATGTCTATTTGCTTCTATATTGATATTCCAAATATAATTATAGGCATCTGTCTTAGCAAGCAAGCCAACTGGGCAGCAACTTTTTTGTGTAATCAGATTCTGTTGAGTGTATCCTAATAATTGGTGAAAGAAAGACATGTTTCTCATTTCAATTCACATAATATTCATCAAAATCTGAATCTGGTGCTGTAAGGAAGCCCTGTGCATAGATATGGAAGAGGATTCTTTATGGGCTTTCCAGAAATGTGTGCACTTTTATAAAAGCTTAACAGAAGGCCAATGAAAGAACACAAGAAACAGGGATGATATAAATGGTCATTTGAGAAGCTGCTCCTTTCAATCAGAAAGCCATAATTGATGAAAAAGAATATGGAGAGAGGTATGCTTGGTTGATTGTTACACAATCACTCAATGAACAGTAGCAGCAGGCTCCACAGGAAATAGAAATCAAGGGATTAATAACCTTGTCTTACCACACACGGATCTAAAATGCAAACAGCTTCTGGAAAAATAATTAAGGCTTGGAGTTGCTCATGATGTCACCAAACAGGTAACTTGGGTAAACAATTCCCAAAGGCACTCCAAATAAAGTTAGAATAAAAAGAAAATCTCCATATTACTAGAACAAAAATATCTTTGAAAGATTTGGAAATTTAAAATGATGATATGTAACATAAAATTAAACCAGTCAATCCTAATGGAAATCAATCCTGAATATTTGCTGGAAGGACTGATGCTGAAGCTCCAATACTTTGGCCGCCTGATGCAAATAACTGACTCATTGGAAAAGACCCTGATTCTGGGAAAGATTGAAGGTGAAAGGAAAAGAGGGTGACAGAGGGTGAGATGGTTTTATGGCATCACTGATTCAATGGACATGAGCTTGAGCAAACTCCAGGAGAGAGTGAAAGACTGGGAAGCCTGGCGTGCTACAGTCCATGGGGTCACAAAGAGTTGGACATGACTAAGTGACTGAACAACAAATCCAAAGCTAAATGTTTATCTTTCCAACTTAAGCTATAGCTTTTCCGTAAACAATGTTTTAAAGGATCCACACAATTTTACCAGACGTTAGCACTGATGGTCAAAACAAATATTTGAACATTTACTTCTCAAGGCAACCCTTGGTGAAATGAAGTTGGCAGTGCATCCAAAGCTTGGTAATCTACTATCCCAAACCCTACTGTAGTGTAAAAGATCAGTTAGCTCCAAATATGTGCAAAGTGGGAGACCATCTCTGCAGAACATTAATGTTTGATTATCAAACTCCCATTAGACTAAAGAAACTGTTCTGGGAAGATGCTATGCAGTTATACTGTTAGTAATGCTAATGTGTGTTAGTCACTCAGTCATGTCTGAGTCTTTTTGTGACCCCACAAACTGTAACCCACCAGGCTTCTCTGTCCATGGAATTCTTCAAGCAAGAATACTGGAGTGGATGGCCATTCCCTTCTCCAGAGGATCTTCCTGACCCAGGAATTGAACCCTGGTCTCCTGCATTGCAGGCAGATTCTTTACCATTTGAGATACAGGAAAGTACTAATTGAATGCTAAACTGGGACTCAAATGGGATTTTTAGTACAAGTTACCTTTGTGAGTGGCAGTCCAGTAGGCCAAGAGTTACCCTTAAAGACTCATTTAGAATTTTATTTTTCCAATGAGTACAATATACTCAACTCATGAGTATCCTTGTTGACATAAAATTAATCATTCTCTTGCATTTAAATACTTTTTTCCAAACAGTTCCCCCGAATTGATGTCTTTAAGCTGACTAGAGTTATACCAAGTACTGAAAGCCAGTAGTACCATGTTTCTATGGAATTGCTTGAACTAGTTAACTCCAACTCAGAGAATCCTTATGTTCCTAAATATGGAGTCTTATCACCAGACATTTGAAGACCAAACCTATGAACCATCAGTTAACATAATTTGACTTACCAAGCCAAAGACAGTAGTGCTTTAGGTAAAGGTTATATCCCTCAAGTAACATAAATATATATATACACACACACATACATATTTACCACATTTTTCTGGCTTGAGTTCACTCAGAGAAGATCCTGAGATAAAATTCAAATACATAAGTTTTGGGGAAGCTAATTCCAGGAAACATTCAGAAAAATGGGAAACTGAGGCAGGGAAGGAAAAGAAACCAGTAAAGAGTGGCAATAGACAGTCAGCCTTGGTGTAGAACTCTGGAGAAAATTTTCTCTCCTGAGAGACAAGGAAGCTGGAATATTTATCCATGATATTCCCATCAGACATTGGTTAAGGACTGCTTCTAGTGCCATTAATTCTCTGGCATTTGAGGCTTGTCCTGTATACAGAGCAAGCACTCCCACAATCAAAAAGCAGAAATAAAATTTTAAAACAAACAAAATAAAAACCCCTCAAGCAGAGAGTCAAAAGTGTTAGCAGTCAGCAACTTCCATGATGTAGAACTGAGTGTCAAGAAGCATAGGTACCGAGGGGACATATGTGTACCTATGGCTAATTCAAGTTGATATATGGTAGAAATAAATGCAGTATTGTAAAGCAATTTTTCTTCAATTAAAAATAAATAAAATTTAAAAAAAGAAACATGGGTAATGTACTACCATCATCCGTTTCATTCTGATTTATTAACCAAGGTGTTGTCCATTGAACGGCGACATCAGAACACCTAAGGATCTTCTTAGAAGTGCAGAATTTCAGGCTCTACCTAACATCTATGTATATTAAAATTTGAGAAGAGTTCTGGTATAACAGATGAGAGAGAGAGGAAGAGTAGACAGACAGAAACCTCTCAAAATACAATCAAGGATGTGTGCGTGCGAAGTCGCTTCAGTCATGTCTGACTCTGTGTAACCCTATGGACCACGGGAATTAATTATAGTTCCTTATCTTATAGGCTTGGGAATTACATATGTGAAAATATACAAGTATATATGTGCAGCACATATATATTTGATACATGTTAGATTTCATGTTTATAATGATCTTATGGATTCCTCATAGAGGTAACAATGCATTATAATACAGTTAAAGTGTGGAAATTTGTAATTGATGTTGCAATTCAGATTTCAGTAGGGTGTCTTCCTTGTCAACATGGTAATGAAATTCGTAATGCGTGACTGGCTACCTGGGTAACAGATTTCATTCAATTGAAGCTTCTCACTTTGTGACCTTGGCCTTGTTAACTCAGTATGCATTCCAGATATGAATTTCCAGCCCTCAGTCTCTCTTGTGCATGTGTGCCTATTAAGTAACTTCCAACTCTTTGAGACCCTATGGACTCTAGCCTGCCAGGCTCCTCTGAACATGGGATTCTGCAGGCAAGAATACTGGATTGGCTTGTCATGCCCTTCTCCAAGGGATCGTCTCAACCCAGGGATTGAACTTGGGTCTGCTATGTCTCCTGCACTGGCAGGCAGGTTCTTTTCCACTAGTGCCACCTGGGAAACCCAGAATCAAGGATATTAAGGTGCTATTTTTAACTGAAACAAACAAGAGTCATCTGGAATTCTAACAAAAGAATCCACACTTAGTTATCCACTAATATGCTTTGTCAGAGCCAACAAATATAAAGTTTCAAAGACAAATATCAACAAGACAAGAAAGGGCTCTCCCAACCCAGACACTTGTAAGACAAGAGTCCTGTGGCCTTAATACCTGAAGGGTGTAAGGTCATGACGTAAAAGGCTGCCTTGAGCTTTAGCAACTTGAGAATCTCCAAGCAGAAAACCAGTCAAGACCATTATAGTAGGTGCTTCTCAATATACTACTATTTCCACAGTAATAGTTATTCTGACCCAAATTTGATCCATTTTCTCATTAAAGATACTAGAAAATGTATCCTAATGAGAAAATGACTGGACTATAAAATCAAAAGCAGTGATGGATATTGTTAAGCTTTTTAAATCCCTAAAACAGTCCCTCAGAGGCCCATGCTGCAGGCCATCCAGAAGTAATTGTCAGTGCTAGGACTTCCACAAACATACAAGGAAAGTAGAGGTGGGAGAGAAAGCACTATTCCTCCACAGATATTTTAACACAGTCTATGAGAGACTGGCAGAGAAGGAGATGGCAACCGACTCCAGTACTCTTGCCTGGAGAATCCCAGGGGGTGGGGGAGCCTGGTGGGCTGACGTCTATTGGGTCGCACAAGTTGGACACGACTAAAGTGACTTAGCAGCAGCAGCAGCAGCACGAGAGACTGGACTTCCTCAGTGGTGCTAGTGGTAGAGAACCTGCTTGCAATGAATGAACCATAGGAGGTGGTTGGATCCCTGGGTCAGGAAGATTCCCTGGAAGAGGGCACGGCAACCCACTCCAATATTCTTGGCTGGAGAATCCCATGTTCAGAGGAGCCTGGCAGGCTAGAGTCCATAGGGTCGCAAAGGGTTGAAAGTGACTTAACAGGCACACATGCACAAGAGAGACTGAGGGCTGGAAATTCATATCTGGAATGCATACTGAGTTAACAAGGCCAAGGTCACAAAGTGAGAAGCTTCAATTGAATGAAATCTGTTACCCAGGTAGCCAGTCACGCATTACGAATTTCATTACCATGTTGACAAGGAAGACACCCTACTGAAATCTGAATTGCAACATCAATTACAAATTTCCACACACTTTAACTGTATTATAATGCATTGTTACCTCTATGAGGAATCCATAAAATCATTATAAACATGAAATCTAACGTGTGTCAAGTATATATGTGCTACACAAATATACTTATATAATTTCACATATGTAATTCCCAACCCTATAAGATAAGGAACTATAATTAATTCCCATTTACAGATGAGGAAACTGTGACTAAAGGAAGATAGATAATTCACTTGTACAAGACCATGCAACTAGAAAGTTGCAGAAATGGAATTTGAACAGAGACCTATGGCGACTCTAGAACCCACACTCTGACACCCAAGGCTCTTCTCTATCATTACACGATATTCTATTCCTTCCTATCAACCAGACATAGTCAAAAAAGTATTCTATCAGAAGTCAAAACAGGATTAAAAATTACTGGGCTATCATCTAAGTTAGAACTGGAGGATTTTCTTCTCTGCTCATTAAGTTTACTTTTTAATGTCAAAAGGAGATGATGTTTCTTCAGTGCACCCTCACCTTTGGATATTACTATATCCAAAGCATTATTTATATTAAAGCTAATCTTATAAAATGTAGGAGATTGTTCAGTGCTCCCTGTTGAAGATTTATGATTCTCTTAAGGATGATGTCAGTTGAAATTTGGCCTTGTGTTTAGTTGAAAAAGATCTAGATTTTCATAGTAATACAGGGAAAATATTAAAGACATGAAGACAGCATGAGTCTTAGGTTTGGTGTCTTATTCTAGTCTTATGTTAAGCTTTAAAAAAAATAAAGAAATACAGAGAGGAATAAGGGCTCTGAGGAGAGAGCAGTAGTGCAATCAAGATCCCATCATGGAGAAAGTGTCAAGATAGGTTGACATGAAGGAAACTACCAGTATAAAACCAGACATTTAGAAAATATTTCAAAGACTTCTACATAGAGGGACATTAGCAAGAAAATGCAGGTTTAAAAAAAAAAAAAGAGGCTTTACCTTTTGCTTCACAACTTTGCTAACTCAGAATATAGTCAAGCGAGTTCACTTTACAACAAAAAGAACCAGAAAAAGTATGGAAAAGAGCTAGCTAAAGACTATAAGAAAGGGAGAGTGAGGGTGGTGAGAGAAGAAAGGAAGAGAGAAAAGGGGGAAAGAGGAATTGAAAATAAGAAAAGATGGAGATAAATGAGAACACATTCAATTTTTAACTTGTAATAGAGTTGTCCAAAAAACAAGAGAGTCTTTTTAAAAATATATATTCACAAATAATAACTTTGAGTCAGAATCATTTGCCTACAAATGAGAGGACTATATATTATAGACACTTCATTTGTCTGACTTAAATGACAATAGTTCATACTTCAGTGGCTCAGTCATGTCAGACTCTTGACGACCCCATGATCGCAGCACGCCAGGCCTCCCTGTCCATCGTCAACTCCCGGAGTTCACTCAGACTCATGTCCATCGAGTCAGTGATGCCATCCAGCCATCTCATCCTCTGTCGTCCCCTTCTCCTCCTGTCCCCAATCCCTCCCAGCATCAGAGTCTTTTCCAATGAGTCAACTCTTCGCATGAGGTGGCTAAACTACTGGAGTTTCAGCTTCAGCATCATTCCTTCCAAAGAAATCCCAGGGCTGATCTCCTTCAGAATGGACTAGTTGGATCTCCTTGCAGTCCGAGGGACTCTCAAGAGTCTTCTCCAACACCACAGTTCAAAAGCATCAATTCTTCGGCTCTCAGCTTTCTTCACAGTCCAACTCTCACATCCATACATGACTACTGGAAAAACCATAGCCTTGACTAGACGGACCTTGGTTGGCAAAGTCATGTCTCTGCTTTTGAATATGCTATCTAGGTCAGTCATAACTTTTCTTCCAAAGTGTGTCTTTTCATTTCATGGCTGCAGTCACCATCTGCAGTGATTTTGGAGCCCCCAAAAATAAAGTCTGACACTGTTTCCACTGTTTCCCCATCTATTTCACATGAAGTGATAGGACCAGATGCCATGATCTTCGTTTTCTGAACGCTGAGCTTTAAGCCAACTTCTTCACTCTCCACTTTCACTTTCATCAAGGGCCTTTTAATTCCTCTTCACTTTCTGCCATAAGGGTGGTGTCATCTGCATACCTGAGGTTATTAATATTTCTCCCAGCAATCTTGATTGCAGCTTGTGTTTCTTCCAGTCCAGCGTTTCTTATGATGTACTCTGCACAGAAGTTAAATAAGCAGGGTAACAATATACAGCCTTGACATACTCCTTTTCCTATTTGGAACCAGTCTGTTGTTCCATGTCCAGTTCTAACTGTTGCTTCCTGACCTACATATCGGTTTCTCAAGAGTCAGGTCAGGTGGTCTGGTACTCCCCATGTCTTTAAGAATTTTCCGCAGTTTATTGTGATCCACACATTGAAAGGCTTTGGCATAGTCAATAAAGCAGAAAGAGATGTTTTTCTGGAACTCTCTTGCTTTTTCCATCATCCAGCGGATGTTGGCAGTTTGGTCTCTGGTTTCTCTGCCTTTTCTAAAACCAGCTTGAACATCTGGGATTTCACAGTTCACATATTGCTGAAGCCTGGCTTGGAGAATTTTGAGCATTACTTTACTAGCATGTGAGATGAGTGCAATTGTGCAGTAGTTTGAGCATTCTTTGGCATTGCCTTTCTTTGGGATTGGAATGAAAACTGACCTTTTCCAGTCCTGTAGCCACTGCTGAGTTGTCCAAATTTGCTGGCATATTGAGTGCAGCACTTTCACAGCATCATCTTTGAGGATTTGAGATAGGTCAAGTGGAATTCTATCACCTCCACTAGATGTTTTCGTAGTGATGCTTTCTAAGGCCCACTTGACTTCACATTCCAAGATGTCTGGCTCTAGGTGAGTGGTCACACCATCGTGATTATCTGGGTGGTGAAGATCTTTTTGTACAGTTCTTCTGTGTATTCTTGCCACCTCTTCTTAATGTCTTCTGCTTCTCTTAGGTCCATACCATTTCTGTCCTTTATCAAGCCCATCTTTGCATGAAATGTTCCCTTGGTATCTCTAATTTTCTTGAAGAGATCTCTAGTCCTTCCCATTCTGTTGTTTTCCTCTATTTCTTTGCATTAATCACTGAGGAAGGCTTTCTTATCTCTTCTTGCTATTCTTTGGAACTCTGCATTCAGATGCTTATATCTTTCCTTTTTCTCCTTTGCTTTTCACCTCTCTTCTTTTCACAGCTATTTGTAAGGCCTCCCCTGACAGCCATTTTGCTTTTTGCATTTCTTTTCCATGGGGATGGTCTTGATCCCTGTCTCCTGTACAAAGTCACGAACCTCAGTCCATAGTTCATCAGACATTCTATCTATCAGATCTAGTCCCTTATATCTATTTCTCACTTCTACTGTATAATCATAAGGTATTTGATTTAGGTCATACCTGAATGGTTTAGTGGTTTTCCCTGCTTTCTTCAATTTGAATCTGAATTTGGCAATAAGGAGTTCATGATATGAGCCACAATTAGCTCCTGGTCTTGTTTTTGTTGACTGTATAGTGCTTCTCCTTCTTTGGCTGCAAAGAATATAATCAATCTGATTTCTGTTTTGACCATCTGGTGATGTCCATATGTAGAATCTTCTCTTGTGTTGTTAGAAGAGGGTGTTTGTTATGACCAGTGCATTTTCTTGGCAAAACTCTGTTAGTCTTAGTCCTGCTTCATTCTGTATTCCAAGGCCAAATTTGCCTATTATTCCATGTGTTTCTTGATTATTTCCTACTTTTGCATTCCAGTCCCTTATAATGACAAAGACATCTTTTTTGGGTGTTAGTTCTAAAAGGTCTTATAGATCTTCATAGAACCATTCAAATTCAGCTTCTTCAGCATTACTGGATTGGGCATAGACTTGGATTACTGTGATATTGAATGGTTTGCCTTGGAAATGAACAGCAGTCATTCTGTCTTTTTGAGACTGCATCCAAGTACCGCAATTTGGACTCTTGTTGACTATGATGCCTACTCCATCTCTTCTGAGGGATTCCTGCCTGCAGTAGTAGATATAATGGTCACCTGAGTTAAATTCACCCATTTCAGTCCATTTTAGTTTGCTGATTCCTAGAATGTCAACGTTCACCCTTGCCATCTTTTGTTTGACCATTTCCAATTAGCCTTGATTCATGGACTTGACATTCCAGGTTCCTATGCAATATTGCTCTTTACAGCATCTGACCTTGCTTCTATCACCAGTCACATCCACAACTGGGTATTGTTTTTGCTTTGGCTCCATCCTCTCATTCTTTCTGGAGTTATTTCTCCACTGATCTATCTCCAGTGGCATATTGGGCACCTACTGACCTGAGGAGTTCCTCTTTCAGTATCCTATCATTAGCATGGGCAGCTGCGACTGGTGCACTTATAGGGCAAAAGGAGCTACCTCACATCTCAGGTCAGGGGCAGAAGCCGGGAGGACCCCATGCCCAAGGGGCAGCGGCCAAGAGGAGTTACCCCACATCCGAGGTGAGGGGCAGCGACCAAGAGTGCCAGGCTGTGACAACACAGAAATGGCCGAGAGGAGCTACGCCATTCCGAGGTCAGGGGAGGTGGCTAGGAAGAGCAACCCCATGTCCAAGGAGCAGTGGCTGCATGGTTGCAGGAGGGCCTTGAGGAGCTATTCCACTTTCAAGGTCAGGAGGGGTGGTGGTGAGGAGATACCCCTCATCCAAGGTAAGTAGCAGCAGCTGCGCTTTGCTGTAGCAGCCATGAAGAGATACCTCACGTCCAAGGTAAGAGAAACCCAAGTAAGAAGGTAGGTGTTGCAAGAGGGCATCAGAGGGCAGACACACTGAAACCATACTCACAAAAAACTAGTCAATCTAATCACACTAGAACCAAAGCCTTGTCTAATTCAATGAAACTAAGGCATGCCCGTGAGGCCACTCAAGACAGGTGGGTTATGGTGGAGAGGTCGGACAGAATGTGGTCCATTGGATAAGGGAATGTCAAACCACTTCAGTACTCTTGCCTTGAGAACCCCATGAACAGTATGATAATGACAATAGACAGAAGATATTTTTAAAAAAAGAAATAAATCCTGAGAAACAGACCAAATCCATTCCCCTTCTTAGAAAAGAAGAAAATGACCTTTATTATAGCTAGCTACACAGAAACCTCTAGAGTAGACAATCCATTCCAGCATTCTCTACACATATCTCAGCATCAAAACATACAGTCTAAAAAAAAAAAAAAACAACTATAAAGCTTTGTTAATTGCTCAGGACATTATTTTCAAAAATAGCTTGATCCTGCCAGTGCCTAAATCCATGGCAGGGTGTAAAATCCATAGTGAGCTCTAAAATGGAAAATTTTTCCTTGAAAGCATAGGGAAATATTGACAGACTCAACAAAAGAAGGAACATGATACTTTTGAAGGTGATAAATAGTTACAGGAAAGATGATATTTTATGTCCATCAAATATAAATGCTTACCATACAAGCACCTAAATTTGCAGTGTCCTTGGCTATAAATAAGTAACAAAATAAATATAAATAGTAAGTCAATTGTGTTCTAATGATCAAAATCACTGATGGTGCAAACATCCCAAAGTGCTTAATCAGAAGTAATGGAAATAGACCCAGATAACAGTCCTATTGAGTTGTCCAGTGGCTTCCATTAGCAAAGAAATAAGATTATTTAAGTTATCATTTATCACTACTGTGCAGCCTGGATTCCTAGAAATTCTCCTGGGAATTTCAAGGGGCCTGTACATCATCAGCCAATTAAAAGTGATAGCCAATTAAAAGGAGCTCAATCAATAACTTTGCTTTAAATCTGACCACAGAACCCTTGTCTACTCCCTCCTTTGCAAATGGGAATCATTGAACTCCATTATCCCACAGGACCAGCATGAGGAACCATTGCAAATCACTCTCCTCTTACATTCTACATCAATAGTTGCAAGGATAATGACTGTGTTGGTTTATAGCGTGAACATTGAACCTAGTGTTTTTCCAAGGAGGCTCTCACAAACCACCAAATCATTTCTTTACCTCACTCTCACTTAATTTCAAAGTTTCTGCTCTGGGCATTAGAGTGGCTAAAATATTTTAACAATTAATTACCCTAACCTCACAGTGCTGCCTTCCACTCTCTTACAGAAGACTTTCCTCACTCAGGGATCAGGATATATATTTTTCTCCCTTTCTTCATTGCTGTCTTCTCTTGGCCCCAATACCAGTCACCCACATTCTTTGGTACCACACTCTCAGTAGGTCTCTCTACCTCAACTCCATTCATTAACCTGTGTGTCTTAATCATGCTGCAAGCTCAACACTGCTGCTAACTGTTCTCTGACATCTTTTACTGCAAGGACTTTCTCCTGAATCCCATTTTAGAGACTTACTCCCAGGGCCACATGGTGGACTTCATCTCCCACCATAACTGCTCCATTTCAGAATCCTTAAATGCCAATAGCTCTTTCTTTGAGTACTACTTTTTATTTGATAAACTCACTCCATTACTCTCACTTCTGTTCTTCATCTTCACTGAGTTCCCCAGTCCTCTGGGGAGATTTCTTATTTTCATCAGCTTATTGATCCATTTATGGATCACTTTTTTCCTATCCCAGCCTCAAGTCTGTGATTCACTCATTAAATACTATTTTGCTAATACCTTTAATTCCATTGCCTCCTTTGGCAATACTACTGAAATCGTCTTGCAAATCTTTACCTTTTAATCAATCCAATCACCTACTTTCTCTATTCCTGTTTACTGGGGCCAAGCTCACTCTGCTTGCTGGAAAATTAACCAAGAGACAAGGTGGTGAAGCTTGGAATATTAATCAAAAGCTGGTTGACCAAGAAGATGGCAGACTAATGTCTCAAAGTAACCATCTTAACCATCTTATCTGGGTCTGGATGTCAAGTTCTTTTACAGAACAGAGATGCAGGAAAGGTGAGGAAACAAAGTGAAAAGGCCATTAATCTTATAAATATCTCCTAAAATGGCAAGCCTCAGGCAGGGGGATGTGTTAAATTTTTCTTTCCTGTTTTCCTCAGATAGACATGTTCCTGAACAAAAGCACTTTAGTTTAACAGTCAGGCAGAGTGGCAGCGTTCTCTGAGGCAAGCCATTAGGTATGATTATAATAACAAAAGCAATGAAAAGAAAATCAAAGAAATAATTCCAACATGGGGTCAGAATTGGCTCTTCCCTACAACATTCCTATATTTGGACCACTGACCATAACCAAACTTTAAAAAATCAAGCAAATGTTCTTGATATTCTGAAACATCAGTCTCCAAACTAAGTTCAATTCAGTTCAGTTGCTCAGTCAGTCATGTCCGACTCCTTGTGACCCCATGAATCGAAGCACGCCAGGCCTCCCTGTCCATCACCAACTCCCAGAGTTCACTCAGACTCATGTCCATCAAGTCGGTGATGCCAGTCATCTCATCCTCTGTCATGCCCTTCTCTTCCTGCCCCCAATCCCTCCCAGCATCAGAGTCTTTTCCAATGAGTCAGCTCTTTGCATGAGGTGGCCAAAGTACTGGAGTTTCAGCTTCGGCATCATTCCTTCCAAACTAAGCTAGACCGTAGCGAATAACCAAATATTCACCTCCCTACAGGTACTCAGCAATCCTTCCAAATGTCTCTGGTCTACAATTCTACTCTACTTTTCCTCTCTTATTTAACCCTTCATCCTGTTACAATTTGACTTTGTCTCCAGAAACAGCTATTGTCTATTTCACTCATCAAACTTAAAGGCAAGAACCAAGGTTGCTTTGTCCCTCAGAGTATAATGGTAATATCATTGGACATCACTGCCATTTTACTGAGCAGTATATGCGGACCAAAAGAAGAAAGGTGACTTTAGCAGGATATGTGAACCTTCCATGAGCTTCAGTACACATATCAAGGATTCAGAATAACACATTCAAGATGGTAAAGTGAGGAGAACAAAAACACTGAAAAGGGAGTTACACTTCTTAGTTTGTGTTTCAAAAACCTAGTGGGAGCTAAACAATACAATCATGGCATGGGTACCGAGCCTTAATGAATCAGAGTTATATGGGTCTTATCTACTTGGAAGTCAATTTTACTTCACTTACTCATGTTACCAAGATCCAAGAAAAGGAGCATGACCTCTAGGCTTCCCTTAATTATTGTGTTGCAAGAGAATTATCTCACTCCATACATTCACTGATCAACAATTGAGAAAATGTCCTAAAATAGTTTGCATGAAAGTCCACTTGCCTTCTGCTGTGTCAGCCTTCAGCACTCTAAAGTTATAGCAGCAAGCACCTATTCCATATGTAATTGATAACAACCCTCATAGTCAGGAAATCATGCCTGGGAATGATATGATATAAGCTTTCTTTCCAAATCTATGCCAAACGAGCTACTAACTGCATCTCAGTGGTACAGGGAGGCACTTTGTAAAACTAGCTCAGAACTTTACTCTTTTGCTCTTGGGGAATTTGTGATTCAGTGTTTCATTGTTTCAACTCAGTATACCATCCATTTAAGAGTCAATGGCTAAAGGCGACGGTCCTGAGATGGCAGAGGAATAGGATGGGGAGACAACTCCCCCTCCCCCTCAAATTCATTGAAAGATCATTTGAACGTTGAGAAAATACCACAAAACAACTTCTGAATGCTGGCAGAGAATACCAGGCACCCAGAAAGGTGGCCCATTTTCTTTGAAAGGAGGTAGGACAAAATATAAAAGATAAAGAGAGACAAAAGATTTAGGGACAGAGACCCGCCTGAAGAGGGAGTTGTAAAAGAGAACTTTCCAAACATCAGGAAACCCTCTTACCAGTGGGTCTGTGGGGAGTTTTGGAATCTCAGGGTAACATAAATGGAAGGGAAAAATAAATAAATAAAACTCACAGATAAACACGCCTAATCACAACTCCCAGCAGAGAAGCAGCCCAGATGCTCAAGATCACCACTAGCAAGCAGGGGCTGAACGGGGAGGCACAGGCTGAATGCCCTGAGGGCAATCTGAGGGAGTTAACTTGAGATAGAAACGCAAATTGTGGGATGGCCAGAGAAAGAGAAAAAGAAAAGAAGGAAACAGAGAGAGAACTTTCCCACAAAAAGTGAACAAAGGACAGAGCTAATACCAGAGGAGAGCTAGCTGGCAGCAGACTGGCCCATCTCCTACCAGGGGCAGAGAGGCAGGTGATAGACAGCCAGAGCCAGAAAGCAAAGGGCAAACTCAGCCCCTCTATCAAATGTGAGCAGGCTCCCAGTTGCTAACCAAATCTTGGGATCCTGGATGGTTGACATCCACCCAGAGGTGGCAACCAGAGATCAGTTCCACAGAGAAGACACATGGCACACCTGAGATGGTGTTCCTGCTGCACACTCGGGAAAACAAGGGCCAGGACCAGGGAAGTGATAAGAGTCACTGCCCCACCTAGGGAGAGTGTGTTCACCAAGCACCTAGTAGCCTGAGCTTCTCAGACCTGGGAAGGACACAAAACAGAGGCCCAACTGATTATGTGCCTTTGAGGACTACCTGAGAACCTGAACCTGAGTGGCTTAGACCTGAGAAGTGCACGCAACCCAGGGCCCACTTTAGACAGTTCCTTTACAGAGCAACCTGGAGCCTGAGCAGTGTAGACCAGGAAAGCACACACACCACGAGCAGGGTCAAACCCAGTATGGCTCAAACACTGAGAGCACTTCCAACACACACTAATGGCATTTGTTTGCAGAGTTCCTACCTCCCCACAGCACAACTGAACAAGTGAGCCTAAATAACTGACTACCTTTTCCCCCTTTTGTCAGAGTGGAAGTCAGATACCGAAGAGACTTGCAAACAGAGAAAGCCAAAATAAACATTGAAGGGGGAACCACTTTAAAAGAGACAGGTGCAACATACTAAAACCCTATAGTTAACATTGACTATATTGGAAGGGACCTGTAGGTAGACGTTGAGAAGTATAAGCTCAAACAAGGAACTATCTGAAACTGGCATGACCCCACACTGCCCTCAACAGGTCCAGAGAAATTCCTAGGTATATTTTACTATTACCATTTTTAAATTTTTTTAAAATTTTTAAGTTCTTTATTACTCCTTCAATTTTCATTTTTATAACCTACTATTACCTTGCAAAAATATTTTTAAAGCAAATTTCATATATATATATATATTAATTTTTGTGATTTTGCTTTGTTTTTCATTGTATTTTTGAGAGTCTAACCTCTACTCTAGATTTTTAATCTTTGCTTTTTGGTATTTCTTATCAATTTTGTACCTTTAAGAACCCAAACTTCAGTACCCATTTTTATGTAGGAGTGTGATTACTGGCCTCACTGCTCTCTCCCCTTTTGACTTTCCTTTTTCTCCCCCAGGTCACCTCTATCTCCCCCTTCCCTTTCTCTTCTCTAGCTAACTCGGTGAATCTCTTTGGGTGTTCTGGGCTGTGGAGAACACTTAGAGAACTGATTACTGGCTAGATCTGTCTCTCTCCTTTTGACTCCTCCTCTTCTCCTCCTGGTGACCTTTCTCTCCCTTCTCCCTTTTCTCTTCTCCATGTAACTCTGTGAATATCTCTGGGTGTCCCTCAGTGTTGAGAATGTTTCTACCATTAAGCTAGATGTCTTATCATCTGTGCTGTATGGATGGAGAAGTCCTGAGGCTACTGTAAGAATAAGACTGAAAGGCCAGAGATAGTAGCTTAAATACAAAACCTGAGAACACCAGAAAACTCATGACTCCATGGACCATTAATTGACAACATCTCATCCAAAAGCCTCCAAACCTACAATGAAATCATACTCCAACCAAGAGCCGACAAGTTTCAGAGCAAGACACACCAAGCTAATTCTCCAACAACACAGGAACATAACCCTGAGAACAAAATTACAGGCCACCAAAAGTCACACCAAACCCACAGACACCTCAAAACACACTACAGGGCAATTCATTGCAATCCAGAGAGAAAAGATCCAGCTCCACCCACCAGAACATGGACGGAAGCTTCCTAACCAAGAAACCTTGACAAGCCATTCGTCCAACCCCACCCACAGGGAGGAAACTCCACAATAAAGAGGAACCACAAACTTCCAGCATACAGAAAGGCCACCCCAAACACAGCAACCTAAATGAGATGAAAAGGCAGAGAAATGTTAAGCATGTAAAGGAACATGATAAAAGCCCACCAAACCAAACAAAAGAGGAGGAGTTAGGGAGTCTACCTGAAAGAGAATTCAGAATGATGATAATAAAAATGACCCAAAATCTTGAAAACAAAATGGAGTTACAGATAAATAGTCTGGAGACAAGGATTGAGAAGATGCAATAAATGTTTAACAAGGACCTTGAAGAAAAAAAAAAGTCAATAAATAATGAATAATGCAATAACTGAGATCAAAAACACTCTGGAGGGAAGCAACAGTAGAATAACTGAGGCAGAAGATAGGCTAAGTGAGGTGGCAGATAGAATGGTGGAAATAAATGAAACAGAAAGGAAAAAAGAAAAAAACAATTAAAAGAAAGGAGGACAAACTCAGGAACCTCTGAGACAATGTTAAATGCCCCAATATTCGAATCATAGGAGTCCCAGAAGAAGAAGACAGAAAGGCTGAGAGAAAATACTTGAGGAATTAATAGCTGAAAACTCACCTAAAATTGGGAAGGAAATACCAACCAAGTCCAAGAAACCCAGTCCCAAACAGGATAAACCTAAGGCAAAACACCCCAAGACACATATTAATCAAATTAATGAAGATCAAACACAAAGAACAAATATTAAAAGCAGCAAGAGAAAAATAACAAATAACTCACAAGGGTATGCCCATAAGGATAACAGCTGATCTCTCAATAGAAACTCTACAAGTCAGAAGGGACGGGCAGGACATATTCAAAATGATGAAAGGAGAAAACCTATAACCCAGATTACTATACCCAGCAAGGATCTCATTCAAATATGAAGGAGAAATCAAAAGCTTTACAGACAAGCAAAATCTGAGAGAATTCAGCACTACCAAACCAGCTCTTCAACAAGTGCTAAAGAATCTTCTCTAGACAGGAAACACAGGAAAGGTGTATAAACTCAAACCCAAAACAACAAAGTAAATGGCAATAGGATCATACTTATTAAGACAAAGATTGGCTGAATGGATACAAAAACAAGACCCTTATATATGCTGTCTACGAGACCCACCTCAAACCTAGGAACACATACAGACTGAAAGTGAAGGGCTAGAAAAATATATTTCATGCAAATGGAGACCAAAAGAAAGCAGGAGTAGCAATATTCATATCAGATATAATAGACTTTGAAATAAAGGCTGTGAAAAGAGACAAAGAAGGACACTACATAATATCAAAGGATCAATCCAAGAAGAAGATGTAACACTTATATGCACCCAACATAGGAGCACTGCAATATGTAAGGCAAATGAAAGGGGAAATTAACAGTAACAAAATAATAGTGGGAGATTTTAATACCCCATTCACACCTACGGACAGATCAACTAAACAGAAAATGAACAAGGAAACACAAAATTTAAATGATACAATGGGCTAACTAGACATAATTTATAGGACATTCCACCCTAAAACAAGGAATTTCAAGTTTTTCTCAAGTGCACATGGAGCCTTCTCCAGGATAGATCACATCCTAGGCCATAAATATAGCCTTGGTAAATTCAAAAGAATTGAAGTCTTCTCAAGCATCTTTTCTGATCACAATACAGTAAGATTAAATGTCAACTACAGGGGGAAAATATTAAAAATTCAAACATTTGGAAGCTAAAAAACAAACTTCTGAATAACCAACAAATCACAGAAGAAATCAAAAATGAAATCAAAACATGGATAAAAATGAATGAAAATTAAAACACAACAACCCAAAACCAATGGGATTTAATAAAAACAGTGCTAAGAGGAAGGATCATGGCAATTTAATCCTAGCTCAAGAAACAGGAGAGAAATCAAATAAGTAACCTAAGAAGAAATGATACACCCCAGGGATAGTAGAAGGAAAGAAATCAAAAGAATTAGGACAGAAATACATGCAAAAGAAACAAAGAAGATCATAACCAAAATCAGCAAAGCTAAAAGCTGGTCCTTTGAGAAGAAAAATAAAATAAACAAACCAACAGCCAGACTCATCAAGAAACAAAGAAGCAAATCAACAAAATTAGAAACTAAAATGGAGAAATCACAACAGACAACAACACAGAAATACAAAGGATCATAACAGACTGCTATCAGAAACTATATGTCAATGAAATGGACAACTTAGGAGAAGTGGACAAATTCTTAGAAAAGAGTAACTTACAAAACTGAACCAAGAAGAAATAGAAAATCTTAACAGACCCATCAATAGCATGGAAATCAAACCTGTAATCAGAAATCTTCCAACAAAGAAAAGACCAGGACCAGACGGTTTCACAGATGAATTCTACCAAAAATTTAGAGAAGACCTAACACCTATCCTACTCAAACTCTTCCAGAAAATTGTAGAGGAAGGTAAACATCCAAATTCATTCTAAGAGGCCACCATCACCCTAATACCAAAGCCAAACAAAGATATCACACACACACACACACACACACACACACACACACACAAAACTACAGGGCAATATCACTGATGAACATAGACACAAAAATCCTTAACAAAATTCTAAGAAACAGAATCCAAAGATTAAAAAGATCATACATCATGACCAAGTGGGCTTTATCTCAGGGATGCAAGGATTCTTCGATATTTGCAAATCAATCAATGCAATACACCATATTAACAAATTGAAAGATAAAAATCATATTATTCCAATTGATGCATAGAAAGCCTTTTGACAAAATTCAAAATCCATTTATGATTAAACACCCTCCAGAAAGCAGGAATAGAAGGAACATACTTCAACATAATAAAAAGCTATATATGACAAACCCACAGCAAACATTATCCTCAATGGTGAAAAATTGAAAGCATTTCCCCTAAAATCAGGAACAAGACAAGGGTATCTACTCTCACCACTACTATTCAACATAGTTTTGGAAGTTTTAGCCCTTCAATTAGGGAAGAAAAAGAAATAAAAGGAAACCATATTGGAAAAGAAGTAAAGCTCTCACTGTTTGCAGATGACATAATCTTCTACATAGAAAACCCTAAAGACTCTACCAGAAAATTACTAGAGCTAATCAATGAATAGAGTAAAGTTGAAGGATATACAATTAACACACAGAAATACCTTGCATTCTATACACTAACAGTGAGAAAACAAAAAGAGAAATTAAGGAAATAATTCTATCTACCATTGCAATGAGAAGAGTAAAATATTTAGGAATAAATTTATGTAAAAAAACAAAACACTATATATAGAAAACTATAAAACACTGGTGAAAGACATCAAAGGTGACAGAAATAGATGGAGAAATATACCATGTTCATGGACTGGAAGAATCAACATAATGAAAATGAGTATACTACCCAAAGCAATCTATAGATTCAATGCAATCCTTATCAAGCTACCAATGGTATTTTTCAGAGAATTAGAACAAACAATTTCACAATTTGTATAGAAATTTTTAAAAATGGAATAACCAAAGTAATCTTGAAAAAGAAGAGTGGAACTGAAAGAATCAACCTACCTGATTTCAAGCTATACTGCAAAGCTATAGTCATCAAGACAGTATGGTACTGGCACAAAGACAGAAATATAGATCAATGGAACAAAATAGAAAGCCAAGAGATAAATCCATTCACCTATGGACACCTTGTCTTTGACAAAGGAGGCAAGAATATACAATGAAGAAAAAAAAATCTTTTTAGCTAGAACACTTTCTAACACCATACATAAAAATAAACTCAAATGGATTAAATATCTAAATTTAAGATGAGAAACTATAAAATTCCTAGAGGAAAACATAGGAAAACACTCTCTGATGTAAATCATAGCAGGATCCTCTATGACTCACCTCCCAGAGTAATGAAAATAAAAGCAAAAATAAACAAATGGGACCTAATTAAACTTAAAAGCTTTTGCACAACTAAGGAAACTATAAGCAAGGTGAAAAGATAGCCTTCAGAATGGGAGAAAATGCTAGCAAATGAAGCAACTGACAAAAACTCATCCCAAAATATACAAGCAACTCATGCAGCTCAATTCCAGAAAAATAAATGACCCAATCAAAAACGGGCCAAAGAACAAAACTGACATTTCTCCAAAGAAGACATACAGATGGCTAACAAACACATGAAAAGATGCTCAACATCACTCATTATCAGAGAAAATGCAAATCAAAACAACAATGAGGTACCACATCATGCCAGTCAGAATGGCTGTTATCCAAATGTCTACAAACAATAAATGCTAGAGAGGATGTGGTGAAAAGGGAACCTTCTTACACTGTTGGAGGGAATGCAAACTAGTACAGCCACTATGGATAACAGTGTGGAGAGTCCTTAAAAAACTGGAAATAGAACTGCCATACGACCCAGCAATCCCACTGCTGGGCATACAAACCGAGGAAACCAGAATCAAAAGAGACACGTGTACCCCCAATGTTTATCGCAGCACTGTTTATAATAGCCAGGACATGGGAACAACCTAGATGTCCATCAGCAGATGAATGGATAAGAAAGCTGTGGTACATATACACAATGGAGTATTATTCATCTATTTAAAAAATGCATTTGAATCAGTTTTAATGAGGTAGATGAAACTGGAGCCTATTATACAGCGTAAAGTAAGTCAGAAAGAAAAATACCAATATAGTATATTAACATAAATATATGGAATTTAGAAAGATGGTAATGCTGACCCTATATGTGAGACAGCAAAAGAGACACAGATGTAAACAAAAGACTTTTGGACTCTGTGGGAGAAGGCGATGGTGGGATGATTTGAGAGAATAGCATTGAAATCTGTATATTATCACATGTGAAATAGATCGCCAGTCCAGGTTCGATGCATGAGACAGGGTGCTCAGGGCTGGTTCACTGGGATGACCCAAAAGGATGGGATGGAGAGGGAGGTGGGAGGGGGATTCAGGATGGGGAACACATGTATATCCATGGCTGATTCATGTCAATGTATGGCAAAAATACTACAGTATTGTGAAGTAATTAGCCTCCAATTAAAATAAATACATTAATTTTTTTAAAGAGTCAACAGCACAAGTACACTATCTTTAGGCAGCATAAATTAAGTGCATTTATGAGCTCTTGAGCCAACGAATTTCCCCAGTAGGTTGCCACAGAGTTGTTGAGCTCAAGTCTGTGTAATTGTGATACATAGAGACAATTCTTTCTTTTTATTTATTTATTTTACTTTATTTTATTTTATAATACTATATTGGTTTTGCCATACATTAACTTGAATCTGCAACGGGTGTACATGATTTCCCAATCCTGAATCCCCCTACCACCTCCCTCCCCATACCATCTCTCTGGGTCATCCCAGTGCACCAACCCCAAGCATCCTTTATCCTGCATTGAACCTAGACTGGTGATTTATTTCTTACATGATATTATACATGTTTCAACGCAATTATCCCAAATCATCCCACCCTCTCCCTCTCCCACAGAGTCCCAAAGTCTTTTCTATACATCTGTGTCTCTTTTGCTGTCTTGCTTACAGGGTTATCATTACCATCTTTCTAAATACCATATATATGTGTCAGTATGCTGTATTGATGTTTTTCTTTCTGGGTTACTTCAGTTGGTATAATCAGCTCCAGTTTCATCCACCGCATTAGAACGGATTCAAATGCATTCTTTTTAATGGCTGAGTAATATTCCACTGTGTATATGTACCACAGCTTTCTTATCCATCCGTCTGCTGATGGACACCTAGGTGGCTTCCATGTCCTGGCTATTATAAACAGTGCTGTGATGAATATTGGGGTACATGTGTCTCTTTCAATTCTGGTTTTCTCAGTGTGTATGCCCAGCAGTGGGATTCCTGGGTCATAAGGCAGTTCTATTTCCAGTTTTTTAAGGACTCTCCACACTGTTCTCCATAGTGGCTGTACTAGTTTGCATTCCCTCCAACAGTGTAAGAAGGTTCCTTTTTTTCCACACCCTCTCCAGCATTTATTGTTTGTAGACTTTTGATAGCAGCCATTCTGTCTGGCATGATGTGGTACCTCATTGTTGTTTTGATTTGCATTTCTCTGATAATGAGTGATGTTGAGCATCTTTTCATGTGTTTGTTAGCCATCTGTATGTCTTTGGAGAAATGTCAGTTTCGTTCTTTGGCCCATTTTTGACTGGGTCGTTTATTTTTCTGGAATTGAGCTGCATAAGTTGCTTGTATATTTTGGGATGAGTTGTTTGTCAGTTGCTTCATTTGCTAGTATTTTCTCCCATTCTGAAGGCTGTCTTTTCACCTTGCTTATAGTTTCCTTTGTTGTGCAGAAGCTTTTAATTTTAATTAGATCCCCTTTGTTCACTTTTGCTTTTATTTCTAGTATTCTGCTAAGTGGGTCATAGAGGATCCCACTGTGATTTATGTCAGAGTGTTTTGCCTGTGTTCTCCTCTAGTTTTATAGTTTCTGGTCTTATGCTTAGATGTTTAATCCATTTTGAGTTTATTTTTGTGTATGGTGTTAGAAAGTGTTCTAGTTTCATTCTTTTACAAGTGGTTGACCAGTTTTCCCAGCACCACTTGTTAAAGAGATTGTCTCTTATCCATTGTATATTCTTGCCTCTTTTGTCAAAGATAAGGTGTCCATAGGTGCGTCAGTTTCTCTCTGGGCTTTCTATTTTGTTCCATTCATCTATAGCTCTGTCTTTGTGCCAGTACCATACTGTCTTGATAACTGTGTCTTTGTAGTAAAGCCTGAAGTCAGGCAGGTTGATTCCTCCAGTTTCATTCTTCTTTCTCAAGATTGCTTTGGCTATTCGAGGTTTTTTGTATTTTCATACAAATTGTGAAATTATTTGTTCTAGCTCTGAAAAATACCGCTGGTAGCTTGATAGGGATTGCATTTAATCTGTAGATTGCTTTGGGGACTATACTCATTTTCACTATATCGATTCTCCCAATCCATGAACATGGTATATTTCTCCATCTATTAGTGTCCTCTTTGATTTCTTTCACCAGTGGTTTATAGATTTCTATATGTATGTCTTTAGTTTTTAGGTAGATATATTCCTAAGTATTTTATTCTTTCCGTTGCAATGGTGAATGGAATTGTTTCCTTAATTTCTTTTTCTACTTTCTCATTATTAGTGTATAGGAATGCAAGGGATTTCTGTGTGTTAATTTATATCCTGCAACTTTACTATAATCATTGATTAGCTCTAGTAATTTTCTGGTGGAGTCTTCAGGGTTTTCTGAAAACAGTGGGTTTTCTGCAAACAGTGAGAGTTTTACTTCTTCTTTTCCAATCTGGATTCCTTTTATTTCTGTTTCTGCTCTGATTGCTGTGGCCAAAACTTCCAAAACTATGTTGAATAGTAGCGGTGAACGTGGGCACACCTTTCCTGACTTTAAGGGAAATGCTTTCAATTTTTCACCATTGAGGATAATGTTTGCTGTGGGTTTGTCATATATAGCTTTTATTATGTCGAAGTATGTTCCTTCTATTCCTACTTTCTGGAGAGTTGTTGTCATAAATGGATGTTTAATTTTGTCAAAGGCTTTCTCTTCATCTATTGAGATAATCATATGGCTTTTATTTTTCAATTTGTTAATTTGGTGAAATTAATTGATTGATTTGTGGATACTGAAGAATCCTTGCATCCCTGGGATAAAGCCCACTTGGTCATGGTGTATGATCTTTTAATGTGTTGTTGGATTCTGATTGCTAGAATTTTTAAGGATTTTTGCATCTATATTCATCAGTGATATTGGCCTATAGTTTTCTTTTTTTGTGCCATCTTTGTCAGGTTTTGGTATTAGGATGATGGTGGTCTCATAGAATGAGTTTGGAAGTTTACTTTCCTCTTCAATTTTCTGGAAGAGTTTGAGTAGGATAGGTGTTAGCTCTTCTCTAAATTTTTGGTAGAATTCAGCTGTGAAGCCGTCTGGACCTGGGGTTTTGTTTGCTGGAAAATTTCTGATTACAGTTTCCATTTCCGTGCCTTTGATGGGTCTGTTAAGATTTTCTATTTCTTCCTGGTTCAGTTTTGGAAAGTTGTACTTTTCTAAGAATTTGTCCATTTCTTCTACATTGTCCAATTTATTGGCATATAATTGCTGATAGTAGTAGTCTCTCTCATGATCCTTTGTATTTCTGTGTTATCTGTTGTGATCTCTATATTTCATTTCTGATTTTATTGATTTGTTGTTTCTCCCTTTGTTTCTTGATGAGTCTGGCTAATGGTTTGTAAATTTTATTTATTCTTTCAAAGAACCAGGTTTTGGCTTTGTTGATTTTTGCTATGGTCTCTTTTGTTTCTTTTGCATTTATTTCTGCCCTAATTTTTAAGATTTCTTTCCTTCTACTAACCCTGGGGTTCTTCATTTTTTCCTTTTCCAGTTGCTTTAGGTGTAGAGTTAGGTTATTTGTTTGACTTTTTTCTTGTTTCTTGAGGTAACCTGTATTGCTATGAAGTTTCCTCTTAGCACTGCTTTTATAGTGTCCCACAGGTTTTGGGTTGTTGTGTTTTCATTTTCATTCATTTCTATGTATATTTTGATTTCTTTGTTGATTTCTTCTGGGATTTGTTGGTTATTCAGCAGCGTGTTGTTCAGCCTCCATATGTTGAATTTTTAATAGTTTTTCTCCTGTAATTGATATCTAATCTTACTGCATTACATTCAGAAAAGATGCTTGCAATGATTTCAATTTTTTTTTGAATTTATCAAGGCTAGATTTATGGCCCAGGAAGTGATCTATCCTGGAAAAGGTTCCTTGAGTACTTGAGAAAAAGGTGAAATTCATTGTTTTGGGATGAAATGTCCTATAGATATCAATTAGGTCTAACTGGTCTATTGTATCATTTAAAGATTGTGTTTCTTTGTTAATTTTCTGTGTAGTTGATCTATCCATAGGTGTGAGTGGGGTATTAAAGTCTCCCATTATTATTGTGTTATTGTTAATTTCCTCTTTCATACTTGCTAGCATTTGTCTTACATATTGCAGTGTTCCAATGCTGCAAGCATATATATTTATAATTGTTATATCTTCTTCTAGGATTGATCCTTTGATCATTATGTAGTGTCCTTCTTTGTGTCGTCTCACAGCCTTTGTTTTAAAATCTATATTATCTGATATGAATATTGCTAGTCCTACTTTCTTTTGGTCTCTATATGCATGGAATATCTTTTTTAGCCCTTCACTTTCAGTCTGTATGTGTCCCTTGTTTTGAGGTGGGTCTCTTGTAGACAACATATATAGGGTCTTGTTTTTGTATCCATTCAGTCAGTCTTTGTCTTTTGGTTGGAGCATTCAACATTTACGTTTAAGGTGATTATAGATAAGTATGATCCCATTGCCGTTTACTTTGTTGTTTTGGGTTCAGGTTTATACATCCTTTTTGTGTTTCCCGTCTAGAGAATATCTTTTAGCATTTGTTGGAGAGCTGGTTTGGTGGTGCTGAATTCTCTCAGCTTTTGCTTGCCTGTAAAGCTTTTTATTTCTCCTTCATATATGAATGAGATCCTTGCTGGGTACAGTAATCTGGGCTGTAAGTTGTTTTCTTTCATCACTTTAAGTATGTCTTGCCATTCTCTCCTGGCCTGCAGTTTCTATTTAAAGATCAGCTGTTATCCTTGTGGGAATCCCCTTGTGTGTTATTTGTTATTTTTCCCTTGCTGCTTTTAATATTTGTTCTTTGTGTTTGATCTTTGTTAATTTGATTAATATGCATCTTGGGGTGTTTTGCCTTGGGCTTATCCTGTTTGGAACTCTCTAAGTTTCTTGGACTTAGGTGATTATTTCCTTCCTCATTTTAGGGAAGTTTTCAACTATTATCTCCTGAAGTATTTCCTCATGGCCTTTCTTTTGTCTTCTTCTTCTGGGACTCCTATAATTCAAATGTCGGAGCATTTCATATTGTCCTGGAGGTCTCTGAGATTGTCCTCATTTCTTTTAATTCGTTTTTCTTTTTCCTCTCTGATTCATTTATTTCTACCGTTCTATCTTCTATTTCACTAATCCTATCATCTGTTATTCTATTATTTGTTGCCTCCAGAGTGTTTCTGATCTCATTTATTGCATTATTCATTATATATTGACTTTTTTTATTTCTTCTAGGTCCTTGTTAAAGCTTTCTTGCATCTTCTCAATCCTTGTCTCCAGGCTGTTTATCTGTGATTTCAAGATTTTGGTCATTTTCACTATCATTATTCAGAATTTTTATCAGGTATATTCCCTATCTCTTTATCTTTTGTTTGGTTTGGTGGGCATTTATCCTGTTCCTTTACCTGCTGGGTATTTCTCTGTCTCTTCATGTTGTTTACATTGCTGCTTCTGGCAGTTTGTGGAGTTCTCTTTACATGGGTGGGGGTTGTATCAGTGGCTTGTCAAAGTTTCTTGGTTAGGGAAGCTTGTGTTGGTGTTCTGGTGGGTGGAGCTAGATTTCTTCTCTCTGTAGTGCAATGAAGTGCCCAATAATGAGTTATGAGATGTCAGTCATTTTGGAGTAACTTTGAGCTGCCTGTATATTGAAGCTAAGGGCTGTGTTCCCGTGTTGCTGGAGAATTTGCATGGTATGTCTTGCTCTGGAACTTTTTGGTCCTCAGGTGGTGCTTGGTTTCAGTGTAGGTATGGAGGCATTTGATGAGTTCCTATCGATTAATGTTCCCTGGAGTCAAGAGTTCTTTGATGTTCTCAGGACTTGGACTTAAGCCTCCTGCTTCTGGTTTTCAATTTTATTTTTACAGTAGTCTCAAGACTTCTCCTTCTATACCGCACCATTGATAAAACATTTAGGTTAAAGATGAAATGTTTCTCCACATTGAGGACTCCCAGAGAGGTTCACAGAGTTACGTGGAGAAGAGAAGAGGGAGGTGGAAATAGAGGTGACCCGAATGAGATGAGGTGGAATCAAAAGAGGCAAGAGCAAGCTAGCCAGTAATTACTTCCTTATGTGCACTCCATATACTGGACCACTCAGAGATGTTCATGGAGTTATACAAAGAGGAGAGGGAGGAAGGAGACAGAGGTGGCTAGGAGTATAAAAGAAGGGAATGAAAAGGAGAGAGACAGATCCAGCCAGTAATCAGTTCCCTAAGTATTCTCCACTGTCTGGAACACATAGAGATTCACAGGTTTGGGTAGAGAAGTGAAGGGGGAGGGGAGGAGACAGAGGCGACCTGGTGGAGAAAAAGGAGAGACCAAAGGAGGAGAGAGCAGTCAAGCCAGTAATCTCACTCTCAAGTAAAAATGGGTACTGAAGATTGGGTTTTTGAAGGTACAAAATTGATAACAAATATCAGAAAGCAAAGATTAAAAATCTAGATAGAAGTTGTATTTTCAAAAATACAATATTAAAGAAAAGAAGAAGAAAAAGGAAAAAATCACAAGAATTATTAAAAATATATATATGAAGTTTTCTTTAAAAATAGGGTCTTTTAAAGTAATAGTAGGTTACAAAAATTAAAATTAAAGGAGAAATAGAGGACTTAAAATTTTAAAATGTTTAAATAAAAGAAGAAAAAGAAAAGAAAAAACAAACAGCAAAAAGAAAAGAATGATCGTAAAAATAGTAAAGATATAACTAGGACTTTCTCTGGTGGTACTGTGGGCAGTGAGGGGTCAGTTCATTTTTGGATAGTTCCTTGATCCAGCTTATATTTCTCAAGATCTATAGTCCCCTTCCTATGTACTCGGTACTAATGACAGAGTTTTAATCTATTGCACCTGTCACTTCCAAGGTGGTTCCCTCTGTTTTAGCTTCTTCTGTCTGCTGGTCTCTTCAGTGTCTGATTTCCACCCTGACACAAGGGGAGTGGTGTGGACACTTTTTTAGGCTCACTTGTTCAGTTGCACTGTGTGGAGGGAGGGACGCTGCAAACAAATAACACTGGCATGTGCTCACAGTGTAGCAGCCACGTTGGGCCTGCCCCCGCTCATGGCGCACACAGCTGTGGCTCTAGGTTGCTCCGCGGGGAACCATCTGAGGCTGGCCCTGGGCCGCATGCACCTCCCAGGTCTAAGCCGCTCAGACTTAGGCACTCAGGTAGTCCTCAGAGGCGCAGACTCAGATGGGCCTGCGTTTTGTGCCCTTCCCAGGTCCGAGTGGCTCAGGTGTTTGGCGAGTGTGGTCGCTGCAACTTATCGCCTCTCCCATCCCTGCTGCTCAGTTTTCTGGGTGTACAACTGGTGCACCTTTTCAGCGGATGCTGACTGTCCAGAATCCCCAAGAAGTCTTAGTTAGCAAAGAAGCCTGTTTGCAATTTGGTAGTTAATGTCTCTCTGGGGCTGTGATTGCTCCTTTCTGGCCCTTCCAGCTCTGGCTGCCTGTCACCAGAGGGGGATGGTCTGCAGCTGGCTATTTCTGTTCCATCCTTTGTTCTGTGTGCAGTCCTGGCAGTGTCTTACGTTAGAGCTTTTCGTATGGTAGCTATCCCACAGTCTGGTTTGCTAGCCCAAGTTAGTTCACTCTGGTTCCACTTGGGGCATTTGGGCCTGATCCTTAAAAGGCAATGCAGCTCGTGCCTCCCTGCCCAGCCCCCACTTGCTAGTGGAGGATGCAGGTGTCTGCGCTGCTTCTCTGCTGGGAGAGTTACTGTTGGGCTCATAATCTGTGGGGTTTAATTATTTATTTATTTCCTCCCTGTTATGTTGCCCTCTGTGCTTCCAAGGCTCACCACAGACTCAGCATTGAGAGTGTTTCCTGGTGTTTGGAAACTTCTCTCTTTTTAAGACTCCTTCCCAGGATAGAGTTCCCTCTCTACCTCTTTTGTCTCTTTTTGTCTTTTATATTTTTTCCTACCTGTTTTCAAAGACACTGAGCTGCTTTTCTGGGTGCTTGATGTCCTCTGCCGGCATTCAGAAGTTGTTTTGTGGAATTTACTCAGCATTGAAATGTTCTTTTGATGAATTTGTGGGGGAGAAAGCGGTCTCCCTGTCCTATTCCTCCGCCATCTTGGGACCACCCCTTGAGACAATTCTTACTGAAACACGGGAATTCAGTGCAAAGTGCACTCAGGGACAGGTGCTGAGGTGATACTTGAAGGTCTGGATGTAGTATAAGTAAAATTCCTACACAGAAAAATGCTTGTCTAAAACTCTGATTCATCCAAAATTGGGAGAGTTTCAAAGGAAGCCCAGAGGGTGAAGAATAAAAAATAACAAACTTAATTAGGAGGACTATTACCACTGGAAGCTTCAGGCAGGGAGGAACCCCAGTTAAACAGACTCCCAGACATAAATCACCAGTGCTTACCAGCTACACAGGCGAATTGGCAAGCTTTACAAAAGGCATGGTTGGCTTCCCAAGTCACACCACTTGAAACTTGGGAATGGAAGAAAACGAGGAGGCACAGTAGCAGATGAGATAGCCAAACTGCTAAAGCAATGGCCCCCAGGAGATTCAGTAATGCAGAGCTGGAAGCAAGCAACAGTTAAATCATTCTCTAGTGGGGGGTTGTGCCTCCCTATGTACTGGACTTATAACTACATATTTTTTTTTATAAATTTTCAATTAAGCAATTGGATTTTTTTTCTCCCTAATTTGGTGCCTCCAGTGCTAGTTTCTCCCCTGGAAATTCCTCTGCCCTATGATTGCCTGCAGGGTCTATGATCTTAGGAGCCACCTGGAGGCAGACAGTGCTCAAGTTTAGGATTCCAGTCATGCTCTTCTAGGAGATTACTTTCAGAGGCATTTACAGATTTTCTCTGATTGATTCTTCTTGGGAGGTGAGGGTTACGTCCTGCCCTTAGGGCCTTCCTTGTAACTTGGCTAAAGGATAGATTCCTTTGAGCAGGCTTGCATTTGCTTTTCTGTCACTAATGGCAGGACTGAATTTCCTTGTGCTCTGAGTCTTCTGAAAAGGGATGTTTGGCCCTCTCTGCTCTTCCCCTTTCCTCCTTTCTTAATCCAAGCTTCCTACACAGGTTCTCTGTTTTATTGTCTTTTCTAACCTTAAGTCCCACATCCTCAATGAAAGCTTCAGCTTGCATACACTTCCCCTTCTCCTGAGCAGTTATGAAGCTTAGGAAGTATTGTAACACAGAGAAAACAAATTCTTGGAGTTATACAAGCTTGGATATGAATACCAGCTCCAGAATTTACTACCAAGGTAACTCTGAAAAAGTTACTTCACCTCTCTAAGTTTCAACTCCCTCAACTGTAAAGTGAATATCACCATAGTCTCTATAAAGATTTATAAGGATTAAATAATAAAAATAACAACAACCACAACTTCTATTTGACTTAAAATAGGCCAAACTCTTTTTAAACTATGTTGCATATATTATTCATTTACTTTTGAGGCACAGAGATGTTAAGTAGCTTGCCCAAGGTCACACAGCTGGTGGATGAAGAAAGGAATTGAATCTAGGCAGTCCATGACCTTAACCTCTATACCACAGTGATAAGCTATATGCAAATGATTTCAACAAAGATATAGCAAATATCCCTGACCAAGAGGTATGATGAGACCTTTGTTTTTCCACAGGAAAGAGCATAGTACATACTATAAAATGAATACAGGTGGTCCTCAACTTAAGATGGTTCCACTCACAACTTTTAACCTTTATAATGGCACAAAAGCTAGATATGCATTCAGTAGAAATCCTATTTTGAATTTTGATCTTTCCCTAGGCTAGCAAGATGCTGTATGATACTCTCTCAAGATGCAGGGTGGCAGCAGCAATCCACAGCCCCCACTCAGCTATGTGATCACAGCTAAACAACCAATGCACTTAGATTCTGTGTCCATGCAACCATTCTGTTTTTCACTTTCTGTATAATATTCAATAAATTACTTGAGAGATTCAATGTTTTACTATAAGACAGACTTTGTGTTAGATGGTTTTGCCCAACTATAGGCTAATGTAAGTATTCTGATTATGTTCACTAGGTTCGGTGTACTACTAAATGCACTTCTGATTTACAGTATTTTAAACTTACAGTAAGTTTACTGGGACAAAACCTCATGGTAAGTAGAGGAAGATCTGTAGAGAACTGACAGCAGGAATCAAAATCTCAGATGACCAATAAAAATGACTCTGCTGCTCTAAACTTGTTTACTCACCTGTAAAATGGAAATAATCATAGCACCAATCTCTTGTGATTATTGTGAGCCATCAATGGCACATAGTAGATACTTAGCAAATTCTAACTTACTTCCTAATTGTTTGCATCCGTCACTTGACACTTACCTACACTGCCTCATATTGCTGATTCTCTTCATTTGTGAGTCCTGTCTTACTCAGTTTATAATCTTTGAGGACTAAGACAATATCCTAAGCCTCTTGATAACCTTTTAGCATAATGCTGTGCCCACACAAAATTCTCATTAAATGGATTCTTAACTTCATTGCACACGTGCTTAGCCAAGCACTATGTTAGGCGCTCAAATGCATTACTGATTTAAAATCTCATAAATTAAAAAAATTTTCTGTTTTTTGATAGAGTTTATGTTTCCTGGAATAAAATTTCCACTGAGAAACTCGACATGTCATTTTCTTTGGGACTAATTTCAGTGCGTGAGGATAATTTCAGAATCTCTCAAGCCCTTTTGTTGGCTGATAGAAGTAAACCTTCCATCATCCTCCTTTCTAAATACCCTCCACTTGGTGACATTTTCTAAACAATTGATAGTGTTCATGCAGGTGGGAGTCAGGTTCTTCCTCTAGGGCTCAGCTATGTGAATCACCTTGAGATTCTTTTTCCTGGGACATTTACCCTCAGCTACCTTTTCTCACTCTTTTGTTTTATTCATCTTTTTCAAACCTCAGAGAACATGGAAGGAAGGGCTGAGTAACAATACTTATTCTTAGCTTATTTAGGACCAATGAAGAAAAACAGAAAACTGAGTGTAAAGAAATTAACCCTGGGGCTTTATTTCAATAGGTCAAAGAGTCATAATACAGACATGCTGAACCATGATTCTGTGCTCATGATTTTCATGATTGTGGCTTTATAATTGCTTCTGATGAAAAGCAGGGGGATGAACATTCAACATAGAAACATAGATAACCAGCGAAACCTGAGTGTGTGGGAAATGCACTAAAGGATCTACTTTCCCAGACAAAAGACTGAAAATAACTGGGTTTGCTGCTATTGAATTCAAAGCAACTAAACTCAGCTACTTTCTGCAGTTCAAGTTTCCAGCAAATGATTTACAGTATAAATGTACCCGTGGTTTTCACTGAAGAAATGGCTGTGTATTGTACATGGGATATAAATTAAGGATACTGGAGGGCGGTTCTAAGGTGGCAGAGGAATAGGACAGAGAGACCCTTTCTCTCCCACAAATTCATCGAAAGATCATTTGAATGCTGAGGAAATTCAGCAAAACAATTTCTGAATGCTGGCAGAGGACACCAGGCACCCAGAAAGGTAGCCCATTGTCTTTGAAAGGAGGTAGGACAAAATATAAAACATAAAGAGAGGCAAATATAAAATATAAAGAGACCCATCACGGGGAGAGAGTTTTGAAAGAGGAGAAGTTTCCAAGCACCAGGAAACCTTCTCACCAGCGGGTCTGTGGAGGGTTTTGAATTTCAGAGGGCAACATAGCCAGGAAGAAAAATAAATAAATAAATAAAACTCACAGGTTATGTGCCTAACACTCCCAGCAGAGAAGTAGCCCAGACACTCACATCCACCACCAACAAGCGGGACCTGAACGGGGAGATAGATGCGGGCTACATTGCTTAGGGTTAGGACAGGGCCTGAATGCCCCGAGGACAATCTGAGGGAGCTAACATGAGATAGCAACCCAAACTGTAGGATAGCCAGAGAAAGAGAAAGAAAAAAAAAAAGAGAGAGAGAGAGAGAACTTCCCTGTGAAAAGCTCTAACCTAAGGCACTGCCAGCCCACTTACAGAACAAAGGACTAAATGATACCAGAGAAGAGCTAGCCAGCAGCAGACCAGCCCATCCCCCGATGGAGGCAGAGAGGCAGGCGGGCAACAGCCAGAACAAGAAAGCAAGGGGCAAACTCAGCCCCAGAGATAGCATGCTCTACCAAACTGCGAGCAGGCTCCCAGTTGCTAACCAAGTCCTCCTGGGATCCTGGACGGTTGACATCCACCTGGAGGGTCACAGCCATAGATCATCTCCACAGAGAAGACACATGGCACACCTGAGATGGCACTCCTGCTGCACACCCAAGAAACTGAGCAGCTGGGATGAGGGAGGTGATAAGAGGCACTGTCCCACCTAGGGAGAGTGCAATCGCCAAGCACCAGGTCGTCTGAACTGCTCAGACCTGGGAAGGGTGCAAAACACAGGCCCAGCCGAGTCTGTGCCTTTGCAGAGTACACAAGAACCTGAAACTGAGTGGCTTAGACCTAGACCTGAGAGGTCCACACAATCCAGAGCCCACTTTAGACAGTTCCCCTACAGAACAACCTGGAGCCTGAGCAGTGTAGACCAGGAAAGCACACATGCTGTGAGCGGAGACAAACCCAGTGTGGCTGAGACACTGTTAGCACTCCCCACACGTGCCAGTGATAGTTGTTTGCAGTGTTCCTACCTCCCCACAGCACGACTGAAAAAGTGAGCCTAAATAAGTGACCACCTTCACCCCCTTGACTCGGGGCAGAAATGAGACACTGAAGAGATTTGTAAACAGAAGAAGCTAAAACAACAACAACAACAGAGGGAAGAGCTTTGGAAGTAACAGGTGCAACAGATTAAAACCCTGATCTTTCAACAGAAACTCTTCAGGCAAGAAGGGAACATAATTAAAATGATGAAAGAAAAGAACTTACAGCCCAGATTACTGTACCCAGCAAGGATCTCATTCACACATGAAGGAGAAATCAAAAGCTTTACAAATAAGTAAAAGCTCAGAGAATTCAGCACCACCAAACCAGCTCTCCAACAAATGCTAAAGGATATTCTCTAGACAGGAAACACAAAAAGGATGTATAAACTCGGAACCAAAACAACAAAGTAAATGGCAATGGGATCATACTTATCAATAATTACCTTAAATGTAAATGGGTTGAATGCCCCAACCAAAACACAAAGACTGGCTGAACGGATACAAAAACAAGACCCCTATATATGTTGTCTACAAGAGACCCACCTCAAAACAAGGGAACATACAGCCTGAAAGTGAAGGGCTAAAAAAAAGATATTCCATGCATATAGAGACCAAAAGAAAGTAGTAGTAGCAATACTCATATCAGATAAAATAGACTTTAAAACAAAGGCTGTGAGATGACACAAAGAAGGACACTACATAATGATCAAAGGATCAATACTAGAAGAAGATATAACAATCATAAATATATATGCATGCAGCATAGGAACACCACAATATGTAAGACAAATGCTAGCAAGTATGAAAGAGGAAATTAACAATAACACAATAATAATGGGAGACTTTAATACCCCACTCACACCTATGGATAGATCAACTACACAGAAAATTAACAAAGAAACACAAACTTTAAATGATACAATAGACCAGTTAGACCTAACTGATATTTATAGGACATTTCACCCCAAAACAATGAATTTCAACTTTTTCTCAACTGCACATGGAACCTTTTCCAGGATAGATCACATCCTGGGCCATAAATCTAGCCTTGGTACAGTTTTTAAAAAAATAAAATCATTCCAAGCATCTTTTCTGACCACAATGCAGTAAGATTAGGTGTTCATTGCAAGAGAAAAACTATTAAAAATGCCAACTTATGGAGGCTGAACAACACGCTGCTGAATAACCAACAAATCACAGGAGAAATCAAAAAGAAATCAAAATATACATATAAACAAATGAAAATGAAAACACAACAACCTAAAACCTATGGGACACTGTAAAGGCAGTGCTAAGGGGAAGATTCATAGCAATACAGGTTACCTCAAGAAACAAGAAAAAAGTCAAATAAATAACCTAACTCTACACCTAAAGCAACTTGAAAAGGAAGAAATGAAAAGCCCCAGGGTTAGTAGAAGGAAAGAAATCTTAAAAGTTATCGCAGAAATACATGCAAAAATGCCGTGAGCCAGCGTGAGGAACTCTGCCCATGGCAAAGGTCATGAGGAAGGAGGCTTGGCATATGCAAAGGTGTGATCAACCCTCAGGAAACCCCCTGTTCCCGAGCATCTACCCCCAAAACCAGAGTCTACCAACTTTACTATTTCATATTCTCACCTACACCTCTGACTTTATGGGGGCTGTTCCCCACTGGTTCTCTCGGAGAAGGAGTAAAGGTTCAGCTCCAAGTCAATAAAAATTCCTGGGCGTGACAAGAGTGTTTCAACATACGAACCTCCTCTGAAGGTTATCTAGCCTGCCTATATAGGTTCATCCAGCCACATGTGATTGTTTACAGCCTCCCAACTGTGAGAGGCATGAGATGTTTTAGACTTACTAAAGGCAAATTCTTTGGGGAAGTTAGAAATTATTAGTATAGTGGGTTGGTTAAGAATTATATTGGTGAAGGGTTTTTCATTTGTTGTGCCAATAATTGCTGCTAATTCCCTGCCCTGGGTGTGACAAGGGTGTCTCAGGTCAAACCTCTCTGCTGACAGACTAGCTTGTGTGACAACCTCTCAACCATAAACAGCACAGAGAGTTTGTAGTATTTTGAGAGTCTTAATTAGCATAGGGATTTTCTCATTGTTGAGTCAATGATTGCCACCAGGCCTCCATATCCTTAGGCACCTGAGAATATATTAATAAATGTATTTAGAATATAGAAAAGGAAATATAGTAGTTTTTGATGTTAGCAATACAGGACTTTTTGAGTTAATGAATTTTCTCTTTGGTTATAGATCACTGTACTTTGTTATAAATCACTGTGCCCTTGCTATGTAAAAATGTAACTTTATCACTATCTTAAGACTAAATAGATCTTAAGGGGAACATTGGCAAAGGGTTTTCATTTGTTGTGCTGATGTTTGCTGCTAAATATCCATATTGCTGCTCTTATAATGAATATAACTAGCATATAGGAGAAATAAGTATTAACCTTTAAGATTGATCATATTAATTTTGGGTTAAATAAATTCCTTTCTTGACTGTAACTCACTACACCCTCACCCTATAGGAATGCAACTTTACTTGGAGGGTGGTGCCTTTTGAGAAATCTGTATGCAGGTCAGGAAGCAACAGTTAGAACTGGACATGGAACAACAGACTGGTTCCAAATAGGAAAAGGAGTACGTCAAGGCTGTACATTGTCACCCTGTTTATTTAACTTATATACAGAGTACATCATAAGAAATGTTGCACTAGAAGAAACACAAGCTGGAATTGAGATTGCTGGGAGAAATATCAATAACCTCAGATATGCAGATGATACCACCCTTATGGCAGAAAGTGAAGAAGAACTAAAGAGCCTCTTGATGAAAGTGAAAGAGGAAAGTGAAAAAGTTGGTTTAAATCTCAACATTCAGAAAACAAAGATCATGGCATCCGGTCCCATCACTTCATGGGAAATAGATGGAGAAACAGTGGAAACAGGGTCAGACTTTATTTTGGGGGCTCCAAAATCACTGCAGATGGTGATTGCAGCCATGAAATTAAAAGACGCTTACGCCTTGGAAGAAAAGCTATGACCAACCTAGATAGTATATTCAAAAACAGAGACATTACTTTGCCAACTAAGGTCTGTCTAGTCAAGGCTATGGTTTTTTCTGTGGTCGTGTATGGATGTGAGAGTTGGACTGTGAAGAAGGCTGAGCACCGAGGAATTGATGCTTTTGAACTCTGGTGTTGGAGAAGACTCTTGAGAGTCCCTTGGACTGCAAGGAGATCCAACCAGTCCATTCTCAAGGAGATCAGCCCTGGGATTTCTTTGGAAGGAATGATGCTAAAGCTGAAACTCCAGTACTTTGGCCACCTCATGAGAAGAGCTGACTCATTGGAAAAGACTCTGATGCTGGGAAGGACTGGGGGCAAGAGGAGAAGGGGACGACAGAGGATGAGATGGCTGGATGGCATCACCGACTCAATGAACGTGAGTCTGAGTGAACTCCGAGAGATGGTGATGGACAGGGAGGCCTGGCATGCTGCAATTCATGGGGTCACGAAGAGTTGGACACGACTGAGCGACTGAACTGAACAGCCTGGTTTAAGAAAAAACACCCTTGGAAAAAATAAGTTTTTGGTTATCAGAAAGAAAGGGTCATAAATGTCAGCAGGCCTCATGGCCAGAAGATAATGTAAAACCCCTAAGACTTTTTTTTATGTAAAGCACCTCATTTTGATAAAGTCAGGACTGCTGACCCCCACGTGACTCTGTATTCATCCCTATGTGTAACAAAATGATATAAACAGAGCTAAAAATAAAAATTCAGATCAGTTTCTGGAAAGTCTGATTCCCCCATGTTGTTTCTTTCTTGCTTTCCATTTTTCTGGCTGAATTCCCATCTGGGATGTGTGTATTCAACAAGCCTGCTAATTTTGCCTGGGCTTCTAAGATCGGACCGGGGAGGCCTCAGGGCCTCCTCTCCTTCGGGAGAACGGAAAGACGCCTGTGGCCTATGTAGGTGGTGATTGGTATTCCATGTAAACCAAGTTATTCAGCATCTTTTTCTCCAGTAATTTTCCTACTACACTATCCATTTCTAATCTCACCCTATATCTGTAATTAAATAAGATTTTTCCTAGGACGCCTACTCCATCCCCACCTTTGAATTACCCTGGATCCACCAGGGCCGGACTCCGGCACAAAAGAAACAAAAGAGACCATAGCAAAAATCAACAAAGCCAAAAGCTGGGTTCTTTGAGAGGATAAATAAAATTGATAAACCATTAGCCAGACTCATCAAAACACAAAGGGAGAAAAATCAAATCAACAAAACTAGAAATGAAAATAGAGAGATCAAAACAGACAACACAGAAATATAAAGGATCATAAGAGACTATTATCAGAAACTATATGCCAATAAAATGGACAACATGGAAGAAATGGACAAATCCTTAGCAAAGTACAACGTTCCAAAACTGAACCAGGAAGAAATGGAAAATCTTAACAGACCCATAACAAGCATGGAAATTGAAACTGTAATTACAAATCTTCCAGCAAACAAAAGTACAGGACCAAATGGCTTCACAGCTGAATTCTACCAAAAATTTAGAGAAGAGCTAACACCTATGCTACTCAAACTCTTTCAGAAATTTGCAGAGGAATGTAAACTTCCAAACTCATTCTATAAAGCCACTATCACCCTAATACCAAAATCAAGACAGTTCAGTTCAGTCACTCAGTTGCAGCCCCATGAATTGCAGCACCATCACCAACTCCCGGAGTTCACTCAAACTCATGTCCATTGAGTTGGTGATGCCATCCAGCCATCTCATCCTCTGTCGTCTTCTTCACCTGCTGCCCCCATCCCTCCCAACATCAGAGTCATTTCCAATGAGTCAGCTCTTCACATGAGGAAACCAAAGTACTGGAGTTTAAGCTTTAGCAGGAGTCCTTCCAATGAACACCCAGGACTGATCTCCTTCAGAATGGACTGGTAGGATCTCTTTGCAGCCCAAGGGACTCTCAAGAGTCTTCTCCAGCACCATAGTTCAAAAGCATCAATTCTTTGGTGCTCAACTTTCTTCACAGTCCAACATTCACATCCATACATGACAACTGGAAAAACCATAGCACTGACTAGATGGAACTTTGTTGGCAAAGTCATGTCTCTGCTTTTGAATATGCTATCTAGATTGGTCATAACTTTCCTTCTAAGGAGTAAGTGTCTTTTAATTTCATGGCTGCAGTCACCATCTGCAGTGATTTTTGTCCAGTTCTTCTATGTATTCTTGCCACCTCTTCATAATATCTTCAGCTTCTATTAGGTACACACCATTTCTGTCCTTTATTGAGCCCATCTTTGCATGAGATGTTCCCTTGGTATCTCTAATTTTCTTGAAGAGATCTCTAGTCTTTCCCATTCTGTTATTTTCCCCTATTTCTTTGTATTGATCACTTAGGAAGCCTTTCTTATCTCTCCTTGTTACTCTTTGGAACTCTGCATTCAGATGCTTATATCTTTCCTTTTTTCCTTTGTTGTTCACTTCTCTTCTTTTCAGAGCTATTTGTAAGTCCTCTCCAGAAAGCCATTTTGCTTTTTTGCATTTCTTTTCCATGGGGATGGTCTTAATCTCTGTCTCCTGTACAATGTCACAAACCTCATTCCATCGTTCATCAGGTACTCTATCTATCAGATCTAGTCCCTTAAATCTATTTCTCACTTCCACTGTATAATCATAAGGGATTTGATTTAGGTCATCCTGAATGGTCTAGTGGTTTTCCCTACTTTCTTCAATTTAATTCTGAATTTGGCAATAAGGAGTTCATGATCTGAGCCACAGTCAGCTCCTGGTCTTGTTTTTGCTGGCTGTATAGAGCTTCTCCATCTTTGGCTGCAAAGAATATAATCAATCTGATTTTGGTGTTGACCATCTGGTGATGTCCATGTGTACAGTCTTCTCTTGTGTTGTTGGAAGAGGGTGTTTGCTATGACCTGTGTGTTCTCTTGCCAAAACTCTATTAGCCTTTGCCCTGCCTCATTCTGTATTCCAAGGCCAAATTTGCCTGTTACTCTAGGTGTTTCTTGACTTCCTACTCTTGTATTCCAATCCCCTATAATGAAAAGGACGTATTTTGGGGGTGTTAGTTCTAAAAGGTCTTGTAAGTCTTCATAAAACCGTTCAACTTCAGCTTCTTCAGCATTACTGGCTGGGGCATAGCCCAGGAGGGCCAAGAGGAGCTACTCCACGTTCAAGGTCAGGAGGGACGGCTGTGAGGAGATACCCCTCATGCAAAGTAAGGAGCAGCGGCTGTGCTTTGCTGGAGCATCTGTGAAGAGATATCCCCCATCTAAGGTAAGACAAACCCTGGTAAGATGGTAGGTGTTGCAAGAGGCATGAGAGGGAAAACACAGAAACCATAATCACAGAAAATTAGTCAATCTTATCTCACGGACCACAGCCTTGTCTAACTTAATGAAACTAAGCCATGCCCTGTGGGGCCACCAAAGATGGGCGGCTCACGGTGGAGAGGTCTGACAGAATGTGGTCCACTAAGAAGGGAATGGCAAACCACTTCAGTATTCTTGCCTTGAGAACCCCATGAATGGTATGAAAAGGCAAAAAGATAGGCTACTGAAGGAGGAGTTCCCCAGGTTGGTAAGTACCCAATATGCTACTGGAGATCAGTGGAGAAATGATTCCACAAAAAATAAAGAGACAGAGCCAAGGCAAAAACAACACCTAGTTGTGGATGTGACTGGTGAGGAAAGCAAGGTCCGATGCTGTACAGAGCAATATTGCATAAGAACCTGGAATGTTAGGTCCATGAATCAAGGCAAATTGGAAGTGGTCAAACAGGAGATGGCAAGAGTGAACGTTGACATTCTAGGAATCAGCAAACTAAAATGGACTGGAATGGGTGAATTTAACTCAGATGACCATTATATATACTACTGTGGGCAGGAATCCCTTGGAAGAAATGGAGTAGCCATCATGGTCAACAAGAGTCTGAAATGCAGTATTTGGATGCAATCTCAAAAATCAGACAAAGATGCCACACAAAAAAGAAAACTACAGGCCAATATCACTAGTGAACATAGATGCAAAAATCCTTAACAAAATTCTAGCAAACAGAATTCAACAACATTTTAAAATGATCATACATCATGACCAAGTGGGCTTTATCCCAGGGATCCAGAGATTCTTCAGTATCTGCAAATCAATCAATGTAAAATACCACATTAACAAATTGAAAAATAAAAACCATATGATTGTCTCAATAGATGCAGAGAAAGCCTTTGACTAAATTCAACATCTATTTATAATAATAATAATAAAAACCCTCCAGAAAGCAGGCATAGAAGTAACATACCTCAACAAAATAAAAGCTATATATGACAAACTCACAGCAAACATTATCTTCAATTGTGGAAAACTGATAGCATATCCCATAATGTCAGGAACAAGAAAAGGGTGCCCACTCTCACCACTACTATTCCACATAGTTTTGGAAGTTTGGGCCACAGCAATCAGAGCAGAAAAAGAAATAAAAGGAATCCAGATTGGGAAAGAAGTAGTAAAACTCTCACAGTTTGCAGATGACATGATCCTCTACATAAAAACCCTAAAGACTCCACCAGAAAATTACTAGAGCTAATTAATGAATATAGTAAAGCTGCAGGATATAAAATCAACACACAGAAATCCCTTGCATTCCTGTACACTAATAATGAGAAAACAGAAAGAGAAATTAAGGAAATAATTCTATTCACCATTGCAATGAAAAGAATAAAAAACTTAGGAATAAAGAAACAAAAGACCTATATATAGAAAACTACAAAACAGTGAGGAAGGAAATCAAAGAGGACACAAATAGATGGAGAAATATACCGTGTTCATGGATCAGAAGAATCAATATAGTGATAATGAGTATACTACCCAAAGCAATCTATAGATTCAGTGCAATCCCTACAAAGCTACCAATGGTCTTTTTCACAGAACTAGAATAAATAATTTCACAATTTGTATGGAAATACAGAAACCTCAAATAGCCAAGGGAATCTTGAGAAAGAAGAATGGAACTGGAGGAATCAACCTGTCTGACTTCAGGCTCTACTAGAAAGCCACAGTCATCAAGACAGTATGGTACTGGCACAAAGACGGAAATATAGATCAATGGAACAAGATAGAAATCCCAGAGATAAATACACATACCTTTGGTCACCTTATCTTCAACAAAGGAGGCAAGAATATATAATGGAGAAAAGACAATCTCTTTAACAAGTGGTGCTGGGAAAACTCGTCAACGACTTGTAAAAAAAAAAAATGAAGCTAGAACACTTTCTAATACCATACACTATAATAAACTCAAAATGGATTAAAGATCTAAATGTAAGATCAGAAACTATAAAGCTGCTAGAGGAAGACATAGGCAAAACACTCTCTGACATAAATCACAGCAGGATTCTCTATGACCCACCTCCCAGAATACTGGAAATAAAAGCAAAAGTAAACAAATGGGATCTAATTAAAATTTAAGACTTTTGCACAACAAAGGAAACTATAAGCAAAGTGAAAAGACAGCCTTCAGAATGGGAGAAAATAATAGCAAACGAAGCAACTGACAAAGAATATCCTGAAAAATATACAAGCAACTCCTGCAGCTCAATTCCAGAAAAATAAATGACCCAATCAAAAATGGCCCAAAGAAGTAAACAGACAGTTCTCCAAAGAATACATACAAATGACTAGCAAACACATGAAAAGATGCTCAACATCACTCATTATCAGAGAAATGCAAATAAAAACCACAATGAGGTATGACATCAAGCCAGTCAGAATGGTGTGATCCAAAAGTCTACAAGTAATAAATGCTGAAGAGGGTGTGGAGAAAAGGGAACCCTCTTCCACTGTTGGTGGGAATACAAACTAGTACAGCCACTATGGAGAACAGTATGGAGAGTCCTTAAGAAACTGGAAATAGAACTGCCATATGACCCAGCAATCCCATTGCTGGGCATACACACCGCAAAAACCAGAATTGAAAGAGACACGTGTACCCCCAGTGTTCATCACGGCACTGTTTGTAATAGCCAGGACATGGAAGCAACCTAGATGTCCATCAGCAGATGAATGGATAAGAAAGCTGTGGTACATATACACAATGGAATATTACTCAGCCATTAAAAAGAATACATTTGAATCAGTTCTAATGAGGTAGTTGAAACTAGAGCCTATTGTACAGAGTGAAGTAATCAAGAAAGAAAACACCAATACATATATGGAATTTAGAAATATGGTAATGATAACCCTGTATGCGAGACAGCAAAAGAGACCCAGATGTATAGAACAGCCTTTTGGACTCTGTTGGAGAGGGCGCGGGTGGGTTGGTTTGGGAGAATGGCACTGAAACATGTAAATTATCATATGTGAAATGAATTGCCAGCCCAGGTTCGATGCATGATACAGGGTGCTCAGGGCTAGTGCACTGGGATGATCCAGACAGATGGGAATGGGAGGGAGGTGGGAGGGGGGGTTCAGGATGGGGAACACATATACACCTTTGGCAGATTCATGTCAATGTATGGCAAAACCAATACAATATTGCAAAGTAATTAGCCTCCAAAAAACAAATATATTTTTCCCCTTTCTAAAAGTATCCCATTTAATCTTTATTTCTTTATGAATCTTAGCATAAATGATAAAATTAAGATTATTTTTCCAAAATTTAAAATTGGGTAGAGTATTCAGTTTATACAGCAATAGTCTACAGGTTATAACAGGTTCAAATAGCTGCGCATATAAAAAAAGATGCAATTGGTAGTGTGTGAGCTATAGAAAATAAATTTTTGTTGCTTTACAAAACATTTTTATTTTTTCCAGACTTTAAAATGCACAAAATAAGATTAAAATTAAAAAGTAAAACATTCAAGGGAAAAAAAAGTCCAAGAAGGGCTGTTAAATGACAAGTTAGTACCCTAACTCAGTAGAAAGACCAAATTGATATAATAGGCAATCCCTAGCCCCTCACTCTCTGCTCCAGCCTGAAGGACATCTTCCAGTTGTCCCAATGTCTTGTTCTCTTTCATTCCTCCAAGCTTTCACCTCAGCTATTCTCTCTGCCTAGTTTATTCTTACCCTGCTACATCACTTGTTCTACTTCTCTTTCTGGTCTAATCTAAAAATGTCTTTTGTCAAAAAGCTTTCCTTGACCAGCCCCTCTCCACAGGTCTGAATTAGTTGATACTGCCACACGTAATCAGAACACTAAACTATTCCTGTCAGAAAACATATCACAGTGTATTATAATTGCTTATTTGCTTACCTAATCATCTGTGTTAAAACATAAGCTCAATAAAGCAGAGACAGTGTGCTTCTTTTTCACCATTATATCTTAGTACCTAGCACACTGCCTAGTAAAAATATTTGCTGAATTGAATCAAATTGAATACTACAGTATTTGAACTTCCCTAGATATGAAAGCTACCAAAGGAGTAAATTTATGATTTGGAAATTTAACTTTCTCTGGCAATATAGTGCAATATTTATGAGCTAGATTTTAGAGTTATCCAACCAAACTGTAAGCTTCTAAGTGCAATTACCATGTCTTTCATGTTCATTACTATATCCTCAGCACATTGAATAGTGCTGAGGATACGATGGGAGTTCAATAAATGTTCAATTAATGAATGAACAAACAGTTATCATATCAGACTTTCTTTCAATCAGGAAAAGTTCATGTCCTAGGAGAATAAGGGAGTTCCCACCAGGACCTTAACACAAAATCTACCTCCTTCGTGAAGCACTCTCTAATTCCTATTAATCCCCCTAAACAGAAAGCTTTATACCAACTTAAACAAATAGAAAAGGCAAACCTATAAAATGTAAGCACTACATAAAGCTTAGAAAGAATAGTCAATAGGATGGATTACCAAATCAGGATTCAAAATGATCTCAGTAAACAAGAATAAAATGCCTTCACCCAGAAGATTCAATTTAACTGAAATATGTGCGAAGTCCAGTATTCAGGTTCAAAATATCAATGTCACAAGTACAGGATAGGATGAGACTGGTCTCGACAGCAGTGTGTGTGAAATAGATCTGCGGATTTCAGTTGGCCTCAAGATCAATATGAGCCAGCAATGAGATGTCAATGCTAAAAATGTGAGTGCAATGTAAAAACTATACTAGAAGTATTTTGTCCAGTTCACTAAATGCAATGGTCCCACAGTACACTGTTCCAGTCCAACCACATCTGTGCTACTGTTTCTGACATTTTGAGAGAATCATTTACAAAGTCGATAAAGCTCACAGTAGATAAACTGAGAGCTGAAGGACCTGGGGACATTTGTATTGAGAATAGAAAATCTGAGGTCAGAGAATGTAACAGCATCTTTGAGTAGGTGGAAAAGAACAAGAGGTAAGGGAGTGATGAGGGTCATATGTAATTTGAAAACATCTCATCAGTGAATCTAATATACACACTATTCACCATATCCACCCTCACAATGGTTGAGAACCACTGTTCTTGAAAACGTAACTCAGCTGAATAATATAGGAAGGCAGTCTTGGAAATAATAATATAATGTTACTATAGTTGAGGCAATCGAGCAGTGCAGCAGACTGCCTTAAGAGGCAGATAGCACCACCACCACTGTGTTAGTGTGTGTATTAGTCTTTGCCATGTCTGACTCTCTGCAACACCATGGACTGTAGTCCGCCAGGTACCTCTGTCCATGGGATTTCTTAGGCAAGGATAGTGGAGCTGGTTGCCATTTCCTTCTCCAGGGGATCTTTCCAAACCAGGGATCAAACCCGGGTCTCCTGCACTGTAGGCTGATTCTTTACCATCTGAACCACCAGTGAAGCCCACTGTGTTCCTGGAAAATTAAAAAGAAACTGGACACTTGCTGTCAGGACCATTAAAGGGAAAATTATCTTTGGAGTCAGTTGTTGGAGAAGATGGCCTGAATAATGTCACCATGTTGTAAAGACGCTATGATTCTATACTCTTCCAATCCTCTAAATTTCTAAATCATCTAGCTTAACCTGTCTCTCTCACATTTCATTTATTTCAGACAGTATTTATATTTAAGACAAAATTAAGGTTGGATTCTATGCACAGAATTTTATGCAGAGTAAGCTGTCAAATGTTTAGTGAATACATGAATTCTTGAATTGTAAAACAGAAATATTAAGAGGGTTCAGAAAACCAAATGTTTGCAACCTTTACTAGAAAACCACTGAGTTTGGATTTAGAATATCAGGATTCTCAATCCAATTTGTTTTTACCTAAATCAAGTCATTTGAAGTTAATTAACATCAGCTTTCTAATCTGTAAGTTAAAAATAATAATGCCTGCCTTGGCTATCACATAAAATAATAATTAAATGAGATAGTGTATCATAAACTACACTGGAGTTTATGATACGACTGGAGCAGGGGGCAGTGGCTGCATGGCATTGAAGCGACAGGCAGCCGAGAGGAGATACTCCATGTCCAAGGTCAGAAGCTGGGGCCGTGAGGAGATACCCCACATCCAAGATCAGAGAAATCTCAGTAAGATGGTGGGTATTGAGAGAGGGCATCAGAGGGGAGACAGACAGAAATCACAATCACAGAACACTAACCAGTCTAATCACATGGACCACAGCCTTGTCTAACTCAATGAAACTATAAGCCATGCCATGTAGGGCCACCCAAGACAGACAGGTTATGGTGGAGAGTTCTAACAAAATGTGGTCCAGTGGAGAAGGGAATGGCAAACCACTTCAGTAATCTTGCCTTGAGAACCCCATGAATGGTATGAAAAGGCAAAAAGATAGGACACTGAAAGATGAACTCACCAGGTCGGTAGATGTCCAATATGCTACTGGAGATCAGTGGAGAAATAATTCCACAGAAAATAAAGAGACAGAGCCAAAGCAAAAACAACACCCAGTTGTGGATGTGACTGGTGAGGAAAGCAAGGTCTGATGATGTAAAGAGCAATGTTGCATAGGAACTTGGAATGTCAGGTCCATGAATCAAGGCAAATTGGAAGTGGTCAAACAGGAGATGGTAGAAGTGAATGTCAACATTTTAGAAATCAGGAAACTAAAATGGATTGGAATGGGTGAATTTAACTCAGATGACCATTATATATACTACTGTGGTCAGGAATCCCTTAGAAGAAATGGAGTAGCCATCATAGTCAACAAAAGAGTCCAAAATGCAGTACTTGGATGCAATCTCAAAGAGGACAGAATGATCTCTATTTGTTTCCAAGGCAAACCATTCAATCACAGTAATCGAAGTCTATGCCCCAACCAGTAAAGCTGAAGAAGCTGAACGCTTCTATGAAGACCTACAAGACCTTTTAAAACTAACACCCAAAATATATGTCCTTTTCATTATAGGGGACGGGAATGCAAAAGTAGAAAGTCAGGAAACACCTGGAGTAACAGGCAAATTTGGCCTTGGAGTACAGAAGCGGGTCAAAGGCTCATAGAGTTTTTCCAAGAGAATGCAGTGATCATACCAAACATCTGCTATAGGGGGAAAAAAAAATCATGTTCTTTTTCTAATTTTGTCATAATAGGTGATGTCTCCTATGAAAAAATAAATCTCCTTACTTCATGTTCTATGTCAGGACTGGAGAAAATAATTGACCAAACTATAAGATCCATATTCGAACCTCACTCTGTCAATAACTAGCTGTGGGTCCCTAAGTAAATCACTTTCCTTCTCTGGGTCTCACTTTATTCACCAGTAAAATGAATGTAGTTGGATTAAATTGCTTGTTCTCAAATGGTAGCTCATAGTCAAGTACCACTCAGTGACAATATTTACCGGTCTTGAGCAAAAATGAGATAATGAAAAATGTAGAAGGTTTTTCATTAAACTAATTTTTTTAAAATTCTGAACCTATAGACTTATTGGTATTGGACAAAAAAGGCCATTGTTTTTATTACTGTCACCCTGTTTATTTAACTTATATGCAGAATACATCATGAGAAATGCTGGACTAGAAGAAACACAAGCTGGAATTGAGATTGCTGGGAGAAATATCAATAACCTCAGGTATGCAGATGATACCACCCTTATGGCAGAAAGTGAAGAAGAACTAAAGAGCCTCTTGATGAAAGTGAAAGAGGAAAGCGAAAAAGTTGGTTTAAATCTCAACATTCAGAAAACAAAGATCATGGCCTCCAGTCCCATCACTTCATGGGAAACAGATGGAGAAACAGTGGAAACAGGGTCAGACTTTATTTTTGGGGCTCCAAAATCACTGCAGATGGTGACTGCAGCCATGAAATTAAAAGACGCTTACGCCTTGGAAGAAAAGCTATGACCAACCTAGATAGTATATTCAAAAACAGAGACATTACTTTGCCAACTAAGGTCTGTCTAGTCAAGGCTATGGTTTTTTCTGTGGTCGTGTATGGATGTGAGAGTTGGACTGTGAAGAAGGCTGAGGACCAAAGAATTGATGCTTTTGAACTCTGGTGTTGGAGAAGACTCTTGAGAGTCCCTTGGACTGCAAGGAGATCCAACCAGTCCATTCTCAAGGAGATCAGCCCTGGGATTTCTTTGGAAGGAATGATGCTAAAGCTGAGACTCCAGTACTTTGGCCACCTCATGTGAAGAATTGACTCATTGGAAAAACTCTGATGCTGAGAAGGATTGGGGGCAGGAGGAGAAGGGGACGACAGAGGATGAGATGGCTGGATGGCATCACTGACTCCATGAACGTGAGTCTGAGTGAACTCCGGGAGATGGTGATGAACAGGGAGGCCTGGCATGCTGCAATTCATGGGGTCACGAAGAGCCGGACATGACTGAGCGACTGAACTGAACTGAATAATAGAAACGGTAATATTTTTCAATCCACTCCAGCACTCTTGCCTGGAAAACCCCATGGATGGAGGAGCTTGATAGGCTACAGTCCATGGGGTCGCAAAGAGTCGGACACGACTGAGTGACTTCACTTCTAGTTGGCAAAATTTAGTTAGCAAGCTTATGTCAGTTTTCATGTTTTGATTTCTTTAAAATTAATGATAGATTACAATCAAGTCAACTATATAGTTTCTAAGATCCCATCTTGCTTTAAGTTCCCAGGATTATGCATCCTAAAACCATTTCTTGTCCAGATTTTTCTGCATAGCATTAGAACTACACTCAAAAGTTTTGTCTTAAGAAACAAGGTATTGAGCAGTCACTTCAGAGGCATCTGCAAGAGATGTTGAAGGAATCTGTTAAAACTTGGGGGTTTTCTCTACTTTCTCAATCCAAACCCCAATAAGCTTCAATATCCAAATGTTGGCCATCTTCAAAATTGGAGGATCCAGCTATAGCTGATATTTTAAATACAAACACACTGAGAGAGAGAGAGAGAGAGAGAAAGGACCAGAATTTCACTTTCTTTCTTCCCAAAGTATTTCGGGATCCTAGGATAGTCTGCCTTAAACATCACTGATCTCAACATGAAGTCTTGCCTTTCTCAGTAACGCACAAAAGAGTTTGCCCAGCTTGTCCTTACTGTGGTAGCCACAGATCCTGGTTAATCTACAGTGATACCACCACCTCACAAAGGTGCAAAGGTTTACGCTTTTCAGAAATTTTTCTGTACTTTATCTTGTTGGAGTTACACTGCATGGGCTGGGTTTACCACATGAGGAAAACAGGTCAGTTCAGTTTAGTCACTCAGCCGTGTTCAACTCTTTGTGATCCCGTGGACTACAGCACACCAGGTCTCCATGTCCATCACCAACTCCTGGAGCTTACTCAAATTCATGTTCCTTGAGTAGGTGATGCCATCCAACCATCTCATCCTCTGTCATCCCCTTCTCCTCCTGCCCTCAATCTTTCCCAGCATTAGGGTCTTTTCAAATGAGTCAGTTCTTCACATCAGGCGGCCAAAGTATTGGAGTTTCAGCTTCAACATCAGTCCTTCTAATGAATATTCAGGAATGATTTCCTTTAGGATTGACTGGTTGGATCTCCTTGCAGGCCAAGGGACTCTCAAGAGTCTTTTCCAACACCACAGTTCAAAAGCATCAATTCTTCGGTGCTGTTTTCTTGATAGTCCAACACTCACATCCGTACATGACTACTGGAAAAGCCATAGCCTTGACTAGATGGACCTTTGTTGGGAAAGTCATGTCTCTGCTTTTTAACATGCTGTCTAGGCAACCCACTCCAGTACTCTCGCCTGGAAAATCCCATGGACGGAGGAGCCTGGTAGGCTGCAGTCCATGAGGTCACTAAGGGTTGGACACGACTGAGCGACTTCACTTTCACGCATTGGAGAAGGAAATGGCAACCCACTCCAGTGTTCTTGTCTGGAGAATCCTAGGGACGGGGGAGCCTGGTGGGCTACCGTCTATGGGGTTGCACAGAGTCAGACACGACTGAAGCGACTTAGCAGCAGTAGCAGCAGCTAGGTTGGTCATAGCTTTTCTTCCAGGGAGCAAGCGTCTTTTAATTTCATGGCTGCAGTCACCATCTACAATGATTTTGGGGCCCAGGAAAATAAAGTCTCTCACAGGTCATTGGCATGAAATTTATTGTATAAAAACAACAATTAAAAAATAGTTACCATTAACACAAGAAGTGTCTCTATTTTCCTGATTTAAAGTAGTCTTTGTAAAATTGTTCCAGGTTACTCTTAGAAGTTCAAAAAAGAAATAAGTGTCTGTTTGCTTTTTTGTGGGGAAATGTGTGTGTGATATAGCATTAAAAAACACACACACACACAGCTTCTAGTGAAGATTTATCTGGTTGTATTGGTGATATATCAAATCTAGCTTTGTTGTTTTTGAGAACCCTTCTAAAGAGAATTTCTAGAAAGTTGTAGGACATTAGTCTCATGGCTTGGCCAAGGAGTTTTCAAAATGAAAAAGAACACCAGAAACCTGGAATAAGGAAGTAGTAGAAGTGAAATAGGCAGAAAAGGGGTTTTTGATGTCCTATTTCAAAGATGTTTGAAATAATCAAGAGTCTCCTTCTCAATGCAGAAACTTTGAAACCGAAGTTGCACCTCAGGATGGAAGCAATATTAGAGAAAATAAGGGACTTCCATGAATTACCCTGTTCCAAGACAGCAAAGATTATCTAAAAACTAGTGAGTAGTAAAGTTTCTTGCCAGTAAAGATTCTGCAGCTTGTCATTCTTTCCTCCCTTCTGCCATGCCATGAAGGAAAGAGTGACTAGAATCAACAGAGTATTTTGTCATAAGGTAGCCCCATAGAACTTCAGCTAGCAGAGAACTTGATGTATGTTGTTGTTTAGACGCTAAGTAGTGTCAGACTGTTTTGTGACCCCGTGGATTGTAGCCTGCCAGGCTCCTCTGCCCATGGGATTTCCAGGCAAGAATATTGGAGTGTGTGGCTATTTCCTTCACCAGGAATCTTCCCAACGGGTGGACATTCAAATTTTGATAACTTGGTTATGGTCAGAGGATAATCAAATACTTTTTGTCATTCAACCTGAGACATTTTTAGGAAAAGCTTGGCTGCTATTAATAATTATACTTGGGCTTCCCTGATAGCTCATTTGGTAAATAATCCACCTGCAATGCAGGAGACTCCAGTTGAATTCCTGGGTCAGGAAGATCCGCTGGAGAAGGGATAGGCTTCCCACAGTATTCTTGGACTTCCATTGTAGCTTAGCTGGTAAAGAATCCGCCTGTAATGCAGGAGACCTGGGTTCAATCCCTGGGTTGGGAAGATCCCCTAGAGAAGGGAAAGGCTACCCACTCCAGTATTCTGGCCTGGAGAATTCCACGGATTGTATAGTCCATGGGGTCACAAAGTGTTGGACATGACAGAGTGACTTTCACTTTCACTTTCAGGATGGCAGGTATAAACTATAACTGTCCCCAGGCAAACAAGCGTGTCTCATCATCCTAGTGATGAAGAACAGAATTCAGATGGTGAATTTAGTCCCAGAGACATAGCTGAATAAATAGAGGCTATGAAGTCTGATTGCAGACAGAGAAGAGTTAAGTTGGGCTACTCAGGAGAAGTCAGATGATTGTTCAAAGATAACCAGATGTTCACCAAAGAGAACAAAAATCTGTCTGAACTTATCTCTAAGTTTAGGTTTATGATGATTTTAATTATGTAAAACTATTAATTAAGAAAGACAACTGTCACAGCACAGAATAAAAAGTATGTAAACAATTGAACTGTATTATCATATTACCAAGAGTATGTAACAGGCAAAAACTTTCCAATGAAGATCCAACAATCTCAAGAGAACAAGAAAACTGGTTCTCCCCCAGGAAGTTTCCCAAACAGCTCACTGCACTGCCAATAAGCTAACTTACACCAAGATGAAAATGGCTCTTACTAAATGTCCATGAATCAAGTTTCCAGTCCCAACATGATTGCTAGAGTTGGAGGACAGGCCATCCAACCCTTCTTATGAGAAACTAAAAAGTTCTATGGATCCACAATGCAACCTCCATTACATCTGACCTTCTCTCAACATTTATCAAATAGAAATCTTTCTGAATTAAGACATATCATACATTCCAGCATGCAGCAGGCACTATGCTGGTAATCTTTTCAGCATCTTTGTAAACAAAACTTGCCAGGTTGGCCAAAGCACTGACTATACCAGTAAAGGCCACATGACCAACCAGCAACCACTTAGCAACAATTCAAGGCTGGCTCCAGAATAGCTGGAAGCAAAACAATTCCTGAATTCTTATTCAGAGAATCCCAAGGGTTCTGACAAAATTGGAGTCAGTCATTTAAATCTTTTGGGAAAAAAGAAATTAACCCTGTGTATTAGCATTAAAAAACCATGTTTTGAAAAGAAACATAATTCTGAGGGTATAGAAAAATGCACCTAGATTTGTGGGATCAAAAACATCCTCAGTTCTGGGCTGCAAAGAGGGTTATTGACAAAGACAATAAATACCTAAATTACCTACAGCATGCCTCTCCTTGGCAAAGCACCAAGTGGCCCTTTCTTCAATGGCCAAATTAATGGAGAAAAGATACATTCATAGATGGCAACAAAACATGTACACTGTATCCCATCAATGCTTTTACCATGCATCAAGCAGTTATCAAAGTATCAGAAAAATAACCTGAATTTAAGCAGCAGAAGGGAGGCGCAGTCCAGTTTGTCAGTAGTCTAGATGGTTACCTGCACACGTGCTAAGTCGCTTCAGTCCTGTCTGACTCTTTGTGACCCTATGGACTAGCTAACCAGATTCCTCTCTCCATGGAATTCTCCAAGCAAGAATACTGGAGTGAGTACCCATTCCTTCTCCAGGGAATCTTCCCAATCAGGGGATCTAACACACATTTCATGTCTTCTGAATTCAAGGGTGGGTTCTTTACCACTAGCATCACCTGAGAAGCCCCTAGATGGTTAAGTGAAGTGAAGTCGCTCAGTTGTGTCTGACTCTTTGCGACCCCATAGACTGTAGCCTACCAAGCTCCTCTGTCCATGGAATTTTCCAGGCAAGAATACTGGATTGGGTTGCCATTTCCTTCTCCAGAGGATCTTCCCACCCAGGGATCAAACCTGGGTCTCCTGCATTGTAGGCAGACGCTTTTACCATCTGAGCCACCAGGGAAGTCTCCTAAGGAAGAGTGAAGTGAAAGTCACATTTGACACTTTGCAACCCTGAGATTCTCCAGGCCAGAATATTGGAGTGGGTAGACTTTCTGTTCTTCAGAGGATCTTCCCAACCGGGGATTGAACTCAGGTCTCCCACAGTGCAGGCAGATTCCTTAAAAGCTGAGCCACCAAGGAAGCGCTAGATGGTTATTCCTGAGTAATTAAGAGCTGGCTTAAGCATTATTGGGTGGCCATACACTCAAGACAGGCAGGTCATGGTGGAGAGTTCTGACAAAATGTGGTCCAGTGGAGAAGGGAATGGCAAACCACTTCAGTAATCTTGCCTTGAGAACCCATGAACAGTATGGAAAGGCAAAAGGATAGGACACTGAAAGATGAACTCCCCAGGTCGGTAGATGTCCAATATGCTACTGGAGATCAGTGGAGAAATAATTCCACAGAAAATAAAGAGACAGAGCCAAAGCAAAAACAACACCCAGCTGTGGATGTGACTGGTGAGGAAAGCAAGGTCCAATGCTGTAAAGAGCAATGTTGCATAGGAACCTGGAATGTTAGGTCCATGAATCAAGGCAAATTGGAAGTGGTCAAACAGGAGATGGCAAGAGTGAATGTCAACATGTTAGGAACCAGCAAACTAAAATGGAATGGAATGGATGAATTTAACTCAGATGACCATTACATCTACTACTGTGGGCAAGAATCCCTTAGAAGAAATGGAGTAGCCATCATAGTCAACAAAAGATTCCAAAATGCAGTACTTGGGTGCAATCTCAAAAATGACAGAATGATCTCTGTTTCCAAAGCAAACCATTCAGTATCTCAGTACTCCAAGTATCAATCAGTAATGCTGAAAAAGCTGAAGTTGAACAGTTCTATGAAGACCTCCAAGACCTTCTAGAACTAACACCCCAAAAGATGTCCTTTTTATTATAGGGGACTGGAATGCAAAAGTGAGAAGTCAAGAAACACCTGGAGTAACAGGCAAATTTGGCCTTGGAGTACAGAGGAAAGCAGGACAAAGGCTAACAGAGTTCTGCCAAGAGAACACACTGGTCATAGCTAATACGCTCTTGCAACAACACAAGAGAAGACGCTACGTATGGACATCACCAGATGGTCAATACTAAAATCAGATTGATTATATTTTTGCAGTCAAAGATGGAGAAGCTATATACAGTCAGCAAAAACAAGACCAGGAGCTGACTGTGGTTCTGATCATGAACTCCTTATTGCCAAATTCAGATTTAAATTGAAGAAAGTAGGGAAACCCACTAGACCATTCGGGTAAGACCTAAATCAAATCCCTTATGATTATACAGTGGAGTGACAAATAGATTCAAGGGATTAGATCTGATAGACAGAGTACCTGAAGAACTATGGACAGAGCTTCTTGACATTGTAAAGGAGGCAGGGATCAAGACCATTCCCAAGAAAAAGAAATGCAAAATGGCAAAATGGTTGTCTGAGGAGGCCTTACAAGTAGTTGTGAAAATAAGAGAAGCGAAATGCAAAGGAGAAATGGAAAGATATACACATTTGAATGTAGAGTTCCAAAGAAAAGCAAGGAGAATGAGAAAGCCTTCCTCAATGATCAATGCAAAGAAATAGAGGAAAACAATAGAATGGGAAAGTCTAGAGATCTCTTCGAAAAATTAGACATACCAAGGGAACATTTCATGCAAAGATGGGTGCAATAAAGATTTCATGCAAAAATGGACTTAACAGAAGCAGAAGATATTAAGAAGAGGTGGCAAGAATGCACTGAAGAACTATACAAAAAGATCTTCACGACCCAGATAATCACAATGGTATGATCACTCACGTAGAGCCAGACATCCAGGAATGTGAAGTCAAGTGGGCCTTAGGAAGCATCACTTCGAATGAAGCTAGTGGAGGTGAAGGAATTCCTGTTGAACTATTTCAGATCCTGAAGATGATGCTGTGAAAGTGCTGCACTCAGTATGCCAACAAATTTTGAAAACTCAGCAGTGGCCATGGGACTAGAAAAGGTCAGTTTTCATTCCAATCCCAAAGAAAGGCAATGCCACACAGTGCTCAAACTACCACACAATTGTCCTCATCTCACACGCTAGTAAAATAATGCTCAAAATTCTCCAAGTTAGGCTTCAACAGTACATGAACTCTGAACTTCCAGACATTCAAGCTGGATTTAGAAAAGGCAGAGGAACCAGAGATCAAATTGCCAACATCCATTGGATCTTTGAAAAAGCAAGAGATTTCCAGAAATATATCTACTTCTCCATTATTGACTACACCAAAGCCTTTGACTGTGTGGATCACAACAAACTGTGGAAAATTCTGAAAGAGATGAGAATACCAGACCACATGACCTGCCTCTTAAGAAATCTGTATGTAGGTCAGGAAGTTACAGTTAGAAGGGGGCATGAAACAACACTGGTTTTGAATTGGGAAAGGATTGCTATGTATTGTCACCCTGCTTATTTAACTTATATGCAGAATATATCATGAGAAATGTTGGGCTGAATGAAGCACAAGCTGGAATCAAGATTGGTGAGAAAAATGTCAAAAACCTCAAATATGCAGATGACACCACCCTTATGGCAGAAAGTGAAGAACTAATGAAAGTGAAAGAGGAGAGTGAAAAAAGCTGGTTTAAAAACTCAACATTAAGAAAACTAAGTTCATGGCCTCTGGTCCCATCACTTCATGGGAAATAGGTGGGGAAACAGTGACAGACTTTATTTTTCGGGGCTCCAAAATCACTACAGATGGTGACTACAGCCATGAAATTAAAAGATACTTACTCCTTGGAAGAAAAGTTATGACCAACCTAGACAGCATATTCAAAAGCAGAGACATTACTTTGCCAACAAAGGTCCATCTAGTCAAGGCTATGGTTTTTCCTGTGGTCATGTATGGATGTGAGAGTTGGACCATGAAGAAAGCTAAGTGCCGAAGAATTGATGCCTTTGAACTGTGGTGTTGGAGAAGACTCTTGTGAGTCCCTTGGCCTGCAAGGAGATCCAACCAGTCAATACTAAAGGAAATCAGTCCTGAATATTCATTAGAAGGACTGATGTTGAAGCTGAAACTCCAATACTTTGGCCACCTGATATGAAGAACTGACTCATTTGAAAAGACCCTAACACTGGGAAAGATTGAAGGCAGGAGGAGAAGGGGATGAGAGAGGATGAGATGGTTGGATGGCATCACCGATTCAATGGACATGAGTTTGAGTAAGCTCTGGGAGTTGGTATGGACTTGGAGGCCTGGTGTGTTGCAGTCCATGGGGTCGCAAAGACTCGGACAGAACTGAGCGACTGAACTGGAAGTACACATTCTTAGTTCATAACTTTACATGTAAGGCAAGCTTCTGATTAAGCAGCTTTCTAGCTCTCTCCTTCTAGCCCATCTCTTACCAAGTCACCTGAAGCTATACTAAAGATGATAAAAACTTATTGATTTTATCAAATGAAATGCTAACATGTTACTTCCCTGCTTATTCATATTTTGAAAGAGAATTTAAGCCTGCAACTTGCCTTCAAAAATAAGCATGTCTATAGTGAGGTAAAAGACAGCCTGGTTTAAAGCAAATGTTACTAAAATGGAAGGCAAAATTCTAGCTTTTTCAGCAACTCTCTGGTTTATCTAGACAAAATTAATTTTGTCCTTATATTTTTCTTTTATGCAGTGGAAACTTTATAGTAAATGACCTATAATTGCACTTCCAGTATTGACAGTCTACATTAATTTTGGTCAGAAGAAATTTCAGTGGAGGAAGACTGAACATATTCACAAATTTTATTTGTTTGAGTATCAAGACCACCCTGCATCAAACACACTTAATTCCATATCCTTGAATTACAATCTCAGTCATACCATTGGAGCATCTTGGGCAAATCATTTAATTTCTCTGGGTCTTTCTCTTGCTCTGTAAAAATATCAGGATAAAAAAGGATCAGTAATTTTCAAACGACATTCCATGGAGACCTACAGAGCTTTGGGGCCTCTCTAGTGGCTCAGATGGAAAAAAAAAATCTGCTTGTAATATAGAAGACCTGGGTTCGATCTCTGATTCGGGACAATCCCCTGGAGAAGGAAATGGCTATCCACTCCAGTATTCTTGCCTGGAGAATCCCATAGACAGAGGAGCCTGGTGGGCTACAGTCCATAGTGTCACAAAGAGTTAGACACTACTGAGCTACTAACATACACATAGAGCTCTGAGTACCTCAAAAACTACCATGAGAGAAAGCAGGAGGGAACACCAGTCTTATGTGAGCCTCTTGGACACTATTACTATTACATACCAAAGTAGCTCTGTTTTTATCTATATTAAACTGAGGGTTAAGTATTATTTCACTTGCAAAGGGTGTTCAACAAATAATAGAAAATTTGAAAACCATATGACTAAGTGGCTTCTTGAGTTCTGCTTTATAAAAAGCATTTATTGTTTATGAAGTGACTGATTCTATGGTTTTAAACCAGGCATCAGCAAGCTTTTTCTCAGAAAGGCCAGATGGTAAATATTTTAGGATTTGTGTGCCACTAAGTCTGCCACTACCACTAGAATCTTCCACCATAGTGTGAAGGCAGCCTCACTAGACAATACATAAACGAATGGCCATGGGTGGCTGTGTTCCAATAAAAACATATTTATGGGCCCTACAGTTTGATTTCCTGAAATTTTAATGTGCCACAAAATATTCTTTCTGTTTTTTTCCATCATTTTAAGATATAAAAGCCATTTTTAGTGTGCAGGTCAATAAAAACAGGTAGTGGGCCATATTGGGCCATAGACCAAAGTTTGCTGATTTTTTTTTTTTTTCTGAACTACATGATACTAAAGGAAAATCAGATGGAAACAACTATGTTATGAAAAGTACCTGCTCCCTTTCTGCCAAGCTGTGATTGGAAGTTCCTATCAGGTGGCCTTCTTTATGTGGATCTCCTTTCTAGTTTTCAGTAGCACCATTTTCTCCTCTGTCTTATCAAGTCTAGAGTAGTAATCACTTCCTATTGTTGTTAGTCTCAGGGAACTTCACCATCCCTTGTTAGTTCCCTTTACCCTGTTCACATCTTTGTAAATACTGCCTTCAGCAATATCTCTTCAGTTGCCCTTTGAGTGTGCCATGTGCTTCCTATTAGAAGCCTGACTAACACAGAGATGCTAAGTACATATTCACAACACCATACCTCTGAATACACGCTTCTCAATATGCTCCGTTTCATTTATTTGATACAGGAATAACCAACCCCAAATGAAATACAGATCCAAATCAGTTTCCTTAGCAGAAAGCTCTTTCTCTGCCCAAACCTGAATTATCCTTCATTAAACAATTGCTAAATACAATAAACTTCATAAAGCCCTACTTTCATATTTGCAAGTGTCTTACAACTCGTTGAAATTAAGAAAGAAGAAACAGGAAATGTGTCTTAGAGATTTAACAGGAAGCTTTTCTGTGTGAATTGCTTGACTCCTCTAAGGTTAAAATCAGCTCTCCTTAATCTTTGTGAGTTACAGTTTCATGAATCTATGGATCAGGCCAGTGGCAACCAGTAGTTACATAACCCCTGCACAAACGTCTAAAAGGGACTTCTGATAATAGAAACACTGGAGGCATGACATACAAATCTGACAGATTTCTGTTTGTTTATAAATGGTGCAGTGTGTTGATAAAGATATGAGGAAATAGATACACTCATTCAAGTTGGTGAGAGTTCGTACTGATAAATCCTTTCAGAAAAGTGATTTGAAAATAAGCTTTAACATTCAAAATGAGTAAAACATTTGACACATTTGATCAAGTAATAATGAGAGACTTAATGAAGAAATAATGAGAGACTTAAAGATGTATATACAAGGATATCCTTACAGAATTATTTATTACCATAATATTAATGTTAAAATAAGGAAATCAATAGAGTAGTATATTATAATCAGTATAATTGGGCACTAAAAGTGAAAGTATTAGTTATTCAATCATGTCCAACTCTTTGTAACCCCATGGACTGTAGCCCACCAGGTTCCTCTGTCCATGGAATTCTCCTGGCAAGAATACGGGAGTGGGTAGCCATTCCCTTCTCCAGGGAATCTTTCTGACCCAGAGATTGAAAGAGGTTCTCCTGCATTGCAGGCAAATTCTTTACCATCTGAGCCACTTTGGAAGCCCCAATTAGGCACTATGTAGTCTGGAGAATCCCAGGGACGGGGGAGCCTGGTGGCTGCCATCTATGGGGTCGCACAGAGTCGGACACGACTGAAGTGACTTAGCATCAGCAGCAGCAGTCATTAAAAAGTATATTTTCAAATAATATTTAATTTTATAAAAATGCTCATAAGCATTTGTTAAATATAAAGAAATGTGTTGTTGTTCAGTCTCTCAGTCATGTCTGACTCTATACAACCCCATTGACTGCAGCAGGCCAAGCTTCCCTGTCCTTCACTATCTCCCACAGCTGGGTCAAACTTTTGTCCATTGAGGTGGTGATGCCATCCAACCATCTCATCCTCTGTCATCCCCTTCTCCTCCTGCCTTCAATCTTTCCAAGCATTAGGGTCATTTCTAATGAGTAGGCTTTTCACATCAGGTGGCCAAAATATTGGAGTCTCAGCTTCAGCATCAGTCCTTCCAATGAATATTCAGGATTGACTTCCTTTAGAATTGACTAGTTTGATCTTGCATTCCAAGGGACTTTCAAGAGTCTCCAACACATTTCAAAGGCATCAGTTCTTTAGCACTTAGCTTTCTTTATGGTCCACCTCTTACATCCATACATGACTACTGGAAAAACCATAGCTTTGACTATACAGACCTTTGTTGGCAAAGTAATGTCTCTGCTTTTTAATATGCCGTCTAGGTTGGTCATAGCTTTTCTTCAAAGGAGCAAACATCTTTTAATTTCATGGCTGCAGTCACCATCTGTAATGACTTTGGAACCCAAGAAAGTAAAGTCTGTCACTGTTTCAATTATTCCCCATTTGCCATGAAGTGATGGGACCAGCTGCCATGATCTTATATATATATGTATGTATAGACACACATTTATATATGTACACATACATGCATATACACATGCATATGAATGTATGTGCATATAGGTACAGATATATAGATAAAGATATAGATATAGAAACCCAAGTAGCTCAGTGGTAAAAAATCTGCCTACCAATGCAAGAGACATGGTCTTGATCCCTGGGTCAGGAAGATCCCTGGAGAATGAAATGGCAAGCCATTCCAGTATTCTTGCCTGAAAAATCCCATGGACAGAGGAGCCTGGCAGACTACAGCCCATGATGTCACAGAGTCAGAGTATGCACAACTGAGTATGCATGCAGCAATAATACAGATTTAGATATATAGTGGTAGGCAGAATAATAGCCTCCCAAAGATGTCAACTTCCAATCCTTAGAACCTGTGAATATGTTACCTTCCATGACATAAGGAACTTTGTAAGATGTAATTAAAACATGTGACTAAGCAATTAAACATGGAGATATCCTAGATTAACTGGATGAGTTCAATCAAATCACATGGGTCTCCATGTAAGTGTGACAACAGAAGAACTGTCAGAGAGATGAAACTGCTTAGAAGATGCAGAAAGGGGGTCATGAGCCAAGGAAAGCAGATAACCTCTAAAAGTTGGGAAAATCAAGGAAATGGATTCTTCCCTAGAGCCTCTAAATAGGAATACATTCCTGCTGACACCTTGGTTGTAGCCCAATAAGATCCATTTCAAACTTCTGACCTTCAGAATTTTAAGACAAATTTGTATTAAGCACTGCAGTTAAGGTAATTTGTTACTGCAGCTACAAACACACACACATGTGCACACATTACTATAAAGTTTGATTCAAATTCCTTTGGAATTTAGATTAATTTAGGAGGAATTGCCATTTCCTCAATGCAGTGCTGTTCCCAATTGATTTTTTTTTTTTTTTGAGTAATATTATGGAGAAGGCAATGGAAAGCCACTCTAGTACTCTTGCCTAGAAAATCCCATGGACTGAGGAGCCTGGCAAGCTGCAGTCCATGGAGTCGCTACTAGTCGGACACGACTGAGTGACTTCACTTTCACTTTTCACTTTCATGCATTGGAGAAGGAAATGGCAACCCACTCCAGTGCTCTTGCCTGGAGACTCCCAGGGATAGCAGAGCCTGGTGGGTCGCACAGTGTCGTACATGACTGAAGCGACTTAGCAGCAGCAGCAGCAGCATAATTAGTGAAATTAAAGAAAAACAAATACTGTATGTTATCACTTATATTTGAAACCTAAAAATGAGACAAACAAGTTTTCCCATTTGATCTTCATAACCTTGTTTAACTCTTTAAATCCAATTCTCTTGACTCCATCCCATGTGTTACTAATGCAGAATTTTTAATTCTTACTTTTACATTTCTCAAGATAGTCATAATAGGGTATTGATGCTTTATAGAGTAAACAGTTGTTAAATTTACTCATGTTTGCTAATTTCTTAGGCTTCCCTGATAGCTCAGTTGGTAAAGAATCCACCTGCAATGCAGGAGATACTAGTTCAATTCCTGGGTCAGGAAGATACACTGAAGAAGGCATAGGGTACCTGCTTCAGTATTCTTGGGCTTCCGTTGTGGCTCAGCTGATAAAGAATCTGCCTGCATTGGAGGTAGACCTGGGTTCGATCCTTGGGTTGGGAAGATCCCCTGGAGAAGGGAATGGCTATCCATTCTAGTATTCTGGCCTGGAGAATTCCATGCACTGTATAGTTGCAAAAGTCAGACACAAGTGACTTTCAGTTCAACTAATTTATTTGCCAGCTCTTGCATCTCACTCCCTTTTTCTGAATTCAGTGCTGTTCATTGTTTTAACTCTTACTTTGAAAATTTTAGGACTTCCCTATAGCTCAAATGGTAAAGAATCTGCCTGTGATGCAGGAGACCAGGGTTCAATCCCTGGGTCAAGAAAATTCTCTGGAGAAGACAATGGCAATACACTCCAGTATTCTTGCTTGGAGAATTCCATGGACAGAGAAGCCTGCTGGGCTACAGTTCGTGGGGTCACAAAGAGTTGGATGTGACTGAGTGACTAACGCACACACACTCACTGAAGCCTTTATTCTGCTTTCTTTTGACTTCTATTGTTGCTATTGAGAAATCTGCTGTCAGGCTAATTGTCATTCTTTACAGATAAATTGTCCTTTCTTTCTGCTGCCTTTTAAGATCTTCTCTTTGTCCTCGGTGTTCTATAGCTTAATTGTGATGAAACTAAGTATAGATTTATTTCTATTTTTCCTGTTAAGGATACACTGTACTTCCAGAATGTGGATTCAATTCTTTCATCAATGTTGAAAATTCAGAGGTACCATTTCTTTGAATTTTGCTTCTCCCCCATCTATTTTCTCTTTGGAGATGCTAATTATTCCCTGGTGGCTCAGAGGTTAAAGTGTCTGCCTGCATTGTGGGAGACCTGGATTCGATCCCTGGGTCAGGAAGATCCCCTGGAGAGGGAAATGGCAACACACTCCAGTATTCTTGCCTGGAGAATCCCATGGAAGGAGAAGCCTGGTAGGCTGCAGTCCACGGGGTCACAAAGTGTTGGACACGACTGAGCGACTTCACTTACTCACTTACTTAATTACCTACTTGCATAGTTTCTTATTATACTTTAATATTTTTATTTCTTTCTATTTCTGTAATAATTTTAAATACTAATTTTATTGATTATCATATTATGCTATTTTGTGATGTGCTTGGGATTCTAATCTTGCATTTTGTTGTATTTTCACTTTTCATTCATGGTGATATTTCTTTTTCAATTAATTTTAAGTTGTGAGCTCTTCTGCAACAGGACTTTGTACATGAAAATCTTGTGCAACCTGGTTTTATCACTAAAATCAATTTTATCTGAAACCAATTTTCTGCTAAATCTTTGGCTTGTAGGCTCCTAAACCATGCAGGAAAATAAAATATGAAGGACACCATCCGTTGTTACAAATTTTCAGGAGAGATTTTTTCATCACCCAGATTCCAAATAATGACAGGCTTCCTTGTTATTTTTCTGTGTTATTGCATACGATTTTTTATGCTGCACATTTTCATTGATGTTGTAACCCTCATGTTCTTGTGTTTTTTGTTTTTTTTGTTTTTCTTGTGAGAGGCACTTTGCACTGACCCAAGGTTTCACCTTTTGTCCCCTAACCCTAACCCTAACCCTAACCCTAACCCAAATCCTATCACCTAAGCCTTTAGACCACTGAGTGTGATACTCCACCCACTACCTCTAGGGTATCCGTATCATCAAATACATTACCTCATTGATATTCAGTCTATGTTTCTGAATCCTACCAATATTCTTTACTTTATTGGTAGCTTAGTAATGTACTTAATAGAACGCTTGTTATAATTTATCTAATATTTCCAGAACCCTCCTGGAGGGTTCTCATGATATCTAGTTCACATTAAGTCTCTCAATATTATTAAACTACTTTTAAAATAACATTTTCAAAATTTATTTTTTAGAAAAGGGGTACATGGAAGCACAAAGGAAATTTTTAAATAAAAATGAAATGCAAAATCTTCTCTAATGAAGATATAAAACCTGGAATCTGAAAAGGAAATATTTGATTAATTTGGCTTCATAAAAACTTCTGCATGACAAAATGTTAGTTAAAAACAGACAACAAATGACAAGCTAAGAACAAGTATTAGCTATATATTTGTCAGGAAAAGTCTAATTTCTCTCAAATAACTATTAAAATTCAATAAGACAAAGACATAAATAGAAAATGAGAAGTTCACAAAATGAAACATGAAAATCACCAATAAACATACAGATACATATTTAACCTCACTTATAATTGAATAAATTAAAAATAAACCAGTAAAATACCATTATTTACACATTGTATCAACAAAGATGATGATAATATCAACATTTTTAAAGCTACACAAGGGTTTATATATGTGCATAAATATATCTGCATATAAAGTTTCTGGAAAGATATATAAAAACTTAAGTGACTACTGACTGCTACAGGGTAAGTAGAGTTGGGGAAGGAAGAGGATTTTATTTTTCAACTTTTGTTCTTTCTTTACAGCTTGAATTTTTACATGAATAGAAATCACTTTTTCAACAGCAAAAGGAAAAACAAAATATACTAGATAATCTAGATAATAATGGGAACAATAATAAATGCCAAAATGAATAGAGCTCCATGGCCATAAACACAGGGAATCAAAGAGGAGAGGAGGAGGGAAAACTAGGACCCAAGAAAGCACTGAGCTATTATATTTTCTGGTTGCTTCAAGAGGCACAAGCCCACATAGAGATGAGGGACAAGGTGACTGTAAGTTCTTCAAAGGGGACAAGTGGGCTTATTTCTACACTGAGAGTGTTACATTACATTCTGCACTGTAATACTCTGCGTTAATTTGACAATTTTCATTTTCATGCACATTAATTTTAATTGCATTCTAACTTTCAATCCTTTTTGAGGAATATAGGTGGCAGCCATTATCATTAGCTATTTACCAAGTACACAGACATATATAAAAATGTATTAATATAAAAAATAGACATATGCTAGCAAGAATTATAGTTTGAGAAATTCAAAAGTGCTTGAATCTCTTTCTCTTCCAGCTTAACTTGCAAACCCTTAGTCAAAGATCCAAATGTTCAAGCTCCCCTCAGATATTACCCTTCCATTTTGATAAAGTATATAGTGCACAGAAGGGGAAAGTTCTGTCATTAGACTGGATCTGAATCCTAACTCGACCACTTCCTAGCTGTGTGAACTTGAGCAAGTTGCTTAAGTTCTCTGAATCCCAGCCAGTTTCCTCATTTGTAAAACAGAGACCATAAAAGTACCTACAGGTGTTGCTGGGAGAATTAAATGAGGTGATAAGCATGTAAAACACTAAGTGAAGTGGCTGGCACATGGCAAATAATCCATAAATATTAGCTATGATTATTGTGAATAATTCACCAACTGTATATTGAGGTCCCAGAACCATACTAAGATGATGTGAGGGATAGTCTAACATCTTATAATGTTGCTGAGTGATAGAGCATGTAAATTCCAAGATAAAGCTATTGAAACCTTATATTGCTCACTACCAGTACCCCAGAACAGCTTTACACTCAAAGCTTACAGGTTCATCAGTTAAGCCCCAAAGAACAAAAACTTCTCTTGTCGATAGTGAGTCCAATTAAAGCAACATTTCCAAAATGTAGTGGGAGGTAGTTTCATGGTCATGGAAATAAAAGGAAATTCAGTGAGTGGGGAAAACCAGACTTTAGTGGGGTTAAATAGTCCAAATCCACAACACTGATTATTCTCAAGGTACATGATATGAAATAAGTCACTAATTGAACGTTAACAGCTTTATATAGCCAAATCTAGAACTCTTTGATTACATTGGTTTTGTATGAACTGGCCGACCAGCCAGTCAGCCAGAAACTATCAGCAGAGGACAGACCACCCTTTCCGCAAGTGTTTCCCAGAAAGAACAATATATCAATCAAGTGGTTTACAAATGAAAGACAACTGTATCTGATGGTGCCAGAGGTGGGTGGGAGTTGATGATAATAACAACTGACTGGTAATGAATCTCCGAAGTGCTCTTATGCATTATAAATAACAAAATTGGGACTAGTCAAAGCCTCATAGAAATACAAAATATTAGAGCTCTAAAGGACATTAAGTCCTTCAAAGCCTGGCATATGGCCTGTGGGCACCAAAATTACTTGTGGATATATAAAGAATCTGCCTGCAATGTGAGAGACCCAGGTTTGATCCTTGGGTTGTGAAGATTCCCTGGATAAGGGAATGACTACCACTCCAGTATTCTTGCCTGGAGAATTCCATGGACAGAGGAGCCTGATGAGCTACAGGCCATGGGGTCGCAAAGAGTTGGACATGACTAAACAACTAACACTTTTCATGTATTTGTTAAGATGCAGGATCCTGGGCTCATTTAAATTCTCACATTTTCATATTTATCAATGTCCCTATGCAATTTCTATGCAGCCTAAAGTATAAGGGGACTTCCCAGGTGGTGCTAATAGTAAAGAACCCACCTGCCAATGCAGGAGACAGACATGAGAAGTAGCTTCTCTCCTGGGCCCAGAAGATCTCCTGAAGGAGGGCACAGCAACTCAGTATTCATTCTTGGAGAATCCCATGGACAGAGGAGCCTGGCAGGTTATGATCCATGGGGTAGCAAAGAGCCAGACATAGCTGAAATGACTTAGCACACATGCACACAAAGTATGAGGGTCATTTTTAAAAATTACTTAATTTATTTTAATTGTAAGCTAACTACTTTACAATATTGTGGTAATTTTTGCCATACATTGACATGAATCAGCCACAGGTGTGCATGTGGCCCCCATCCCGAAACCCCCTCCCACCTCGCTCCCCATCCCATTCCTCTGGGTTGTCCCAGTGCACTGGATTTGAGTGTCCTTTTTCATGCATTGAACTTGGACTGGTCATCTATTTCACATATGGTAATACACATGTTTCAATGCTATTCTCTCAAATCATCCCATTCTCTCATTCTCCCACAGAGTCCAAAAGTCTGCTCTTTATATCTGTGTCTCTTTTGCTGTCTCGCATATAGTGTCATCATTACCATCTTCCTAAGTTCCATATATATGTGTTAATATACTGTATTGGTGTTTTCCTTTCTGACTTACTTCACTCTGTATAATAGGCCTCCAATTTCATTCACGTCATTAGAACTGACTCAAATGTGTTATTTTTAATAACTGAGTAATATTCCATTGTGTATATGTACCACACCTTTCTTATCCATTCATCTGTTGATGGACATCTAGGTTTCTTCCATGTCCTGGCTATCGTAAACAGTGCTGTGATGAACACTGGGGTACACATGTCCCTTTCAGTTCTGAGTTCCTCGGTGTGTATGCCCAGCAGCAGGATTTCTGGGTCACAGGGCAGTTCTATTTCCAGTTTCTTAAGGACTCTCCACACTGTTCTCCATAGTGGCTGTACTAGTTTGCATTCCCACCAACAGTGTAAGAGGGTTCCCTTTTCTCCACACTGAAAGTCATGTCTTTAGAAACCATTATTTTATTTTACAAGATGATCTTTAGCTGTGTTGAGAGTTACCTGCCATAGAATAACCAAAAGCATGCTTCTTGGAAACAGCATAATGAAAGTGCATTAGCATAAAATTAGGCAGCATGTGTGCTTGCTCAGTTACTTCAGTCAAGTCCAACTTTTTGCAACCCTATGAACTCTAGCCCACAAGGCTCCTCTGTCCATGGGATTCTCCAAGCAAGATTACTAGAGTGTGTGGCTGTGCCCTTCTCCAGGGGATCTTCCTGACCTAAGACTCAAACCCATGTCTTCTGCTTTGCAGGCAGATTCTTTACCCACTGAGCCATCTGGTAAGCCCTAAAATCAAACAGGGGTGTGTCCAAATTATACTTGTGCTACTTATAGTTCAGTCTTAGACAAAATACTTAATCTTGTGACCCTCTGTTTTTCTGATAAGATGAAAAGATTTACTTCTTAAAGTTGTTTCAAGGATTGAGTAATATCCCATGCCTAAGCACACAGAACATAGTAGATGTTCACTAAGTGTGATTTCTTTAATGCCACACTGGCTGAGGAGATTTGAAAAGAAAGGAAGTTAGTATAGATTTAATGCTCCCTGTGTGCTGGTAGTGCTCCCTGTGTGCTGGTAGTTTACATACATGTAAACTCCACAGGCTTCCTTGGTGGCTCAGATGGTAAAGAATTTCCCTGCAGTGTGGGCGAGCTTGGTTCAATACCTGGGTTGCGAAGATCCTCTGGAGGAGGGCATGGCAACCCACTCCAATATTTTTGCCTGGAGAGTCCCATGGACAGAGGAGCCTAGCCGGTTACAGTCCGTGGAGTCACACAGAGACAGACAAAGCTAAGAGACTAAGCACAGCACAGTACAAACTCCACAAGAACAGGGAACTTTTCTGTTTTTACAACTGATGTATTTTGTTCACTGATACCTAAGTCAGGATCTGGAATAAGGTAAGTGTGAAATAATAATGTGTAAAATAAATATTCTTGTCCATTCTCTGGATCTCACGCTACTCTTGATGATCAAATGGAAGGGAGTGTGGAGTAAGGTTAGGGTAAAATTCAGGAATGGGCCAAAAGAGCAAGCTGTTTTACATATTATCTGTAACAAATATGAAGTTTGTATACGTGTGCATTCTATATAAATGTTTTAACACTTGAACTAACAACTAATAAGTCGCTTCAGTCGTGTCCGACTCTGTGGACTAACAACGTAAGTCCATAAACAGTTAGCGTCAAGTGTGGAAAAGACATGAGTGCTATGTAAGACCTAGTGCAGAAAATGAGAATAGGCCTTGATCTAAAAACACACATCATGTTCCATATTCAGGCAGTAGAATTCAGATGAACAGAACTTGGAAAGTTATCTTGGATGTTATTTAACCTCCCACCTCCAATATAGGAATTCTCTCTCCCATATCCGTAACAGTTTACCATCTGACCCCTATTTCAACACTCTTATGGAAATGAAGGTCATTACCTGGCTAGTCAGCCCATCCTTTCTAAGCACTCCTGATTTTGACCAGGTACCCATGTTAAACCAAAGTCTTCCTCTTAATAACTTCTGCCCATTAGTCCTAGATTGTCCTCTGAAGCTCCAGAGAGTATCTACTCACTTTCCCACATGACCACTCTTCACATTTTAGAAGGCAGCTCTTCAGTCCTCTTAAGTCAGGCTGAAGTGAGGAATACCTTCCTTCCTTGCACTCATATACAACATACCCAGGACCAGAGGTCTCAGGAACATCCCCAGTGCCAGTGGAGCCCACCCAAAGGTGGAAGCATTTCTGAAAAAAAAAAAAATAGAAATGTAAGTGAGCCTGGTGAGATAATCACTGCTAAAGATAGCAACTTGCTGTGTGGCCTCCAACCCACCAAAGCAAGCAGCCAGCACAAATGTGTTCAAGTGAGAAACTAGGGAAATGGATCCATTTTCTCTTCAGCAATTGTTCTTCCTGAAATTGAACAATTTCTCACACTGTTCTGCATTACACACTAATTATTCTCTGGTGCAAGGTCAGTGGAGGCTCCTTAACTCAAGTCCCAATGAGAATACAGCCCTCCCTCTCACCCTCTCGTTTCTGCTGTCTTAGGTCAGGGTTTATTTGTCCTTGGAATCTAGGGGAAAACTGGAGTGCCCACAGAATGGATGAGCCTGACACATGTGTTTTCACAAAACGACAAAGGGAGTGATTGCACTTGCAGAATTTCACAGCAAATTCGAAAGAATGCTGAGGATGTGAAGAATTTTATAAGAAATATGAGCATTGTCTAAAGTAGTAGAATTTCTGTGAAATTCTCTAAAATTCAGTCACACTCATCTCACAAGGAAATTGGTCATGACCTAATGGAACAGATTTTAATTTCATACTCTGTCTATGCAGCTTTCACTTATAGTTTAACAGTTTTAGTGAAGAGCTCATACCACACACTTTTGCTGAGCAGATTCATGTTTCCTAGATAATTTCAGGCACTTTCTCTCCACAGACTAGCTGTTGCCTACATTTCCAATGGTAACCTCCATTCCGTCTTTTACAGATAAGTTTATTGGCCATGTTTCAGTAAAACTCAGTGTTTCTTTACATTTCTCTCTTAGTGACTTCCTCTGCCAGAAATGTCTCATTCCCTTGCCTCCATTCCTTCACATATCAAAATTCTGTTTTTCAAGGCCCATTGCAAACTATTCTTTTCCATGAACCTTGCATAATTCTCCCATCCTAGCCCCCTTCTCTGAATTCTCAGTTTACCTAAACAAACCATGTTTTAGTCTTAGTGACAGAGGGGTAAGATGATGCTAGAATTCAAGGGGGAAAAATCAAAGGTGCAAAGCCAAGCAAACTGCTGCAGCAAGTTGAAAAGGCTACAATCGGGTTAATACAATTTATTTATTCAATAAATGCCTATTGAGTACTCACTATGTATCTGGTACCCCAAGAGGCCAATACTTACATTACAGAAATAAAGGAGAGAGATGATACTTAAGAGAGGCAGATATTTATCAATTCACCACACAGACATAGATCACACAAGATCTTTTGCTTGAGCAACTAGATGAACGGTGGTGCCATTTACTGAGATGAGGAAAACTGAGGGAGATATAGGTCAGGGTGAAGTGCTAGGGACTCAAGAGTTCAGTTTCAGTTCCTATAAAGTTGGACTGACCTGTGCAACATCCAGATGGACGTGTCAAGTAAGCATTGGATATACAAGTCAGGGACTCGGAAGAGAGGCCAACACTAGAAATGAGAGGAAGTGATGACACTCAACAACCAGGAAGTCAAGAGCCAGTTGAAAGCAAGTGAAAAGTGGCCAGCCTATTACCATTTCTGTACATGCTGAGCATCTCAAAAGATATTCCTTTTCTATATTAGTGACAGGCTTTGCAAGAGTGAAGAGAAGACTCTTAAAGGGCCAAGTCACACTTGTGGTACTGATCATATTCACCTTTTCTTATAGTTATATATGGACTTGTCTTATAACTCCTATTAGTCCCTGATGGGAGTGGAAAGAGGAGGCCAAATAAGTAACATTCCTTTGGACTGTGATTCAATCACCCGCTAGACAATAAATTCAGACTGATGAAAATCAAAATACCACCCTTCTTGTAAAGCCTAGAGTCAAGGACATAACTTGAGTGTACTTCCTAATATCTGAACCCCAGAGTTACCCCCCATCCCAAGTGACACTGGAAGTTAGAAGTCCTTCTCATCTAAGGACCTGCAGCTAAGCAACTTCAGGCATGTAGGAGCAGCAGAATGTACCTCAAAGACACAAGTCACAGGGATCTCAAACAAAGCAGGAGGGCTCAGCTGAGGTACACCTGCCCAGCACCTTCTCTGAAACTCACCAATCAGAGCAGTCACGTCTTCTCTGCAGAAGAGGAGGGGATGAGGGGGGCAGAGAGAGGCCAGAATGTTCTGCTAATGAGATGTCACTCCATATGGAAGGAAACATCAGGACTGGGGAAGTGAACCTCCTTAACAGATTTGAAGCTCCTGGGGGAAGGCAGATCTGGAGCTTTTTACCTCCGTGTATCCCCCAAAGCACCCTGCAGAGTGCCATGCTACAACAGATGCCAAATAAATACTTACTGCATACAAGAATGGTGCCAGAAGCTCTGTGTGTGTGTGGTATGGGCTTCCTTCATTCGAAACTCAGCTTAAAATTCTCCTCCTCAGGGAAGCCTTTTCTTTCTCTTTTTTTATTAAATTGAAGTGTAGTTTATTTACAGTGTTGTGTTAATTCTAAGTGTACAGCAAAGTGATTCAGTTATACATATATATATGTATATTTTCTTTTCAGATCCCTTTCCTTTATAGGTCATTAAGAGATATTGAATGTATTTCCCTGTGCTATAGAGTAGATCCTTGTTGTTTCCCTATTTTATATTTATCTATATATCTGTTAGGGCTTCCCAGATGTCTTAACGGGTAAAGAATCTGCCTACAAAGCAGGAGATGTAAGAGACGTGGGTTCAATCCCTGGGTGGGGAAGATCCCCTGGAGGAGGGTATGGCAACCTGCTCCAGTATTCTTGCCTAGAGAATCCCCATGGACAGAGGAGCCTGATGGGCTACAGTCCATAGGGTCACAAAGAGTCTCAGACACGACTGAAGCAACTAAGCACTCACTCATGTATATCTGTTAATCCCAAATTCCTAATTTATCTCTCTTCCCCATCTCCTGTCCCACCACTATCCCCTATGATAAGGGTGAGTTTGTTTTCTATCAAGCTTTTTGTTTTTAAGCCTCCTTCACTGTGATCACCTCTTCATCCTGGACTTCTACAGCCCACTCCTATTCTAGCTGATCATTTGAATTTGCACTCATTAGTATGATAATTTGCAAATATAAGTCATTTGCTACCAAAAATTCCTCCTTTCCTCAGCTGGATAGCAAGCTCCTTGTAATCATGTGTTCTCTCCTTCCCTGTGCCTAGAGGAGTGGTGGGCTCCGACAGGGCTGGTACTGGCATTGCTAATTGTTGAGGTTGTCAATCTCCCATGAGAAGCAGAATGCAGTAACCTCTGAGACACAAAAGTCTCTGCTGCAGCTGTGACTTCAGTACTGGACGCATTCCTCCCTGCATTTCTATCCTATGCTCTCAGAACAAGAGTCCTTGCCTATTGCCTTTTTCTGTCTATCACAAATTCAGTTCAGTCACTCAGTCATGTCCGACTCTTTGTTAACCCCATGGATTGCAGCACGCCAGGCCGCCCTGTCCATCACTATTACAAAGGAGTGCCTAAAGAATGACAGGTTCCCAATAGATTAAGTTTCTTCCTACACTTTTGCACTGAAGGAACACTCCACAGTAACAGCGTTTTGCAGGAGATGACAAAAAGAAGCCCCCAAATGAAAGCTGATGACATGGAGATTTCTCTGCATGAGGTTGGTCTCACCCTAATTTCTCTGTGAGCTGAGTTATGAGCCATCACAGGTCACACAAACTGATAATGCATTTGATATGGCATTCAAAATAGCAGATAGGAAAAATTCTAGAAATAAGCTTTCACCCTAATGGAATTCATAGAAGAAGGAACAAACCCAGTAGATGTTAATGGAAATGTCAGTTCTAAAACTGAGGGTCTTTCAGTTTCTAGTGACATCTTGACCTCATTCACTGCAGAATGATTTGACTTATACAAGTGGTAAAATATAAATTAAGTGCACAAGGGAGGCAGAGCTTCAAGATGAATTAAAAATGAAAATATTTAGTGGGATCAAAGTTCATGCCTTACCACGTCTGTGCATCATTCTGTCAGCATGTGATATGTATGTGTGTAAAGTAGGGAAAGTGTACATGATCAGGAGTAGACTCTGCATATGGTGGAGGTTAATTAGCCTGATCTAGAAATACATAAAATATCAGACCTGAGAAGCCCTGATTCAAAGTTCTTATTCTATAAATCAGGAAAGTAAATCAAGAGAGGAAGTAAATTAGGTCTCAAAGTGGGCTTCTGATTCCTAGCATGTATCTGTCTTCTCACTATAGGATAGAGATTACTGTAGGGTAGGCTACTTAATGGCAGTTCTCAACTGATTTGTCCTTTTAATTGTGTAAACAATGGTAATAATATCTTTTTGACCATTTTATTTCCATGTAACTCCAGAAGCACTATTCATATTATTATATGTTGCTGCTGCTACTAAGTCGCTTCAATTGTGTCCGACTCTGTGCAACCCCATAGACGGCAACCCATCAGGCTCCTCCGTCTCTGGGATTCTCCAGGCAAGAACAATGGAGTGGGGTGCCATTTCATTCTCCAATGCATGAAAGTGAAAAGCGAAAGTGAAGTCGTTCAGTCGTGCCTGACTCTTAGCGACCCTATGGACTGCAGCCCACCAGGCTCCTCCGTCCATGGGATTTTCCAGGCAAGAGTACTGGAGTGGGGTGCCATTGCCTTCTCCGTTATTATATGTTATGACTCTGTAAATTAAACACCCAATCTAATCTTGCATATGTCACCACTGACTATGCTGACATTGGACTAAAGTCCAAATTCACAGAGCTGATTATAAACCCCAGTATTCCACTTTTACTCCCTGGACTACTTAGAAAATTGGACTTCAGAATAAAAATGAACTCATCTCTACTGCTTCCTTAATATGCCGTATGTTTTCTTCACAGTATACCTTGCCTCGTGCTATTCCATTGCCTGGAACATCTTCTTACCAGCCTAGTCAACCTCATCACAGTTTGTCAAAATTCTATCTTTCCTGATACAAACAAATTATTACCTCCTTTATGCAGCCTTCTTTAAACCCAGGCTCTCAAGCAAAATATCTTCTTTTCTTTGAAGCTACAGAGTCCTGGGTTTATTCTGCCCCCAAATACATGTTGCACTCTCTCTTAATGATAGTTATTTTTTAATGGCAAACACTGATGCTTACTAAGTAACTATTTCCTCTACTTTCTTGCCAAAAGAAATCTGTATTGGAGGAGCAATGTACCTACCACCATGGAGTAAATTCTAATTTAGCTAAGCTAAATGTGATTATCCCACTGTCCTTTGCCATATAATCTTCTAGCTTTGCTTCTCTCACAGCTAGCCATGCCCTTACGAAAAAAATTATGACCAATTAGACTGTCAAGAACAGGGAAAGATCTGAGATTTTACCCTATTTACAAACAAGTTAACCTGCCACAGTGTTACGAATTCTGGCGGAAGACTCACAGCTCCTGAGCCAGAGACAAGGACTGTATCCCTCACAACAGCATTAATGATCAGAAGTGAAGTGAAGTGAAGTCGCTCAGTCATATCCGACTAGAGACCCCATGGACAGTAGCTTACAAGGCTCCTCTGTCCATGGAATTTTCCAGGCAAGAGTACTGGAGTGGGTTGCCATTTCCTTCTCTAGGGGATCTTCCCGACCCAGGGATGCAGACACTTTACTGTCTGAGCCACCGGGGAAGCTATTAATGATCAAAGTATAGCTATTTTTCAAACTTATTCTCCAAACCCCAATTTCCACAGGATGATTAACAGAGAGCTGCACAACGACTGTAGACTCAGTGTCTTAGGTTACTGAAGAACTCTGAAGCACAAATCATTTATAATGGGCAGTAAGCAGGCCTGCCTTTGCCCTGAAAAAGAATATTATCTCTATCTCTAAGGTGATTTACTATACAAACATCCTTGAAAATAGTCCAGAACAAAAGTAGTCAGTGTCTCTGCTAATAAGACATGTTGAAATGCAAATGACAGTTGGAGAATCATCTTCCAACAGAGATATAATTAGAAAGAAAAATTTTTAATTCATGGCTGCACCAGGTCTTTGTTGCTGCACCCAAGTTTTCTCTAGTTGTGGTAAGGGAGGACTACTCTCTAGTTGCAGAGCAGGACTACTCTCTAGTTGCAATGCATGGGCTTTTCAATGCGCTGGCTTCTCTTGCTGCAGAGCACAGGCTTTAGGCTTGTGGGCTGAGTAGGGCTCATGGATCTATTTAGCCCCAGAGCAAGTGGAACTGTCCCAGACCAGGGATAGAACCTATGTCCCCTGCATTAGCAGTCAGATTCATAACCACCAGACCACCAGTTAAGTCTTCATAAGTAAAAATTTGATGTAGATGTTTTGCAAAGATTTTTTTCCCATAATAAGAAGAAAACTCTGCAAGAAATTAGAACTCCTTCCATTTCTTCCTGCCTAGAGCACCTGCATATGAAGACATGCCACACTTCTGCAGCCATCTTGAAATTCTGAGAAGAGGCTGAAAGAATTCCAGGGATGGCTGCCCAGTGCCCATGAGTCATCTTGCTCAAAAATACCCCTGAAGTCACCCCCTTCCATAGAGTGACCTTAGAGCTTAAACCACAGTTAGTAAAGATTTCTATATCTTCAGACAAAAGTGCCCAACCAGAAACATTTTTTCATAGTTCTTACCATTCACTCACTTTCCGAAAGGAAGAACTATGTCAAATATAATAATTAAGATAGACACAGGTTTGAATTATTAGTCTTATGTTGACTAGCTGTTTGTTTTAGATTGTTACCTAAACTCTCTAAGCCTTAGTGTTCATGTTTTAAAATGAATAGAATAATGTAACCCACCTTAGAAAGTATTGTGAAGATTAAATAAAATTATAAATATCAAGAACTTAACCTAATGTCCAGTATATAATAAGCATCCAATAAAGGACAGCCATCAGTATTTTCTCCTCCTATATAAGGCCTATGGCAAAGCCATTTACAGAGTCAGATGAATGTGTAAAATGAATTGTGCGGGGTCAGAGATTGTGAAATTTAAATATAACTACTTCTCAACTCTCTATGAGCTAACCAGGAATAGGAAGAACACAGCTGAATAGTACCTTTGGATAATCTCTCAAATTCATTTTTGTCAGTATTTTCAATTCCTACCCTAAGCCCCACTGACTATTTTTTGAATAAGATTTTCCCAGTATAATAGTAGAGCATGTTCAGTGAACAAAACTGGGGAAAAAAATGCAAAAAAATAAAAACAAAAATTTGGAAGAAAATCCTTTATAGCACCACCACCCAAATTCAACAATTGTTACCATTCTGTTGTATTTCCTTTCATATTTTTACTGTGCATTTATATGCATATTTTAAAATATAGTTGTGCCCACTCTAAATATGTGCTTGTGTTTTTTTTCCAGTTAATGACAACATAAGTATTTTGCCACATTATTAAAAACTCCTTGTAAGCACATATTTTAATGGCTGTCTAATAGCACATCATGTAAATATGCCATAAAGTACTTAAACATATTCCCATATTTTCACACATTTTGGTTGTATCATATATTTGGCTAAAATAAATAAGTCACAATGAGTATATCTATGCTTAAAACTTTACATACTTAATATCATTTACTTAGGTTATATAGATTCCCAGGAGTCAAATGGTTTCATCAAAAGTATCATTTCAGTTCAGTTCAGTTGCTCAGTCGTGTCCGACTCTTTGCAACTCCTTGGACTGCAGCAATCCAGGCCTCTCTGTCCATCACCAACTCCCAGAGTTTACCCAAACTCATGTCCATTGAGTCGGTGACGCCATCTGGCCATCTCATCCTCTGTCATCTCCTTCTCCTCCTGCCTTCAATCTTTCCCAGCATCAGGGTCTTTTCAAATGAGTCAGTTCTTCACATCAGGTGTCCAAAGTCTTGGAGTTTCAGCTTCAGCATCAGTCCTTCCAATGAATATTCAGGACTGATTTCCTTTAGGATGGACTGGTTGGATCTCCTTGCAGTCCAAGGGACTCTCAAAAGTCTTCTCTAATACCACAGTTTGGTGCTCAGCTTTCTTTATAGTCCAACTCTCACATCCATACATGACTACTGGAAAAACCAAAGCTTTGACTAGATGGACGTTTGTTGGCAAAGTAATGTCTGCTTTTTAATTTGCTGTCTAGGGGTTGATCATAACTTTTCTTCCAAGGATCAAGGTCTTTTAATTTCATGGCTATAGTCACCATCTGCAGTGATTTTGGAGCCCCTCAAAAAAAAGTCTGTCACTGTTTCAACTGTTTCCCTTTCTATTTGCCATGAAGTGATGAGATTGGATGCCATGATCTTAGTTTTCTGAATGTTGAGCTTTAAGCCAACTTTTTTACTCTCTCTTTCACTTTCATCAAGAGGCTCTTTAGTTCCTCTTCACTTTCTGCCATGAGGGTGGTGTCATCTGCATATCTGAAGTTGTTGCTATTTCTCCTGACAATCTTGATTCCAGTTTGTGCTTCACCCAGCCCAGTGTTTCTCATGATGTACTCTGCATATAAGTTAAATAAGCAGGGTGACAAGATACAGCCTTGACGGACTCTTTTTCCTATTTGGAACCAGTCTGTTGTTCCATGTCCAGTTCTAACTGTTGCTTCCTGACCTGCATACAGATTTCTCAAGAGGCAGGTTAGGTGGTCTGGTGTTCTCACCTCTTTCAGAATTTTCCACAGTTTATTGTGATCCACACAGTCAAAGGCTTTGGCATAGTCAATAAAACAGAAGTAAATATTTTCCTGGAACCCGTTTGCTTTTTCGATGATCCAACAGATGTTGGCAGTTTGATCTCTGGTTCCTTTACCTTTTCTAAATCCAGCTTGAACGTCTGGAAGTTCACAGTTCACGTACTGTTGAAGCCTGGCTTGGAGACTTTTGAGCGTTACTTTACTAATATGTGAGATGAGTGCAACTGTGTGATAGTTTGAGCATTCTTTGTCATTGCCTTTCTTTGGGATTGGAATGAAAACTGACCTTTTCCGGTCCTGTGGCCACTGCTGAGTTTTCTAAATTTGCTGGTATATTGAGTGCAGTACTTGCACAGCATCATCTTTTAATATAAATTTATTTATTTTAATTGGAGATTAAGTACTTTACAACATTGTATTGGTTTTGCCATACATCAACATGAATCTGCCACAGGTATACATGTGTTCCCCATCCTGAACCCCCTCCCTCATCCCTCCCTGTACCATCCCTCTGGGTCATCTCAGTGCACCAGCCCCAAGCACCCAGTATCATGCATCGAACCTGGACTGGCGATTCGTTTCATATATGATATTATACATGTTTCAATGCCATTCTCCCAAATCATCCCACCCTCTCCCTCTCCCACAGAGTCCAAAAGACTGCTCTATACATCTGTCTCTTAGCATAATCTTTTAGGATTTGAAATAGCTCAAGTGGAATTCCATCCCCTCACTAGATTTTTTCGTAATGATGCTTCCGAGGGCCCACTTACCCTCGCATTCCAGGGTGTCTGGCTCTAGTTGGATGATCACACCCTTGTGATTCCCTTGATTGTGAAGATTTTTTTTTGTACATTTCTTCTTTGTATTCTTGCCACCTCTTCTTAATATCTTCACCAAAATATAAACTGTGTTAAACTGTTTTCCAAAAGAATTATGCACATTTCTACTCCCACCAGCACCATTTGAGTGTGGCTATTTCATCATACCTTCCTTGGCCCTAGTATTTTCATTTTCCCCCTTTACTATTTTGATGGAGTAAAAGCTTTAATTTTCTAATTTGAATTTATTTGATTATCAGTGAAGCCAAACATTCTTTTTTCCATATATTTCCACTGAAGTGTTTGATCAGTGATGCTGACATATTACAGATTTTACTGATTCACACTCTCCCTATTCCTATCATGGAAGTAATCTCCAGAAGACAGGAGGAGGTGAAACAAATGATAACCTAAAAGCCTCAAAAGTCCAACATGGCTTCTAAATAATCTGATTTGATTGTACGAATAGTTGACTAGAAGTTCTCCTTCCCACGGTATTTCCTGCCTCCAGGTCTGTCCTCACAAACATTCCAGTCACTGACTGAGCTACATTTGAAGTGGTTAACAAGTGAGGTCCTTTCCCACTGCCTCTGGGTTTCATAAACATAGCCTGTAAGTGGCTTATTAAAGAACAAGCAAGAAGTGCCTGCTTTGGAAATCTCAACTTAGAAGTCTTGCTTAATAGGCAGTTAATCAGTCATCACGCCTGCTTTGAACTTTACTTAACACCAAGAGGCCTCTCAAGTTACAAGGAGTATGGTACATGCTGTAAGTCTTGATCTGCCATATTTCTCACACCTGCCTCTCACCCCTCCTCCCTCACATCCTCACAGTTGGCAGTGGCATGTCTCAAAGTGTGATGTGGGCTGACCTCACTGGCTGACCACTCTCTCAGAAGAGTTTGCCGGGAGGGAAAGATGTGTGCCTTCATCTTTAGCGTTTCTCCCAGGTGACCACCTGCATTCCAAGGATCAGGAAAGAGTCCTGCAAGGCCCCTCCACTAGTTCTGCCTGAATATTCATCCACAAGGTGAAAAATACTTCTCAATTCCTACCATCCAGGGCTGTCACAGGGGTGATCCATCTGGGCCCAGCTACACAGCTTCTCTGCCTGAAGGAGCTGACCTTGCCTCACAAGTCTCTTCACTTGGGCACGTTTAACTTCAAAGAATCAGCCTGAGAAAAATTAAAACTGTTCAGTTTATGATGTAGAAATTCACTTCTGCTTGATCCAGATTTCTTTCTCAGCTTCCAAAGATTAATTGGATCCAAGAACTAGCTCACATCATTTTCTGAAGCAAGGCCACTGCTGTGATAGCCAAGGAACACAATAGATCAACATGGCGGGAGGAGTCAGTGAAGGTATTTTAAGATTAAACCCATCTGCACTTACCCAGCCTGACATAAAGTCGGTGTAAGCTTGCATCTCTTTTATAACATAATGGGCATTCTGTGATGCAGCTCACTGAAATCAAGAGTGTGAGGCTTGTAATGGAGGCATCAATCTACGACCATTTTCAGGAATAAATCCCAATAATATGCTTGCTGTGGGGCTGAAAGTAACACTATCATACTAACTTGGTCTGATTATCATATCCCAGCCCACTCCTCTCAGCAGCTCTCTGATCCACTGCTGACATGTCAGACAAAGCAAAGCCAGGAAATTATGGACTCACCCTCCAGGGAGCTTGTTGCAGTTTAACTCAAAGAGATATAAGTTCCATCCAGAAATCCCTTTTACATCCTCAGTTGATAATCTAGCTGGCTTTTGTCTTTATTTTTTAAAAGATGACTTTCTGTCCTGGTGAGAGTTGAGTGGCTGGCTTGGGTGTCAGTACCATCTCACAGAAGTGATCTTGTATTGGCTGAGCCCACGCAGTCAGCACCAGAGCTCGATGCCTGGCATTTGCTTAATATGCGATAAATGTCAAATTGAATTGAACTGAACCACACACAGTCAAACTGAATAGAATAGAATTCAATTTATTTGGGTATATTAAATGGGGTCTTTCCTTTCACATATATGGCAGCCTCCCAAGTGTCTTATTTCAAACTTCCTCAAACAAACTGAGAGTAATCAAATGATTACTAAAACATACAGCATAAATAAAACAAAGATAGAACTGAGTTCTTGTTTTGCTTTTCTTTTTGTGTTTATTTTTTTTTGTAATACCAAAACTTACTCACTTATTTTCTTCCAGTTTTACAGAGGTGTAATTGACATATACCACTGTATAGGTTTAAGTTGTACAGCATAATTATTTAACTCATATATATCATGAAATGAGTAGCACAATATGTATAATGAACATCCATCATCTTATATATCTATACACACAAAATTAAAGAAATAGAAAAAATATTTTTCTTGTGATGAGAACTCTTGAGATTTAGTCTCTTAACAACTTCCATATAAAATAAACACCAGTGTAAATTATATTTATCATGTTGTACATTACCTTCCTAGTATTTATTTATCTTATAACTGGAAATTTGTGCATTTTGACTTGCTTTTATAATAATAATCATCTTACTAGAGGAAGGCCCAGAATGGAAAGGTCAAGTTTTCTGAGGATAAACTTTGTTCTGATTATAGTATTTTCTAAAGCTGACTTTTCCTTAGACTCTCAGTTTTCTGAGCCAACTACACAATTATCCTCCTTCTTTAGTTCAGTTCAGTTCAGTCGCTCAGTCATTCGAGAGTCTAAGGAGAAGTCAACTTTAGAAAGTACTACAATCAGAACAAAGTTTGTCCTCAGAAAGCTTGACCTCTCCATTCTGGGCCTTCCTCTGACTCTCTTAAGCTTCTAGTGCCCAGCACATTCATAGGCTTTTCCCATAAAAATCCATTCTTGAAAAGGAATGAAATGCACAGACTCATACTAAGATGTAAAGCATCAAAGAGTATCAAAAAGCATCAGCCCTCCTGAAGATGCCTACACATTATAGAGATTTAAAAGCTCATGCTAAAGGGATAAAGTGGTGTATCATTCTCTCTTGGAGAGAAACACTGGAGGTTGGGGCACCTTGGTACACCCAAATCATACCACATCACCAGGAAGTAATTTTTCCTCAAACTATTGTTTGACTCAATTATTTCTAAGGGTATTTTTTTTTTGTTTGTTTGTTTGTTTTGCTCTGATTTGTTTTATTATTTAGGCCAGTGGTTTAACCCCTGTGGTCTTCACTTTCCTCATAAAAGAAAAAGCAAACAAAAAAACACAGAGGCAGTAATCGGACAACTCTTCTTGGTAATGCCTGTGGGCTAAGATGTTTGGGAGCACATTTTTTAAGAGTTAGTAGTAAAACAAACCAAATATATATTTCAGTTGCCTTATTCTCTTCCCCAAGGAAAATCTAAGCTGTGCACCTGGCCATCCCCCAGTGTAAACTGGCTCATCTGTCCACTTGCAGAAGGTACTAGCTCCATTCAGACTAGTCAGTTTAGGAGTAGGAAAAGATGCTAATCAGTGTACTTTTGAATGTGATGAGAATATCATAGAAAAAGGAAAATAAGGGAGGATTCTTTTTCTTTAAAAAAGTGAAGGAGAAATCACTCTTAAGGTCTACTGCATAGCTACAAAAATCAAGAGAGCTACATATGTGAAGAAAATGCATAAAACTACACACACATACACTAGCGCACACAAGAAAGAGTAAATGGGTATATCCATAACTGAAAGAACTCTGTGGGTGTACCAGTGTCAATTTCATGGTTTTGATATCGGACTATAGTTATGCAAGATGATTACATTGGGGAAGGAGGGGTGAAAAGTGCATGGGACCTCTCTCTATATTTTTGCAGCTTCTTGAAAATCTATTCATATTTCAAAAATTTTAATGTAAGATGAAACCCCAGTTTCAATATGGGATGTTGCTGCCTTCCACTATGATACCCTGCCTTCTAGGTGCCAAGAAATGTAAGGCTGGCTGCTGCTGCTGCTGCTAAGTCGCTTCAGCCATGTCCGACTCTGTGCAACCCCATAAACAGCAGCCTGCCCGGCTCCCGTCCTTGGGATTATCTAGGCAAGAACACTGGAGTGGGTTGCCATTTCCTTCTCCAGTAAGGCTGGCTACAGAAAGCATTAAGCAGACAACACACTTTGCAGAGACCTTACCCTGGCCTCTCCCTAGGGGTTGGACATTAACAGCAGCAGCTAGTCCTGTCCTTGGACTTCTTTCTTGCTTCTGCTGTTTTCGATCAGGGCTAGATGCAATTGAATATAGGGGATTGAGACTGATTTCTTTGGAGGCCTTGAAGCAGGGAGTCTGGCTGTGTGAGTAAAAGTAGAAGGTCTCCCAGAATGCTGTGAGAGAGAGAGCAGAATGGAAATGTATCTTGGGGGCTGGCATCAGAGTGCCGCCCTGAAGAGAATCAGCATTCAGCCATTGCCCTTTTTAGAGACCAATCAAAATTAGAGAGGGAGAAGAAGCAGCCTATCTTATCAAGATGTTTTTAAACTGCAAAAATTTATGCCTGGTTGTTCTGCTTGCTAGTTTCCTCTCCTGTGATGTGAAGAAGGAATAAGTTTTTGCTTCACTGAAGATTCTACTTCTAAGTTGTGTCCTTAAGGTATTACATGTTAACAAAATGTTGACAGATAAGACAGAATTTTTAAGTGCTTCTTCTTTTTTTTTCTTACTAGGATTTTTTTTTTCTTAAGCAGAAGTACTGCTAGCAGCACCTTCAGTGCTCATTTCATCAAAGGACTCTCTAAACATATCGTATATTTATTGTATCTTTGGGAGTAATAATTTTCTTTCCAGCTTTCAAATTACTATATATTTGTTACTGCACCACTGAGGAAGGAGATCATTTGTTATTAGTTCCTTGTCTGATGTGAAACATTTAATTTGAACTGATACCACCCCACAAAAAAATAAACAGTGCATTTCATACACAAAGTGTCTGCTTCTCTCACTGGTAGGCAGGGGGAATCATTTTGACCATATGGTGGGTATTTATCATCCAGTGGGTTATGAGCTGCTCTGCTGTCTGCCTCCCTTTTCCCCTCAGATATGAGCACTGGCTCTTTTTCATAGAAGTGAGGTCAACTTACTCTTAGAGCTTCTTAATACTGGAGGTTCATCAGAATCCTCAGGGGAGATCTTTGTAAATATTAATGACCAAGCCACATCACTCTTAGGTCTATCACCATGGTGGGACAGTTTAGTCAAGTGGTTACTCTCTTGGGCTCTAAAGCTAGATTGCTTGACTATGATACCTAGCTTTGCCACTAAAGACTGGGAGCTGGTAGGCAAATTATTCAGTCTTTCTGGGCCTCAGTTGCCTCAGTTGCAAAATGGAGGTAATATTATTAATATTACCTAAATCACAGAATTATTTATATATATAATTATATAATATTTTATAATTATATAACATAATACTAATATATTATCAATATTACCTAAATCACAAAGTTATTCATGTAAAGTGATTAAAACAAATCCTGATTCACAGGAAGTACCTGATAATGTTGGCTATGACCTTTACTGATGAATACCACAATTCTCACTTTTTCAAATTTTATTCAAGTATAGTTGATTTTCAATATTGTGTTTAACTTCTGCTGTATAGCAAAGGGACTCAGTTGTATTTATATACACACATACATATATTGAGATGGTTGGATGGCATCATCAACACAATGGACATGAGTTTGTTTGAGCAAACTCCAGGACATAGTAAAGGACAGGGTAGCCTGGCCTGTTGCAGTCCATGGGGTCGCAAAGAATCAGACATGACTTAGCAACTGAACAACAACAAATGTAGTCATATATATATATATATTCTTTTTCATATTCTTTTCCATTATAATTTATCATCAGTTCAGTTCCAGTTCCAGTCACTCAGTCGTGTCCGACTCTTTGCGACCCCGTGAATCGCAGCATGCCAGGCCTCCTTGTCCATCACTGACTCCCAGAGTTTACCCAAACTCGTGTCCATTGAGGCAGTGATGCAATCCACCCATCTCATCCTCTGTCGTCCCCTTCTCCTCCTGCCCTCAATCTTTTCCAGCCTCAGGGTCTTTTCAAATGAGTCAGCTCTTCGCATGAGGTGGCCAAAGTATTGGAGTTTCAGCTTCAACATCAGTCCTTCCAATGAACACCCAGGACTGATCTCCTTCAGCATGGACTAGTTGGATCTCCTTGCAGTCCAAGGGACTCTCAAGAGTCTTCTCCAACACCACAGTTCAAAAGCATCAATTCAAGTTTATCATGGGATATTGAATATAGTTCCCTGTGCTATACATTAGGAAATTCTTGTTTATCTACCCTATATATAATAATTTTCACCTGATAATCCCGAACTTTCAGTCTCCTCCTCCACCGCCACCCCATTTGGCAACCACAAGTCTGTTCTCTATGTTTGTGTGTCTGTTTTTGTTTTATAGATAAGCTCATTTGTGTTGTATTTTAGAGTCCATGTATAAGGGATATCTTATGGTATTTGTCTGACTTACTTCAATTAGTATAGTTTCTTTGCTGTTGTTCAGTCACTGAATCACATCCAACTCTTTGTGAGCCCATGGACTACAGCTCACTAGGGTCCTCTCTCCTCCACTATTGGAGATTGCTCAAATTCATGTCCACTGAGTCAGTAATGCTATCTAAGCATCTTACCTTCTGCCACACCCTTCTCCTTTTACCTTTAATCTTTCCCAGCATAAGAGTCTTTTCCAGTAAGTAGGTTGTTAGCATCAGGTGGCCAAAGTATTGGAGATTCAGCTTTAGTATCACTCCTTCCAGTGAATATTCAGGACTGGTTTGATCTCTTTGATGTCCAAAGGACTCTCAACAGTCTTTTCTAGCACCACAATTTGAAGGCATTGATTCTTCAGTGCTCAGGCTTCTTTACAGCCCAACTTTCACATCCATATATGCCTACAGGAAAAACCATAGTCTTGATTATACAGACCTTTGTCAGCAAAGTGATGTCTCTACTTTTAATATGCTGTCTAGGTTTGTCATAGCTTTTCTTCCAAGGAACAAGCTTCTTTTAATTTTATGGCTGCAATCACCATCTGCAGTGATTTGGGAGCCCAAGAAAATAAAATCTGCCACTGCTTCCACTTTTTCTTCATCTATTTGCCATGAAGTGATGAGATCAGATGCCATGATTTTAGTTTTCTGAATGTTGAGTTTTAAGCCAGCTTTTTCACTCTTCTCTTTCACCCTCATCAAGAGGCTGTTTAATTCCTCTTCACTTTCTGACTTAGAGTGGTATCCTCTGCATATCTGAGGTTGTTGCTATTTCTCCCAGAAATCTTGATTCCAAGTTGAGATTCATCCAGCCTAGCATTTCTCATGATGTACTCTGCATATAAGTTAAATTAGCACAGTGACAATATACAGCCTTGACGTCTTCCTTTCCCAAATTTGAACCAGTTTGTTGTTCCATGTCCGGTTCTAACTGTTGCTTCCTGACTTGCATACAGGTTTCTCAGGTGATAAGCAGGGAGGTCTAGTATTCTCATTTCTTTAAGAATTTTAAATGGTTTGTTGTGATCCACACAATCAAAGGCTCTAGCCCTTGTCAATGAAGCAGCTGTTTTTGTTGAACTCCCTTGCTTTCTCCAGGATCCAACGAAGGTTGGCAGTTCAGTCTCTGGTTCCACTGCCTCTCCAAAACCCAGCTTGTACATCTGGAAGTGCTCAGTTCATGTGCTGCTGAAGCCTAACTTATAGGATTTTGAGAAATGTGTCAATTGTTTGGTAGTTTGAACATTCTTTGGCATTGTCTTTCTTTGGGATTACAATGAAAACTAACCTTTTTAAATCCTGTGGCCATTGCTGAGTTTTCCAAATTTGCTAACATTATTGAGTACATACTTTAACCACACCATCTTTTAGAATTTTAAACAGTTCAGTTGGAATTCTTTCACTTCTACTAGCTTTGTTCATAGTAATGCACATAATGCACATAGTAATCCTAAGGATTTCTAAGAATCTTAAGTAATTCCTAAAGATCATGGAAAAAGCAAGAGAGTTCCAGAAAAACATCTATTTCTGCTTTATTGACTATGCCAAAGCCTTTGACTGTGTGGATCACAATAAACTGTGGAAAATTCTGAAAGAGATGAGAACACCAGACCACCTGACCTGCCTCTTGAGAAATCTGTATGCAGGTCAGGAAGCAACAGTTAGAACTGGACATGGAACAGCAGACTGGTTCCAAATAGGAAAAGGAGTCCATCAAGGCTGTATCTTGTCACCCTGCTTATTTAACTTATATGCAGAGTACATCATGAGAAACTCTGGGCTGGAAGAAACGCAAGCTGGAATCAAGATTGCTGGGAGAAGTATCAATAACCTCAGATATGCAGACGACACCACCCTTATGGCAGAAAGTGAAGAAGAACTAAAAAGCCTCCTGATGAAAGTGAAAGAGGAGAGTGAAAAAGTTGGCTTAAAGCTCAACATTCAGAAAATGAAGATCATGGCATCCGGTCCCACCACTTCATGGGAAATAGATGGGGAAACAGTGGAAACAGTGTCAGACTCTATTTTGGGGGCTCCAAAATCACTGCAGATGGTGACTGCAGCCATGAAATTAAAAGACACTTACTCCTTGGAAGAAGAGTTATGACCAACCTAGATAGTATATTCAAAAGCAGAGACATTACTTTGCCAACTAAGGTCTGTCTAGTCAAGGCTATGGTCTTTCTTGTGATCATGTATGGATGTGAGGGTTGGACTGTGAAGAAGGCTGAGTGCCAAAGAATTGATGCTTTTGAACTGTGGTGTTGGAGAAGACTCTTGAGAGTCCCTTGGATTGCAAGGAGATCCAACCAGTCCATTATGAAAGAGATCAACCCTGGGATTTCTTTGGAAGGAATGATACTAAAGCTGAAACTCCAATACTTTGGCCACCTCATGTGAAGAGTTGACTCACTGGAAAAGACTCTGATGCTGAGACGGACTGGGAGCAGGAGAAGTGGACAACCGAGGATGAGATGACTGGATGGCATCACTGACTCAATGGACGTGAGTCTGAGTGAACTCCGAGAGATGGTGATGAACAGGGAGGCCTGGCATGCTGCTATTCATGGGCTCGCAAAGAGTCGGACATGACTGAGCGACTGAACTGAACTGAACTGAACTGAATCCTAAGGCCCACTTGACTTCCCGTTCCAGCATGTCTGGCTCTGGGTGAGTGATCACACCATCATGGTTATCTGGGTCATGAAGATCTTTTTTGTATAGTTCTTCTCTGTATTCTTGCCAGTTCTTCTTAATATCTTCTGCTTCTGTTAGGTCCTTACCATTTCTGTCCTTTATCATGCCCATCTTTGCATGAAATGTTCCCTTGATAGCTCTAATTTTCTTGAAGAGATCTCTAGTAGTTTCCATTCTATTATTTCCCTCTATTTCTTTGCCTTGTTCAGTTACGAAGGCCTTCATATTTCTCCTTGCTATTCTCTGGAACTCTGCATTCAGTTGGGTGTATCTTTCCTTTTCTTTTTGCCTTTCACTTATCTTCTTTTCACACCTATTTTTAAGACAACCACTTTGCCCTCTTGCATTTCCTTTTCTTTGGGGTATTTTGGTCAGTGCCTTTTGTACAATGTTATGAACTTTTGTCTATAGTTCTTTAGGCACTTCTCTACCATATCTAATACCTTGAATGTATTTGTCAGCTCCACTATATAGTCTTAAGGAAATTGATTTAGGTCATATCCAAATGGCCTAGTGGTTTTACCTATTTTCTTCAATTTAAGCCTGAATTTTTCTATATGGAGCTCATATTCTGAGCCACAGTCAGCTCCAGGTATAGTTTTTGCTGACTGTATAGAGCTTCTCCATCTTCGGCTGTGAAGAACATAATCAATCTGATTTTGGTCTAACTATCCAGTGATTTCCATGTGTAGAGTCAACTCTTGGGTTGCTGGAAAAAGATGTTTGCTGTGACCAGCATGTTTTCTTGTCAAGACTCCATTAGCCTTTGCTTTGCTTCATTTTGTACTACAAGGCCAAATTTGCCTATTGTTCTAGGTATCTCTTGACTTCCTACTTTTGCATTCCAATCCCTTATGATGAAAAGGACATATTTTTTTGGCGTTAGTTCTAGAAGGCCTTGTAGGTCTTTGTAGAACTGGTCAACTTCAGCTTCTTCAGCATCAATGGTTGGGGCATAGACTTGGATTACTGTGATGTTGAATGATTTGCCTTGGGAATGAACCAAGATCATTCTGTCATTTCTGAAATTGCACTCAAGTACTCAGGACTCTTTTGTTGAGTATGAGGGCTACTCCATTTATTCTAAGGGGTTCTTGCCCGTAGTAGTAGATGAAATGGTCAACTGAATTAAATTCTCCCATTCCCATTCATTTTAGTTCACTGATTCTTAAAATGTCAATGTTCAGTCTTGCCATTTCCTATCTGACAACATCCAATTTACCTTGATTTGTGAACTTAACATTCCAGGTTCCTAAGCAATATTGTTGTTTACAGCTTCAGTCCTTAATTTCACAACCAGACACATCCCTACTGAGCATCATTTCCACTTTGAGCGAGCCACTTCTTTCTGGAGCTGTTAATAATTGCTGTCCACTCTTCCCTAGTAGCATGTTGGACACATTCTGACCTGGGGTGCTCATCTCCTGGTGTCATATATTTTTGCCTTTTCATACTGTTCATGGGATGCTCCAGGCCAGAATACTGGAATGGGTTTCTATTTCCTCCTCCAGTGGACTGTGTCTTGTCAGAAAGAACTCTTCACTATGACCTGTCTGTCTTGGGTGACTCTGCACAGCATGGCTCATAACTTCATTCAGTTATGCAAGCGCCTTCACCATAACAAGGCTGTGATCCACAAAGGGGATAATATCTCTTAGGTCATTCCACATTGTTGCAAATGGCAAGATTTCATTTTTATGGCCCAACATAAAAGTATTATAAATAAAAGAATGGGCTTCCCTGGTGACTCAGTGGCAAAGGATCCACCTGCCATGCAGGAGATACTGGTTCAATCCCTGGGTCAGGAAGATCCCCTGGAGGAGAGAGTGGCAACCCACTCCAGTATTCTTGCCTAGAGAATTCCATGGATAGAGAAGCCTGGCAAGCTACAGTCCATGGGGTAACAAAGATTTGGACAAGACTGAACAATTAAACAACAAAGTTGCTCTTACCCACTGAATTTTTCCCCAGCCTTTATTAACTGATTGATGCTTCACACACACACATACACACACACACATACACACACACTCTCTCTCTCTCTCTCTCTCTCTCTCTCTGTCTGTCTTTCTCTCTCTACATGCACACATTCTACAAGATTGGAGAAGTCCAGAGCCAGTTTCAAAGTAGGCCCAGGTAGATTGGATCTTTTGCTAAGAATCAGAAATGTCAAAAACAAGTGAAAAGAACCCTTTCAAGAAACCCTGATGCTTTCATTCAACATATTTTAAGACACACATACACACACACACACACACAAACATGCCAAAATGCTTTGATATTGCAAACTTTTTGTCTAAGTATTTTTACCATCTACACATCACTAAAAGATCATGTACCAAAGTGGTAGAAAAAAAGAGTCTATCATCCAAATGATCAAAGCATTAGATTATGAGACCATAGATACACATGATGAAATACAGCAAACACTGTAGCATCATATACTTCCTATATCATCAAATTTACACCTGATAACTGGTTACGATGCATCTGGAAACACACATATTGCATTTTGGATGGCTCCTGGTGTTAGCTCTATAGGATGAGTATAGGATGAGTCAGAGTCATTGGAGTGTTATTACCTTGAAACATGTCCTTTGGGCTTCATAAGTACATGCACCATTATATGTTTTTTAGATTAAAATCATGCTGCTGTTAAGCCATCTCTTTAGTCTGCTTTAATATTGCAGACTGCCACATGTTAATGAGTTGTCAAAAATATAAAATATAAAAGAATGTGAAGAAGAAAGCATATTGGACAAGGCTCTGAGTACTGTCATTTTACATATGAATAAGTTAATTATAAACCCTTTTTTTTTCTTCCCATAGCACCTAGCAGTGCTTTCCACAGAGTATGTAGTTGATCAAGATTTTATGGCTGTTGAATAATATAAAACACTCTGTACCTCCAGGAGGGTTTACATGTATTTAAAGTGCAATGTGTAGTATTAGCATCAGTCCCCTTATTTTAATTTTTATTGCTTAAAAATAAAAGTTAAAAATGTCTTCTTTCCAGAGACACAAAATGGAGTGATGAAATGTCTTTTACTTACAGTTAGTTTTAGATCTTTTCTGGTTATTGCTTATTTTTTTCACCATTCATATTCATCTTCTTTTATTGATGCTCAGCTACAAATCATAGCACTGTATTTATCATGGCTTATTCATAACTCTGAATGAACCATCATTTGATAAGTGAGCATGAATCACTAGCCTCTCTTATCTCAGTCTATCCTTCTAGATATTTCTAGTGTCCATTAGCCCATCAGCCATAGTACAAAACTAAATAAATTAAATATACTATTCTTTCCTGTTAGAGAGAAGAATGACACTTTGGCACAGAATGTGAAAGCCCCTGCTCTCACGTTTGGGGCTTCCCGGTGACTCAGTGGTAAAGAACCTGCCTGCCAGTGCAGGAGACATAAGAGATGTGGGTTCGATCTCTGCTTCAGGAAGGTCCCCTGCAGAAGGAAATGGCAACCCACTCCAATATCTTTGCCTGGGAAACCCCGTGGACAGAGGTGCCTGCTGGCTACAGTCCATAGGTTCAGAAAAGAGTCAGACACGACTTAGCGACTAAACAGCAACAAATTACGTTTTGACTGTCATTTTCAAAATATCAGTATATTGTGTTAAATTTAACTCTCAGAATGTAACTACCTGTCTTCAAGTGAATCTGTTAAATAAACTAGTTGTATTGCTAAATGGCTATGGTTGTTCCACTCCTGGACGCAATAGGAAGTTAAAATAGTGGAAAGCTACTAACACACAATATACTTTCAGCATAGCCCTGACATATTATAATAAGATTTTACTTTTAGATCTTAAATTTAACACAGTATGGATTTCATTATCTTAAGAAAACTATTGACCCCAAAAAAAAAAAAAAGGTGGAGAGAGGGAAAAAAAAGCATTTTACAATCAGAAGGCTAATGGCCTTATGTGAAAAGGAATTTTGCAAATGCTTTTCCTTTAAAGTGAAATTGGACAAAGGCCAAACTGATTATTGAGGGGACAATGCTGCCGTGGTTAGGAGGAAGTGAGTGAACTGACCTGATAAGTTCTTTCCATATGGGGTAGCCATGATTTTATCATTCAATTCACAAGAATGCATCCACTGACAAATGGACTACGATCTTTCCATGTATACATTACAAGGAAACATGTAACTATCTGAGCCTTGGGTCTCTCATCAAAAGAGTAATGTTGAAATTGACACATGGGCAAGTTTTTTTACTGGAGAGACAATGTGTACTCATTTGACATCTGCAGGTTCAAAGCCACTAGACACGGAGCTATTCAGGAAGCAATCTGGTGAGATGACAAACTTCAGTCTGTGAATTTCCAGTCCACGCCACTTCCATCTGCTAAAAGTATAGCAGCCCCAGTATGGCCCCTGCACTCGGTATTAAGAGCAGATGTTCTCTCTGCAAATAGGTTTCCCTTTTAAAGATGAACCATAAAACTCCATTATAATCTACTCTCCTGTCATTTCCTTTGTTACACTTTTTGTGCCAACAGATTGTGAGGCACTAAAAATTTTAAGCAAAGTTCTGCAAAATTGCTAATATCTAGCAATAAATATTAATGCTCAACTGTTACATGATAATGAGAGGTGGATATAAAGTTGGCTAACCTTGACAATAAGTGGCAAGTCATTACCTGATATTCACTTTAACAAATATGATCAAGTATGGAAAGAGTAACATGGAGACTTATATTACCATATATAAAAAAGATAGCCAATGGGAAGTTGCTGTATGGCTCAGGAAATTCAAACAGGGGCTCTGTATCAACCTAGAGGGGTGGGATGGGGAGGGAGAGGGGAGGGAGTTTGTGGCTCAGGTGGTAAAGCATCTGTCTACAATGCAGGAGACCCGGGTTTGAGCCCTGGGTTGGGAAGATCCCCTGGAGAAGGAAATGGCAACCCACTCCAGGACTATTGCCTGGAAAATCCCATGGACAGAGGAGCCTGGTAGACTACAGTCCACAGGGTCGCAAAGACTCGGACACAACTGAGTGAATTCACTTTCACTTTCATGGCTGATTCATGTTGAGGTATGACAGAAAAGAGCAAAATTCTGTAAAACAGTTATCCTTCAATAAAGAAAGAAATTAATTAAAATAAAAAAGAATGAACTCTTATTAGTAGGATAGGCATGAAATATAGTTTTACCAGTGATTCTATTATATAGTATTTTCTAAAGGGAAAATCATAAAGGATGACTAAATGAATGGCAGGTGTACTGTATTATATTGTAGTTAATTGGGATGGAGAAGTTGGGGAGACTGAGTTCATACTTTCACATTTACAGGCTCATACACACACAAGTCACTGAAAAACATAAGTACTTCTCATTGTTCTTCAATGGAGAAGGCAATGGCACTCCACTCCAATACTCTTGCCTGGAAAATCCCATGGGTGGAGGGAGCCTACTAGGCTGCAATCCATGGGGTTGCTACAAGTTGGACATGACTGAGCTACTTCACTTTCACATCCTTCTTCAAAGAGGCTTTTCCCTCCTCCTCAGCCTCTTGAAGAATTTGCTTTTAGTGCTAGGAAGCAAAAGTGAAAGTGAAAGTCGCTCAGTCATGTCCAACTCCTGACCCCATGGACTATACAGTCCATGGAATTCTCCAAGCCAGAATACTGGAGTGGGTAGCCTTTTCCTCCTCCAGGGGATCTTCCCAACCCAGGAATTGAAGCCAAGTCTCCTGTATTACAGGCGGATTCTTTACCAGCTGAGCCACAAGGGACGCCCACTAAGAAATACAGTACAGAAATATTAAGTAATTTGCCAAGTCTGAAAGAGATAATAGACTGGATTTGAACTCTAGGCTGAAAAAGTCTAAAGATAAGTTTAGCATCTAGAGCTAGACATCTTAGAATGTGAAGTCAAGTGGGCCTTAGAAAGCATCACTACGAACAAACCTAGTGGAGGTGATGGAATTCCAGTTGAGCTATTTCAAGTCCTGAAAGATGATGCTGTGAAAGTGCTGCACTCAATATGCCAACAAATGTGGAAAACTCAGCAGTGGTCACACAACTGGAAAAGGTCAGTTTTCATTCCCATCCCAAAGAAAGGCAATGCCAAAGAATGCTCAAACTACTGCACAATTGCACTCATCTCACATGCTAGTAAAGTAATGCTCAAAATTCTCCAAGCCAGGCTTCAGCAATACGTAAACCGCGAACTTCCTGATGTTCAAGCTCGTTTTAGAAAAGGCAGAGGAACCAGAGATCAAATTGCCAACATCCACTGGATCATAGAAAAAGCAAGAGAGTTCCAGAAAAACATCTATTTCTGCTTGATTGACTATGCCAAAGCCTTTGACTGTGTGGATCATAATAAACTGTGGAAAATTCTGAAAGAGATGGGAACACCAGACCACCTAACCTGCCTCTTGAGAAATCTGTATGCAGGTCAGGAAGCAACAGTTAGAACTGGACATGGAACAGCAGACTGGTTCCAAATAGGAAAAGGAGTCCGTCAAGGCTGTATCTTGTCACCCTGCTTATTTAACTTATATGCAGAGTACATCATGAGAAACGCTGGGCTGGAAGAAACATAAGCTGGAATCAAGATTGCTGGGAGAAGTATCAGTAACCTCAGATATGCAGATGACACCATCTTTACGGCAGAAAGCAAAGAAGAACTAAAAAGCCTCTTGATGAAAGTGAAAGAGGAGAGTGAAAAAGTTGGCTTAAAGCTCAACATTCAGAAAACAAAGATCATAGCATCCAGTCCCATCACTTCATGGGAAATAGATGGGGAAACAGTGGAAATAGTATCAGACTTTATTTTGGGGGCTCCAAAATCACTGCATATGTTGACTGCAGCCATGAAATTAAAAGACACTTACTCTTTGGAAGAAAAGTTATGACCAACCTAGATAGCATATTCAAAAGCAGAGACATTACTTTGCCGACTAAGGTCCATCTAGTCAAGGCTATGGTTTTTCCAGTAGTCATGTATGGATGTGAGTGTTGGGCTGTGAAGAAGGCTGAGCACCAAAGAATGGATGCTTTTGAACTGTGGTGTTGGAGAAGACTCTTGACAGTCCCTTGGACTGCAAGGAGATTCAACCAGTCCATTCTGAAGGAGATCAGCCCTGGGATTTCTTTGGAAGGAATGATGCTGAAGCTAAAACTCCAGGACTTTGGCCACCTGATGCGAAGAGTTGACTCACTGGGAAAGACCCTGATGCTGGGAGGGATTGGGGGCAGGAGGAGAAGGGGACGACAGAGGATGAGATGGGCTGGATGGCATCACGGACTCGATGGACATGAATCTGAGAGAACTCTGGGAGTGGGTGATGGAAAGGCAGACCTGGCGTGCTACAATTCATGGGGTCACAAAGAGCTGGACACGACTAAGCGACTGAACTGAACTGAACTAGCCATTATACCATCTGCTTCTTCCAGCAGGACAGAGCACCAGTTTTGAAAGGCCCTACAAAATGCTATTATTAAAGCAGCCTGCAGCACCAGCACAAACTTAACAGACCTTCTAGAGACATTAGGCCAGCAATATCTAAGAAAATGAGCAGCTAACTTAAGTGGCCTTTCAGAGACCATCACAGAGAAGCACATAGGGTCTGCAGTATGAACAAGCTACCGAAGATCAAAAATAAGCAAAAACAAAGGCTGGGGATGGGAGGGTTACAACTTCGTTATTCTGTAAGGCAGACTGTTCGTGTGCTGGGGTGCTGTATCTTAAATACTTATTTGGAGAGCACTACATTACTTATAGTTAAGGACATGGGATGTAGAGCATGATAGTTGTTTCATCTGTAAAATCGGGTTCATAATATAATTCTTTAGGGCTGTTAGAAAGATGAAATGAAGGAAAATATGTCAAACTCTTACCACAAAAACTGGAACAAAGTAAGTACTCAGTAAGTGTCATGTCATGCTGTTTTTGTTGTTTTATAGTTGATAATTTTCTTGCCTCTCTTCACAAATTGTCCATGAATCACTTGACTGCAAAGACTCTTTTTTTTGTTTTGTTTTGTTATTTAAAGATTTTTATTTCTCTTGAAAGACAATAGGGAACACATGTACACCCACTGCTGATTCATGTCAATGTATGACAAAAACCACCAGAATATTGTAAAGTAATTAGCCTCCAGCTAAAATAAATAACTTCAAAAACAAAAAAGAAGAAGAAGAAAAACAAACAGAAAAAAAGAAAGACAATAAACTGCAATAGTTGAAAGCAGTCCTGGGAACCGTACTACCTGGATATAATCCTGTCTCTGCCACTTCCTGCCAATGAGATCTTGAACAGGTTATTAATCATTCTATGTCTAGGCTTCTCTATCTATAAAATGAGCTTAAAGATAGGATTAACCTGTTAAATGTGTCAGAAAGATTAGAGCATAAGTTCCATGAGGACATTAATTTTTGTTTGTTTTGTTCAATCATGTAACCCCAGTGCCCAGAACTTAACTGGTATACAATAAGTGCTCCATACAAATATACTGAAAAATTAGACAAAAATCACCTCGAACAGATCCTGTACAGATATATGAAGGTTAGCTCTTATTTACACCTCTACCATTGGAACTTAGCACAGTGCTCTGCACAGGTTAAGCCCTCAAGAAATATTAGCAGAGTAAATGAATGAATGTTGTCCCTCTAGTCAGGGCCAGCCTGCCTTCATGAGAAACTGTGAAATTATTGAAGTTTCACCTTTAACACCATGGCCTCCATCACCAACATCACATACGTACATGTGTAACTAGCTTTGGTAGTCAAGAAGAATTTCTGAGGAACAAACGAAATAGAATGTCAGATATGTAAAAGTTTTCAGATCCATAGTTCAAGCTTTCCATTTGCTGATTTATTCTGTATTCAGTAAAAATTATTTTATTGAGCACCTACTACAGGCTTTATCTTGTGATTAGAAGCCGGGCCTACAATGGTAAGCAAAATATTTATGATCCCTGCCCTCACAGAGTTATAGATCTTATAGCCTCATCATTTTCCTCCTCTGTGGTTCATTTTCCTCTGAAAAAATAGGAGGTTGAATGATCATTAAGGTACTTTCAGCTTGGAAATTAAAATGTAACATGTTGGTTAAAATCCCAGGTTTTCAGATAAGGCTACTTGTATTTGAATTTCATTTCAAGTACTTGAATAGCTGTTTGAACCTGAATCAAGTAAAGGCTCTCTAAGCCTCAGTTTCCTCATCTGCAAAACAGGAATGATCTTGATAATAGGAACTATGTTGCTGTGATGTTTGTTGGATTAAACGAGAATGTATACATTTCATTTTGATGGTTCCTGACACTAAATACTCAACAAATGCTGATGAATATTTTTCAACCTCTGTCAGTCTACAGTGTGCAATCCCTGAGGCCCCATGTGGGAAAATATTCCCTATAAGGCCAGCTGTATTCACAGAGGTCAAATAGGGCCAATCTGCATCTCAGAACTATTTTTCTGATATGTCTTTGGATTTCACTTCTTTTTGATTGTCAGATAAAAAAGTGAAAGCCCTCAGCTCCTGCAATATTTGCTTACCTGTGCCATATTGCTAAGCAGCATCTAGATAGCATCAGATTGCGATAAATCATAAGAAAAATCAGGCAGGAAAAAATGGATAGTAAATGTCTAGGATGTTACTAAAACTTTAGTTAGGGCAATCTGGAAAGGCCTCAATGAGAAGTGCCACCACCACTCAGAACCCCAGTATGTGTCTTTACTCCTTGAGGTTTCCCTATGTGGGATTCTCTTTCTTAAGGTGTCCTGCGAATGACGGTCCTCTTGTACTCACCGCTTTCTGACTGAGGCTGCTGTTCCAATCACAGTATTCTTTGACTTATCACAGCCAGATGCAGCTCCCTGACAAACTTCTGGGAGGGATTTAAAACATCTTCAGCTGCCTTTGGAGACCTCAGAAGGGATTCATTCAGGCCAAATATTTGACCTGTCATCTGAAAATAAGTAAGTGAAAAACTACCATATGCTTAACTCAAGCAGGACACAGGTGCTGTTTCCGGAGCTCAGCCCAGCCCTCTGCACCATTCCCCAAGGCCCGGACTATGAACACAACTTTCTCTGATAGAAACTCACCAGTGAGTTCTTTGCATCAAACTAGCAATTTTCTCAGCAAGATTATAACAGTGGATCCAACAATTATCAGTTGGCTCCCTTATTGGGAATAATTACTGATCAAAAGAATGTAAGCTTTTGTATGCACTCTCCCTTCTCACTTACCCCATCTCAGAACCTTCTAAGCATCCTTCTCCATACACATACACACACACAAATAGACATAGCTACACCTTTTGTCTCAGTACAATCAAGTTTCAGGGATAAGAAAAGTGAAGATGGTGCAAAAAGTTAAGCTTGACATTCATTCTATGAGAAAACACTACAGTAAACTATTAAGACCTCATATTTTTCAAGAAACAAAGAGCCTGAACTTTAAAAAGTAAATGTACTGTGAAAAGAAAAAAACTGGTGAGTGAAAAATAACTATTGGCAAAGTAAATTACTTTTCCCATGGAGTTTTTATGCTGAAATATAACAGTGAGGTAATGTTTCATTGAAAGAAAAAGAGGAAACACCCTAAATATAGTGAGTAAACTGAATTGCAAACTTTGAGGAGAAAAAAAGTCAACCATCAGATACTAACCTCATAACCTCTATACAGTTGCACTCCACCAGAAGCTCAGGGATTTCTACTTTTCCTTAGTAGATTTTTCTCAGTAGATTTTTCTCAATTCTAGAAGTTAACATTTCCCTTCTCTCTACCTCTGGATGTTCTTCAGTATACAAAACCTGAAGATGTCTCCTATTTCTGGACCAGACTATACTTTGAGTCTTCTGACTGCAAGGAAATAGAATGTCACAATTCCAAAAGACAGGGTCTACACACAGTTCCATTCCTCTTTATTCTCTAGGAAATATAAAGCCCAAGTGTATTAGCAATTATTAAATTATTAAATACTATCCCCTCAACTACTATGTATTGATATATTGAAATTTTTCATAATAAAATTCAAGACCCGAACAATTTCCAGGTACTTGTTGCTCTGCTTCCAGCCTTCTACCAACAGGAAGGGATTCTAAGTTGTCTAGATGGTCCTGAACCTCAGGAGTGGCATCATACATTTGATGATTGTAGAGCAGACCAGAGGGGATTTTGCCTGTAGCCCATTAATACAGGGAATACTGCTCAAGTAAAAAAGAAAAAAAGGATCATGTTATTCTGATCCATTAATTACTTTTCCCAGGGCCAATTAGAGTTTCCTTTTACACATAGGGCTTCCCTGGTGGCTCAGACGGCAAAGAATCTGCCTGCAATTTTGGAAACCTGGATTTGATCCCTGCATTGGAAAGATCCTCTGGGGGAGGAAATGGCTACCCACTCCAGTATTCTGGCCTGAAGAATTCTAAGGACAGAGGAGCCTGGCAGGCTACAGTCCATGGGGTCGCAAAGAGTTGGACACAACTGAGCAACTTTCACTTCACTTCACTTCACTTCACTTTTACTCATTTAACTTAGAGAAGAACAAGTATCCTGCTTTATCTATATACATATATATATATATATATATGTATGTATGTATGTATGTGTGTGCATGCACACATGTATGTGTGTGGGCTTAGTTGCTCAGTCATGTCTGACTTTGCAACCCCATGGATGGTAGCCTGTCCATGGGATTCTCCAGGCCAGAATACTGGAGTGGGTTGCCATATCCTCCTCCGGGGGATATTCCCAACCCAGGGTTGGAACTCAGGTGTCTGTCCCACGTTGCAGGTGGATTCTTTACCATCTGAGCCACTAGGGAAGCATGTATATATATATATATATATATATATATATATATATATATATATATATACATATACATATACATACACACACTATATATACATATATATTTCAAAATACTGCAAATCATACTACTTTGCAAGGTGATAGACACCACAAGAGGGATGGTTATTGTGCAGTGTAAATAATCAGAAACACCTGGTACTGAAAAAATTATTTCAAACACATTCTAGTTGCCTGCTTTTTTTCTCCCACATGGCCCTATTTTCTCACAATTATTTTCTCCCCTCCCCATTACCTATTCTGTCGCACCTAACAGAACCTTATACCTCCCCAGCATTTTACAATTATTCTTGCCTGTCTCCAGTCTTTATTACTTATTGATACTAATATCATTATTTTGGGCTACAAAGAGACAATGGGGAATGTATCCAGATTGGATCACTTCTCACCTTTTCCATTGCCATCACCCTGATTCAGGCTACCATTTTCTCTGGCCTGAATTATTGTAATAGCCTCCTAATTCGTCCCTCTGCCTCTGCCTTTGATCTTCTGCAGGCCATCAGTCAGTGATACTATTAAATTTGGAGTCAGATTACCGCTCTGCTCAAACCTGAAGATGTCTCATATCTCTGGACCAGATACAAATGTGGCTAATAATTCAGTTTTCTTAGGTCTTTATTCAAAAGTTACCTTCTCCGTGAGATTTTCTCTGGCTGTCCCAACCAAAGTTTCAGAAACACCTAAGGCTATCTCATTTCCCTGAATGATTATTTTCCTCTCCTTGGCATTTATCACAATCTGACATAACATATTATACTATCTATCTTATTTATTGTCTGTATTCTTCACAGAACGTAAACTTTGTGAGGGTAGAGATTTTTGTGTATGTTGTTCATTAGTATATTCCTAGCACCTAACCAGGAGATGGTGAGGGGCAGGGAAGCCTGGCATGCTGCAGTCCATGGCATCGCAAAGAGTCTGACATGACTAGGTGACTGAACAATAGCAACAGGCGCCTAACAGACAACCTATCATGTAGTAAGTGCTCAATTAGTATTTGTTGGATAAACGAATGAATCAGAAACCACAATAGCTACATGTGTATGTCTTTGTGGGCGTGTGTTGATGGTGGTAGGGCTATTGGTCGAAGGATAAGGTAGGAAATAATATTATATGATCATATTCCTCTAATCAGACCATTATAAATTCTCCCATTTGCCAATTCTTTTTGCTCATTTTTGCCCTTTAACCCTCAATCAAATAATAAAATTTGTCAAGTTTTCTTTTTAGTATCATTGCCACTGTCCTAATTCAAGTCCTGAAACCTCACACCTAAATTATAGCAAGTCTTCCACTTATTTTCTTCAATGTTCCTGGCACTGTCAAGCCATTCTTCAGAGGAGCCTGGAACTCAGCAAGCACTCAGAAGCGATACTTTCTGAAACTGCTCAAAGATTAGGCTATGTGCAATGGGCCAGGGTCGTAAAGGTAGAAATATCGTATATGAGGCTCAGAAAGAAGGAGGGTAGACACAGCTAGATTTCTTGTGATGTTCAGAGATGGACTAATCCTTGAAGAAGGAAGAAAGACAGAGACAAGCTGAAGAGGAAAATAACTAGCTCAATTTCTCAGACACAATAGTAAGCACAAAAATGAGAAGAATTGAGAAAGAGAATGTAGGGGGGGAAAAAAAGAACTGTACAGCTAGCTCTAAGATTCAAGCTTCAGCATTCTCAAAATTTGCAAGGTGTGTAGGTGGCATCATCTAATAATTCAAGCTAAAGTGCTATGAAACAAGGGTGTCTCTTTCTTCCTCTGAGTTGTGTTCTTTTAAAAGATTCATTTTGTAAAGTTGGGTTGGAGACTGAATTTATGTAAAATTGTGTTTTACTTGTCACATACACATATGTACTTATTTGCATACATACATGTGACATATACATTGATAAAGGAAAGAGAGAAAGAATTTGTTCTGTGACTTTTTTCTCTCTCTGGTGATTGTGAAAAGTATTTTCTAGCTCATTGCATGCTAATCGAGGTTAGATAAATATTTCAGTTGTATTAATACTTCAAGGGGAAGAAATATAGAAAATAAGGAGTATGACATACAAAGGAGACACTGATGTGGAGCTTCTCAAGACCTGGGCCTATGAGTAAGACACTGTATGATGCTGAAATGTCTCTAGTTACAGTGCTTACTACTCAGGATTGGGGGTGAGTTCCTCTGCATGTGAAAACTGGAGGAATCTTTCTGTGGGGAATGTACAAGGTCCTCGGAATTGTAAACAAAAGTATTTGTATACACACTACAACAGTAAAGTTTAGTAGTGGCAACAGGGATCCTCCAGCCTATGCATGCATGCTGAGTCCACTTCAGTTGTGCCTGAGTGTGAAACCCCATGGACTGTAGCCCGCCAGGTTCCTCTGTCCATGGGATTCTCTAGACAAGAAGATGGGAGTGGGTTGCTATGCTCTTCTCCAGGTAATCTTCCTGAAACAGGGATCAAACCCACATCTCTTATGCCTCTTACATTGGAAGGTGGGTTCTTTACCACTCATCCCACCTAGGAAGCCCATCATCCAACCTACAAAACCTAAAATACATACTATGTGTTCCTATACAGAAAAAGTTTGCTGATCATTGGCATGCAGAGTTGAATGGAAAATCTCAGACTACATTGCAGGTAACAAAGATTAAGTGTTTGTGAAATGTTTGTTTCAGTTATGTGTGTGTGTGTGTGTGTGTGTGTGTGTGTGTGTGTGTGTATGATACTAAGTTATGTGCACCTTGTACATTCCCCACACAAAGATTCCTCCAGTTTTCACATGCAGTTATCATGCAAAATGCATTTCTTACTATGGGGAGCAATCCCCCAAATTGAAAGGTACTCTTGTAGTCCATGGTAAGGAATTTGAACTTCACCTTAAGAGAAACTATTGACAGATTTTAAGCAGAGTTGTGATTTAACCAGCATTGTGTTTTAACAAGATCTTTTCTGGCTACAATGTGAAGAATGTGCAAAACAGAGGCAAGCTGGATGAGAGGAGGAAAATTAGGAGACTATTTCAGTCATCCAAATGAGGGATGCTGTGGCCTGGATCACAGTGGTGGCAGAGTAAAGCTTATCAGATATTTGAGGGAAAGCCCCTCTCTATTAATTTGGGAATATAAAATGCCTCTGTCTTGGTCTATGACATGCTATATTTTTCTGCTAAAAGAAAAAAAAATGCTAGAATAGAATTGGCAAAACACCTCAGTGCTTACTTAGCATTGCCTGTAACTCAATTCTGACATCCAAAACCCTAAAGAACTATATCCCAGACTGAGAAAGTTCTGGACCACTAAGGAAAACTGGACAATATCTTTTCAATAATAATAATTTTTAAACGGGTTGGTCTGTAAATTCTTTACCTCAAGGCTTCCTTTAGGGGAACCTGGTATATTCATCACCAAAACCTTCATTCATGTAATTGGGATCATTCCTCTCCACCCTTACCATTTTTCTTTGACCACACTTCCTAGTTTAGCTCTGTGTTAGGGCCTTTGCTGACTTTGAAGGGCCAGATAAAGGACCTGTGAGGGCCCATCAACACCTCTTTGTGACCTCACTTGAACAATGAAGCAGGCATGGTAAGTAATTCCTAGGCCTCTGATGGCCAAGTCCTCAAAACTGATTCAGCCACTTTTCTCAGCTGGTTTTTTTTTTTTTTTTTTTTTTTGACTCCTTGATATCTTTCCTTGCATAGTCTGGGTTTCAATTTCTCTTTCACATATGTCTCCCCTCCACACTCCCAACAACCACCCTGCTTTAGCCTTCAACCTCTCACCCTCAACCAACGTTTTGGATCTAAAAAACTCACCAAGGTCTGTTGTAGACATATTTTCGTATTAATTCCAGCTGTGCTGACCTGTAACACACATGAACACATCTTTCACAGATTGCTTGAAACCTAGAGGGACAGATGAATATAGGGTTCAGTTCAGTTCAGTCGCTCAGTCGTGTGTGTCCGACTCTTGGCGAACCCATGAATCACAGCATGCCAGGCCTCCCTGTCCATCACCATCTCCCGGAGTTCACCCAAACTCATGTCCATCAAGTCGGTGATACCATCCAGCCATCTCATCCTCTGTCGTCCCCTTCTCCTCCTGCCCTCAATCCCTCCCAGCATCAGGGTCTTTTCCAATGAGTCAACTCTTCATATGAAGTGGCCAAAGCATTGGAATTTCAGCTTCAGCATCAGTCCCTCCAATGAACACACAGGACTGATCTCCTTTAGGATGGACTGGTTGGATCTCCTTGCAGTCCAGGGGACTCTCAAGAGTCTTCTCCAACACCACAGTTCAAAAGCATCCATTCTTCGGCACTCAGCTTTCTCCACAGTCCAACTCTCACATCCATACATGACCACTGGAAAAACCATAGCCTTGACTAGACAGAACTTTGTTGGCAAAGTAATATCTCTGTTTTTCAATATACTATCTAGGTTGATCATAACTTTCCTTCCAAGGAGTAAGCTTTTGATTTCATGGCTACAATCACCATCTCCAGTGATTGTGGAGCCCCCCAAAATAAAGTCTGACACTGTTTCCACTGTTTCCCCATCTATTTCCCATACAGTGATGGGACCAGATGCCATGATCTTCGTTTTCTGAATGTTGAGCTTTAAGCCAACTTTTTCACTCTCCTCTTTCACTTTCATCAAGAGGCTTTTAGTTCCTCTTCACTTTCTGCCATAAGGGTGGTGTCATCTGCATATCTGAGGTTACTGATATTTCTCCCAGCAATCTTGATTCAGCTTATGCTTCTTCCAGCCCATCGTTTCTCATTATATACTCTGCATATAAGTTAAATAAGCAGGGTGACAATATACAGCCTTGACGTACTCCTTTTCCTATTTGGAACTAGTCTGTTGTTCCATTTACCAGACCTTTATTTTAAGGACTATTGACTAGCTAGAGTGCACAAACCCTAAAAGGAGCCATAGTTCTGTCATGCATGAGTGATGTAACTTTAAAGGCAGGCCCAGTGTATAGAAGGAGTAGGGGGTTGCCTGTGAGGCTAATCGAAATTCCCCTGACTTGGAAATCCCACTGCTGCTACCACTTCTTTGGACCATGACACTGAGTTCACAAAGATGTCAGTTTGAATGTATGTTTTTAGATGGATAAATGCCTTAAGACATTAGCATCAATTGTTAATACTCCAGTAAGGAAGAACTTAACAGGTTAATTTCGTGTTCCTTAAGAGTAGTTGAGAAGAATAATAATGTCTAAGTAGGTAGATGTGGTTTTGAATTGCAGCTCTGCTACTTAATAGGACCTGGAGCAAGCCTCCTAACCCTCTAAGCCTCAATTTACTTATGTATAAAATGGAGATAGCATCATCTACCACACAAAGTTAATGTGATTATAAAATTAGATAATGTTTGCAAAAATGCCTGGCACATGGTAGGTTTCAATAAAAGTGTGACTCCCTTAAACCCTAGCAGAGAAAAACCCTAGAAGGGGTAAGATTCAGCTAAGTTTTAGAGATAAAGTGGAATGGGAAGTAGGAAGGCCCTTACAAGAGAGAAAAGAGTTATGGCTGGGAAGAGGGGACATACTGGAAAGCCTAGACAGCTAAAAGAAATTAAGGCTCTGGGAATCTGTGCAAAGTCAAGACACAAAATCACAAGGAAAAGGAGAGTAGGGAAGTGTTGGGACCATTAGCCCAGCTCCCTCCTCACTTCCTGGCAGAAACAGCAGGGTTTCCTAACAGGGCCCAGTAGACTTCCTGCCGTGCACTGATTCTTGGGAGTAGGGTGGAGTTACAGCCAGTGATCCAGGAATCGCATGTAATGGAGGGAATCTTGTGTCAAGTTCTGCCTATCCTCCTTTTCCACAAAAAAAGGTACAGAGATGCAGTGTCAGACATGTGCAACTAGGTCATTTGTCAACATGAAGGTTAAGAAGCAAAAATTCTAAGATAACACCTCTTTGCTCCCATCCTGGAGAATTTTGTTTTGGGGGTTAAGGGTCCAGTCCCTTCACAAGCTTTGGCAGTGTATCCAAGATGCTCCTCTGTCAGGCATATCTCTAACCCCAAACCAAAATAATCAAAATGGTTAGTCCTTATTTGTTCCTGGAGCAGCTGTCACCTCCTATCAGAAACTATCCTCTTAGGCATCAATTCCCATCATGGTTTCTTGACAGCCATACACAGCAAATCAGTGACATATTTGATGTAAGTCACGAGCACTTTGTTAACCAAAATGAAGGGGATTATTTTAATGATTTGTTTTGTTATGCTTTATAAATTTCAATAGCCTTGATGTTATGCCTCTAACTTGGTCACTCTCCAACATTAGGTAGTGATCCATGACTTTGGATATACGTATGCTGCATATGTGAATGCCCTTCATTACATGACCATTTATTTTCTCTTGCTCACTCTTCTTTCAAAGCAGGAGTTTCTATTTCTTGTTCAGTGTTAGTCACTCAGTCATGGACTAGAGTAGATAGACATTCTGTTCTGTTTTCCAGGGGATCTTCCGGACCCAGGGATTGAACCCTGGTCTTCTGCATTGTAGGCAGATTCTTTACCATCTGAGCCACCAGGGAAACCCAAAAAAAACAAAAGGTAGGTGGAAGAGGTTTGAAAAATGTTTCTTTGCTCTCTTGGTATGGACCAACTCAGAAGCACTCATGTGTGCATGCATGCAAAGTTGTTTCACTCATGTATGACTCTTTGTGTCCCCATGGACTGTAACCCACTAAGCTCCTCTGTCCATGGGGTTCTCCAAGCAAGAATACTGGAGTGGGTTGTCATGCCCTCCTCCAGGGGATCTTCAGGACCCAGGGATCAAGCTCACGTCTCTGGCATCTCCTGCATTGGCAGATGGGTTCTTCACCACTAGCACCACCTGGGATACACTCATAATGGCCTGAAAGTGAAAGAAAATTAAAGTCAAAGTCGCTCAGTCATGTCTGATTCTTTGCGACCCCAGGACTATACAGTCCATGGAATTCTCCAGGCCAGAATACTGGAGTGGGTACCCCTTCCTGTCTCTAGGGTATCTTCCCAACCCAGGGATCGAACCCAGGTCTCTCACATTGCAGGTGGATTCTTTACCAGCTAAGCCACCAGGGAAGCCCAAGAATACTGGAGTGGGTAGCCTATCCCTTCTCCAGCAGATCTTCCCAACCCAGGGATTGAACCATGGTCTCCTGCACTGCAGGCGGATTCTTTACCAACTGAGCTACTAGGGAAGCCCTACTAAGACTTAATGGCCTCCGAGCAAGTGACAATACACTTTTGTGAGCATCTGTGAGTCTGTGTGAACATCTGTACATATATGAAACAGTTCATGTGACCTGTGTGTCCCCGCACGTCTGTGTTTACATTGTGAGGTAACATCTGCTAAACTACAGCAACAAATAGCTGGCTATTGCTGCAGCTTTAGGGCTAACGTGGTGGGGAATAAGATGCAATCTCCATTTAATACAGGTTAGTAGAGATAACAGGAAGATAGAGATCCAGGGAATCAGTGGATTTCCTGGAGGTCAATTTTTTTAATTGTCGAGACGGTAGGTCATGCTAAAGCAATTTAGCCTTTAACCACTAAAGGCACTACTTAGAAATGGTCTGCCATGCTCCTTTTTTTCCCTCTTGCTCTTGATTTTTTTTTCCTGCCAGTTGCAGCTAGAATGAATGCTTACAGCCCAAGTGCTAATTCTCAGAGAATAATAGTTTGGATAAAGAAAGCTTGTCAGGGCTTTCACTGCAGTCTCGTTATGTGTGAAGTCAGAGTCTCTCCTGTTGCTTTGCTTTCAAACCTGAAGGCATCAAAGGAGCAGCTAGATCATCTTTGTTTTAAACTCTCTTTTCCCCTGCTGTCAGCCTCTACTATTGCTCACCTTTTTTAAAATTAATTCTTCAGAGAAGTCCCACTGTGAAGTTGGCCTGAAATGGTTTATTCTAAAGAATGGTTTTAGCGCTCTTGTATAAGGTACCTCCCAGGAAAGTACCTCTCTGGATGTGAGTGGGTCTCCCTCATCAGTAAAAGGTATTGACTGGGATGGGAAGGACAGGAGGTACTGAGGAAATGACTGGAGCCTGGCTGATGGAAGAATCCCCTCTTAGTTGGAGAGCTGGTGATTGTATGCAATGAAAAAGACAAGAGAAATCCTTTGGGTCCTCATGGACCTCACAGTCACTCCCAACACCACCCCCCACCCCCAGCCAACCAACACCCTCCAAGACACAATTCACCAATAATTTTTCCATAATAGCCTTTAATACTAAAATGCATTAAATTTTTGAAGCAGAGAAAACACATTTAAGGGGAAAACAGAGAACCACCAGATAAAAGGAAACAATGTGGCAGATAACACCATTTAAAACATAACTGTAATAATTTAATAAAGCTGCTTTATCATCTTCATAAAATAGAGTGGTGATTCTTGTCTTTTTCTTTCTATAATGATTCAATCACTGTGAAAATGTACATAACATACAGATCAGCATATACAACAATTTCACCTTCATATAGTCAGCAACAGAGACTGCTTAATGAAACATACTGTACTTCCATCCCTCTAAATTTCCACCCTGGTTTGACAGGTAAACAGTAATAGTGTCATCAGGCTCATTCCCCTCACTAGAGGAGCGAAGGCGTAAGCCTTTGCAACTAATACCTTAGCATTCAAATAGCACAAGAAGGTATTTGTTGCTGAATTTCTAGCTCAAGCTAGTCTGGCTCTTGGTCATCAAAGTCTGCATTCTAGCCTTCCTCAGCTGAACGCCAGCCAGTGCCAGTAAAAATCTACTTAACCAGTGCTGTAATGGTGTTAGCTGGTTTGTTTGCTAAGGTTGACAGCAACTTTCAGTTAGTAACAAGGTCATTTTTAATTGCCAATACAGCTGGAGCAACAATCAGCATCATCAGTTTTCCCTAATGACCTACAATGCTTTCCAATCAAGATCAGGTTTTCGTGCGTTGTTCTTTACCAAGAGCACCTTACAATATATATTTCAGACAAGGTGGTTGATTTTCTTTGTTTTTACAAAAAGCAATATGAGTTCTATTGGAAATTAATTCACTTTTACACAACATGTGACCCACAGGCCAATTCCAGCTTCACAAGAAAATAAAGAGAGCTGCAACAACTTCATTAGGACAATGTGTTTTGCTCTGGAATATTTCATTATCAATATAAAGCCACCCAGTCCCAGCCCCACCCCCACACATCCCCTTTGAATATTACTTTGTTACATACTTAAACTAAAGAACAATATCTCAATACACTTTAGTGTCAGCAGATACAATTTGACTCATGAAATGACATCCTTAAATGTAATTTTACTGAGAAGGCAAACACTAGGACTGTATACAATGGACTTTTTAAGCTCATTTATGCCAGTTTTTCAAAGTCAGTTAGGGTCTTATTACCCTGGATAAAGAGCCAAGTGAACCAGACTTGTCAGGATGCTCTGGGACCATTCAACATCAAAATGATCCTCATAGAGTGAACTGGAATTCCAGCCAGAACTTCTATTATGTACAGTAATGATCCTTTTCCCACACTGGATGCCCAGTCAAGCTATCCTTACACACTTGTGTCTCCCAAACTGCCCTTTGTCCTTGATGCTTAAAGTGGACCACTTTTGTTTTGCTTGTTAATATAATAAAGCAATATGAAAAGTTCAACTGAATTCCCTTCAATCAGGTATATGTTGAAGTAACACTATTGGGATGACACTGGATGGCTCATTTTCAGAGTTCTAAGTTGTATTCCTCTAATATTTTTGAGGAGTGATCAATGGGTCACCAACTTATCAGTCTAAATGGACAACTTAGGTGCAATTAGCTCTACTAGGCAGGTTTACACTGGAGCAATGATACTCAAAATGTGAACCCTGGACCAGATGCATCAGCATCACTTGGGAATTTTTAAATCAGCAAAGACTCAGGCCTCACTCCAGACCTACTGAGCCAGAAACTCTAAGTGCAGGGCCCATCAACCTGTGCTTTATCAAGTCCTCAACCTTTAGTGGGCATTTGATCCATGTAAACTGCTAGGTCTTACCCCCAGAGGTTCTGCTTCAGTTGATCTTTGTGAGGACAGAGAATTACCATTCCTAACAAGTTCCCAAGTGATGTTAGTACTGCTGGTCCAAGGACTACACCTTGAAACCACTGCCTTTCAGGAAGTGCGGGGTCCCTTGGCCCATTACCTATTTGGGCAATAAAGTGGGCCATAATTTACTCTACTGGCTTTAAGAGAATCCAAGGGATGGTAAGTTTCTTTCTGAATGGGTTCATAGATTAGTCACTATAGAGAAAAGAAAAAGAGACTCCACACAGCACAGCTCCCTTCTTCCTATTTCTTGTATGTATATACCATGTTCCCATATTTGGGGAGAAGCAATTGATCAATGCAAACTAACCTGTTTATATTGCATGAAACCATTCACTTGCTCAGGGACATACCCAAAGCAGTTAGTAGTAGAGCATGTCATACCTCAATATGTCACACTTAAACACACCTAAAATGTCAGTTCCTCCCCGAAAGGGACATCAGAATAAGTGGAATAGAACTCCCTAAGATTTAGAAACTGAAATTGATCCCTCATATCTAAGTGTGTAACATATTTAGAAAGGAAAAGAAAGGAGAATATTTGGCCCTCTGGCCTTTGTGGCTTTTCATCAGACATGTTGGAAAGGAGAGAAAAACATGAACCAAAAGGGAAAGTTAGGATCCTTGCACAAAATTTCTTTTTGCAGGCACAGTCTGACTATAAAACCAGCATACAAAGCCCTCCTAGGATGCACTTGTGCTTCTGGGAGGATGTATACATCAGACAACTATAGAGGGGGAAAAAAAGATATTTTCTTAATGAGGGAAATTCTCTGAACATACTCAGTAAAGGATTTGGAAGCCAAAAAATATCTGACTGCCCATTGCGAACAAAGTATTTTGAGAAGGAAAAAGGATTGGTCTATTGCTTGAAACTGAATTCTGGAAAAAAAAAAATGGGGCGGGGGGGTGAACACAAGAGAGAAGCAGAATCAATGTCACTGCTACATTAACCATTTTCAATTTGGCTGGTAAGAGACATGGCAGCCAGTGGCCACATAACATTGAATGTTCCCACTTGCAACAATCTTTTCAGCTCCCTCATCCCCACTGAGCACATAAGAAATACACCTGTACAAAAGCTGTCAAATCTGACTGGAAAGTGAGGTGGTAGCTAACAGTATAGCTAATATCTGGATGGATCAGCGGAGGAACAGTCTAAATTCTACAGGCAGCCATCATAAATTAAATTGAAAAAAAGGTTAATTTTTAACATGCTAAATAAACTATTCACTTGCAAACATAAATAAATACTTAATTCAAAATCTACTACTAAAATGAAATGAGTTAAAGGGGAAAAAGTGAGAGAATTAAATGAGCCAAAATGAAGATGCTATGATAATTGATTTCTAATTGTGTCAGTTTCAGGGGAAATTTGCAGTCACACCAATATTCTGTATGAGGTAGTATTCAGCACTGAATAAGAAATAAGGATGAATTTTTAGCTTCATTTATAACTTCTTTTTCAGAAATATTCTCCCCTACTAACCCCATTCCCACTGCCTTACCACGCCCCCTCCCTCAAACCCTCCTTTCCACAAAAGAAAATGTTCCCACTTAATGTATAAAGCAGAAACTCGGGCAAAAATAACTAAAACATTTAAAAGAGTGGACTTATCTACCTAACTTAAGAAAATAAATCATCTTTTGCATTCTTAATACTCTAAGCCTTTTTCTTTGTGTATTCTTGAATTTCAAAAAATGAAACAAATGAGAACATAGCCACAAAACTTGTTTCTCTAGAAACAACTCTTTTAAGACCAAGACAAAGCAAAGGTGACATGTTTGTTTTTAAATTATGAACTCTTAGGCTGCAAGAATGCTATGTCAGCTAGTGAATATTAATAGACAGTTAATAAACAGGGGAGTTTGAGGAATGTTAAACAAACAGAAAAAAAAATGTGTGTAACAAACTTGTTAATAAAAATGGTGTGTTCCTAGCCTACAGCAGAGTTGGCTAAATCTAAAGGATTTTTATTTTAATAGTTTCCTGTTCACATTTTTAATTTAAAAAATGTATCACTCATAAATACGAGTTCAAGTGTCCAAGTGTCTCCATTCAGAAGGCACGATAATTGGATTAGGGATGCTGTTACCTGTTCTGTTACCTGTCTTTTCCTAAACATACACTTTGTACTGCTTACTCTGTTTCTATTTATACTCCTATGATACAGAGCCACATGGAGTTCTCAATTCCAGTTCATGATGTGCTTTGCAGTCTAATTTCTAATCATGTTTGGGAAGCACTGAATCAGGAAGTATGTGTCTGAAAGGATGTTAATTTAGAATTCAAAATTGATTCAGTCTTTTTGAGTTTTAGATGATTGGAGATAGGGAATTTCTAAGCCTGGAAACTGATAACTTCAGGAGCAACTTTCCTGTTCAGGGCCTGAAAATTAGAAAAATTGATCTCATAAAATTTTCAGCACAATATTTCTGACAACTGCAAATTAGATAGCAGAATATCCAAAAATGACTTTCTGTAATGATCTATCATGGATCTGGGCAGAAGCCTGAAAGTCAGGAAAAATACTCTGCAATGTGGTGAGCAACCATTCTGTGGGTATCCTATGTGAATGAGTACCCTCCAAGTACTCAGCCTATATATGTGGCATTACTCATTCACTTGCCATCTCAGTTGTTTGCACTTTGTTTTTGTCTGTAGTTTTTTTTTTTTTTTAAGAAAAAAACACCAATTTCTATAAGCCTTTTGCCATCACCACACACGTAGCAATTTGCAATATCAAATACGACAATAGCACAGCTAGCAAAAGGGTTCTTTAAAGCAGGGGTGTCCACAGCAAAATAGCGGCATTGGAAAGTACTCGAGCTTCAGAAACAACCATTTTGGGACTCAATTTCACATCACTGAATCAATGAATAGTACACAATAAATGACCATTAACTTGTCTACACTACAAAACAGTGGCAAACTTATTAAAGGTGTCCAGAACCTTTTTTTTTTTTTTGCTTTTTTTTAATGTAATCCTCCACAAACAATGGTAATTTTTATTATAATTTTGACATAGAAAAATATATAAATTCAAACACTTAATACATAATACTTTTCACAACTGAATTTGTCTCTGTTTCCCCAACATCAAGGCCTCATGAACGACTCAAGCCAAAGCTAATTTGCTCCAACGGAACACCCCTGCTGCCTGTTGAAACGAGAGGGATTGTCACAGATTGATAGTCATTTATAAACAATACATTTAGGGAAAGCTCTGAAATACAGCCACTCAAGAACCAACCAGTGGTGAGCAATTACAAGGATCAGCTACTGCTCTTAGCTAGCCAGCATGGTTTCTCTCTTTCTTCTTCCCCAGAACGGATTTAGAGAATGATATCCTTCAGACGCTTCACACCGGGAGACTCTTTGTCTCGACCTTCCTTCAGAATGGGGTTGACCTCATGCACGACTTTCTCGCCATCAGCTCCACGGGGCTCAGCTTCAGAGGGACGAGAAGGACCACTGTTGACATACTGCTCCAGATCACGGGCAGGGGGTGCCAGGGCAACAGTGTAAGACACGGAAGGCTTGGTAGGCAGAGAGCTCTTGAGGTGCAGAGGGGAAGTGACAGGGCTAATAGCCTCACAGCCATTGCCCGCCTCCCGGATAGCGCTGTTGACCTTGGGGCTGCAGGTGGTGACATCAACAGTCCTTCTCCCTTTCAGGGCGGGCCTCTCCTCAGCTGGGTGGTTGCTGACATCCTTGCCAAAGGTTGCGAAAGTCCGCTTGGTGGGGCCGCAGTCGTCATAAGCTTCAACATCAGCAGCAGTGGCCTCAATGGACAGCGTGATGATGTTCCTCACATGCTCAGGGGACTTGGAGCAGGTGGGCATGGGGTTCCAGGGCATCCAGCACCGGTCAGAGTGGCCAAGAATCCGGCATTCTTCCCTGCAATGAAATCCTTCATTCTGATCTGTTTGGAGAAAATTAAAAATGTCAATTTCATCAGCTTTCCCAGGAATCATCGTTACTTCCCAGTGCTCAGGTTTCTTAGGTACCCAGAGGTCCTTCGGGGAAATGACACTTTTAGATAGTCCTTTATTGCCTTTTGGGACAAGTGTGAAAAACTGGATTTTTAAAAAGCTGTAGATCTCCCCCTAAACACTTTCCCCACCTTTTTTATGATTATTTTTGTTGCTGCTTCCACTGCTGACAAAACTAAAAACCTAAAGGGAAACACACTATGATGAAAAATTTTATTTTTAAAAAGTTTATCTGATGGTAAAGGTGCTGAGACTCACCATTTTATCAACAATTCCTGCTAAAAATCAACTGTGTTTGAAACAGGTTCTAGCAGATATACTGAGAAGTCTTGGCCATGTTTTTGAGTAATAGCACTGTCAACCACATTCCTACCCTACTTGTCAATGATATTCAATGTTTAATTTTAGATTAGTAACATACTCTTTGAAAACCCAATCACATCACTTCTTTTTGGCCACCAGTCTCACCAGCCAATCTCACTAAACCCTTTACATGACTTCGACTTCCCCTGAGAAAGAATATACCAAGATCTCTTCCTTCAATCTGATCAGAAGCTACACCTTGCCTTATGTACACATCCCTCATAGGTTGAACATCATTTAATTATATTCAGCTAGCCATTCCTTATCTTTCTTATCTGCAATTTCATTTGGGTCATATTTCTTAACATAATTTCTTCATGGATTACTTTAACCCTATCATAGATGATCTTAGCACACAGAATTCATAATTAATGGTAAGACATGTTTTTCTCATTTTATCCCAGGTTCATTTAGAGTTAAGGTTTTAATTTGGGTCTCAGAAAAGCTTTCTATATGGGCTTCACTAAAGTACGGACTCAGGGTTAACTTCTACCTGTCCACTGGAAAACTGTTAATGTCTGGTTTAGAGCTCTAGTTTTTCAGATCAATGTATATTTATGTTACATTCTTGCATGAGGATGACCTAGTGAAATTTTTCATATTACATTGCACAATGCATCAAAGTATGAGAAGCTTAACATTTATAGATATCCTTGGGGTAGGACTGGAGGAGGTAGGGAGACAAGAAGAGATTGCAAAGACAAAAATATATACATCAAAAAAGTTGGAAATATGTGCTATGAGTGCTTTTTTTTTGCAGGAAGAAGTCTGCAATTCAGGGACTTGCCTGATATTAGTCTATATATAATACACCTTCCTTATACAATTGTATTTCTATTTTTAGTATTTTTCTTGAGTTTTTAGAGTAAATGATACAACAAGAGATAATTCTCTGCCTTATTTACCGAAAGTTATTTTGGTAAAGGGGTACTTGGGAGGAGGCTCAAGAAATAATGGTTGAAATGAGTGTATATTTCATCATTTGGAGAAAAAGTGATAGAAGCAGCTAAATGTCAAGGCTTAATCCAGGCTGAGTTCAGATTTCAACATGACTCTGGAAATGGCTTTTGACCTAAATTACAGAAAAAACATCCAAAGATAAGACCTCCTTCAGTATACCTGGACACAATTTGCTGACTTATCTTTATGATGGCCAGTTTAAGCCCCCCTTTCAATGCTGGAGAATGAAACTCTCCAAATATTGCAGAGTTGGAACCAAATAACAAATGAGCATTATCACCAAGGAGATAAGTGCCTTCTTCATACATAGGACAAAGCTCCTGCAAACTCCAGCACACTTCCATGTCAGAAATGACTGGCCACCTCTGAAACACAAGGGTTTGTCAAAGCCGTTTCTCTGCCTATTCCCTGTAAACTTTCATTGCTGCCACCTGATGACTTGTGTGCACCAGGATCCAGAGACCCCACAGACACTGAGACAGAACGGTGTGTGAGTGTCTTCTGTGGAGGTATGGGTCAGCAGTGGACTGCTGCAGGGGCAGGGGCTCTGGTGCAGCAGACCTGGGTATGGCATAAGCCTCCTGGAGTATATCACCATTAACCCCACCACCTAGTCACCAGAACTCTCCATCAGAGGGCAGACAGACTGAAAACAACAGTCACAGAAAACTAACCAATCTGATCACACAGACCACAGCCTTGTCTAACTCAATGAAACTATGAGTCATGCCGTGCAGGGCCACCCAAGATGGATGGGTCATAGTGGAGAGTTCTGACAAAATGTGGTCCACTGGAGAAGGAGATGGCAAACCACTTCAGTATTCTTGCCTTGAGAACCCCATGAACAGTATGAAAAGGCAAAAGATAGGACACTGAGAGATGAACTCCCCAGGTAAGTAGGTGCCAAGTATGCTACTGGAGATCAGTGGAGAAATAACTCCAGAAAGAAAGAAGAGATGGAGCCAAAGCAAAACAACCCAGAGTTGTGCATGTGACTGGTGATGAAAGTCCAATGCTGTAAAGAGCAATACTGCATAGGAACCTGGAACGTTAGGTCCATGAATCAAGGCAAATCGGAGGTATCAAACAGGAGATGGCAAGAGTAAACATTGACATTTTAGGAATCAGCGAACTGAAATGGACTAGAATGGGTGAATTTAACTCAGATGACCATTAAATCTACTATCGTGGGCAAGAAGCCCTTAGAAGAAATGGCATAGCCATCATAGTCAACAAGAGTTGGAAATGCAGTACTTGGATACAATCTCGAAAATGAAAGAATGAACTCTGTATCAAAGGCAAACCATTCAATATCATGCTCATTCATGTCTATGCCCTGACCAGTAATGCTGAAGAAGCTGAAATTGAACAGTTCTATGAAGACTCACAAGCCTTCTAGAACTAACACTCCCCAAAAAGATGTCCTTTTCATTATAGGGGACTGGAATGCAAAAGTAGGAAGTCAAGAAATACCTGGAGTTAACAGGCAAATTTGGCCTTGGAGTACAGAATGAAGCAGGGCGAAGGTTAACAGAGTCTTGCCAAGAGAATGCACTGATCATAGCAAACACCTTCTTCCAATAACACAAGAGAAGACTCTACACATGGACATCACCAGATGGTCAATACCAAAATCGGATTGATTATATTCTCTGCAGCCAAAGATGGAGAAATTCTATACAGTCAGCAAAAACAAGACTGGGAGCTGACTATGGCACAGACCATGAACTCCTTATTGCCAAGTTCAGACTTACATTGAAGAAAGTATGGAAACTCACTAGACCATTCAGGTATGCCCTAAATCAAATTCCTTATGATTATACAGTGGAAGTGAGAAATAGATTCAAGGGATTAGATCCGATAGACAGAGTGCCTGAAGAACTATGGATGGAGGTTCATTGCATTGTGCAGGAGGCAGGGATCAAGATCATCCTCAAGGAATAGAAATGCAAAAGGAAAAATGGCTGTCTGATGAGACCTTACAAATAGCTGTGAATAGAAGAGAAGTGAAAGGCAAAGGAGAAAAGGAAAGATACGCCCATTTGAAAGCAGGGTTCCAAAGAATAGCAAGGAGAGATAAGAAAGCCTACTTCAGTGATCAATGCAAAGAAATAGAGGAAAAGAACAGAATGGGAAAGACTAGAGATCTCTTCAAAAAATTAGAGATACCAAGGGAACATTTCATGCAAAGACTGGCACAATAAAGGACAGAAATGGTACAGACATAAGAGAAGCAGAAGATATTAAGAGGTGGCAAGAATACACAGAAGAACTGTACAAAAAGATCTTCACCCCCAGGTAATCACAATGGTGTGATCACTCACATAGAGTCAGACATCCTGGAATGTGAAGTCAAGTGGGCCTTAGGAAGTATTACTATGAACAAAGCTAGTGGAGGTGATAGATTCCAGTTGAGCTATTTCAAATCCTAAAAGATGATGCTGTCAAAGTGCTGCACTCAATATGCCAGCAAATCTGGAAAACTCAGCAGTGGCCACAGGACTGGAAAAGGTCAGTTTTCGTTCCAGTCACAGAGAGGCCATGCCAAAGAATGCTCAAACTACCGCACAATTGCACTCATTCACACGCTAGTAATGTAATGCTCAAAATTCTCCAAGCCAGGCTTCAACAGTACATGAGCCATGAACTTCCTAATGTTAAAGCTGGATTTAGAAAAGGCAGAGGAACCAGAGATCAAATTGCCAACATGTATTGGATCATCGAAAAAGCAAGAGAGTTTCAGAAATATATCTGCTGCTGCTGCTAAGTTGCTTCAGTCATGTCCGACTCTGTGCGACCCCATAGACAGCAGCCCACCAGGCTCCCCCATCCCTGGGACTCTCCAGGCAAGAATACTGGAGTAGGTTGCCTTAACTATGCCAAAGCCTTTGACTGTGTGGATCACAAGAAACTGGAAAATTCTGAAAGAGATGGGAATACCAGACCACCTGACCTGCCTCTTGAGAAATCTGTATGCAGGTCAGGAAGCAACAGTTAGAACTGGACATGGAACAACAGACTGGTTCCAAATAGGAAAAGGAGTATGTCAAGGCTGTATATTGTCACCCTGCTTATTTAACTTATATGCAGAGTACATCATGAGAAACACTGGGCTGGATGAAGCACAACCTGGAAATATCAATAATCTCAGATATACAGATGACACCACCCTTATGGCAGAAAGGAAAGAAGAACTAAAGAACCTCTTGATGAAAGTGAAAGAGGAGAGTGAAAAAAGTTGGCTTAAAGCTCAACATTCAGAAAATGAAGATCATGGCATCTGGTCCCATCACTTCATGGGAAATAGATGGAGAAACAGCAGAAACAGTGACAGACTTTATTTTGGGGGACTCCAAAATCATTGCAGATGGTGACTACAGCCATGAAATTAAAAGATGCTTACTCCTAGAATGAAAAGTTATGATAATCTAGACAGCATATTAAAAATCAGAGACATTACTTTGCCAACAGAGGTCCGTCTAGTCAAAACTATGTTTTTTCCAGTAGTCATGTATGGATGTGAGAGTTGGACTATAAGGAAAGCTGAGCACTGAAGCACTGATGCTTCTGAACTGTGATGTTGGAGAAGACTCTTGAGAGAACCTTGGACTGCAAGGAGATCCAACAAGTCCATCCTAAAGGAAATCAACCCTGAAAATTCATTGGAAGGACTGATGCTGAAGCTGATACTCCAGACTTACTCAGGGACACCAGGAATGCAATTAGTTTAAGCCTACATACCAATTTCACTAAGCCCACTTCAGTCCTATAGAGTGAGAATAATATGCAATTTTCTTGGATTAATTACGTGTACATATTAGGTACATTGCTCTTACCCCATGCAAGTTAAGACTTGACTCTAAAAGATTTATTTACTCACAATGTCTCACTCTTGGCTTAGATCTGATCTCTGTATTTCCTTAAATCCTTACCAAGGGCAGAGACAAGACTTGCTATTTATCGTTTTAGTATCAAACAACACTCAGTGACATTTGTGTCAATACTACTGAAACAAAATCTAACCTAGCTTTAGTGTTTATGGACATATGAAATATGAAAGAAAATATGGAGAATATAAGTGGACAGAAGGAAAGTGTCTTCCCCAACCCAAAGCAACCTACATTCATAAAAGTAATGTAGATGAATTGTTGTTGTGTGTTTAGTTGCTGAGTCATGTCCAACTGATTTGTGACCCTATGGACTGTAGCCTCCTAGGCTCCTCTGTCCGTGCAATTCTTCAGGTAAGAATGCTGGAGTGGGTCCAGGGGATCCTCCCAACCCAGGGATCGAACCCAGATCTCCTGCACTGGCAGGTGGATTATTTACCACTGAGCCACCAAGGAAGCCCCTAATGCAGACAAATTACCTTTTGAAAATCAAAACTTCACTTTAGTAAGGAAATTAACTGTGCATTAAAAGGGAGAAAGTCACGACACAAAGTCCCTTTAAGAATAGCAATGATGACAAACCAGATGAAAAAGGCAAAGAGACTACTTCTGGAATTGCCTAGGCCTGATACAGATCATACGCCTGCCACCATGTAACACTATGGCTAGGGATGGAGCTATGAGACGAGAGAGAAACCATTTTGCATCATGACAAGTTAACTGTCAAGATGCTGGTTCCAGGTGAAATAGAGGTAAGCTAACAATTCACTGGAAGAAACACAAGCTGGAATCAAGACTGTCAGGAGAAATATCAATAACCTCACATATGCAGATGACACCACCCTTACAGCAGAAAGTGAAGAGGAACTAAAAAGCCTCTTGATTAAAGTAAAAGTGGAGAGTGAAAAAGTTGGCTTAAAGCTCAAAATTCAGAAAATGAAGATCATGGCATCTGGTCCTATCACTTCATGGCAAATGGAGAAACAGTGTAAACAGTGAAAGACTTTATTTTGGGGGCTCCAAAATTACTGCAGATGGTGACTGCAGCCATGAAATTAAGATGCTTACTCCTTGGAAGAAAAGTTATGACCAACCTAGACAGCATATTCAAAAGCAGAGACACTACTTTGCCAACAAAGATCCATCTACTCAAAGCTATGGTTTTTCCAGCAGTCATGTATGCATGTGAGAGTTGGACTATAAAGAAACCTGAGCGCTGAAGAATTGATGTTTTAGATCTGTGGTATTGGAGAAGACTTTTGAGAGTCCCTTGGACTGCAAGGAGATCCAATCAGACCATCCTAAAGAAATCAGTCCTGAATATTCACTGGAAGGACTGATGTTGAAGCTGAAACTCCAAACACTTTGGCCACCTGATGTGAAGAGCTAAGTTATTTGAAAAGACCCTGATGCTACTGGGAAAGATTGAAGGCAGGAGGAAAAAGGGACGACAGAGGATGAGATGGTTGGATGGCATCACTGACTCAGTGGGCATGAGTTTGAGTAAACTCCAGGAGTTGGTGATGGACAAGGAGGCCTGGCATGCTGCAGTCCATGGGGTTGCAAAGAGTCAGACATGACTGAGCGACTGAACTTACTTACCGTGCTATACCTTTCTGTGAAAGTATTAGCCTGTGTGTGTGCTAAGTCGCTTCAGTCATGCCCAACTCTTTGTGACACTATGGAATGTAGCCCACTATGCTCCTCTGTTCTTAGATTTCTCAAGGCAATAATACTGTAGTGGGTTTCCGTTCCCTTCTCCATGGGATCTTCCCAATGCAGAGATCAAGCCCGCATCTCCTCCAGCTCCTGCATTGCTGGCGTATTCCTTACCACTGAGCCAACAGGGGAAGCCCAATTGTATTAACCTGAGCCCAAAAGTATTAACCTAAGTTTTAACCTAAGCCTAGGCAAAGCAATATATAAGACTCTAGAACCCATACATAGTTGCAGAAATTTAAACATATGAACATGTACAGATGAATGAAAGCAGCTGTCTTTATTTCAAATACACACATGATAAGGGGTGAACCATGAATTTGCACATTGGTCTTCCCTGTTTCTGAATTTGTCCCTAGGATCTGCAAATAAATAAATGAAGAGAAGGCATAAATTTGGAAGAGAACACAAATCTTGAGGCCACAGAACTCCTTAGTTCAAAACAGATCCAATTATTCTAGACAGTTTCTTTTAAATATGAAGAAAAGAAACGCTTCTTCAATCTAGGTAGTAATAAATAAATTTTTGGTCACAACTTTTCATTAGGGACTTTGGTAAGAGGCTCCCAAAAGTTCTGGCCAAAAAAAAAAAAAAAAATTAAATCTTAAAACTTGTGTCCTATGAGAACACAGGAGGCCTAAGAGGCAGCAATGTCTAAGTCACAATGGATAAAGAAGTAATTCAAATAGAAAAAGAATAGAATGTGTTATTTTGTGTAGATAATAGCAAAACTTTTTGCAGCAATTACTCTCTTCCTCAGGACATGCAACTGCTGCCTCTTCAGATGTGGGCAAACAATATGCTTCCACACTGTAGAAAGAGCCTACCAAAGGTTCCAACCAAAGTAAAAAGAAAAAAAAAAAAAAAGAAAATGATGAAAACATCACCTCAGGCTTTGCTGAAACTTTCAAAGCCCTGGTGGAATAGAACAGCTGAGAGGCTCTGTGGGTTTGTATAGGTGTCCAGTTACAATGGATGTGTTCAATAATGCTGGCACTCTGTATTGTGATTCAGAGTTTGCTGTATTAACTCAAAGATCCTGATGATCAGAGACAAAACTCCAGCACTAAAATAGTTCAAGGTAAGAGTTACAAGAGCAATGTGTTACCTCCTCAAAAGTGATCTGCAATCAATGAGGCAGAAAAGGAAAGTTAAAGTGAGTTCCAGTTCCTGAGAGCTCAAGTAGTTAGCTATTTCTAAGTAACAGCAATAACATAACCTAGAAACAGGTGATGTATAAATCAAAAAAACCTTCCTGCATTGTACTCATATCTATTCACTTAGCTTACCCTGCATAACCCCATAAGCAAAATAAGCTATGATCAAAGTGGGCCATTTTTATGAAAAACAACGGAAGGGATTGTGGCAATGATTATAAAGTGGTTAAATGCTATTAAAATTGGTCAAATGAACCTAATCAAGAAAACATAGCTATTGAGAAGTGTCCCCTCTTGGCCTACCTAATTCCTGCACATCTGAAGCAGGCATAACAAACTGCCTATCAAACTTTCATATCTATTTTTATACTTAGAAATGTGGCTTCCCTCATAGCTCAGTGGGTAAAGAACCTGCCTGCAATGCAGGAGACCCTGGTTTGATTGCTGGGTCAGGAAGATCCCTGGGGAAAGGGAATGGCAACCTACTCCAGTATTCTTGCCTGGGAATCCCCTGGGCAGAGGAGCCTGGCAGGCTACAGTCCATGGGGTCACAGAGTCAGACACAACTTAGCGACCAAACCAACACCATACTTGGAAACAGAAGCCCTCTCCTGTTAAGACTGGCAATGTGCCAGCTAAAAATATACATTTTCCAGTATTCTCTGTCGATAGGGGTGGCCATGTAACTAAGAGTGAGTCAATGTTATGGAGGTAAGATATTAAAAAATCTCCTTAAAAGAGGGGAACTGACTTAGCTGGGGGACCTTTCTCCTTATTCCTCCCTGCTTTGTCCTATCTGGAATGGAGACATAACAGGTAGAGCTATAGCATCCATCTTACTACCATGGGGCAACTCTGAGGATGGAAGCCATGTGCCTATGAATAGCAGAGTAAAAAGATAGAAGGACTGTGGGATATTGGAGATACTCTAGCCCCACCTTACTAGACCAGAACTTCTTTTAAATAAGAGAAAAAGGCTCTCTCTTATTTCATTCAGGGGCTTCCATGGTGACAAGGAATAGAGATAAGGAATCTGCCTACAATGCAGGAGATGTGAGTTCAATCCCAGTGTTGGGAAGGCTCCCTGAAGAAGGAAATGGCAACCGACTCCAGTTTTTTGCCTGGAGAATCCCCTAGACAGAGGAGCCTGGTGGGCTACAGTCCATGGGGTCACAAAAGAGTCAGACACAACTTAGCAACTGAGAATGCATGCTTATTTAATTCATAATTTATTTTCCTTAGTTGAGAAAAAGGAACCTTTATTGCAAGCAATCAAACATTATTCATATCTGATACATTATCCTAAAAGTCTCAACTTAAATGTTACTTCCTCAGGGAATCTTTCGTGGATTCCTTAGATTAAGGTAGGCCCCATCAGTTGGGTTCAGTCACTCAGTCATGTCCAACTCTTTGCGACCCCATGGACTGCAGCACGCCAAACTTCCCTGTCCATCACCAACTCCTGGAGCTTGCTGGAACTCATGTCTATTGAGTTGGTGATGCCATACAACCATCTCATCCTCTGTCATCCCCTTCTCCTGCCTTCAATCTTTCCCAATGAGTCAGTTCTTTGCATCAGGTGGCCAAAGTATTGGGAGTTTCATCTTCAACATCAGTCCTTCCAAAGAATTTTAGGACTGATTTCTTTTAGAATGGACTGGTTGGATCTCTTTGCAGTCCAAGGGACTCTCAAGAGTCTTCTCCAACATCACAGTTCAAAAGCATCAGTTCTTCAGCACTCAGCTTTCTTTATAGTCCAACTCTCACATCCATACATGACCACTGGGAAAGCCATAGTTTTGACTAGACGGACCTTTGTTGGCAAAGTAGTGTCTTGATTTTTAATATACTGTCGAGGTTGGTCATAGCTTTTCTTCCAAGGAGCAAGCATCTTTTAATTTCATGGCTGCAGTCACCATCTGCAGTGATTCTGGAGCCCAAGAAAACAAAGTCTGGCACTGTTTGCATTGTTGCCTCATCGATTTGCCATGAATTAATGGGAGCAGATGCCATGCTCTTAGTTTTCTGAATGTTAAGTTTTAAGCCAGCTTTTTCACTCCCCTCTTTCACTTTCATTTTGCTTTCTGACATAAGGGTGGTGTCATTTGAATATGTGAGGTTATTGATATTTCTCCAGGCCAGGAAAAAGGTAGATCTCATACCATCTCCTTTTATATTATTCATCATACTTGTAATTGCTGGTTTATATATATATATATATATATATATATATATATATATATATACAGCCAGCTTGTAAACTCTAAATGAGCAAAGATTACATATGTTTTGTTCCCTCTCAGGCCAACATAGCCTTCCAGTGGCACAGCATAAAGCAGGTACTCACATAACACTTTAATGAATGTGTTGAATGAATGAATCACTTGAATGAAAAAAGTAACAAAAAGTGATAGCAACAAAACAAGAATCTTGGTCAACACACCAGATACTGTACCACTAACCCAATGCCTAAAAGTGGAAATAACTAGTATATTCTATTTAGTAGAGATGCTATGAAAACCTACAAAGAAAATTATGTAGCTTTGCTGAAGACAATAAAGTAAGTGAACACTGAGATACATCAAAGTCAAGTGCCATCTCGGTCTCTTAGTGGCTTCCTGCATACTACAGGCAGATCTTAAAGAGATCGCTTATGTTTTGATGTCCAGCTGAAAATAATATTTGTCATGTACCTTGAAGTTTTTAATTCTAACAATACTTAATTGGGCCTGTACTCTGATAAGTTAACACCACAATAAGCAGAAACATCTATTTTATGAAATTAATCTATTGTTCAAATACCCACCACAGATGCTGGTTCTACCTGACAAAACTAACTTAAATACCCAATGAAGAATTAATGCTTAAGTCAAATATGCTTGGGAATTACCAAACAAAAGAATTATCCTGTAAATAAATCTTAAAATATTTTAAAGCCTGCAAAGTGTCAGGAGATAAACATCCATACTTTATTTGTAACTTAACAAGGTGAACAGAGAGGCAAGGGACTCAGTGGAAAAGGAAAGGAGGGATGGGAGAGGGAAAGAAAAGAGAGCAGGAAACACCATCTAGGCTTCAGATATTGCATCTTAGTTTTATCTGACTGACATCTTAAGGACTGAGCTTCTTTGGGTTATTGAGATACCATTTGAGCATCTAGTGAAAATTCAATCAGGGCTTACTTTAAAAAATCACAACTTCCCAAAACCCTACCCTTCCCCAGCTGTAATTCTGGGAGTTTATACTCATTTCCTAATGGACTCAAAGTTTCTGCAAGAAAAGATGGGGCTCCATCTGCAAACTATTCAAGGCTACACCAGTGATGGCTGAGAGTTTTCTAGACTCATGAACCCATGACACCAAGCTAGCCTGTAGCCATTCCAGTGTGACAAGAAGTAAATCACAGATTACATACACTACAAACAGCTCCTTGTGTCTTTCTCACTCTCCTCATCTCTTTCTCTCAGCATCTTCTACCATGTTGGTGCCTCCCTAATGCTTTCTCTTTGTTCTCCTGTTCCCTAGCCTCGTGCTAGTCAGCAGCCCTACCTACAGCACTGTGGCCTCACAGACAACAGGCAGAAGGGAAAGGATGCCAGAACTGTGATTAGCATTCAAAACACCTATGTGGTATCATTTGACAGATGCCAAAGAAGTATACAATAAAACAGCACTTAGACCATGAAGAGGGATTCCCACATTTTTCATTTCCTACGTACAGGCATTAAAAGTCCTTGTTAAAATAAGAGGATTCATTATCAAATTGAGATCATCATATTATCTTTGGTCATATATCAAAGCCCTGGGTAAATGGTACCAGGAAAGGAGAGTTTGATAGGGTAAGCAAGACTAGAAATGTCTGGAGGCAGAGATACCTCAGGAAATGCAAGGTGGGGGTAGGGTGTGGGAACAAAGTGCCTGAGACAGACAGGGAGAAAAGTCAGCCTTGATCAGCATAAGTTGGCATTTTCAGGATGGCTAACAAGTTAAACAGCAGGAATTCTGTGAACTTTAATTTTAGCTTGCAATAAAAAGGATGGTTGAAAAGACTGATGAACTCCAACCTTGTCCTAGACCATTTGACAGATCAGCATCAGTTAGCAAGTGCCACCCAATATTTGGTGATGCCAAATAGTATGTGGGCCTCTACTCTCATTCACAGTCTATGCACCTGTAATTCACGTGCAACATTAAGACAGATTAAAAAGATGCCCCTTCCAGAATGCAAAGCAATTGAATTATCTTCAATGGAATCTTCAGTGCTGAGCTGGTCAGAGAGACAAAGTTAAAACATATTGAAGTATAAGTGGCTGAGAATTTAATATTTATGACAGATGAGAGTGTAGCATATACAGTCATACAATCTAAGTTGCAATTTTGGCAATCACAATAGTTCCTGGAGTTTTCATTTTTGTACTGGGGCTCAATTCAATTCAATCCATAAAGAAGAGATTTCAAGATGTGTATAAGTACAAATCATTTGTGCTGATACATGGGGAGCAAGGAAATGAAGCAGAAGGCTGCCTAGAAAATTGAGAAAGAGAAATAAGAGGCGCTGACAGTGACTGAGACAAGCAGAGATTGACTAGGCTGGAATGTTTGTATTTTGGTTTCTATGGTGGAGCAAATTATTTGACTAAGTGCTGCACTTCATCGAGGTGCTTAGCAACCATTTGCAAAAGCTATACAAGTAAAATACGAGGCATCACAGAAGACCACTGAACGATTCCCTCAAAGTAGGGACACTGAGATACTGCAACTCTGAGCCAAGAGGGACTATTTTTGAGAGTTTCATTCTGCCATATCCACAGAATTATGTCTCTTAGCCTATACCCATGGGACAGCTATCACACCTCATCACTTCTGCAAGAGTTCAAACCAATTGTTTGACTTTGTGTAGATAAAAAACAGACCATTTCACACATTATACACGTGGTTATGTCACTGTGAAGACAGAACGTTTAGATGATACTTAGTAGCCCTAAATCCAATGTTATTGCCAACTTGGTTTCACTCTTTCATCAAAAATAAGGAAGTCACTGATACATCATTAGCATGAGAAAAAAAAGCCACTTTTATTCTGGTCTTAAGTTTCAGGTATAGTTCACAATAGGTTGTGAAGATGGCAGAAATAAGGCTGGTGCAGAAAGCAAGAGGGACAGGGCATATTAGTTAAAAGAAAAATCTTCCCTTTTTGAGTGAAAATTTAATGTTAGTGGGAGAAAATGGAGCCAGCTGCTAGAGTTCTTAACAGGAACTGACACTTCTTTCAATCAAGTCCCAGGACATTTAGTTTTGTGGAACAGGCAATGCTATACATGAGTCAATGAAAAATCTTGCAACTGTAACTTCTAAATTCTTTAAAGATTCTCGACTGCAAAAATGTCCCTGTTACTGTGTGGAGAAGCTAAGAAACAACATCAGTAATTCTCCTATCACTTTCTTCCTGTTTGAAAAATAAAGTGCTCAATAAACCAATCACTGTTTCTTGCAAGGATTCAAAAAGATAGTGTGTGTCATATCATAAGCTAGCTAAGAATCACTAGAAATAGACACTGGAAGCAAATAAGAGTGTCAGAGGGATTAATATCTATTAACTACCTAGGTTGGATTATTCATTACCCACAAAAGGAAAAGTCTATCATTATCCTGATATTTCAGCATAACTTCAGCAACCATCTGGAATACTGTAATTGCAATGACACTGCTTCTGGGCACAGCAAACAGCACAATCATGAAAAAAATTCATGTCAAATATCTGCCTGGAAGCTAATAAATTTTACAGCAGTTTCAACCTTTCCTCATTGCAACAAAGAAAAGCTTCGTTCCAGACAAATTAAAAGTAAATTGATTGCTTAGGGGAATCAATTCAAATCACTTTTCCATGTTAGAAATCTCTTTCCTTAAAACATTAGAGAGAAAGAGAGAATGAATGAATCTTAGATGGGGGAGTGAGATGGATGATGGAGATAAAAATATATATATATATAGCAGCAAGGGAGAGTGAGAGATAACCAAAACCATTAAATCCTTGTTTGCAAAACCAGGTAGAAGTCAACTTAAAATGAATGCAAATATGTCACTGGGGTGCAGGCCTAACATTTGTGCTGGAATTTATTAATAATAACTATGAATAATGAATAGCAGAATTGAAGGGATCAAATGCCATTTTCTGTGTTTACCTGTCATTATCCATCTTTCACAGACAATGCTCAGTTTTATTCATTTGCTCTTTTCCTTAGAATTATAATTATTCATTTTCCAGTTGTCCACTTAATCATAAAGAAAGCTGAATGCCGAAGAACTGATGCTTTTGAAATGTGGTATTAGAGAAGAATCTTGAGAGTCCCTTGGACTGCAAGAAGATCTAACCAGTCCATCCTAAAGGAGATCAGTCCTGGGTGTTCATTGGAAGGACTGATGCTAAAGCTGAAACTGCAATACTTTGGCCACCTGATGTGAAGAGCTGACTCATTTGAAAAGACCCTAATGCTGAGAAAGACTGAGGGCAGGAGGAGAAGGGTACAATAGAGGATGAGATGGTTGGATGGCATCATCAACTCAATGGACATGAGTTTGGGTAAACTCCGGGAATTGGTGATGGACAGGGAGGCCTGGCGTGCTGCAGTTCAAAGGGTTGCAAAGAGTCAGACATGACTGAGCAACTGAACTGAACTGAACTGAACTGAAGTCAGTTATATTAGTAGGAGAAACCAAGCTATACTTTTCAGGGTGTTGCCTCAAAAGCGATTAGACAAATTCAGAAGCAAAGCCAAGTAATAAAGTTTTTAAGGAAGCTTGATAATTTGAAGGCACCAGACACTAGTCTTGCTGCTCATTTTAGGAAGAAAAAACTCTTTACAATTTTAGCACATAGTAGTTCCAGTATAACCTCCTGACCTTCAGCTTGTCCAACTGTACTTGGAAAGAAAGAATGGCTGCTCCATCTGAAGCATCAAGAAAGTCTTAGATTCTCTCTGGACCACAGATGTGAGGGCTTTTTTCTGAGTTGGTTTGAACTCTGAATACAGAAATAGCAGAAGGATTTTCGGTTGAGATGACCTGAGTTAAGACATTCTGACATGGCTCTAGAAAAAAATCTATGTAAAAGTTGATACATAGTAATCCTGAATTATAGCCACAGAAGACTATCACAGATACACGTGTGTACATACACACATTCACCAGCACCACTATTAGTCGTCATCATCCTGAATACTCATCTCAATTCACAAGTTAAAACAATGACATATCAATCGTATCTTAGTAAAGCTGGAAAAAAATTAGATAGAACAAATCTAAAAGATTATTAAAAACCAGTCTGGTAAATTTAAATGTTCTGTCCATTTAGTACAGATCATGTATCTTTACACACTTGGAATAATCTGTTTTTCCAAAACATTGCATCTTGTGAACTCCAGCTTTACTGCATTTGCCCCTTGCTGGCTCAAATGCCAGTCTTTCATGTCTGGGTCTGTGAACCCTGAGGCTAATGAAGGAATGCCATGCTCTGGCTCAAGCAGCCCTGAGGAGTCTAGTTCTATGTTCAGAAAACAAGAGAGCACTGGAAGTAGAGAATTTGACGCTTCATTCAAACCTGCATGATTTCTATTACCTGAGATGCCAATCTGGCAATTACAGAGAGGGAGGGGCAGACTTGTTTAATATAAGATGTTGGACTCTAGCATAAAAATATTCTAAGAGTAAATGAAAATTATTAATTAAAGAAAAAAGCCTTCTTTGGCCCCAGAGCTTTCTTATCCCTTTAATTCCACTTTGCAATCTCTTTTCCTTTACTTCTATCAGTTAGTGAACAGCAAATAATCTATCTTGTTATTAAAACTTCAGATAAAATAGTCATTTTTAGCAAAATGCAAATGATGACTAGCTGAAGAGCTAAGGGTCATCATCTGCTCACATATTAAGACATGACACAGCTCCTTTAACTATCCTAATGGTCCTGGGGACAGGGGGTAGAAAAGGGTTGGAAAGGAGAAAAGAATGGGGCAGATGCAAAATTATATTTTCAAACCTCCTGCTGGCATTCAACAAGCTCTTTGCTGTTCTTAATCACACACATATACAGAACTGTAATGCTGACATAGCTTCCTGGATGAGATTCTTATAGGACAGTAACAAACAAAGACATTGACCCATGGTTTTATTCTCCTGGGGAATCTTTGCCCCCCCCACTTCTTCCAGAGTTTATGCAAACTGAAAAGTTTATACGTTTAGCACCCTGTTATCCATTCCAATATGGGAGGTCAGCGGTATTTCAACAAAGAAACCACTCATGAGTAATGATTTCGTGGAGACAAGAGTTTTTATGGAGACAAGAGTAGGAAAACAAACTGTTTGAAATGAGTTTAATTCCTTGTGTGACGGCTAATAAAAAGAAACATCCCAACACAGTGCTTGAGAAGCATTTTTGTACTGTTCAACAGACTGAAAATAACAGCTTTTTTTTCTGGTCTGCATTACCATTAATAACAGCCTTCCCTTCTGGTCATCTGTGTTTACAGAGGGAATAAAGATTCATATAAGAGCTTGCCTTTCTTCTGTACCACCCAACTAGACACAGACTGTCCAGATGATATTTTTTAAACACAAACCAACTTCCATTTTCAGAAGTAAAACTAATTAGGGTACCTAAGTGTTTCAGAAATTACTTAGGAAGTGTGAGGAAGCAAGAGAACTGTCAAGATAGCTCTCAGAAAGGTTGTTTGTGGAGAGTACAAGGGGACGTTGACATCTCGCCTTTGTTTAAGGAAGTGCTTGAATGCTCCTGAGAGGAAATTTTTCATCTGTTCTATTTTTCTTTCTTCTGGCCACACCCCCAAAAATATCCAAGGCAGGGGAACAGTAGACTGATTATGTACCAGATAGAATATTCCACAAACGGCAGGTTTTCAACTTCCCCAGTGTATTTAAGATGGAATTGTCTTCACAAAATTTCAACATATTCACAGGCATTGCATACCGGAAGGTTCCCCTGGAGTTCAATGGACCTTTTATTCGCACCTGTAAATAATAAGTGCTCTCATGAATTAATTCTCATTTCTCTTTTCTCATCTCATTTCCCTTGTCTCCATTCCATAGTATTCAACTCATTTCTGCCCTGCCCAAAACATCCTCTTGGCTTACCATTTTGCTCAGACCTCGTTTCTCTTCGTTTAGCTTTGTAGCCTTTCCTCATTGCATCAAATCTTTCTGCCTAGAAATTCACACCTCCAGGGAAGCTACAGGGAGGCAATCAAAAACAATAGCAGTGGCCAAGTCTCTGACAGAAAATCTACCAATATGATAAAAGGTCTGTTCCCTGGGATATTTCTCACTTCCCACCAAGGAAACTTCAGAGTAAGCCTGATGGTTCTGTGGGAGCCCCTCTGAATATTAGAAACAGCTGTGTCTGGAATTTCCTTAGCTCAGTATGTTCACCAGCACCCCTTACAAGAAACACTCGAGGACAGGAATATTATTTGTACAACTACATAGTCTGCACACCCTAAAAGAGAGCCCATATTTTCCTATTAGGAGAGTGAATAGTTAACATTTATTGTAAAATAAAATTTTAAGACTTATGACTTCCTCAAATTCTAAAAAAGTTGCCATGAATTTTATGTCTGCCAAAAAATATCCAATGGGTATTCAGTAAAACACACAGCTATTTGCTCACTGGAAACTCAGTCTAATTTAACACTGGCCCTCTCCTGTCCTTCATGTTAATATCACTGGGCCATCAGCCAAGGCCTAGAAAAGTAGTAAGCTTCATCTTGGTGAATTGGAATCTCTGTGTCAGATACAGTCAGCCTGACTAATGGGAACCACTGCTTGCCAAAATCTACAGCCTCACTGTCTGTTCCACCTATCAGATATGCTTAGAAGTCCCATGGCACAAGCCCAGCAGTCTACAGATCCCAATCAATTATCAATAGCTTAACTGTAAGTGATTGTAGATGAAGTACAAGCCAAATGTGTTTCCTTTTTAGCTGCAGGAATTCCAGTGCTATTATGGCACCCATAATGCTCATACCTAATAATTCAGACAAGCATCCAGGAGCTAAGTGTTATGGGATGCTCTCCACATGCTACAATTACAGCATTCAGCATAGCACTAATAGGGACCCTCGAGTTCCAAGGGCACCACATGCACAGTATTGACAGGGTTACCCTCTTCCCTGGTTAAAAACGATGGAAGATGTAAGGGTTCTCATATGGCCTGCTGCTAGTCTGGATGCCTGTTTCTCCCTCTTCAGATTCCCACAGCTAGTGAACAAATAACTGCATGTGTATGCATTATAGGCTGTAACTCTCCAGGGAGTCTAGGTTTCCTGACACCCCAATATTGCATCAAATGGTAATTTATTGAATTTTCCTCCCCTTTCGATTCTTGAACACTTCCCTTATGATTCAAACCCAGTGCTCTATCAAAATAGCTTTTCTTCTCAAACCAAAGGCTCCCATCCTATAAACAAATATTCTACCTCAGAAATATTATTTTGAAGTGAGCTGTTCAGGAACATCATTTTTCAACAGCCAGTTGTGTCAGGAGTGAATCTGACTGAGTTATCTCTGAATGCAACAGCATCCCAGTGCATTTCAAATGTAGTACTTTATTTTCTTTCTTGATCAGGATCATATCCTGATATTCACATCCAGAGGAAAGCCAACTGCCATTGTGCTAACTATCACTGGCCCTCCCCCAAAAATAATCAGGAGAATCCAAGGCATGGAAATCTGTCTCTTCAGAAAGTCCATAACTTGGGGTTCAGGAATATGCATGTCTGTGTGCCTCTTCAAAGGGACAGAATAATTACTAGATCCCAGACGCTACTGAACTGAACAGAGTCAACTTTGAACATAACTGTGGGTGGAGGGTGGAGATGGAAAAATTGGATAATCCATAATATTTGTATTTTTATCACTTCCCTTCACTGACCATATATTAAAAGTCTTTAGCATTATTGACCTAGTCATTATTTAAACAAATCTCAGGAATAAAACAGTCCAGATAGCAGAACAAATCAGTCCCTTCCAAAGGCAATATTGCTCTGCTCTTGTTTCCAGTGAACATGGAGAGAATCCATGTTATAAATGTAGCTACAATTTCATCAGGCATTTTCTTTTCACTGTCATATTTAATCTTTCAAGGGTCCTTATTTTTCCCCCGTTTTCCATTCCTTTGTTTTCTAGCATCATAGTTCAGTTCAGGTCAGTCACTCAGTCGTGTCCGACTCTTTGTGACCCCATGAATCGCAGCAGACCAGGCCTCCCTGTTCATTATCATCTCTCGGACTTCACTCAGACTCACGTCCATCGAGTCCATGATGCCATCCAGCCATCTCATCCTCAGTCGTCCCTCTTTCCTCCTGCCCCCAATCCCTCCCAGCATCAGAGTCTTTTCCAGTGAGTCAACTCTTTGCATGAGGTGGCCAAAGTACTGGAGTTTCAGCTTTAGCATCATTCCTTCCAAAGAAATCCCAGGGCTGATCTCCTTCAGAATGGACTGGTTCGATCTCCTTGCAGTCCAAGGGACTCTCAAGAGTCTTCTCCAACACCACAGTTCAAAAGCATCCATTCTTCTTCACAGTCCAACTCTCACATCCATACATGACCACAGGAAAAACCATAGCCTTGACTAGACGGACCTTCGTCAGCAAAGTAATCTCTCTGCTTTTGAATATACTATCTAGGTTGGTCATAACTTTCCTTGCAAGGAGTAAGCATCTTCTAATTTCATGGCTGCAGTCACCATCTGCAGTGATTTTGGAGCCCCCAAAAGTACTGGAGCATATTTGAGGATGTGGCTTTAGATTTTCCCAACGTTTGCCTAGTTTTCATCCCCTACTGATAAGAAGTTATGACAGTATAATTAACACCAGCTGTCCCATCTTCACTTTTGACCCTGCTGCTGCTGCTAAGTCGCTTCAGTTGTGTATGACTCTGTGAAACCCCAGAGACAGCAGCCCACCAGGTTCCCCCGTCCCTGGGATTCTCCAGGCAAGAACACTGGAGTGGGTTGCCATTGCCTTCTCCACTAGGAGCTAAGAAAGCCAATCTCATAGGGTGTGGACTAAAGTGGGTGGAAGAATGTCAGACCCACCCCAGCCACAGTGGGCCTCTCCCCAAATTGCAATCCTCCTCCATTAGACAATACCTAAGTTCTTCCATCATGTTTACACAGCTGGAAGTGTGCAGACCCTGAAAATCATGCAAAGCACAGGCCGCTGAAGACTCTTCCTTGCTTCATTCTGGATTTAATCCTGTTTATCTAAGGAAAAATAAATGAATGTATTAAATTCCTAGCACTGGGGTAAAGGCTACCAGGAAAGATAGCTCCCCTTTCTAGAAGCAGCCCACAGATGTGAGGCTTTATGTCTGCTTGTAAGTAATCAACAGCCAATGCAAGTTTAGTCCAGAAGGAAAAGCAGTAATCCAGGAATCACAACCATTCACATCAGAAGATAATTTATTGTGTGACTGTGTTGAAAACTACCTCTAGTGAAGAGACTGGCCCTGCCTTAGTGAGGCAGGGTTTCTAGCCATCAGCCCTTGAGCATATGGGTGGCCTGCTCCCACCTTCCCAGAGCCTCTGCCATGAGTCTGTCATGCTCCTGCTGGCCAACACCAAGGAAAACCCTCCCTACAGCTCCATCAGCTCCAAAAGTAGGGAACTTAGAGAGTGTATGTTCAGTCCTAGGTACTTGACAACCATTCCTCCTGAGGACCTAAAGCCATAAGGACTGGTGAAGAAAAATTTTAGCACAGCTAATTTGGGGCATGCAAAAAAGCAAAAGTATACTGTTCTGATGCAGCACTATGTCCAGAGGCAAGCTTCTTTCCAGACAGAATGAGGGTATATGTACACTGCTATATTTAAAGTGGATAACCAACAAGGGCCTACTGTATAGCACATGGAACTCTGCTCAATGTTATATGCCAGCCTGGATGGGAGGGGTGTTTGGGGTAGAATTGATACATGCATATGTATGATGGAGTCCCTTTGCTGTTCATCCGAAACTATCACAACATTGTTATTTGGCTATACTCCAGTACAAAATAATACTTTTTTTTTTTTTTTAAAGAATGAGGTTTATGTAAATCAGACCTACTGGAGTAATCTGCTCCTTGCCAAAAGGCAGCTTACCACCCTGCAATGCATCTGAAACCAGCTTCTCCCAGTGAACTGTGTGCTTGAAAAAGGTACCATCCCTCTCTCCCAGAGGCCAGTGTAGTATAGAGTGTACACTGTAGGCTCTGGAGCAAGACTGCCCGGTTCAAGTCTCAGCTCCACCTCTTAACAGCCTTACTGGGAAATTACCTAAAATTATTCTCTGTGTCTTGGCTTTTTCCTTCCATCTATAAGATAGGAATAATACCACTGGCCTCCTGGGGTTGTTGGGATAGTTAAAAGTATGTATGTGCATGCTAGGTCACTTCAGTCATGTCTGACTCTTTGCAACCCCATGGAGCTCCTCTGTCCATGGGATTCTCCAGGCAAGAATATTAGAGTGAGTTGCCATGCCCTCCTTCAGGGAATCTTCCCAACCCAGGGGAACCCAAGTCTCTTAGGTCTCCTGCATTGGCAGGTGGGTTCTTTACTAGGGCTACCTGGGAAGCCCCAGTTAAAAGTATAAATGCATGTAAACCAAGCTAAAGAGTGCCTAGGACAAAGGAAGAACTCCACACATATTTAGGTCAGGATGCTCTAACTCCTTGGAGATAAAAGGAAGGGATGCTGGGAAAGATCCCATGCTAAAGACATCAACCTCATCAGGCTACCTGAGTGGCCCAAATGCCACCATTAATTATTCCCTTATATTATCATCCTATCAAGATATCAAGTGCTTGGAAAGAGAGATCAATTAGTTTAGCAGATATTTTGGAATAATTAGGACCTTGGGGAGATGGAACATGGAACAGGTAAGTTTATATGTGGGAAGCAGGAAACAAAGAAAATCCGAGAATGCAGGACCCTGAGTAGTACGGCTAACAGTGACAGAAACTAACAAAACCCAAGGGGAGTATTAGATGCCAGTGTTCCCAAATGGAGGAGAAGGGACAAACAGATAGATATAGTCACACAATAGACACAGTTTTGCCAAAGGCTCACCCTTAAACACTCCGGAGAACGTGAGGAATGCTCTTTCTCTCTATGCTTTTTTTCTTTCTTTATTTCTAGGCACAAAACTAATTCTGACTCTCTGCTGCAGTAGATTTCATCACTTAAGTGAGGGGGCAGAGGTCACATGCAGAATGCATTCAAATTTTAAAAATAGATCACAGAAAGGAAATATTGACAAGATGCTTAATATGCTAAGTCAGTTCAGTTCTATTCAGTCACTCAGTAGTGTGACTGAGTGACCCCACGGACTGCAGCACGCCAGACATCCCTGTCCATCACTGATTCCTGGAGTTTACTCAAACTTATGTCCATTGAGTCGCTGATGCCATCCAACCATCTCATCCTCTGTCATCTCTTGCTCTTCCTGCCTTCAATCTTTCCCAGCATCAGGGTCTTTTCAAATGACTCAGCTCTTCACATCAGGTGGCCAAAATATTGGAGTTTCAGCTTCAACATCAGTCATTCCAATGAATATTCAGGACTGATCTCCCTTAGGATGGACTGGTTGGATCTCCTTGCAGTCCAAGGGACTCTCAAGAGTCTTCTCCAACACCACAGCTCAAAAGCATCGATTCTTCAGCACTCAGCTTTCTTTATAGTCTAACTCTCACATCCATACGTGACTACTGGAAAAATATAGCCTTGACTAGACGGATTTTTGTTGGCAAAGTACTGTCTCTGCTTTTTAATATGTTGTCTAGGTTGGTCATAACTTTTCTTCCAAAAAATAAGCGTCTTTTAATTTCATGGCTGCAGGCACTATATGCAGTGATTTTGGATCCCTAAAAAATAAAGTCTGTCACTGTTTCCACTGTTTCCCATTCTATTTGCCATGAAGTGATGGGACCAGATGCCATGATCTTTGTTTTCTGAATGTTGAGCTTTAAGCCAACTTTTTCACTCTCCTCTTTCATTTTCTTCTTCACTTTCTGCCATGAGGGTGGTGTCATCTGCATATCTCAGGTTACTGATATTTCTCCCCACAATCTTGATTCCAGCTTGTGCTTCATCCAGTTCAGCATTTCTCATGATGTACTCTGCATATAAGTTAAATAAGCAGGGTGACAATATACAGGCTTGATATACTCTTTTCCCGATTTGGAACCAGTCTGTTGTTCCATGTCCAGTTTTAATTGTTGCTTCCTGACCTGCATACACATTTCTCAAGAGGCAGGTCAGGTGGTCTGGTATTCTGATCTCTTGAAGAATTTTCCACAGTTTATTGTGATCCACACAATCAAAGGCTTTGGCATAGTCAATAAAGCAAAAATAGATGTTTTTCTGGAACTCTCTTGCTTTTTCCATGATCCAGAGGATGTTGGCAATTTGATCTCTGGTTCCTCTGCCTTTTCTAAAACCAGCTTGAACATCTGGAAGTTCACAGTTCATGTACTGTTGAAGCCAGGCTTGGAGAATTTTGAGCATTACTTTACTAGCGTGTGAGATGAGTGCAATTGTGTGGTAGTCTGAGCATTCTTTAGCATTGCCTTTCTTTGGGATTGTAATGAAAATTGACCTTTTCCAGTCCTGGGGCCACTGCTGAGTTTTCCAAATTTGCTGGCATATTGGGTGCAGCACTTTCACAGCATCATCTTCCAGGATTTGAAATCGCTCACCTGGAATTCCATCACCTCCACTAGCTTTGTTCATAGTGATGCTTCCTATGGCCCACTTGATTTTGCATTCCAGGATGTCTGGCTCTAGGTGATTGATCACATGATCATGATTATCTGGGTCATGAAGATCTTTTTTATACAGTTCTTCTATGTATTCTTTCTACCTCTTCTTAATATCTTCTGCTTCTGTTAGATCCATACCATTTCTGTCCTTTATTGAGCTAAGTATGAGAAGTTAAATTGGAAGATGCACTTGGGGCGAGGAAGCAAAAACAGGCTGCAGCACACACATTTGGAATGACAGTAATAAACTGGTAACACAAAATGCTTTTGGTTGTGCAAAATGCTTTTGGGAGCATAACGTGAGAGGGAAGATGGAGTGGAATGGAGAAGCTGACTTGATATCTTATATGTAAAGGCAAGCTATGATAAGCACAAAGCCCACCAATTAACAATGGAAGTCAGTCATCTGTTACAAAATTAGAGGCCGGGGTGGGGGGCGCAGATAACATCAAAGCACCCAAAGAAAAAACAGGAATTGCTCTCTAAAATACAGGTAGATAAATGTAAAACAAAAAGATCAATGGGCAAGAAGATTTCTTAGGAACTGAAATGGAGAATCTGTGAAACAGACAAAGGAGAGCCACTTAATTCAGTGAAAGTGTAAAGTGTTAATCGCTCAATTGTGTCCAACTCTTTGCAATCCCATGGACTGCAGCTCACCAGGCTCCTCTCCATGGAATTCTCCAAGCAAGAATACTGGAGTGGGTTGCTACTTCCTTCTCCAATGGATCTTCCCAACTCAAGGATTAAACCTGCATCTCCTTATTGCAGGCAGATTCTTTACCATCTGAGTGAACAGGTAATTCAGGGGCAAAGTATATTTAGGATCTTTCTTATCCTCTGTTTCTCCATCCAAACCACATCAGAGACATTGGCCTAGGTTCTTCTCACAGACTAATTAGCATCTCAAAAGGCTGAATAACAGAATCACTGGAGATTATTAAAAATAATCTAAAAATATTTTCCACATTGTTAAAAATGCCTCTCATAATGAGCCAAATGGAGCTCTGAAAGATTGCTAAATCCTCCATTTCATGTGAATTAATTTCCCCCAAAGATTGAAAGGCACCAAAAGGAACAACTTTGGTCATCAGATTTGGGACTTGGCGTCACCAGGAGATGGGCTAGGAGTCCTGAACAAATGAATCCCTAAGAAATTGAAAGAAAGAGCTAACCATTCCATTTGGGGAAAGGCAGAGGCAGCTGCCAAAGCAACAGAGAGGGAACATCTGTGTTCTTCACTGAGGGGAAAGACCTAATTAAGTTGAAAATTGCAAACTATTCAGAAATTGATGATTCGGTAAGGGAGAAGGAAGAGGAGAACATGAATCGGTTATAAAAGGAAAGGAGGACCATTTCCACAAAAATACACACACTTGAAAGCAGAGTTAAGCTAAACACATGTAAACAAAAGTCAAAGAGGAGGAAGAAACTCAGAATGTTTAATCCACGCTATTTTCACCAATGTTTCACCCTAATCTCATTTGCCACAACAGAAGGATTTTTACAACCCAAAACCCCATGGATGAGTCACATTTCCTATCCTGTCTTGGTCTTTAGAAATACAAAGGAACATCTAACTAACATGCCCTCTACTTCCCCTTCTACATCTACTTCATACTTTCATACTAATGAAAATTGAACATTCATAAAGAATCAGCGATAATAAGTCCCTATAAATCATTCCAGTCTGAGCTCTTCATCCACAGATAAGGAAACTGGGGCCCAATATGATAAGGAAGTAAGTCATTTAAGATCACAGATGAAGTCAGTTACAGATCTAGGACTTGAATACAGATGCCTGAATCAGGACTTTTCCCTTCAAACAACAAAAACCAATAAAAAGAAAAAACAATAGGAAACACCCTAATAAATATTAGGAAGTGAAGAGTAATCATAAGGTGCTTTAACCATGTGGAAAATATTTTTTAGATCATCTTTGAGAGCCTTCTCCAAAATGCCCATACAGTACCACAAACACAAACCAATCTAGAATGACTGGGGCTCAGCAAACTTGCAGTCCCTTAAGTGAAAAAGAATGAAGCCATCTGATAAAACAAGACATTTATCTTAATGAGAACATTTGACCCCAAGTAGTCCAGATCAGAGGAAATGATGAGGGAAACAGAAGCTAAAGATTTTAATTTCATCAAGTATTTTTGAAAGAAAAAGTTTTAAGCCCCAACGTGAGTAAGAAATTATCAAGGTTAGAGGGAAGGAAACTTCAAGAAGACTCAAGCTGTGATTCAATTGAAGTGTCATAGTCAATGAAATTGCCAGTGACACAGCAGGCCAAATCAAAGAGTAAAATGTTAAGAAACAAAAAGTCAATATCTATACAGATGCCAACACTGTAGACACACCCATGTACTATCAAGCATGCCCCCTGGGCTAGTTAGGCATGCCATTTCTTTCCTTCCATCTCATAGTAATGCTTCTGCCTCCCTGATCTTTCTGGCTCCACTGTTATATTCAGCTGCAGTTTCCCTAAGCAACATGTCTTCTAAATTGGAGGACACAGTCCTTTTGTAACAGGAATGAAAACTTCCTGCCAGTCAAGTAGCCTTTGAGATTTCAAATGGAAAAAGAACAATGCTCTGGAGTCACATAACAAATCCAGGATATATAAACTCTCTTCTGATTCTCACCCTGTCTTAATCATTTTACCTCCGGCATCTATAGAATGGGGTGGATGAGAACCCCTCTGGAGATCAAACATTGGTGGCTGGCATCTGTTGTTTGGTAGTGTTCAAAGCAATGAACTGATCAACATTTGTCCACTAAGGGTCTTCTCTATTCATAGGAGTGTGTTATGAGCCGTGTGGAAGGAGGGGAATAGTAATAAAAAAGTCACCTCTACCAAATGAAAAGAAGCCATAAAAATCTTCGATAAGTGAACACTGTAACCCAAGAAATTCTTGATGTCATTAAAAAATCTCTATTTTTCAGAAAAACATAATGGTGATTGAAAAGTTGCCCCTAGAAGAAAAGAGGACAGAATTAAGCTGAGCTTAAAAGAGGGAGATTTCGAGAAAAAAACTAAAAAAAACATCAAGGGGAAAAGTGGGGGAGGAGAGAGGGGAGAGTCTATAGTAAAGTTAGCAGCTAACAACTGACCCCATAGAAGAAATGACAACAGATTTGGCTTAGAGTGTTAGATTTAAGAACGGTTTGACTGTGAGAGGTGTGACATGATGTTTAAGGAAAATGGAGACAGGTACCAAGCAGGTATGGTCAACTTCCTTAGGGAAAGAAGGATGAACAGACAATCTGAATCCACTGTGCCCTTGTTTGGCCTCTAATACTAGAGTGAAAAACCCCTTCTTGGTAGATCTTCACTGATCCTTAGTTTTTAACCATAATTTGTTTCTTTGAGAAACCCAAAGCCTGGAGAGGACACGTAACTTGCATACAGGCGTACAGCTATAAATTTGTGCAGCATAATGAGAACCAAAAGCCCCTGACTCTCAGGTCAGTAATTATCTGCTAAACTAGATTGGGCTGATAGTAAAGTGCTCAGGTCAAAAGGCAAGGAGAAGAATGGCAGAGAAAAAAAATAGCTATTTGTCTCACAATTACACTATAGCAAGAAAAGGTATTCTACACATATAAAAAGCATTTTGGTTACTGATCCTAGCAACATTATTGGAATATTGCTCATCAGCCCCTCTATAAATATATGAGTTAAAATTTTGAGAGGTTAGTGACTTATGCAGGGCTCTGTGATAAATAAATAACAGAGCAAAAACTACACTTCTCTTTATGCTGGGCAACAAGGCATTAAATCATTTTAGGACTGTAATGATCTTTTTAGGATTTTGCATATTGCCTGTGACACAGATTACAGGATTCTGTGCGGATTATGTGGATTGCAATTATTAGAAAGGCAAAAACTATAGCCTTCCATTTACACTGATCATCAGATGTTATGTTCAAGCTAGGAAAGTTTGCTTTTGATTTTCAGAATCTGTCTTTAAAAAAAAAAAAAAAAACACTATGTGTTCCTGTGTTAGAAGTCCTTTTGCTGCTGCTGTTGCTGCTGCTGCTAAGTCGCTTCAGTCATGTCCAACTCTGTGCGACCCCATAGACGGCAGCCTACCAGGCTCCCCGTCCCTGGGATTCTCCAGGCAACAACACTGGAGGGGGCTGTCATTTCCTTCGCCAATGCATGAAAACGAAAAGTGAAAGTGAAGTCGCTCAGTTGTGTCCGACTTTTAGTGACCCCATGGTCTGCAGCCTACCAGGCTCCTCCGTCCATGGGATTTTACAGGCAAGAGTGCTGGAGTGGGGTGCCATTGCCTTCTCCATAAGTCCTTTTGCATCTCCCTAATTCCACTCTGAGCTTCCCTGGTGGCTTAGTGGTAAAGAATCTGCCTGCCAATCCAGGAGATGTGAATTCCATACCTGAGTTGGAAAGATCTTCTGGGAGAGGAAATGGCAATGTACTCTAGTATTCTTGCCTGGTAAACCCCATGGACAGAGGAACATGGTGGGTTACAGTCCATGAGTCGCAAAAGAGTCAGACATGCCTTAGTGATACAGTTCAGTTCAGTTCAGTTGCTCAGTCATGTCCGACTCTTTGCGACCCCGTGAAGTGCAGCACGCCAGGCCTCCCTGTCCATCACCAACTCCGGGAGTTCACCCAAACTCATGACCATCGAGTCGGTGATGCGATCCAGCCATCTCATCCTCTGTCATCCCCTTCTCCTGCCCTGAATCCCTCCCAGCATCACAGTCTTTTCAAATGAGTCAACTCTTTGCATGAGGTGGCCAAAATATTGGAGTTTCAGCATCAACATCAGTCCTTCCAATGAACAGCCATGACTGATCTCCCTTAGAATTGACTGGTTAGATGTCCTTGCAGCCCAAGGGACTCTCAAGAGTCTTCTCAACACCACAGCTCAAAAGTATCAATTCTTCGGTGCTCAGCCTTCTTCACAATCCAACTCTCACATCCATACGTGACCACTGGAAAAACCATAGCCTTGACTAGATGGATCTTTGTTGGCAAAGTAATATCTCTGCTTTTCAGTATGCTATTTAGGTTGGTCATAACTTTCCTTGCAAGGAGTAAGCATCTTTTAATTTCATGGCTGCAGTCACCATCTGCAGTGATTTTGGAGCCCAGAAAAATAAAGTCAGCCACTGTTTCCACTGTTTCCCCATCTATTCGCCATGAAGTGTTGGGACCAGTTGCCATGTCTTAGTTTTCTGAATGCTGAGCTTTAAGCCAATTTTTTTCACTCTCCTCTTTCACTTTCATCAAGAAGCTCTTTAGTTCTTCTTTCTGCCATAAGGGTGGTGTAATCTGCATATCTGAGGTTATTGATATTTCTCCCAGCAATCTTGATTCCAGCTCGTGCTTCCTTCCATGTGCGCTTCTCATGATGTACTCTGCATATAAGTTAAATACATAGGGGGACAATATACAGCCTTGACGTACTCCTTTTCCTATTTGGAACCAATCTGTTGTTCCATGTCCTGTTGCTTCCTAACCTGCATACAAATTTCTCAGGAGGCAGGTCAGGTGGTCTGGTATTCTCATCTCTTGAAGAATTTTTCACAGTTTATTGTGATCCACACAGTTAAAGGCTTTGGCATATTCAACAAAGCAAAAATAGATGTTTTTCTGGAACTTGCTTGCTTTTTCATTGATCCAGCAGATACTGGCAATTTGATCTCTGGTTCCTCTGCCTTTTCTAAAACCAGTTTGAAGATCTGGAAGTTCATGGTTCACATATTGCTGAAACCTGGCTTGGAGAATTTTAAGCATGACTTTACTAGCATATGAGGTGAGTACATTTGTGTGATAGTTTGAGCATTCTTTGGCATTGCCTTTCTTTCGGATTGTAATGAAAATTGACCTTTTCCAGTCCTGTGGCCACTGCTGAGTTTTCCACATTTGCTGGCATATTGAGTGCAGCACTTTCACAGCATCATCTTTCAGGATTTAAATTGCTCAACTGGAATTCCATCACCTCCACTAGCTTTGTTTGTAGTGATGCTTCCTATGGCCCACTTGATTTTGCATTCTAGGATGTCTGGCTCTAGGTGAGTAATCAAACCATTGTGATTATCTGGGTCATGAAGATCTTTTTGTACAGTTCTGTGTATTCTTGCTACCTCTTCTTAATATCTTTTGCTTCTGTAGGTCCCAACCATTTCTGTACTTTATTGAGCCCATCTTTGCATGAAATGTTCCCTTGGTATCTCTAGTTTTATTGAGGAGAACTCTAGTCTTTCCCATTCTACTGTTTTTCTCCATGTCTTTGCATTGATCGTTGAGGAAGGCTTTCTTTTTACATATTATTGATTTATTCATTTATTTTTTAAAAAAATTATTTATTTTACTTTACAATATTGCATTGGTTTTGCCATACACTGACTTGAATCCACCATGGATGTACACATGTTCCCCATCCTGAACCCCCTCCCACCTCCCTCCCCATCCCATCCCTTTGGGTCATCCCAGTGCACCAGCCTCGAGCACCCTGTATCATGCATTGAACCTGGACTGACGATTCATTTCACATATGATAATTTACATGTTTCAATGCCATTCTCCCATATCATCCCATCCTCGCCCTCTCCCACAGAGTCCAAATGACTATTCAGTACATCTGTGTCTCTTTTGCTGTCTCACATACAGGGTTATCATTACTGTCTTTCTAAATTCCATATATATCCATTAGTATACTGTATTGGTGTTTTTCTTTCTGGCTTACTTCACTTTGCATAATAGGCTCCAGTTTCATCCACCTCATTAGAACTGATTCAAATGTATTCTTTTTAATGGCTGAGTAATACTCCATTGAGTATATGTACCACGGCTTTCTTATCCATTCATCTGCTGATGGACATCTAGGTTGCTTCCGTGTCCTGGCTATTATAAACAGTGCTGCAATGAATATTGGGGTACACGTGTCTCTTTCAATTCTGGTCTCCTCAGTGTGTATGCCCAGTAGTGGGATTGATGGATCATATGGCAGTTCTAGAAAGCCCAGTGATAAATCCACGCACGTATGGATACCTTATCTTTAACAAAGGAGGCAAGAATATACAATGGAGAAAAGACAATCTCTTTAACAAATGGTGCTTGGAAAACTGGTCAACCACTTGTAAAAGAATGAAACTAGAACACTTTCTAACACCACACACTAAAATAAACTCAAAATGGATTAAAGACCTAAATGTAAGACCAGAAACTATAAAACTCCTAGAGGAGAACATAGGCAAAACACTCTCCGACATAAATCACAGCAGGATCCTCTATGATCCACCTCCCAGAATATTGGAAATGAAAGCAAAAATAAACAAATGGGACCTAATTAAAATTAAAAGCTTCTGCACAAGAAAGGAAACTATAAGCTAGGTGAAAAGACAGCCTTCAGAATGGAAGAAAATAATAGCAAATGGAGCAACAGACAAAGAATTAATCTCAAAAATATACAAGCAACTCCTGCAGCTCAATTCCAGAAAAATAAAAGACCCAACCAAAAAGTGAGCCAAAGAACTAAACAGACATTTCTCAAAAGAAGACATACAGATGGCTAACAAAGACATGAAAAGATGCTCAGCATCACTCATTATTAGAGAAATGCAAATGAAAACCACAATGTGGTACCATTTCACACCAGTCAGAATGGCTGCAATCCAAAAGTCTACAAGCAATAAATGCTGGAGAGGGTGTGGAGAAAAGGGAACCTTCTTCCACTGTTGGTGGGAATGCAAACTAGTACAGCCACGATGGAGAACAGTGTGGAGGTTCCTTAAAAATCTGGGAATAGAACTGAGGAAGGCTTTCTTATCTATCTCCTTGCTATTCTTTGGAACTCTCCCAACAAATGGAAGATGTTACCATCCTTCATTCCAGAGAAGATAGATCACAGTTTGACAACATCAAGAGAGAAACTCATCAGGAGACCATCTGAGGCCAGATTAAATAAGTAAAAGCCCTACACACACTCTGATCCTTAGTAACCCCACTGTTGAACCCTTGCTATAAAACTCACCAAATCCTCCTAAGTTGGGACAGATTTTGAGGCATTACCCTGATGTATCCCCTTTGCCTGGCAAAGCAATAAAGCTCTTCTTTCTACTTCACCCAAAACTGTCTCCAAAATTCTATTGGTCACTGGTGCACAGAGGCCACATTTTCAGCATCAGTAAGAACCTTTCATGGATGCTCTTTAATATCTCAGACCAAAGACCGGGCTAATTCAGAAACATGATTTGATAGTAAAAGCAGCTTTTCAGCATTCAGATATTTCACAGTGAGTAATTCAAATAATTATTCAGCATTCATTTGGACATTGACAGCTCTGGGCAAACTCATGAGGTTGTCATCTTTGACACCCCATTTTAGTGCTTTTCCCCAACTGCTGAGACTCTTATAGTCTTCACTATCCTAGAAACCATCCCTCCCCCCCACTCACACCAAATCCCAAAGTTAGAAACAATTTAATAGCACTCATTTACAATTTAGTGTGAAACAGAATAAATACCTTCCCTCTTCCCAAACGCTACTTGAAATTTGAACTATAATTGTAAAATTAAATGTCTGACTCTCTGTTAAAGGTATTATAGACAGCAGCAAGCAGGTGAGAGGCTCTAAAATCATGCAAAGTAGATATTTTGAAAACTGACATCTCCATAGTAATAACAGCACTTTCTATTTTTGAGCACTAAATATGTGTCAGGAAGTGACACTAAGTGCTTTACCTAGATTATCTCACAACCACCCTGATAATTAATTTCTGTGTTTACTCCTATTTTGTAGATGATAATACTTAGGGCTCAAAAAATAAATAAGTAATTTGAGTAAGGTTAATAGCTACTAAGAAGCAAAGATAAGCATGACACTTTGTCTTGTATTCTTAGTCACTACGATGCTATGCTTGTCTTCAGATTTACAGGCACACTAGTGGTGTTGATCTTAAAGAAAAGGAATAAGGTAGAAGCTGTTTTACTGACTCAATGGGACTTGCTTATATTAGTTGGAGCCTGAATTGATGGGACAGTGTCTAGAAGATTCTAATGACAATTAGAATTCTCAGGTTTACCTGTAAGGATTGGGTATGACACCAACCTCATGGCAGAAAGCAAAAAACTAAAGAGCCTCTTAATGAAAGTGAAAGAGGAGAGTGGAAAAGTTGGCTTAAAGTTCAACATTTAGAAAACAAAAATCATGGCATCTAGTCCCATCACTTCATGGCAAATAGATGGGGAAACAATGGAAACAGTGACAGACTTTATTTTAGGGGCTCCATAATCACTGGAAATGGTGACTGCAGCCATGAAATTAAAAGATGCTTGCTCCTTGGAAGAAAAGCTATGACCAACCTAGACAACACATTAAAAACTAGAGACATTACTTTGCCAACAAAGGTCCGTCTAGTCAAAGCTATGGGTTTTCTAGTAGTCATGTATGGATATGAGAGTTGGACTATAAAGAAAGCTGAGTGCCTAAGAATTGATGCTTTTGAACTGTGGTGTTGGAGAAGACTCTTGAGAGTCCCTTGGACAGGAAAGAGATCAAGCCAGTCAATCCTAAAGTCCTGAATATTCACTGGAAGGACTGATGCTGAAGCTGAAACTCATACTTTGGCAACCTGATACAAAGAACTGACTCATTGGAAAAGACCCTGATACGAGGAAAGATTGAAGGTGGGAGGAAAAGGGGATGACAGAGGATGAGATGGTTGGACAGCATCACAGACTCATCGACAGACATGAGTTTGAGCAAGCTCCAGGAGTTGGTAATGGACAGGGAAGCCTAGCATGCTGCAGTCCATGGGGTCACAAAGAGTTCATGAGGGGAAACACCATACTTATGGAAGCCTTAAAGTAGACTTTGTTTTTGGAAAACTGAATTTTAAACCAAAGATCCAAAGCAGATAGTTTTATGAGCCCCTAATTAGCATCAAAAAGGAAATAACAAAAGGTTAATGAGAGATGGTTAGTTTGGAATGGTGGCTTCCTGGTGCCAGCTCCAGCAGCTCAGACTGTTTGCAGACTCATTAGCTGCCTAGATTGATCATCAGCTGAATTTAGGAAGTGCTCACTTGCTGTGTTAGCAGAAGGCTAGTGTGATTCGAGATATCTATGCTATAGATAACTAACTAGGACCAAACAGTAAGGCACTGTTTTCTGCAGTCAAATAAGGCAGGTTTTCTTTGCCTTCAACTTCAGTTGACATCAATTATAAATCTGAAAGTGTTTGGTGAAACTCCAAGATAATGAAACTTTCTAAGTTGACAGTTGGTACAAAGGTCTGGCTCCAGGTCCTCAAGATCCAGTTTGTGCATAGACACCATATTTCTGAATTTACATTTTGTGCTAAGCAGATTCATCCAATGTAAGAAAATCCAAACTTAATAGGGTACTCACAGATAATCACTCAACTTCTAAAATGTACAGCATGATGGACATTGAGTCAACAAAAATAATTTGCACTTTGGGCTTTACTCTGGACTTTGCCACTGATTTGTGTTCTGACATGAATAAAGTCTTCAAATTCTTAGTGCATCAGTTTTTCTTCAAGAAAAATATATGGAACAGATAATTATATAAAGCATATCTCTGAAATAAAATGGTTTCTTGAATTAAAAGAACTAAATTTTCTAGCTAGTGATAATAATAATATTAGTTCCCTAAACTTAATAGAGTTCATATTTGCATATGAATGATGGTTCAGCTTCTGCATTGCACTTCCCTTTAGCAACAGTTTACATAACTCTCACAAGCTGAAGGCATTTTTTTCCCCAATAAGCTGATTTTTAAATTAAATTAAAATCAAAACCATTCTTTTTGTTTACTTCCCAGATTAAAACAACTGACAATCTAATTAATAAATGGAAACATCAGGTGATGATGTCTTAGAACAGTCTGACTAGTCTATTTTAGAACTGATATCATTCCTCTTCCCCTTTTTCCATATATTAAAAAAATGATTCTATTGTTCACACAGGTTGGAAACTCCATGGGATAAAAGAGGAAGGAAGAAAGCAAGTAGTCAAACATCTATTATTATCTAAATTAAGAAGAGAAAAAAGAGATTATACTTAAAGTGATGAAAGATAATAACCTTCAGCCAAGACTACTGTACTCAGCAAGGATCTCATTCAGATACGAAGGAGAAATCAAAAGCTTTACAGACAAGCAAAAGCTGAGAGAATTCAGCACCACCAAACCAGCACTCCAACAAATACTAAAGGATAGACTTTAGACAGGAAACACAAAAAGGGCGTATAAATCCAAACACAAAACAATAAAGTAAATGGCAACAGGAGCATACTTATCAATAATTACCTTAAATGTAAATGGGTTGAATGCCCCAAACAAAAGGCAAAGACTGGCTGAATAGATACAAAAACAAGATCCCTATATTTGCTGCTTACAAGAGACCCACCTCAAAACAATGGACACATACAGACTGAAAGTGAAGGGCTGGAAAAGATATTCCATGCAAACAAAGACCAAAAGAAAGCAGGAGTAGCAATACTCATATCCAGTAAAATAGACTTTAAAACAAAGGCTGTGAAAAGGGACAAAGAAGGCCACTACATAATTATTAAAGGATCAATCCAAGAAGAAGACATAACAATTATAAATATATATGCACCCAACATAGGAGCACCACAATATGTAAGACAAATGCTAACAAGCATGAAAGGGGAAATTAATAATAACACAATAATAGTGGGAGACTTTAATACCCCACTCACACCTATGGACAGATCAACTAAACAGAAAATTAACAAAGAAACACAAACTTTAAATGATACAATAGAACAGTTAGACCTAATTGATATCTATAGGACATTTCACCCCAAAACAATGAATTTCACCTTTTACTCAAGTGCACACGGAACCTTTTCCAGGATAGATCACATCCTGGGTCATAAATCTAACCCTGATAAATTCAAAAAAATCGAAATTTTTCCAAGCATCTTCTCTGACCATAATGCACTAAGGTTAGATCTCAATTACAAGAGAAAAACTATTAAAACTTCCAACATTTGGAGGCTGAACAATACGCTTCTGAATAACCAACAAATCACAGAAGAAATCAAAAAAGAAATCAAAATATGCATTGAAACGAATGAAAATGAAAACACAACTACACAGAACCTGTGCGACACTATAAAAGCAATGCTAAGAGGAAAGTTCATAGCAATACAGGCATACCTCAAGAAACAAGAAAAAAGTCAAATAAATAACCTAACTCTACACCTAAAGCAACTAGAAAAGGAAGAAATAGAGAACCCCAGAGTTAGTAGAAGGAAAGAAATCCTAAAAATTAGGGCAGAAATAAATGCAAAAGAAACACAAGAGACCATAGCAAAGATCAACAAAGCAAAAAGCTGGTTCTTTGAAAGGATAAATAAAATTGACAAACCATTAGCCAGACTCATCAAGAAACAAAGAGAAAAAAATCAAATCAATAAAATTAGAAATGAAAATGGAGAGATCACGACAGACAACACAGAAATACAAAGAATCATAAGAGACTACTATCAGCAATTATATGCCAATAAAATGGACAACTTGGAAGAAATGGACAAATTCTTAGAAAAGTACAACTTTCCAAAGCTGAACCAGGAAGAAATAGAAAATCTAAACAGGCCCATCACAAGCATGGAAATTGAAACTGTAATCAGAAATCTTCCAGCAAACAAAAGCCCAGGTCCAGACAGCTTCACAGCTGAATTCTACCAAAAATTTCGAGAAGAGCTAACACCTATCTTACTGAAACTATTCCAGAAAATTTCAGAGGAAGGTAAACTTCCAAACTCATTCTATGAGGCCACCATCACCCTAATACCAAAAGCTGACAAAGACAAAGCCCCAAAAAAAAAAAAAAAAACTACAGGCCAATATCACTGATGAACATAGACGCAAAAATCCTTAACAAAATCCTAGGAATCAGAGTCCAGCAACACATTAAAAAGATCATACACCATGACCAAGTGGGCTTTATCCCAGGGATGCAAGGATTCTTCAGTAGCCACAAATCAATCAATGTAATTCACCACATTAACAAACTGAAAAATAAAAATCATATGATTATCTCAATAGAGGCAGAGAAGGCCTTTGACAAAATTCAACATCCATTTAGGATAAAAACTCTCCAGAAAGCAGGAATAGAAGGAACGTACCTCAACATAGTAAAAGCTATATATGACAAACCCACAGCAAACATTATCCTCAATGGTGAAAAATTGAAACCATTTCCCCTAAAGTCAGGAACAAGACAAGGGTGTCCACTTTCACCACTACTATTCAATATAGTTCTGGAAGTTTTGGCCACAGCAGTCAGAGCAGAAAAAGAAATAAAAGGAATCCAAATTGGAAAAGAAGAAGTAAAACTCTCACTGTTTGCAGATGACATGACCCTCTACATGGAAAATCCTAAAGACTCGACCAGAAAACTACTAGAGCTAATCAATGAATAGAGTAAAGTTGCAGGATATAAAATCAACACTCAGAAATCCCTTGCATTCCTATACACTAATAATGAGAAAGTAGAAAAAGAAGTTAGGGAAACAATTCCATTCACCATTGCAATGAAAAGAATAAAATACTTAGGACTATTCCTACCTAAAGAAACTAAAGACCTATATATCGAAAACTATAAAACACTGATGAAAGAAATCAAAGAGGACACTAATAGATGGAGAAATATACCATGCTCATGGGTTGGAAGAGTCAATATAGTGAAAATGAGTATACTACCCAAAGCAATCTACAGATTCAATGCAATTCTTATCAAGCTACCAGCAGTATTTTTCACAGAACTAGATCAAATAATCTCAAGATTTGTATGGAAATACAAAAACCTCGAATAGCCAAAGCAATCTTGAGAAAGAAGAATGCAACTGGAGGAATCAACTTGCCTGACTTCAGGCTCTACTACAAAGCCACAGTCATTAAGACAGTATGGTACTGGCACAAAGACAGAAATATAGATCAATGGAACAAAATAGAAAGCCCTGAGATAAATCCACACACCTATGGACACCTTATCTTCAACAAAGGAGGCAAGAATATACAATGGAGTAAAGACAGTCTCCTTAACAGGTGGTGCTGGGAAAACTGGTCAACCACTTGTAAAAGAATGAAATTAGACCTCTTTCTAACACCACACACTAAAATAAACTCAAAATGGATTAAAGATCTAAATGTAAGACCAGAAACTATAAAACTCCTAGAGGAAAACATAGGCAAAACACTCTCCGACATAAATCACAGCAGGATCCTCTATGATCCACCTCCCAGTATAATGGAAATAAAAGCAAAAATAAACAAATGGGATCTAATTAAATTTAAAAGCTTCTGCACAACAAAGGAAACTCTAAGCAAGGTGAAAAGACAGCCTTCTGAATGGGATAAAACAATAGCAAATGAAACAACTGACAAACAACTAATCTCAAAGATATTCAAGCAACGCATGCAGCTCAACTCCAGAAAAATAAACGAACCAACCAAAAAATGGGCCAAAGAACTAAATAGGCATTTCTCCAAAGAAGACATACGGATGGCTAACAAACACATGAAAAGATGCTCAACATCACTCATTATCAGAGAAATGCAAATCAAGATCACAATAAGGTACCATTTCACACCAGTCAGAATGGCTGCGATCCAAAAGTCTACAAGCAATAAATGCTGGAGGGGATGTGGAGAAAAGGGAAGCCTCTTACACTGCTGGTGAGAATGCAAACTAGTACAGCCACTATGGAAAACAGTGTGGAGATTCCTTAAAAAATTGCGAATAGAACTGCCTTATGATCCAGCAATCCCACTGCTGGGCATACACACCGAGGAAACCAGAATTGAAGGGGACACATGTACCCCAATGTTCATTGCAGCACTGTTTATAATAGCCAGGACATGGAAACAACCCAGATGTCCATCACCAGATGAATGGATATAAGAAAGCTGTGGTACATATACACAATGGAGTATTACTCAGCCCTTAAAAAGAATAAATTTGACTCAGTTCTAATGAGATGGATGAAACCGGAGCCAATTATACAGGGTGAAGTAAGCCAGAAAGAAAAACACCAATACAGTATATTGACACATATATATGGAATTTAGAAAGATAGTAATGATGACCCTCTATGTGAGACAACAAAAGAGACACAGATGTATAGAATGGACTTTTGGACTCTGAGGGAGAGGGAGAGGGTGGGATGATTTGGGAGAATGGCATTGAAACATGTATACTATCATGTAAGAAATGAAGTGCCAGTCTATGTTCAATACAGGATACAGTATGCTTGGGGCTGGTGCATGGGATGGTCCAGGGAGATGATATGGGGTGGGAGGTGGGAGGGGGCTTCGGCATTGGGAGATCGTGTACACCTGTGGCTGATTCATGTCAATGTATGGCAAAACAAATACAGTATTGTAATGTAGAATAAAGTATTAAAAAAAAATAAACATACATTGGAATTCTAAAAAAAAAAAGAAGAAGAAGTGGTGAAAGAAGCCATATGTTGGGAAAAGTATCTTGGGATTTGAGTTTACAGACTCATGGCTGGGAAGCTGCCTTGCTGTAACTGACTAAAATTACCAAGTTTCTCCAGGTGATTACAGTAGTGTTTGTTTTCAGAAATCTATTAAAAGGGAAGCAACATAATAACTTGCACTTTTATTTTAAAGCAGACTACAGTTGAACTCCTGCATGATTTAGTATAGGTATTAAACCACAAAGTAGAAAGAACTTAAGATCAAAATTACCAGAAGAAATCAATAACCTCAGATATGCAGATGATACCACCCTTATGGCAAAAAGTGAAGAACTAAAGAGCCTCTTGAGGAATGTGAAAGAGGAGAGTGAAAAAGCTGGCTTAAAGCTCAACATTCAGAAAACTAAGCTCATGGCATCCAGTCCCATCACTTCATGGCAAATATATGGGAAAACAGTGGAAACAGTGACAGAATTTTTATGGGGGGCCTCCAAAATCACTGCAGATGGTGATTGCAGCCATGAAATTAAAAGACACTTGCTCCTACGAAGGAAAATTATGACCAACATAGACAGCATATTAAAAAGCAGAGACATTACTTTGCCAACAATGTCTGTTTGTCAAGGCTATGGTTTTTCCAGTAGTCATGTATGGATGTGAGAGTTGGACTGTAAAGAAAGCTGAGTGCCAAAGAATTGATGCTTTTGAACTGTGATGTTGGAGAAGACTCTTGACAGTCCCTTGGACTGCAAGGAGATCCAACCAGTCCATCCTAAAGGAAATCAGTCCTGAGTGTTCACTGGAAGGACAAATGTTGAAGCTGAAACTCCAAAACTTTGGCCGCCTGATGAAAAGAACTGACTCACTGGAAAAGACCCTGATGCTGGGAAAGGTTGAAGGCAGGAGGGGAAAGAGATGACAGAGGATGAGGTGGTTGGATGGCATCATCGACTCAATGGACATGAGTTTGGGTGGGCTCAGGGAGTTGGTGATGGACAGGGAGGCCTGGCGTGCTGCAGCCCATGGGGTTGCAAAGAGTCGGACACAACTGAATGACTGAACTGAACTGAAGTCTAAGCTAACTGGAGTATGGGGAGATAAATGTGTTTTTAAGGTTTTAAATTCTGCAAAAAATCTTCCTGTTCAAATAAGACAGGAACCTGAGGGGTCTCCTTTGCCATGAAAGTCAAAATTATTAAGATTTGAAAGAAGTGAAGATATGATGTTGCCTATTGTTTCAAATATTTACTAGCTTACAAGTTTGTTGACTATGTTATTGTGAAGAACAATGGAATAGAATCATTGTTTCTAATAGCCAGAAACCCTCAAAGACAAAATGTCTCTCTCTCACAAGGCCACCTCACTGAAACAGAACTTTGAATGAGTTCACCTAGAATTAATTTTCTTATAACCTTCTTTGGCCCCTTCTGAATTTAGTACCTTTCAAATCACCTCTGGTAACTATCTATCTTACCTATTCCTCCAACTACAACAGTAGATCTTTGGGGTGCACATTTTGGGGTGATTACCAGTATTTACCATATCCAGTATTTTACCATAATACCTAAAATGCCACAATATTTTTCTGACTTTTCACCTGCACCCAAATGCTTAGTACTGAAGGATTTGCTCTAAAATGACTCTAGATACTGACAGCCCACAGATAATCTCTTTATGCCACTGTGGATAACTGCCTTATAGTCTCTCTGCATGGCAAAATAGCTGGTTTAAGGGCTCCATTCTTCTTAATTGCAAAAGCATCTGTTTTGACTCTACACATAGACATCACCAGATGGTTAACACCAAAATCAGATTGATCATACTCTTTGCAGCCAAATATGGAGAAGCTCTATACAGTCAACAAAAACAAGACCAGGAGCTGACTATGGCTCAGATCATGAACTCCTTATTATCAAAATCAGACTTAAATTAAACAAAGTAGGGAAAAGCGCTAGACCATTCAGGTATGACCTGAATCAAATCCCTTATGATTATACAGTGGAACTGACAAATAGATTTAAGGGCCTAGATCTGATAGATAGAGTGCCTGATGAACTATGGAATGAGCTTTGTGACATTGTACAGGAGACAGGGATCAAGACCATCCGCATGGAAAAGAAATGCAAAAAAGCAAAATGGCTGTCTGGGGAGGCGTTACAAATAGCTGTGAAAAGAAGAGACGCGAAAAGCAAAGGAGAAAAGGAAAGATACAAGCATCCGAATGCAGAATTCCATAGAACAGCAAGAAGAGATAAGAAAGCCTTCTTCAGTGTTCAATACAAAGAAAGAGAGGAAAACAACAGAATGGGAAAGACTAGAGATCTCTTCAAGAAAATTAGAGATAACAAGGGAACATTTCATGCAAAGATGGGCTCAATAAAGGACAGAAATGGTATGGACCTAACAGAAGCAGAAGATGTTAAGAAGAGGTGGCAAGAATACACAGAAGAACTGTACAAAAAAGATCTTCACGACCCAGATAATCACGATGGTGTGATCACTCATCTAGAGCCAGACATCCTGGAATCTGAAGTCAAGTGGGCCTTAGAAAGCATTACTATGATCAAAGCTAGTGGAGGTGATGGAATTCTAGTAGAGCTATTTCAAATCTTGAAAGATGATGCTGTGAAAGTGCTGCACTCAATATGCCAGCAAATTTGGATAACTCAGCAGTGGCCCCAGGACTGGAAAAAGTCAATTTTCATTTCCATCCCAAAGAAAGGCAATGCCAAAAAACACTCAGACTACTGCACAATTGCACTCATCTCACACGCTTGTAAAGTAATGCTCAAAATTCTCCAAGTCAGGCTTCAGTGATACGTGAACCGTTAACTCCCTGATGTTCAAGCTGGTTTTAGAAAAGGCAGAGGAACCAGAGATCAAATTGCCAACATCCACTGGATGATGGAAAAAGCAAGAGAGTTCCAGAAAAACATCTATTTCTGCTTTATTGACTATGCCAAAGCCTTTGACTGTGTGGATCACAAGAAACTGGAAAATTCTGAAAAAGATGAGAATATCAGACCACCTGACCTGTCTCTTGAGAAATCTGTATGCAGGTCAGGAAGCAACTGTTAGAACTGGACATGGAACAACAGACTGGTTCCAAATAGGAAAAGGAGTATGTCAAGGCTGTATCTTGTCACCCTGCTTATTTAACTTATATGCAGAGTACATCATGAGAAACGCTGGACTGGAAGAAACACAAGCTGGAATCATGACTGCCGGGATAAATATCAATAACCTCAGATACGCAGATGATACCACCCTTATGGCAGAAAGTGAAGAGGAACTAAAAAGCCTCTTGATGAAAGTGAAAGAGGAGAGTGAAAATGTTGGCTTAAAGCTCAACATTCAGAAAATGAAGATCATGGCATCCAGTCCCATCACTTCATGGGAAATAGATGGGGAAACTGTGGAAACAGTGGCTGACTTTATTTTTCTGGGCTCCAAAATCACTGCAGATGATGACTGCAGCCATGAAATTAAAAGATGCTTACTCCTTGGAAGAAAAGTTATGACCAACCTAGACAGCATATTCAAAAGCAGAGACATTACTTTGCCGACTAAGGTCCGTCGAGTCGAGACTATGGTTTTTCCAGTAGTCATGTATGAATGTGAGAGGTGGACTGTGAAGAAGGCTGAGTGCCAAAGAATTGATGCTTTTGAACTGTGGTGTTGGAGAAGACTCTTGAGAGTCCCTTGGACTGCAAGGAGATCCAACCAGTCCATTCTGAAGGAGATCAGCCCTGGGATTTCTTTGGAAGGAATGATGCTAAAGCTGAAACTCTAGTACTTTGGCCACCTCATGCAAAGAGTTGACTCATTGGAAAAGACTCTGATGCTGGGAGGGATTGGGGGCAGGAAGAGAAGGGGACGACCGAGGATGAGATGACTGGATGGCATCACGGACTTGATGGACGTGAGTCTGAGTGAACTCCGAGAGATGGTAATGAACAGGCAGGCCTGGCGTGCTGCGATTCATGGGGTCGCAAAGAGTCGGACACGACTGAGCGACTGAACTGAACTAAACTTATGCTGTGCATAAGTTTCTAAAAAACAACTCTTCTGATGGCTCTAAAGGTCAGTTCAAACCTTTTCTAATTTGGTCCTTGGTTATTTTTTCATGGCTAAAGTTTTTGGGGGATAAGACTTATAGGAAGAGAAATTGAAAAGACTTCCTTGTCAAGCCACATTTCTATAGTGGATGTGTCAAATTAGCTTTCATTGGCCTAAAATAAACAGATAATGAGCCATCTGATAAGGGCAGAGATCAAAAATACCTGGGGCGAAGACCTGATCCTGGATAATAAAAAAGCATCTACAGTAGGAGAGGAAAACCATCTCACAGATATTTTGCCTAAACAATAAGGAAATAATAAAGGATTTTGGTATGCTTGAAATTGCTCTTTAAATCAAGACTCAATTCTTCATATTTATTTCATAAGAAAAGGGTTAAAGGGAAGATGAACAGAAAAAAATACTTCATAAATATTTAAATGGAAAGTTCAGTTTGTTTTCCCATCCTGATGGAGTTTATTTATGGTGCTTAACCATCTTAATGATGGAACAGAAATGATGTTAAATAGATTGAAAAACCCAACAAAGATAATGATCTTGATATTTCAATGGACTGTTTCAGTATGTGAGCCAATCATATGATTTATCCCTATAAAAGAGTTTGATTTGCTTCTCATCTGTTGTCCGACTGCCAGCATCCCTACTTACCATGGCCTACAGAACTTGCTTTATCATGAAGCAATTGCAAAAACTTCACCTAGCAAATCACCCAAATAGAGCTTAATTTTATCTCACATGCTATCTCAGGGCGTGGCTTCCAGTATTCCTCCCAAGGAATCCCATTACACAGAAGTGTCTTTTGAAAAGGATTTTGCTTTCCAGCTGAAGTTGTCTTAATTAATTTCTTCACTGATCCCATGCAATCTATTCCATACTGGACCATTTGTGCTATTGGGCCATAAACTCCTAGAGAATGAAATTCTTAACTGTTCAGTGTGCTCCCTTTATAGAGCCTCCATTCTCCAATTCTTTCCAAGTGCTCAGAAATATAGAAATTCTCTGTGTCAACCAGTCAGGAAAGACCTCGGCATTTATTCTCTTGATGAATCCTTTACTATAGGTAATTATTAATAATAATAAAATTTAAAATAGACAATGACTTTGATACAACTAAAAGTTCTAAGTGGATCAAGAAAACATTATTATATAAAAAAAGGAAGAATGCTTTTATTTCAAAGTAGATAAACTTGAGCTTTCCTAAAAGAATTCTCTGACCAAAAGCCCAAGCCAAAATAATGCTAGCAAACAACCACTAAGAGCATGAATGTTTCCATTAGTTCGGCTGTGCTGCACTTGTCGTTCAGTCATGTACGACTCTTTGTGACCCCATAACCTACAGCCCACCAGGCTCCTCTGTCCATGAGGGTTCTCCAGGCAAGAATACTGGAGTGGATTGCCATGCCCTCCTCCACAGGATCTTCCCAACCCAAGGATAGAACCCAGGTCTCCCACATTGCACGTAGATTCTTTACCGTCTGAGCCACCAGGGAAGGCCAAGATTACTACAGTGGGTAGCCAGTCCCTTCTCCAGCGGATCTTCCCGATGCAGGAAGTAAACCGGGGTCTCCTGCATTGCAGGTAGATTCTTTACCAGCTGAGCTACCCGGGAAAGACCTTCCATTAGTTAAGGACAACATTTTATTCTAGTGGCCACCTTACTAATAAAATGTAAATAATGCTTTGGAAGGAATCCATTTATCTGGTGCAACAATATAGTTGAAATAAACAAAAGCATCCACCTGTCATCTCTCTTCCCACCTACCCACCCATTGCTGAGACTGAGAATGGATAAAGGTCCTGGACCTCAAAAGGAAAGCGAAACTGGGTATTGAGTATCACTGAGTACCTCCTAACCAGAAAGGTAAAAGGCATGTCAGAGATTAAACCTACCATTTTACAATGACATTAACTAAAATTAAGCAGGAAGTTCAATCTCAGAGCAGAAGAATTTAAAAGAAAATCCTTAACATTGTGACTGTTCAAATTAGATCAAGGAAGATTCTTTCATGATACTCTTATTAAAAATATGACCTTGACTGTAACCATCTTCTTTATAATTGTCTCTGCTTTATTGGCATAATATTAATAAGATTCATATTAGTCCCAGACTCTATTCTTAGAAATATTTTTAAAATAAAAGTTATTTATTTCATCATTGAGCTGACCTCGGTCACCCCAGTAAAACCCAGATAAGCAAATCTAAAAGGTGATAATTTTCACAGTCAATAACAGAAGTAGCTGACACTTTCCCAGAGCTGGACCTATTGCTGAATGAATGAATAACAATAGCTATGCATGGATTGTTCCTACCTGGTATTAGAATGCTGTATACCTGAGGCAAGATGAGAAAACCTGAAAGCCATATATATAGAAACTTTGTATACACATACATTATTGTGTTCAAGTAATTAAACATTTTACCTGGTATGTTTTCAAGAGGTTAAAGACATCTTTAAACAATTCTATATGAGCAAAACTAGGGGAGAAATAACCAACCACATGAATTGCAAAACAGTATACCTAGCCTCAAAGATGCTAATTTGAGTCCAGGGGGAGCTAATCAACCTCTTTGTTTAAGTAAAGATAAACCTTTTTGACAGCAAATACTATCTGATATAAAATGCAATTTTCAATTACTCTATGAACATCTGGTTCATGCTACCATTTCTGGAGCCCAGCAGCACACTGCCTTGCAATGTCACAAAATATTCTCCATTGAGAACTCCCTATTTTGCTAAGAGACTAATTGAAATGAATGTTTGGCAATTTAGTGAGGTGAGAGGTGAGTCAGGGGATACGTAAGAGGATAAGGAAGGGATGTTCAGTCATGGAATCATAATTTCATTAAAAGGCTATAAGAAATGAAATTACATATTGTTGATAGAGTGTTGAAAGTGTAAACGTCCTAATACACCTGTGCTTGAAACTAGAATATGCACAGTGTGCAGCCTCCAGAACATTTTCATGGCTAATTTGCAATAACGGTTGCATTAGGCACAGCTCAAGTTCTTTAAATCCATGTTTTACACAACAAACATGTTAAATGATATACAGGTGATGAAAATAGCAAATGAAGAAGTTTAGGAAAATGCAAAGAACCTACACTTTCAGAAATAAGGCAATCATTATATTGCATTTGGGTGCTTTTGGATGTGAAAATCAGATAGATGTTCTCACAAATTTCTGTACACTGCTTCCATTTGGTATCAATTAGCATGGGAGGGAAACCAATTCAGTGTTGTAGTGAGCTCCAAATTAGGTGCATATTATAGCAATTAAATTCATCTTTTCAGCTGATGAATTTATAATCAATTAAATCATAAGGTAAGAGAAATCAAGTGTGATTTGAAACAAATTAGTTAGGCTTGGGACGAATATGTACAGTTCTAAGACATGAGCCCATAAACTCTAATTTCATCAGAACTACACATTTGAGTATTCATAATAGGATATACAAGTCATCGCAAATGAGCATGCAAAGAAGCAAAGAGACAAAAGCCTATTAAACCCAGCACTATTCAACCCAGAAATAACCTCAACAGGAAGAGGTTGCAGTCTTGTCAGACTCCAAAATGTGCAACAAACCCACGAGCCTCTTGCACCTCTGAGCACTCTACTTTTTGGTTACTCTTCTTAGAGATTGTCTGCAGAAATTGCACAGGGCAAAATTTTTGTCCCTGCCAGAAAGTGTAATTTTTTTACCAAATAACTCAAATTCAGGGAGGGAAAACATTGGTTAAAAGATTTGAGTGTGACTCCCCAACTCAGCACCAAATCAGGTGGTAAAATATGCTGAGTGACAACACTGACTTGTTTTCAAGGTACTCTGAGAGCTACATAGACATAGAATTGCAAAGGTGCCATATGTCAGAAGAGAGGATAGGATAAAGAGCGCTCCATCAGCTGCTTCTCTGGGAAGCCATGACAAGAGCTACAGTACTGGGGGCGAGCTGAGACATATTAATTCAAAGGCACTATAAATGATAAATGTAATTCAGATACCTGGCAACTAGGAAATTTGGCTCAGTCAGTTCATCAACCCACTGATCAGGTTTTAGGCATGTTGTGAGTGATACTAGGATTGATAATAATTCAGAAAGCAGAGATTCTCACCATTCCATCTTATTTCCACTCTGACCCAGCTCACAGATATGTCTGGTTGGGGCAATCAAAAAAGAACTGAAACCAACACAATTCTGTAAAGTAATTATCTTTCAATTAAAAATAAATAAATTTAAAATTAAAAATATTGTAATTATCCTTCAATTAAAAATTTTAAAAAGATTTTTAAAAAACCAGCAAGCTGATGGTACAAAGGAATGCTGCTGCTAAGTCGCTTCAGTCGTGTCCAACTCTGTGCGACCCCAGAGACGGCAGCCCGCCAGGCTCCCCCATCCCTGGGATTCTTCAGGCAAGAATACTGGCGTGGGTTCCATTTCCTTCTCCAATGTGTGAAAGTGAAGTCGCTCAGTTGTATCCAACTCCTAGCGACCTTATGGACTGCAGCCTACCAGGCTCCTCAGTCCATGGGATTTTCTAGGCAAGAGTACTAGAGTGGGGTGCCATTGCCTTCTCTGACAAAGGAATGGGGGCTGTGGAAATTCCATCTGGGTGATGGGTAACCCAAGGTATCCAGGTGGCAGTAGCAGGGACACCCAGAGCCCAGCATCCATGGTGTCAATAGTGTAAGCTGGGGATTCTGTATACAGCAACAGCAGTGGTGACCTCACCACACAAGTTCTGTTATCATTTGGAGCACTGTTTTGGCTCTGCATCTCCTGGGCAATTCAATATCATTTGAATGAATCATTTATCTACTCAAATTAATAAAATGTAGAACATATTGACTGTAACCAGTATGTTTCCATTAAAGTTAAAAGTAAAACAAACAAACAAACAAAAAACCCCCACAATCTGAAGTCAAGGGTCTAAGGTCTTGCCCTTAGAGACTCAAAGGTCTTGCCCTTTGAGTACAAAATTCTTCCAGCCATTCTCCTTTAGTTAAATATAGTAATCCTGGGTTCCCTTGTCTAGGAATGTTCTTAGAGAAAAGTAACTGAAAATTAAGGGATCTGAGAATCTCAAAGCACCCTTGACATTCACACTGAGCATTCTTTAGCTACAGTATAGTTAAAAAAATAAACTCCAAAGAAAGTTTTGGCAGTGTGAAGAAGCATAGGGCCCTGGTGTCTAAGAAAATGAGAAGCAAATACTGTTTGTACATTTTCCTCAAACATTAGCAACACAATATGAGCTCATTGAACAATTTGCTCCTGTTTAAGGAAAAAAATTAACAGTTGAATAAAATTATCCTTATTTGGAAAATCCTGAAATTCTTCATCATTCATATGTCTATATATGTGCAAAAAGAAATTCTGCACTAATATCCAAACTGGAAACATCACAGAGAGATCCACAGACATGAAATCCAAGGTGAGCTAAATTCCCCCAAACAAAGGTGTAAGGTGAACTGTATTGGGTATATTTGGTCCAACTTTGGAGTAATTTTGATAGGACCAGAAAAAAAAAAATTATCAGGATCAGAGCTAGTCTGACAGTATCATTATAACCCTTGCTCTTCTACAGAGACATCCATTCAAAGCTCAGAAACAGTTCAGCTCTGAACCAAAGAGAACTGGGACCTTTTTCCTCAATATATCTTTGAGACTTTCAGCACAGTCTGAGTCCAGAGGAGATTCCATTTTCCCCCTCACCTTTCTAGATCAGTACTCCTCAGGAGCAACAATACCATGTTGCCCTGGAACAAATCTAACTAGAACCACACTAATAATGATTACTATTTATGTAATTATGTAATTAGAATGGTTACTGGATCAGGCAGGCATGCATAATAAATTTGTTCATATTTGTCTTTCAACTACTTGTGTGAAGTCAAGTGGGCCTTAGGAAGCATCACTATGAACAAAGCTAGTGGAGGTGATGGAATTCCAGTTGAGCTATTTCAAATCCTGATGCTGAGAAAGTGCTGCACTCAATATGGCAGCAAATTTGGAAAACTCAGCAGTGGCCAAAGGACTGGAAAAGGTCAGTTTTCATTCCAATCCCCAAGGAAGGCAATGCCAAAGAATGCTCAAACTACTGCACAATTGCACTCATCTCACACCTAGTAAAAAGTAATGCTTAAAATTCTCCAAGCCAAGCTTCAGCAATATGTGAACCATGAACTTCCAGATGTTTAAGCTGGTTTTAGAAAAGGCAGAGGAACCAGAGATTAAATTGCCAACATCCGCTGGATCATCAAAAAAGCAAGAGAGTTCCAAAAAATATCTATATTTGTTTTATTGACTATGCCAAAGCCTTTGACTGTGTGGATCACAATAAACTAGAAAATTCTTCAAGAGATGGTCACACCAGACCATCTGACCTGCCTCTTGAGAAATCTGTATGCAGGTCAGGAGGCAACAGTTCCAACTGGACATGGAACAACAGACTGTTTCCAAATAGGGAAAGGAGCACATCAAGGCTGTATATTGTCACCCTGCTTATTTAACTTATATGCAGAGTACATCATGAGAAATGCTGGGCTAGAGGAAGCACGAGCTGGAATCAAGATTGCTGAGAGAAATATCAGTAACTTCAGATATACAGATGACACCACCCTTATGGCAGAAAGTGAAGAAGAACTAAAGAGCCTCTTGATGAAAGTAAGAGAGAGTGAAAAAGTTGGCTTAAAGCTCAACATTCAGAAAACAAAGATCATGGCATCCAGTCCCATCACTTCATGGCAAATAGATGGGGAAACAATGGAAACAGTGGCTGACTTTACTTTTCTGGGCTCCAAAATCACTGTAGATGGTGATTGCAGCCATGAAATTAAGACACTTACTGCTTGGAAGGAAAGTTATGACAAACCTAGACAGCATATTAAAAAGCAGAGGCACTACTTTGCCAGCAAAGGTCCATCTAGTCAAGGCTATGGTTTTTCCAGTGGTCATGTATGGATGTGAGAGTCAGACTATAAAGAAAGCTGAGTGCAGAAGAATTGATGCTTTTGAACTGTGGTGTTGCAGAAGACCCTTGAGAGTCCCTTTGTCTGCAAGGAGATCCAACCAGTCCATGCCAAATGAGATCAGTCCTGGGTGTTCATTTGAAGGACTGATGTTGAAGCCGGAACTCCAATACTTTGGCCACCTGATGCGAAGAGCTGACTCATTTGAAAAGACCCTGATGCTGGGAAAGATTGAGGGCCGGAGGAGAAGGGGATGACAGAGGATGAGATGGTTGGATGGTGTCACCAATTCGATGGACATGAGTTTGGGTGGACTCCAGGTGTTGTTGGTGATGGACAGCGAGGCCTGGCATGCTGCAGTTCATGGGGTCACAAAGAGCTGTACATGTCTGAGAGTCTAACAGTTTCACTTAAGTACCATTATAGGAAGCTCAGTAGTATTGGGATATCATAAGGTAGAGCCAGAGATATAAGCAAGATCTGAATTCCCTTTGTACCTAAACTCTAATGACTCAACCAAACTGTAAAAACAAATACAAGGGATAGTTCAAGGTTTAGCCACTGCTAGAACAATGGAAAAAATGAAGATACATGTATGAGAACTGCATATTGAGAAACAAAATGTAGAAGTGTGCCAAAACAGAACAGCAAAAACATGTGTGTGTGATCCCCACCTTAAATGTGGGAGAGTCTTGGGATAATGCCATACATTTGCTTTAGAATCTCATTATCACACAATCTATGGGATATACATACAATACATCCCTTTTGTAAGAAACACCCCCTCAGAAAAACTAGCTCCAGTCCACTGGTACTGTTTTCCTAGAGATATGGGACAAAAAAAAAAAAAAAAAAAAACAACAGATGTTGTTCTACACAGGCACAAAGTGAGAATCAATTATGACTATTTCTTTTCCCGGAGTTATTTCATTTTAGAGAGCATCTAACTAAAACCCTTTCTGATATAAATGAAAAAGCATTTCTTTGAGACACAAGACTAGAAAATGATACACATCAGTCTGTATTCGGTGATATGCTGCTAATCCTCTGAGAATTAAATAGCCTCTGTTTCAGTTATATAAATGTTTAATTTTTTCATCTTTAGTCTTAGGTTGCTTGGAAGGTATATGGTCTCTGCGGATGTCACCACTCACCAATTAGGGAAGGCAGCAGCTCACAACTGGTAGTGACTTACGCATATTATAGACTTTGACACTTGGATGTGCTGGGAAAGGGATGGATTAAACAATCTAATAGAATCTACAGTGACAAACTTTTTCCCCACAGAAAAAACATTCTGTTTTGTGGATCATGCATTTTTTTCCTTTGGATTCATTTACAAGACCAAAACAAAGCCATTTAATGATGTATAAAGTGAAATGAAACAGTTGAAGACCAGCACATAATCACCATATTTTGTTTTCTCATCTTTAAGTCTTTTAGCAGCAGGGCTTCCAGCTGAGCTTGCGTCTAGTTACTCTGAAGACATAGCCAAGCATTCTGAAGCTTCACTGAGCCTAAACACCAAGCTGAATTCATAGTTCTTAATTGAAAAAGACAGGCTGTTTGCCTAGCATGTTTGCATCAGTAAAACATTGAAAATGGCATTTGTGCCCAAGTCCATCTGAACATTCTGCCTTAGCTGAACTCTGCTAGTGCTTTAGACCCTGGTTTATGCCTGGAACAGTTTTGAATTGCTCCTCTTGCTAAAGCATGTGTACTAGATTCCCAAAATAGACTCTTCTTCAGACATGAGGACGTCGTTCCTGACAGATACTTTGAGGCATTTTTGGCATGCACAGAATGTTGCATTACGTTTTCTTACTCTGGTGCCTCCTATTACCAGTGGCTTGCATTTGCTTGGTAGCTAGAGGGATTTGGCAGCATCACCACCTCATAGACAAAATGGGAAGTCTTGTCCTCTGTCTCCTCAGTAAAGAGTATGCAATATGTGGTCAGAGAAGAGTCTCCTTCTGCGTAAAGCTAATTAGCCTGATAAGGAAATAAAACTCACCCCTTTGGTGTTATAAGTGCTCTCTGCAACTCAACTGATCAGTTGAACTCATGTACTAAATCAAAAGAGGTATTTATTCCTGGTGAGAAGGCATCTGCTCATTTCCTATGTTTGTGATGCAGTTATGATTGACAAATGTGTATGCAATATGCATAGGTAGTCAGCTTTTAAGTGCTTAAACGTTTATATGATCATAGTGGATCCACTCACAGAGGGCAAAGAAGAGTCTGGACAGGTGTCAGGACATCTCAAAACCCTTTAGGCGCTGCTGAGGCATGAGCATAATACACACCTTCAACACACACTCATCACAGTAAAGAACAGTACAGGAGTACAATGAGCTGTTAAACCTCCTGAGCTCTTTGGAATCTATGGTTGCAACTTATAGCCAAACAGTCCTTACCATGGTCAGGCATCTGAGATCCCATGGAGGTCACACTGGTGTTCAGCACATCATTGACAGCTGTGTCACAATACAGGCTCCGCTGGATATCATGTTCACTGTCGGTCTGGTCGCTCTCCTCGTGGCCGCTATCCTTTAGGCTGTTGCCCTCTAAGTCCTTGAAGGTGGAGCTGCTGGGTTGAAGAAAGAATGATAATTTATAACTGTGACAGATATGATTTTTAAAAATCTTTGGCCAGGATGATGTCAGCTCTGTGACAAGGCCAACAGCGACTGTATGGTCCAACACGGCAGGAGGAAGGAAACATTCTGTTTAAAGATCATGGAACTTAACACTGTAGAGAGGTTCCCACTATTAGATTCTGATGAAGCTAATCACTTTCATTCACTTATCTTCAGGGCATCACTACAGGCAAGGCAGAAGGAACTACAATTCTGAAACAACCACCTGCAAAAAATTTCATCATTTCAGAAGGTTTTTTTCCTCTTATGCAATCAAAGTAAAACAATAACAGCTAAAGTTTACTGAGGGATTACTGTGGATGAGGCACTGTTCTAAGTGCTTGATATGAGTTCACTTTTTTAAATAATCACAGCTCTATAAAAGAAAGGCACTATTAATATTCACATTTCATGAAAAAAAAAGAGGCACACATAAGTTGAATAACTTGTTCAAGGTCACACAGCTAGTTAAAATGTAGCAGATTTAAGACCAAACCCAGGCGGTCTGACTCCAGAGCCTGGCCCCTTAACCCCTATTTATATTGCCTCTCCAAAGATGTCTACTAAGCAACTGTGAAAAATAAAGTGGCGGAAATTGACATAATGCAATTCAAATAGAAAGGGTTATCAGGATCAGAGAACTTGGGTCATATTTAACTGAGAGGGGCTGAGGGACAGTGTCAAAGAAAAAAAGGAGAGGTAGGAGCTGAGAAGAGAGCCTTGGTACATGGGAAGTAAGACAAAGTGAGAACCAGAGAAAACAGTGAGTGCAGCTACGCTAAGAACATGGCAACCTGCAGCTCAAGATTTTGTGGGTAAATTTTTCCTGCACTTATTAAATCAATCCACCATTCAGTGCACTAACCATATTACCCAAGAACCCCACTGCTGCTGCTGCTGCTAAGTCGCTTCAGTCGTGTCTGACTCTGTGCAACCCCATGGACTGCAGCCTACCACCTTTCTCTGTCCATGGGATTTTCCAGGCAAGAGTGCTGGAGTGGGTTGCCATTGCCTTCTCCACAAGAAGTCCACACCATTTCTCAAAAAATAGAGACTAATACATCAGGTACATCCATAGAGGCCTCATCTTCTCTAATCCTTTGTATGTCCTGACAGAATGTGCAGCTGTGATGCACCATGGACTATAAATTATGCATCTGAAATACCTAGTGAATGGTGAATCCATTCCCTAGTCAGTAAGGAAGCAGCAAAGGCACACTCAAGAAAATGTGTTGTTGTCTCAACAAGGGAGAGCAGCATGCTTGTGAATTAGGACAAGTCCCAACGGACGTACTGTATTCTGAAAAGGGAGCCCTGTGCAGATGACACTGCAAACTCACTTGATCTGCTCAACCTTGAACACCCACAGGCCTGGCTCTCTGAGGCTTTGCTAAGAACACTAAGTACATATGATGAAGAGCTATGCCATGGACACAATGGCTACATTGTCATTCTCCATACTGGTCAAAAGGAATGACAGCAGATTGTTAACATATGACCAACCTAGATGTAGAATGTTTGCTGCCCTGAATATGAAAAGGAAAAGATCACAAGGGCAGTAACTGGAAAGCCATAATTATCAGAAAATGAAGGGCAAAAGGGGGTGAAGCACTGACCTATTTGCTAATTATTTTCAGAAAGAATAACTGAGGATCAACTGTATTAAAACTAAAATCACTCAATAGGCCAACTCACTCAGCTCCTCCAATTTATGTCATGTAGCTACTCAGCCCTGTGGACCCACCAGGATGCAGTTCTATTCAAAAACCAGTCATCCTATGAGTTTTCTATGGTCATTAACACCAATTGGAAACACATGCTTTAAAGTGCGTCACTTTCTCTAGCTTCATGGCACAGATTTGGAGGCTTCCTATAAGTACTAATTCCACAGAATGAACAGATTCAAAGTTTGCTTTTTAGAAAAAAACTCTGGTCCTGTCCACATGCAGTCCTGCACCTCAGGAGAAAGGAAATCACCTGCCTGGATGGTCTTACTGGCTCCTACATTTTTATGACAGATAATTTTTGACCTACATGCATTCCTGCTATCTGAAGCATGTGAAAATTTCTTTAGTTCACAATGCACGATTGCTACCTTAAACGACAAAATTCAACCCTGACTTGACTGCATTTCAGCAGTTGCTAAAACTTGCTGGAGATAGATGATGGTGAGGGGTATAAAATAAGGCCAATGTAATTAACCATTCATTTAGAGAAAGGTTCCCAACCTTGGCACTACTGACACTGTATAAGTCTGTTGGTGGGGGAGGCAGGTGTTCTGTCCATTATAAGACGTTTAGCAGCATCTCTGGCCTCTATGCACTAGATGCCAGTGATGCCTCTCCCAGAAGGCACAACCAGAAATGTCTCCAGACATTGCCAAATAACTCCCAGTTGAGAACCACTGCTCTAGGTTCTTTAAACTGTATTCCTATAACATGTTATATGTCCTGACTGTAGTGTAAAGAACACTGAACTTGGAGTCATCAGAACAGTGATAATCCTTAGTTTGCCACTTCATCTATGGGAACCTGGGCCTGATAGTTAATGTCTTTGTGCCTTGATTTCCGTGTCTGTAAAATGCATCTGCTGGGAATTCCTTGGTGGTCCAGTGGTTAGGAGTCCATACTTTTACAGCCAAGGGCCTGGGTTCAGTCCCTTGTCAGGGAACTAAGCACATGATTATTAATCAACTATACTCCAATTCTCAACAAAAAATTATGAAAAATTAAACTCTAGAAAAATGCATTTGCTAAAACCTCCTTTACAAAGCCATTTTGAGGACTTCATCAAATACTTCACATGAAGTAACAGTTATACACAAATGCTCAATAAATGGCTATTGCTTAATATGATTATTACTCCCATATATGGTAATGATTTCATTGACTTACAACTAAATATTATGTACATAGTTTTTTGTAATTGGAGGCTAATTACTTTACAATATTGTAGTGGTTTTGCAATGCATTGACATGAATGAGCCATGGGTGTACATGTGTTCCCCATCCTGAACCCCCTTCCCACCTCCCTCCCCATCCCATCCTTCTGGGTCAGTCCAGTGCACCAGCTCTGATCACCCTGTCTCACGCATCAAACCTGGACCTGTGATCTGTTTCACATATGATAATATACATGATTCAATGCTATTCTCTCATATCATCCCATCCTCGCCTTCTCCCACAGAGTTCAAAAGACTGTTCTATACATCTGTGTCTCTTTTGCTGTCTCACATACAGGGTTATCATTACCATCTTTCTAAATTCAAATGCATTCTTTTTAATGGCTAAGTAATATTCCATTGTGTATATGTACCACAGCTTTCTTATCCATTCATCTGCTGATGGACAACTAGGTTGCTTCCATGTCCTGGCTATTATAAACAGTGCTGTGATGAAGATTGGGGTACACATGTCTCTTCAATTCTGGTTTCCTCTGTAAGTATGCCCAGCAGTGAGATTGCTGGGTCATAAGGCAGTTCTGTTTTGTTTTTTAAGGGCTCTCCACAGTGTTCTCCATAGTGGCTGTACTAGCTTGCATTCCCACCAACAGTGTAAGAGGGTTCCCTTTTCTCCACATCCTCTCTGGCATTTATTGTTTGTAGACTTTTGGATTGCAGCCATTCTGACTGGTGTGAAATGGTACTTCATTGTGGTTTTGATTTGCATTTCTCTGATAATGAGTGATGTTGAGCATCTTTTCATGTGTTTGTTAGCCATCTGTATGTCTTTATTGGAGAAATGTACATAGTCTTTTTATAGGATTGATATAGGAAATGTATATATAAAGAATGCTTCTATATCTTCTATAAACTATAGACAGACATTGTCCACTACATTAATTTCTTCTAAAATTAAGGGATAGGAAAAAATTCTCCTATCCAATGGGTATCCTTCCTTTATTGAGAAATGAGAATAACATGCTCTGGTATACTTACTCTGTCTTGGCTTCTCAAAAGCTTCAAGGAAAATATAATGTTTAATTGCAGTGAGTTAGATGCCAGGGATCGCTATTTTGCTTTTCCTAATTGGTTTTGGCTCTATCTTTTAAAATTTTGATCATCATTTTTATATGTACCTAAGTATTATAAACCACATTGGAGCTTTTGGATTTTTATAGGAAGAAGAGAAATAACAAAATAGTGAAAAATCAGCTACTTGGACTTAAGGGACTGGTAATTTGAGAATGAGAAGTCATATGTTCTCTAAAGAAAAAACAAAGTGTATTAACCCCCTCCGCCAAACCTTAAAATAGTTAACTTATATAAAGAACAGTTCGCCCATCTGACAAACTAAGTGCCACTTATTCTCATCCTATAAGGACATTTAGTGGCTTAATGAATGGATTTCTGTAAGGCAGTTTAAGACTCAGTAAGCAAGATGCTGCAAATTGTAAAACAGCCTGGTAAATGGCCACTCACCCCAAACAAATAACAATTTATGCCAGGCATAAAAAATACTGATTTCACTTGCTTTATTACCTGTGTACCTCTTGGGAGATGAAAGACTTATAAAACAACTTTTGTGGGACAATAAATTAGGGTTCTTTTGCAATGGTATTATAAATACAGATGTTTCTATTACTTGTTCTGGTGACTAACAGAGGAACATGTTTGAAAAAATCTGGAATAAGATTCTGTATGTAAGACTCAGAGAATACTTGATGAATGAACATTACTAACATTCTGACCCATATTTACACTTAAAAATATTAGAAATCTTTCCAAAGAACAGAAAAATCTGAAAGGAGAGCATATCTTTCTAGTAGTATTTCCCACATACCCGGGAAATAGCTTCTGAGAATAAGAATGGACTAAAAGTCAAAAGAGTAGGGTAACTATATTAAGAAACATAAGATCCTAGAGTGGTTCTTGGATCACCTGTATCACAATCACCTTGGGAACCTGTGAAAACTGGAGAGTCTCTAGGGATGGTGCTAGCGCCTCCATTTAACAAGCCTCCCAGGTGATTCTAATGCACATAAAAGGCCAGAAATTGCCGGTATAAAGGAATGTTTAATGCTCGTTTTCAATGGAAAAATGCTGAGTTTTTTTAAACTTTTTTCATCCATTCCTTCAACAGACATGCACCAGCATTTGTTGTAGACAAGGCACCATACCAGGTGCTGCAAAACCCCAGGACAATTCAGGTGGAAGAGTGAAGCACTCTGTATGGTTTAGGAGCCAATGCTCATTTTCTTTCCCACACTGCTTCAGAGCCATGTTCATTTCCTGCTTTATTTTCTTTGAGCTACAGCCCCAGCCCTGCTTGATACTGCTCAAAAGCACTGCAGGAGTGGGTATCAGATAGCAATACAGAAAACTGGCATGAGGAAAGACAGTGCTGCAGCAAGGGCAACGTCCCACTGCTGGCTTTCCTTGCTCTGAGATGATAGCAAGGCAACAAACATAGCAGGAAGGAAATTCGTCCGGAAAAAATTCTGAACTGGCTTGGCCTGTTAATCTGGGACTCTGACATAAACCTTGGTGTACCTACAGGTTACAGATGATGTTCTGGAAAAAAAAATACTACAGAAATAAATCACTAGATTACTCAGTGCAGAAGATTAAGGGGCAATGTGCTATATATCTTCCGTTACACTTCTGATCTACTCCTCACCCTTCTGAACCTTAATTTGTGCTTGGAGAAACTCCATTGCCTTCCGGCTTTCTGTTGGTTCACCTCAGGTAGACAGACGAGAGAGAAAAGGAAGCCTGTGCGTAAGACCTGGAGAATGCCAAAAAGCAGGGTCTAAGAAGAATCCTTCAGCGGGCAGAAAGTGAACAGAAGAAAAAAATGGATAGGAAAAGAAATTCTCAAAGTTGGCTTGAAACTGGATTGGCATTTAAAGAAACAAGAACTTGATAATAAAATTAAGACTGATAATCAGATTCAGAATTTTCTGGCCAGGATATTTCCCATGCATGTAAGTGCATCCTCAAGAAACCACATACAGTGAAACACCTTTCAAACATCACTGTGAGCTACGTGAACACAGTTTGTGTGGTTTTATCATCTGACGTTAGTTTCTACTCTATTAACACTTTCCATACATTTTACATTTAAAATAGTTAGTCCCCCTCAAAAAGCATAGCACACAAGATTCTCTGTCTTTCCAGGTATTTTGCTTTGTCTAAATTCAACTGATCCCATAAATTCCAAGACCTTTGTAGGTTTTCAAAGCTCTCAGGGTTCAAACACAGAACCTGGCAAAAACACTTGTGTCCTTGAACTTTCTTCTTAACCAAGGTGATCCCTGATTGGAAAAAAAAAAAAAAAAGGCACTATCTTTGATCTCAGGGAACATCAAGAGTGAAAGTCTATTAATTCCACATTATACCTTTTGTGTGTGCATGTGTGTAAACAAAGACATATAATTAATCAAAATCAGAAGTTCTAGTGAGTACAAAAGCTGCTAAAGAAATACACGTGTCACAAAAGCTAAATGTTTGAACATAAGTTTTCATCTTATCAGTTTGCCTTGCGCATTGGATATTCAGGTCTCACATAAGATGGTGAGGGTTCCCAAGAGTCTTAGCCTTCTGCCATGCTAAGAAAATCAGGTTCATGCTATGAGTTTAACCTGGTTGTAGAATTTCCAGGTACCCAGAGCTAGCCCAAGGGGCCTGTGAGAATAGGTAACTCACTGTTTTTATCAGAAGTCTGAAAAAGGAGCTTTGAAGTAACAGCTCTGAAGCAGAAAAGAAAGAAAATTGCTGCTGTAGTTACTCTAATCAGTGTACAAAAAGAGGGCTTTTATCCTTCGTAATAAATCAGTTGAATAATTTTGATTTCCTCACCTTTTGATTTCTTCTGTGGGCCAAGAAAATATTCAAAATGGATCCCTCCCAATCCCTCAAAAATTCCAAACAATGCTATGATTGTTAATACTGGGCTATCTATTTTCACATAATTAACAATTATCACTTGAGGTCACAAGTGATTCCAGACCAATACAGATAAGCCTAGCATGTTAGGAGGCATTACTGCAGCATCGTGAATTAAATTAGATCTGAATTAAAGTTGTTTCTACAACAAACTAGTTTATTCCTCAAATCCTACCCTTCTGGTGATATAAATTTATGGGATTAGAGCCAGCAAAATAATAGAATTTTCAGATCTTGTCTACTGCAGCTCTAACATACACTGCTTGCTTCTCTATTTCATTTCTATTAACAATCACACACAGAGTTCAATTTTAGCTACAGAATAACCTCTGGACCATTTAAGAGGACAATTGCATCAAACAGTAATAAAGGCATCATCTGAATGGTCAGTACCAGTTTTTCTGCACAAATTCTCTGCTTAGAGGACTCCCTAAACCATTTATCTTGCCTGCCTTGGGCACCTTGGTGGACACCAGATGGAATCTTCCTTCCAGGAATCTTTCTGCCCTGGAATCTTCCAGGCAGTATTCAGCTCTGTATCCACATACATTTTGTCTCCATGAATAACTGGGTTATGAGCAACCATTCACACAAATCTCAACTTTGAATGCTTTGCTTGAAATACCTATTTTAAAATTTATTGTATTAGCAAATATATTCTTTCCCTCTCTCATCTATAAAGTTTTTTAAAGAAATTAGTTTATCTGTCATTAAAATAGCCTTAAAATGATTTCAAAGTTGCTAAAATAACAGCCATCAACCATCTTAAAAGTCAATAGAAGATACACAGGAGAAAATTTTAATATTAGATTTCTAAATCATAAAATCAATTTTATTTTAATATGACCCCAATTTTAATTTAATTATTTCTGTATACAGTTACATAAACATGATAAAATGCCAACAGTGATTTTGGGTGGTGGAATTACCAGCGATTTTTAGGTTTTTTTTTTTTATGCTTTTCTGAATTTTCCTAATTTCCTACAATAAGCAGATAAGCATTTTCACTTTAAAATCTGAAAAGGCATCATTAAAAATATCTTCATGCTTTTGTATTAAACTGAGCTTAATTTTAGAAATAGGCAAGCAAACCAACATACCTTTTGATTAAATGGGCTCGGCTGTTCACGTAGTTGGAGTCAAAGGAATAATTTTCAGTCTGCAATAGGCAAAGAAAAGATTAAAAATGTTATGGAGGTGATTCATGAAGAGAGTCAAAATGTCCTACTTAGGAGGAATTTTTCTACTGAGCAAGAGGTAATGAATGAATCAGAAACTAAGGCCATAGTAGGGCAACACCCTGACGAATACCTGCCACCTCTTTGGGGCCCTGGGGACTCTGTGGAGGCAGGCCCCTGGACAGAGGAAGATGAACTTGACACAAACATCCCCTAGGATATGCCTGACTACTGACCATGCAACCACTTAGGAAGATACAGCATGACCCAAACTCTTTACAGAAACTAATTGCTTCCCGTTCCCCAGTGGACACAATTCTGTGCCCATCAAATTGACTGGAAGTTCAAAGGTATTTTTATTAATAGTAGATAATTAACACATTAAAATATTTATTCCACAGATGCAGAAATGCAGGTGAGGTAATCCTCCACTGTGGATTTAAACTCTGAACTTCCCTTTGTTTTAAGACATTTTGCTCAGCACTGGTTATATAGGGAGGCCTTCATTTTATCACAGATATAAAGGCAAACAAGTATTACACCTAAAACTGGGTAAAAAGCAGTCCACAGTGGGTGCCAAAGCCTTTCATGTGAAACATGAAGTTTGAAAGTAAACCCTTGTCTCAGCTCCTATCATTAAAACACCACTGTCTAATGTGGTTACAGTAGACTGCCTGAGCAACAGCTTCACAAAAGCAAATGCAGAATACCTGCCAGATAAAAGAATTGGGGAAACAGCTGATAAGCATCCAGAGATTGGGGCGGATTGCAGGGGGTCAGCCTTAAGAGGGGGAAACACAGGGAAAAGTCAACACTGAAGTAACTGGAGGTCCTAAAAAGTGGGTCTTATGTCCAAAACTAAAGTACACTCTCGTTAATCACTGTATAAACTGAAAAGTACCCATCTCCTTTGCCCTCCTGCTGGTCTACCAGAAATTCTCACCATTCTCACCATTCCTTAGGGCCTTCAGAAATCACTTCAACTGAAAGTGCCTGTGAAAGGAAACACAATAGCTGTCGAGCTAACAACAGCAGATTCCTTTCAGATGACTACATGTCACACATGAACTATGCTAGGCTCTTAGATGCAGCTTTAGGTTTCAGGGAGCTCAGACTCCTTGAAAACAGGACAGGTGATAGCAGTTCTGCCACCAAATAGCCAACAGTCTGGATGGGGGCCCTAAGTATCTAGAGTAGGTGGGGATGGGGTGAGTAGGTGAGAGAAAGAGAATGTAAGGAGAGGAAAACTAAATCCCCATCAATCTCCTGTACTTACTGGTGCATGCCCATGTTCTCCCTATGCCCTCCCCATGCCTCTTATTTGAAAATGAGCTATGTAATTATATCTGGGCTTCCCAGGTGGCACTAGTGGTAAAGAACTTGCCCGCCAATGTAGGAAACAGAAGAGACACAGGTTCAATCCCTGGGTTGGGAAGATTCTCCCAGAGGAGGGCATAGCAACCCACTCCAGTATTCTTGCCTGGAGAATCCTAGGGACAGAGGAGCCTGGCAGGTTACAGTCCATGGGGTTGGAAAAGAGTCAGACATGACTGAAGTGATGGAGCATGCATGTATGCAAGCACACTGGCTTTTCTAAAGGATAAAATCCCCTTGAATGAAAATCGTAAGTGAGTTTCGGTGTTGCTGGAAGGAATGGATTGGGAGAGTTAAAATCAAAAGGTTTAGTTCATTTCTAATTGGTTTATAAGAAAATGGAGGCTGAAATGGTTGCAAACATAACTACAAGAGGAGGAAGCAAACTTGAAGCTGCATTGGGAATACAGTGCTGGAAGAGGTTATCCATCAGTGAGTCAACCAACAAGCACTTCTTGAATTAATTTCTACACCAATATAAAAGGCAAAAATAGTGTTGGGTAATGTGTTCTTCTATGATATTCAGTACAATATATAATTTAATAAGTGGAAGAATCCGACTGCCAATGCAGGTAGACATAAGAGATGCAGGTTTGATCCCTGGGTTGAGGAGATCCCCTGAAGGTGGGCATGGCAACCCACTCCAGTATTCTTGCCTGGAGAATCCCATGGACAGAGGAGCCTGGTGAGCTATAGGCCATAGGGTTGCAAAGAGTTGGACTCAACTAAAGTGACTTAGTACATGAAACATGCTAACTGCCCCCCACTCACTCATACAAAAGGATTCTGCCCAAACAAAACAGGGAAATAATTAAGCACTGAGTTTAATTATTAGTTTGTGCAACCTAGGGCAAATTACTTAATTTCTATGTGTCTCACTTTCCTCCTCCATAAAACAGGCATGCATTCATGTGTGCTAATTTTGCTTCAGTCACGTCCAACTCTTTGCGAGCCTATGGACTGTAGCCTGCCAGGCTCTTCTGTCCAGGGGATTCTCCAGGCAAGAATACTGGAGTGGGTTGCCATGCCCTCCCCCAGGGGACCTTCCCAATCCAGGGATCGAACCCATGTCTTATGTCTCCTGCATCAACAGGTGGGTTCTTTACCACTAGCGCCACCTGAGGAGCCCTAAAATAGGCATAACAGAAAACAAATCCTAAGGGAAATTTCAAGTGCATTTGTCATAACTCATGGTTATCCTTATCCTCTGCTTTCTACATAACATGGATTCCCAAGTAGAATCTGGGATTTGCCCCATTTGGGCAATAAAAGAGTACCAGGCAGCACACATTCCATTGCAGCTTCCAAACTTCCTAAATCATTTTTTCAAGGAAGTTAACAGAGACAGAGATGTAAAAGAAAGGAGGATACTAGCTTTGCACAGAAAGCATGAGCAACATTCCAAGATATTGCCACATTAAGTCAGTTTTCAGGTAGAATATTTTATACCACTTTGCATATATGGATTTCCAATCTGTGTGCACTGTGCTTCAAATTCAGATATGACAGAAGTCTGGGCAAATAAACTAAATCATACAAATTTACCCCTCGTGACTGTACTACTTCTTGGTCCTAATGGAGTACTACATCTCACCTTGAGAATTCCCACTCACAGGCACTGAGGTATAGGAGAAAACAGGTCTAGAAGACTTACTTATGGAAACTTGGCAATTCTCTTTCCCTTGCTGTGGTATACAGATGGGTTAATCTGGACAGATATGCCAGCATGATCTGCCACTGTAGGGTAGGAAAGTATCACTGAAGCTTATCCCCTTGCTATCTTTCTCTTTTTACTCTAAAAGGGTAACCCCCCCACCCCCCGCCACGCATTTTCATCTGTCCTGACCTTCAAATGTAAATATTCTATTCCCCAAACCAGCACAAACCATAATAGACAGATGGCCCATGCTATGTCCTCATGCAATTAGAAGCACGTCATGAGGCAGGTTCCTAGAAGCGATTTTCCCATAGCAGATGGAGCTATGCTGAGCCATCCATTGCCTTTTGCCTCTGTAATCAGTCTCAGGTCTCTTTGTGAGGCAGCTTGGTGAGACTATGGAAACAACCTATGCAACAGAATTATTCTATTAATAATTGGAGAGGATATACTATTCTGGCCTCATTAGGACTACAGTCCAAACAACTGAGCCAACTAGCCATAGACGGCCTGTGATGAGTCAGGGTAAATTAACATCAAGTATTCTTGCTTGTACTGATTCAAAGTGTGTGTTCAAATCCGAATGCACTGAAAGAGTACATTTTTTTTTCACATTTCAGGTAGAGCAAAGAATGAGACTCAGACCACCCCGGAAGAAGGAAATAATTTTTCTTAATGAATAGTTTGCAAGTCTTAAGCCAGTGGTTCTCAGCCCTAAGTGCACATTAGAGTCAACTAGGGAATTTTTTTTTAAATACTGTTGAGAAGATCCCACTCCAAGAGACTCTGAGGTGATTGGTCTGGAGTGGGGCCAGGCATTAGTACTTTTAAAGACCTTCCTAGGTAATTCTAACAGACATCCAGAGTGGAGAACTGTCTTGGGCGAAAGACCAGACACTGACTTTGACCCGATGTGCTGTGTTTTCTAAGGCAAGCCTAGAAGATGGCATCTCTTTTGCCAGATTATCTACCAAGGTCATCTCAACAAAGACTAAAAAATGACAAAAGAAATACATGCTTTAGGAAATAATAAAGAGGTTTTCTTTTTTGCATGAATGTATTGGCTCCCGGTTAGCCTTAATCAAAATTTGCTTGACATTATTCCAATCCCCTCTCTAAGTATTCTAAATGCGAAATAACATGAAACATTTGAGAGGCGAAATTTTATCTAAATGTCACATTAATTTCACTAGGAAATGTCCCCATCTCCAATGAGACAGCCAAGTTAACACAGGAACACAGCAAAGAGATAAGAACATTTGTTTCTGAAAATCTAAATTTTGACATCAAAAAATGAGTCTAGAGCAAACATTATATAGTATTTTTATGATAATAATTATATTCCCAGTCTCAACAGTAAATGTCACTTTCCTATCATTTAACATATTCCTCCCAAACCCTTTCTCTAATTAGAATTCTTTATCCTAGGATTCACTGAGAACAGACTTCTCACTTTGTTTAGTAGTGAAGTCGCTCAGTTGTGTCCAATTCTTTGTGACCCCATGGACTGTAGTCTACCAGGCTCCTCTGTCCATGGGATTTTCCAGGCAATAGTCCTGGAGTGGGCTGCCATTTCCTTCTCCAGGGGAACTTCCCAACCCAGTGCTTGAACCCGGGTCTCCCGCATTGTAGACAAACACTTTACCATCTGAGCCACCAGGGAAGCCACTTTGTTTAGGTTTAATCGAATCTGAATTTTCTGAAAACATAAAGAATAAATACTTGTGGATAGTAGAGTTTTTGGACAGCTTAAAGTTTTCTTCTCTATGGACTAAAACTTTGGTTTAAAATCCTACCCATTATGCCTTGTTTTGTTTTGTTTTTTATTGGAGGGTAACTGCTTTATAATATTGTGCTGGTTTCTGGTATACATCAACATGAATCAGCCACAGGTATACATCTGTCTCTTGAACCTCCCTCCCATCTCTCATCATATCCCCCCCAGGCTGTCACAGAGCACTAGCTTAAGCTCCCTGTGTCACATAGCAAATTCCCGCTGTTTTACATATGGTAATGTATATGTTTCCTCACTGCTCTCTCAATTCATCCCACCCCCTCCTTCCCCCACTGTGTCCACAAGTCTGTTCTCTATGTCTGCATCTCTATTGCTTGCTGCCCTGCAAATGGGTTCATCAGTACCATCTTTCTAGATTCCATACACACGCATTAATATACAATATTTGTCTTTCTCTTTCTGACTTACTTCACTCTGTACAATAGGCTCTAGGCTCATCTGTCTCATTAGGACTGACTCAAATGTGCTCTTTTTTAACAGCTGAATAATATTCCATCATATATATGTACCACAATTTCTGTATCAATTCATCTGCCAATGGACATCTAGGCTGCTTCCATGTTCTAGCTATTTAAAAAATGTTGTAACAAATTGCCTTGTTTTTGAACATTATTGCAGTTTCTTAGCGGTTCCTCTGAAGCACCTTTCTAAACATAAATCACTGTACCATGCAAGTTTGCCTGTATACTCACTGACTCCAAAACACTGTGTTTTTTGAGTTCTTACCTTTAATTTTTAACATATGTCTCCCACCAACTTGCCATAAAACATTCAATATTGTTACTTCTCAGTGCTATTAGTACACCAAAAGCAGCTCCTCTTCTATTTCAAATTTGATACTTTTCTCCTGTGTTCTTGGAAACTATATATTTGTTAGAATAGTCTAGAAAATGAGACTTAAGTTCTGGATAGAGAGATGAGATGTTTTTCTAAGAGGGAAATGGCATGATCTTTACTGCAAGGACTTTTTATAATGTTTTGGGTTTTGTTGTTTAGTTTTTTTCACCTACACAGAAGCCTTCTTTGCTAACTACTTTCAATTCTCATCTTCTTTCTGGATGTGGGAAGTTTCTAGAGAGACTTTGGGGCGGGTGGTATGTTATTATGTTAATGAGTCTGGCATATCACGAGTCAAATACTTCCACTTTGTCAGGCCCCCAAGGTACCAGAATGCCCTACTTTAATTGTCATTTTGCATTACTTTCACAGTTCACTGAGTTGTGCCCTAGTCTCTGGAAGAGTGACTGTGACTTTCAGTCACCAGTCTTTATCACCAGTATAGACTTCAACCCTAAGGAGAAAGAAGCCCAATAAATGCAGATATCCAGGACCAGAATCTTTGCCCAGAGGCACAAATCCCCAGGTCACATTATAAAGTTAAAAGGTTACAGATGCTGAAAATGAACAGCCATTTTAAATTATACTTTAAAAGTCCCATCAAACTGAAAAACATTATAGCTGCAATCTGCTAACTAATTTCTTTTTAATTTTTCACTCAGTCATTTTATCAATACAAACAGGAAAACTAGAATCCCAAATCAGATGCATAGCAAAATGATTTTTAAATGCTGTTTCTTTTTTTTTAACTGCTGATGTCTAATAATGATAATTGTATCTATTGATCATATGATAAGACTCAACCTTTTTCTGAAAGTAACTGCCGCTTTAGATGTTCAAATGGCATCTTTTCACAAAGGCATTTTTTTTTTTTAAGGAAACGAATTGACAAATGGCCTTTCCCTCTTTACTATCTTCAGCACATAAAAATGAAAATGTAAATTCTATATAAAAATAAAGCTAACATGCCTGCAGCTAGAATGTATATTCAAAGACTCATTCATCCAGACAGCAGAAGCTGAATGAGAAATTAGTGAAGACAGAATAAAAGGCACCATCCGCAGAGCTGCTATCACTAGAATTACCCTGAACTGGTAAACAAGCTAAGTAAATTTCCACTAGCCATGCCTATGTACACATTAGCACTAATTCTCATGTACACACACACACACAGTCTGACTACAGTAAGCAATGTGATGTAGGGGAGGGGGTGAACTGAATTATCTCTTCATGTCTGTCACTGACTCATTGGTGGCCTTGAATAAAGCTCTTGATCCCTCTCGAAGTGTTAATTTATCTATCCAGGAAATACAGAGAACAACCCAAATGATGCCAATGTTCCCTTCAAGCCCCGGCTCTTGTTCAGTCATTCGTTTTTTTATTCATACCTACGTTCAACAAACATGCACCAAACTCTGAGAATGAAAAAAAAAAAAATATATATATATATATATATATATAGCCTAGACCAGCAAGGACATAACAAACTGATAGACTCTGTGCTAGGGATGGGTATACTTGTCTCTCTGCTAGGGATGGTTATACTTGTGCACAGGCTATGGAGTGCACCTTTGAGAATTGTACAACTCAATGTAACTAAAGTCTGTTGTTAAGTGCTGTCCAACTCTTTTGCAACCCCATGGACTGCAGCCCACAAGGTCCATAGGATTTCCCAGGCAAGAATACTGGATTGGGTTGCCATTTCCTTCTCCACTATGGAATTAATTAGCACCCTAATGGCTTGATGACAGTAGGTGACACACAGGAGAATTTGGCCTTTATATTTGCTACACATACAAACCCACGTCACAAATACAGGGAACCTCCCTCTCCTATCAAATGAGTTATAAAACTTAAAAATTATTACAAATACCATGCCCCGTTGGCTCCACTTCCACAGCTTTCATCAACTTGAGCCACTACCTCTTCATCTCCATCTGCCTTGTGCCCATTCTGCAAAATGCTATGTGAATAACCTTTCTTGCCCACTATTTTCATCACAACATTTCTCTTTTCAAGGCTTTAAAGAAATCTTTCATGGTTCCCTGTTACATTTAGCATTAGTAGTTTAGTCGCTAAGTCGTGTCCAACTCTTGCGACCCCACAGACTGTAGCCTGCCAGGCTCCTCCGTCCATGGGATTTTCCACGCAAAAATACTGGAGTGGATTGCCATTTCCCTTCTCCAGGTGATCTTCCTGACCCAGGAATCAAACCCAGGTCTCCTGCATTGCAGGAAGATTCTTTACTAACTGAGCTAACTTGAAATGAAATCTTTAGCTGACCAGTCTTCCAATACCAAGTCTTCTACTTCCCACATATGTCAACCCTCATTTCTAATATGCCTACATCTCTGATCATCCCACATAGCTTAACATGTTCTCAGCACTTAGTGTACAGGCTATGTGATATACTTATGCTTTTCCTCAGGTTCTATGATTATTTCATGTGTAGTATGTCAGTATATCCTCCAGCTAGACTGGAAGCTTTCTTTTGAAGTCTCAGTGCCACAATGCTGGACATTCAGCAAGTGCTCATGTAATGAATCCATCAATGAAAGACCAGAGAAGGGGTGGAAGAGGTTAAGAATAAAGCTTCTTATTACTGTTAAAGCTGATGACCAAATCTGTAAGGCCAAGGTGGTCTGTTTCTTCAGAAAGCATCCCTTCTGCCCACTGTCTTCTGTAGTTACAGTTTGTTCTCTGTCCTTACTCCCAACAATGACCTGATAAATACACAGTAGTCTAGATATAACTGCCAAGGATAAGATGCCACGGTTAGGTGATTCCTGCCCATCATCCATCAGTCCTGCCATATCTCTGGGAATGACACATGATAGTGTTTCCAGACAGGGTAGATAAAATTTCTGCGAAAAGATAAAGCTTTGCCTTATCTGTAGAACTCTGAGCCACAGACTGACAGTGTGACAGCTACTTTTCATCATGTGAAAGAAGACTCTAGGATTCCAATGGCTTGCAGACAGGGCTATCAGTAGGAAACATAGGCCATTTAGTTCACATCCAAGTCAAGCTGAAGAGTTCCCCTCTTGGTGGCCTTTTATCATCACTGCTAAATTTTCACTGGCACCATCAATGTAGACAGACTACCTAGAGGTGACCAAGGCAGCTTAGAGAAAGCCCTTTTCTCTACCCTCATCTTTTATTGGGTCAAAGTTGTGACTTTATTTTTTTTTAACTTAATTATTATTTATTTATTTTTAATACAAATTTATTTATTTTAATTGGGGACTAATTACTTTACAATATTGTATTGGTTTTGCCATACATCGACATGAATCCACCACGGGTGTACATGTGTTCCCCATCCTGATCCCCCCATACCCCGCATCCCCACCCTCCCTCCCCATACCATCCCTCTGGGTCATCCCAGTGCACCAGCCCTGAGCATCCTGTATCATGCATCAAACCTGGACTGGAGATTCATTTCACATATGATATTATACATGTTTCAATGCCATTCTCCCAAATCATCCCACCCTCACCCTCTCCCACAGAATCCAAAAGACTGTTCTATACATCTGTGTCTCTTTTGCTGTCTTGCATAAAGGGTTATCATTACCATCTTTCTAAATTCCATATATATGTGTTAGTATACTGTATTGGTGTTTTTACTTCTGGCTTACTTCACTCTGTATAATAGGCTTGTTTCATCCACCTCATTAGAACAGATTCAAATGTATTCTTTTTAATGGCTAAGTAATGGTCCATTGTGAATAGGTAACAAAGGTTTCTTATCCACTCATCTGCTGATGGACATCTAGGTTGCTTCCATGTCCTGGCTATTACAAACAGTGCTGCGATGAACACTGGGGTACACGTGTCTCTTTCAGTTCTGGTTTCCTTGGTGTGTATGCCCATCAGTGGGATTGCTGGGTCATATGGAAGTTCTATTTCCAGTTTTTTTAAGGAATCTCCACACTGTTCTCCATAGTGGCTGAACTAGATTGCATTCCCACCAACAGTGTAAGAGGGTTCCCTTTTCTCCACACCCTCTCCAGCATTTATTGCTTGTAGACTTTTGGATAGCAGCCATTCTGACTGGCGTGACAAAAAGACCTATACATAGAAAACTATAAAACACTGGTGAAAGAAATCAAAGAGGATACTAATAGATGGAGAAATACTGTGTTCATGGATTGGAATAATCAATATAGTGAGAATGAGTATACTACCCAAAGCAATCCCTATCCAACTACCAATGGTATTTTTCACAGAGCTAGAACAAATAATTTCACAATTTGTATGGAAACAAAGCAAAAAAAAAAAAAAAAAGACCTTGAATAGCCAAAGCAATCTTGAGAAAGAAGAATGGAACTGGAGGAATCAACTTGCCTGACTTTAGGCTCCACTACAAAGCCACAGTCATCACGACAGTATGGTACTGGCACAAAGACAGAAATATAGATCAATGGAACAAAATAGAAAGCCCAGAGATAAATCCACACACCTATGGACACCTGATCTTTGACAAAGGAGGCAAGAATGTACAATGGAGAAAAGACAATCTCTTTAACAAGTGGTGCTGGGAAAACTGGTCAACCACTTTCAGAAGAATGAAACTAGAATGCTTTCTAACACCATACACAAAAATAAACTCAAAATGGATTAAAGATCTAAATGTAAAACCAGAAACTCTAAAACTCCTAGAGGAAAACATTGGCAAAACACTCCCATAAATCACAGCAGGATCCTCTATGATCCACCTCCCAGAATACTGGAAATAAAAGCAAAAATAAGCAAATGGGACCTAATTAAAATTAAAAGCTTCTGTACAACAAAGGAAACTCTAAGCAAGGTGAAAAGACAGCCTTCAGAATGGGAGAAAATAATAGCAAATGAAACAACTGACAGAATTAATCTCAAAATATACAAGCAACTCCTGCAGCTCAATTCCAGAAAAATTAATGAACCAATCAAAAAATGGGCCAAAGAGCTAAACAGACATTTCTCCAAAGAAGTCATACAGATGGCTAACAAATATATGAAAAGATGCTCAACATCACTCAGTACCAGAGAAATGCAAATCAAAGCCCCAATGAGGTATCAGTTGTGACTTTAGAAGAGCAACCCAGTACATATTTTACTACAAAGGCCTCCTTTAGAAACCTAGGAACTTTCTAATTCAGAGGCAAAGAGCCTACTGAATGACCAGACTAAACACCATCCCATTATATAGATAAAAACAGTTTTCTGTTATTCTCTGGGACCCTTTTCTAAGTCCTTTGTGGGGTACAGTGCACTTGAAAATAATATCTGCTTATAAAAAGCTCTGAGGAACCAGTTAATGCTTATTCTACACAGGAATGCAAAAACAACAAGACTTTGGCATGGATACAAGTAGTTTAAGACTAAATAAAATGACTAACCCAATCACATGAGTCATACCATCTCATCCCACACAAACAAAATTCAACCTGAGAAGTAAATAGCTATCAACCACATTCACCAGTGGAACAAAACCTGGAGGGTAATTATCATCCCCAAATATGTAGCTGCTCCTGCTGCTGCTGCTGCTGCTAAGTCACTGCAGTTGTGTCTGACTCTGTGCGACCCCAGAGACGGCAGCCCACCAGGCTCCCTCATCCCTAGGATTCTCCAGGCAAGAGCACTGGAGTGGGGGTGCCATTTCCTTTTCAATGCATGAAAGTGAAAAGTGAAAGTGAAGGCACTCAGTCGTGTCTGACTCTGTGCGACCCCAGAGACGGCAGCCTACCAGGCTCCCTCATCCCTAGGATTCTCCAGGCAAGAGCACTGGAGTGGGGTGCCATTTCCTTCTTCAATGCATGAAAGTGAAAAGTGAAAGTGAAGGCACTCAGTCGTGTCTGACTCTGTGCAATGCCATAGATGGCAGCCCACCAGGCTTCCCCATCCATAGGATTTTCCAGGCAAGAGTACTGGAGCGGGGTGCCATTGCCTTCTCCAAAATATGTAACTACCACACATTAAAGCTATTTTGTAGGCTGAGTGCCTTTCATCCCCAAATATTAAAGTATTTTACAGCAGATGCCAACTGTTACTCCCCGACTTAAACAGCCAAGAAAATAAACACACAGGTTAAATGCTACAGCCACGTTAAATACTGACTCAGCTAGCTGCTGCTGCTGCTGCTGTTAAGTTGCTTCAGTTGTGTCCAACTCTTCACGATCCCATGGACCGCAACCTACCAGGCTCCTCCGTCCATGGGATTTTCCAGGCAAGAGTACTAGAGTGGGTTGCCATTGCTCTCTCTAGACTTAGCTAGAACAAGTCACAAAAACAAGAACAACAAGAAAAAAACCCCAAGAACACTGTTCTTGACATGACCTACTACTGAGATGGAAAGAAAACACAAGATGGTAACATCAGAGAAGTGATTAGCCTGCTTTATACCTATTTTTCTCTGAATGACTTTCTTGGCTATTTGTTGTCAGTGGGTCAGGAGAGTATAGCATAGCAGAGAGACAAAAGAAAAATTTGGCCCACAACACTGCAGGTAGTTCTCCAGATGGAGATGGCTCCAGGAATGAGCTACTTCTTCCCTGCAACCTTGGTGACCATTTCAATTGTTCTTTAGAGATACTGACAACCATCTTTACAAGATGACATAAGATGAGTAGTGATGACTTATGGGGTAGCTTCAGTTTCAGAAGCTATGATTTGATAAAGTTGATCCAACTGACAATAAGAAACCAATATAAGACCTTCCAAGGAAGGAGCCTGGTGGGCTGCGTCTATGGGGTCGCACAGAGTTGGATATGACTGAAGCCACTTAGTAGCAGCAGCAGCAAAGCAATGGCTCAGGGATCCACAGTATGAGCCCTCCTGAATCTAGCCTATCTTTGAGCCCTTCTGGCAACGCACTCCAGTATTCTTGCCAGGATAATTCCACGGATGGTAAAGCCTAGCAGGCTACAGCCCATGCAGTCACAAAGAGTCAGACATGACTGAGCAACTGAGCATGCACAGCTTAGAGAAGGTTCAGCACTCTGGTCCATTTCTGCTGAATTCTATTTTTTGGCCTCAATTGTCTACTACTTAGCAGCTATAGAGTCCTGACTGCCTGCAGAGTGCAATTTCAGCTGAAAAACTTTCAAAATATTTGGAGGGAAAGCTGTGAGTGACTCTGTGCCTGTGGGCCCAAATACCACCCCCAAATCCAGTTCCAGACCCAAGCTCATTATTTATATTATACACCACTTAAAGCCCAGTTGCCTTCTCAAACTTAGAGTGAAGGAGAAACAGCCTTTGGCATATCATTCTAAATTCATTTCCCTTGTACTGGCTTGTTGCTCAAGCCTGTAATATGTGATCATGCTGAGAAAAACAACCAAGTTCTACACCGTCTTGAAAATAGTGAATGTGTTAGCTTCTGATATTGATATTTTCTAATTAGATGAAACACAATAGATCACTTTCTTGTTTGTGGTTGATGAAATTTTCCATAGTTCTCTTTTGGTGTAGTTATTCTGATGACCGTGGCAAACACAGTTTACTGGGAGGCATATAGGCAAGACTGTGCATACACGGCATCCATTTATATTTACTCTCACCAAAATGAAAACAGATTATTTCTGATCTTTTAAAGTACTGATTTCAAATTTAATGAGGCACAATAAACATTTCTCAAAATCAGACTCCATGGTTGCTTACCATTGGCAACCCTCTAATTATGAGCAGAGTTTAAATAAAGGGTGTTCAGTTCTGTTGAAATTATTAGGCACTGAAAAGGAAATCCATGGTAGCCTCCAGTTTCTAGTAACTTACACAAGCACTGCAGAAAATCTGTGTTGGAAGCAAGACAGAACTTACACTTTGGCATCACTTCGTGACACATAAATGAGAAACAATAGAAAGAGGATTTGGAGAAAGAAATGGCAACCCACTCCAGTATTCTTGCCTGGAGAATCCTATGAAGAGAGGAGCCTGGTGGGCTGCTGTCCATTGGGTCGCACAGAGTTGGACACGGCTCAAGCAACTTAGCATCCATGCATGCAACGGGAAAAGGAAATGGCAACCCACTTCAGTGTTCTTGCCTGGAGAATCCCAGGGACGGGGGAGCCTGGTGGGCTGCCGTCTATGAGGTTGCGCAGAGTCAGAGACGACTGAAGCGACAGCAGCAGCAACAACAGCGAAAGAGGATTGATTCAAGGAAGTAATGAAAATGCTTACTCATTCTTTCAAAACCCCTACCTATCCACTCAGATCCTAACAGATCTTCTCATTTTATGCTGGGAAAGGACTGGTGAGGGCAGGCTGGAATTTGACCTGATTTTGTAAACAGATCCCACATAAGAGTGCCAGCAACCATGCACAGCAAAGCCATAACTACACCTTGAAAAGTGGCTAATATTATCAGCAGCTTGAAATTGTCAGAGTATTAGAAATCTGTAATGCAGTTATGCAGTGTAACAACAGAACAACAATTACTAATATGCCTTTCATTTATATGAATCTTTCATCAAAAAGAATTTCAGAATGTTTAAAAGGGTTTCAGGAGAGAGTGAAAATGTACTCAACCTTAGAGCAACCATAAGACAGAGGAATATTCTTAGATGGCAAAAAGACAGCCAAGGTGGAAAACTGGGCCTAAAGATGGTTACATTTTCTACAGAGCTTCTGGTACAGAACTGAAGAATTTTGCTTTTCATCCAGTTAGCAAGACTTCCAGGAGGTGATTGATGAGTACAATGGAGCAGGTGTCTCCTGTCAATATCACCTTGAAACAATTCCATTTCCAAAATACAGAAAACTTTACCCCATTTTTCTTTCTTTCCCATCTTAACCAACATTAACTACTTAATCCCACTGCTACTATCATAAGCTAAATAAATATTATTAACCGCATTAACAGCAGGACAAAACAGGTTAAAAGACTTGCCCTTTGCTAGAGAGGAGCAGTGTCACATCCAAAACTAGAGTTTAAGATTTCTCATTGCAAGTCCCACACTCACAGGTCACACCTCATTAGGATTCTAGGAAAGGCAATGAAATAGAAGTAATTAGGATCGGATGACTGGATGTACTATTTGGGAGAAAAAATAAATACCCTAGCCTGCTTAAACATGACAGGTCCAAGGGTGCTGAACACAACCAGAGTGATTTCCTCTTGCAGGAAGATTAAGAAATAATTAGGGGAACACCTCACCCTCCCTCTCCCATCAGACTCCCACCAGCAAAAACCAGGAATAATTCCAAACTTAACTGTCAAAAAAAATAAGAAGAAGAAAGTCAGAAACATAACACTGTACTATGCCTGGCAGTCCTACTCGTCAGCCTGTTCAAGTAACTTCCACATTCCTTTCCCCATACAGATTTTAGCATTCTGCCTCCCCAGCTTTCTTCTTAGTTTTTCTCCATTCACTTTTTGGTATACACACACCCTTCTCTCAAACAAACTAGCACCCTCACTCCTCATTCTAATCTGCCCAATACTTGTGTCTACTTGATAACAATGAAAGATTTTGTTTGAGATTCAACCAGTACAAACAGGTGTGGGCAGTCATATTTCCATTCATAACATATACAGAGATACACACATATTACATATAATGTTTATGAGGGAAAAATGTTTGTGTTTTTGCATCTCCATATTAAAAAAAAAAAAATGCTTGTTTCTGGCAGACACAGATTCAGCTAAGGCCATAAGTCATCCTGATGATTGTTTCTTCAGGTTGCTTTAAGCTTAGAAAAGATCACAGACTATTCAAATAAAAGCCCTAGAAACTTTCCAAAAACAGCCTTCAATGTAAATATAAAGCTCCTACTGGCTGTGTGATCTTGTAGAAATCACTGAACCTCTCTTAAAGCAATTTCCTAATCTATAAAATGGAAATAGCACCTGTCCTTACTATCTTATAGAGTTGCTATTAAGATGAAATAAAATAATAAATGTGAAGATGCTTTCTAAAAGTGAACTGCCAAAGGACAAGTCATCTGATTATCAGGTTATAAACTTGATTTCTCTTGAATATTCATTTCTATTTCCAACAAAATTTCCAATGTGTAGTTTTCTTCATGTGTAGTTTTTTTTTTTTTTTTTCCTGAGGTTTCTTACGGGATATTTTATCTCAGTCTCCCCCTATCTGTACTATCAGAAAAATCAATAATGCAGCAAACAGTCTTGCTTTGTGCATGCTCGGTCACTACAGTCCTGTCTGACTCTGTGCAACCCTATGGACTGCAGCCTGCCAGGCTCCTCTGTCCATGGAATTCTCCAGGCAAGAATACTGGATTGAGTTGCCATGCCCTCCTCCAGAGGATCTTCCTGACCTAGGGATCGAACACCCATGTCTCTTACATCTCTTGCATTTTCTGGCAGGTTCTTTATCACTAGTGCCACTGGGAAGCCATATATATATATATATATATATATAGACTCAACTTCTCTAATTGTTGATTCAGCACCTTAACTGGAGTGCCTGTGTACCTCTGTGTGTGTGTGTGTGTAGACAGAGAGAGAGACAGAGAATATTCAGATTAAAGAGAGCTGAAATGACCTCACACCATCTGAAATTATGTGAAAGACAAGATTTGAGACACTTTAAAAGCCTTTATGAACTAGTTTTTCTTTGCTCCATTTGCTTTCTCTGTTATGATTGAACTGTCATAGAATCTCTTTAAAAAAAAAAAAAGAAAGAAAGAAAACCTCATCTCAGGGTTAAGTAAAGCACATTAGCATGCATAATTCAGAACCTTCAGCTGGAAATGAGCCATTTCCAGTGTAGTGTGTGGATAGAAACACATGGTTAAAGTGCTACAGCAGCTTGACCAGGGCCTTCTAAGATCCAAAGCAATGAGAGACTTCAACTCAAAAATACCCTGAGCCTGACTGTCGGCTCATTTTACCATTCCTTAGAGTCGTGCTGCCCAATGGCATAGATATTGTAAACAATAACACAGATATAGGTAGGCAATCATTTAAATTTAGCAAAAATTGAGTTAAATTTTTAGTTCCTCAGTCAAAACAGCCATCTTTCAAGTGCTCAGGAAGCAAATGTTGCTAGTGGCTAGTATATTAGCAGCACAGATATAGAATATTTCCATCATCCCATAAAATTCTATTGGACAGGGTTGCCTTAGGAAGACTGTTGACCAGTGACTCAGGACTCTCTAGTCCTGAAATGTGATGCCCTTGGTGACCTAAGGAAATACAAAGAATAGACCTACCTCTATCACATCATTTAACACATTGTATTACCTATGTGTCAGCAACATGAGGCTGGAAACTTAAGGGCTTCAGTGGCTGTCACCATTTCTGGCATAGAGCAGACACTCACCCACTGCTTGTTAGTTAGCATTAGCTAATATTAGCTGATGGTAGACCCATCCATCAGATAGGAAGAGCTCATTTGCCTCTTTCATAGATGAAATGAAAGGACTCTTGCAAAGCTCTTTTAAGAAAGGCTACTGTGCTTCCTCTACTTGTATATGTTTCAACATTTCTAAAGAATTTAGATTACAGGGAAAACTGGTTTAAGTAAAAACTAGCCTTCTGTCTCCCCAACCCTGTAAACATATCTCTTTCATTCATCCAAAGAATCATTTGAGAACCTAAAATATTAGAATGCCATGTTTACTAATATGCCAGTATACAAGTACATCATATTGAACATGATATCATCTACACCTTTAAAAGGGTTTTTAACCAGAATTAAAAGGACATATGTATACCAATGTTCATCGCAGCACTGTTTATAATAGCCAGGACATGGAAGCAACCTAGCTGTCCATTGGCAGATGAATGGATAAAGCTGTGGTACATATACACAATGGAGTATTACTCAGCCATTAAAAAGAATACATTTGAATTAGTTCTAACGAGGTGGATGAAACTGGAGCCTATTATACAGAGTGAAGTAAGCCAGAAAGAAAAACACCAATATAGTATACTGATGCATATATATGGAATTTAGAAAGATGGTAATGATAACTCTGTATGCGAGACAGCAAAAGAGACACAGATGTATAGAACAGTCTTTTGGATTCTGAGGGAGAGGGTGGGATGATTTGGGAGTGTGGCATTGAAACATGTATAATATCATATATGAAACAAATTGCCAGTCCAGGTTTGATGCAGGATACAGGATGCTTGGGGCTGGTGCCATGGGATGGCCCAGAGGGATGGTGCGGGAAAGAGAAGGGAGGGGGGTTCAGGATGGGAAACACGTGTATACCTGTGGTGGATTCATGTTGATGTGTGGCAAAACCAATACAATATTGTAAAGTAATTAGCCTCCAATTAAAATAAAAAATTTATATATTAAAAAATAAACAAATAAAAAGGGTTTTTATAATCTAATGCAGTGAGATACATCTGTTGGGCTGTGTCTCTCAATGGTCCAATTTTAAAAATTATTTTCTTAAATGGCACCTTGTTTCAGTATCGCAACTGTTTTTGCATATAGCCTTGCCCTAAGATCTTTTCCAATAACTACAGCAGTTTTAAGAAGTACATAGGCAAGGTATTATTTTCCCTTTTTAAAACATAGAAAAACTGAGTCCCAGAGAGTTTTTTTGATTCAAGATCAATAGCCAATTATTGGCAGAGTCAGAGCAAAAGCCTAAGGCCCCTACTTCTCAGACCAGGGTGCCTTCCAATCGGTCTAACTTTCTAGACAGTAGGAAATAAAAACCCAGTCGGCTTACACTGCTTTTATTTTCAGTCTATGGTCTCCTCTAAGTTCTAAAACTCTCCAGAAAGCAGGAATAGAAGGAACGTACCTCAACATAATAAAAGCTATATATGACAAACCCATAGTAAACATTATCCTCAATGGTGAAAAATTGAAAGCATTTCCCCTAAAGTCAGGAACAAGACAAGGGTGCCCACTTTCACCACTACTATTCAACATAGTTCTGGAAGTTTTGGCCACAGCAATCAGAGCAGAAAAACAAATAAAAGGAATCCAAATTGGAAAAGAAGCAAAACTCTCACTGTTTGCAGATGACATGATCCTCTACATAGAAAACCCTAAAGACTCCACCAGAAAATTACTAGAGCTAATCAATGAATATAGTAAAGTGGCAGGATATAAAATCAACACACAGAAATCCCTTGCATTCCTATACACTAATAATGAGAAAATAGAAAGAGAAATTAAGGAAACAACTCCATTCACCATTGCAACGAAAAGAAAAAAATACTTAGGAATATATCTACCAAAAAAAACTAAAGACCTATATATATAAAACTATAAAACACTGGTGAAAGAAATCAAAGAGGACACTAATAGATGGAGAAATATACCATGGTCATGGATCGGAAGAATCAATATCATGAAAATGAGTATACTACCCAAAGCAATATATAGGTTCAATGCAATCCCTATCAATCTACCAACAGTATTTTTCACAGAGCTAGAGCAAATAATTTCACAATTTGTATGGAAATACAAAAACCTCAAATAACCAAAGCAATCTTGAGAAAGAAGAATGGAACTGGAGGAAACAACCTGCCTGACTTCAAGCTCTACTACAAAGCCACAGTCACCAAGACAGTATGGTACTGGCACAAAGACAGAAATATAGATCAATGGAACAAAATAGAAAGCCCAAAAAGAAATCCATGCACCTATGGATACCTTATCATTGACAAAGGAGGCAAGAATATACAATGGAGAAAAGACAATCTCTTTAACAAGTGGTGCTTGGAAAACTGGTCAACCACTTGTAAAAGAATGAAACTAGAACATTTTCTCACACCATCACAAAAATAAACTCAAAATGGATTAAAGATCTAAATGTAAAACCAGAAACTATAAAACTCTTAGAGAAGAACATAGGCAAAACACTCTCCGACATAAATCACAGCGGGATCCTCTGTGACCCACCTCCCAGAATACTGGAAATAAAAGCAAAAATAAACAAATGGGACCTAATTAAAATTAAAAGCTTCTGCACAACAAAGGAAACTATAAGCAAGGTGAAAAGACAGCCTTCAGAATGGGAGAAAATAATAGCAAATGAAGCAACTGACAAAGAACTAATCTCAAAAATATACAAGCAACTCCTGCAGCTCAATTCCAGAAAAATAAAAGACCCAATCAAAAAGTGAGCCAAAGAACTAAATAGACATTTCTCCAAAGAAGACATACAGATGGCTAACAACACGTGAAAAGATGCTCAGCATCACTCATTATCAAAGAAATGCAAATCAAAACCACAATGAGGTACCATTTCACGCCATTCAGAATGGCTGCTATCCAAAAGTCTACAAACAATAAATGCTGGAGAAGGTGTGGAGAAAAGGGAACCCTCTTCCACTGTTGGTGGGAATGCAAACTAGTACAGCCACTATGGAGAACAGTGTGGAGATTCCTTAAAAAACTGTGAATAGAATTGCCTTATGACCCAGCAATCCCAGTGCTGGGCATACACGCCGAGGAAACCAGAATTGAAAGAGACACATTACGTGTACCCCAATGTTCATCACAGCACTGTTTATAATAGCCAGGACATGGAAGCAACCCAGATGTCCATCAGCAGATGAATGGATAAGAAAGCCGTGGTACATATACACAATGGAGTATTACTCAGCCATTAAAAATAATACATTTGAATCAGTTCTAATGTGGTGGATGAAACTGGAGCTTATTATACAGAGTGAAGTAAGCCAGAAAGAAAAACACCAATACAGTATACTAACGCATATATATGGAATTTAGAAAGATGGTAATGATAACCCTGTATGCAAGACAGCAAAAGAGACACAGATGTAGATGTATAGAACAGTCTTTTGGACTCTGTGGGAGAGGGAGAGCATGGGATGATTTGGGGGAATGTCATGGAAACATGTATAATATCATATAAGAAACGAATTGCCAGTCCAGGCTCAATACAGGATGCTCGGGGCTGGTGCACTGGGATCACCCAGAGGGATGGTACGGGGAGGGAGGTGGGAGGGAGGTTCAGGATGGGGAACACGTGTATGCCCATGGCAGATTCATGTTGATGTATGGCAAAATCAATACTGTAAAGCAATTAGCCTCCAATTAAAATAAATAAATTTTTAAAAAACAACCTTTTATGCAATATTAATTATTTCTCATATCATGACAGAGTCTTTAGTTGCTTTTCTACCAAATGTGGTCATTTGCAAAGGTTCTTGAAGTCATTAGTGCAGTCTGACCATGTTATACCCTAGGTTTCGAAAAACTTCCTTTTGGCCTCATGACCATCACAGAATCAATTACCCAGAGAATATTAAAGCTCAAAAAGATCTTAGAGAGTATCTAATCTCTCTTTGTGTCCTTGTCTCTCTCTCTCTCTCTCTCTCTCTCTCTCTCTGTCACACACACACACACACACATTCAATATTTTGAAGACAAGGAAATGGGCCCAGGGAACCTCACCACCACCCTCAAAGTATCACAGTTGTTTTTTAGAAACCCAGACATAAGTTTACAACTCAGCTCTTCGGCCACCAGGCCAGGACTCATCCCTCTCCACCTGCCCAACTTCTTCCTGTTATTTCTCCTAAGAAGTCCTCAAAAAGAGTAAAACCTAATGCTGTAAATTCTGTCAACAAAATTCCTCAAGGGAGGGAAAAGTAAAATGTAGTGCAAATGATGTTTGTAAATCATCTGTCAATATCCTATCATTAAGAAAATAATTGTTCCTCAGGATACTGCAGAAAGAGGATGTATGATCCACCCAAGGAAACAGAGTCATCTGAAAAAGCTTAGTAATCTGAAAAAAAAAAAAGTGAAATGATAAAGCTCAGTGAAATACAGTCTCATTCTAGCAAATGACTTGTTTTGTTGCCACTTAAATTGCTCATCTATAATTGCTAGAGATAAACTGCAATCAAAATATAGTATCTTCTATTAGTGCCCACTGGGGACTGTTTGATCATAGTGAAATTATTGAAAAGGTAAATTTGCTCATTTTTACTGCCTCAGTGGAAATTGGCATTAGACTACTGAGAGGGGCTAGAATGATGGCAAGGGTTGCTTCCTGGTGAGGAAGCTTTTCTCCTCTCTAAATAAGACTGAGGCCCTGCCTCTGTGACTAAAACTAAGCAGGAAAGAGGAATTTGCTCTGCCTACTTCCTCAAAGCATCTTTCTCAGGCTTAGTTTCTTCTCCATATTGTACTAATACCTTCGTAGTTCAGACGTCACTAATTCATATTTGGTGATCATTCTGATAGAGATAGGCTGCTGTATCTATTTTTTAAAAGGTTTACTGAGCAAATTATGGTGTAAACAAGATTACAAGGGAAGTGTTTAAACTACTTAAGAGAATAAATTGTTTTTAAGCACTTTAGAAGCAATTTACAAACAATAAATATGTTAATTGCACATCATTCTTACTTAGTCCTTAAAGCAGATCCAAGGACGTCTACTTGGCAAAACTTCCTGGCAAGGGCTTTGTTAGCTTACTTCTTATTATTCTATGAACTTGAAAGTAATAAAATTGCATTTTTTTCTCTCTGTAATTCCAACTGGCCTTCCCCCAAGTTAGTCTCAATTAATCAAATTTGACTGTACTATATAAAGGCTGAGTGAAGAGAAAATTATAATGACATGTTGTTAGTGCTATGACAAGGGTATATAGAAAAGAGAGCAACATAGAAGGTTCTCCTAAGTGGCACTTGCCATCAGAACTACCTTCAGATACATGTGATCCAAAGCAGGGGATGGAACTAGAGAAATTATTTGTTCAGGGGAAGGAGTTTGCTTCTCTCTAGCTATTATTCTTGGTTTTGCAAGCTATGTATGAGTGTCAGGTGTGAGAAAGAACATAAGGCATGCTGAATAAATTCAAACAACCTCCCTACAGCTACAAATCCAACTGAATTTGGGTTGGCTCTTCTGTAATAGACAAGTCACATTCAGTACAGTGCTGAAAAATCTGTATCCAAAGGGGTAGCTAATTAAACTACAGAGACATTTTTGAGCTAGAAAAATTTTCTCCAGTGTTCAGATGCTCATGACTGTAAAATTCTTCATGCAGCCTTTGCATAAAGATGAGTCTTGAGACAAGATGACCCTAGTTTGGATACTCTCTTAAAAATTACCCTAGTCTACTTGTCAGAAGTAGGAAAGAAGATGGAGGTATTCCCTACAGCAGCCTGTAGGTGGATACCTTCACTCTCTTCACATGGCCAACCCACCTGCTCTCAGCTCTCCAAGAGGGGCTTCCTCCGTGGTGCTACTGGTAAAGACTCCTGAAGGGGCTTACACACAACCCTAAACATACCCATTTAAGGGAAACTGAGCGCACACTCTCCTTTCTTCATTTATGGAATCTAAGGATGTGAATTTTATGCTTGTCCCCTTCCTCTTCTGATTGCCTGAGGCTGTGCCTTTTTTTTAGAAGAAGTTGAAAGTGTTTGGGCCACCCTCTTGCTTTCCAGGTACTGCTAGATCCCTAGTACCTCCCAATTACCACCTAACCGAGTGCCATCCCTGGAGGCCTGATCTCATCCAGTACTTCAAAATGAGGGAAGATCACAGGAAGAAACAAGGAAAATCTTGGCTTGTTCACAAACACGCTATCTCTGCTCTGGGAATGATGTTCCTGTGTCTTCCCTTCCTGGAAATCAGGGCCAGGATATGCTCTCAAGTCAGACTCTTTCTGTCTACTACTGGCCTTAAGCCAACAATGCACACATAATGTTTCTGTGCAAACAAAGATTGCTCTGATCTCTTCCCACAAAAGTTTTTTCCCCTGTGCTTTAAAAAAAATAATAATAAGGCATGAGAAGATAGACAATTAGTAAATAAAGGTATGAGTGACCCCTCCCTATATGATCTAAAAATAATGAGGATCCAACGGAAGTCAACCATTTCATAAAATTTGCCTTTTGAATATTTATTTTCACAAGTTAATATGCCTTCTGTCATTTGGAACAGCGATGATGATGATGATTAGAAATGCCTTTTAGAAAGTCTGTATACCAGAAAATCTCAAAATTTCCCACTACATGCTCACTTTCTCCATATTCTTAAGAGAAAAACAAGTCACATCTAAGGTTATGCCAAGATATTAATTCTTTCATAACTCCACTAAAAGCACACCAGTACAAAGCCAGAAAGGATGTCAAGAAAACGTAAAGATAGCATACTAGCCATCAGTCCAAACTTTCTAAGACCTTGCCGCTGACAGTGGTGTTCTTCAATGGTGAGAAGAGTAAATAAAGCATTCTAAAAGGGGGAGGGAAATCCTCATGATCCCCCAGTTATCCATCAGGTTTTGGCCTTATACCTGAGAACCAGTCTTCAGGCTAAATATGTAAAAGCTATTGTTCTGGTCAAACAATTAGCTAGTGCTGGGTTCGCACAGTATACATTTTTCAAAGCAACTAATTCAAAATCCAAATAAATCTTAGGAAGAAGAATGTTTTACGCTTTTGTAACACTTTGGTTTCAGTACCTTCATTTCAATACATTATCCCAATGCAGACCAATGATAATGTTGACCACACAACTGAGATTTGCCTCTATTATAATAAAGCAATAGAAACGTTGTTCCACAAATGATGTGGTCTCCAGGCCTTTTATCAATTTCTTAACCTTTTCTTGAAACTTACTGTGGCCTGTCAGTGTCCTACTTAAAATAAGGTATGCAGAATTGAACATAACACTACAGATGTAATCTGAGCAGCAAATAATTCAGAGGGGCTAATTCTTCCCATAATCGGGAAATTATTCTTCATTAATGAGGCCTAAGATCCTATTTGTTTTAGAAATCCATTTACCCTCAACTTGCTTCGCCCATAACATTTCTATCATTCCTGAAGACTCCTTCCATTTTGGCATTACCAGTCCCACTCCAGATTGACATTGTGGTGGAACTTTCAAAAAGACCACCAGATAGGCAAGCAGAACCACTGAAAGAAGAGTAGACCAAAAGGGAAAGTAACAGAACATTCAAACAAAATAAATTATCCTCAAAAGGAAAGAGAACAGGCCAACTAATAGTGTTACCAAAGTGCCCAGATAAAAGGGCAGTTGGAGACTGCCAGAGATGGTAGCATGGAGAAGGATATCATAGCTGTGCCTGTTGTACTCTTCACTTAACAGCTAATTTCTCCTGCTCACCAAAGTAACACCACATCAACCTAGAGATTATCATACTAAGTGAATTAAGCCAGACAGAGAAAGACAAATACCATTTAATATCCATTATATGCAGAATCTAAAATATGATGCAAATCAACTTAGTTACAAAGCGGAAACAGACTCACAGACAGAAAACAAACTTATGGTTACCAAAGGGGGAGGGGAGGGATAAATTAGATGGCTGAGATGAACATATCCATCAGTCAGTTCAGTCACTCAGTTGTGTCCAACTCTTTGTAACCCCATGGACTGCAGCACCCCAGGCTTTCCTGTCCATCACCAGCTCCTGGAACTTACTCAAACTCATGTCCATCAAGTCAGTGATGCCATCCAACCATCTCATCCTCTGAGGTCCCCTTCTCCTCCCACTTTCAATCTTTCCCAGCATCAGGGTCTTTTCCAGTAAGTCAGTTCTTCTCATCAGGTAGCCAAAGCACTAGAATTTCAGCTTCACCATCAGTCCTTCCAGTGAACATTCAGAACATATACATAGATGCTTTTGAACTGTTGTGTTGAAGAGGACTCTTAAGAGTCCCTTGGACTGCAAGGAGATCCAACCAGTCCATCCTAAAGGAGATCAGTCCTGGGTGTTCATTGGAAGGACTGATGCTAAAGCTGAAACTCCAATACTCTCATGCGTAGAGTTGACTCACTGGAAAAGACTCTGATGCTGAGAGGGATTGGAGGCAGGAGGAGAAGGGGAAAACAGAGGATGAGATGGCTGGATGGCATCACTGACTCGATGGACATGAGTCTGAGTGAATTCTGGGAGTTGATGACAGGGAGGCCTGGCGTGCTGTGATTCATGGGGTCACAGATTCAGACACGACTGAACTGAACTGATATATAAAATAGATAACCAACAAGGACCTACTACAGGGAACTATACTCACTATTTTGTAAGAACTTATAAGGAAAAAGGACCTGGAAAGCATATATGTGTGTGTGTGTGTGTGTGTGTGTGTGTGTGTGTGCAGCACTGCTGCTGCAGCTGCTGCTGCTAAGTCACTTCAGTCGTGTCCGACTGTGTGCAGCCCCCACAGACGGCAGCCCCCCAGGCTCCCCCGCCCCTGGGATTCTCCAGGCAAGAACACTGGAGTGGGTTGCCATTTCCTTCTCCAAAGCATGAAAGTGAAAAGTCAAAGAGAAGTCGCTCAGTCGTGTCCGACTCTTAGTGACCCCATGAACTGCAGCCCACCAGGCTCCTCCATCCCTGGGATTTTCCAGACAAGAGTACTGGAGTGGGGTGCCATTGCCTTCTCATATACATCCACATACATATATAAAAATGAATCAGCTTGCTGTACATGTAAAACTAACATAACACTGTAAATCAACAATGCTTCAATTTTTAAAAAATGAATTGTGCCAAAAATGCAGGTAACATAAAAAAGTAACACCATAGCACATAAAGGCAGATATCAGCATAAATAATCTAACTGCTGTCCACTTGAAGACTAAACAGAATAAAAAAAAGAGTTAAAGTGTATTCCATAGATGTCAATTCAAAAGTCATAACTATAAAAATCATGCTCTCCTGAACACACATTCATCTCACCTTTCTTTTTGCTCTTCTATTCCCCACTCACTAGCCTCTCTGCACTATTAAGTATTTGGTAAATATGATCAATTATTCTAAAAGTGCCCAAACTCTCTTTTCAACTTGTTTCCCAGTTAGTGTACCACAGCAGAGAATAAATTGCTATTACAAGGAACTAAAAATATTTCAGAGTCCGTAATTGGCTTGTCTTACAGGACTTTTAGGAAGCCAAATTACTAGTCCTAGGCTATTAGCCCTTGGTCCATAAGAGAACAAAATGAGGAAACGGTTTAAACATAAAAGGATCAATTTTATCCTACAATCTTTCATTTTAAGGGATTTTGAATCTTCGCAGGAACAATGAATAGAGAAGAGAATCAAATAGGCACTCTAAAAATCAGCCATCATTTCATTAATGCTTTCCCTCTGTTTAAGTCAGTTTTCTAGCAGCCCCACAAATTCACCACATCAAACAGTCAGTAATTTGTTTTCCAGAAAAATATGGCCATATATATGTACATGAGTTATTTAAAATCAAATGCCAGTAGATAGCTGGATTGGAGGCTGAAGGTATCTATATGCAATTATAGCAATCAGACATTTGAAATAACAAATTCACGGGTCCCTAGACACAACCAAAACCAAATGAGACTTTCTGTTTTGCAATCATGTCATCGTGGTCTTCCCTACTCCAGTTAGCAAATGTTCAGTGGTCTGCCTGTGGTCTTTAGCCTCATAGAGCTGGTATCCACGTCCTGGCCTCCATGTGTGGTGCATGTTAGCAGCCTCTACTGCTTTCCACCACACTTATGACTGCAGTCATTGTCTGTGTAGCCATTTTTTACTGTCTGTCTCCTGTGCTACAGTCTGGGCTCCATAAGGCTAGGAGAAATATGTTTTGTTCTTAAATGCATATCCCATGTAAGATACAAAGGCAGTTGGTAGAGCAGGTACTAATGAATGAATGAACTATCAGCCTAGCTGGAAAAGTGTGTGTGTGTGTGAAGTGAGAAGAAAAAAAAAAAGGTTTCACTGAAGCTTTACCTAACTGCCCTATTTAATTTGCATAATTTCTCCAATACTCACAATCCATTGTTCTCCATAGCAGCTATTTTCTAAACTACCATATATTTAGCTTACTTATTTTATTATCTCTTTCCCCTACTAGAATGTTAATCCCATGATGTTAGTAATTTTTGTCTGTTTTGTTCACCGTTCTTCCTAGAATCCTGAAAACACTGTCAGGTGTGAAGTAGGTATTCTGTAGCTATTTGTTGAATGAAGTAATGTTCTTTAGGGGCTAGGCAAATGCCTATGCATGAAAAAAATTTTAATACTAAATGTGTAATACTCATTCTAAATTTTGAGAGAAATGGGCCTACATTAGCTCCCCTTTGTTAGTTTTCAGCTTCCTAAAATACCAAAATATGGTCCTCTTTTACTAGGGGACCACACCCACCTCCACTTCCCATGTGTCCTGTGTGGTCTCCAAGTATCATCAAGTCACTTCAGGCAACACAATGCCTTTCTTCCATATCAGGGCAACTATATGTAAAACAGAGAAGGAAGCTGCCTTTTTCTGATCATGAGATTCCAGTATGACATGGGAAGCAAAAGCTGTGGTCATTTGTAAAGTATTAGCCTAATGCCCTCTACTAAAAGTTTTTCCTAGAATTGTCCCCAAACTCAAATTTTATGGGTCAGCCAGAATGCTAGCCTCTGACCTAGAAATCTCAATTGCCAAGGAGGCAGAGAAGCAAGAAAGCATGGGGATTTTGAGTCAAGGGGAGTTTGAATAGCACATCTGGAATTTGTACTAGAACTACTAAAAGCTTCTCACTTTTCTGGAAAACTCCACTACCTAGTGTGGAAAGGACTCTGGATCAGAGAGACTTGGTCATTCTTGATTATGTGTGACTTCAGGAAAATTAGTTAACCTTTCAATACTTTACTTTCTTCATCTGTAGAAATAAGATAATATTGTTTCCCATTTCATGGGGCAGTTGTGACAAGTGTTACTTAATATAAGAAAGGATCAAGCCCAGGAAATGATATAGATTTCATATCCAACTAATGTCCTCAGTCCCCTTCCCTCCTTGGATTCCTTTTCCTTGCTTTATGGAAGAAACGGGGAGAAATCAATTTGCTATTCAAAAGCACTACAAAAAGTCTTGAATTCATTTTGTGAACAATGGTATCCTCTGAAAGGATAATCTCATTGGGGAAAACCGGTTTCATTTTTAACCTCTCCCTTTGTCTTTACACTGTAATAAGGAAAACAACTCAATATGCTGAGATACACAGAGAAGAAACTTGGACTTTTCCTCTCTGCTTTCTCAGGGGCGAGAAAGAGAAAGCTCTTCAGAGCCAGTCCCTTTTCCTCTCTTTGAAAAAGAGCAAAACCACCACCAGGCAATGTTAGATAGTCCCCAAGGTATTAAATTTAAAAAAGATCTCCAACAAAATTAAAAGTTGGAAAACCTCTGAGGGGCAGAAACCTGGGTAAGGAAATTCACGACTTCCTTGCGAGGGAAAAATAAGAAAACCAATACCATGAACAGGCTGGAGAGCAAGGCAAGCAAGTTCTAGATGAGAGAAAAAACAAAGTGAGGCTCTGCCAAAAGTGGAAGCCAGAGGGACTGTCCCTTGGGGGTCTCACGGGTGACTGAAAGGAAAGCAGCAACCCCAGGGAACAGCTTAGCTCCTCTTCTCAACATTTTCTTCAGGCTAGCTTGTGCTTGCTGGTTTTGAAATCTTCAAAAGCAGGAGAAGATTCCATAAAATAAGAGTTTCTCTAGCCACCTTTGGAGGCTGGGTGGCTTTCACTGACTTTAAAAGTAGCTTTCTTGGAAGAGGGAAACAAACTCTTCCTTTTATTTAACTTACCTCTCCCCTTTTGATAATGCATAGGCAATACCTTGGGAAAAGGGGGCCAAATATTAGTTATTAATTATCCTAATTAACCCAATTCATAAGACATATTTGTAAGGCTGTCATGACAACTGCTTTGACTAACTTGCCAGGAATAGCTTAGCTGTCTATTCAAATAAATCCCTGATAATTACCAGTCTAGTTTACTGGGCTTCTTTGATAATAATAATCAGTGCCACTGTGGAAAAGGTCACACTAAACAGTTAATGAATGATGCATTTGGCAGGGTGATTATGACTCACAGGCAATGCTCAGAATGTACACCCTTATGCTATTAATGTGGAAGGGGGTGGCCAAATTTTGAGAAAGTGACTGACTATGGTCTTTATGGCTAAGGCCTGTCCAAGGAATAGCAGGGTTCATTGGAACCAACTGTTTCTCTAAAGCCATAATCCATAAGTGATGGTCACAGTCTTGGATTCAAAAGGGGATGAAATACAAAATAGTTGAGTTATAGAAGTACATACTCCAGTAGGAGTGTTTGAGGGGGTAGGGAAGATGCTGTGTTACACACAGTAGAAGCTCAGTAAAAGCTCAAGAACAGAGTTCAGGATAACAAAGCCTGCATTCAGATGCGCATGCTAAGCTCTATGCAGTAAGGACAAACCTCAGAAAAGAAAACATCTCTTAACAAGTGGTGATGACCTTGATCAAGTAAGGGAGTAGGGCATTTCAGTTGAAAGATCAATATTTTATTATTCTAATGAAACAGTGTTATGACCCACATGTTTGAAGAGTAACACATCTTTGAAATACGAGTTTTGAATGTCACTGTCACCTTTCCATACTAGTAAAACATCTTTACACAACTAGAATAGGAAATACAGATATCATACTCTGGGGTTTAGATGCACTTTAAATTTGACTCGTTAGAAAAGACTGAGTCAATTGCAAAAACATTGGTCCTGCCACCTCTTTTCTACTTTGACTTACTTTTGGTTCCCTCTCTTCCAGGGATTTTTAAAATGGTACAATATTTTGGTGTCAAAGAAAAAAAAAATAGACTAAAGTTTTGGGTTTTATTTCATTCCTACATCAAATAATTGTATTTCTTAGCGAAGTCTTTTTCTAAACTACACTTTTGAGATCATAATTTGTCATTTCAAGCTTCAGACTGTGCTATAAGTACTGTTCACATAAAATTAGAAATTTGGCATTAATGAAGCACTCTGGCTGAGTTGGAAGAAAGAGATACAAAACATATCCTTTTGTTGCCAGTAAACTTGGATTTTTTAATTGACAGCAAATATGGAGAAGGTTCATTTGTTTGGTGAGCGATTACTAAGATGCTACAACGAAGCACCTGGAACTGTGCCTGACAAGTGGTGAGTGTTCAAGGAAAGAGGATATATACAAAGAAGGAATTAGGTACTACACTGATATGGGACACAGACTGTGATTTTGCCACCAGGGTGAGACTCTTGAGCATTAAGAACACAATTGGTAACCCTTGTCTCCTTGCTGTTCCTTGTGGGAAACCATGACTGACTCCATTTCCCATTACCATTGGTCTCCTCCCTTCCAGGGATGAATAAATTTGTGCATATTTTGGTGTCAAAGAAAAAGATATAGACCCTAGTCTGTATGTACTGTCAAGGTCTATTACAGAGTAGACTATATATGAATTTTTATTACCGCATGCCTGATGGGTACCTCTTAGAATCCTATGAGTTCTAATATCATGCTGCTGCTGCTGCTAAGTCACTTCAGTCGTGTCCGACTGTGTGCGACCCCAGAGACGGCAGCCCACCAGGCTCCCCTATCCCTGGGATTCTCCAGGCAAGAACACTGGAGTGGGTTGCCATTTCCTTCTCCAAAGCATGAAAGTGAAAAGTGAAAGTGAAGTCGCTCAGTTGTGTCCAAGTCTTAACGACCCCATGGACTGCAGCCTACCAGGCTCCTCTGTCCATGGAGTTTTCCAGGCAAGAGTACTGGGTACACACAAAAGCAGGATTGAGTATGTTAAGAGACCTCAGAATTCTTTTTTTGTAATTCTGCCAATACCCACAGTAGAACCCAATAAAATGTCCATTTTCACTCAATTATGCCTCCAAATGTTTTCTTTTTTCATTATGTAACAGAGTGCTGGCAAAAATGGCATTATAAGGAATGAGTTGCCTTCTAAGGTGCTTTAATTATGCCAAATAAAAACTGTTATTAGCAAAGTGGTAAAATCAATGCTTACCCTTCATGCATACACATCTTATGCACTGTCCTGTCCTCTCCCTGACCACTAGACTGTAAACTCCTTGAAGGCAAAGATTATTCCCCACTCATGTTTATAAATCCTGCAGGCTCTAGACACACAGATGTTCAATAACCACATAGCTGAACTGAACAAAACCTGTGAGCAGACAGGGCTGCCTGAGGCACTGACGTGTATGGTCAGAGCTCATGGAGAGCTATGCATTAGAGAATATGCAAGAGAAGTGAATCTGCAAGTGTGTAATTAACAACCCAGAGACTGCTGATGGGAAAGAGAATTCAATACTATGCAGCACCAAACACAATTTAACAAGCAGCAACCCATGTAAGGGAATCTAATACTCTCTACATTGTAGAGAGGAAAATCCTGCTAGGCAGTGAGGTGTAAGGGAATCTAATCTGCTATCAATGGAAGGCAGCCTAATAGGGTTTGATGTGATTGGAAATCCAATGTACTGGAGTAGAAGGAAACCCGATAAGGAATAGTAGGGAAGAGGGAATAAGCACTAGTGATTAACCAAACTGGTCACTGGAAGTTTCCTTTGTTCCAAAGACACAAAACCAAGCCCGATAGATATTCAGCCCAGGACTGCAAGTCTATTGAGAAAGGGCAAGAAGGACCCTGACTATACAAATGCTTTTCTAAAGTTGGTTACTTATACCACATAAGCCTGGGCCCAACTCCCAACTTTGCTCCCATCATACAGAAGCCATCCAAGAGAGAGTAAGCTAGCAGCACCACTCACTCCATCAGAAACAGTTACTGTGTTAAATGCCCTTTGTGTTTAGAGTATTAGTGTTTTGCTGGCATAGAAAGAAAGAATACTTCTACTGGGCTCACAAGCTAACATGAAACCTGCCCACGTGGATCTTGGAGACAAGGGGGCACCCCAGAGTCCCAAAGGGAAAAGCTGAAAGGCATTTTATTGGGAAATCATTCTGCTTTTTAAATAACCTGTTCTTCAACACGGTTCTTTTCCAAACTCGGTAACAGGAAATTTACATGAACAATGGCCTTTCGGAGCTATCACTGTTATTTACGAGAAAGCTATAACTGTGCCTGATGCTTTAACAATAAGGAGAATATGCTAAACTAGACCTTATTCATTTCTCGTGCAGAGTTATTACAAGACTAGTTAGTTATAAAGTGCCCTGCACTAGTATCAATGTGTTAGCCACTATACCCACTCCCCAGCCAAGCAATTCTTTGTGGCACCAGAAACCTTTGAGCAAAACAGAACAAAAGTCAGGTTAAGACATCAGAAGGAGATTGACACTAGGGGCGGAAGAATGTGAAGTGTGTGGGCTTTTGTCAGAAACCTGTATTAAGCCGCACACCTCCTCACTCCCTGCAGCTGGACTCTGAATGTCTTCTCATATTATGTCATTGACACAAACAAGTCTCCACCTTCGTCAGCACTGCCACGCCAAGGCATCTTTGGAGGAGCTTAAACTAGCTCTCGTCTGCCTCTCACACATCATGCACAGAACTGTCACAGACATATGTGGATCACTTTCTACAGCCAGTGATGTTGGAGGCAGATAGGCTCCAGCTGGATTCTCTGACCTTAGGCAGAGTGAACAGAGCACACAGTTAAGAGGAGACAATCCACTTTGGACCTCAGCAAGGAGCAAATTCAATGAAGAAGTCATATTGGGGAAGAAGATGAATCTCCCCCTGGCCACACCATCCTCATTATTACGACCTGTCAGCAAGCAGGGCAGCTGCTCTGAGAACAATAGCCCAGGGAAAGCAAAGAAGAGCCCAGGCTTTCTGCCTTGCTATTGGCAAAATGAGTCCTTTCCAAATGAGTCATACAGGGTACCAGCAACTCTGAGATCTGTCTCTCTGTCTCTCTCACACACACACGCACACACCACACATATACAATTTGTTCCCATATATCAGGGCCTTCCCTTGTAGCTCAGTCAGTAAAGGCTCTGCCTGCAGTGCAAGAGAGCTGGGTTCGATCCCTGGGTTGGGAAGATCCTCTGGAGAAGGAAATAGCAACCCACTCCAGTATCCTTGCCTAGAAAATCTCATGGACAGAGAAGCCTGGTGGGCTGCAGTCCATGGAGTCGCAAAGAGTCGGACACGACTGAGCGACTAACACACACACATCAGAAATACAATCCTGTTCTCTCTTTCTCTTTTATTTAGACAGTAATTTTTTTCCCACCTTTCCAAAATCGGTGGGGAATATTTCCTTGATGGAAATATTACAGAAAGAAAAGCCAAGATGCATCCCTATCTCTAAGGAATATAAAGATGAAGAGATAAAGACAATGAAATTACTGTGGCCAGAGGAATAAAGGCTGCATTTTAGCGCATTTGTGCGCCCTCTGCTGACTATCAAGCAGAACTTCACAGAAAAAAAAGCTGGAGCAGAAAGGAGAAAGAAGCCAAGACATAGGGAAAGAAAGAGTTCTTTCTTCTCTGGGGCCTGCTGTCTATTTATCCAGAGGGGAGATAAAAAGGAGAAATTACTTGTCGTCTTCTCTATTAATAACGCCTTGACACTACCGATTGCACATCATAAATGTAACTAGCTAAGCCTGGTGTGTGCCACAAACACCATCTCAGACAGTCCACTGGTACACTATTCACTAACACGTTTGGATGCAGCAGGAATACAAAAGGCCATCAAACAGAATGGGCTTGAACTACAAACCACCCATCTGAAGCTGCCTGCAGGCTGCTTCTCTCTTTACTTTAAAAGCGATCATTTCCGTGGCTGCTTTTCTGAGATGAATTTGTTTTCTGCAGAATTCACAGTAGTCTCTGTGTACTACTCTCCTGCCTCAGCCTGCTTCCACTGCTTGAACCGGGAGGCTGTGTGTGGGATTCAAGACGTCAACAAAGTCGAACCACCTGGGTAGGGGAGAACAGTCCATTGAAATTAAGCGGAGGTTTTCATTCCAGATTCACACCTCACCAGCCACAGCCTGTGATGTTATCCCACCCACCCACCTGTTTAGATTCTCCTGGCCCTCTCACTCTAGCTCCACCAAGCTCTTTGCCACCTCAGGGTCTTCACACATGCTACTCCTTTTCTCTGCTTTCAACCATCACACCATCTCCATACCTTTTCACATCACCAACTCTTGTTCACCTTTTAAATGTCAACTCAAATATGACTTTCCTAATCCCTGAGACTAGCTCAGGTTCTTCCATTTCCCTTCATGATGACATGATCTTTCATAGCACTATAATTTTATCTTGGGCTTTTGTCTCCTCACTCCACAAAGGCAGGGACCATGTCAGTTTTGCTCACCACACTTTAACCAGTATCTACAATACTAAGAAAACACTGGAGGCAAAGTTTATGTATATACATATTTTATACTTTTTATATGTTTATAAAATAAGTATTTTATATGTGTATATATATATATATATATATATATCCATAGTAAAGCAAGCTAAACTATTCAAGAAAAGAATTTTTCTATTGACATAAGGCTTGAAAAACATTTTGGAACGTCTCTGTTCTTCGGTTCTTATTCCTCCCAAACACCCAGATATACTTAGTTACATCGAGAAACGCTGGCAGAAATCTTATGCCACAGACTGCTTTCTGCTTCAGTCACCTTTACTTCTGTTTTCAAATTTCAAATGAAAATTTTGTTCTCTGCTACAACTTACCACTCCAACTGCTTATGCTATGTTTATTTAATTTTCAAACCAAGGAATCAATAAAACATTATATTGATAACATAATTTCATTGTATCCTGCAAACAGGCCATCAGCTGATGCTCACCCAATTAATATTGAACTCTATGCACTCTCATTTGATCTAATAGTCACATATGGTATTTACAAAGTCCATTATTCATCAATAAAAAGGCTTAGAATTATTTGATTTCTGACCTTTAGGTTCTAAGAAATCTTTTTTTTTTCCATTTTGAAATATTATCTATAAGGCCTTTTACCAAACTATACTGTCTACGTGGTACACAAAGTTCATGGCCAAAAATAGATGTTATTATTTTAACCCCCCCCAACTAATAGATGAATAAACAGAAACTATTACCTAACCTGCAAATGTTTAACATTGGTAAGAAAATACCAGAAGGTCTTAGCTTAGTGTAATGTCACCTACTTGACTTAAAAATGGGTTAATGCAATCCACCAAAAGAGACATTTTAAAGTTTTCTGTATTGGCATATATGTACTATCACAAAAGACAGCATAATCTGACAAACTGAAACCCTTAAACCAGTGAGTGATTTGTATCCAAGCTTCTTGTGATCATTGAAAGTAGATTTTTTTTTTTCCTCTGCCGCTCAACAGTAGGGAAATTAAATTTCACTTGGGGTTAATTCTTACTTGATTTGATGTGGAGGGGATTGTTCTCCCCTTGGTTCTTTATTTGCACCAAGAGAAACTACATCTCATAGAATGTTTTAGATAGGCTGTCAAGGTTATGGTGCACAATGCATATGATACGCTTTGCTCTGCTACATTGTTATCAATCACTAAATTACCACTGGCCTGAACAAGAAAGCAAGAGCAAAGGGGAGAATCTGTTTTGTTCAGGGAACTACTTCTAAAATGACATTAAAAGGAACTGTCCACCTGATATGAATCGTTAGATAAGCTTTGTATTTTGAACATTTCACAATAGTTAGGATGATGTAATATGGGCAATTACACACAAGCAACTAGAAACTTGTCGTCCAAAATAGCTACAGCACAGCTGAGGTTTACTCTGGGTCTGTGGTTTACAGCAAAGCAACAACCTTCCTTATGCACAAAAGCCAGTAACAATTCGAAGGAAACCCTGAGCTGTATGTGGATATAATTTTAATTGTACACACATGGATTACAACTTTATAAGCTAGATAGGAAATTTTTAAAAAGAAAAATCTACCAGCCTATCCTTAAATAAACAGAAAGTGTTTGGTATTCAACTGCTGACTCTAATAGGGAGGATATCTGGTCACTTCAAAAAGCAAACTAGTGTATCAGGGCTATGTACAACCTGATTAGGAAATCATGGCATCCAGCTATCTACTGTTTGTTTTGTTGGCGCCAATGGGTAAGTGAGATCATGTTTGCCAGGGTTCACAATTTCTATTCAGGTTAAATATATTCACTTGGAGTAAAGTCACACTTGCCAGTGTTCACACTTTTCATTCACATTAACTATTAAAATGGAGAATCAAGTTTTGTTCTCCCTTCCCACCCCCTACCAACTGCATGGCATTTCTCTAAAGCTCCCAAAAGTGTAAAATGGTCCCTTAGTGGCCAAAGTGGAACTGAAGCCCCTGTCCTGACCCTTATAGTCCTTCCTTAAAATTGAGAAAAGAGTATAAAATATCCCTCAATAAGAGACATGGGAACTGGTTTCCTGGGTGGAAGGCAGGCATGTCTGACACAGAGCACAGTCCTGGGAACATGAACTCAAAAGTTCCTCACCATAAACTGGCTATTTAAAATTCATTTGTAAGTCACTTGTATGAAAGAGAGAAGAAAAGCAGTGGCCCTGAAACAGAGCCCAGGTCTCCGAACGCAGCAAGTCACAGGAGAAGAAAGGCTTGAGGCAGTATTTATTGAAGTGCAGGTCACAACCCCAAGCCAGTGGCCCATGAAACTGCCATCTCCAAAGCTCCCTAGCTAATGGAGATGCCCAGCACAGAGTTACATAGGAGAAAGGCTGAAAAATCCAGACTAAGGCCTAAATTGATATATACCGACTCTGGAAATAAAATACAAGGAGATAACATCAGAGAAGGGCTTTTGCTCTGCTGCCAGCACATCTAGCTAACTCTGATTCATGTAAGACCTCCTCCAACTTTGCAGCTGAACTAGATATGAGTATCATAGTAAAGAGCAATGATAAACCTTGAAGGAACCGCTAATGAAAAAACTAAATATTGTCACGTAAAAGGGACTTCATGTAACTAAAAGCAAACACATATGATAGGGTGGAATTTATTTGTAATAATTAAATAGAGGCAAAGGGAAAATTTCCTTCCTTTCAAAATTGGGTTGTATTGCCCTCTACAGTACATGGTTAGGGGACATGAGAATCTTATTGCCTCCTCCCAGATGGAGAAATACAAATTAGATGTCTTCTTAGGCATAAAGAGATGATAATAACAGCTATTTAGTATTTGTGGAAGGCTTACTATGTGCCAGGTACTTGAATACTCACATTAAATGTTCACAAGAATCTATGAAGTGGGTTGTATTATTTTCATTTTCAAATAAGAAAGTTGAGGCTCAGAAAATATTAATAACTTCACTTAAAGCCACCTGCTAAAGATGAGCCTCATTAGAATTCTAGTAGTCTGCATCCAGAATCCAAGCACTTACCACTATCCTGACTATTCTATGCCTAGATGTGTAAGTCCAATTCCTGTCTTTTTGTTTCCCAACCACCCAAATGAAAACCATGTCTAAGAAAAAAAAAAATAGCTACATACGAAATATAGCTGCAAATGTCAAGACCTCTCTTACACACTCTACCAGAAAATGTAATGGGGTAAAGAGCCCACTCAAAATAACAGTAAAATGATAAAATAGTTGAAAATAAGGTTAACAAGGAGAATATACATTTAATGATGATAACAGAATGAAAGAAGCATGACTAAATGGAAAGATACTGAGAATATATGCATGTCAATTCTTCCTAAATGGATTTATCAGTTGACATTTTCCAACCAAAATATCAACATAATTATTTTTACACTTAACAAGATTCCAAAGTACATCTAAAAATACAGAAAAACAAAAATTTTATTTAAAAAGATAAATAAGGGGAAACAATGCTATTATTTATTAAAATCACTAAAAAGTATCTGATTAAATCAGTGTGATATTAGTAGAAAAGTAGACAAAGATCAATAGAAAAAAATGAACAACTCAGGAAAATACTAGTATATGTAAAAACTTAATACATAATGTGTTTGAGAAGTACCAGAAAGCAGTGGGGAAGGAGGAGAAATAAACAATAAATGATACAAAGTCCACCAACTAACCATTTAGAAAAATGTTTACAGTCACTTCCAACCATATGCCGCAATAAATTTCTAATGAATTTAAAATGTAAAGAAAAGTGAATTCAGAAGACTACTGGGAAAATGTGATATATACACGCATGCAAACTTAACCAACCACAAATAAAAATACTCAAAAAAATTCCAGAAAGTTCCAAAAAGCAAACTTTGAATTTGACACATATTGTCAACTATCTACATAGCATTTACTTGTATTAGGTTTTTAAGTAATCCAGAGGTGATTTAAAGTATATGTGTAGATGTATAGGTTATATGAAAATACTGTGACATTTTATATAAGAGACTTGAGCATCCACAGAAACAATCTCCCACAGATACCAAGAAATGACTGTATATATTAATATATACACACACATATATATATATAATATTTGTGTTGGGAGAAAGTTTCATAGCTTAAAGTAACAAATGATATCACAGAATAAAAGACTGATATACTTTTATATATAATGATTCCAAAGCACTGTAAATAAAAAGAAGCATAAACAGAATTAAAAGTCATACAATGCACTGAAGAAAAAAACCTTTGCAATAAATGATACAAAATTTTTTTCAAAAATCAAAGAAATACAAATTTAAACTAAAAATAGATACCGATTTTCATCTACAGAACTAATCATTTTCCCTCCCATTCTTGTGCCCTATCTTCTCAACAAGTACCCATTCTAATTAATTTTGTTTTTCATTTCATACAATTTGTGCATATATAAAACAATAAAATGTATATTTTCTTTCTTTCTCCTTTTTACAAATGATAGTGTGCTTATACATCTTCCTGAATCTTCCTTTCATTTAATTAACAATATATGTTACGTGTCTTTTAATAACACTATATAAAACAGTCATTTTTGAAAAGGTTATATTGCTCAACATATGTATTGTTTTAATTTTTGCTATATCAAATGAGATATTAATGAATAATCTTGTATTTACATAATTTTGCACATTGTCAAGTGTATCTATGGAATGAATATCCTAAAAACGTAATTGCTGGATCAAAATATATCCTTTGCAATTTTGAAGAAAGTTGTCAAATTGTCCTCCAAGGACTGGTAACAATTTATACACCCAACAACAATGTATGAGACTTCCTGTTTTCCCATGGCTTCATCAAATTGGTGATGATATTTTATAATAACGCTTTATGAGTACAGTGAAGTGAATTCTTATACACTGTTGGTGGGACTGTACATTGGCACTTTTCTAAGAGAAATATATATCAAAAGTCTTAAAAAGTATATGCCTTCAGATAAAACAACTTCACTTTAGGGAATTTATTCTAAGTAAATAATCAGAGATTACAATCAGATTTATATATAAGGATATCTATCATAGTGTTCTGTACACCTGTGGCTGATTCATGTCAATGTATGGCAAAACCAATACAGTATTGTAAAGTAGAATAAAGTAAAAATAAAATTTAAAAAAAGAGAAAAAGTATAATACAACAAAAATTTCAATAACTTAAAAGACTACATTAAGGTTGTTAACTAATCCTATCTACAGAACAGAATACAAATTCAACAACTAAAAAGTATCTTGCTTATGTTTTCTAATGACATAGGAAAAACTCTTATGATATAATGTAAATATGCGAAAAGAAACAGAATGATCTCAACTAAAGTGATTCTAATCTTCAAATAGTAAAAATGCGGAAGTTTTTTCATTAATTCACTAACTTTTATTAAGTATTTATTTTGTATTGGACACTGAACAGAAAGTTAGTGGTGGTTGCTCCTGAGTAGTGGAGTTATGGATGATATTCCAACTTCCTCAAATATTTCTGTTCTTCTCCATAGTCTTCACAATGAAATTGGATTAATTTTATAATGAGTAACCAAGAAGAACAATAAAGAAGACACTAGGGGAATTCCCTGGTTGTCTAGTAGTTGGGACTCTGAACTTGCACTGCAGGGACATGGGTTGGATCCCTGGTTGGGGAACTAAGATCCTGCAAGCCCTATGGTGCAGACAAAAAAAAAAAAAAGGACATTAGAACTCAGCCTACTTTTCCCCTGAGAGGAGTAGGTTTCTTAATAATTATTAAGTGAAAGTCAGAACAATTGCAGATGTGTCTTTAAAGATACGAACACGTTTGAGATTACCATTTATTGAACGGGGCTTTTGTGTGTCTGTAACTCCCTAGATGGCTCAGTCTCTCTCATAAAAGCACTGGTAAACGAGAACTTTTCAGCCACAAAGTTTAATCAATTATGTTCTTGGGTCCTGGGCAAAAAACAGCTATGGCAAGTGGAGGGTAGGGAGAACTTCAAGGTCTTTACAGCTATCCACGGCCTGTAGGTAAGGTCAGAATCAGACCTTCACACACACTTGCCAGCAGCATGTGTTCAGCAGGGCCTTCTTTATATCTAGTACCAAACCCCCACTGACTGGCAAGTGCCTATAGGATCAGAATTCAGTAAATAAAATTCCTTGCTTTCAATCTTCTTATCACCTTCTGGAGATTTATACTTATTTTAGTGGTGATATGAATTTACAAGTATTACATTTAATTTTTTTCATCTAGAACACTCTGCTTTATTACATTAACTTCTTTCAAATCCTGGCTTAAAGTTAATTAAATATTTTAATTTCTTGGGAAGTCTTTTCTGATCCAAACAATCTCATTTTTAGCTATATGAAGGGAATGTGGATCTTTTCATAATCAAGTTTCAAGCCTTCTCAGTATTTCTTTAAATGAGGACATTTTCATTAAAGATCTAAGAAAAGAGAGGGGTCAGGAGGAAGGTAATGGCGTTTCCTTTAATTGTTCTTAATATTTAATCCCTTCTTCCTGTGACTACACTCAAAAAAATGAAAGCTATTTATTTCTATCAAATATTCCATATTATAACATGAAATTATAACATGTAATTTGAATCAAAACTCATCTAGTCAAATGACTGCACATATAAGAAATACAGTCCTACTGAAGTCCATAGTCTCCATTTATCCAAGGGACAAACTATAGAATTAGGTCACAGATGTTTTCCCGTAAAAGGCAAACACTTCATCTACAATCAGGATGGCATTGCACAGATGACATCCTCATCTATTAGCTATGGTGGCGGGCGGAGGCGGATGTGAAACATCTGTTTGTTTGTTTGTTTATTTGTAATGAGAATTTCCTTTACGATATCTAGTTCTGATATCTACCCAGGGCCACTGAATAGTCATTTTACATCTAAGACAGTACTCAGTGTGTGAGAAGTTTACAAGCCATCATTTAAAAAGTGGATAATGGGTTTTGTTGTATTTATGCTGTTTAAAGATAGGCTACCAGATGAAGAGGCAATCAAATAAATGTGCCTTTTTTTAAAAAGGATTGAACTTATTCCATTTGGGGAAAACAACAACAACAACAACAATGCATTTAGTCAAGACTGAGTTTTAAACTTTGAGTATCTGTATGACCGCCAACTCATTCACTCCCTCCTCTTTATTGTTCCAAATTGTAAAGGCTATCTTGTGCCTCAGAGCCAAGAAGCCCCAACAGGAAACCAAATACTGAGGAGTATTAAAATGTTCTCCCTCAAATTGGCTATTTGGTCCTGGAAAGGGCACTGGAAAAATGTATTTTGCCAAAACTGGCCCTTAGAAAAGGCTTATATAATTTTTATAGTATTAAAAATCTGTATAGATTAAAGTTAAATGTTACTATTTCAAAACCTCTCATTCTAAAAATAAAATTTGTGAACCAGATGTCTAACACTGGTGAAATAAATCTACTTTTGCAAGAGTATACATATGGGCAAGAAGAATGAAGGAAGAAAAAATATTTTTCATAACATAATTTCTCACATTTAAAAAGTAAACTGTAAAGAAAAGGGTTATTTTTAAATGTAAATCTTTATACCTGTTATCATCTTAGAGAGATCTCAAAAAAAGGAAAAAGAAGAAATATTCAGAAGTTATGATCTGACTGAAAAATAAAAATGAAGAGTATAATTGATCTGTCCTCCACATAATAACTTACAGTTCTGTTTACGCCACCTCTTTATTTTTAATATTTACTGGGTAGTATAGTGGTGATGGTGGTTTACTTGCTAAGTCGAGTCTAACTCTTGTGATCCCATGGATTGTAGTCTGCCAGGCTCCTCTGTCCATGGGATTCTCCAGGCAAGAATACTAGAGTGGGTTGCCATTTGCTTCTCCAGTGTAGTATAGTGATTAACTTATTAAAATAATTCTTCTCTAATGTCAAAGATAATACACATTCAATGTACAAAAATTGGGAAATTAGAAAAGTAGTTTTAAAAAGTAAAAAAGTAAAAATCAACTGATTTCTTCCATCTTAGATAGCTATTAACACTTTAACAATTTACCTTCCAGGGTTTTTTTTCTCTGCAAACATCTCTTTAAACGATTGGAATCAATCTATATATGCTGTTTTGCTTACTGATCTTTTTCAATTAATGTATAAAATAAGCATTTTCCTGTGTCACTAAATATTCCTCAAAATATTATTTTAAAGGCTTCATATTATTCTAGCAATATATGTAACATGATATATTTAGTCATTCACGTGTGGATGATATTTGGGATATTTCCTATATTTTATCCCTGCAAACTATGTTGAAATTAATACCCTTGAACATAAATTTCTAAGTAAATCTAAAATTACTTCCTTAGCATAACTTCTGGAAGAAGAAGCATTAGATATTTAGTGGTGGTTTAGTCGCCAAGTCATGTCTGACTCTTGTGGCTTCACAAACTGTGGCCTGCCAGGCTCCTCTGCCCGTGGGATTTCCCATGCAGGAACACTGAGGTGGGCTGCCATTTCCCTTCTCCAAGAAAGATTACATTAATTTTAATTCTATCAATTATACTCCATGTGTGATAACCACAAACTTGCCAATATCTTTCCTCATTTGATAAGTAAAAAACGACATCTTGCGCATCAAATTATTCTCTATGGTTTCCCTGAGGTAACGTGGATTGGTGAGAAGAGAGTTGTGAAAACTTCAATTCTATTTTATACACTCTTGCATTGCTTGACTTTTTAATAAGTATATATAGTGTTTATAATTAAAAGTTGATAATACCCACTCCAGTACTCTTGCCTGGAGAATCCCATGGAGGGAGGAGCCTGGTAGGCTACAGTTCATGGGGTCGCAAAGAGTCGGACACGATTGAGTGACTTCACTTCACTTTTAATGTCATTTCATTGCAATTATTTGGTTATTTAAACTGAAATATCTTCATATCTATTGAAAATTTGTACAACTTCTTTATGAATAACCTATTTATGTTATTTTTATAATTTTTACATTGTAGTATTTGTCTTATTGATTTGTAAGAGCTCTTTATATTTTAAGGGCATTGTGTAAATGTCCCCTTATCCAAGATGTCTTTCCTGACCTTCCTAGGGAACACTCATTCCTGGTAGAACATGTGCACTTTACCCTTCCTTATTGTTTTCCATATCACAGCCTAACAAATTATATATTTATTTGCTTATTGTTTGTCTGTACCCATAAAAATATAAACTTAGTGGGGAAAGGGACCTTGTTTTGTTCACTGTTGTATCTCCAGCACTTTGAATAGTAACAAGCACACAGTAAGAACTTTATAAGTATTTGTTGGAGCAATAAATCTAGGTTCTTTGGAATGTAAATTGAAAATATTTTTCTGGTTTATGTTTTATTTTTTGTTTACCTTTTGATATTTGGGTACATACAGATATTTTAAATTTTATGTAGTCAGAGCTGCTGGTATTTTTCTTTGTGTTCATTTCCACTACTTTTTTATGCTTTTGAAGTTCTTCACAATTTCAAGAGTAGGTGAATATTTATGTTTTCTTCTAATAATTTTATTATTTGAATTCTCATCTTTAAGTTTTGACTCTCTAATCCATGTGGAATTTGTCATATAGTGAGAAATAAAAACTTTTTAAATTATTAATCAATTACATGGCATCACTTAGTGAATAATCCTTAGTTTCCTCATTAATTTTTGAAATGTGTTTAACTTCGCATTTTGTCTCCTCAATAACAATATAAGCTATAAGGGTAAGTATTGCTTATACTTTCTTTATCCCTCAGGGCTGAATACATGCTGGTCAATAAAGGATGATATACAAATATTTGGTGGACGGATGAATGGGTGAATATTTTTAAGCCAACATATTCTCTTGAAAAAAAGTCTAACTATCTACACAGTAAGTCTATTCACTAAAGTCTGGAAGCAATCCACACAGAGGGCCAAGCTTTACCTAGAATGAATACCCTTTAAATCAAGGCCCAATAACCACCATAGAAACTGTATAAACTCACGAGTAACAAAACATAATAACACTTGACACTGTACAGAAGGAATTGCATAGAACTGGCCCTGCCTTCAAGAAGCCCCTGAAAGATATTCTTTAGGGAGCTTAAAACTAAAGCAGAGCTTTCCAATAGCTCTCCTACTGATCTCTCCTTCCCCTGAAATAGCAGTCTACTTTCTGAAAGAAATAGATTGCTATGTTACAGATAGTGCCCCAAATCCTACTGAATGCAATCCACCAGCCTCCAAGATGCATTGAGTTTAATAATTCTGGAATCAAATCTGCTTTAAAAGAAAATCTACCTCATTTTTGGATCTCAAGCAAAACCTCAAGTGCCCCCATGTGTATTGATTCTATAGGGCTCAGTTATCTGCCCATCGCCTGAAATTTAAAAAAACAACAGCAACAACAAAAATACATGCTTTATTGAATTTCAGCTCTTTGCTGATTATCTATATCAAACAAAGTGAGCAAAGCCATGGTGAACTGCCTCTTGTGCCAACAAATGTCCCCAAAGAATGACGATCAGGAAAATATATTGTTAAGCATAAACAGCAGCTAAAAAATATTTATCTCTCTTGCAAGGTATTAAAATGAGAAAACTTTCAAAGTAGAAGCTTCAAGCAATTGCATTAGAAGTTGCATAATTCAGTTAGACTAACCTTAGAATGGAATAAAAAGCTGCTTATTTCCATAACGTTGGCCTTTGACAGTATGAAAGGTTAGATAATTTATCATGATATACAAAACAGTTCTCAAGAATACCAAACTTAAAAGGAGGTCTTGGTGACATACAGTTTGGTGAATTTTTCGGTAGTGTGATAATCAACATAATTTATACTTAAGTGAATTTGTGTTCTTCTCAAAGGTCTAGCTTGCTAGGCAAGAGAAATTATCTTCTACTCATCCTTAGAACAGATACAGACCAAATGAAGCAAAGTTAGGGTACTCACTGTTTCCTTTATGACAGAACTCACATTGAACAAGGAGACCCATCCGACTAGGGAGGCTACAAAGTTTTGACATATATATGACTCACATTAGACACAGAATATCCTGCCCTCATGTAAAAGCTAAAGGGCCGTGTGTATTGTGTCACCTGTCAGTTAAGTTCCTCAGTCTCAATACCACCTACAGAGCAGCCGTGGTCACCACAAGCACTCAAGCCCTTAGTGAAGCCCTCCAAGGATGTCGCCAAATTCAGAATCACACCCGGAACTACCGGAGAACCCGGCGCTCTCCTGACACAGTCCCCTCAGATATTCACTTCTGGGTTGGTGTCATTTGGCATCTGTTTGGATTTTTCAGAATTTTCAGTGTCTTGGAGTCTGACTTCTGTAGTAGTAATAGATTTCAATAAACTAAAGCTCCTCTTTTATGAGGTTTTTAATTTTTTCATCTGTTTTGCTAGTGACCTCCTCCCCTATTACAGAATTGCAGATTTCTAGATTATCTTTGGGAAAACAGTGACTAGGGGTGACAAACTGATGGATAACTGTCCCAATAGCGTTGACTAAGCTCGGAGGGTGAGGACAGCAAGGTGTTACATGTGTCACACACATTTTTGATGCCATGTCTCCAAATATGACACGACGCACAGCAACAAACCTTTGCAGTTCCGGACTTTTTTTTCCTCCACCTTCCAAGATCACTTCTTGAGGGTGCTAGATGATCAGATGTGTATCAGTTTTATAAGATTTTGCTCTATCACTCCATTACACAACATAGAGTTTGTACAAAAGCAGTTTAACTATCTTTCCATTTGATGCATTTTCTTATTGTATTTCTTGCTGCAACAAAACATGTGCCTTTTTTCCATTTCTAAAGAATTACTAGTAAAGACAAAATTAGAAAGAGTGACCTAGAGGTGTAAGAACATGCATTCCATTAGCAGGCTCACAAACCACAAGAAAATCGGTGTTTCTTATGTAGTATTTGAGATTTGTTTCTAAGGAGCCATAACTATCATCAATTGTTTTGCAATTAAAATATTAAGCAAAATCTCCCTAAAAAAAATTCATTATTTAATACTAAGGCCATCATGTTCTCTCCCCTAAGCTCTTAGGAACAAATGTTGCCATTAGCATACTCTATCACTCAAAGTCTATACGGAAATGCACTAATTAAAGAAATGATCAGGATGGTGAGATCAGAGTCAATGCCAATGTTCTGAGTATGGCGAACTTGTGTCCTCACTATGGCCTCTGTGCCTGGCAGCACAAAGAAGGGAATCAGTCTTCCAGCAAGTCGTTCAACATTACCTATAGCCAGATGCTGCTGTTTGTCCCTGCATTTCCAGAGCCTTGAAACCCTAAACCATGTCAAGTTTCAAACATGGATGCTAGATTACAGGCATCTTTGTGTGTGTGTGCGTGTGCATGCACACGCGTCTGTGTGTTAGTAGCTCAGTTGTGTCTAATTCTACAACCCCATGAACTATAGCCAAGCTCCTCTGTTTATGGGATTTCCCAGACAAGAATTCTGGAGTGGGTTGCCATTTCCTTCTCCAGGGCATCTTCCTTACCCAGGGTTTGAACCCAAGTCTCCTACACTGCAGGGAGATTATCTTTTTCACTGCCACCAACTTTTTTAAGTTGCTTAAAGGTTAAGTCAACCACTAGGAATGTAATCTGATCTACTCTCCCTACTCATATGTCTCACTTAGAAAAGATACGGTTTTGCAGCAAAGTACCTGTACACATAGCCAGCTCAGATTTTCCTGAGCCAAGTGAATTAAAGAGGAAGACTTTAAACAGAATCATGCCTAAAAAGAGAAAAAGAAACTGAGCCTCAGAAAACAATTCCCAAAGAACTGAGATGCCCTGTAAGTAAACTTCACTGTATGTACAGCAATGGTTATTTGGCTGCTGCCTACTCAGAGCTCTCAATTAAAAATAGTGTCCAGGAGATCTGTCCCTGGGCTATATCAAATTTGGGTGCTCTGGTCTCACATTTGAGGGATCACACCCCTCTGTGATGAGGCTTATAAGCATTTCCTCAGGGAGATAACCAGTAGAATATCAAAGATTGGGAAGGTGGCCTCTGAGAATCTAAGATCATAGACGTGTACAATCAGGCCAGCTCACAAAGGCTCTATCACCTCAGAGGAAGAATAAGTGGGTGAGATACCAGATATGTTCCCTCGCTCTCTCTTTCTCAGTCTCTCTCTCTCTCTCTCTCTCTCTCTCTCACACACACACACACACACACATACACACACACACACGCACGCACGCACACACACTCCCCTAAAGGAAGAGTCTGACCTTTTGATTGAACGTATCTTCCCATCAGCTTACACAGGGGAAGAGCAGACTGCACAATCTGAGACGAAGTGCCCTTCATGCTCTGAAAATCAAATTTAGGAGCAAAAATAATCCAAAAAGCAGAGACTGCCAAGACCGGTGCTGGTGGTAGTGAGGGAAAGCAGCTTGCCCAGAACAGTGGCCAGATGGGGCCCGGTGGGAGAAACTAAAAACTGGCCACCCTGGCACTTAGAGATTTAATGGAGCGTCCAAAGGCGATGCACATCACTGTGGTGCTTAAGCATCTGACATGAAGAGGCCCCAGTGCCAGGCCACGAACACTGAGCTCAAGGAGAACGCAGACTTCACACCAACTTCTCGCCTGCTTCAATACCAAGTGGCCCGCTCAGAACTCAAGATAACTGCTTGTGACATCTGTCTGTCAATTTACTCTCTCTCTTTTTTTTTTTTCGAAAAGTAATTTTATCCCTCCCCAAAGGCTGAATTTAAAGAAAGTTTAAGATCGCCTTTTCATTTTCCAAAGTAATTCCCAGGCTCTACTCAATCCAGGAAACCAATATTGACTTTGGAAGTTTTCAGGACCTGGAGCAAAAAATGAAAGCCCTCCTTTTCAGAAGTGAGCTCAGGAAGCCAAGGCAAAAGAGCAGCAAAAATATTCCTGGTGGGTTTCTCTTCTTCCATCTACAGAGCTGCAAAGAATGAATGGAGAGAGAGGAATAGGATGGGAAGAGGATAGCTGTAAACTTGTATTTAATTTTAAAAAAATCTGGAGCAAATATAAATGTTAACATTTGTTAAATCTGACCAATATGATCTGTCTTCTCTGGACACCATATATTATAGATATTACATTTTTCAAAGCTTTGTAAATCTTACCAGAGTGAGGAATTGCACATTAAATAAACAAGATGTGAAAAATCCAGACTTACAAAGGAAATCAGTAAGAAGTTGATTATTCACGTTATGCAAGTGTTCTTTCCTTTATGAAAGACTCCACCACAGGGTTTTGATAGGAATGCCATCACTGTGATTAACGTGGGGTCTAATTTACAAAACAGATACTTTGCTGCTGCACAACTTTTAGGAATACAACTACCAGCCAAAGGTACAGCCGCAGGTCTTGCTGTGGAGTCCAATCAAGCATTCTGTTATGTGACAGAAAGTACTTGGAAACTGCAACAGAGCAACTGCTATCAAGCAAAATGGAGTCCAATCTGGCCCTAAATGATGTGTGTCCGGTTAAGCCATTTGCCTTCTCTGCAAGTGCATTTTCATGATTATAGAGTAGAAACACTGGTCCTTTCAGACACCTCTTCCAGGAGTGCTGTGAGCTGTGTGTCCTAACCAATATGCTGAAGCAAAATCCTGAATGATGCTGAATAATAGCAAATGAGATTTCCTCATGGAAGCCCAAGTTCCTAGAGCTGGCAGAGCTGTTCTCCAGCTTCAGGCTGCAGTACTTTCCTCCTGGTTCCCTAGTAGGCTGGGGGGCGGGGGTGCTGAACACAAGGCCACCGGTGTGTACCCACTGGAAGCAGGCTGACCCTCAGCATGCAGCCCACTCACAGACTCCTCATTACTACACAACGGACAAAGAGGAAAAGCAACTTGAAGAGCATTTGCCTCTGCAAACAACTGATCCTCTGGGACTTTCACTTCAAGTTTCCCAATTGTTCAAAGTAAATGAGGCTCATATTAAAGGCCAGCCAGTCACACATCAAGAAATCAAGCCTCCTCTCAGTGGGGGAAAATGGCCGCTCCAGAGTCAACCTCCTGCCTCTTGTACACATGCCTCTTGTAGAAATGGCTTCATTTACTCACATCTGAGACACTTGATCCAGCCAAGCTTGACCTCCCCTAAGCCCTGGAAGCTGAGATACACATACAGAGGGGATCTCAAACTTCAAGCAGACGCCTTAGATCCACTGCAGCACAATAACTGAAAGACTCCAGCTTTGCCAGGAGGTGACTTCATCCTCTTTCAGTCTTCCAATTCCTAATAAGCAATCCCCCCACCCCATAGCTTCAGCCTAGGAGCATGCTATACTAAAGCCACGGCAAAGACTAGGGCAAAGTTAAGGAGGGAGAGGTCTGCAGCTCCTTTCGCCTTAGAAATCTGACTGAGAGAAAAAACCCAGGTGGGGCTGCTGGGACCCAAAACAAGAGGAATTCCAAAGTCTCAGAGCCCACTATGGAAAATGTCCTGCCTCCAGTCCCCTAGGGAGAGAAATCTCAGGATCATTAGCAAGTGCTCTGGCTGAGCTCAACTTTAGTGAAGGTGTATGGGGAGAGAGGTGATCTCTAAGGTAACCAGTTAATTGCCAATAAGGAATGATAATAATAAATTAGCAAATACTAGTGTAAACTAACTCAGTTCTGTGGCAGTTGCATGGAGACGACAGAGGAACAGTTTATTCTGGGACACATCTTGCAAGCGGATCCCCTATGGGAAATGCATTGCCTGGGCTAGATGTGAAACAGACCAATGAGATGCAGTGTAGGCAACGGTGGCCCTAGAGTGTCTCTCAGTTCAGAGTGGAGCCTTTCATTTTTTAAAGAAAACTGGAGTGAGCTGCACTGCTTTCCATTGCTGCCTTCTGCAGCCTGAGGGGGTACTTTCAACTCTTAGGGATAAGACTCAGATGGTTCAAAACGAGGAAAGTGCAATAAAATTGCTCACTGAAGGGTTTGTCGGTTTGTTTTAATTGGAGGTGGTGATTTGTGTCATTACCTTGCGATCCAAAGCAGTCTCATCATACCTATTAATTTTCTAGAGACTTCTGAATCTGACATCTGATAAGTTTGGGGCTGCTTTTCTAGCTCCTTAGCTCAGAGTTCTACTCAAAGCACTGCAGATCCCTAACTTTAAAACTCTTTTGAGGAAACAAAACATGCTGAGCTGTTTCCTTCTTATTTTTCTTCAAAGCATAATGGATGTTTTAGTTTCATTATTTGAGCTAAGTTACCATGTGCTGAGGCTTTCAGCAGGATAATTAGAAGCATTCCATTTGGTCTGCTACATATATCCTTGTCCTGCAAACTCGTCCACTGCTGTTAATACTACACTACTACTTATGAAAATTCTCTGTGAATAACCACAACAGACCACACACACACCCTGAGAATGTCTCACATCAAAGATGCTACAGTTAGCTAGTTAAAGGAGGAAAAATAATAAGAGGGCTCAAGATTGCATTAAACCAAAATCTATATCCCTATGTACCCTATGAGTAGAATTCTGGAAGCTCTTGCTCACTATCACTGGCTTAGAATTTTAAGCTCCGAAACATTCAACATTGAAAAAAAAAATTCAGGTTAAAAAATGTCTCACTAAAGAGACTGGATATTTGGCTACTTCACCCCTCCTGAAGGCAGGGAGGGATCAAACCAACAGAAGAAATGAGTTTCATTTTCATCCTCCAACAGTGACTATGGGCTGGGTGATGAAGAGTAATGCAGGAATGCAGTACAAAGCAGTAATACTTTGTAGCCTACAGAGGTATCCGGGAGGCATGCCCCATTCTATAAGAGTGGAAGAAAAGTTATTTGCCATACCAAAGTGCCAAAATATTGGAATAATTTTAGAAAAATCATAGCAATCTGACAAAACTACATTCTCTCTTCTCCATTCTCTGTTTTCAACCTCTTTCCTCCTCTCTTTACTCTCCCCCAACTCCAAACACCCATACATACACACAAACTCTCTTATATATACACTAAGTATGGACTAAATAAACCAAAACGCCAAAGAATGCAAATCTCACCTTCAATTTAAAATATTCAAGAGATACTTGAAATCACTAATTGTACAGAAGCCTTCTGTAAATAGCAAAAGCATCCTCCACTTCCCTCCTCAAATTTGCATACATAACCACAAAATCCACACAAATGACTTCCTGACTAACATCAGAAGACAGGGAAATGGCCTATGCAAGATGGTCTCTAATTCTAAAGGCTGAGTTCCAATGCAACTCATTCTTTCTGCTGGTAACGCAGACTTGGGTGGACTTTTTCCTGCCTTTTGGAGGGGTGAAATAGTCAAACATCCATTCTTTTTGGTGAGGCATTTTTTAAATTTGACTTTGTAATATTGAATGTTTTGATGCTCCATTCCCTTTGCCTTTACCTACCTAACTTCATAGTCACATTCCCTTCGGTTTCTAGAGTCAACAATGTTCAGATGTGACTAGGTCTGCACACTGATGCCAAAGTTACTCTCACATCAGCACCAACCCTTAAGAACTCAACAGTAAATCTAAATCTAAATGATGTCAGGGCTGCCAGGGGAGGAGGAGCAGGAGAGCACTAAGGAGGCTGGCAAAGTTTCTGCAGGTTACAAATCCTTTCTTTTGCTTACAAGGAGCTCATGTAGGAACTCAACTTAAATAGCTCCCCAGTTAGACTATGACCTCTGAGGGCAGATGCTACATCTTATATTTCCTTGTAGCTCAGTCGGTAAAGAATTTGCCTGCAATGCAGGAGACCTGGGTTCGATCCCTGGATTGGGAAGATCCCCTGGAGAAGGAAATGGCAACCCACTCCAGTATCCTTGCCTGGAAAATCTCATGGACAGAGGAACCTGGTGGACTGCAGTCTACGGGGTCGCAAAGAGTCGGGCACGACTGAGCGACTAACAGATACCTACCACACAGCTGAGCACACAGTGGACACTCACACTATGCTTACTGATTTGGTCTATTCCATGATGATAAACTTCAAAGTATGATGGAGAACTGTGAGAAAAGCTGTTCTCACTCCCCTATAATGCCATTGCCAGTAAGGTTTGTAACTGACTCTGAAGCTAATGAGGTGAGTGAGTTTACAAAGCTGCTCAGCAAAGGAACCTAATGTGTAGTGACCTTTGGTTCCAGTCTGGCAAGTAAGAACATAACATATGCTCAAGAAAGAGATGTTCTCCTGAATTGAAACGAACTGTTTACTTGCCTGTCTCCCTGTAAGCTCCCTGGGGTCAAGGATCGAGTGTTTTTATTTTTGTATCCTTGGCAAGCTGTACAGGGTCTGACATGTTCTAAGTGTGCAATAAATGCTCCCGGGTTGTTAATGAACAAATAAAAAATGATTTAACAAAATAATATACAGAAAAATGGATATGACATAATAAGATTTAATACAGAAATTTCTAATGAATCTTTTAAATACCACATCATAGCACTCACCACTCTGTGCTATAATAGCTTAATAACCGTTGGTTTCTTGGGTGGATTAATTAATAATTAATTAACTAGGAAAATATAATGTAGGAAATATATTAGGATATTATTGTCCTAGTAATATAGCATTTATCACTCCATACCACAAGTCACCTATTTTTTCATCTCTTCCATTACAATGTTCATTCTTTGAGATCAGAGAACGTCTTTTTCATTTCCCTAACACTGGATGCCTATAGCAGAACCTTACAAAGACTAGACAGCAAATAATAGTTAACTGTATGAATCAGCCATCCTTGTCTTCTATAGATTTCACTGAACCTAAGTATTCTACTAAGTCCATGTGCAACAGTCTCTGTTATGGGGAGAAAAGAAGAAGTGTCAATTTCTCCATGTAGGACTTTGTGATAGACAAAGGTTCAACGGCCTGATTCATGCTATGCTATGAGTGGGTCTCTCCCCTTTCTGAATGGGTTTGTCGAATGAAGTCTCCAGGACTACATATTACAAACACACACTTAACTTCACTGTGCCTAATATATACTGTGTGGGCCCTGACCAGCCCTAGATAATAGATCTGTGTGATTTTGTTAACTAAGAAAACATCTGGTTTTGTGAGTAAGAGATGAAATTAGAATTCAAATTTTCAATGGCTTTTCTAAACAACTGAAGCAATATTTGGTTTCATTTTACCCACAGGAGAATCTCAGAAAGAACACCAAGATCTTAGGTCAACCATTCAGACATAGCCAAATATCTCCTGGCCCCTCGAAGCATCCCAGGCTTATGTTACCCAGGCTTACACTTCTCTAGTATCTTGAATTGACTGCACAGTCACCAAGCCCTCAGGATTCAATTTTTTGTCCATCTCCACAAGAAACATCAGTCAGCACCTGAGCCCATGACCTTGGCATCTTTTACCTCCTTTGTTTAAAAGTCCAGTATGAATAATCTTACCAAACCACATTGTAGGCCTTCTTTACACAGATACCAGCCTAAATTCTTCTTGGGTTGTAAGTGTCTACGGAGTCACACTCAGGTGCACAAGCCATTACAGTAGCCACTCTGCAATCATCATCTGGGGAACAGATCTGTGAGTCAGGGGGCACCTCTGTCTCAGACCCCTTACGTTATATAATGTCGTATTATTCCTTGGACGAACCTTGCATGACAGATGTATCCATTTTGTAGATAAGGAAACAGAGACTCAGAGGCAGTCCATAGCAGCCCATGTCTTTCAGATTCAAAATCATGGTCTATCTGATTCCACTGCATTGTACTACCTTTCCCTCTCTACTGCTGAACTCTCGGTGGGCCACAAGTAGTTTTCTACAAACTCTATGGTCTAGTCCCTAGTAAGTATTCACTGACATTCATAATTATAACTGAGCCTACCTAGCATAATACTGGATTTTCAGTAAATCCTTATTTATAGATGTATGGACTGACAATATTGGAGTTTCTATTGCCAGAAGAAGATCTGTTTTTCATAAAAAGCACTGCTTTTTGGCCTCATTACTGATAAATATTTTTCAGGAACTAGGAAAAACAGTCGATAAAAGTGGTCCTAAAACACTTTGCCCTATGAAAGTGATATAGATATTATGAGGCCATTTTATATGCATCCCAGCCCAGGTATGTCAGGCTAAATTATTTCTGAGCCAGGAAAGTGTGGAAAGTGTCACTGAAATAGCACTGCACTTGCCAGACTTATAGAGTCCTGAAATTTGGTTCTCTCTCTCTCTCTCTCTCTCTCTCTCTCTCTCTCTCTCTCAATATCTCTGCTCTGTGAGTCTCAACAAGTCCCTTATCATCTCTGGAGCTCCATTTCATCATCTACTGAAGGACAATCAAAATACCTGATTGTAAGAATCACAGAAGACAACGGTTGTGAAGTGCTCTCCAAGTGCATGGTGTTCCTTTCATTTGTGGCCTGCAAGAGGGCATAGGCCTCCAAGTGCATCAAATTTCCAACCAAAGAGGGACTTAAGCAATTCAAGGAAAATGAAATTAACTTTAAAACTGTTATGCATAGCCTTCTACCCAGCCACCAACTCACCATCATCCATATTACTATACTACCCTACTATCCTGAAATATTTCAAGAGCCAGCAAACATCAGACCACATACTGTGTCAAAAATACTTCCATTTGAAAACATTCATTCTGGGTAAAGAGAAACAGAGCTAACACAAATGCTTAGTTAATTCCTGAAATTTTAATTATTTGTGAAAATTTCAACATCCTCATTTGTCAAATGTCACCATACGAACTATTAAGCAATAGCAAAGTGGCTTTCTTACTTTCTTTTTGTTTCCCTCCCTTTAACCAGCCCATCCATATCCACAGCTAAGCATGCATGCTGCTACTGCTGTTAAGTCGCTTCAGTCACGTCTGACTCTGTCTGACCCCACAGACGGCAGCAAACCAGGCTCCCCTGTCCCTGGGATTCTCCAGGCAAGAACACTGGAGTGGGTTGCCATTTCCTTCTCCAATGCATGAAAGTGAAAAGTGAAAGTGAAGTCCCTCACTCATGTCCAACTCTTAGCAAACCCATGAACTGCAGCCCACCAGGCCCTCTGTCCATGGAATTTTCCAAGCAAGAGTACCGGAGTGGGGTGCCATTGCCTTCTCTGAAGCATGTATATGACCAAACAAAAGAAAAAGTAGGCTTTAGGAGCCTGAATCACTCTCACACTAGGAAACTGACCCTCAAGCATTCTAGAGTTCATCTACCTTTAAGACTACTTGTTGATTATTACTCAGCCACTTTAGCTGGCATACGGGTACCACAGGCTGGCAAGCATGCTGTATTTGCAACAGGTGGTAGAATTCATATCTTGCTAGACTGCCACAGAGGTATTCCAAAGGCTCAGACCTTAAGCTCCCACTCCCAACATCTATCCCTACAAAGGACCGATATATTGGGTTACCAATCAAAAAATGGGCCAAAGAACTAAACAGACATTTCTCCAAAGAAGACATACAGATGGCTAATAAACACATGAAAAGATGCTCAACATCAGTCATTATCAGAGAACTGCAAATCAAAACCACAATGAGGTACCATCTCACACTGGTCAGAATGGCTACTATTAAATGTGTACAAACAATAAATGCTGGAGAGGGTGTGGAGAAAACAGAACCCTCTTATACTGTTGGTGGGAATGCAAACTAGTACAGCCACTATGGAGAACAGTGTGGAGAGTCCTTAAAAAACTGGAAAAAGAACTACCATACGACCCAGCACTCCCACAGCTGAGCATACACACCAATCAATGAACTCAGAATTGAAAGAGACACGTGTACCCCAGTGTTCATCACAGCACTGTTTACAATAGCCAGGATACGGAAGCAACCTGGATGTCCATCGGTGGATGAATGGATAAGAAAGCTGTGGTACATATACACATTGAATATTACTCAGCTATTAAAAAGAATACATTTGAATCAGTTCTAATGAGGTGGATGAAACTGGAGCCTATTATACATAGTGAATTAAGCCAGAAATAAAAACACAAATACAGTATATTAAAGCATACATATGGAATTTAGAAAGATGGTAATGATGACCCTATATGCGAGACAGCAAAAGAGACACAGATGTAAAGAACAAACTTTTGGACTCTGTGGGAGAAGGTGAGGGTAGGATGATTTGAGAGAATAGCATTAAATATGTATATTATCATATGTGAAACAGATCACCAATCCAGGTTCAACGCATGAGACAAGATGCTCAGGGCTGGTGCACACTGGGATGACCCTGAGGGATGGGATGGGGAGGGAAGTGGGAAGGGGTTCAGGATGGGGAACATATGTACATCCATGGCTGATTCATGTGAATGTATGGCAAAAAAAAAAAAATACCTACAGTATTGTGATTAGTCTCCAATTAAAATAGCCTCCAATATAAATTTTAAAAAGATAATAAAATATATATATATTGGGTTACACTTTGCCCTGAGAAGCACAGGTAGCAAACTTTGATTGACTTCAGAAATGGGCATAGGCAGAGAAATTCTCCCCAGCCCTGCCAGGGAATGTGTCACCATAGAGGATAATGGAATCAGGGGAGCAGCAGGGGACAGAGGCCAGGGAGGACCACACAGAGCCGCTTAGCTACACTCACCTCGGGCAAAGGCATGCCATTGATGATCAGGTCTGGTTGCTGGGGGCCCTGGCTGTTGAAAGAGTGATGGTAGATGTGGCTGGCGCTGGTATTGCGGGTATTCTGGTTTTCCACGTTCAGGAAAGTGCTCTCAGAGCGGCGGCAGCCCAGAGGAAGGGTCTGCTGGTGGTAGTCGAAATAGTTGAGAGAGGAGGTCAGGGAGGAGCAACTGACAACATTCATCTTGTCTGTCTCCTCCACATCCCGGGGTACCAGGCGGATGTCATTCTTACTGATTTTTTTCTTCTTGCTTGATTTCTTTTGATGACCATAGGAGTACTCAGCGATTCTATGTGATAGAAAAGGCAGCATGTATCGCTAACGCCCTCCCAAACCATGCATCAGTTAACAAACATCAAGCACCCCAGAGGGTTGCACCCCATCTCTGCTCCAGCTTTTTATTCTGGCACATCGCATCATCAGGTTTCTCCCTGTGCTTTTTACATGCGAAAACAAGCTGAGGGCCATAAAGTTTTTACATTAAGCATAGTAACCTCTTGCTACCCCTTCATCCTCAAAAGTTTGGATTTGGAATTTCTCCTTGTGAGTGGCCATTTAACAAGGGTGTGGGGACAGGGGAAGTTGAGCCTATGGGAGAGAAAGCATGAAAATGCTCAAGTCTGGAGCTTCCCTGGAACCCAAAGGAACTCCTGGGTGAAATAAGTAGCAAGTCCTAATTTATCAGAAGATGACAGGAAGGAAATAAAACCTAATCCCCTTTCCAGTTCCTCCAGGCAACTGCCATGTGACAAACAACTTCAAGTCAGGTTCCTTGATGATTGACCTGATCAGTTTTCAACTGGAGCACGTCAGACCCTTTTCTTTGACAAATCCTCAGCTCCTCTCCTCCATACCCTCCTTCCCCCTGCCCTAGCCCTGCTCCCTTCAACTCCCCACCCCACCCTCGCATCTCTTCGAGAAATCTGATAGCCAAACCCATTTGAATGAGGGGGAAAAGCCTTTTACCTCTTTCCCCTTAGGCTCACTTTCTCCTCAGCCTTTTTGTCTTGCTCCTCGCTAATGGGAGAAACCGAGATGCAATGCAGACACTTGCTGTTTTGTCCTTTTATAAAACAGCCGAGGAGACAAGTGATGGTTAAACAATTACTGCAAAGGAATTTAAAGGTTAGTGCATTCAGCATCCTTCTCGATTCAGGTGTACCTACAAGCAGCTGTGCTGCAACTGGAACATAAAGAGCTCAATTTAATTAACACTGACAGAGACCCAGCAATGTGCACCAAAGACACCAAGCATTAAGACAGTTGTCCAAAGGAATACATTTAAATGTAGCCAGATTCTCAAAGTCATTTATTACTTTGCATATAATGGTTCAGCTTATTGTCTGTAAATTCAGTTTCTGAGCAATAATCAGGAAAATAATTGGGTTAATAAATAATACAGGTTTATCTTTACAAGGGAAAAGACTGTGCCTGTATTCTCGCTCGACAAAGCTAATTGTGTGAGTACAAAAAGGGAGCCCAATTCAAGCAGCAAGTGCAGATCATCTCACAAGTCTCATAAATGAATTCATTTCAGGAAGAGGCTCTGCAGAGGCTGAGAACAAGAAACCTCTGCTTAATACCTGGAAAGAGAAGCTCTTGAACTTTACGTTTCTGAGAAGTCTGAGCAGATGGGAAGACTGCATATCTCCAGAGGCCCATTCTTGCTCTGTCCCCAGGATCTGCCCACACCTGTGCAGTTGTGTCAGCCTCACCCTTACACTCTGTGCTCAGGCAGACTTGCAGAGAGGGCGAGCTGATGCTACCGGGGCTTGGGAGCAGATAGAATCCCAAAGACCCCAGGACTGGGCTTGATTTTCTTTTTCTAATCTGTTTAAAATCAATGGATAGTTCTAATCATTTCATTTACCCACGATGGGTAAGTTTGGCAATGCCCAGTCCAATTATTCAGCTGAAGCATTCATTGCGACCCCTTTCTGTATTGATCAAATATTTAATTAAACTGTACTTCATTAATCCCAAACCAGTGCAGGAAACAGAGCTCTTTACAAAATACACATATGATTGAAGTTGGAGAGCACTAAGATTTGCTTGCCACCCCCTCCCACCAATTCCAACGCTCTCCTCCCTGTTTAATGATCTCTCTGGCAAGCTCTCAGAAAGAGCTCTCACTTCAAGTCATACATCACCAAGAGGTGGCACAGCTTTCAATATCTTTATTTCAAGCTGATTTCTTTTCATCAAGAAAGGGTCTTATGCGTTTACTTTATGCTGAAGAAATGGCTTTAAAAGAGTCCCCTCTATCATTATCTCCATATAAATAAAATTTTGTAGACCCCACATTTTTCTCCTATAAAAATTGCCACTGGCAGTCACAGGTTTCAAAGGTAAGAGCAATATTAATTTCCATTTCTCCCATCTGAAATGACTCAGAGCTGAAGGAAAGAAAAGTCATGGCCATTTCACTAGTAACAGGATTAAAGCATTTATGAGGCATTGCAGCTGCTCTTTTATGGTACCTGATTGGTATTCATGTGTGGTTAGCATTTGTCTACTAACTTGTGTAACGCAGAGAATAGTAAAAGGGAAACAATAATTGCATGACTGTTACATATTCAGGGGACTCTGATTCACAGAAGTGTGCATTTCAGTTGGTGTCAAATACAAATCAGACCTACAGGAACATATTTTGACTGGTTAACGTGCAAGCACAGATGGCACAAAAGACACACTGGATGTGTAGGTGTGTTGAAAGCACACACACACACCTTCATTGGAAATAGCAGCATCATCCATTATCAGCAAACTAAAGAAACAACTTTTTTTTTTCAACCGTTTCGATGAGACACTGCTGGAAAAAAAAATTCCATGTATTATCCTAAATTGTATATTGTAAGGAGGGTCAGCAAGACCTTCCAAAGTGCTGATCAGGAAACCTTTTTTTTTTTTTTTTTTAATTACTATGTGTTATTCCAGTTTCCAAATTTCTTCTCCCTCTCTCTCTTCACCTTCCCCTCCCCCATCCTCCTTCCCCCACCCCCTCTCTCTCTCACTCATGCCACACATATACCCTGCACACATTGCAAGGGAAACTGTAACAAAATAGCCCATAGTGACATCCACTGGTAGGACCCAGCTCTTAGTACCACAACAGAGTTCCATATTAGAGGAAAGAACCATCAACTCCAGAAAATTGCTATTTTTAGTGAAACATCTAGATGCAAAAGTCCTGTCCCTCATTGGGATGTTTGGTGTCTACCCAACAACCAGATATTTGAAACATATAGATGACTGGTAGAATTTCACTTCACATAGCAAGATGTTTGAAGACTGGATACAAAACAAGCCAAGAACACACTAAAAATCTCTAACCACCTGCTTCCCCACATACTCCTGTTCTCTCTTCCTCCCACTCTAAGGTTTTCTAAGATTCCACTCACAGGCTTTCTTCAGAGTTTCTCTCTACACAGGACAGGGCAGCTGCCACACTCCCTTTCCTTCAGTACTTGTCCCCAAAACTCTACAGCCCCCAAATCAAGTTGTGTTACTTCAAGGTTTTACCAAAAATCAACCTTTCTTTCTCTCAAGTCTCTCTCTCTCTCAAAATCTCTCTTTCTCATTAATTTTTTTCCTGCCATAACTTCATGGAGACAACTGTGCAAATTTTAAAATGATAATTGCTTTTCTGCTCATCATCATTATGTGACAGAATCCATTGGAACAGTAAACGGTTGTCTTCCAGCGAATTGTCAGATCAAAAGAATTGATCAACTGGGGCTAACACAAATCCCCCCTCCCCCAAAAAGAAGCTGCTGTAAGTAGGATGCATGCATTTAAATAGGAAACAAAAGCATTGGGATTTTCACACAGAGACACAGATACACCTTATTCACTCAAGACAAAGAGGGAAAGAAAGAAAAAGTTGGCTCTACCTGCAGTTGTAGGTCCGGATCTCTTTGTTGTCTCTCTTGCACTTGATCGCCACGAAGATCATAGTGACAAAGAGGATGCCAGCAATGGAGCCCAGGGCGATAATGAAAATCAGGGACAAGTTCACCGAGCCCATCGACTCTTGGGCGTCAAGAGCAGGCGACAGGTAGATTAAAACGAGCGCAGAGGCGGAAAGAGACGTCTTGCCGTGGTCGTGGGCCACCACAATAAGCTCGTAGGAAGCCTTGGAGCTCTCGCTGAAGGTGCGAGTGGTTCTGACCTCGCCATTGATCTGGTCTATTTCAAAGAAACCGCGGTCGCCCTCTGTCATGTCATAGGTGACCCGGCCGTTCTCTCCCTCGTCGTAGTCATCTGCTTTGACAACGGTCACCAGGTAGCCTATGCCTGAGTTGCGGGGGATGTAGACTTCCGCGGTGCCATTGATTAGCGGCGGGGCGGTGATTACTGGGGTATTGTCATTGACGTCGAGGATGATGACCCGAACAGTGGCATTGCTCTGCAGCGAGGGCAGGCCGCCGTCCTTGGCCAGCACTTTGAATTCAAATGCCTTGGTCTGCTCATGGTTGAAGGATCGCAGCGCATAGATATCGCCCGAGTTGGGGTTGATGGAGACATAGGTGAAGACAGGCATGTCTCGCACCTGTGACGGCACGATCTGATAGGAAACACTGCCATTGAGACCCAGGTCGGGGTCTCGTGCCGACACCGAGAGCAGATAGGCACCGGGTGTGTTGTTTTCCTGCACAATGACCTGGTAGTAGGGCTTGGAGAAGTGCGGGTGGTTGTCGTTCTCGTCTGTGATGCGCACGGTAAAGGACTTGGCACTCTGCAGCATGGGCACGCCGCCGTCGCGCGCCTGGATGGTGAGGTTGTACTGGTCATGCTGCTCGCGGTCCAGGCGTCCGTCCACCAGGATAGTGGAGAAGCTCTCATACTCCTGCAGCCGAAAGGGCACGATGCCCAGCAAACGGCACTGCACGCGCCCATTGAGGCCAGAATCTCGATCAGACACCCGCACCAGCGCAATCACGTAGCCCGGGGGGGCGCTCTCGCTCACCTCCACCAGCTCGCTGTTTACCGACAGCAGGTTGATGACCGGCGGGTTGTCGTTGGTGTCCAGAACGCTGACGGTGACCTTGCAGTGTGCCGGGATGGAGTTGGGCCCCAGGTCCTTGGCCTGCACATCCAGTTCATAAACGTGGCCTTCTTCATAGTCTAGGGCACCGGTGACGGTGACCAGGCCGCTATGCGGGTCGATCTGGAAGAGCTCTCTAGTGCGGTCATTGACGTAGCCGTAAAATGAGTAGACCACCTGGCCATTGGTACCTTCGTCTGGGTCCGTAGCGTTGAGACGGATGACGGGAGTGTTGGGAGGTGAGTTTTCTGGCACACTCACTGAATAGGTGGACTCTCCAAACACCGGGTTGTTGTCATTGGAGTCGGTCACTTTGATGCTGAGGCCAACAGTGCCCAGGTGCGGCGGGTCGCCGCCGTCGAGCGCAGTGATGCGAAAGCTGTAGTGCGACTGCGTCTCGCGATCTAGACTCTTCTCCACCACGAGTTCGGCAAAGCGTGAGCCGTCGCCACGGGTCTTGATCTCCAGGCCAAATAGCTCGTTCGGAGTCAGCTCATAGGTCTGCACCCCGAAACTGCCCGAGTCCGGATCATAAGCGCTGTCCAGCGGGATGCGCGTGCCCGGGCTGGCCGCCTCCGAGATCTCCAGCTCAATCTGTGCCGCCGGGAAGCTGGGAGCATTGTCATTAAGGTCCTTGATCTCCACCTTAATCACGCAAATCTCCATTGAGCTGGACATGACCTCGAGCGAGATGATGCACTTGGGGCTCTGGCGGCAAAGCAAGTCACGGTCGATCTTCTGCTTGGTGACCAACAAGCCCGAGCTGGGGTTGATGTCCACCAGGTGCGGAGCCGAGTTGGACACCACACGAAAGGCAGAGGCCTGCCGTGGGTCCAGTGCGAAGCCCGCCTCGCGCGCGTCCTTGGCCACGTTGGCGATCACCGTCCCGGCGCGCTGTTCCTCTTCTACCGAATATTTGAGGTTAATGAGGGCGGCCGCCTGTGTCCATAGCACAGCCAGCAGCAGCAGCACCGGCAGCAGGAGTGACTCCATGGCTGCGCGGGGCTCTGCCTTGCCTCGCCTCTCCACACCCCTCCGAGACCGACGCCGCCGGCGCTCCAGCTTCCCGCTGACTCGGGACGCCTGTTGCGCGCGCCCGGGGCCCCGGGGGGCCGCGGGAGGAGTCCTGCCCAGGGCGGCCCGGCGGCGCGGGGGGAAACCCGCGCCGGCTCCAATGTTGAAGTTGTGGTGGGCCCGGCGGGGGCTCTCGCGGGGCCCGGGGGCTCCGAGGGGCCGAGGAGCGCCGTTCGGCCCCGAGCCCCCTCCCTCCAGCCCTGCTATTCAGTTTTCCCCCTTCAAAGTTAGCCCGGCGCGACTGGCCGAAGCGGCGCAGGGCTGCGGGTGGAACCGCGTCTGAGAAGCCGGATCGACGCGCTGCTGAGTCCGGACCGCACTGGAGGCGAAGGCGGGGAGTGCAGTGCGGGTACAGCCTCTCAGGTACTGCCGGACCTGCCGCGGCACACCGGCACTGGGGCTGGTGAGCACGCTGTCTGTGCACCTGGCATGCGCAAGGATCTACCCCTACTGCCCCTGGCTCACTGCAGAGACAAGACCCGCCAGGGAACGCGCCCTCCGGGATCTTGGGGGCCACGCTGGCCTTTTCGAGGCCTGTCGGGGAGAAAGGGGGGTCGCAGGAGGGAGTTTGAGTTGTTGTCAAGCGCCGCAGCCGTCAGAGTATCCGGCTGAGCGGGATGGCAGTCCTCCAGTCCGCAGAAGACGGGGGGAGGGAATAGAGGCTGCCGAGACGAGAGAGCTTGCTCCCTTGCACTGTGGTTGGCTTCAGAAGGCTTGAGGGGAGCGTGTGTCCAGGATCGGAGGTGGACACGGAGTCACCCCCACTGAGCAGCTGGACTGCGGACTTCTGCGTCTCAGAAATTAAAGTTACCAATGCAGCCCGAGGCTCCACGTTAAGTCTGTGAAAACCGGCCGATGGAAATTTGTCCAAGAAAATAAAAGTCCAGGCTTTCCAACGGCCGGGGGGCGGGGTGGGGGTGGGGAGGAGGGGAAGGAAAGCAACAACAGTACCGGCCAGGAGAGGCGGGGCCGCCGCCGCTGGTACCAGGGGCTTCTCCTTCTCCCTCGGTCTGGACTGGGGTGTCGCTCCGAGGGCCGCCGCTGCCAGGGGAGGAAGCCCTCCTAGCTCAATCGCATGTCGCTGGGGTCCGCCTCAGCAGCTGCCACGGTCGACGGTTATGTCGCCGCCAAAGTTTACTTGCGGGAGCTTCTTGATTCCATCCTCCTGGAGAGGCGCTGGCCGCGCTGCGTTGGGCTCACACCCTCCCCGCCGCTCTCGGGCATGGGAGGTCTATCTCGCTTTCTCCTTCCGTCTTGGGCTGTGGGTGAATGTGTGAGAGAAAGGAAGAGTGAGTGTATGGTGCGAGGAGTGTGAGTGGGGGAGTGTGAGAGAGCAGGGGTGGGAGGTTTCGGATCTCGGATGAATCCGCTCAGCCGGAATGCCGCGGAGCGCAACGCGCCAAGGGCCCGCGCCGGGCTAGGGACGCGGGTGCCAGTGCCCCCAGGCAAGCAAGGGATGGTGCGCGGGAGCCGTGCTGCCGTCTGCGCCCGCTCGTCAGTTCTCCCCTCTGTGCCTGCCGCCGCCGCTACTGCTGCTGCTGCTCCTGCCGATGCCGCAAACTACTGGCGGTGGAGTCTGGAGAGAGCAGAGAGAGCCGGAGCTGCTGAGACAGGCTACGCCAGGCACTGGCCAATCAGCGCTCAGCCCAGCGGGCCCCCGCCTTGGGGCGGGGCCAATGCGCGGGAGGGGCGGGGCCAGCCGGAAACTTACACACTGGCGGGACCAAGTGGTACCCCGGCCCGCCGAGCCAAGGCAGCAGTCTGGGAGGCCAGTCAGGCCCAGCAGGGGCTAGAAGGCAGGGTGGAGCAAGTCGAGGGGGTGTGCTGGAGCTGCAGCTGAGCCTCCCCAGGAAGTGCGCGCCTCTCGTGTTTGTAGAGATTGCAGGAGAGATGAGGATTTGATTCTCTCGCTGTGTTTATTCTCCCTCACATATCTTCATATTTTGAATATAACATTCATATTCATATTCTTTCTCTCCCCCTCCTCCCGCCCTCTTTTTTCTCTTTGCCCTAGGTTTGGTCTGTCGGTTTCTCTTTCTTCTTCTCGGGTAGTGGAAGGAAGAAAGGGAAGGAGAAAGCGCCCCAGACGTGGTCATTCATCCGGCTCTTGGCCAGTGATTCTTCAGCTAAGAACCGCGGCAGCCATCCTCCCGGACCGTCACCCCATCCCTCCTTCCCGAGCAGACCTGCGAGCCTCCACTCCCACCCCTGGCGCAAGCAGAGTCCCTGACCCGGTTCGGTTCGCTCTTGTCTGTTGTCTGTTAATAAAATGGGATCTGTGGCGCAGGGATTGAGCCACCCAGGGGCTGGACACATTTCGTTACCCCTCACCCAACCCCATTGGAGAATTTAGCTCCCTATAAATAAACTGTACATTTGAGAGGAGCAGGTGGGCGGACGCCGCCGCACCGCGCCAAGCTAGGAGAGCCGCGAGCCCAGCGGGAGCTGCGGAGCTGGTGCGCATTCTACGTTGGTCACCGGCAGCTGGAGCCGGCGCGGATGTGCGGGGCGCCCCAGCTTTCCTGCAGTGCCTCAGTCCCAGGGGGCTGCCAGCTTCTCTCCGGCGGTGGTGGCGACGGTGGCTGGCGTGTGCCGGTGCTGAGAAGCGGGAGGCCGGCGTGGCCGGGGTTGATATCAAACTCGGCTTCCCTTCTGGACTGAAGGCGCCCTGGGGGCAGAGGAGGACTCCTCCCTGTCCCGTCCTGATTCTCTTAATTAAGGTCACGGGCTGGAAGAATCAGAAGTACTTCTCTGAACAAGTTGGGATGCTTTTTTTTTTTTTTTTCATCATAGATTGGAGGTGGAGGAGGGCTGGCTTCTGAATTCACAATTCTTGAAAGAGTGCATCATCCTTCTGAGTGAATCGTCTTGGATATATGGGAGTCTTGGGTGAGCAAATTCATAATTAAGCCAGAGACACTGGCCTGAGCCTGTGTGCTTAAAATGAGACTCACTTTTGCCCTTTAAAAAACATTAAACACGGGGAAAAGGCATTTGAACACATAATAGGTTTTCTCAAAACTGCCATGTTTTTGCAGAGAACAGCCTAGCTGCTTTTTTAAAATATTTCTTTTCCCAAGAGGAGCTAGTTTAGCGGCCTTTACTTTGGCAAGAGGAAGAAGAAGACAGCTTTCTCCCTCAGAAAGGAATTATTCTAGGATTGAGTTTGAGACCCTCCCCCCGCCCCAACGTACATCTGAGACCAAGGGGAGGGCGCAGAGAGCTTGATCCGCTTTCCGCGTGGGGTCGTTTCACTCTCTCATATTGGGATGCAATTCAGCCCAGAACATCTAGGAGAAAATCAGAAACATCTGCAATGAGTACCATTTAATTTGGTCATTTAGAGGTGCAGGTGAACAACAGAGTTGTGACTCGAGGGAGCCGCGTGGCCCGCCTGCTTTGCCTGCCGGAGGAGAGTGACAACATGGCAGGCAACGCGGATGCACCTCACAGGCTCCGCAAAGAAGGGCTCCATTTGATTTATCGCAGTTATTTACCTTTGATGTCAGAGAGTGGGAATGAAGTGCATCTTGGTCTAATTAAAACGGCCTAAAAGGCATTTGAAATGGGTTGCTATCTGATCACGGGATATGAGTTCGGCGTTTGGCAGCGTTCTAAAATATTGCTTGGACTATTTAAACAGAACAATTAGCAGCATGCTAAAATGTTTGCATGCTATGCTTAGAAGCTTTAGCTGTAAACTTTAAGGCGATCTGTTCTCCTTTAAGTCAAAAGGATGATGCTGCTTCCTTGTGGCGAAGGCTGTCAGGAACCCACTGATCAATAAAAGTAAACTGGCGCCTCCATGGCTTGACTGAGCGGGAGCAAAGAGTCTGAGAAGTAGTCTCGGCCATTAACAATCCCCCAGGTAACAAGAAATGGAAGAATTACTCAGGTAAAACGATTATCATTGCCGTGGCATCTGAAAAGACGCACACAACAAGATAAGAGGGCTGAGGATCTCTTACCTTGGGGAATGCTAATAGAATGTCTATAGTCTGTTGTCTTTAAAAGATAAATAAGAGAATTCAACCCATGTACAATGTCATTACCTTTGTAATTGCAATCACATTGTAAAGACATGTTCTGCATTTGCAAAGACAAATGTGCTCGCTTCACTACAGAGATTGCACGGTGTTCCCTGAGTCCTGTTCATTGTTCACACTCAATGCTCCTCGCCTTTCCAAGTAGAGCACCCTAAGTATTCCCAGCTATACTAAACCGCTTTTATGAAAACCAGGTGCCAGGGAGGCTGGGCCGTGTGCCACTGCTTTCCTTCCTTCTCATCACCCGCAAGCTCAAAGTGATAGTGACAACTCCCCTCCAAAAAATAATTCTTCCATCCCCTTAGTCTACTTCTACAGATAGCCGTAATACAGTCGCCGCCGTTTGCTCTCAGAATGTATTTTTGCTAATTAGACGCACGTTATCATTATACTCCAACAATGTTTCCTAATAAACACACTTGATCATCGTACTCCAACAATGCTACTAAGTGAGTAGCCGAAAACACCTTCACGATCAGGAATTTATTAATTGAATAAAAACAGTTCTGGGTGTAAATAATGAAATAAAAGTTCTCTCAGTCTTAGGTTCCCTTTACTTCAATCCTGAAGCGAGCCCCGCCTCTTCAGCCTCTTTAGAGACACAAGAGGGACATCTAGCGACCGTCCTCAGTATTTTTGATCCAATTGTTGCTGAAAAAACACTAGGCTCCCCTGGGTATCAACTACATTTCTGTTCAGTCCAGGGCGAGTTCTCTGGGCCATTGCTATGCGGAGGAAGCCAGCTCTCTGGGCCATGGTAGCTCTTTGGGTCACTGAGGCAAGAATCAAAATGGTAAGGAGATTTTTATTAATCTTTAAGATTTCAGTCATGCTACTGAAATAATGCTGAATGGCAATGGAAAAATAAAGTGAGGAAAGCCTTATATTTAAATTAATCTGATATATGAGGACAATCTTGGTGTTCCAACAGTGACAAGGATAAGGTAAAAGGCTTTAAAGGTTAAAATTGATGGTAGAAACTAAAATACTAGCATATGAGGACTGCAGCACTGACAAGTTTGAAGGATCTTTCTGAGATGTGTTTTTTAAATGTTTGGTTCAAGCTCCAAAGAGACTAGCCTGCAAATAACTTCATTCTCCTTCTTTTCCCTCTAGCCCCCAGTGCCCCTGCTGCAGAAAACTGGATCATCTTCTAGCTTGCTTTTGTTGCATCGAATGGGCATTCCATTCTATTCAACCAATTTGACCCAATGAGGTTCTCTTGGAAAGAAAAACTTGCTTTAAAAAAAAATTGCCAAAGTCAAACTTTTACAGCCTGCACATATAATCTTCTTACTTAGGTTACAATGCCTAGGATAGAGAGAATGAAAGAATGAAAATGGAGATAACAGTGCAAAAGGTCCTTGATAAAGGACAAAGTGCAAAGTGTCCTTGATAAAGTCATTGTCTTACTTCATCTTTACAGTAGCCCTGGGAGGCAAAACGACTTTGCAGATGTGGAAGCAGACTTGCAGAGCTGTTCACTGATGTTCTAACATGACCTCATTACACACAACTCAACCACTTCCCTTGTGAAATCAACTAGTGTTGGCTGTGTGCCCAGCACTGTGTTAGGGACTGAGAACTTTTTTTCTTAAGATGGTCTTGCCCTTGTGATGTTTTAAATTCAGTTGGTTAATTTAAGAGCAGTGTGTAATTCTATAAGCTATAGAATTACATACAGCTAGCTACAGCTTCCTGAAATTCTGTCCCTTCTGCCCAAAGTGATTGATAACTTCTAGTGAACCACCACCCACACACACACATGTAAACAGACACACACACTCCCAGGCATCATAAGGAAAGGCCTTAAGAGGAGCAGCAAGGAATGTCTGCCTACTGGGCATGGGTGGGGTGCATTTCCAGCACCCTGGATGCTGTTTATGACCCTTCTGAAATACCAGGAAGACAAGAGAAGGGGGCCAAGAAAAGTCTTTGAATCCTTTGTACTTTTTCCTCTCTCTTCCTCCCAATCCCCCTTTTATTGTGACAAAGGATAATAGTGACAGCCAGGAAGCTGTAGCAGGAAAAACACAGAGCAGACAGAGAAAGTGTTCTTTAAGTGCTAAAATTGTTCATCATAACCCTGATGCTTGCCTTTTCCAGGAAACACAAGAGAGTTAGGGGACAGTAGTGAAAAAGAGACAGAAATCTATTACTCACTCCAAATCTTCCCATTTTGATGAGGCTAGCATAACTGAACAGATTATGCCCAAGTCCCTTCCATACTTATCCCCTCTCATTAGGAATGGCACTTCCTACAGGGCCAAACTCCTGCTGCTAGAAAACTCACAACTGGTCCTTACATAAACACACATCGTGGGGACCATTTAATTAGCAAAAGCTAAATCAGCGGATACATTTCAATAAATGACATTACTCTCTAACACCTTCTGCACTATCCTGCAGTGACTACCTGTAATGTTTTGACAGCACCATTTGGGCTCACAGCATTATTTCCTGAACCTTTTCATGTGAATTCTCTCCAAGTGGGTCCCAAACGCTATTTTCCTAGGTGCAAACTCATACCAACTGTTATTGTTCCCCACCACGAGCACTTTTGAAAACAGAAAGGTTTCCCTTCAAAGGCATTCTGGTTAGATCATGCCCAGCCTTCTTCCCACCACTAATTCTCTCACCCCAAGGGGGAGGGTGAGAGTGATATTCCACACCCCCACTACCACCAGAAGAAGTGCTTTCTTGGCAACTTGGGGGAAAAAAAATCACTAAGTAAGAGACCTCAAAAACCAATTGAAATATGAACTGAATACTAAAAAGAGGAGATAATCAAAAATGTACAGACTGGGGATGCTTTCTGTTAGGCCAAATCATTCTTTTTCACTACTACTCCTACATTTTAGTACTGCAACCCAGTAGATCGATCCTAGGAACCCCTATACAATGTGTAACTCCCTAGATTAAAGCTCCAGATGCAGGCTTTGGCTTTTGACTCACAGCCTAGACTTCTCTCAAAAGCTCTTCTGCTATTTCTCGAGTGTGTCAAGTGGAGCATGAAAAGAAGCAGACGTATCACTAAAAAGCATGGTCGATGAGAGCTGAAGGACCCCTGACAAAACTATCAGCCTTACAGGATAGGTTTTGAAGACTAGCTTTCCAAAATAAAAAAAAAAAAAATCTATCTGGTTGCCTGGTTTTATAGAAAGCTGGGTTCTTTTTGGAGATGTCCACAGTACTGGAAAAAAAGCAAAATCAGATCTTGAAGACTTGGAGATAGATGGTGATGGAGCTGGGGTAGATGTGTGAACTCCATGCTAGGAAAACCCTTTTGCCTTAAGTTCAAATAAATAGTAATAGCCAAAGAGCTGGTAAAAGAGGAGTACAAAAAATCTGATGAGCCAGCTTCCTCAGTTTCTCTAGTTATCTTCGGCAAAAGATTATTTCAATGAAGACCCCTGACATGCTATACATTCTTTAGTCCTAGGTGACCAGGCTGAGCCTGGGGTTGTTCTTGGTTCCTCCAAAACTTCTCCCAGAAATCAGAAGAAGCCTTGTGTAGCTCCCTGAGAGTTCCAGCTGCTCCACTAACTAATTTGTCACTGAACTAGAAAACTTACTAGTTGGTTTAATGTCAACTTAAGAAGGAAAGAAAGACAACTAATAAACGTGAAGAACTTCTGGTTTGACAACTGCAGTTACATTACCCGGGCTAGCAATGTAAGTACCAAAGGCATGTCACGTATTCCACTAACAGCGCAATGCACAATATCTGTTCAGGTTGACAAGCCCTGGGGCAGTGGAGAGTAAACTGAAAGATGGAGATCCCGGTAGGAAGCAGAGAGAGCACCACAAAGGGGACAGATAGAGCAGAAGTGACAGAAAAATCATTTTAGCAACAGAGAAATTATTCACTTACCAGCCTGGAAAGCATCCCCATACAGGGTCCAAGAGTTTGCATACTGGTGCACTGGACTTGGGGAGGGAACACATATTAATTTGTGTCTATTGCCTGCAGCTGGGTCCAGGACAGTGAGACAGAACCAATGACCTTTCTTCCAAAAGCTGGGAAGGTTAGAGAAAGATGGTGTCCTGTATCACAGAAGACATCAGCTGGGCTGAGCTGCGCTGGTCCCTTTCAGCAAAGATCACAAAATGCAGTGAGATCAGTACCAGGAAGTATCCACTCAGGGAGAGCCGCCTAGGCAGCAGTGATCAAATTAAATCTTGCGCCTAATGACAAGCTGGTAAGAGAACTAACAGTCTTGGAGTGGAGCTGGCCTAGCTTGAGGCCCAGGCAGCTCCGCGTGTTTTCTGCCCTAGCAAACAGTGGAACTTGAGAAAGCCTTGCAGTCTGGCTGTGCAGTTTCATTTGGGGAAAGAGGCAATCAGTTCTGGAAGGCTGACCGAAAAGAGTGGACAGGAGGATAGCTCAAAATGAGATTTATCAATGACTTCGTTGCAACCCCCAGCCAAACAATCAAAAGCAAACAGTGAGTTTCTAAAATCAATGCTTTGTAAGATGATGAGCCAGCCAGTGGAGTTCAAGTTGGGGTGGGTAACAAGGAGGTTGGGGAGGGAGGGTGGAAACATTCCCTCTCTCGTCACCCACCAAAGCAAACAGCGGCATTTCCTTGAAACAGCAGATTTTGGTCCTTAGCAAAACCAGGCATCATAAGGAACTGCAGTCTCCTAGCACAGCAAAACAAAAGAGCAAGGGGCAAAACACTTTTGAAAACAGGAAGGCGTTTTGGCAACAATCACAAGGGGGCTGGTAAGTCATTGTACTCCTGGAATCCATCTGCTGAGCTCCAGAACATCCTCCCCACACTCCACCCCCATACAGCTCTCAGATTACATGCCCTGGGTCAAGAGCAGGGTCATTCAAAAAGAAACCTTAAAGTGAAAAAGACAGGCTCAGCCTGAAGATGACAAATGAGAAAATCCAGGTCTGATTTCTTCCATCCATGGAGGTGTGGTGGGAGAGACAGGAATACCCTTCTGATTCTTGGTGCCATTGCAGAAAAGCAAGAATGGGTTCAATTAAATTAATGGAAAATACATTTAAAATTAAAATTGGCATGCAACTTCTTATCAGCTGAGAATTTGCTGCTGCGAGAGACCATCAAGAGAAGCCTAGCAACTGCATCTTTAAAGACTTGAATAGTTTCATAGCTATTAATAATTGTGTTAGTCATGCAATGTAAGTGAACACTAGCAAGGTAATCAAACTCCATGCTCCATAGCAGAGACCAGGGCTATCTGGGGGAAGGAAATTTTAGATAGTCTCTCTCTTCAGTGTTAATGTATATGGAGACGTCTTCCACAGACCTTTTCGCCTAATGTAAAGAGAATAGAATGTAAAGAGAATTCTATATAATGACATGACTTTACATGTATTTATATATATTTTAAATATGTATACATATATATATGTATGTATGTATGTATTTTTAATGGAGTGACATACTTGATCTCATAGTTTGTGAAATCACCAGTTTAAAACCCCAGCAGAGGTAGTCACCTACCAAAGTCAAAAGAAAACTCCCAACTTTGAATGTCACATATTTTCTTATACATTAGAGAAGATTCACTCATGAGCCTCTCTTCTTTTATAACTCATGGTTCTGAATATTACTTAGTGAACCATTAACCTGTTCCAATATAGCATTACATTTGTCTAGCCAAGGAGAGTAAAATAAAGATGGTTAATTTAGTTCCCTTTTCCATGAGAAATAAATAGCTGTCACACATCCAGAACAGCAGGGTTCATGAACAGCTTTGGAACATGGAGATCAATGAAATCTGATCCTCTCTTGAGAAAAAGAGATCTACATAGTTTAACCAAAGATTTCCTACCAGAGGCAGCCCCCACTCATCACGAAGTCTTTGAAGGCCCTCCCAGGTTTCCTGTTCAGGCTTGTTTGATCTGCTGTGAACATAATTATTTTAAAGCAGTTTTATAAATGTAAATTACTCCACAAATGCAAAAATACTTATGTCCAACCTAAGCAACTAATTTCTGATTTCTGGAAGTTGCTATAGATTGGTCTAAGATAGACATAAATTGGTCTAAGAAAGGCATAACAGGATAATTCAACCTCTGAAGCAGACTTACTTGTATGGACGACAGTTATGATAACTATTTCTTCCCTGTCCCTTCACTTTCCCATCCTAGTAACTAATATTTGCACACGAAAGGACTTTAATGTTTTAATACATCCTTATGTAATATAGATCTCTTACCAACTATAATTAATCATGACCCTTACTTCAATTTGTTTTTTCATCCCCATTTAAGCTGTCACCAATAGTAAGTATTACTTAGTTGATCTAAGTTCCTATACTTGATGCTTAAGGCTAAGAATACTTAACAGTGTAAGATGTGAATCCTCCCCTCCAAGGGCATAGGGCCTAGCTATGAGTATCATAAAGTAGAACTACAAATAGAAGGAAGCATTTATCAGGTATCCAAACGTAAGTACTCAGCACTGAAATAACCTAAGTCCCAAGGAGCAGCTAAAGACCTAGAAACTGTGAGGGAAATCTTTCAGTTGAGGGGAAAGGTGCTTGCAAAGGCACATAAGCTGCAGGAAATTTGTCGTGTTTGGCAAACAAGAGTATGAAAAGCAGTGAAAGCGTTAGTTGCTGGGCCATATCCAACTCTTTGAGACCCTATGTGCCTGCCAGGCTCCTCGATCCATGGAATTCTCCAGGCAAGAATACTGAAGTGGGTTGTCATTCCCTTCTCCAGGGTATCTTCCCCACCCAAGGCTCAAACCTGGGTATCCTCCATTAGCAGGCAGATTCTTTACTGTCTGATCCACCAGGGAAGCCCAAACAAGACTATGAGGTGAGGTGAGGTGAAGTCACTCACTCGTGTCCAACTCTTTGCAACCCCGTGGACTGTAACCTACTAGGCTTCTCCGTCCATGGGATTCTCCAGGCGAGAATACTGGAGTGGATTGCCATTTCCTTCTCCAGGGGATCTTCCCAACCCAGGGATTGAACCCGGGTCTCCCGCATTGGAGGCAGATGCTTTAACCTCTGAGCCACCAGAGAAGCCCAAACAAGAGTATAATTTGGCTCAAATATGTATTATACAGACACCATTGAAGTAAAAGGTGTAGTTATTAATGGCACAAGCTCTGGGGATAAACAGATCTGGATTCAAATCCTTGTTGTACCATTTCCCTAGCTGGGTGACATTTGGCAAATTAGTGTAGTATCTATTTCATTAATTGGCAGGATTACAGGAGATGATGCTTGTAAAGTGAGGTGACAGCTGTAAAATAGTTCATGTTTTACATGCGTAGCCCAGAGTAAAGAACTCAATTTTTAGCTGTTATATCTACTGAGCACCACAATGTGCCAGATATAGAGTACCAGGCTACTAGTAAAGAAGATAAAGCCTCTGCCCTCAAGGATCTCGAAATTTTATGTAGTGGAGTAATGGGGATTAAGTTTAGAAAGTTAGGTAGAGGTTACTGTGCAGGGCCTTGATTGCTAGCATGAAGAATTAGAAACCTTATAATGGAGGCCAGTGGGATCATCAAAGGCTTTTGAAAGAGGTAGCAACTCAGTATCATTTACATGATTCATGGTTCACTTCAAAATAAATTCAGTTGGCTTTCTCTTCCTTCCTCTAGTTTACCTACTTTTGGGCTTCCCACATGGTGCTAGTGATAAAGAACCAGTTTGCCAATGCAGGAGACGCAAGAGACATGGGTCTGATCTGTGGGTCGGGAAGATCCCCTGGAGGAGGGCATGGCAACTCAATCCGGTATTCCTGCCTGGAGAATCCCGTGGACAGAGGAGCCTGGTGGGCTACAGTCCATAGGGTCACAAAGAGTCAGACACGACTGACCGACTCAGCACACATGCACTCCATGATTCTTACACAAGCCAAATTCCAATACAACACATACGAAGGCAGTATAACTACAGTGAGTTCAGGATCCAGGCTGAGAACGGGTGGCGACACTGAGACCAGAGGTATTGCAAGTCAGAGGAGGCTGGTATCAGCAATGGTAGAAACGATCCAAGGCATTGTTTCCAAGGAATTTATTAAGGCCCAAAATATTTCAGGGAAGAAGAGGACAGGATACATCCAGCAGTACATGACTCCAGGTGAAAAGCACAGGTGGAGTCTTTAGTTGGTTCCCAGACATCTGTGACAGAGGGTACAGTGAGTAGGATGTGTGACTTGGAGGCTACATAGTCATCTAGGGTACATTACTAATACACATCATGCTAGGGTAAAGGAGTCTTTACAATTTTCACAGTACATTTAAATTATTTCATTGTGTGTACCTTCAAAATCCCCATACCCTCAATCACTTAGCCTTAGTTGTAGTTCGGATGATTGACATAGGCTCTGGGTCTGGACCTAGAGATGGGTCTCAATAGTAGATCTAGTTGTAAATAGCTGGGAAAGGCAAAGGCAATAATAAAAAGAAAGAGATTGACAAAGAAGACTGGAACGTGTTGCCTTGGCATTTTTGTTTGTAGCAAATGTTCCTTGAAATACAGTGTTCCATTGATTGAGATCTGGGAACCTTATTACAGAGAGATTTTATGATAATAAGAGCTTGGAGGAAAGAGATACTTGAATGATTTTAAAATATTCTTTCAGTTCAGTTCAGTTCAGTTCAATTCAGTCGCTCAGTCATGTCTCACTCTTTGTGACCCATGAATCGCAGCACGCCAGGCCTCCCTGTCCATCACCAACCCCCGGAGTTCACTCAATTATCATTAATTTCCTAGTCTAGTATTTATTGAGCTCCTACTTTGTGCTGGGTACTGAGAAAAGGAGAATGAAAAACAAATACAATGTGGTTTCTGCCCTCATATAACTTTCAGAATAGTGGAAGAGAGAGACTGAAAAAAAAAAAAAGACTAACACCTACACAATTTAAAGTTATAATAAGTGATATGAAAGACACACACGTGGACTGAAATTGTAGTGAGGAGGAGGAGGAGGATGATAGCCAGGCACTGTTCTAAATGCTTTATGTACTATAACTAATCTTCACAACCCTATGAAGTATGTACTATTATTATGCCTATTTTACTAGGAAACTGAGATGCAGAGAAGCCAAGTAACTTGCCTCAGGTAACATAGCTAGTGATGGACAGAGCTATGGAGCCAAGGAATGAATGCCTGACTCTAGAGAATGTTTTCTTATTGTACCAAACGGGAGGTTGAAGAAACTAATTTTAAAACAGAAGGTCAGGAAAAGCCTCCCTGTAAAAGTAACATTTAATATGAGATCTAAAAACCAACTAAGGCAGTCTACATTGATAAGAATTCACTAAATGCCAAGAGATGGCCTGTTGAGCAAACTTTATTTTCTTCAAGATATATGCTAGCGATTAGACCAGGAAAGTTTCAGCAAAAGCAGTTAAGAATTTTGTCAAAAGGTTACACAGACTAAGGAAAACACCAGGAACCAGAGGCTAATATAAGACCAACTGGTAGAAATGAAAATGATTAATTCTGGGAATCCTGACAGTATATCTGTAAAACCACGTATTGCTATGTTTTGCACACTCCTGGGGACAGAAGATCCTGGAACTCTCCTGTGTACTCCCATAATTTCTACCACTTTCAGATCTCATGACTGCACCAAAAGTATGGTGTGTTCTAAGCCTATGACATTTTTCTTTAAGACTTTCCTTGACATAATGAAAAGTCAATGTGTCTAAAAGCAGCCAGATAACCAATACAACCTCTTCCATGTGAACATAAAGCAAGTCTGACTTTGAGAGTGGATCCAGCAAATGATAGCTCACTTCCTACTACCCACCCAATTGCTTTAGGCCTGACATGTGGACCAACTCCTTTCAGTCCTCTGAACTCCAAAGGAGTTCTATAAGACCTTTCTATAAGACGTCCCCATCTTGCACTAGGTTTCACTTATCGATAATGAAGTAACCCCCTCCTCTCTCCTTGACAACAAAGAATGTAGCAGATCAAGCACTTAAGTTCATCTTCTGCCAAGACCCACAACTGAAGCCTGTCATGAGGATGGACTATGGTGGCACCCAAATTGCAGTATAGATGGAACCAAGGAGATAAGTGACAGGGTTCTCAATAAAGGTTGATGATAAGATAGCCAGTCAACTTTCCATACTTCCCAGGTCTTGTAAAGCACTGACTGTGGGCTCCTCATGTAATTGACCAGGAGGTGTTCAGGCTCTCTTGATACCTGTATGTCCTCAGAGAAGAGGTTAACAAAAAGAGTGGAAGTGCAATTGGCCCACAAAATTAATTATGCCCTAGCACTGGTCAGACCTAGGTTACTAATGTACTGTTTCATGAATCATAATGGATACCTGTGGCTGGTGAAGCGCTTAAGAAGCCTGTTTAAAAATTCATTATTTCCAACCTTGTAAATTACATTCTGTAGTTTAGAAACCAAACCCCATTCCATAATCAAGCAACTCCTAAAGAATCAAGAAGCTGAGCAGATTGAACATTCTGTCTGTTGTTGACTGGCTCCTGGGAGTGAGCTAAGAATTGCTGTTGAAATCCCCTTCAATTCCAGGTGGTGGCAGCACAGCTCTAGCTCCAAAAGCTGAGGCAAACCTTTTCATGCTAAGCCTTGGAGCATCTCGGCTGTTCCAAATGACTGAGCTCAAAGGGGAAATGGAAAGTCAGAGCAGTGACAAAGTAACACTAAAACAAAATCATGGCTATAACTGAGGTCCCAGCTCTCATCCATACACAACTTCAACAGGGCCCTTGGATTCACCAATGGCCCTTGGCTAGCCACTTCACAATGATATCTGTATTCAGTAGACCTGAGAAAAGTTTTCATGTCACTCAGGAAAGCCAGATATGGATCTGGTCCGTTCTTTTGGAATTATGCTTGAATAAATACTGCCCCCCCAAATAGATTAGAAAGCTAGGAAAGGAGAGACATGGGAGGAAGAGACAGAAATCATTCCCCTTCTCTTTAGCTGAACTCCACTCTTCCAACCCTAGTTCCCAGCCTAGGAAAAAAAAAATGATGTAATAACTTTGACCTACTCAAAGAGGAAGGATGACGTCAACCCCACAGTAGAGCTGGAATACCATCTTCTTTTCCTCTCTGCCACATAAAATTTTCATTTCACAAAGGATTCTATTCTAGGCATGACTAGAAAGTGGAGAAAGTGGAGTAAGCTTATGCCAGGGGTAGATGTTATTTTACTGGAAATTGACCTGTTCCTTAGCATTGCAATATTGACAGAAGTTTTCTTTTTCTTTTTCTTTTTTTTTTTAAGTTAAAAGGTATACCAAAAGATCACAGGAAAAGTGAATGTAAGGAAGCATCCAGGACCAAATTTGATCCCTTGAGTATCACAGAGGAATAATAATGGCTGCCTTATATACCTACAGAACTCTAGTTTTTTATAAAAGACTTTCACATATACTGCTGCACCTGAGGCTCCCAACAACATTCTGAGACAAATTATAGAATAACATTTTACAGATGAGGAAACTGAAGTTAACAGTTAAGAGTCTCGCCCAAGGTCACTCAGTCAGGAAGTAAACAGAAGCAAGACTCAAATCCAGGTCCTGCTGCTGCTAAGTCGCTTCATTCGTGTCCGACTCTGTGCGACCCCATAGACGGCAGCCCACCAAGCTCCCCCGTCCCTGGGATTCTCCAGGCAAGAACATTGGAGTGGGTTGCCATTTCCTTCTCCAATGCAGGAAAATGAAAAGTGAAAGTGAAGTCGCTCAGTTGTGTCTGACTCTTAGCGACCCCATGGACTGCAGACCACCAGGCTCCTCTGTCCATGGGATTTTCCAGGCAAGAGTACTGGAGTGTGGTGCCATTGCCTTCTCCGCAAACCCAAGTCCACCTGACTCCAAATTGAGCTTTCTTTCTACTATACCATGGTTCACAATCTTATTTATGAATATAAGGATGCCTTCTCAGATCAAAATATTTCAGACTCCTCCAAAAGAGGATTGTTCTTTTTAGCAGTCACTGAATTAATAAAATTAATCATGACAAGAAGCCACTCTTAATTCAATAATGCTTTTAAATGAATATACAGTATATCCAAGCAAAATCAATACTAACTTAAAATATTAGATGATCACATTTTTAAGTCTACAGAGAATGTTTGACACATATACAGAGTCATAGACCCTGTACAATTGTTGGGAACCACTTCTCTAACCACCAAGGCAAGAGGACCTGATTCTCACTCTGACCTTTAAACAGTATAACATGATGATTAAATGCATAAGGTCTGGAATTAGACTTTCTGGAGTCACACCATGTATATGCAAATACTTGATTCTGATACTTACTAGCAGTACTGCCCTTGTCAAATTACTTAATCTTTCTTTGTCTTGGTTTTCTCTTTTTAAAATTAGATAGTTCATAAGATTATTATGTAAATTAAATGAGGTTGTGCACATAAAATAATTAGCACAATGCCTGACACATACAAAACACTCAAAAATGTTGGCTATTATCTGCTACTAACTAAAGATATTAACTTTATCAGATCACTGAAATTGTCTTCAATTATTTCATCTGGAAAATGGAAACGATGATAGCGTAGAGACCCTAAAGCAAATGGTTCATCATGCTATCTTGTGGTCCTTTCCAGCTCTAAGTTATGTGGTTCTGAGACTATCACCAGCCGGTGCTCATAACAGGGCTAATTTAGCTACTAGCTTAAATGAGCCATAACAAGGAAATCTAGAAGCAATGAAGCCTATCAAACCCCAATAATTCAGAACAACCAAAGCAACACACCTAATCCGGTATGACTTCATCTAAACTTTATTACATCTGTAAACGTTCTATTTCCAAATAAGGTCACATTCACAGGTTCCAGGTAGACATGAATTTGAAGGAAAGGGCACCATTCAGCCCACTGCTCCTGGGAATGTCACTTAATATGCCCGCTCCTCAGTTTTCTCATCAGTAAATTGGTGATCAGTAAGTTGGTGACAAAAATGGGCTCGAAGTATTTTGATGATTATGATGATTCCAAATTTTCCAGAATCTTTTTTTTCGGTCTCCAAGCACACTAAGCTTATGGCGGGTGGGGGGCGGGCGGTGGAGGCAGGCACTGAGACCGCAGAAGAATTCACGAAAGAAATTTGAAAGTGTGAAGGACTGTGGCCAATTGTCCAAGCATATCAGCACAAAGCATCAACTGACCATAAAGTGCCAACTCCCATACTGTGCCAGCACTATGACTGACAGCGGGGACCAGGTCTTTTATGAGTTTTGAACAAGTAAAACCTCACTCTGTGAGTGCTTAATAAGTGTTTATCATCATCATTATCATTATCGTATCATAGGCTACCAGCAGAGATTAGAAAGTGCTCATTACAGCTCTGTTTTGAGATAGTCTCAGTGGGGGAAACCAGAGAGGAGGAACATGTTCTCTACACAACGTGGATTACCCAATAGAGTAAGTTTTGCCTCTGGACAACATCTGTGGGATTTTTATATTGCTCTCCTCTTAAAATTCTAGTCTGTTACGTACCTCCCCATAATTACAACACCCTAAAACATAAAATGAGGGAAGATGCCCTGGAGGAGGGCACAGCAACCCACTCCAATATTCTTGCCTGGAGAATCTGATGGACAGAGGAGCCTGGTGGGCTACAGTCCATAGGGTAGCACAGAGTCAGACACGACTGAAGCAACTTAGCAAGCAAAACATAAAATGCCATAAATCCCAAAGATAATGATTCCCATAACTTATTTTTACTGAAGATAGTGAGAGTAGCTGGGAGAAGAGGCACTCATAGGGAGGCACTGAGGTGTCTAGAGTTCAGAAAAGCCTAACTGCATCCATGTGCCTACTGTTCACTATCTATGCAACCCCGGATTATGCTTCCTAGGGATGCGGGCTTCCCTGATGAGCCAGTGGGTAAAAACCCGCCTGCCAGTGCAAGGTTGGGAAGGTCCCCCTGGAGGAGGGAATGGCAACCCACTCCAGTATTCTTGCCTTGGAAATCCCATGAACAGAGAAGCCTGGCGGGTTATAGTTCATGGGGTCTTAAAAGAGTTGGACACGACTTAGGGGCTTCCCTCACGGCTCAGTTGGTAAAGAATCCACCTGCAATGCAAGAGACCCCAGTTCAATTCCTGGGTAAGGAAGATAAGCTGGAGAAGGGATATTCTTGGGCTTCCCTGTTGGCTCAGCTGGTAAAGAATCCACCTGCAATGAGAGAGACCTGGGTTCGATCCCTGGGTTGGGAAGATCTCCTGGAGAAGGGAAAGGCTACCCACTCCAGCATTCTGGCCTGGAGAATTCTATGGACTATACAGTCCATGGAGTTGTAAGAGCTGGACACAACTGAGCGCTGTTCACTTTCACTTTAGTAACTAAACAATGACAACAGTGATGATGTTACAGATTGCCACAGGCTGGGGCTTGAAACACCTGAAATTTATTCTCTCACCATTCAGGAGGCTTGAAGTTTGAGATCAAGGTGTCCATTGAGTCACACCCCCTCTGACCGTTCTACTAAAGAATCTGTTCCATGACTCTTTTCTACCTTCTGGTGGTTGTCGGCCATCCTTCCAGTTGTCTTATAGTTGCATCACTCCAGTCTCTGCCTCTGCCAGCTCATGGTTTTATTCCCTTTGGTCTCTATGTCTCTGTGTCTCCAAACCTCCCTCTCCTTATAAGGATGTCAGCTAATGGATTTAGGAACCAACTTATTCCTGTATGATTTTGTCTTAACTTGATTACATCAGAAAATAACCTATTTCCTGTAAGCTCACATTCATGGTTTCCAGGTGGAAATTAGTTGGAAAGGGGGCACTACACCTGGGACTTTCACTTAATCTTTCCATGCCCTATCAGCAAGTTAGTGATCATTTCTCCCATCATGTCTATCACACAATGACAAGATATTCTTTTAGGGAAGTAGTGTGCACTTGTGGAAGTATGCATCCACATTTGTGATTCCAGAACCAGTTTGGAAGATGGAGAAGTAATTTGTTTCCCCTTCCAAAATACAAATCAAATTCACTAATAATGTCTACGGTTGGATGTTTGCTGCCAAGAGTGACAATAAGCATAAGATTGCATGCTACAAAACTACAGTTTGGGTTTCTATAAACCAGTCCAACATATACATTGTATTATTTAATATAAATAGGAGATATTTCAGAGATGATCACTTTTGAAAAATAAAATGCTGTCCTTTAAATAGAAATAACCCTACTGAGCCATAATCAGTGAAACAGTTTGAAGTATTTTTCCAGAATAAGAATTCATCCAAACATTCCCCTAGGTCCCCATTGCATAAACATAAACCCAAAGCCAGGGTAATGAGATCAGTCTCTGGCTACTTCAAGTAGCTCCCTAGGTGTTTAAAACAGTTTAGAAACTGAATACACATTTCAGTGAGCCCTGTTCAGTTTCTCTGAATCCTACAGAGATGAAAGCATACCAATAAGTTTATCATTATTTACAGCTAATCAACAGAAAGCTTTAAGGTTAAGTTTAATAAATAGAATGCTCTTAGTTATAGCTTCCTTCTGCTGGAGGCTTTTATATCTCTCTACTGGGTTCAGTGAAGTCAGCTGTTGGTATTCCATGTGCTCCCGTGAGAAAAGGTGCACCTCCTGTTAACAATACTTTCTACCTCCACTAAAATGAAAAAAAAAAAGGCAACACAGAAAACAAATCAAGGAATACCCCTTGGGCTAATCCTTAAGTAGGCTCCCTTGGGCCATTTTTGTGTTTAATGATGGATTGTTCTGCCACACTACAGGACTGAGAAAAATCCATCCTTTCTTTCAGTCCAAACCACCTACACTTCAGTAATAGCTTTACACAAAGGAAATAGAGAATTGTTTTACATGAAAATTAAGTATCCAAGTAAAAATTCAAGTAGAAGTTTCCCCAAACAACAGCTAGGTGTCAAGCCACACTTTCAAGGAAAGGTGTAAATTTGAATATTCAAGAATGTCAGAATTCTCCTCTTTGGTTAACCAGATTCATTTTTCTAACCAAGCATTCAGAGAGAACCAGGTAGCTCAGATGACTTGGACTGGTCTATGCAGAAGAAATCTTTTTGGTACTTTCAGAAGAGAAACACAGACAATTTGAGTGAGAGCGTAGACTCACATGCAATGCAGGAATCTGCCTGAAATGCATGAGGGTGTGTTCAGTCCCTAGGCCAGAAAGAGCCCCTAGAGGAGAGCATGACAGTCCACTCCAGTACTCTTGCCTGGAGAATCCCATGGACAGAGGAGCCTGGCAGGCTGCAGTCCATGGGGTCACAAAAGTCGGACATGACTGAGCAACTAAACCACGACTACCACCATAGGCTCGCCAGGATGTCGGCAGCACCTTGCAAGGAGATACTTGTTTGAAACAGTCTTAAAATGAGCGGAGGAAGGAGGTTGTCAGGTTTGAAATACGGAATGTCTGCATGTAGCATTCGAGTGATCCCTGCAGAAGCAGCGCCTCTCCTCTGAGTCTCTTAGAGTCATCCTGGGGCCAAGGCCAGATTATTTAAATTTACCACAAAAATTTTGAATAATATTGTATTTGCTATTTAGAAAGCAAGGTGATCGTTATGTCAAAATCAAAAGATTTTTGGACTGTCTACATTTATTTTACATAAATGTAAAGTTTATAAAATAGAATATATTTTCACTTTTGAATTACATATGGGGAGAATCATAAGATTTTTAGCACTTAGAGCCACTAAGTGTTAATCTGATCTGCACTGAAGCCATGGTAAAGAAATTGCTTACTATGTGAACAACAGAAGCATTGTTAAAAGATATTTGAGGAATAGGATATGAACTCTAGAATCTGGGGGTTTAGAGTTGAATGATTCTTTCTACAAACAAAGGCCCTTACCCATACATAGGTTCTAGAAGAAGTCTCCTGTTTGTCTGCAGCAGGTTAGTGGGGGGCCTGAAGGGAGACGTTCAGAATAGTTTCCAAAGAGCAGATGCTAGCTAGTGAGCCTTGTTTACCAGGCCATAGCAGGTCTGCCAAGCAGAAAGACCCTGTGGAGAGGCTGTGGGTTGGACACTCATGGCTGTAGTTGTTCTGAGATGGTCCAGAGCTCCAGAGCTGCCAAGCAGGCACCTGCTCCCAGCATTGAGATTAGGAGAGAAATCAAGCAAACAAACAGTCCCGTCAAACCGTATTTAACCTCCTGTTGCTGGGAGTTGAGATTTCTTGATTCATTGGGGATGATGGAAAAAGTACTGGAGCAGTAAGGCATAAGTTTTATAGAGGCTAGTGCCAAACAGGTTCAAGCTCCCCTCTGAAACCAGCCAGTACAAAGCACACGAGGCCTCACAGTGTAATCAGGAGCCACATTTCAGCTGCTCACCCATGGAAATGAAGCTCCTTGAAATACCACTTGCCTCTTTAAACAAAGAGAGGCTTCAGTCTTCATCCTGGGCTCTTGCCTGAGTCTGTATTAGACAAGTATGGTAATCCAATTCAGGATTTTACTTCCACTGTCATGGACTGAAGTATTAACTCAGAGACTTGGCCCAGCCAGACAACTAGATATCTGCTTGAACTGGTGCATTCACTTGAAATAATTTAGTAGCGGGGGTTCTCACCTCAGGAAGCATGGGTAAATCCTAGACTACTGGTCCTTGTCATTCATAAATGGACTGCATATCTCCTGCTGCCGGGCCTTCATTAACAAACTCTGAATAAACTGAAGGGGAAATAAACAAGTCTCTTGCCCTGCACACATGTGCTCACAACCTCTTCTACTTTCATCTCTTGCCACCTGGGATCCTCACCTCATGATGGGTTCTTTGAACAGTATTTTCCATAGTGTCTTTTTACTCCAAAAACACATTTCCTTCTTTCAGCTCTACTCTCTTCAATTCCTCTTTCTTCTCTTCCCAACTGTACAGTGTCATCAACTTCCACAGAGTTCTTTTTGTTTCCTCTGTCTACAGTGACAATTCATGCTCAAAAATAGAGCTCTCCCATTCCCAACTTTTGTCCTCCCCTCCCAATATAAGCAACCCTACATAACAACCCATGTCATCATAGATGAGGAGATCAGGGCATGAGTGATTCACAATGCCATATCCAGCCTCAAAGGACTAGACAGCTCCATTTCAAAAGGACATAAGAAGGAATAGACATGGGCAGCGGGCTAGAAGGAGGCCTGAGCTTGGTGCTTGTTAGATGACCTTGACAATTTCATGATAGTTCCCTAGACCTTTGTCTTCCCATCTGGTTAAAAAAAAAAGTACAGACATAATAGAAATGCTAGTTACCTGTACATTTCATGGAAAACTCATAATTCAGTTGCACAAAAGGAAAATTTTACAAAAGGCTTAAAGAACTCCATAAATCCCTCTCTGGAAAAGTAGAAAGTGTATTGAACATTGGGAGATGAGGCTGCCAAACTGTGGCCCATGAATCTATCTTTGACTCTCTTCTTTTCTCACTCCATTCTCTCATCATGAAATATGTCATAGCTAAAATATCAATCTATGTGCTGATAATTTCCAAATCTGGATCTGTGAGACTGACCTCTCCACTGAGCTCTGCTCTTATGTATCCAATCACATACTTACTGAACATCTCATATATACTTGGATGTCTAACTGACATTTCATATTTAATTTACTCTAAATCCCCCCTTCCCTTATTCCCTAATTCATAAAGAACCATTATCCATCCAATTATTATAGTCAAAACCATGAAGGTTAGCATCTCCCTCACTGCCACATCCATCCATTTTACCTCTCCATCCCCACTGCCATCACTGTAGTTTCGGACGTCATTATTTCTCACTTGTATTACTGCCAAAGTCTCCTAACTGGCCATGAAAGCTCACCTTTGTTCACAGTCTTCTATATACTGGTCACCGTGCTTTTCTCTACCACTGTTCCACTCCTGTTTCCCACTGCCACCAAATACCTACCAGTGTCAGGAACTGAGTCAGGACTCTATATGCTTCATCCTAACAACAAGCCTTTTCCATATACATTATTATTGTCACCATTTTACGGAGGAGGAAACTAAGGCTCAGAGAAAGGTAACTTATTCAAGAACAAACAACAGCTCATTTTAATTCAATTGCAGGTCTGTCAGATTCCAAAGTCTATGTCTTTCCCACTGCACAACATTGTGTCCATTTTTTATTCATTACATCTAGGTTTTTTCGTAAGACTCATTCAGTTCTCCTCTCCTTACCAAACTGTGTTTTAGCATCATGTCATTCTGGGTTGCTAAAATATATCTAGTACTAAACAACATGTCTGGCATCTAGCAGGCGTTCAATATATAATCACTCTCATTCGAAGAGTTGACTCATTGGAAAAGACTCTGATGCTGGGAGGGATTGGGGGCAGGAGGAGAAGGGGACGACAGAGGATGAGATGGGTGGATGGCATCACAGACTCGATGGACATGAGTCTGAGTGAACTCCGGGAGATGGTGATGGACAGGGAGACCTGGCGTGCTGCGATTCATGGGGTCGCAAAGAGTCAGACACGACTGAGCGACTGAAATGAACTGAACTGAACTGGATAACAATAATGACTGGTTGAAATCCACTAAGAAATGTTCTCCAGCAATTCACACATCTCAATTTTTCTTCTTTTCACTTCACATCCTCATTAGCGCACCACTTCACATATTGTGCCCACATGAGGCCTGGTTTGGAGTTATAACCTGGGACAATGCATCAGACTAATTTCATTGATTCTTCCCCCACTCTCCTTATGATGGCCCAAGGTACTTTTCAACCTGTTGGGTTTTTATGCCTAGTAAAACCTTTTTTCATTCCTAGCATAGCCAACAAATCTGGCTGAGATGGCAGGAATGGGGTAGGGGATGTGAAGGCTGACTTGCCTCTATGCTTTCCAGCTAAGAGGGCACAGCCCTGTGCCCCTCAGAACTAGGCAGAGACAATCAGGCTAACCCAATATACATTTTTGACCAATAGAATTTAGCCAAGAGCCAGCCATTTTGTTTAATGATGCAGTACATGCTCTTGGCACTTGAACTCTAATAAGGACTGAAGGGGCACTTGGCATCACTCGTTCTATCAAAAGGTTTTGACAACTAGAAAGCAAACAAAAGGACAATTTAAATGTAACATCACATCCACTCAGGCTGTCACTCAAGTGCCTACCAGCGATCTGACACCAAATCAATAGAATTATGGTTCACTGAAGTCAGATCAATGGCTTCACAAAGTTTCAAGCAGCAGCAGCAGAATAGCAAACTTCATGTCTCCTGTCTATTATTACAGAGGAGGTAATCACTGTCTGGCCTCTCTCAGTGCCAAAGCAAAGACTCTGGGACTCTAATTGAGATGACTGGGCACACCATGCCATTTTCTTCTTACCCACGACTAAAGCAACTTAGCATGCACGCAGACACGAGAAGCCACTACAAGAGTGTAAGTTCCTAGAAAAAAGACGACTTTTGAAGCTTGCTCTATCTTGGAGGGTTTCAGATGCCTCCTGGTTAATTTACCCCCTGTACATTCTGAGTTCATTTGACCATGAGAACCTGTGAGAGGCTTATCTTTTCAATAAGCAGAAAACCCTGCCTGAGTTGCTACTTCCTGTCCTTTTCCACTTCTTCATAGCCCCAAAAGCTATCTTTGGGGAGTGTCAGTTTTCTAGAAGTTTCTGCAGAGGAGTATAATCATTTGAGTAGCTTAATAGGGACTATAAAAATATAAATCATCCAAAAAATTAAATGAGGAAAGAGCACAATCTCCACATGCCCCCAGTGAAAGGGAAACCTACCCAGAGCTCACACGCATGCGTGCACCAGGGGCCTACTAAGGTTAAAAAGGCTCTGGTTACTGGGACAAGCAGCATTAGATGGGTGGGTCAGACAGTGGGCACATTGATTTCAGGGCTCACATGAACGTTTCCCTCATGCCAGAGCACCTATTGTACTCACCAACCTAGCCAAAGGCTTGCTTATACATCAATGAGATGAGGATGAATTATTGAAAAGCTTCTGTATAAAATGCTGCACTCTGCCATTTCCTACAAATCAAATTATTGAGAGAGATATTTGATTGTAAACATATTTAGAAGATGATTTCATTGTTGTTAGGTTGGTTTTGCTTGCTCCTACACCCCTGAAATTTCATTTGCATTAAAGTGCTACAAAGTTAAAAAGGTCGTACACATATATCCCCTCCCAACCAGGAGCTTCCATGCCAGCCACAGATGTAAATAAATTGAATCAGCAAAGATGAAAACCTATTATAAGCAATAGAAAACCCTTTAAATCATGCCTAACATCCTTAAACAGAATTGCCTCCTCCTCACCCAGGCCACTAACACATAGTTATCCTGCCAACAAATGGCTTTCTTTTTTTTTTTCACTTGGAGAGACCCAAATTCTATTTATAGTTCTCAAGTCGCTGACCTAATGGGGGTAACTAGGTTCCACTGTTAGCTCAAGGAAGATCTTAATTTCAATCACAGCTCACTTTTCAGGGCCTGCTGTCTCTGGAAGTGGAAGTGGAGCCCCACCCTGCTGAATCTCTAGGGGGCTGCACCCACAGGCACAAAGCCCACTTAGCCAAGGCTGAGAAGATTCTGTTTCTTGCAGCCTTGGGCAGAGAAGTCATGGGAAAATGAAACATCGGAGGATCCACAGGCCAAATAGTTTTTGTTGAGGGACTTGCCTAATGGCATTCAACTAGGATGCCATTGCCCAAGGGAACCTCCAAGCAATGCCTTTGCTCTGAGCATTTGAAAAACAAAGAAATGAATATTGTGGACTTCTCTGCTAAGACATACAATAACAAAGAGAAGCATCTAGTGGCAAGAGTGAAGGATGCATTAATTTAGTATTCATTTTTCCAACAATCCTGTTTTGAGGTCCTGCTATATGCCAGGTATCGATTTAAACCAGCATCATGCAGTCCCATCTTTAAATTTCCAGAACCCTCAGGCTCAGTTTCCCCCTGGAACAATGACAGTAATGCAGATTTGTGTCACTGAGATATCATGGAATTTGATCTATCGGAAATGAGCCTCTAGATAATGTGAACTGGTAATTTATTCAACATAAATTTATTGATTGTTGACTTTGCACAAAGAATTGAACTAAGCACAGTGGTCAATGGGAATGTGGTGGGAGTAGGACACAAAGGAAAAGGAAAGCATGTTTTCTCCTCTCAGACTGATTCAGATAACAGTGGGGACGCGAGAAAGCAATGAGAAAGCAAGTCCAGTATTAACTCATTTGGCTCCGTTTCAGCTGCAACGGAACAATGCCACTTTGTGTTTTAAATTCATTTATTCATTCACTCACTTGACATTATTTGAACACGTGTGCACTCAGCACAATGCTAGACAACCAAGGAATGTAGAAATAATGTCTTATATAATAACAGCAAACACTAATTAAAGAGCTACCAGACCCCATGATAAATTTACAGGTTCCTTTGCATCACAAAATCACTGCAATTCAAATGATCTGCTGTGTAATAATGTATAGAAGTTGTTTTGTTTTTAATGTTTGAATTGGAGGAAGATTACTTTACAATGTGTTGTTTTCTGTCATACACTGAGGTCGTTTTAGGTACAAGGAAGAGTAACATTCAGTAGCTAATAGTGCCAGATATGTAGCATAAGTGAATAAACAGTCCTTGAGAAGTATTATCTTAAGAAACATTATTATTTTACCATTGTTTGTTATAATTGTGTTATTATATTCATTGTAATGATAGCAACAGGTAGAACCATTTATTAACGTGCCAAATACTCTACCAGTGTGTTTCTATGCATTTTCGCTTTCATTGAGCACCAGCTCATGAGGTATTATTATCCCTATTTTACAAAGAAGGAAACTGAGGCACAAGGGGGAAAATAACTTGCCCAGGACTCCACAATAAGAGGCAGAGTCAGGACTGGAACTCTCCTCTGGCTGCCTCCCAACTTCTTTCTATTATCTTCACTTCAAGTCCCTGAATAGTTCCCATTGTGTGGGGGAAAAATGAGACACAACCAATAAACAGGTAAATGTAGGATGGTGGTCAAGTCATCTGACCACTCAGTTTCCTCATAAGAGATGGGGACCATAATACTCAGCTTATCAAACTTGAAGGGTGATTGTGATAATGAAGTGAAATGTTTTGGAAATCTGCTTGTATAACATTTTGCGATTTAGGTGTATGTGTTTGTGTGCATGCTCAGTCATGTATGACTCTTTGCGACCCCATGGACTGTAGCCTGCCATGTTTCTCTGTCCATGGGATTTCCCAGGAAAGAATACTGGAGTAGGTTGACATTTCCTACTGCAGGAGATCTTCCTGACCCAGGGATCGAACCTGTATTTCGGGTGTCTCCTGCATTAGCAGGCAGATTCTTTACCACTAGTGCCACCTGAGATTTATAAAGTGAAACAAAAGAAGGAATGTGTATAGTAATCACTGTAAGGTCCAGCTATTCCAATGGCCAGCTGCCTTGGTGGCCTACTCTTCATGTATTTCTTTATAAACCCTTCAATAGTAAGACCCAGTACTCCAAGAACTGCAGACTTGGGACCTTGACATTTGCTTTTCCTCTGCCTGAAATGCCCTTTCCCTAGAGCCTTCCATGCTTGTAATAATAACCAAAGAAACCCCTTCATTCACTGTTCTATTTTTCATGGTACTAATCACTACCTGAAATTATCTCACGTATTGCTTTATTTATTATCTGTCACTCTCCACCCACTGAAATACATTCCCCTTGAGAGCAGCAGCTTGTCTATGTTCATTCCTACAGACTCAGTTCCTTAAACAGGAACATAGAATATGCTCAATAAATATTGCATTATAAATGGGACAACAATAAATGGCAATGAAAAAAAGAGGCACGAGAAGGCTTTATAAATGAGTAGGTATGAGCATATGAACTAGAAATTCAAAAAGGGAGCAATTACTTTGAGCTGGAATGGACCAGTACAAGATCAAATGGACATGCACTTGAGTTGCTCCTTGAGGAATGGGGGACATTTGAATGCACAAAGGGCAGCCAGGAAAGCAGGATGGATGGCATCAAGAAAGGGTGAACATAGGAGTGACTATACTTTGTCCCAGGCTTCCAACATGGTGTTAGTGGTAAAGAACCTGCCTGCCAGTGCTGGCAATATAAGAGGTGTGGTGGGTTCAGTCTCTGGGTTGGGAAGATCCGCTGGAGGAGGAAATGGCAACCCACTTCAGTATTCTTGCTTGGATATCCCATGGACAGAGGAGTCTTGCAGGCCACAGTACATAGGGTCCCAGAGTCAGACACAACTGAAGTGACAGCGCACATGCATACCTTGTACCAGGAGTAGTGGTGAGGTCTGTCTTCTGAAGTTTGGTGGAGTACAGAAATTAGAAATGTACATAGGTAAGTTGTGGGCAGATTGTAGAGATCCTTCAGTGGCAGATTAAGAAGCTTGGCATTTAAGGAGACTTTTCCTTGGAAAAGCAGTGAAAATGATAAGGATATTAATAATAATAAAGAAAGTGAAATGGGGACTAGAAGGCAAACACATTCTGGTTTTATTTTCTTCCTGGTTATTGTCACAGGCATGGGAGGCTGTGTGAAAAGAGCACAAGGAAGAACAAATGTTGAGGCCTCAAGTCTCCTTTTCTTGGTTACTATATGGTGTCCATTATGAAATGTTTAAGAGGAAAAATTCTCAGATAAGGCTGGCCAGGTATCAGTGAAAGGACTACTATAAATCATAACAGTTACATAGACGAGCATTTATAATGACAGCTGCTTTTCTGTGGTGGACACAGAGGTTTGCCGACTGAATCCTGCTCCAAGGCCTTGCTGACCAGCTACAGGGGCTGTGGTCAAAGCAGGGTGACAAGACCCAACCATTTTAAACCAACAGGGGACTCTGGGGCCCTCATATGGGCAATGGTCTTTCCTTATTTCCCTGAAGAGTTGACCAAAGCTTTGTCTGCCCCCGCTGTAATTTGACATCTCCAATTGCTGTAATTTCTGCTCTGCCTAATTCTGTTCCCTCTCCCTTGCTTTCACATTAAGAATTCACATTAGGGATCCTTTCCTGTTGATACCTAATAAACAACTCTGTCTCCAGTTGCTTTACTGTATAACAGACTCCTTTATGAGCTTTCCTCAAAAATGACCTTACAAGATAAGGACTTTTATCAACTTCACTGCACAACAGAGGAAACTGAGGCTTGGGGAGGATAGCTAACTTAATCCCATTTACACACTTAGGAAAAGCCATGTCTAGAGAAAGCAATTCTTGGCAGGGAAACTGTTCCCCCATTTACCATTCCCAACCATAGCCTATCTTCCTGCATTTGATTACCAAAAACCATGTTGCTATTGGCCAAGACCTGTAACTCAAAGTTACCTCTGTAAGAGTCACAAGAGACAGAGAATTGTTACCACTGTTCCTCTCTCAGAGTTATCAGTCAAACACATTCACCTTATGTAGTTTTCCCCATTTTGATTTAGGCTGACTACATGCGTGTGTGTGTGCCTGCTAAGTCACTTCAGTCGTGTCTGACACTTTGCGACCCTATGGAGTGTAGCCCGCCAGGCTCCTCTGTCCATGGGATTCTCCAGGCAAGAATACTGAAGTGGGTTGCCATGCCCTCCTCCAGGGGATCCTCTCAGCTCAGGGACGGAACCCCGTATCCTGTGTCTTCTGCATTGGCAGGCAGGTTCTTTACCACTAGCGCCACCTGGGAAGCCCCAGGCTGAATACATCCCCCAGCAAACCAAGTTCCTAGCACAGTGATGAAATCCATCTTTAAGGTCCTTGAACTATGCTATTTAACAGACCCTGACCTGGAGGTACTGCATATGCAACTCCTCATAAGGCAGCTAATTAACGTTAGCAGCTGCAGAACATGGACTTCTCTACCAGCAGAAGCTGCAGCTGAGCAACCGCTGGCAAATAAGGAAGGGACATTGCAGTTGCTCCCAGTGGACAGTGTTTGTTTCTCTCAACATAATTAACTACAGATGTCACCAGAAAATGTCTGGAGAGGGGCCTATAAATGCAAGTGATGAGAAGGTATCAGAAATAATAAGAATCATCTTGGATAAATATTTAGAAATGCTGAGGATGTTCGAGGCTGGTGAAAAACAGCATATGTGTTAAAGTTTTTAGGGATTGATAGTCCTCCAGCAGGACTTCCCTGGTACCTCAGTTGCTAAAGACTCCACCTGCAATGCAGGAGACCCTGGTTCAATTCCTGGGTCGGGGAAGTTCCCCCTGGAGAAGGGGTAGGCTACCTACTCCAGTATTCTTGGGTTTCCCTGGTGGCTCAGATGGTAAAGAATCCGCCTTCAATGTGGGATACCTGGGTTTGATCCCTGGGTTGAAAAGATCCCCTGGAAGAGTGCATGGCAACCCACTCAAGTATTCTTGCCTGGAGAATCCCCATGGACAGAGGAGCCTGGCGGGCTACAGTCCATGGGATCACAAAGAGTCAGACACGACTGAGACACTAAGTACAGCACAGTCTTACAGTAAGAGCAGTGTGTGAAGCAAAGGAGGCTAGAAGATCACAAAAGTTGTCCTTGGTTGTGAATTACCTCTACCCGTGGGTTTGTTGTGGTTGTTTATAAAATGAAATTGATTTGAGGTATGGCTAGTAGAAGCATTAACATGGTTTGAGAGGAGTAGTTCTTGGCATAGGTTTACCTTACTCTTACTATTTTAGGGATGAGGGCCATTTTTTTTTTCTGTCAAATGCATTTATTTCACTTTTTGCTACAAGAGATCAATGGAACATAGGGTTCCTTTTATAAAACTTTAAAAAATCTTGCTGAAACAAATCTCTTCTAAGATGTTGGAGAATTCCAGGTCGTATGAAAGGAAGATTAGAGGCAGAGGAACACAGCCTGGAATTCTCTTGCCTACAACATCACAGAAAATGCTCAACTCCATATGGGACTATCCCCCAGGTGACTTCCACAATTTCCCTGAGATGAATTAGACCACTTAACTAGTGTTCCAGTTACATCTTAAGCCTTTAAAAGCCCAACAAAACAGAATCAGCATTGTACATATGAGATATGCATTAAAATTAAAAAGGCAAAGTTTAATAAATTAGTTGCAAGGAGCCCCCAAATGAGTTTCCTTGCAACAGGAACCTATTTTTATTCATAACTGTATCTACCATAGAGATTAACATAGCGCCTGGCACATAGTAGGGACTTGAGTTTATTAAAATTGAATTAAAAAGGGAATGTAAATCAAGATGAAAGGAACTAATGGAGACAATCCATTGTAAAGGTATTTAGCCAAGCAAGTTATATCCTGACTATACCTAGGGCACCAAGCTATTGATTTCACTTGGCTCTCCTAACTTGAGAACTAAGATTTCCCATTTTTTTCCATTAATGGAAAGAGCAACTACTCTAAGCTTATCCTTTCTTTATCACAGGGACTGATAGTAAAGGGCTATTTTTTCTAAATTGAAGGATAATTGCTTTATATATATTATTGTGTTGGTTTTTGCCATACATCAACATGAATCAGCCATAGCTATACATATATCAAAGGGCTCTTAATACAAGATTCTTTAGAAAGCAGAAATCTGTTTTCCATCAACAACTAACTCATTTTAAATGATCAAATTCTGTGTGTAGTCACATGGTCTAATACTGTTCAAGAAAATTTTTCTAACCCAGAAATGGGGAACACGTGTATACCTGTGGCAGATTCATGTTGATGTATGGCAAAACCAATGCAATATTGTAAAGTAATTAACCTCCAATTAAAATAAATAAATTCATATTAAAAAAAAAAGAGCCAGTGAAATATTTAAGGGCCAGAGCATGAAGTGACTTTAAAATCCCATGAAACAAAGGGTGACTTACATATGAGAAGTAAACATGAGGTTATGAAAGCCTGAGCTCAAGTCTCAGGAAAAAACAAAGTGAAAAAAGCAAATTATTTTCTCAAATACTTGCATTTAAACTTTTAGTCCTTCCACTGGGGTGTCTACCAAAATTGTGAAAGGATATCCTATTCTTTCTAGTTGATTTGGGGAACTTAAGTCATTCCCTTGCTCCTTCTCCTACCCCCACCAAACATTGTTAACACTAAAACAGGTATATCAGTTAGGATCCTTTAGGTGGAAATCACTGAATAAACTAAAAGTGGCTTAAAAAAAAAATAAAAAGAAAAAAAAGAAAAAGAAATTTCTGTCATACAACAAACTGTTCTGCCCAACTCTTTTTTAAGAAAATGCAATTTATCATGAATTGGTTACCAACAAATACCAACAATGTTGTCTCTCTAATCTTTTCTTACTTAAATCCTGAACATTCTGCTTTTACTGAAATGTTTATAAGCCATAAATTTTATTTTGAAACATGTTTCATGATAACATAAATTTGTCCATCTGTATACAATAGGGTAAAAAAGAAACAAAAGGAGTTAGTTCCTAAAAGGTGGCCCAGAACCCTATGAGAGTAAAGAATTCTAATGTAGAAAAGTGAAGTCATTCAGTCGTGTCCAACTCTTTGCGATCCCGTGGACTGTAACCCTCCAGGCTCCTCCATCCATGGGATTCTCCAGGCAAGAATACTGGAGTGGGTTGCCATTTCCTTCTCCAGGGATCTTCCCAACCCAAGGATCGAACCCAGGTCTCTCGCATTGCGGGCAGACGCTTTAACCTCCAAGCCACCAGGGAAGCCCTCTAATGTAGAGTAGGGTGTATGTAAAATTGGGAACTGTTGAGACTACCAAAAATGCACTTTATTTCTGCCAAACTTGCATGAATAATGAAAATCAAAATCAAGCTGTCTAAACCAATGAAAAAGCTAAGCTTTACTAATGCGGACCTCCTTAAAGGTTTTATTATTGCAAAATAATGTACATTATTTAAAAATTTAATGTACACTAGGCTTTAAATAAAAACTCAGTTCCCTCCCCCCCACCACATTTCAGATTACTTTCAATATATTTAAAAATGTTAACCATGATTAACAATTTCCCAAGCATACTTCCAGAAATTTTTATGCATATACAAGCATATGTGTAATAATTGATTTTTATGCAAATAATACCATACACATTGACTTAGAACTTGCTTTTAAACTTCATATGTCTTGGTTATCTCTCCCAGCAAGAACAGATAGAGTATCATATCTATTTTAGCAGTGGCATAATATTTCATAACTAAAATATACCATATTTAGGTAAATCTAGTTATTTTATAAATATCTAGTTGTTTCTAGTTTTTACTATTCAGTTCAGTCACTCAGTGGTGCCCGACTCTTTGTGACCCCATGAATCGCAGCACACCAGGCCTCCCTGTCCATCACCAACTCCCAGAGTTCACTCAGACTCACGTCCATCGAGTCCGTGATGCCATCCAGCCATCTCATCCTCTGTCGTCCCCTTCTCCTCCTGCCCCCAATCCCTCCCAGCATCAGAGTCTTTTCCAATGAGTCACCTCTTCACATGAGGTGGCCAAAGCACTGGAGTTTCAGCTTCAGCATCATTCCATCCAAAGAAATCCCAGGGCTGATCTCCCTCACAATGGATTGGTTGGATCTCCTTGCAGTCCAAGGGACTCTCAAGAGTCTTCTCCAACACCATGCAGAGTTCCAAAGAATAGCGAGGAGATATAAGAAAGCCTTCCTAAGTGAAAAATGCAATGAAATAGAGGAAAACAACAGAATGGAAAAAACTAGAGATCTCTTCAAGAAAATTAGAGATACCAAGGAAACATTTAATGCAAAAATGAGCACAATAAAGGGCAGAAATGGTAGGGCCCTAACAGAAGCAAAAGATTTTAAGAAGAGGTGGCAAAAATACACAGAAGAACTGTACAAAAAAGATCTTCATGACCCAAATAACCATGATGGGGTGATCACTCACCTAGAGCCAGACATCCTGGAATGCAAACTCAAGTGGGCTTTAGGAAGCATCACTACGAACAAAGCTGGAGGTGATGGAATTCCAGTTGAGCTATTTCAGATCCTAAAAGATGATGCTGTGAAAGTGCTGCACTCAGTATGCCAACAAATCTGGAAACTCAGCAGTGGCCACAGGACTGGAAAAGTTCAGTTTTCATTCCAATCCCAAAGAAAGGCAATACCAAAGAATGCCCAAGCTACAGCACAATCACACTCATCTCACATGTTAGTAAAGTAATGCTCAAAATTCTCCAAGCCAGGCTTTAACAGTACATGAACCAAGAATTTCCAGATGTTCAAGCTGGTTTTAGAAAAGGCAGAGGAACCAGAGATCAAATTGCCAACATCCGCTGGATCATGGAAAAAGCAAGAGAGTTCCAGAAAAACATCTACTTCTGCTTTATTGACCACACCAAATCCTTTGACTGTGTGGATCACAACAAACTGTGGAAGATTCTTAAAGATATGGGAATACCAGATCACCTGATGGGGACTACATTCATGAAATTAAAAGACTCTTGCTCCTTTGGAAGAAAAGCTATGACCAGCCTAGACAGTGTATTAGAAAGTAGAAACATTACTTTACTAACAAAGGTCTGTCTAGTCAAAGCTATGGTTTTTCCAGTAGTCATATATGGATGTGAGAGTTGGATTATAAATAAAGCTGAGTGCCAAAGAATTGATGCTTTTGAACTGTGGTGTTGGAGAAGATTCTTGAGAGTCCCTTGGACTGCAAGGAGATCCAACCAGTCTATTCTAAAGGAGATCAGTCCTGAATATTCATTGGAAGGACTGATGCTGAAGCTGAAACCCATATGGGCCACCTGATGCGAAGAACTGACTCATTGGAAAAGACCCTGATGCTGGGAAAGATTGAAGGCGGGAGGAGAAGGTGATGACAGAGGATGAGATGGTTGGATGCCATCACTGACACGGTGGACATGAGTTTGAGTAGGCTCTGGGAGTTAGTGATTGACAGGGAAGTCTGGCATGCTGCAGTCCATGGGGTCACAAAGAGTTTGACACAACTGAGCAACTGAACTGAACTGATGGTCATCTTTGTACATATTTCTTAGGGCACGTGTAAGAATTGTTAGATGAAAGATAACATATGAGAATATAAAATGGTGAAGTTTCTTTGGAAGATAGTTTGGTCATTCCTCAAAATGTTAATCACAGTGTCACCATAAGACTTAGCAATTCTACTCCCAGTTACATACCAAGGAGAAATGGAAACATATTTTTATGCAAAACTTTGTATTCAAGTGTTCACAGTAGCATTATTGATAATAGCAAAAACCTGGAAACAACTCAAATGTCTATCACCTGATGACTGGATAGCAAAATATGGTATACCTATACAATTATGTTATTCAGTCATAACAAGAATCAAGTACTAATTCATGCTAAAACCTAGCTGAATCTTGGAAATATTAATACGATACTAAGTGAGAGCTCACAAAAGTTCATATCTTCTGTGATTTCACTTTTACAAAATTTCCACAATAGGAAAATCTGTATAGATAGAAAGTAGGTTACTGGTTACCAGATGGTGGGGAGAGGGAAGGATGGGGGAGTGACTACTTCTTTTAGAGTGATAAAAATGTTTTGGTAAATGGTGATGGCTACAAAATCTTGTCAATATACTAAAAATATTGAATTGTACACTTTAAAAAGTTGAACTTTATGGTATATTAATTATGTCTTGGTATCTCATGGGAAATAGATGGGGAAACAGTGGAAACAGTGTCAGACTTTGGGGCTCCAAAATCACTGCAGATGGTGACTGCAGCCATGAAATTAAAAGACGCTTACTCCTTGGAAGAAAAGTGATGACCAACCTAGATAGCATATTCAAAACCAGAGACATTACTTTGCCGACTACGGTCCGTCTAGTCAAGGCTATGGTTTTTCCTGTGGTCATGTATGGATGTGAGAGTTGGACTGTGAAGAAGGCTGAGGGCCGAAGAATTGATGCTTTTGAACTGTGGTGTTGGAGAAGACTCTTGAGAGTCCCTTGGACTGCAAGGAGATCCAACCAGTCCATTCTGAAGGAGATCAGCCCTGGGACTTTGGAAGGAATGATGCTAAAGCTGAAACTCCAGTACTTTGGCAACCTCGTGCGAAGAGTCAACTCATTGGAAAAGACTCTGATGCTGGGAGGAACTGGGGGCAGGAGGAGAAGGGGACGGCCGAGGATGAGATGTCTAGGTGGCATCATGAACTCGATGGACGTGAGTCTGAGTGAACTCCAGGAGATGGTGAAGAACAGGGAGGCCTGGTGTGCTGCGATTCATGGGGTCGCAAAGAGTCGGACACGACTGAGCAACTGAACTGACTGAACTGAACTGAAGGCAGTTTTAAAAGTAACATAAAGCCTTTCAAAGAAAGGTCAGTCTGGAATATATATTCGTCAATGAAATACCTTTATCTTGGGATATTTCCTTCATACCCCAGAAAAAAAAAAACTGCCTTTATATATTTTCTCTCACCAAACAGTTTAATATGTAATTTTAATATCTAAAAGTTTCATATCTAATTATCTTATTTTAATATTATGATATGAACATTTTCTCATTTCAAAATCATGATTTTTAATGGCTGTATAACTTTCTATTCTATGCCTATACCATAATCATTTTTTTTTAATTTTTCAACTATTTCTCCCACCAGACATTTTAATGTTTCTCATTTCCCAAAGGAAATGACTGTGTTTAAATTACAAGAGAAAAATTAAATCAAAGATTAGCTTTAAGAGACCAGTTTAAATGTCTTTTTAAATACAATTTCCTTGCTGTTGTCATTTTCTAATTATAAAAGTAGCACATATTCACTGTATGAAATTTGAAAAAGTCATAAAAATGCCTAAAAAGAAGAAAGTAAAGAGTATCTGTCATCTCAACACCCAGAGATAATTATTGTTAGCATTTAAGTGTATTTTCTTCTAGTCTTTTAATATACGTTTGCTTATGAAATTGGCATCACACTCTGCATACATACACAATTTCATATCTAATTTTCTTATTTTAATATTATGATATCATGAGCATTTTATCATTTCAAAATCATGATTTTTAATGGCCAAATAGCTTTCTATTCTATGCCTATACCATAATTCTTTTAACTATTTTCCAATTTTTTCATATTTCATTGTTTCTGATTTTTGCTGCTACAGTTTTTGTAGCTAAACCTTTTTAACATTTTTAACTATTTATGATAAGTATCTAACAGTGAAAATGCTAGGTCAAAAGATATGCACATATTAAAGTTTGGGGCACGTGTTCTCAAACTGCCCTTCAGAAAGGTCAGACCAGTTTATACCTCCACTGGCACTGTTTCTCCCTTAAGCTGTCTAACACTGGCTGAGACAATATCATTTTTAATTTTTTGATTGTTATCAATGTCTTAAGTATTAACAGGGCATGTGAGTTCATTGTCCTTTATATAATGCCTCTTGCCCATTTTTATTTCTTTTCTATTTTTGTGTGTATGCATGGTTGTGCAAATGGTCTATTTATCTCATCTGTCTTTTTGTCTGTTGTGATGTTTGCATTTTTCTTATTAATCTATAAGAGTGCCTATATATTAATAACATCAAGTATTTGTCTATCATCTACACTTACCCATTAAAGAGCATTTCCATACCTGAGTACTATTTTAATTCTTTAAAGTCTTTATATCTTTATCAGGGAAGTTTTCCAAAATCCAAAGATGAAAAAGGAGAGAAAATCTCTTTTTCTTTGTTTCCCCCACAAACTAGAAGATATAAGAAACTCACAAATGATCTTAAAAATAAATGGACCACGTCATTAGAGAAATAATTCAGTCTCGCTTAGAGATTCATTAATGGCCCCTATAAACACCCCTTCTCCCAAATCTCTCTGGGCACCTATTGCCTGTTCTAAATCAACAGTCCTAGAGACTGAGGGCCCGCCTAACCTTCTCTCCATCAGCAACTCAAACTGCAGCTTTCCTCATAGTCCCAGCATTGTAACACTTGCTAGCACTTAAAGAGCAAAGTCTAGAGATTCTAATCACTAGGTCTAATTACAAAGAAGGGAAAATTTTCACTGAAAACTTAATAAAAGAAAACAATTACTAAGCCAGCTGGGATCCCATTCTCTTGTCAGACTGATAATGTGGATTAGGCTGTATTTCCAAAACCTGTCTCCTGAACCACATCTATGAGAAAGAGGGAAAATCTCTCCTTCTTATGATCCAAGAGAAAAGGGCCCTTGGGAGCCTGATAAAATACACTCTGTTTGAACCATATACACCCTGGGGCAGGGAAGGACTTGACTTTCCGATAATTTATCATTTGAAGGCCCTGAGGTTCAAATAATCACTTTGTGCCCACAAATTAATATCTGAAATACCACCATGAGTTTAGACTAAACATCCAGTGCTGACTTCAAGAGTTTTACTAGGCAGAGACACCTCAGTGAAAGAGAGCTATCTGGCTCCCTCCAAGGCTCAAGTAAAGAAGGCCAAGGGCCAAAGAACCGATGCTTTCAAACTGGTGCTGGAGAAGACTCTTGAGAGTCACTTGGACAGCAAGGAGATCAAACCAGTCAATCCTAAAGGAAATCAGTCCTGAATATTCATTGGAAGAATTGATGATGAAGCTGAAGCTCCAATACTTTGGCCACCTGACGGGAAGAACTGATTCAACAACAATAAGGCACAAGTATGAACGAGGCATTATGGGGAGGAAGATAGTATGATGTGAAGAGTGCCTAAGGAAGCAAACAAGAGTGGCCCATAAATCTGCACAAGGCCACAGTTGACGAAGGACCGCTGCAAATACCATTGCTCCAACGGGTGCCAGTGAATAGCAGTTCTTTTCTAGTACACAAGGGTTTTGCCATTTCTAGTGCTTCCTTTGATCTAGATAAGAATCATTTTCACCCAAGAAAACAAGAAAGTATCTACGAGTGATCGTGTGGCTTTTGTCTTTCATTCCTGTGGTGTACCACATTGATTGATTTGAGTATGTTGAATCATCCTTGTGACCCTGAGATGAATCCAACCTGATTGTAGTGTGTGGGCCTTTTTAAGTGTTGCTGGATTTGCTAATACTTTATTGAGGATTTTGCATCTATAATCATCAAAAATATTGGCCTGTAATTTTCTTTTTGGTCATATCCCAAAGTTTCTAGATTTCTTTTATATCTTCATGACAGAGCTTTGTCACATAATTCTATCTATAGACTAAAGTGAAGTTGCTCAGTCGTGTCTGACTCTTTGTGACCCCATGGACTATAGCCTACGAGGCTCCTCTTGTCCATGAAATTTTCCAGGCAAGAGTACTGGAGAAGGTTGCCATTTCCTTCTCCAGGGGATCTTCACGACCCAGGGATCAAACCCGAGTCTCCCGTATTGCAGGCAGACGCTTTAACCTCTGAGCCACCAGGGAAGTATCTATAGACTAGGGACACAGTATTGTAAAGCAAAATAAAGTAAAAATAAATTTTTTTAAATTAAATAAAAACACCCTGTATGGCATACTATACATAAGAATGATCAATAAACTATAGATATCATAATCTATTAAAAAATGTTTAATATGTATTGAAAGTGAAAATGAAGTTGCTCAGTCGTATCCAACTCTTTGCAACCCCATGAACGGTAGCCTTCCAGGCTCTGCTGTCCATGGGATTCTCCAGGCAAGAATACTGGAGTGGGCTGCCATTTCCTTCTCCAGGGGAACTTCCCAACCCAGGGATCGAACCCGGGTCTCCTGCATTGCAGAGACACTCTACCATCTGAACCACCAGGGAAACCCATACCTCATTTACATTTTGGAACCACATTATCAAGGTCACTGCTATTATTGTCTTCATTTGACAGATAAGGAAACTGATAAAGAAGAAACAGAACTGAGATTTGACTCAAGTTTTGGAAACACTAAAGTTTATATTTCAATCCATGTTCGGAAGCAATTTGTCCATTGCCAAAAAGATAGTATTCATGCCAAAAGTATTGTCACTATTCTATTTCAGCTTTCACATTATATTTTGGGTGTTCTTTAAGGAGTTATTTAAATGGGGGAACGTTTTGAGAAGTTTACAATGAGTGGGAGCACAAGCTTTAAAATCAGACAGACTTAGAATCATGTCTACATTCTGCCACAGCCTAGCATGGTGACTTTCAGCGTTAGTTAACATTGCTGAGTGTCAATTTCTTCATCAGTAACTGATTTCATAATCATAATCTCTACTTTCTAGAGTTGTTGTGAAGATCACATGAGTTAATATTTGTAAAAAGCTTACAGTAGTACCTAGAAGCCAGCAAGTGCTCAATGAGTTTAGCTTATACCTATTATAAAGCTAGAGAAGAAGACTTTAGGGACACTCTAGAGTTTAGCTTCAGATTAAAATAATTATGAAGGGCAATAAAAATACACAGGCACTAGCTCCAGCAAGGGCATCACCATTCCAGACAAAGCCTTCTCTTGCTCAGCAATTCAGTCTTCTCAGTCACCCCTGAGTAGTCTTCCTTCAACATTCAGGTACAAAGCTATCGTACAGTCTTCACTTCCAGTTAATTTCTCTTATTCACCAGAAGGTTGTTTATCAAGTTAGGGAAACTCAAAATGCAAATCTGGGTTTCCTCATCTTCAGTGGATCAAAAGGAGATAACCAAAATCATGTTTACATTTTCAGGCTGAAAAAAAAATCAAATTTAATCATAAAGCCAAAAGACCATAGATTGTAACAGAATGCCCAAGGAAAATAGATACGAGCAGATCTGCATTTAAACATCTGCATCTGCATTTAAACATCTGCATCTGTTATAGGCTCTGTGACCTTAGGCAAGCAACTTACCTTTCTTGAGTCTTGTTTTCTGTAAAATCGAGGACAGCATTGGTTGCTACATCTGGTAAATGAAATGTTGGGCTTCAAAGTGCTTGCAAACACTAAGGGACTAAACATTATATAACTGGTGGGTATGATAATGTAGTCAAACATGCAAAGAAAATTGCTAAAAATCAGAATCACTACAAAACTGGTTTAAAAACTCCAACAGAAAACACTATCACTGAATAAGCTGGCTTAAAGCTCAACATTCAGAAAATGAAGATCATGGCATCCGGTCCCATCACTTCATGGGAAATAGATGGGGAAACAGTGGAAACAGTGTCAGACTTTATTTTTTGGGCTCCAAAATCACTGCAGATGGTGACTGCAGCCATGAAATTAAAAGACGCTTACTCCTTGGAAGAAAAGTTATGACCAACCTAGATAGCATATTCAAAAGCAGAGACATTACTTTGCCAACTAAGGTCCGTCTAGTCAAGGCTATGGTTTTTCCTGTGGTCATGTATGGATGTGAGAGTTGGACTGTGAAGAAGGCTGAGCGCCGAAGAATTGATGCTTTTGAAGTGTGGTGTTGGAGGAGACTCTTGAGAATCCCTTGGACTGCAAGGAGATCCAACCAGTCCATTCTGAAGGAGATCAACCCTGGGATTTCTTTAGAAGGAATGATGCTAAAGCTGAAACTCCAATACTTTGGCCACCTCATGCGAAGAGTTGACTCACTGGAAAAGACTCTGATGCTAGGAGGGATTAGGGGCAGGAGGAGAAGGGGATGACAGAGGATGAGATGGCTGGATGGCATCACGGACTCGATGGACGTGAGTCTGAGTGAACTCCGGGAGTTGGTGATGGACAGGGAGGCCTGGTGTGCTGTGATTCATGGGGTCGCAAAGAGTCGGACACGATTGAGTGACTGAACTGAACTGATTACTCATTTATTATTACTATTATTTTGACTGCCAAAGTTTTAGCAAACATAGGCATAATTTGAAGCAGAAGGATTAAACAGAGATCTGTGGGGAAATTCTAAAGAAAACATGCGGACAAGTTTTAGGACTGTAGATGGCACTAGTTCTTCTGAATGTCTCATTCTCAGTAAAATGTATGGCTTCCTTTTTCTTGATTTGAGGTCAAGGGAAGGATAAAGGATTACCCAGAGCGAAGGGTTCTCCAAGACCCCACAGAAAAGAAAAGTGTATGAAGATACATTCTAAGCTATAAAGGACGAACCCCGCAGCCGTCCTGACCCTCTCCCCAAGAAATCCCATTCTTAGGTCCCTAGGATCCCTTTCCGCAACTGAGCCCAGGCTGTCAGGACTGCATTGCTGCCGTGTGGCCACTAGGGCACTCTCTGTCCCTCCCCAACCCCCTCTCCTCAACCCCTTCCCTCCCACACAATTTCCTAGAGATTAGTGTAATCAGAAAATTTTTATTTCTTAGCTGTTTGAGATAGAGTAAAATTTTTGAAGAGTAGCCTCCCAGAGAAGCTAAAGAAAAACAACATAGAAATAGGAAAGAAACAATTCAGGACCAGAGAGGCCAATGAGTTCAGAGATCACTAATTTCTTGTCTCTCCCTTTATAAACTCTAATTACATTCCTTGGCAGTTATCCACTAAATTTTAAATGAGCTTATTCTCCAGCCAAACAATTCCACCTCCAGTTCTCTATCCAGAGAAATTCTTGTAGATGAGCAGAAACAGGCATTTGCAAGGATGCTCAGTACTGTTTGAAATGAAAAAGAAAAAAAGAAGGGGGGAGAAAGGGAGGAAGGAGAGGAGAGAAGGAGAGAGAGAGGAGAAAGAGAGAGAGGAGAGGGAGAAAGAGACACATGCATAGAGAATGAGGAAATAAAGAAAGAGAGAGTATTTATATCAGCTACAGTTTATATAGTCAGTATCATATTCCACACTGGGAAACCATTTAAAAGGAAATAGATCTGTCTATACTAACACAGAAACAGAGTCGTAACACCTGTTATTGAATACAAAAAAGCAAGCTATAGAACAATGCATATAGCAACATATTCATGTGAAAAAAACATAAAACCAAATAATATATTTCTATTTGTACATATATAGTCAAATTCATAGAACAATTTCTAAGGATGTGCATCACACTGATGGGCAAGGTAAGTCAAAGAGAATTTTTGCTTTGTCTTTGTTGTGTACATTTTAAAAATGAGAATGTATCCTATATACTCATGTTTTTCCTTTTAATTAGAAAATATAATTGTAACCTCCAGCCACATACCAGGACCTCCAGGTGGCTTCTTATGGGTATTGGGACAACCCAGGGCCTTCCTCATTGCAGTGAGAGCAGGCTTGGATTGCTCGCTTCATTCCTACTTCGGACTGGCTGCCTCCACAGTCTTCTTAGAATCTTCCCTAATCTTCGGTTGGAATTTCTCTTTCTGCAGCCTCTTATTCATCATTCATTCAAATTCATCAGTTCTTTTTGAGTGCCCACTCTCTGCTAAGGACTGAAAATAAAATTTTAGTAAAACAAAAAATGTTGCCCCATAAGTCAGTTTTACTTATAATACACCCTGAAAGGAATTCAGGACACAGATTAGAAATAAGAGACTCTGTCATCTGGAGAAAGTGGTAGAACAGGGCTTTAGTATAGTGAAATATTCTCAGGACAAATTTTTTGATGAATGTGATTCTTGCATCTTCTCATATTTAGAAAAGCATTAAAACCATTAGCTAAGATGTTGTTCCTCGTGACTAGTTGCTAGCAACCTTCTGCCAAGATGTGTGCCTAGTTGCATTGTACTCGCTTTGCCAAAATCACATACATACGATCTCCCCCCTTACCACTTGGGAGTAGTTCCTTAGGGCCATTTGAGAGGCTTTTTCCTGGGCTATAGTCCTCAGTAAGTCCCTGAATAAAGCTGAAACTCACAGCTCTCAGATTGTGTGTGTATGTGTGTTCAAGTCAACATGCATCTGTGCTATGTCACTTCAGTCATGTCCAACTCTGTGACCCAATGGACTGTAACCCACCAGGCTCCTCTGTCCCTGGGATTCTCCAGGCAAGAATACTGGAGTGGGTTGCCATATCTTCCTCCAGGGAATCTTCCTGAACCATGGATTGAACCCACGTCTCTTATGTCTCCTTCATTACTAGGAAGCCCTTTAAGTTGACATATTGTGTGAAAGTCGCTCAGTCCATGTCTGACTCTTTGTGACCCTATGAACTATACAGTCCATGGAATTCTCCAGGCCAGAATACTGGAGTGGGTAGCCATTCCCTTCTCTGGGGGATCTTCCCAATCCAAGGATCGAACTCAGGTCTCTCACATTACTGAGCAACTTTAAGTCGACCTAAGTATCAATTAAAAAACAGACAGCCTTTCATTATGATCTACAGGTTAAAGTCAGTACTACTCAGATGAAGTACTGGGTTTCAGTTTCAGCTTTTAATGGCTTGGATGCAGTGTCCTCATCTGTAACATTAGATAATAATGTCACCTAATTCACAAAGTTGTCATGAAGATTCAATGAAGTAGTGCAAGCAAGCCATGGAGCAGAGCACCTGGAAGACAGCAACTGGTCAGAGAATGATAACCTATCTCCTCCCACATACTTTGTGCTTTCCTGCACTAAACTTTCCAGAATAATGCTACCTATTTTAGTAAACACTTCTATTGCTTTTACTATATGCCAGGTGCTATTCTAAGTGTTTTACAACTATTGGTTCCTTCGATCTTGTAAACAGCCCTATAAAACAGATACTATTGTTCCCATTTCCAGATGAGGAAGTTGATGCACAAGTTAAACAATTTGCCCAAAGTCATTAACTGCCCAGTTAGTAAGTGGCAGAGACAGGTTTTGAAGCCAGACTGTCTAATGCCAGAGTCTGTTCCTAACTACTATTCTTTTATTGCAAGTGTCTCTATGGTTACAGACTCATGTCCTTCTTCCTCCAAGACCCATTTCTCTTTTTCTGTAATCATTCAACAAATACTTATTGAAGACCTGCAATGTTCCAGGCACTGTTCTAGGCAAGTCCTATAGCGATGAATAAGAGCAAGTCTCTGCCGCCATCAAGTGTCTAGTAGGGTACATGAGGTAAGGAGTGGTGAGAGACAACAAACAAAGCTAAACATGTAGTTGTATACATTTGAAGAAAATAACATAAACATGAGTCTTATTCACTTTGTCTGAACATAGTTCATCTCTATGAACTTCTCTCCTCTTGGAGAAAGTCAGGTTTGTTCTGAGCTCATGGGAAGGCATGTGGCTTCTATGTCAGTTTCTTCCTCATCTCATGCCCTCTTGCTTGCTGGAATAGCAGAAAGCTTCAGCTTGTTCTCTTTCAGAAGCCCAAGGCCCCATGGGGCCTGCCCACCTTGTTCCAGTTTCATAGGAGCCAAATGCTTCTCTGTGTATTTACAGAGCAAAGATTACAATATTTCCTGAGGCTGAGAATGCTCAGGTCTCTCACAGCTCAAGTTCTCAGCTCTTCCTCATCCCAAGAAGCTCTCTTCTGGATCCTGATGATCTCACAGTGTTGCAACCAAGCCAGTTTGACATAATCAAAATAGTTCCAACATCCAGGACCCACTCATCCATTCTACATCCAACTTAAGAGAAGGCGTGGGTGGCATGCTAAGTTTCTCCAGTCGTATCTGACTCTTTGCGACCCTATGGAGAACTGTAGCCTGCCAGTCTCCTCTATCTATGGGATTCTCCAGGCAAGAATACTGGAGTGGATTGCCATGCTCTCCTCCAGGGAATCTTCTCGACTCAAGGATCAAAACCCTGTTTCCTGCATTGACAGGAGGGTTCTTTACCACAAGCACCACCTGGGAAGACCACTCTGTACCTTTAAAGATCACTCTGCCATTAAAAATGGCACATACCCACAAAAGCAAATCAAGATAATTCATGCAACAAAACCCACTCTATCAAACAAACAAAAAAGCCCACATTGAGTGTTAACAGCTATCTCTGATGTGTGAACAGACACTGCCTCCCATAAGCCCATTCCAAATCCCTTTTGTCGTTGTTGTTGTCAGAACTCGATTCAAGGGGTCGTTTTCAACCCGTATCTGATTCTGCCCCTAAAGACATTCTTTCTCAGAAGGAGCTGCTGGCAAGAGGCCCTAGGGTCCTCGCTTCTAGCCAGCACCTGGGTAGGTCTTAGCAATTAAGAGTGTAAGTTCTGGAGTCAGAGAATTTGGGTTAGATTCCCAGCTCTGCCACTTACTGGCTTTGTAATTGTGATATTATAATTTGTAATAAAAATTATAAATTTAGTGTTCATCCTGTTTCTGGCACAGAACTCCTAAAACCCTTGGATTTTCCTAAGTGATAAGTGTGATAAATGTGTCTTTTGTTATGTTAATAAGATGACTTTGGACCACACCTAAGGATGGGGGCTCTTTGCCAGGAAAACCAACCAAGTAATTAAAAGTTGGAACTTTCAGTTCCAATCACCTGACCTCTGTGGAGGGGATGGCCTGAAATTTAATCAATCACCAGTGGCTGATGATTTAATCAATCCCTCCTCTGTAATGAAGGCTCCAAGGAAAAAAAAAAAAAAAGAACAAGATTCAAAGTGCTTCTGTGTTGTGGAATATGTGGTAATTAGGGGGCAGTGGTATGCTTGGAGAGGTCAAGGAAGCTATGTGCCCTTTCCTTATGAGACAATCTTCAAAAGAATGACATAGCTGTTGAGGCTACAATATAAACTGGTTAGAACTAACTAGGTCCTAAATCGCAGATGAGTTGACTTCCACTAGACGTTGAGCCTCAGTATAAACTCACTGTAATGCATCAGCAAGCTAAATGACACTTACACAGGTGCCAAGACAGTTCTGAGGCTGACCATAAAAGGGCAAAAACTGGGCAGTGACCCACTTCTTAGAAATCCCTGTCCCTTCAATCGCAATCCACTCCAGCACTCTTGCCTGGAAAACCCCATGGACGGAGGAGCCTGATAGGCTACAGTCCATGTGGTCACAAAGAGTCGGACACGAATGAGCAACTTCACTTCACTTCCCTAAATAGTTGGAATAATTCTCCCACTTAATAGCCTATGAGATTACCCATTCTTATAACAACTGACAACTCCATACCCTGGCACTTCTCACCTTCTGAGATGACCCAGACTCTACAGTGTGCTTATCTCCCAGAATAAACCTTCTTTCACCTTACTATGGCTGCTCTTGAGTTCTTTCCTGCGTGAGGCCAAGAACCCACATTTGGTAGCCCTCCCAGGGACTTGTCAGAGACATGGGATGTGACCATCCTCTCATGCTCCACTTTCTTTCCTGCAACATTCATACCTTGCCCTATGCGTCTGTCTTCCATCTAGCTGCTCCTGAGTTATATATCCTTTTATAATAAACTAGTAATAATCTAGTATGGAAAATGTTTCTTTGAGTTCTGTGATCTGCTCTAGCAAATTGATTGAATCTGAAGAAGGGGCCATTGGAACCTGCAATCTACAGCCAGTAAGTCAGAAGCACAGATGAAAACCTCACTAATGACTGGAGTCTGAATGGGAGGAGGACAATACTGTGGGACTGAGTCGTTAACCTGTGGGATCTAATTTCTCTCCAGGTAGATGTCAGAATTTAGTTGAACTGTAGGACACACAGCTTATGTTGCAGAATTGATTAGTGGTATGGAAAAACTCGCACACATTAAACTGGGTTCAGAATATTAGTAACCATAAACATTGGTTTGTTCTTGTGTAACATGGGAATAATTATACTTACTACCTCTTGAGGTTATTGTGAAGACTGAATGAAATAATGCATGTAAAGTGCTTAGCACAGTAAATGCTCAGTTAATGAACTACCAAAAAACGTTGATGTCTTTTTTATTCTTATTCTTGGCTGTCTTCTTTTCTCGTTCTTTATATGCTCCCTGAGAAATTTTTATCTGCTTCATAGTTTTGAATACTGCAAATATATTGATGACTCCTAAATTTCACTCTGGGCTTCCCTCATGGCTCAGTGGTAAAAAAAAAAAAAAAATAATAATAATCTGCCTGACAATGCCGGAGGCACGAGTTGATCCCTGGATTGGAAAGATCCCCTGGAGAAGGAAATGGCAACACATTCCAGTATTATTGCCTGGACAATCTCATGAACAGAGGAGTCTGAAGGGCTACAGTCCATGGGGTCAAAAAGAGGTGGACAGGGCTTAGCTACTAAACAGGGTTTCCCTCTGGCTCAGAGGTTAAAGTGTCTGCCTCCAATGTGGGAGACTCAGGTTCGATCCTTGGGTCGGGAAGATCACCTGGAGAAGGAAATGGCAACCCACTCCAGTATTCTTGCCTGGAGAAGCCCATGGAGGGAGAAGCCCATGGAGGGAGAAGCCTCGTAGGCTACAGTCCACGTGGTCACAAAGAGTCGGACACGGCTGAATGACTTCACTTTCACTTTTCTTTAGCTACTAAAAAGCAAATAGCACCAACAAGTTTCACTCTAGCCTGGAGCTATCTCTAGAGCTATTCAAAGTGTTGACCAGCTATGAGATAAGGAGTTTGGCCAGGATGATACATATCAACATACCATCATTTCCTTCCTTGAGAAAGTCTTTTTATCAAAAAAATCAGCTGAACTAAATAGTACACACAGTGAAATAATTGATTTACAGTCTAGTAGCTCAGTTGGCAAAGCATCTCCCTGAAATGTGGGAGACCTGGGTTCAGTTCTAGGGTCGGGAAGATCCCCTGGAGAAGGAAATGGCAACCCACTCCAGTATTCTTGCCTGGAGAATCCCACGGACAGAGAAGCCTGGCGGGCTAGAAATCATGGGATCACAAGAGTCAGACATGACTTAACACTTTCTTTCTTTCAGTTTCTTTAACTTGTCACACACCAGCAACTAAGAGTTTGCAGACATACATGGAGTAGTAAAGACGTTTCTAACTGGATGTTTTCCATAAATATTTGACCTGCCAACCAATGAAGAAGGATCAGCTAGCAGAGAGCCTCTTTCTAGACAAGTATGACAAACATGCTCACCGCCAGCACTGCTACCACTATGCTGCTGCTGCTAAGTCGCTTCAGTCATGTCCGACTCTGTGCGACCCCACAGACGGCAGTCCATCAGGCTCCCCCATCCCTGGGATTCTCCAGGCAAGAACACTGGAGTGGGTTGCCATTTCCTTCTCCAATGCGTGAAAGCGAAAAATGATAGTGAAGTCGCTCAGTCGTGTCTGACTCAGCGACCCCATGGACTGCAGCCCACCAGGCTCCTCCATCCATGGGATTTTCCAGGCAAGAGTACTGGAGTGGGGTGCCATCACCTTCTCCGGCTACCACTATACTTAACCCCTTTTTCTCTTACACATTATCATCACACAGGTCCCAAGTTCCTGTATCTGTGCACAGATCTCCATATCTGACTCCCAGCACTGTGAGACTCTCCAGATTACCCCCTCCTAACTTTGGAAACTTGGCTTTCCTGTACAATTGTTAGCTCTGCTCTCATTTTTGCTTTGGTAACTCCGCTCTTGCCCTGGTTCCACGGGATCCCAATCTATACTTCATCAGACTCTCCATTAGAGATGAGAACATCTTACTTAGAGCCCATAGTTTCTATGACCCCCAGTCAACCACCCAGAGTCAAGAACTCACAGATATGTGTGCGAAGTTAAATATACAGCTGGGGATCTGCTCCACCTGGGAAACAGCTACAAGCTATATATCCCCAATAAATATTTGGTTTCCTTTACATGGTAGAATTGGTTGGGCTTTGACCCACATCTCAATTCCCAATCATAGGAGAAAAAGATATTCTGAATTTTCTTGGAACTGTAGGTAAGAGGCTCTCACTTTCAGCTAATACCTAGTCCAGCAACTCCAATCACCAACCCAACCAAAACTAGTTTCCCAGCCAAGGGGCAGCCTAGAGACCGACTGAATATAAACTCCCACTATGCTGCAGTTAAAAGCCATCACGAACTCCCAGTTTCTTCTCATTCTCAGCCTCTGTTCAGTGAAGATTCCTGTTTTTACTTTTGTATGAAAAATTACATAGACTCTGTACTTTATTTCCTACTGTGATCATCAGGATTATCTATCACCTAGTTAAACAGTTACTTGTCTTTCAATCACAGCTCAGATTTTCTGTGGCCTCTCAAGTCTTCCCCCTAACCTATTAGAACATATTCACTTATAGTATTTACCAAACTTATAATTTTTATATCTGCTTAGAATTGAATACCCATACATTTGTGATGCAATCACATGAATGGAAACTATATAAGGGTGGAGACCATGTTTAGTTTTCCTCATTCTATATCCACATCACTAGCACAGCAGTAATCGTAAAGTAGGGACTCTGATAAATGTTCCCTGAGTGAATGACATAAATGAATTACCAGCACTGATCACTTCCTGCTAATCCTTGGCCTGTGAAAACAACTCTGCAGCCCTATTGTGACTATTTAGTCACAAAGTAAAACCAAAAGGGCTTACAACTGAGTCCAGTTCAAAGAGGGCTACAAAATGAAGATAGAATTCTTTCCAATCCAACCTCAGTATGAATACACAATCATATCTGTCAGTTTATAAAATGCTCCTATTATGTTTTTGGTGATTATTGAATGGGATCTCTGCTAGTTTGTTCTCGTGTCAACTTCGGTACACTGTGAACTATATTTCCCCAAATCCTCTTCTCTGAATGATGTTTGCTTAGAGTTGGCCAAAAGTGAGTCTGTATGAGATTTCAGTTGCAAAAGTCTGAACCAGTAGCCATTACATTCAGTCAGTACCAGTAACCAAATGTCACATTTGGTTAGAAGCAGCGTGAACAAAGGAATTACCACCTACATCTACAAGAATTGAGTCATCAGCCACTGTAGTCACTGACCTAAAATGAATTCAGGGTGAAAACCAATATTAAGGCACCCTGTGCTCTGGTAAAACTGGCAGAAACAGCCCTCAGATAGATACTTGCAGGAGAAAATTTTATGAATCCAGATTCTTATATCTTCCCATACTTAGAAAGCACCAGAATCATTAGCTAAGATACCTATTCCTTATGATTAACAGTAACCTTCTACCAAGATGTATGCTTGCTGTATGTACTCCTTCTCCAAAACCACTTATACACTGATCTTCCCCCTTAACTCTTTGAAACAGTTACCCAGAGCTCTCTGATAGGCTATTTCCTAGGCTATAGTCCGCAGTAAGTCCCCCAGTAAACCTAAAACTCATAGCTCTCATGTTGTGCATTCTTTTTTCAGTTGGCAAGTAAGAGACAGAGCTATTCGTAGGTTCCAGTCTGTCCTCACATTTTTCTGCTCCATCTCCAGCTTTTCTTTCCTATACCAAGATCACCACTGTGACCTCACAGAGGCAATATTATAACCATAGAAAGCCAGCAATCTTCTACAGTCATCTACATCATTCCCCTTCACAACCCAGCTCTGGAAGCCTGACATGCCTACCTTTTAGATTTCCCCACAACTTTCAACACTTGCACCAGCTCCAGAGCTATTAGTGAACTTTCTGATGATTTTTGAATTCTCCTTTTCAGGCTTTATAATTTCCTTCCTGCAATAGGTTTCTCTTACAGTTATAAGAAGTCTAATTCTTACCATAGACTGCTATAGGATCTTAAATAACCTTCTGACTTGAGGTATCATTGACTTTTAAAAATATATATATATATGGTGCCAGAGTACTTAGAAATATCTCACTTTGCCTTACTCTCACTTCCTCTATTTCCTGTCTCATCCATCCACACTTTCTCATCTTCCAATAGGAAGGAACAGGAAAAGCTTTCAAATCCATTCTTATCTTTACTCTCTTTATTTTTTTAAAAATTACTCAAGTAATACACGAATACATTCTCATCAGGAAGTATGAAAGTATACCGTAGTTAAAAAATTCAGAATGTCAACCATACAGATGCATAATATATAGAATAAACACGAAAGCCTCTCTCCATCATTCTCCATACTATACCACACTCCAGAAATAACCTCAATGCTAACAATTTTGTGTACAGATTTTTCCTATGCATGTGCAAACATAATCACAGAATTTGTTTTTTTCCCACAAAATTGGATCATACTTCATATAATTTTATGCTATCTTCTATTTTCATCTAAAAATATGTCTTAGAGATCTCTCTATGTCAGTATAGATAAGTCTATTTCATTTTGTTTACAGTTGCAGAGTAGTATTTCATAGCAAGAAGGTACAATAATTTATTTAGTCTTTCTGATACAGATGGACCATTAGGTTGTTTACAATCTTTTAGAACTATAAACATCCTTGTATAAGTCTCTTTGGGCAGATGTGCAAACATTTTTATAAGCAAATATGCGGCATCAAAGTATATTTGCATTTTAAATTTAGTATAATAGTGCCAAATTACCCAACAGAATAGCCATATCAATTTACATTCCCACCAGTAGTGTGTGAGAATATGTTTCCCTCATCCTAATCAACATAACATATTACCAATCCTTTATAATTTTTTGCCAACAAAATGGGCAAAAAAATCTAACTATTGTTTCATTTTTTAATTCTTCTGATTAGTAGTGAGAAAGAGCATCTTTTCATGTGCTTATTGACCATTAGTATTTCCTCAATGAATTGCATGTTCATACCTTTGCTCATATTTCTTTAAAAAAAAAAAACTTATTTTATTTATATTGTAATGGCACCCCACTCCAGTACTCTTGCCTGGAAAATCCCATGGACAGAGGAGCCTGGTACGCTGCAGTCCATGGAGTCGCTAAGAGTCGGACACAACTGAGCGACTTCACTTTGACTGTTTCACTTTCATGCTTTGGAGAAGGAAATGGCAACCCACTCCAATATTCTTGCCTGGAGAAATCCCAGGGATGGGGGAGTCTGGTTGGCTGCCATCTATGGGGTCGCACAGAGTCAGACAGGACTGAAGTGACTTAGCAGCAGCAGCAGCATAGCCAATTAACAATGTTTTGATAGTTTTAGGCAGACAGCAAAAGGATTCATCCGTACACATATATGTATCCTTTCTCCCCCAAACACCCCTCCCAACCAGGCTGCCACATGCTTTGCTCATATTGCTAATGGGTTGTCACTTTCTTAATGATTTGTAGAGCAGCTGGTATGTTATGGATGGGATCACTGACTCGATGGACGTGAGTCTGAGTGAACTCCGGGATTTGGTGATGGACAGGGAGGCCTCACGTGCTGTGATTCATGGGGTCGCAAAGAGTCAGACACAACTGAGCAACTGAACTGAACTGCTATGTTATGGATGTTAATAATTTGTATTTATATATGTTGTAAATATTTTTTCCAGTCTCAAACTCAAACAGTAACAAGGTGTAGGAAGGTAATGTGATTGTGTGATCACCAGGCATAAGACACTAAGGAATATGGCAATAATGTCCAACTAAGGCTATTAGTATTTTCCCCAAATACTTAAAGCTCCATGCAAGAAAAAGTATATTTGCATGTATGGTAAAATGGACCTATGACATCACTCTTTACATGAATAACTTCTTCATATCCAATTCTTTCTTTGAATAAGTCCCTGGTCCAAGTAGTTCTTTGGACCAGCCTTAAGCACTGTGTTTTCTGAGCCCAGAGGTGAAATACCCAAGTTATATTTTGTCCATCCAATTGATCCCTGTGGCATTAGAGAGGGGAACAGTTGTTCTGAACTAGAAGGATCTCGGGCTTCCCTCATAGCTCAGTCAGTAAAGAATCTGCCTGCAATGCAGGAGACCTGGGTTTGATTCCTAGGGTGGGAAGATTCCCTGGAGAAGGAAATGGCAACCCACTCCAGTATTCTTGTCTGGAGAATCCCATGAACAGAGGAGCCTGGCAGGCTGCAGTCCATGGGGGTGGCAAGAGGTGGACACAACTGAGGAACTAAACCACCACCACCACCATCAACCAGTATACTTCCTTCCAATAGCGTTAGAGCCATCCTGACCTAGTAAGATCCAGAACAGAGTTTACCTCCATTTGTGCAGCTTCTTCTCAAAGCTGGATCCAGCCAAATTCAACTATTTTGCCAGGGAATGGGAACTGCTATAGATTGAACCCAGCTTTCAGTGGAAGAAGTACTACATTGAGAAGATCAGCAACTCAGTGATCGCTTTCCAGCTGTGGGACCTTGAATGAATTGCTTAAATTCCCTGGAAGACCAGTTTCCCAAGAGGAAATTAAAAAAAAAAAATAGTAGTGCCTAGTTCACTAGGACTTTGTGATCATTGCATAAGCCAATACATAGAAAGAAGTTAACAAAATCCTTGGCTCTTAAGTGTTCAAAAATGTTCACAATAATATCCTCATACCAGATATCGAAGGGCCCTTCTGCTACCACAGACTATCCAGCTTCCTGATCTCTGGCCACTGCTTCCAGTTCATGCTCTAATTCTAAAAAGTACTCCTTAAAATTCTCCACATCTGAATACACTTATCTAATTGCCCAATAAGCTGAACTAAAAACAAAAAATGGAGAAATCAGCTCTAAAAATGTTTGCTGCATCTGAAGGAAACTCACTTCAATTTTTACCAAAGCCTTCTCAAAGTTTTTTTTTTTTTTTAATTTCAAGAAAAATGAAATCGCGTAAGTATCAAAGCAGGAAAACAAAATTAAATGCTAGTATAAACCTGTTTGGGGCTTCCTGGTGGCTCAGCTGTAGATGACCTGCCTGCCAGTGCAGGAGACATAGAGACAAAAGTTGGATTCCTGGGTTGAGAAGTACCCCTGGGGAAGGGCATGGCACCTCACTCTAGTATTCTCGCCTGGAGAATCCCAGGGACAGAAGAGCCTGGTGGGCTATAGTCCACAGAGCTGCACAGAATCAGACACGACTGAAGCAGCTACAGCAGCAGCAGCATAAACCCCTTTTGCTTCTAAGTCTCTGGATCCATCTCCTGCCTTTCCTGCAGTGCCCTGGCAAGATGACCTACACAGTCTGCACTACCAGAGCTTACATGGTTTCTAGTTTCCAGTTGAGTTTGGAAAATGGGAAGAAATGGCAGGACATCTAAAAGTAGCAGGAGAGTGAAATCAGGGCACTTCTTCCCCACAAGTCTCTCCTCTCCCCAGCCAGTCTATCACTTTGGTAATATTTGTGCTTTTCTATCTGTGATGACAGCACCTATTTGGCAGCCCCTCTTTCATAGTTTTATGTCTCACCTGCTCCTAGTAACTCTCATGCATTCAGGCTTACCATTAGTAACAGCTGCCTGCTGTTGCTACACTTGGTTGTTTCACTATCCTTAACCCTGTCCATAATTCTGTAACAGTCTTATCATTAAACTATCCTTAGTTAAACCTCTTGAGTATCCCATCTGTTTCCTGCTATGCCCCCTAATCATTATACTCATGTAAGGATCAGGGAAAAGAACAGAAATGGCTTCAGATTATTTTAATGAGAAAAGTGGAACCCCTGTGGAAGACAGGCATCTTGGAAGGACCTATATTTCTAAAAGGATGCAGGTGTTGTCAGAGATGAAATACAGAAGCAGAAAGAGAAAAATAAGAAATGCCCCAGCTCCTCTATCCTCCTGCCCTCTATTCCCCTCCCAGTGCCTCTCATTGAATAAAAAAGGAAACTAGCCAACGAAAGAGCCTGGGAAAGCAGTCCACAAGGGGGTCAGTCCTTCAAGGCCCAGAGCAGGACGATAATGGCTCAGGGTTGGGAGAAAATAGGTAAAACCTAGTACAACCCATTTGTCCCTTTATAAAAGCAAAGAATTAGTCTGTTTTGTCCACAGCTATATTTTAGATATCTACAGGAATCTTTGGCATATGCAGATGCTCAAAGAAGATTTTTGAATTATACGGTAGAATGCTATTCAGCCAAAAAAGGAAGGAAATTCTGCCATTTGGGACAATGTGGATGGATCTTGAGGGCATTATGTTAAGTGAAATAAGTCAGGAAGAGTAAGGCAAATACTGCAAATCTCATTTATATGGGATTTAAAAAATTCCTAGAAACAGAGATTTGTGGTTGCCAGAGGTAAGGGGGTGGGGATGGGGAAGAGGTGAAAGTGATCAAAAGATACAATCTTCCAGCTATAAGATAAATTAAGTTCTGGGATGCAATTTACAGCATGGTGGCTACATTTAACAATACTGGATTGCATATTTGAAAGTTGCTGTGAGTAGATCTTAAAAGTTCTCACCACAGTGTGGAGATGGGGGACTTTGTAGTTATATAAGGTTCTAGGTGTTAAACTTGTGCTGATCATTTCACAGTATACACGTATATCAAATCATTATGCTATAAATTCTGAACTTACACAATGTTGCATGTCAATTATATATCAATAAAATGGAAAAAATTTAAATATTTTGAATGAATGCTGAAAACAATGGAAATATAGCTATGAAGTATTAAGGGGAATTTTTTATAACCCAAGAATTCTATACTTAGAGAAGTTACCTTTCATACATAAAAGCATAAAAAATTCTCAGATATGTAGGTGGTCAGGAAATACATCATTCATGGATCCTTCTTGAAAGAAACTAGGACATTCAGATTGTCCAGGAGATGCATTAAAATAAGAGAGCAAGAGTGAAGTAGGATTTTTAAAGAATAGTATTTAGTCTCTCTCTCTGAGAATGTATCTTAGTGAAAAAATTCTGAAATGCAAATAAATATCTCTACACAAATATGTTTGTGGCAGACTGCTGACCCTCTGAATCTCTAAATCTTTCTTTTTCCTCCATAAGAATAGATGTGCCAGGTACATGACTGCCCAGCTATGCTTCATTTTCAAGCTTCACTTGATTGTGTGTGGTTATACGATCAACAAACACAAGCAAATGTGTGTGCCAGCATTCTTAAGAAATAGGCATACCTCCTCTCTGCTCTATTTCCTCTTCCTGTGACTCTGAGGATGATGTTCAAGTGACAGTTAATGAAAAAGAGAGAAGAAATCTGCATTTCTGAATGATGGCATTAAGTAGAGTCATGATCTGACTCAGAATTCATTCAATTACTTGAAACGAACTTCTCTGATTTAAGCCATTTCATGTTAGGCAGTTTATTCATTATAGAAGTTGGCATTATCCTAATTAATACAATGCTCATTGTAGCAGCACTGATATTTAAGACTATCAAAATAATGTAATAGGAGGAAACTTCCAAACAATGAAAAATGATGCAGTCCTCACAAAGTATGTTTATAATAACTCATAAGACCTAGGGAAAAGCTTATTACATAACCTTAATAAGACAAAGCAGTATACATATACATACACAGTATAATATCAATTATGCAAAGTACATTGACTGTAAAAAAAAAAAAACTAGAAGGAAATAGGCCAATTTGTTTTTACCAATTGCCTATTGATAGTAAAATTGTGGGTTCTCTTTTCCTGATTCATTCTTCATTGTACTTTCCAAATTTTCTGCAGTCATCATGTATCATTCTTTTTAAATATAAATTTATTTATTTTAATTAGAGGCTAATTGCTTTTATAATCACAAAAATTAAAATGAAAATTTGATAAAGACTGTAAAGATCAGGTGGAGAACATTGAAAATGTTTAAGACATGATGCTATGAGAAAAAAGCAGAACAGAGAATCTGTGTTAATTTCATTTATAACCATGTTAAAAATGTGTTTGCAAGTTGCAGTTATAGAGGATGAATAAGTCTATCAATATCTAAAGTGCAGCATGATGACTATGGTTAATAATACTGTATTGAATATTGGAAATTTGCTGAAAGAGTAGAGTTCAGTTGTTCTCATCACAAAAAAAAGTGGTAAGTATGTGAGGAGATGATATATTAAGTTTGACTGTAGTAATCATTTCACCATGTACATGTATTGTAAATCATCATGTTGTGCATCTTCAATATATATCATTTTTCTTAAAAATAAAATTAAAAAACAAAGTTAAGATGCCTATGCATTTGGATGCAGACTAGAAAGGAAAAGGCAAAAGTGAAACTAGCTGTTAGAGGGCTTGTGGATGATTTGTTTAAAATTTTTCTTCAATGTAATCATAACATCATTTCATTCCAATAAAAACATGACATAATTTTAAACCTACTTCCTTAGCCCCAAATATTTACACTCCCTAGTGTGTATTAAACGAATCGCTGTGATTTGAGCCTCAGCTGTGTGTGAGGCTTTTCTGGATCAGCTACTTCATGGACTTCAATCTAGAATTTTTAAAGTTTCCTCAACTCAATTTATCCTTGAACCAATCATTCCACCAGATTAAAGGAAGAGTTACTCAAAGGAGCGGAAGAGGCATTGCTGGTGATGTGTGTGCATTTAACCTAATATTCTCCTGGCTATTTGCCTCCATGTCTTTTTCTCGTTTTTACTAGAGTATAGCTAACGTTCCAGGGCTGTTTACAAGTTAATAAACGATGACACTGGATTGTTAGATGTCCTCTGGGGGCTAGTGATGAGCTTTTGGCTTTGCCGTACCTTCCTGCAATCCTGGTGGCTTAAAGCCTATTAGTGGGATGCCCCGTTGACTGAGACTGTTTTACTTGGAAAGGAGTCTCACTCTTTCTTTTCTTGCTCTTCCACACAAGCACTTTATATAGTGTAAAAATGCTGCAAACACACATTGATTTCTTCTACACCCATTTGAACTCTGACCAGCCATCTGCTGCTCCTTTGCCTCTGGTTCCTGGTCCATCCCAGCTCAGCTGAAATGAAAATCGACAAAACCTTTTTTATGTGAAGCAAGCTGGAAAGATAATAATGAAGGTGTCTGTGGTGTCTACTAGAACAAGGAAAAACTTCAGATATCTTTCTTGCTTGCATCTTCATTGTATGACTTCTGTTCTGCTGCAGAGCAAGGGCACTACCCAGCTGTCGCAATAAATCCTCTCTACTGAGGCAGAAGAGCTCAGATGAATGGCACCCGAAGAGTTCCAGCCTGCAGCTTGAGATCACTTGTCCTTTGTTGCAATCCTTTCCCTCTCAAAGGAAAAGCAAAGATGTTTGCTTAATTGGAAACTGTTTTTGTGTGTACATCCCTAGGAATGTCTCCACTCTGCACAAGAGAATTTACCCCTACCCAAGATTGTTTTCTTAGAATAATCTATGGATTATTTGAAGTGACCCAATAATTGGGGGAAAAAGGAATATCTGATTAAAGTAGACTGATGAGAAACTGACATTTCCAAAAGAAGAAAAAATATTCTAGCGTTCATCAAGCTTGCAGGGAAGGTCAAAAGAACTGTGAAGTCAGAAACACTCTAACTTGCAGGCAAAATATCTGCAACACTTCTAGTCCTTTCCAAAGGCACAGTGTTGACATGGCAAATAACTGAGACCATTCACTGATTGAAGAAGAATCTTATCATATCCGTGGGGTGATTTTCCTAAAGTTCCTACTTTGAAAAAGGCTAGTCATCCTTCACAAAACTGTAAAGTCAGTAATTTAGCTTTCAGATTTCCAGTCTTTCTTGTCTTACCTTCTCAGTGCCCACCACTCCTACTTTCAAGCACTCCTACTTTCAAGCAGGCAATATTCTTGTGCTCCATCCTTCATTTCCGCTAAGAAATTCCACTCTCAAAAAAAGGATCTAACACCTCTATGTAACTGTGACCAAGGCCCCTGTTAGGAAGATTGAAAGAGTCAAAGGGGATTATGAAATGCAAGGCTCTGTCACCTTTTAAAATAATTTAAGCCATCTGCCGGTAGGTGGGAGAAGTGACATATTTTTAGGAATACAACCCCTGAAATCCTACCCCTCGGGCTTCTACTCTTCTGTCTGCAGCTAATTTTGAGATTCAAGCTAATTCTTCAGGCACAAAACCCCTGGGGCCCAGATAAATTGTTCCAGCAGTATTTCATCTTCTACTTCCTTTTGCGTGAGTCTCAACTAACTGATGAAGTACTGGAAAATTATGGTTGATTACCCCTTGTGTTCATCAGTCTGAAACTGTTACATTGGCTAATCTGTTGGTTATGACTTTGGCCAATAAACTGTCCTTATTGTAAAGAATCTAACTCTAAACTTAAATTCCAGGCAGAGACCCATAAAAATTGATTGCTTGGCATTAAAAAATACTCTCCTTGGAAACTCAAAAGAAGGTAAAGCCATCATTGGAAGGGTGGGACTTGGTAGAGGTGAAGAGCAGACCTGGAGACAGGTTTCACTGTGATCACAAATTTCCAGCAAGTCTGAAGTAGTTTACGAAAAAAAAGGATTGTTCCATCCTCAACTCCCACGTATTAAAGAAACTTTTCACGGTCACGTTTCTCTCCCGGGACTGCAAGCTCTTCCAAGCACACCACACCCTTGCACTGTGCAGGCCAACAAGAGTTAAATTGAGATTCCTCTAAGGCCCCATGAGGGGCTGATCTTGCCAAGTTTTTCAAGTGGGAAGTTTCCGATGTTTCTGTTTCTGATCTAATGGCAAGGCCCCTCTGCCTTACTTTCTGCTCCCTTAATGAACTCCTTTACTTTTACCTTGGGGTGGAATAAAAGTAGATCTGTAGGAAGGCTAGGAGTGGAGAGTGGTTATCTTACTTGTTCTTATGTTCTTACTCATATAACTCTTCATCATCTCAGGGGCTATATCTTGCCTCAAGTCTGTTCTTAGTGGGCATTGTGCCTCACATCTTCTCCTAACATTTTAATTCCCTTTCTCTGATTGCCTTTGGGATCTCTCCCTCCTCAGCTTCTTTAGCCTCCCACCAGTCTGTGGATCAATTATACTATTTGAGGATCACATTCTCTCTTATAACTCATTCTTTTTCTCTAGTTTCTTTAACACCAGTGTTTACCCTTCCTCTGTCTATGCTCTGTGGCTCCCACAATCCTGAATGATTAAAGAAGTGCAAGGAAATTCAAATAGTCAAAATATAAAGCAAATGAAATACCCCAATGTGTTGGGGTAGCTATTTAGCCTGAACCAATTCTATAGGAAGAAGACACTTTTGTGAGGAGAAGCCAAGGGCCTTGATTTCTTGACCCTTAAGAGCGCCAAGGACTCAGCTCCGTGTATGCTCTCCCTTAAAGCAATGCCTTTATTGAGATCTCCAGGGAAGGCCAATATTGAAGTGTTTTGAGAAAGTTAATATGAAGTAGTGATAAGCATTTGTCAATCCCCTGCTGTGTTCCTGCCATCTGCTCTCTTGAGCTTAAGGGGAAAATCACAGGCTTATGATGTCTTATCCAGGGCATTGCTTTTTCTCATCAGAGAGCAATGGAAAGCTCCCTCTCTACATATCTAGTCCTATGGAGGCTGAGTATGGCATTGCTCACCCACCCCAGGCAGCACTGTTCAAGAAGACTCCATCTGGAACTCAGTTTCCTTTTGATGTACTTAAATGTGTTCGCACACTGGTAGAAATGAATCACAGCCTATCTAAGGACTGCTGTGCCCTAAATAAGAAATCTAGACTGAAGCTTGCCGAGAGGCTAATTAGAAGCACTAGTCATGTGACCTGTTCTTACTCTAAAGCATCTAGCAGGAATCATTATCCTTGCTGGAGGGACATTCAGCCTTCAGATACTGTCCCTGGATTACTCAAGTGCAGGAAGGGAGTTCTGTACATTAGCATTTCCTCCTGATGTAGCTCTTGAGTTTGCATTCAAAGCAGCCAGTAATCTTGTCCCCTTTGCACTCTGAGCCAACCAGCTGAGCAAGTGGGAACAGTAGGACTGAATAAAGAGTATCTTATATACTTCTTTGATGACATAAGAAAATATCTCCAGAAGAAATAAAACCAAAAAAAAAAAATCAAGGAAGCTAGACTGTGGCATCCAAAAATAAGACAGCAGGATAAAAGTCCAAATATAAAGTGCTACTCAGGATACATCCCACAGGAAATAAAGTGATCCAACTGCACACACCTACTGGCAGATGAAATTCATGGCCAAAGCAACAATTGACAGTACTAAAGTGTACCATCTTTTTGCCTTTTCATACTGTTCATGGGGTTCTCAAGGCAAGAATACTGAAGTGGTTTGGATCATGGCATCCAGTCCCATCACTTCATGGCAAATAGTTGTGGAAACAATGGAAACAGTGACAGACTTTATTTTCTTGGGCTCCAAAATCACTGTAGATGGTGACTGTAGCCATGAAATTAAAAGACGCTTGCTCCTTGGAAGGAAAGCTATGACCGACCTAGACAGCATACTAAAAAACAGAGACATTACTTTGCCAATGAATGTCTGTGTAGTCAAAGCTATGGTTTTTCCAGTAGTCAGGTATGGATGTGAGAGTTGGACCATAAAGAAGGCTGAGTGCCAAAGAACTGATGCTTTCAAACTGTGGTGTTGGAGAAGACTCTTGAGAGTCCCTTGGACTGCAAGAAGATCAAACCAGTCAATCTTAAAGGAAATCAATTCTGAATATTCACTAGGTCTGATGCTGAAGTTGAAACTCCACTTTTTGGCCACCTAATGTGAAGAATTGACTCATTGGAAAAGACCTTGATGCTGGGAAAGATTGAAGGCAGGAGAAGAAGGGGATGACAGGGGATGAGATGGTTGGATGGCATCACTGACTCAATGGACATGAGTTTGAGTAGGCTGTGGGAGTTGGTGATGGACAGGGAAGCTTGCAGTGCTGCAGTCCATGGGATCACAGAGTCGGACACGACTGAGTGGCTGAAGTGAACTGAAAGGGTATCTTCAAGGTTGAGACAAGGAGGTAGTGAGTGAAAAGTGGACTCTTTCAGGAAATGGTAAAAATAAATACTATTAGGGAAGCAACTGCCCTTGCCACTGACTTCCATCCTGATGAATACAATGGAAAAGTCTCTGTCCTCTTCTTAACTGCTCAAAAATATTCAATATGGCTAAACGTTTCCTTCTTGTTGATGATCCTTACTCCCTTTGCTTCCATGACGCCACACTCTTCTACTTACTCTTCATCAGTCTCCTTTTCTGGATCTTCCTCTTCCTACCAGCTAAATATGAAAGAGCCCTGAGGGCTGAAATCTGATTTTATTCTCTTAAGAAGAAATAAGAGCATAGCAGGTAAGAGAATGGACTCAGAAGCCAAACTTTCCAGTTTTGAATCTTATCTGCTACTAACTAACTCAGTGTGAAATTGGGCAATTTGCTTAGCCTATGGAAATGGCACCCCACTCCAGTACTCTTGCCTGGAAAATTCCATGGACTGAGGAGCCTGGTAGGCTACAGTCCATGGGGTCGCAAAGAGTCGGACACGACTGAGTGACTTCAATTCAATTCAATTCAATTCATAAGTGCCTCAGATTCTTCATCTGCAAAATAGGGATAATAATAGCACCTACCATAGAGTTTTGTTGTAGAGATTAAATGATTTAATATATATAAAGCACTTTGAACAGTACCCAGCATATAATAAACACTACCTACACATTTACTGTCATCATTACTATTATTATTGCCATTACTATTATTATTTCCTTTTCTAGCTATATACTTCTTCAGTAGTCTTAGCCATTTCATAAAATTAAATGCTATCCATAGTCAAATGACTCATTAATTTATATCACCCAATTCTGACCTCTCCCATGACATCCAAAATCATAAACCTAATTGTTTGACATATTCTCTGACATCTAATTGGCATTTCAAATTTAATATCTTATTCAGGTCAGGCTGCTACAGCAAAATACCATAGACAGGGTGTCTTAAACAGCAGACATTTATTTCTCACAGTTTCAGAGAAATCCACAGGCTGGGAAATCCAACATCCAGGTGCCACCAGATTCAGCTGTTGACAAGCACCATCTTCCTAGTTTGTAGATGGCTGTCTTCTCACTGTGTTCTCAAACGAGAGAGAGAGAGAGAAAGAGAGGGTGGGGGAGAAGGAGAACTCTGTTCTCTCTTTCTCTTAGGCTCCATTCTCATGACCTCAGCTAAATTAACCACATCACAAAGGCCCCACCTTCAAAAACTATCGCACTAGATGTTAGGGTTTTAAGATACAAATATGATAGGTGGGGGTGGGGTAGATACAAACATTCAGTCCATAATAACATGTCTCAAATGTAACTTTTGTTTTTCTTCCCAAGCCTGCTCCTTCCCCAGACATCCCTGGGGATATGTTTATTTCAATAAACCTACCACTATCCACTTAGTTGTTCAAACCCAAAGCTAGGGATTATCCTTAATTCCTCCATTCTTGTCATCCCCAATATCTAATCCGTTCTTCAGTTATAATTGTCCTACCTCTAAAAGATATTTCAAATATGACAATTTATCTCCATTTTCATTGTTTCCACTCTAGTTCCAGCTGTTGAAACTTCTCACCTACACAATTTTCAATTGAATACAGTTATTGAGTATAACTATTTCAATTGGCTATTAATGGGTTTCCATTATTCTTGCCACCACCCCTTAAAATCCACACATCACACAACCCCCAAAGTGAGCTGTTAAAAAAATATTAATATAAATCACATTATGCTACTCCTTCACTTATAGCTTTTTATTGCATTTATATTAACCAGAAATCCTTAACAGGAACTGCAAGAACACTAATGATCTGGTCTCTGCCTGTCTCTCCAAACTCATTTTCTACCCCTCTGCTCCTCACTTACTAGGTGCCAACCATCTTGGCTTCCTTCTCTTCTCTTAACACTTTTATCTCTTTCTAAACTCAAGGCCCTTGTATTGACTATTCCTTCTTCATGAAATGGTCATTCCCAGGCTCTTCATGGAGCTAGCTTCCTCATCCTCCAAGCCTCAATGTCAGCGTCAATCCTAAGGGACCTTTCCTAACTATCCTTTCTAAATAAAATAGCCCTCTGCTGCTGCTGCTGCTGCTAAGTTGCTCCAGTCATGTCCGACTTTGTGCGACCCCATAGGCAGCCCACCAGGCTCCTCTGTCCCTGGGATTCTCCAGGCAAGAATACTGCAGTGAGTTGCCATTTCATTCTCCAATTCATGCATGTGTACTAAGTTGCTTCTGTTATGTCCAACTCCGTGTGACCCCATGGACAGCAGTGCACCAGGCTCCTCTGTCCACAAGATTCTCCAGGCAAGAATACTGGAGTGGGCTGCCATTAAGTAGCCTTCTAGTTATTCTTTATTTGTTTATGAATGTTTTAAGTTTATTTTTAACTTGCTTACTCATTCATTTCATTCTCCTCCTGTACCAGAATGTAACTCCACAAGATGGGAACTCTGTTTGTCCACTGTGATTACCCCACAAATATTATAGTGCCTGGCATAGTCAGATGCTCAGTAATTATCTGAACTGAATTGAATTTGAATGAATGAATGGATAGACATGAATGAATGAAAATATCTGCTGAGTTCCTTTACTGTTCTAGGTGCTTCATAAACAACAACTTTATGTAATTCTCAGAATAAGACTTTGAAAAATATTTTTCACTGCACAAAAGAAGAAACTGGTTCAAAAATTGTGTAATTTACCAAGATCACACAGTTAGGCAGAGTCAGCCTACAACTCCAAGTTTTCCGATTCTAAAAGTCTTATACTTTCTGCTTCAGAAAAATTCATTCATTCATTAAACAGTTACTGAACATCTATTTTGCACCTCTGTTTCAGGCCCTGGGGATAGAGAAATGAATGAAACACAACCTCTACTCTGCACAGAGTTTTCAATCTAGCTGTGGATACAGATAAGCAACTGGATAATTATACTGCTAAGTTGCTTCAATCGTGTCCGACTCTGTGCGACCCCATAGATGGCAGCCCACCAGGGTCCGCTGTCCCTGGGATTCTCCAAGCAAGAACACTGGAGTGGGTTGCCATTTCCTTCTCCAATGCATGAAAGTGAAAAGTCAAAGAGAAGTCACTGAGTCGCATCCAACCCTCAGCGACCCCATGGACTGCAGCCTACCAGGACCCCCGTCCATGAGACCTTCCAGGCAAGAGTACTGGAGTGGGGGTGCCATTGCCCTCTCCATAATTACACTAGTGGCTATAAATACTACATTAGCTATCCTAGGGGAGGCAGGAGAGTGTCTGAGTTCCTAGGCTTTGAATTCCAGCTTTGGCACTTCCTAACTTCGTAATTTTTAGCGAGTTGCTTAACCTATGCCTTAACCAATGCTTCAGTTTATTTATTTGTAAAATGGGAATTATGATGGATAGAGTGTCAATATTACAGAATGATTGTGAGGATACAATGAGTTAATATAAGTAAAGTGCCTGACACATAAGAAGTATGCAATAAAATGTTAGCTGTTGTTAGAGGTGCTTAAGAGTAGAGACAAGACCAGTAGAGAAGGGTCAATGGATAGCTTCCCAGAAGAAGTAAAGAAGTCTGAGCTGAGCTTTGAAGGAATAGCAGAAACAGTAGTCAGTTAGGTTTAGAAGTTGACATTCTGGTAGAGGAATGACATTCCAGGTAGAGGAAAACATTCCAAGGCCTTTTTCCTGCCAGCCTATTTCAGGTTCATCCGTCCAAGTTTTTCAGAAACCTGACACTGTGAACCCTGTTCTTTCTTTAAGCTACAGTGGCTTTCACATATATCATGTGACTTTAGTGATGCTCCCAGGACCCCAAAGATGTATGAAATGAGGCTGAAGAGAGTGACAGAAGCAGCAGGAACTCTGGATAAGCCAGGCAGGCATGGATAAAGGCAGGACATGAAGAAGCATACTCTCTACACACTGGCCTCTGTCCAGGTGCCTGGCAACTGGGAAGGTAGCCAAGGAGGACAGGGAGACAGCCAGAGAGAAAACCTAGGTCTCAAGGCAGGGTACTGCTGCTCAGTTAAAACCTGGGGCTGGTGAAGTAAAGAGAGGTAGAAGCGGAATAAATATAAAGAAAATTTAAAACTCCACAAAGGATTCACTCCCAATGAAACCAGTTTCCCAAGCAAAGTTCTAGCAATTATTTAAAGAGTTCCTTTCAATCACATTTGCCATGCAGGAAACCTGCTGAGGTGAGCAAGCTGCTGCTGCTGTGCTGTGGTTGTAACTTTTGTAGAGACATTTCTGGAAGAGCCCCGTGGATAGACCAGATGCAAGACGGCTGGTGGGCCAAGGATCCTTGCCCTTGGCTTCAGCTCACATCAGAGATTTGAAGGGGAAAAAGAGGCGACCAGTCTGCAGCCCAGTTTGTAACTCTGAGGAAAAGGCAAGCCTGATGTTTGTCATTCTAAGCTCATAAAGAGAATTTTTAATGTCTCCTGATGCCTCTTGCTTGACAACATCTGCAAGAATTGGCCAATGCAATGTGACATTCTGGTATTTAGAATCAGGACATAATTCCTTGCTGGAGTCCTTGTTCTATTTCCCTAGGATGTGGCAGGGTTTGATGATGATTATCAGTGGTATTTGGAGCCTGCCTTGCTTTTTATGCATTCATGATTACAGTATGCAAACTTGATATTATTCCCTAGCTTTCTCACAGCAGCCAGAGGAGTTGCAGTCATAGTGGGGAGAAAGGAGGTATGCATACAAGCTTACCAAGTACTAAAGGCTTGGAAATTCAGAACAGGATCTTAGAAGACATCTCTGCTCTAGGGAAGAAAGTTACACCCAGATTGGGCATGTGAATTCCCCAAATTAGACAGTGAGTGACAAAGCCCTGATCCAGTTTCAACAGGGAAGCACTGGCCCGAATGTAGTTTCTTTAATACAGCTAAGCACAGCTTTAAAAATAGAAGCTATGTGATTCATGTTAATTCTCTTGATTTTGCTGCAGTATGTTATTATTCTGTCAGGAGGGTCCAGAGAAAAGACTATAATTTTTATGCCAACAGGTTACTGACCTGTATGATTTCTGTGTGGCACAGACATTTTGAAGGCTGCTGAGAGCAAAACTCAAAAGATTTAAAGTAACCTCCTCAGTTGCAAAACAAACCAGTCCTTTTTGTCATTGCCTTCATAAGTCTTTCAGTAGGAGAACAGCAAAGGCCTTTGAGCAGTTCTCACATTACTCAACAAGTCAGCCAAACTGACTTGCTTCCTCTACCCTCTTTGTACCTAGTTCCTTTCCCCCTTCTTTCCAACATTTCTCAAGCCAACCACTGGCTCATTGCCCCTGCCTTCCTCCAAAGTGCTCTCCCTAACCAGTACCCCATGCTCCCAGTTTTTATTAAATACTTTCTGCATGCCAGGCACTGTGCTAGGTAATTTGCACATGCTATAACACTTAATCCCTGAACTTTCTTCTAGGCCTCCTGCCCTTATTTTCAGCATCCAGACAAAATTTTCCTATTCCATGTCCCATGCTGTCAAGGGCTTGCTTGAATTGCCAAGGTAACAGCTAGTTATCTGACAAATTAATCTGAGCTAAGATGTTAAATGACACACTTCAAAGCACACTATGTCGACAACTGTAAACCCCTGTATTGGCCTTATTGGAAGCCTATGGTTTGCCCAAGGGTCTAATTCAATACTCTTTATAATAATAATCTCTATTTCTACAGCTTGTAAAAAGCCATTTCACATAATTGCTGAATATTATCCTTTAGCTCTATTGAGGTGTTAATAAGGAAGTTATTCACTGCCTTATAGTACAAAGGCATGTTTAAGATATTCCTTAACAGCTCCTAATTGCAGTCCTAACCTGCTGTTTCTTCCCAGGTCTTGGCCTTGCTCTGACAAATCCTGTCTCATGGACATAGGAGGTCAGAATGCCTGGTCCATCTAGGGGTTGTGGGGAGGAGCAGGGGACACTAAGAAAAAGTCCAGGAAAGTCAGGACTGCTGAGAACACAGTCTCCTGTGTCCCACAGTCTAATTCTGTAGGGGTCTGAGTCTCAGGCCACACTTCTAGCCCAGTCATTCCTGGCAACTGCAGCAGCTCACACAAACTACCACTTCAAGCTAAGGGGGTTCAGCTTTAATCTCTATCCCCTCACTAATCACCAGCATAGTCTGGGTTAGGGAGGCAGATCTAACTAAAATACTGTGGTTGATCCATCAGAAAGGGCATGCCTCAAGGAAGTTTCATGTAACCCACTCTGGCCTGATAGTGGGAGCTTCTTGAAGGAGAAAAAATGTCTCCTCTAATGAGTGGACATCTGACAAAGAAGAAAGGGTAATATGAAACATTGAGGTCAGAGGTCAGAATGGTAGAGCTAGAAGAAAATCTTGAAGCCATCTATTAGAGATTAGTGGGTCTTAAACTCAGCAGTGGCCACAGGACTGGAAAAGGTCAATTTTCATTCCAATTCCAAAGAAAGGCAATGCCAAAGAATGCTCAAACTACTGCACAGTTGCACTCATCTCACATTGCTAGTAAAGGAATGCTCAAAATTCTCCAAGCCAGGCTTCAGCAATATGTGAACCGTGAACTCCTGATGTTCTAGCTGGTTTTAGAAAAGGCAGAAGAACCAGAGATCAAATCGTCAACATCCGCTGGATCATCAAAAAAGCAAGAGAGTTCCAGAAAAACATCTACTTCTGCTTTATTGACTATGCCAAAGCCTTTGACTGTGTGGATCACAATAAACTGTGGAAAATTCTGAAAGAGATGGGAATACCAGGCCACCTAACCTGCCTCTTGAGAAAACTGTATGCAGGTCAGGAAGCAACAGTTAGAACTGGACATGGAACAACAGACTGGTTCCAAATAGGAAAAGAAGTATGTCAAGGCTGTATATTGTCACCCTGCTTATTTAACGTCTATGCAGAGTACATCATGAGAAACGCTGGACTGGAAGAAACACAAGCTGGAATCAAGATTGCTGGGAGAAATATCAATAACCTCAGATATGTAGATGACACCACCCTTATGGCAGAAAGTGAAGAGGAGCTAAAAACCTTTTGATGAAAGTGGAAGAGGAGGGTGAAAAAGTTGGCTTAAAGCTCAACATTCAGAAAACGAAGATCATGGCATCTGGTCCCCTCACTTCATGGGAAATAGATGGGGAAACAGTGTCAGATTTTATTTGGGGGCTCCAAAATCACTGCAGATGGTGACTGCAGCCACGAAATTAAAAGACGCTTACTCCTTGGAAGAAAAGTTATGACCAACCTAGATAGCATATTCAAAACCAGAGACATTACTTTGCCAACTAAGGCCCGTCTAGTCAAGGCTATGGTTTTTCCCGTGGTCATGTATGGATGTGAGAGTTGGACTGTGAAGAAGGCTGAGCCCCGAAGAATTGATGCTTTTGAACTATGGTGTTGGAGAAGACTCTTGAGTCCCTTGGACTGCAAGGAGATCCAACCAGTCCATTCTGAAGGAGGTCAGTCCTGGGTGTTCTTTGGAAGGAATGATGCTAAAGCTGAAACTCCAGGACTTTGGCCACCTCATGAGAAGAGTTGACTCATTGGAAAAGACTCTGATGCTGGGAGGGATTGGGGGCAGGAGGAGAAGGGGAGGACCGAGGATGAGATGGCTGGATGGCATCACGGACTCGATGGACGTGAGTCTGAGTGAACTCGAAGAGACGGTAATGAACAGGGAGAACTGGCATGCTGCGATTCATGGGGTTGCAAAGAGTCAGACACGACTGAGCAACTGAACTGAACTGAAACTTTAGCAAAACCGGATTATCCAGAGAACTCATTAAAACACAAATTTCTGGGCCCCACCCTCTAGTTTCTAATTCAGTATGATGATCACTTTTAACAAGTTCCCTGATGATGTTGAAGCTTCTGGTCCAGGGATCACACTTTAAGAACCACTGTGCTAATCTACTCTACACATTTCACAGATAAAGAAAAGGAGCCCCAGAGAAGGAAAATAACATCTCCATTTTACTGATGTGGAAACTAACCAGTGGTTTAGTAAGTTGCCCAAGGCCACTCAGCTAGTAAGTGGTGTGTGCATACTAAGTCACTTTAGTTGTGTCCAACTCTTTGCAACACTATGGACTATAGCCCACCAGGCTACCCTGTTCATGAGATTCTCTAGGCAAGAATACTGGTGTGTGTTGCCATGCCCTCCTCCAGGGGATCTTCCTGACACAGGGATTGAACTTGCATCTACCTGCATCTCTTGCATTGCAAGCAGATTCTTTACCCACTGAGTCATCTGCAGAGCCCCCCGTAAGTGATACTGACTTTTAAATAAGTCATGGAGCCCAGTACTAGAATCTCTACCCTTCACTTTGCTACTTCTCTCTCTAAGGGTATGGTTTTTGGAGTCCTGGCTCTGCCATTTCTCAGTTGTGTGATCTTGAGTAGGTTACTCCATCTATAAAATGGAGGTAACAATGATACTTATTTTCTGGGGTTATTGTGAGAACACAGAAAACATATGTAAAAACACATATGGTTAACAGTTAGCCCTGTATCTCACCATCGTTATGTGCTCAGTAAATGGCAGTTACTATCATCATCACGACTGAGGTTGTTCTTATTTTTAGTTGAGGAAGCCTGAGGATACCCCTTCTCTTGGCTTCCTGTTCCCAAGTGGAGAAACATCCATTAGTGTAAGACCGTTGACTTTTCTTCAGCTTCACATTTCCTCCTCCTCAAGAAAGGGAATTCCTATTGGTAGATTTGGGAGTCAGAACAGACCATGTATGGCTTATCCACTAGGGAAGGAGCTCTATTCTATTCATTTTCATAAATTCCCTATTGTGAGCAAGACCTAGAGTTTTCTTGCATTTCTTGGGTCTTGATGGGTATCTCTGCCTAGTTCTGAAGGCTGGAATTAAGAAACCCACTTGGCAAACACATCTAAGCCACCTTCTCTAGCACTTGCATTCGAAATCAAGTTCTATTAATCTCTACCTTCTTTACTTCTTTTGTCTCTCTCAATCAGTTCACAACAAGAGGATGAAGAGAAAAGATGCCATTCATTTGGCCATGTCAAACCTCCACATTCTGATTCCTTGTTCATGTGAGTTAGTGAAATAGCTTTAACTGAAAGCTAAGTCTGCAAACTCTTTCTTCAGGGCTTATTAACTATCCTGACTTTATTATATTGAAAATGCCTTCAGGGTTGCATTCATTTTCTTCATACTTTATAGCACTTAATTGAGGTATAGCATATACATAAATGTATACAAATCATATTGCCAACAAAGGTCCGCCTAGTCAAGGCTATGGTTTTTCCCGTGGTCATGTATGCATGTGAGAGTTGGACTGTGAAGAAAGCTGAGTGCCGAAGAATTGATGCTTTTGAACTGTGTAGAGAAGACTCTTGACAGTCCCTTGGACTGCAAGGAGATCCAACCAGTTCATCCTAAAGGAGACGAGTCTTGGGTGTTCATTGGAAGGACTGATACTGAGGCTGAAACTCCAGTACTTTGGCCACCTCATGCAAAGAATTGAGCCATTGGAAAAGACTCTGATGCTGGGAGGGATTGGGGGCAGGAGGAGAAGGGGACGACAGAGGATGAGATGGCTGGATGGCATCACCGACTCGATGCACATGAGTTTGGATGAACTCCAGTAGTTGGTGATGGACAGGGAGGCCTGGTGTGCTGCGATTCATGGGGTCGCAGAGTTGGACATGACTGTGCGACTGAACTGAACTGAAGGTCACATGGAAGAATCACCATCTAAGGTCCTGATTTGTCACTTCTGCCTATCATCAGGCTCCTTCTACTACCTCCTGCTGTTGTGAAAAAATCAAGCTGAAGTGCTGTAAGTATGGACTCTAAGTCATAATAATTAGTTCAGATGTCAAGGATCCTGATCTGCCAATCTGAGGGCAGAGGCACTGATCAGAAGGTTTAAAGGCTTCACTTATCATTTTTCAGAGTTTCTTTTTCTCTTTTTTTTTTTTTCTTTCTTTCTTAAGAAAGATCAGAAGATGTATCATTCTCTTTTCCTGTATGGAAAGCTGAGCAAGTTAACATTAAAGGAATGCCAGCTACAACTGTACTAGGGAAATTTTTAGTCACTGTGGAGTAGGCACTAGAAGGTACTGTGAGAGTCATCTAATTCAATCCCTTCATTTTATAGAAGAATCAAGACACACAGATGAGCCATGTCACTTGTTCCAGCTCACAGGGAGTTAATGACAGAACCAGAATAAAGTCCCAAGTCTTTTGACCCTTAGTTTGGTGTTCTTTTCACTCAGCATTTCAAAGAAAGCATCAAGGCAGCTGACTCAAGCCTTGACAGAGAGAATGAATGCGTGTGTATTCCATATATTTGTCATGGATACCTAGAAATGGTAACAAAATATATCAATCAAGGTCCCGGCAAGAAAAAAACAAACACACTCAAAGTGAGTCATTTGCGGAGAGTTTGATAAAGGGATTATTTGCAGAGGTAAGGTAAATCATAAGAAGAGATTATAAAGTAATGGGAGAAATGGGGGTGGGTGTGGGTGTGGGGAATTATCACCTCAGGCCTGAAACAGAAACAGGAGATAGCTGCTCCCAGAGGGAGAGAGAGACTGTTCCATGGAGAAGGCTTCCTGTGACCTTTCTTTGATGGACCTAATCAGCTTACAGCATCCTACAGGGAAGAGGCTGGGGCAATACATATCCCAGGAAATATCCCAACATCATTTTTGCCACTCTGGTTCTCCTGTGAGTGTTCTCCATCGATCTAATCCACACAGGAACCAGAGGAAAATAAAGCCCGATAAAGAAGTCCAAGGCAAGTCAGTCTTTGGAAACACAAGGGAAAAAAAAATAAGGTGAGGAATGGATCTGGAGAGGCAAAGGGAAGACCTCTAGTACAGTTGACACGGGAAATGAAGCAAGCTTTTATGGAGCACCTATCACATCTCAGATAGATGTTTTCACATTGTATTTATCCATCACAACAAATCTTTGCCATATATAGGATCTTCCTCATTTTACAGATTAGAAAACTGAAGCTAAAATGGGGAGGTCACTTGTTCAAAGTCACACAGCTAGTATTGGAACTTCAAAATCTGTGATGTTAATACATCACAGATTAGTAATATTGCATTGTATAGTTGAAATTTCCTGGGAGCATATACTAAGTGTTCTCACCAAAAAGAAAAGGTAACTATGTGACATGATGAGTGCATTCATTAGCTTGCTTGTGGTAATCATTTTACAATGTATATAAATATCAAATCACATAGTACACCTTAAATATATTCAATTTTATTAGTTAACTATACCTCAACAAAGCTGGAAAAAATAATTTAAAAGGAAGACTTGGGAAAATTAATAAAAAGGGAGACACTGTTGAGTTAGAAAGGTAGATAAGGGGGACGGTTCTAAGATGGCAGAGGAATAGGACAGGGAGACCACTTTCTCCCCCACAAATTCATTGAAAGATCATTTGAACTCTGAGAAAATTCCACAAAACAACTTCTGAACGCTGGCAGAGGACACAAGGCACCCAGAAAGGCAGCCCACTCTCTTCAAAAGGAGGTAGGACAAAATAGAAAAGATAAAAAGAGAAAAGAGTTAGTGAGGGAGACCCATCCCAAGGAGGGAGTTGTAAAAGAGGAGAAGTTTCCAAACACCAAGAAACCCTCTCACCGGTGGGTCTGTGGGGAGTTTTGGGATCTCAGAGGACAACATAACTGGGAGGAAAAATAAATAAATAAATAAAACCCACAGATCACGAGCCTAATGGCAACTACCATCAGAAAAGTAGTCCAGATGCTCACCTCCGCCACTAGCACGCAGGGGACTAACAGGGAGGCGCCGGCTATATTGCTTAGGGTAAGGACCAGGCCTGAATGCCCTGAGGACTCACGTGAGATAGCAACCCAAACTGTGCGATAGCCAGAGAGAGAGAGAGAGAGAAAAAGAGGAAAGAGAGAGAGGGAGGGAGGGAGAGAGAGAACTTTCCCACTAAAAGCTCTAACCTAAGGCACTGCTGGGCCTGCTCACAGAACAAAGGACTGAGCTAATACCAAAGGAAAGCTAGCCAGCTGCAGACTGACCTACCACCCACCAGAAGCAGAGAGGAAGGTGGGCAACAGAGCCAGAAAGGGGCAATCTCGGCCCCAGAGATGGCATCCTCTACCTAACTGCGAGCAGGCTCCCAGTTGCTAACCAAGCCTTCCTGGGATCCTGGCCGGTTGACATCCACCAGGAGGGTCCCAGCCAGAGATCATCTCCCCAGAGGAGACACACAGACCACCTGAGACAGTGCTCCTGCTGCGCACCCAGGAAACCTATCAGCTGGGACAGGGGAGGTCATAAGATGCACAGCCCTACCTGAGGGGGAGTGCGTTCACCAAGCACCTGGTTGCCTGAGCTGCTCGGACCTGGAAAGGGCACTAAACGCAGGCCTAACCGAGTCTGTGCCTTTGTGTTGTACCCAAGAACCTGAACCTGAGCAGCTTAGTCCTGGAAAGTGCATGGTAACCCAGGGCCTGCTTTAGACAGTTCCCCTGCAGAGCAGCATGGAGCCTGAGCAGTGTAGACTGGGAAAGCACACACTCCGTGAGGGGGGTGCAAATCCAGTGTGGCTGGGACACCGTGAACACTACCCACACATGCCAGTGATATTTGTTTGCAGTTTTCCTCCCTCCCCACAGCACGACTGAACAAGTGAGCCAAAACAAGAGACCACCTTTGTCCCTTTATGTCAGGGTGGAAATTAGACACTGAAGAGACTTGTAAACATAAGAAGCCAAAATAAACAGAGGGAACTGCTTTGAAAGTGACAGGTGCAACAGATTAAAACCCTGTAGTTAGCACAATCTACATTGGAAGGGGCCTATAGATCATGAGAAGCATAAGCTGGAACAAGGAAGTATCTGAAACTAAACTGACCCCACATTACCTGCAATCAGTTCAGTTCAGTTCAGTCGCTCAGTCGTGTCCGACTCTTTGCGACCCCATGAATCTCAGCATGCCAGGCCTCCCTGTCCATCACCATCTCCTGGAGTTCACTCAGACTCATGTCCATCGAGTCCGTGATGCCATCCAGCCATCTCATCCTCTGTCGTCCCCTTCTCCTCCTGCCCCCAATCCCTCCCAGCATCAGAGTCAACTCTTCTCATGAGGTGGCCAAAGTACTGGAGTTTCAGCTTTAGCATCAATCCTTCCAAATAAATCCCAGGGTTGATCTCCTTCAGAATGGACTAGTTGGATCTCCTTGCAGTCCAAGGGACTCTCAAGAGTCTTCTCCAACACCACAGTTCAAAAGCATCAATTCTTCAGTGCTCAGCCTTCTTCACAGTCCAACTCTCACATCCATACATGACCACAGGAAAAACCATAGCCTTGACTAGATGGGCCTTAGTCGGCAAAGTAATGTCTCTGGTTTTGAATATGCTATCTAGGTTGGTTATAACTTTTCTTCCAAGGAGTAAGCGTCTTTTAATTTCATGGCTGCAGTCACCATCTGCAGTGATTTTGGAGCCCCCAAAATAAATTCAGCCACTGTTTCCACTGTTTCCCCATCCATTTCCCATGAAGTGATGGGAACAGATGCCATGATCTTCATTTTCTGAATGTTAGGCTTTAAGCCAACTTTTTCACCCTCCTCTTTCACTTTCATCAAGAGGCTTTTTAGTTCCTCTTCACTTTCTTTCTAGGTATGTTTATTTCTAGGTGTTTTATTTCTCTCTTTTTAATTCATTTTCTCTCACCCTAGTGGCTTTTCAGCAATAAGAGTGATCATTTTTTTGAGAAATAACCAGTATAAATCATTAATCAATTCCAGTATGTGTGGTATTTGGGGGACCTAAATAAGGTTTAAGAAAACAGTTTATAATTTGCAAAATGTTAAATATTTTTAGTGTGTATGTGTAAGTTTTCCTATTTCTGTTTGAGTTCTGTATTTGGAGAATGGGATTTTGTCATTCTCTTCATAATGATCATTGGTTTTGATAAATATTGGAGATAATAGTTGTTCATTTAATTCCTATGATTTTCAGGAGCACTCTGATGAGGAAGCCAGGACATTCTGCTCATGCCACTGTAGGTCAACCAGAAGATTCCGTGTTGGAGTAAAATGTCCACCAATTGTCCTGAGTCACTCTGATGCCTGAAAGAGCTGGAGTTATGGAGGTCTGTCATACTCTTTCAGGAAGCTTTAACTGATTATTTCATTTTTCAACTAGGGTGACTTTCACTGAGTTTGGCTGAAAGTGAAGTCGCTCAGTCGTGTCCGACTTTGCGAACCCATGGACACCAGGCTCCTTCATCCATGGGATTTTCTAGGCAAGAGTACTGGAGTGAGTTGCTATTTCCTTCTCTATGGAATCTTCCTGACCGAGGAATCGAAGCCACATCTCCCACATTGTAGACAGACACTTCACCATCAGAGCAACCAGGGGCGTTTGGCTGACTAGGGGTTAAAAGTGGGGGAGGGGCACAGCAGGAGTTGTGGGGTGGGACGTCCGGTGTCACGTGACATGGGCTGCCATGGTAACAGGCCTCCCTGCCTTGCATCCAATCAGATCTGGACAGTGTCTGTGACGGCAGGGAAAGCCGGGCCTATAAATTCAGCCAACGGCCTCCAACGCCCTCACTATTCTCCCGGCTGAGCTGGGGGAGTGGTGGCGCTACCATGTCTGAGCCGACCCCTGACAACTCTGAAGAAGACGTGGTCAGCAAAGAAACGGGCGCCTCCGAAACTGAGCCCTCTGATACGGAGGTGGCGAAAGCAGAGACCTCCAATCCAGAGCCCTGTGATGAGGAGCTGAGAAAGGCGAAGCAGAAGACAGCCAAGGGCCGCTGCCGCCGCCGCCGCTGCCACCGCCGCCGCTGCCGTCCGGGCAGTTTCTCAAGCTTTGCTACGTATTTCCCGAGGGTGCTGAAGCAAGTACAGAGAGACCTGAGTCTGTCCAGTGGGTCCGTGAACATCCTGGACTTGTTTGTGAAAGACATGTTCCAGCGGATTGCCGAAGAGGCCGGGCGCCTGGCCCATTGCAGCAAGCGCTGCACCATCATGAAGGAGGACCTCCAGACAGCTGTGCGTCTGCTGCTGCTTGGGGAGCTGGGCAAGTACGCCGTGTCCGAGGCCAGCAAGGCGCTCACCAGGTACCACATCAGCAAATGAGCTGCCCCAGGCCTGTCTGGCCATCGCGAGCCAGACTGAAGGGTCTCCCCTTAGGCCCTGCAGCTAATCTTTAAAGCATTTCCACCCCAAAGAAAACAATAAAACCTCCTTACCTTTGCTTCAGTATGTGTCGCTTGTGTTGTTTGTTCGATGGAAAATCGTATACTTTTTTTCTTAACGTATTGCAACTCGTCACTTTCCTAAATGGTTATTCCTATTCGTGGTTTCTCAGGGACTTTAGGGATCTTTGTGGTCAAAATTATTTCCCTGAAAGTCTCATTGGCCTTTTCTATTTTCATTCTCCCATCTATATTTAGGTATCATCCAGAGATTTTTATATGGGGTATAGCAACCGGTAAAGAACAGTGTGGTCTTCCCAGGCGGCTCAGCAGTAAAGGATCCGCCTGCAATGCAGGGGTCGCAAGAGAGGCAGGGTCCATCCCTGGGTCATAAAGATCCCCGGGAGGAGGGCATGGCAACCCTCTCCAGTATTCTTTCCTGGAGAATCCCATGGAGACAGGAGCATGGTGGGCTACAGTCCATAGGGTCTGCAAAGAGTCGAGCACCACTGAAGCAAGGTAGCACGCAGGCTCACAAAGAGCAGGGTGTGTGTGTGTGTGTGTGTGTGTGTGTGTGTGTGTGCTCAGTCCCTCAGTCATAACCGACTCTTTCTGACCCCATGGACAGGAGCCCGCCAGGCTCCTATCTCCTTTAAATTTTCCAAACAAGAATACTGAACTGGGTTGTCATTTCCTACTCCAGGGGATCTTTCTGACCAAGGGATAGAAGCTGTCTCTTTCGTCTCCTGCACTGGCAGTCAGATTCTTTACCACTGCACTAGCAGTAGCAGATATAAAAATCACATTAACCCATTCTATTCCTTCAATCTCAGTTCACTTCCATGTGTAAAATAGGACTCAAACACAGTGTAAAATAAAATTCTAGATTTCTAGAATCAAGTGCCATATCTTTTGAAATTACCTTATCCAGACTTCTCTGATTTTATTTTTTGTTTGCAACCTAGAACATTTTGCTTTAAAAAAAAAAAAAAAGAAAACAAAAATCCTGACTGAATTGCAAACTTGCAGGGCTGATGGGGTAGTCCAGTGACAGAGAATGCAGCCACAGTCTCCACAGTAGCAGCCAATGAGGGACTGGTAGTCCAGGAGCCAAAGCAACTGGCCAAACGTATGGTGGAGTGAGGAGAGCTGAACAAAACAACCTTCCTGTGACACTCAGCCTAGAGATGGAGGGGGGAACGTGGGGTGATAGTTTCCCTGATGCTTTCCATTCAGGCACCTGCTTTTAACCATGGCAATTTAAGGACAGGCATCCATTTCTTGGGGCTTCCCAGGTGGTGCTAGTGGTAAAGAACCTGCTTTCTTTGTGGGAAACATAAGAGCCATAGATTCAATCCCTGGAGTGGGAAGATGCCCTGGAGAAAGGCATGGCAACCCACTCCACTATTCTTGCTGGAAAGTCCCATGGACAGAGGAGCCTAGCGGGTTACAATCCATAGGGTCTCAAAGAGTCAGACACGACTGAAGCAGCTTAGCATGCACACATCCTTTCTTGGGTCTTCCCAGGTGGTGCTGGTAGTAAAGAACCTGCCTGCAATGCAGGAGACACAGGAGACCCAGGTTCTATCCCTAGATGGAGAAGGTTCCCTGGAGGAGGGCATGGAAACTCACTCCAGTATTCTTTCCTGGATAATTCCCAGGGACAGAGGAACCTGGTGGGCCACAGTTCATAGGACCACGAAGAGTGGGACACAACTGAAGAGACTTAGCGCACATGCATGCATCCGTTTCTTGTTGTGGGACATGCCTCTAGCTCCTTGCATCAGAATAAGAAGGAAGAGGATGTTCAGCAGTTAAAATAAATAAGATGACTTCTTCTACCTCAAGTATTTGACTGCTATTGCTTATGATAGTATTTACTGAATTTAATGTCCATTGTGTTTTCTTCTTGATGCATTGACATTTTTATTTCTATAAGTATATTGCTGAATTTCAAACTTGTTGGTGATTTTCCTATTCCTTTTATTTTTGTTTGTTTTGAGATATTTTTATTTTTTAATTAATTAATTTTTATTGAAGGATTATTGTTTTACAGAATTTTGCTGTTTTCTGTCAAACCTCAACATGAATCAGCCAAGGGTATACATATATCCCCTCCCTTTGGAACTCCCTCCCCATCCCACCCCTCTAGGTTGATACAGAGCCCCTGTTTGAGTTTCCTAAGCCATACAGGAAATTCCCATTGGCTATCTATTTTACACATGGTAATGTAAATTTCCATGTTACTCTTGCCTTGCATCTCACCCTCTCCTCCCCTTTCCCTCTGTCCATAATTCTATTCTCCTATTTCTTTTTTAAAAGATTGATTTCAAAGTTACTACACCCTTGGAGAGAGAGAAAGCACTCTGCAATTTCAGTCCTTATTAATTTACAATGATTTTCATTAGAACTTAATATTTCATTATATTTTAAACTATTCATTTTGAACTTTAAGCAACAAGGATATGCTGTACAGCACAGAGAAATATACCAATTATCTAATAATAAATATAAACAGAGTATAATATATAAAACAACTGAAAGACTATGTTGTAAACCTGAACAAATATAATATTGCAACTCATTAATATATCCATAAAAAAATTTAAAGTTAAAAAGAATTTATCAGTACCACTGTTACTGGATGTAGAAATCTGGGAAGGATGTGACTCTCAGCAAAACAATGAGAGAAAAGCTAGGAGGATCTAAAAATTCCAACCTCTTGACCCCAGCTGTAGTATTTTCTCTAAGTCAGTCATGACAGAGTTCAGTAAGTTCTGAATTTTCCTAGCAATTTCATTTCCCAGTTTATTCTCATTCTCCCAAAGTGTACTATGGAGTTCTTCAGAAGCAGTTTATGTGTGATATCCAACAGATAAAGTGAAGAAACTGATATACCCATCCACTACCTCTATTATACTTTCCCCATGTATCCCAGTTCATTTACATATTTTCCACATATCCTAGTTAATCAAACATTTAAATATATAAATGAGGACTGATATATAGTACAGAAATTGCAAAACAAAAATTTCACACACATTTCAATTTTCTCATATCCTGGTTTTTGAAATTGTTTTAAACATTCATACAGGAGAACAAGATGGCAGAGGAATAGGTGGACGTGGAGTACATCTCTCTCCACGGATACATCAGGAATACACCTTCGGACACAGAAGTGCATGCAGAACACCAGCTGAGAGTAGACAGGAGTCACTGACCAGCGGAAAACAATATATAGACCCACCCACACCTTGGTAGGATGAAGGAACTAGGGGGAAAGAGGTTAGTTAGTAGGACTGGACCTGCCCTCGGCAGATGGGGGAACTGAAGCAGGGGTCCGATCCCCACATCAGGGCAATTGTCTGAGTCAGAGGAGAAGCACTTAAGGCTGAGAGTGAAACAGCTGATCTGTGGCAGCCTAAATGGAATGAGAATCAGACAGTCCTTGCAGCCACACATACCCAAGACGGGGATGCAGATCCCCTGGAAGGTGCAGCGGCTGGGAGCTGGAGTTTAGGGACTGTGGAGCAATCCCAGAGTGAGGGCTGCTGCAACTGTGGAGAGACTTATCAGGGGGATGTGAGGGAGGAGACTGTGGTGGGAAATGCCTGTGGAGGAAAGCCAGGCAGCCACGGAAGCTAGGCGATACTGCTGAGTCACGTTTGGGGGTGGAGCCATCACCATAGCCTCTCTCCCCACAGTGCCAGCATTGGCAGCTGAACAATAGAGAGGCTGGCCCAGCAAGCACCTGACGCACTGAGCTACAGAGCAGGACCCCACCCAGGGTGCCCCTTTAAGTGCCTGATGTGCCAATCTACAGAGTAGGACCCCAGCCAGGGGGGGCCCCTATATGAGCCTGATGTGCCAAACAACAGAGAAAGTCCCCAGGCAAGGAAGCCCTCTACGTGCCTGAATGGGTGGAGCTATGGAGAAAGACTGGCCAAAGAGGCCTTCTGATCTCCAGCTACAAGAGGCTTGAAAAAAGCCTCTGACGGGGCCATAACTCCTGCAGCGGAGGCAGCCCGTGTCCCTGCACACTTGGTGCTGCCAGGCTCCCTGCAGCTATGCCACCTTCACCCTTAACTCTCACTGGGGCAGAGCTGCCACAGGCAAAAAAGTCTTGTGCCTCTGCGTGCAGGGTCGCTTCGGTAGTGTCCTACTCTTTCTGACCCTGGAGACTGTGGCCTGCCAGGCTTCTCTGTCAGGGAGCAGGGTTCTCCAGGCAAGAATACAGGAGTGTGTTGGCCAACACTGGTTTCCATGGCTGTGTGGCGCTGGAGCGGCCCTGAGGAGATACCCCACGTCCAAGGTCAGAGAAGCCCAGCAAGATGGTGGTGCTGGAGCGACTTTGGAGGAGATATCCCAAATCCAAGGGCAGAGAAGCCCCAGCAAGATGGTAGGAGGGGCGAATTCGCATTTAGAATCAACCCCATCTCCACCACAGACACTCAGAGGGCTCAAATGAACCTTGTGTGCACTAGGACCCAGAGACCCACATAGACTGAGACAGAACTGGGCTTGAGTGTTTTCTGTGTAGGTCCAGGTCAGCAATGGACTCCCGCAGGGGCAGGGGCCCTGGGTGAGCAGACTTGGGTATGGCATAAGCCCTCTTGGAGGAGGTTGCCATTAACCCCACCATAGAGAGGCCAGAACTTACACAGGACTGGGAAATAGACTCTTGAAGGGCACAAACAGAACCTTGTGCACACCAGGACCCAGGAGAAAGGAGCAGTGACCCCACAGGAGACTGCCCCAGACTTGGCTGGGAGTGTCCAGGAATCTCCAGTGGAGATGTAGGTCGGTGGTGGCTTGCTGCAGGATTGGGGGCACAGAGTGTAGCAGTACATGCGTAAGGCCTTTTGAAGGAGGTCGCCATTATCTTCATTACTTCCACCACAGTTTTGCCCCAGGTAAATAAGGGGGGGGGACATAGCTCCACTCATCAACATAAAATTGGATTGAAGATTTATTGAGCGTGGCCCCATCCATCAGAGCAAGACCCAGGTTCCCCCTCAGTCTCTCCCATCAGGAAGCTTTCATAAGCCTCTTATCCTTCTCCATCAGATGCCAGACAGACTGAAACCACAATCACAGAAAACTAACCAACTTGATCACATGGACCACAGGACCCCATGGACTGTAGCCTATCAGGCTTCTCCCCATGGGATTTTTCAGGTAAGAGTGCTGGAGTGGATTGCCATTTCCTTATCCAGGGAATCTTCCCGACCCAGGGATCAAACCCACGTATCCCACATTGCAGGCAGGAACTTTACCATCTGAGCCACCAGAGAAGCCCAACATGGACCACAGCCTTGTCCAACTCAGTGAAACTATGAGCCATGCTGTGTAGGGCCACCCAAGATGGACAAGTCATGATGGAGAGTTGACACAATGTGGTCCACTGGAGAAGGGAATGGCAAACTACTTCATTATTCTTGCCTTGAGAACCCCATAAACAGTATGAAAAGCCAAAACATAGGATATTGAAAGATGGACTCCCCAGGTGGGTAGGTGCCCAATATGCTACTGGAGATCAGTGGAGAAATAACTCCAGAAAAATTGAAATGGAGCCAAAGCAAAAACAACACCCAGCTGTGGATGTGACTGGTGATGGAAGGAAAGTTTGATGTTGTAAAGAGCAATATTGCATAGGAACCTGGCATGTTAAGTCCATGAATCGAGGCAAATTCAAAGTGGTCAAACAGGAGATGACAAGTGTGAATGCCAACATGTTAGGAATCAGCAAACTAAAGTGGTCTGGAACGGTTGAATTTAACTCAGATGACCATTATATCTACTACTGTGGACAAGAATCCCTTAGAAGCAATGGAGTAGCCATCATAGTCAACAAAAGAGTCTGAAATGGAGTACTTGGATGCAGAATGATCTCTGTTTGTTTCCAAGGCAACCATTCAATATCAGAGTAATCCTGACCAGTAATGCTGAAGAAGCTGAAGTTGAATTGTTCTATGAAGACCTACAAGACCTTCCAGAACTAACACCCAAAAAAGTTGTCCTTCTCACTATAGGGGACTGAAATGCAATAGTAGGAAGTCAAGAAATACCTGGAGTATCAGGAAAATTTGGCCTTGAAGTGAAGCATGAAGCAGGGCAAAGGCTAATATACTTTGGCAAAGAGACTGCACTGGTTATAGCAAACACCCTCTTCCAAAAACACAAGACAAGACTCTACACGTGGAAAGCACCAGATGGTCAACACCAAAATCAGACTGGTTATATTCTTTACAGCCAAAGATGGAGAAGCTCTATTAGTTCAGTTCAGTTCAGTTCAGTCACTCAGTCGTGTCTGACTCTTTGTGATCCCATGAATCGCAGCACACCAGGCCTCCCTGCCCATCACCAACTCCCGGAGTTCACTCACACTCATGTCCATCGAGTCGGTGATGCCATCCAGCCATCTCATCCTCTGTCGTCCCCTTCTCCTCCTGCCTCCAATCGCTCCCAGCATCACAGTCTTTTCCAATGAGTCAACTCTTCTCATGAGGTGGCCAAAGTACTGGAGTTTCAGCTTTAGCATCATTTCTTCCAAAGAACATCCAGGACTGATCTCCTTTAGAATGGACTGATTGGATCTCCTTGCAGTCCAAGGGACTCTCAAGAGTCTTCTCCAACACCACAGTTCAAAAGCATCAATTCTTTGGCACTTAGCCTTCTTCACAGTCCAATTCTCACATCCATACATGACTACTGGAAAAACCATAGCCTTGACTAAAGAGACCTTTGTTGGCAAAGTAATGTCTCTGCTTTTGAATATGCTGTTTAGGTTGGTCATAACTTTTCTTCCAAGGAGTAAGCGTCTTTTAATTTCATGTCTGCAGTCACCATCTGCAGTGATTTTGGAGACCCCCAAAATAAGGTCTGACACTGTTTCCACTGTTTCCCCATCTATTTGCCCTGAAGTAATGGGATCAGATGCCATGATCTTTGTTTTCTGAATGTTTACTACTCCTTTAATTTTCATTTTTATAACCTACTATCACCTTGCCAAAAAAGACCCTATTTTTAAAGCAAATTTCATATATATTTTTATAATTTTTGTGATTTTTTTAATATTGTATTTTTGAGAGTCTAACCTCTACTTCAGATTTTTAATCTTTGCTTTTTGGTATTTGTTATCAATTTTATACCTTTAAGAATCCAATCTTCATTACCCATTTTTACTTTGGAGTGTGATTACTGGCTTGATTGCCCTCTTCCCCTTTTGACTCTCATTTTTCTCCTCTAGGTCACCTCTGTCTCCTTCCCTCTTCTCTTCTCTACCCAACTCTGTGAATCTTTTGGGTATTCTGGACTATGGAAAACACTTAAGGAACTGATTACTGGCTAGATCTGTCTCTCCTTTTGACCCCACCTCTTTTCCTCCTGGTCACCTCTATCTCCCTCCTTCCTCTTCTCTCCTCCATGTAACTCAGCAAATCTTTCTGGGTGTCCCTCACTGTGGAGAATCTTTTCTCCATTAACCTAGATGTTTTATCATCGGTGCTGTATGGATGAAGAAGTCTTGAGGCAGAGGCAGGAGGCTTAAATCCAAAACCTAAGAATACCAGAGAACTCCTGAATCCAGGGAACATTAATCGATAGGAGCTCATCCAAAAGCCTCCATACCTACACTGAAACCAAGCTCCACCCAAGAGCCAACAAGTTCCAGGGCAAGACATACCATGCAAATTCTCCAGCAACACAGGAACATAGACCTGAGCTTTAATATAAAGGCTGCTCAAAGTCACACCAAACCCACAGAAACCTCAAAACTCACTACTGGACACTTTATAGCACTCCAGAGAGAAGAAATCCAGCTCCACCCACCAGAACACAGATGGAAGCTTCCCTAATGAGGAAATCTTGACAAGCCACTCATCCAACCCCACCCACAGGGAGACCTTCCACAATAAAGAGGAACAACAAACTGCCAAAATACAAAAAGGCCACCCCATACATCACAATCTAAACAAGATGAAAAGGCAGAGTAATACTCAGCAGGTAAAGGAACATAATAAATGCCCACCAAACCAAACCAAAGAGGAAGAGATAAGGAGTATACCTGAAAAGAATTCAGAATAATGATAGTAAAAATGATCCAAATTCTTGAAAACAAAATGTAGTTATAGATAAATAGCCTGGAGACAAGAATTGAGAAGATGCAAGAAATGTTTAACAAGGACCTAGAAGAAATAAAAAACAGTCAATCAATAATGAATAATGCAATAAATGAGATCAAAAACACTCTGGAGGGAACCAACAGTAGAATAACTGAGGCAGAAGATAGGATAAGAGAGGTGGAAGATAAAAGGATGAAAATAAATGAAGCAGAGAGGAAAAAAAAAAAAAAGAATTAAAAGAAATGAGAACAACCTCAGAGACCTCTGGGACAATGTCAAACAACCCAACATTCGAATCATAGGTGTCCCAGAAGAAGACAAAAAGAAAGGACATGAGAAAATACTTGAGGAAATAAGAGTTGAAAACTTCCCTAAAGAGGGGAAGGAAATAATCACACAAGTCGAAGAAACCCAGAGAGTCCCAAACAGGATAAACCCAAGGTGAAAAACCCCAAGACACATATTAATCACATTAACAAAGATCAAACAAAAAGAACAAATATTAAAAGCAGCAAGGGAAAAACAAAAAGTAACACACAAGGGGATTTCCATAAGGATAACAGCTGATCTTTCAATAGGAACTTTTCAGGGCAGGAGGGAATGGCAGGACATACTTAAAGTGATGAAAGAGAAAAGCCTACAACCCAGATTACTGTACCCAGCAAGGATCTCATTCAAATATGAAGGACAAATCAAAAGCTTTACAGACAAGCAAAAGCCCAGAGAATTCAGCACCACCAAACCAGCTCTTCAACAAATGCTAAAGGATCTTCTCTAGATAGGAAACACAGAAAAGGTGTATAAACTCAAACACAAAACAACAAAGTAATTGGCAATGGGATCACACTTATCAATAATTATCTTAAATGTAAATGGGTTGACTACCCCAACCAAAAGACGAAGCCTGGCTGAATGGATACAAAAACCAGACACCTATATATGCTGTCTACAAGAGACCCACCTCAAAACCAGGGACATGTACAGACTGAAAGTGAAGGGCTGGAAAAGGTGTTTCACACAAATGGAGATGAAAAAAAGTAGGAGTACCTATACTCCTATCAGATAAAATAGACTTTAAAACAAAGGCTGTAAAAAGAGACAAAGAAGGACACTACATAATGATCAAAGGATCAATCCAAGAAGAAGATATAACAATTATAAATATATATGCACCCAACATAGGTGTTCCACAATATGTAAGACAAATGCTAACAGGTATGAAAGGGGAAAATAACAATAACACAATAATAGTGGGAGATTTTAATACCTCCACTCACACCTATGGATAGATCAACAAAACAGAAAATTAGCAAAGAAACACAAACTTTAAATGATACAATGGACCAGTTAGACCTAATTGATATCTATAGGACATTTCACCCCCAAAACAATGAATTTCACCTTTTTCTCAAGTACACACGGAACCTTCTCCAGGATAGATCACACCCTGGACCATACATCTAGGCTTGGTAAATTCAAAAACTCGAAATCATTCCAAGCATCTTTTCTGATCACAATGTGGTAAGATTAGATGTCAACTACGGGGGGAAAAAAAAAAACTATCAAAAATTCCAACATATGGAGGCTAAACTACATGCTTCCAAATAACCAACAAATCACAGAAGAAATGAAAAAAAAATCAAAATATTCATAAAAATGAATGAAAATTAAAACACAACAACCCAAAACCTATGGGGCTCAGGAAAAGCAGTGCTAAGGGGAAGGTTCATAGCAATACAAGCTTACCTTAAGAAACAAGAAAAATAACAACAACTATGGCAGCTGCTGGGGGTAGATTTGAAAGTGTGAGTAGCGTCGAAGAGTGTAAAGAACAGGTTCGAAGTGCCAGGACCGAGGTGTTGCGCCAGGCTAAAGCCAATTTTGAAAAGGAATAAAAGTGTAAAGAACTGAAATGACTTTGGGGTGAGGAAACATGGATGCTACCTGATGTGATTAAGAGAGTTGAACAAATCTCACAGGAAGACTGTGTGAAGAAAAAGAAGAAAAAGACAAGCATTCAAAAAAAGTAAAGAAAGAGAAGAAAAAAAAGAGCAAGAAACAAAAGTGTGAAAAAAATGAGTCAACTGACAGTTCATCAAGCTCTGAAGATGAGTGGGTTGAGGCTGTTCCCTCCCAGACTCCTGGCAAGGAAAAAGCCTGGAAGATTAAAGATGAAAAGTTAGAAAAAGAAGATAATCAAATAATTTAAAAAAAGAAGATAATCAGATTATTCAGAGGGATGAATGGATGACTGTTGATTTTATGTCTGTTAAAATTGTGTCATCATTGTCACTCAAAGCCGAAAAGGAAGCTGCAAGGAAAACACTGTAAGAGAAAACCCAGGCATTTGAACAGTCCAGACTGCTAGAAAGAGAATTGAATCCATACTGGAAGGATGGTGGGACAGGTCTTCCACTAGAGACTGTAATGTGTCATCAGTCACTAAAGTAGAAGATGGTGGTTTAAGCTGGCTAAGAAAGTCTTATCAAAGAATGAAAGAACAAGCTGAGAAACAAAATAGAAATTTTGAGGACATTGTAGCTGAAAGCTATGGGTCAATGGAAGTATTTCAGTTGAAATTAAAAGAAGCTGGAAAAGCTGCATTTATGAAAGAAGATGGTACACAAGAACGGTGGAAGAAACCAACATACTCAGATAGAGCACACAGTAGTCAAGAAAGTGGAAAATCAGACTTGGTAAAATGTAACAGATATTGCAAACAGTATCACTAAAGATAAGTTTAGTGGTGATGAAAAAGATGGTAGATCTGTGTTTTCAGAAACATATAGAAGAGAACCTAGTCCAAGGAAAAATCAAGAATTTTCTTCTCATGTAAATTTAAGAGCTAAATTCTTAAGACCCTCTGATGATGAAGAAGTGTCATTTCATAGCAAGGACAGCAATTTTGAAACATCTAGTTCATCTTTAGCAGTAGTCCCTCAAGATTCTGTGCACTGTGGTTTTCGAAAATCCACAGAGAACAATGAAGAAAGTTTATCATGCTGGAGTCGATTTGGGAGAGGAGACAGGAAACATTCAAATCAAAAACCACTAGAAACCAGTCACAGTGTTGACCATGGATACGTTTCAGAAGACGTGAGAGAAAAATCACAGGAGGGAGGCTTGAGAGATGACTCTGTGACAAAAGAACATCTACAGGATACAGAATCTTCACTTGCCAGAAGTAGTCCAGGGGATAAGTCTACCCACATCTTGAGTGTTAATGATAAGAACAAGTTAGGAGCCAAAATTATCAAGACAGAGATGATGGGCAATATGGAATTAGCTGAACAACTTAAAGCCCAACTTGATAAGGCAAATAAATTCCAAGACACTGTAACACAGATGTCATCAAAAAAATATAAGATAGAGGATGAAAATCAGGAAGAAGTGATCCTTGTCAGAACAGATCATTCCGGAAGAGTCTGGCCTGTAAACACACCAGGAAAACAAGAAGGAAGAAGGAAAAGACAGATTGTTTCAACTCATGAGGAAAAAGAAAGGGTCAGATACTTTCATGATGATGATAACTTAAGTCTAAATGATTTAGTCAAGAAAGAAAATATGGGAACAGCAGAAAATCACAACAAACTTTTTATGAGAATGACATCTAAGTTTATGGGAAAAACAGACGGAGATTATTACACTCTGGATGACATGTTTGTCTCCAAAGCAGCTGAGAGAGAACGTTTTGGTGAAGAGAAAGAGAATCAGAGGAAAAAACCTATTGCTGAGCACCGGGGTCTTCTTGCACAAATGGAAAAATGTCTTTATTGTTTTGACAACTCTCAGTTTCCCAACCACCTTATTGTTGCAATAGGTGTTAAGGTTTATTTATGTTTACCCAATGTACGATCTCTTACTGAAGGGCACTGTTTGATAGTCCCTTTGCAGCATCATAGGGAAGCTACCTTACTGGATGAAGACATCTGGGAAGAAATTCAGATGTTTAGAAAATCATTGGTGAAAATGTTTGAAGATAAAGGATTGGACTGTATCTTTTTAGAAACGAATATGAACATGAAGAAACAGTACCATATGGTTTATGAATGTATTCCTCTCCCAAAGGAAGTGGGTGATATGGCTCCCATCTATCTTAAGAAAGCCATAATGCAATCTGATGAAGAATGGTCTATAAATAAGAAACTGATTGATCTCTCTTCAAAAGACATCAGAAAGTCTGTACCCAGAGACTTACCTTACTTCTCTGTGGATTTTGGCCTCCAGGGGGTTTGCCCATGTCATTGAAGATCAGCACAAATGCCCACATTACTTTGGAAAGGAAATCATTGGTGGCATGCTGGATATAGAACCAAGAATTTGGAGGAAAGGGGCGTGAGAAAGTTTTGAAGATCAGAGGAAGAAAGCACTGCAGTTTGCTCAGTGGTGGAAACCATTTGATTTCACCGGAAATAAAAAATGTTGAGGCAAAGTTTTCCTTTTTTATTTCCTTTTCAGATTTCTTTCAGTTTTATTTCCATTGCATCTAGCTAAACAACTGACCATCAGGTAATAGAAAAAGAGTGTCATGATCTGGGTTTCTGACAACTCTACATCACTGAATTGTATTGGTTTTCTTCACCACCTGCTCCTGTGGACTGCATTGTAGTAACCATGGAAACCAGTTATGTTGGGTGATCTGTTCATATTCTGTTCTGTGCCTGTGTCTTCATGTTCTAAACTATTTAGTTAATCTGTAGAAAGACTTTTCTGAAGAATTATCTAGGAAGTATCGCAAATCATTGCTTCAGAGGAAAATGGGTCTACTTCAAGTTTGTTAAGTCTACTGACTAGTTTCTTTTGCATTTAAACTAAAACTTGGCATATTTAGTTATAATTGAAATTTCTTTTCACAGAATTTTATAGAAGCTCTTAATTTTCTTCCAATACCATATATATCACTGCTATTCTTTTTATTAAAGGAAAAAAGAATGTCTCCAATAATAAATAATTAAGTGAAAAAAAAAAACAAGAAAAAAGTCATAAATAACCTAACTCTACACCTAAAGCAACTAAAAAGGAAGAAATGAAGAACCCTAGGGTTAGTAGAAGGAAAGAAATCTTAAAAATTAAGGCATAAATAAATGCAAAAGAAATAAAAGAGACCATAGTAAAAATCAACAAAGCTAAAAGCTGATTCTTTGAGAAGATAAATAAAATAGACAAACCATTAGCCAAGCTCATCAAGAAACAAAGGGAGAAGAATCAAATCAACAAAATTTGAAATGAAAATGGAGAAATCACAGGAGGCAACACAGAAATACAAAGGATCATAAAAGACTACTAACACCAACTATATGCCAATAAAATGGACAACTTAGAAGAAATAGAAAAATTCTTAGAAAAGTATAACTTTCTAAAATTGAACCAGGAAGAAATATAAAATCTTAACAGACCCATCACAAGCATGGAAATCAAAACTATAATCAGAAATCTTCCAGCAAACAAAAGCCCAGGACCAGACGGCTTCACAGCTGAATTCTACCAAATATTTAGAGAAGAGCTAACATCTATCCTATTCAAACTCTTCCAGAAAATTTCAGAGGAAGGTAAACCTCCAAACTCATCCTATGAGTCCACCATCACCCTAATACCAAAACCAACAAAGATGCCACAAAAAAAGAAAACTACAGGCCAATATCACTGATGAACATAGATGCAAAAATCCTTAACAAAATTCTAGCAAACAGAATCCAACAACATATTAAAAAGATCATACGTCAAGACCAAGTGGGCTTTATCCAAGGATGCAAGGATTCTTGACTGATTTATATGTTGATTTAATATCCATCAATCAATCAATTTAATATACCACATTAACAAATTGAAAGATAAAAACCATATGATTATCTCAATAGAGACAGAGAAAGCCTTTGACAAAATTCAACATCCATTTATGATTTAAAAAACCCTCAAGAAAGCAGGAATAGAAGGAACATACCTCAACATAATAAAAGCTATATATGACAAACCCACAGCAAACATTATCCTCAGTGGCAAAAAATAGAAAACATTTCCCCTAAGTCAGGAGCAAGACAAGGGTGCCCATTCTCACCACTACTATTCAACATAATTTTAGAAGTTTTAGCTACAGCAATCAAAGAAGAAAAATAAATAAAAGGAATCCAGATTGGAAAGGAAGAAGTAATACTCTTACTGTTTGCAGATGACATGATCCTCTACATAGAAAAACCCTAAAGACACCACCAGAAAATTATTAGAGTTAATCAATGAATACAGTAAAGTTGTAGGATATAAAATTAACACACAGAAATCCCTTGCAGTCCTATACACTAACAATGAGAAAACAGAAAGAGAAATTAAGGAAACAATTCCATTCACCATTGCAACGAAAAGAATAAAATACTTTGGAATAAATCTACCTAAAGAACCAAAGACATATATAGAAAACTATAAAAAACTGATGAAAGAAATCAAAGATGATACAAATAGATGGAGAAATAAACCATGTTCATGGATTGGAAGAATCAATATAGTAAAAATGAGTATGCTACCCAAAGCTAACTATAGATTCCACACAATCCCTATCAACCTACCAACGGTATTTTTCAGAGAGCTAGAACAAATAATTTCACAATTTGTATGCAAATACAAAAAACCTTGAATAGCCAAAGCAATCTTGAGAAAGAAGAGTGAAACTGAAGGAATCAACCTGCCTGACTTCAGGCTATACCACAAAGCTACAGTCATCAAGACAGTATTTTACTGGCACAAAGACAGAAATATAGATCAATGGAACAAAATAGAAAGCCCAGAGATAAATCCATGCACCTATGGACACCTTATCATTGACAAAGGAGGCAAGAATATACAATGGAGAAAAGGCAATTTCTTTAACAAGTGGTGCTGGGGAAGCTGGTCAACCACTTGTAAAAGAATGAAACTAGAACACTTTCTAACACCATACACAAAAATAAACTAAAAATGGATTAAGGATCTAAATTTAAGACCATAAATTATAAAACTCCTAGAGGAAAACCTAAGCAAAACACTCTCTGACATAAATCACAGCAGGATCCTCTATGACTCACCTCCCAGAGTAATAGAAATAAAAGCAAAAATAAACAAATGGGACCTAATTAAAATTAAAAGCTTTTGCACAACGAGAACACTATAAGCAAGGTGAAAAGACTGCCTTCAGAATGGGAGAAAATAATAACAAATGAAGAAACTGACAAAGAATTGATCTCAATAATATACAAGCAACTCTTGAAGCTCAATTCCAGAAAAATAAACCACTCAATCAAAAATGAGTCAAAGAACTAAACAGACATTTCTCCAAAGAAGATATACAGATGGCTAACAAACCCATGAAAAAATGCTCAACATCACTTTTTATGAGAGAAATACAAATAAAAACCACAATGAGGTACCATCTCAAGCCAGTCAGAAAGGCTGCTATCCAAAAGTCTACAAGCAATAAATGCCAGAGAGGGTGTGGAGAAAATGAAACCTTCTTACACTGTTGGTGGGAATGTAAACCAGTATAGTCAATATGGAGAACAGCGTGGAGATTCCTTAAAAAACTGGAAATAGAACTGCCATATGACCATGCAATCCCACTACCGGGCATACACACAGAGGAAACCAGAATTGAAAGAGACACGTGTACCCCAATATTCATTGCAGCACTGTTTACAATAGCCAGGACATGGAAGCAACCTAGATGTCCATCAACAGATGAAAGGCTAAGAAAGCTGTGGTACATATACACAATGAAATATTACTCAGCCATTAAAAAGAATACATTTGAATCAGTTCTAATGAAGTGGATGAAACTGGTGCCTATTATACAGACTGAAGTAAGCTAGAAAGAAAAAACACCAAACAGTATACTAACACATATATATGGAATTTATAAAGATGATAACGATGACCCCATATGTGAGACAGCAAAACAGAGAGACACAGATGTATAGAACAGTCTTTTGGACTCTTTAGGAGAAGGCGAGGGTGGGATGATTTGAGAGAATAGTATTGAAACATGTGTATTATCATATGTGAAACAGATCGTCAGTCCAGGTTTGATGCATGAGACTGGTGCTCAGGGCTGGTGCACCGGGATGACCCTGAGGGATGGATGGGGAAGGAAGTGGGCGGGGCTTCAGGACAGAGAACAGATATACACCCATGGCTGTTTCATGTCAATGTTTGGCAAAAAAACCTACAATATCGTAAAGTAATTAGCCACCAATTAAAATAAATAAATTTAAAAAATTTAAGTTTATGTTACTTAAAGCTGAAAGTTTTACTAAAAATAAAAAGAAAGGCAGATAATACTTGCCTTTGTCTATAAAGTATTGGGGGATGCATTTGTTAGAGGAAGCACAAATTTACACACTCTGATCCAGTTATAAAAAAAACAACTATTTACTTTATTTTCTATTTTTGATCTCATCTTGATCTAGTGCCTCACTTCCCCCAGTATCTTTCACGTAGTATTCAGTCAATTAAAAGTTCAAACTTCCTATTAGGGATCCCTCTATCTTCTCAAAATATCTTCTCTTCTCCTTTCCCAAGATGATATCAAAGTGCAGAGGGAGCTTATATAGCTTCATTGCACTTGAGAAGTGGGCTTTCTGGTCAGGTCAAGGGTAAAGAATCTGCCTGCAATGCAGGAGACGCAGGTTCGATTCCTGGGTCAGGAAGAACCCCTGGAGGAGAGCACAGCAACCCACTCCAGTATTCTTGCTTGGAGAATCCCATGAACAGAGGAGCCTGGCGTACTACAATCCATAGAATCACAAAGAGTCAGACATGACTGTAGTGACTTAGCACGCACTTGAGAAGGTACCTCTGTGCTTCACGTTGGTGTCTGGAGTCTTTCTGATCCCTGCTGAGATGTTTGATCATCATGAGTCTTGCATAGGTATCTACTACACAGTGTCTCAGGGCCACCTGGCCTTTGGAGAATCTTACTTTGATCCCCTGCTAAGGACCATAAACCTTGCCATTACTCTGATGGTAAGGCTCCTCCACTCAGCTTCCTTCTCTTCCTGACCCCAAGCCTCTTCTATTCCACCCATCCTTTCTTCACTCTTGCATCTCTCATCAGGTCATGTGAAACTCTGAGTTCACTTTATAGCCCTAGAGCACCAGTATGTCCCCAATACTATCTTTATCATGCCATGGTGTCATTTCTACTCAACTGTGGCTACTTTGTGATGATATGGGGCACCATGTGGTCCCATCCAAGAGTTATAAACAAGAAGGGAAATATAAGCTCTTTTGTGTCCCAGACTTTGTGTTCAGCATCTTAAACCCAAGCACATTCTTTCCCAAATATCTCCAAGCTCCTCTGAGCACCAAAACAGCTTTTGGTTTCCTGAGTGGCAGAAACTTTCCTTATGTTGGTTATCACTCATCCTCTCCACAAAAAGGCTGATGGTGAAGCACTATTTTTGCTGTTGGTATGTAAAGGAAAACTACCTTCATTAAAGCCTGGCTTTTGAAACTATTATCTCACAGTGTATTCAAAAAAATTACAGTTTGAAACTCCAAGCTGAGTAATGATACATATATTCCAGTTCATATCCGTCTTCCCCTGAAACAATAAGCTCAATGATTCATTGAGTAGGAGGAGTACAAGACAACAAGGAAACAGATTATCAGGGGCAATTGGCAACAAAACTAATTTAATATTTTTTAAAAATATACAGGGCACACATTCATTCTTCTATTTAGACAAAAAAAATATTTTAAAGCACCTACCATGTTAAAGCCACCCACAGTTCTGGATGACTGTATATAGTGAATAACAGCAAGCACCCCAGATCAATTTCTAATACCATAAATTTACTCTAAAAAAATTATTTCCAAACTATAGGCAATCATCTTAGGCTACTTCCAATACAATGACACATTGGCATGGCCAATCCTTTCTTCATTGGGTCTGAGAATATAATATTGTGGTTAATTGTTTTTTGTCTGTGTAACTAGGGGTTAATTTGAAACCCTATTATCTTTTAAAATTTATGGCTAGAAATCCTATAAGTCTAATTTCCTGCCTTAGTGAGTACAGTAGAGTAAGTTACATTAGTGAACAAAATTTAATATTTGAAGATTAAAGATATCGCTGGGTCTTCAAGTCATCTCTCCAACCATAGATGGCATCAGCTCAGACTAGTGATATAGTTGTAAAAGGCTTAAGAGATTGTGTTTAACCCATAGTGAACCCACAATACATTGGAAATGCTGTATTTGTTTTTTAAATCGGAACACGGTTATCTTTTGACACACTTCTTTCTGCAAAAATACAACTCAGGAAAGGGTTTGGCTAATTAATAGTCTTGATTAAAGAAAATTGTATTACTTGTTTGAAACTGAAATGAGATTTTGAGCTACATTAAATAACATTTTATTTCAATTAATGCTGCACACTTGTTAGACATTCCAGTAAGCCTTATTCTTATTGAAAGATCTTCAAGATTGTTCACCATGACCATTTTGCTTTACTGAGCCTAGAATGTAATGGATTTTATATTTCCAAATATGCCTTTAATAGAATGCTTACAAGTTTTCACAGCAGAAAACTACTTATTAGGGCAATGACATTATTCTTAAATTTTTCCTGATTTTATTGTCCTGGCCCCATATTGTTCAAAACAGTACAATTCTTGCTCTAATTTGAGAGAAGCTGTCATTAGTTAAAGGGATCCTTTACACAAGTCATTGGGAGTATTTTGCCCTTCCTCTCTAAGAGAATAATTGCATTTTCTACTTAATAAAGAGCTTGTGGTTAAAAAGCATCTCAAGTTATAGCCAGGCAAAAACATGAAAGGAAGAGCCACTTACATAAATATATGAGATTTCATATTGCTTTTATTTTAATTGCTAAACAAATTTTGCAGACTTGAAAAAGGTTGGTTTTACAGCCCTGGAGCAAAAGCCCTTGCTTATTAACAGTTGTAGCCCTAACCTATTGAAAACCAATATGAGGCCAAAAAGGGAATAACTCTGGGGTTTCTTAGGAATGAGAGTATGAAAGATGGCAGGTAAAATGTTGCCTAGTGGTGAAGGCAATTACTTTTGTCAAGAGTAGAGCAAAGTACCCCTGTTTTCTTCCTGTTTCATTCTTCAAAGCTGGTGGACATTGTCCTTATATCAGATAAATAGGCATGGAAATTAAAGAAGTTTTCTCATCTGAGCTCAACCACCACTCCTTCGTCCTAGGATTTCTTGGGGAAAATGACTAAAATTGATATACGTGCATAAAGGGTAGGCCACTCCTAGATGACAATGAAGGAAAGTTCGAGAGTGTACTGGAGAATGTCAAAACAGTAACAAGGACTTTTCTAGCAGTAGTAGTAGCAGAAGCAAGGAGTACCAAGTGGTGTACGGATGAATGCCAGTCAGTAGAAGCCAAGAGGCCCAGCATACTTGTCTGCTAATCACATTCAAACCTACAACTTGCCAGAAAGCCACATCCCAAACTCTCCAAATAATGCTTGCTTCAGGGGTCAATTTTTCCAAGGGCTTTCCATGAAAAGATTTCAAATGGAAATTTAAGCTTCATGTGAGCAATAAGGGGAAAAAATGTAAATCTCTTCTCCACCTTGCACTCCCTTTTCCTGCTGTGCTTTAGGCAAAAGAAAAACTCATCAGAGATGACTCCAAAGCCCAGACTCTGACCTCCTTAGATCCTGCTCCCTCTAATCAGGCCACAGTTGACTGACAGTCAGGAAATAAACTCTTCTTTGAAGGTACAGCAGCGCAGATTTATAGCAAATGACTAATATGATCTAATCTCCCAGCGATTTCAACAATTTCAATTCTGGAAGATTCATATATGTCTGTTTAACTTTCTGATTCTGTCCTGTGACTGCTCATTGAATTATCCTTCAAGATTCAATCTTCTCATACATTTCAACTTTTCTCATTATCAAACTTTAGTGTAATATCAGGATTCGCCATGTGCCCAGCCTCCACAGTATCCATCTGGGAAACATTGAAAGCCAAAGAAAAAACCTAACAGCCAAAGCCTTATTGGTAGGAGGAGTAAATAAACACTTAATCCAATTAGCAAATCCTCACTGAACTGCTACTAGATGTGCCAGCCACTGTGTTAAGTATTGTGGGTGATACAATCAATTTCTAAGATGACTAAGATCAGCTTGGCCAAAAATTTAAATTCCCCAAAAGCTCAGTGATGCCTGAAATCCATTTAATAAGGGACACAGTCTGTAATTCCTTAATAGGAGATAAAGCTTAGAAGAAGGCTGCCTGAAAGAGGGAAAGAAGCTGATTTAAATCCATACTGAGCCATAAATGACTGATATTAGAGCAACTTCTCAGAGTAGATTTTAATAAAAAGGGAAAAAGAGAATTGGTGGTACTAGAAGTCTGAAGGGAAGGGCCAGGAGCTGGGCCAGGAAACACGAGGGGTATGGCAGAAAACACAAAGAGAAAAGGGAGCAGACTTCAGAAACTGGAGACTCCAGAAACCAACTTTGCCAGCTATACCAGCTTACCAAAAAAAAAAAAAAAAACACAACAACAAAAAACAGACTGTAACTCAAATAAGTAACCATGGGGTTTAAAAAGGATGATGCCAAATGCAGCTGGTGCCAGTCAGACTCTGTAAAAGTTTTACATTTTTCTGTTTTGATTCCAGTAATAAATTATATACTCAAAGGCTCCTACTTCAAATGTAAGGCTGAATACAATTTAAATCTTAAAATTGCAGAGGGAATTAACATGTCAATTAGCTATTTCAAAAGATTTTCAGGCTTACCCACATATGGTTCATTCTGTCTTCAACCATCTTTTACACTTACAACTCCAGTTTAGACTTCACTATTGGATAAGGTTTTGTATTTGGTTTGTATACAATTTTGATGTAGGGTATCCTGAAATTTCCTAACATACAGTGCAAACCCCATCCATCCCTTATTTCTTTTAATTTTCAACGGGCTGTGCAAAGGCTGTGATCTCATAGCATGAAGGTTCTGTTAGAGTAGGAGTGTGTGTGTGTGTGTGTGTGTGTGTGTGTGTGTGTGTGTGTGTGTGTGTGTGTGCTGGAGACAGGGTTTTCCAGATTCTCACAGAGTACATCTTTCAGTTCAGTTCAGTTGCTCAGTCATGTCCAACTCTTTGTGATCCCATGGACTGCAGTACACCAGGCCTCTCTGTCCATCACCAACTCCCAGACCCTACTAAAACACATGCCCATCGTGTTGGTGATGCCATCCAACCATCTCATTCTCTGTCATCCCCTTCTCCTCCAGCCTTCAATCTTCCCCAGCATCAGGGTCTTCTCCAATGAGTCGGTTCTTCGCATCAGGTGGCCAAAGTATTGGAGTTTCAGCTTCAGCATCAGGCCTTCCTGTGAATATTCAGGACTGATTTCCCTCAGAATGGACTGGTTGGACTTCCTTGCAGTCCAAGGGACTCTCAAGAGTCTTCTCCGACACCACAGTTCAAAAGCATCAATTCTTCAGCACTCAGCTTTCTTTATAGTCCAACTCTCACATCCATTCATGACTACTGGAAAGACCCTAGCTTTGACTAGATGGACCTTTGTTGGTAAAGTAATATCTCTGCTTTTTAATATGCTGTCTAGGTTGGTCATAGCTTTTCTTCCAAGGAGCAAGGGTCTTTTAATTTCATGGCTGCAGTCACCATCTGCAGTGATTTTTGAGCCCCCCCCAAATAAAGTTTCTCACTGTTCCCATTGTTTCCCCATCTATTTGCCATGAAGTGATGGGACCAGATGCCATGATCTTAGTTTTTTGAATGTTGAATTTTAAGCCAGGTTTTTCACTTTCCTCTTTCACTTTCATCAAGAAGTTCTTCAGTTCTTCTTCACTTTCTGCCATAAGGGTAGTGTCATCTGCATATCTGAGGTTATTGATACTTCTCCTCACAATTTTGATTCCAGCTCGTGCTTCATCCAGCCTAGCATTTCTCATGATGTACTCTTCTAAGTTAAATAAGCAAGGTGACAATATACAGCCTTGGCATATTCCTTTCCAATTTGGAAACAGTCTGTTGTTCCATGTTCAGTTTTAACTGTTGCTTCTTGACCTGCATACAGATTTCTCAGGAGGCAGGTCAGGTGGTCTGGTATTCCCATTTCTTTAAGATGGAGACAAAAATGAAAGTATAGTCACAAAGTAGGGGACCACATTCCCATTGATAAAGCAGGTTCTCTGAAGCAACACTCCAACAAAGAGAAGACTAGTCATGGGGCTACCATACTGCTGCATTGACAGTTCTATCCCCTCCAGTCAGAAAGATGTGGGGCCTTTAGCGTTCAGCCAGTTTCTTAGAATTATTATGCTCTTTTTGTCCCTTCACTGGGGCTTTATGAACCGCAAGGTAGTAGGTAAAAAGAATGCCTGTGTATAGCTGACAACATGAAGGGCCTTTATGAGCTCGTGGGAAAGAGACACTTCATAGTTAAAGAAGAAAAAATTAAAGAAAGGGTTTCTTCCTTTCTGTCTTTTCTCTGACAGACAGTAATGTGCCTCCTGCTGGTAGCTTTCAGGACAAAAAGATTTGTGTGAGTTGTCATGAAATTCACTGTCATACATTTATGCTCTAAAAATGTAATTGGAGCCACTCTTCACGTGTGCCACATTTACAATAATTATCCCAATAAAACCTTATTCACAATAAATGACTAACAAGAAATCCAACGGGGAAAAGATGTTTTTTTCATTATTGGATCATATCTCAGGACTGAGGACAATCACAGTACAAAAGCCAAATACGCAGAACACAGGCTTCTTATGGATTAACTTTTCACTTGAGAATGCCCACCCTCAGGCAAACAATCCTTGCAACAAAGATCCTTTTGACGAGTCAGTACACAATCCTCTCAGCTCACCTAGGCTTTCATGCTTCTTCACTATTTTGAAAAAAAAAAAAAAAAAGAGAGAGAAATAAGGGTGCTAGACACTTAGAGGTCTGGATTTGACTCTGTCAATGATCAATGACATGACTTTAATCAGTCTCAACTTTCTCATCTATACACTGGGGCACACAGCACATCTTTAACACAACAACACAAAAGTTCAAATGTGGTAATGAATACCAAAGCAATTTGAAATAAAATGTAATTCAAATGAAAGACGGAATTATTCTTCCTAATTCCAGAGGAGAAAGGTGATCTAGTGTGGAAAAATCATGCCTAATATCCTGTCCTGGAAGACATACACATGGCCTTTTATACTGTTAAACTATGGTTGTAGAGGCTTTTGATTTCTACCAATTCATTTCTTTTTCTGTTTTCCAGCACCACCACCACCCAGACTTTTTCCCTCTAAAACTCTCCTATTCATCTTCTCAAGGATATTGTATTTTCTTCTTGTATCTAACATTGCTATTGAGAAGTCTGAGATGAACTTAGTCCTTATTCCTTTGTAGATATACTGTTTGTATTTTAAGGATGCTTTTAGAATTTTCTTTTTGATGCTCTTAAAGTTCACGATAGTGTGTATAGTATAGATTTTCCTTCTCTCTCCTGTTTGGCACGCTATGACTTTTTAACATGAAGTCTTTTATCACTTTTCAATTCTAGAAAATTTATTTCCACTATCTCTCAAAGCAGTTGCTTCTCTCCATTTTTTATTTTCTCTATTTCTTGGGCTCCTTTTATTTCATGTTGGAACTTTTACTTCTGTTTCCCATATTCCTTAGCTTTTCTATTTTCTATCTCCTTATCCTTCCCTGTTGCCTTCTGGGAAACTTCCTCAATTTTATCTTTACCTCACTAACTTGCTTTTTAGCTCCATTTCTCTTGCTATTGATACCATCAATCATATTTTAAATTTCAACTATTACATTTTTATGAAGAGAATTTCCACTTCCATCCATGACAGAGTAACTTGCATTAGACTTGCCCTCCTACCTTAAACAACTAGAAAAAACTGCACAAAATATAGGAAACAATTGCTTCCAGACAGTAGAAAACAAGCAGTATAAGACTATGATCTTTAAAGGAATGGAAATAAATGAAACCATCTCTGTGACTATCCCAGTTTGCTGCCTGGAGGCATTTTCTGGACCACAGTATAGCAATGAAAAGCCCAAGCAGAATACAGTGTTCTTGCTCATTTGAGGAGACAGAAATCAGAGTTCACAGAGACTGAAGCAGCTGTAATTAGTAGAGCAGAGTACTGAGGAGAAGGGAGCTATGCAAAAAAAAAAAAAAAAAAAAAACAACCCTCCAGAAATTGGCATAGAAATTCCCTTGAGTCTTTGAAACATATTGAACTGTACATGAACTGAGACTCTAGGGATGGGCAAAATCTGTAACGTGAACAATACCCAGAACTTATCCAAGGCTAGGAAATGTTTGAGTTCCAACTATCTGGAGTGGAGAACGTTAATGAGGACCCAGGAGTTTTCCTTATTACCAAATTCAGACTTAAATTGAAAACAGTAAGGAAAACCAGTAGACCATTCAGTTACGACCTAAATCAAATCCCTTATACAGTGGAAGTGAAAAATCAATTTAAGGGACTAGATCTGACAGACAGAGTACCTGATGAACTATAGATGGAGGTTCTTAACGTTATACAGGAGACAGGGATCAAGATCAACCACACGGAAATGTAAAAAAAAAGCAAAATAGCTGTCTGAGGAGGCCTTACAAGTATTTGTGAAAAGAGAAGAGAAAAGCAAAGGAGAAAAGGAAAGATATACCCATTTGAATGCACAGTTCCAAAAAGTAGCAAGGAGACATAAGAAAGCTTTCCTCAGTGATCAATACAAGGAAATAGAGGAAAAAAACAGAATGGGAAAGACTAGAGATCTCTTCAAGAAAATTAGAGATACCAAGGGAATATTTCATGCAAAGATGAGCTTGATAAAGGACAGAAATGGTATGGACCTAACAGAAGCAGAAGATATTAAGAAGAGGTGGCAAGAATACACAGAAGAAATGTACAAAAAAGATCTTCACGACCCAGATAATCACGATGGTGTGATCACTCACCTAGAGCCAGACATCCTGAATGTGAAGTCAAGTGGGCCTTACTATGAACAAAGCTAGTGGAGGTGATGGAATTCCAGTTGAGCTATTTCAAATCCTGAAAGATGATACTGTGAAAGTGCTGCGCTCAATATGCCAGCAAATGTGGAAAACTCAGCAGTGGCCACAGGACTGGAAAAGGTTAGTTTTCATTCCAGTCCCAAAGAAAGGCAATGCCAAAAATGGTCAAACTACCGCACAGTTGCACTCATCTCACACCCTAGGAAAGTAATGCTCAAAATTCTCCAAGCCAGGCTTCAGCAATACGTGAACCAGGAACTTCCTGGTGTTCAAGCTGGTTTTAGAAAAGGCAGAGGAACCAGAGATCAAATTGCCAACATCTGCTGGATCATGGAAAAAGCAAGAGAGTTCCAGAAAAACATCTATTTCTGCTTTATTGACTATGCCAAAGCCTTTGACTGTGTGGATCACAAGAAACTGTAGAAGATGCTGAAAGAGATGGGAATACCAGACCACCTAACCCGCCTCTTGAGAAACCTATATGTAGGTCATGAAGCAACAGTTAGAATTGGACATGGAACAACAGACTGGTTCCAAATAGGAAAAGGAGTACGTCAAGGCTGTATATTGTCACCCTGCTAATTTAATTTATATGCAGAGTACATCATGAAAAACGCTGGGCTGGAAGAAGCACAAGCTGGAATCAAGATTGCTGGGAGAAGTATCAATAACCTCAGATATGCAGATGACACTACCCTTATGGCAGAAAGTGAAGAGGAACTAAAAAGCCTCTTGATGAAAGTGAAAGAGGAGAGTGAAAAAGTTGGCTTAAAGCTCACATTCAGAAAACAAAGATCATGGCATCTGGTCCCATCACTTCATGGCATCTGGTCCCATCACTTCATGGCATCTGGTCCCATCACTTCATGGCATCTGGTCCCATCACTTCATGGCATCTGGTCCCATCACTTCATGGCAAATAGATGGGGAAACAGTGGAAACAGTGTCAGAATTTATTTGGGGGACTCCAAAATCACTGCAGACAGTGACTGCAGCCATGAAATTAAATGACGCTTACTCCTTGGAAGGAAAGTTATGACCAATCTAGATACCATTTTAAAGAGCAGAGATATTACTTTGCCAACAAAGGTCCATGCTTTTGAACCGTGGTGTTGGAGAAGACTCTTCAGAGTCCCTTGGACTGCAAGGAGATCTAACCAGTCCATTCTAAAGGAGATCAGTCCTGAGTGTTCTTTGGAATGACTGATGCTGAAGCTGAAACTCCAGTACTTTGGCCACCTGATGAGAAGAGTTGACTCATTGGAAAAGACCCTGATGCTGGGAGGCATTGGAGGCAGGAAGAGAAGGGGACAACAGAGGATGAGATGGATGGATGGCATCACCGACTCAATGGACATGAGTTTGGGTGAACTCCGTGAGTTGGTGATGGGGACAGGGAGGCCTGGCATGCTGTGTTTCATGGGGTCACAAAGAGTTGGACAGGGCTGAGTGACTGAACTGAACTGAACTGACTCAGGAGTTTAAGTAGAGATACCAGAATGTTCACACCTTAATTGTAGAGATAACCTAGCTTTGGGCTTCCCTGGAGGCTAGGCAGAAAGAATCTGCCTGCAGTGTAGGAGATGCGGATTCAGTCTCTGTGTCGACAAGATCCCCTGGAGAAGGAAATGGCAACCCACTCAAGTATTCTTGCTTGGGAATTCCCATGGATAGAGGAGGCTAGCAGGCTACAATCCATGGGGTCACAAAAGAGTCAGTCTTGACTGAATGACTTAACAATAACCACAAACCAAGCCCTACAGAAAAGGCAGTCTTACACTTACCATAACAAAGCTTATAAACAAAACTTCAGAGTTCCAATCTAATCTGCAAGTGACTTAACTGCCTGCCAAAGCAAAATTCAACATTCTTTAAAGTGAGAGAGCAATAGCTTGATAGGGATTGTATTGAATCTATAGATTGCTTTGGGTAGTATATTCATTTTCATTGTATTGATTCTTCTGATCCATGAACATGGTATATTTCTCCATCTATTAGTGTCCTCTTTGATTTCTTTCACCAGTGGTTTATAGTTTTCTGTATATAGGTCTTTAGTTTCTTTAGGTAGATATATTCCTGAGTATTTTATTCTTTTGTTGTAATGGTGAATGGAATTGTTTCCTTAATTTCTCTTTCTATTTTCTCATTATTAGTATATAGGAATGCAAGGGATTTCTGTGTGTTGATTTTATATCCTGCAACTTTACTATATTCATTGATTAGCTCTAGTAATTTTCTGGTGGAGTCTTTAGGGTTGTCTATGTAGAGGATCATGTCATCTGCACACAGTGAGAGTTTTACTTCTTCTTTTCCAATTTGGATTCCTTTTATTTCTTTTTCTGCTCTGATTGCTGTGGCCAAAACTTCCAGAACTATGTTGAATAGTAGTGGTGAAAGTGGGCACCCTTGTCTTATTCCTGACTTTAGGGGAAATGCTTTCAAGTTTTCACCATTGAGGAATAATGTTTGCTGTGGGTTTGTCATATATAGCTTTTATTATGTTGAGGTATGTTCCTTCTATTCCTGCTCTCTGGAGACTTTTTAATCATAAATGGATGTTGAATTTTGTCAAAGGCTTTCTGTGCATCTATTGAGATAATCATGTGTGAGTGTGAAGTCGCTCAGTCGTGTCCGACTCTTTGCGACCCCATGGACTGTAGCCTACCAGCTCCTCCCTCCATGGGCATATGGCTTTTATTTTTCAATTTGTTAATGTGGTATATTACATTGATTGATATGCAGATATTGAAGAATCCGTGCATCCCTGGGATAAAGCCCACTTGGTCATGGTGTATGATCTTTTAATGTGTTGTTGGATTCTGATTGCTCTGATTGCTGGAATTTTGTTAAGGATTTTTGCATCTATGTTCATCAGTGATATTGGCCTGTAGTTTTATTTTTTGTGTGTGATGTCTTTGTCAGGTTTTGGTATTAGGGTGATTGATGGTGGCCTCATAGAATGAATTTGGAAGTTTACCTTCCTCTGCAATATTCTGGAAGAGTTTGAGTAGGATAGGTGTTAGCTCTTCTCTAAATTTTTGGTAGAATTCAGCTGTGAAGCCATCTGGTCCTGAGCTTTTGTTTGCTGGAAGATTTCTGATTGCAGTTTCAATTTCCGTGCTTGTGATGGGTCTGTTAAGATTTTCTATTTCTTCCTGGTTCAGTTTTGGAAAGTTGTACTTTTCTAAGAATTTGTCCATTTCTTCCAAGTTGTCCATTTTATTAGCATATAATTGGTGATAGTAGTCTCTTATGATCCTTTGTATTTGGTGTTGTCTGTTGTGATCTCTCCATTTTCATTTCTAATTTTGTTGATTTGATTCTTCTCCCTTTGTTTCTTGATGAGTCTAGCTAATGGTTTGTCAATTTTATTTATCCTTTCAAAGAATCAACTTTTGGCTTTGTTGATTTTTGCTATCGTCTCTTCTGTTTCTTTTGCATTTATTTCTGCCCTGATTTTTAAGATTTCTTTCCTTCTTCTAATGCTGGGGTTCTTCTTTTCTTCCTTTTCTAGTTGCATTAAGCGTAGAGTTAGGTTACTTATTTGACTTTTTTCTTGTTTCTTGAGGTATGCCTGAATTGCTATGAACTTTCCCCTTAGCACTGCTTTTATAGTATCCAACAGGTTTTGGGTTGTTGTGTTTTCATTTTCATTCGTTTCTATGCATATTTTGATTTCTTTTTTATTTCTTTTGTGATTTGTTGGTTATTCAGCAGCGTGTTGTTCAGCCTCCATATGTTGGAATTTTTAATAGTTTTTCTCCTATAATTGAGATCTAATCTTACTGCATTGTGGTCGGAAAAGATGTTTGGAATGATTTCAATATTTTTGAATTTACCAAGGCTAGATTTATGGCCCAGGATAAACCTTCCTCTATCCTGGAGAAGGAGGTTCCAAGTGCACTTGAGAAAAAGGTAAAATTCATTGTTTTGGAGTGAAATGTCCTATAGATATCAATTAGGTCTAACTGGTTTAATGTATCATTTAAAGTTTGTGTTTCCTTGTTAATTTTCTCTTTAACTGGTGTATTCATAGGTGTGAGTGGGATGTTAAAGTCTCCTACTATTATTGTATTACTGCTAATTTCTCCTTTTATATCTGTTAGTGTTTGTCTTATATATTAAGGTGCTCCTTTGTTGGGTGCATAATATTGACAATTGTTATGTCTTCCTCTTGGATTGATCCTTTGACCATTATGTAGCGTCCCTCCTTATCTCTTGTAATCTTATTTTAAGGTCTATTTTGTCTCACATGAGGATTGCTACTCCAGGTTTATTTTGCTTCCCATTTGCATGGAATATATTTTTCCATCCTCTCATTTTCAGACTGTATGTGTCTTTAGCTCTGAAGTGGGTTTCTTGTATATATAGGTGTTGTTTTTGTATCCATTCATTCAGTCTGTGTGTTTTGGTTGGAGCCTTCAATCCATTTAAATTTAAAGTAATTATGGATGTATATGTTCCTATTGCCATTTTCTTAATTGTTTGGGGCTGATTTTGTAAATCTTTTTCTTCTTTTGTATTTCTTGACTATATAGGTCCTTTCGACATTTGTTGTAAAGCTTGTTTGGTGATACTGAATTTTCTTAACTTTTGCTTTTCTGAAAAGATTTTTATTTCTCCATCAATTTTGAATGGGATCCTTGCCAGGTAGAGTAATCTTGGTTGTTGATTTTTCCCTTTCAGTACTTTAAATATATCCTACCATTCTCTTCCAGGCTGCAGAGTTTCTACTGAAAGATTAACTGTTAAACATATGGGGTTTCCTTTTATGTCACTTGTTGCTTTTCTGTTGCTGCTTTTAATATTCTTTCTTTGTTTTTAGTCTTTGTTAGTTTAGTTAGTATGTGTCTCGGCATGTTTCTCCTTGGGTTTATCATGTATGGGACTCTTTTGCCTCTTGAACTTGATTGACTATTTCCTTTTCCATCTTGGGGAAATTTTCAACTAAAATCTCTTCAAAAATTTTCTCATGCCCTTTCTTTTTCTCTTCTTCTTCTGAAGTGAAGTTGAAGTGAAGTCACTCAGTCGTGTCCAACTCTTTGGGGCCCCATAGACTGTAGCGTACCAGGCTCCTCTGTCCATGGGATTTCCCAGGCAACAGTACTGGAGTGGATTGCCATTTCCTTCTCCAAGAGATCTTCCCAACCCAAGGATCGACCAACCCAGGTCTCCCACACTGGGACCTCTATAATTAAAATGTTGGTACTTTTGATATTGTCCCAGAGGTCTCTGAGACTATTCTCAGTTCTTTTCATTCTTTTACTTTATTTTGCTCTTTAGAAGTAATTTCCACCATTTTATCTTCCAGCTCACTGATTCGTTCTTCTGCTTCAGATATTATGCTATTGATTCCTTCTAGAGTATTTCTAATTTCAGTAATTGCGTTTGTTGTCTCTGTATTTTTATTCTTTAATTTTCTAGGTCTTTAAAAATTGATTCTTGCATTTTCTCCATTCTATTTTCAAGGTTTTTTTTTTATCATCTTTACTATCATTATTTTGAATTCTTTTTCAGGTAGTTTGCCTATTTCCTCTTCATTTTTTGGGCTTCTGTGTTTCTGGTTTGTTCCTTCATTTGTGTAGTATTTCTCTGCCTTTTCATCAATTTTTTTTTAATGTATTGTGTTTAAGGTCTCCTTTCCCCAGGCTTCAAGTTTGAATTCTTTCTTCCTTTTGGTTTCTGCCCTCCTAAGGTTGGTCCAGTGGTTTGTGTAAACTTTGTATAGGATGAGACTTATGCTGAGTTTGTTTGTTTGTTTGTTTTCCCTCTGACGGCAAGGCTGAGAGAAGTGGTAATCCTGTCTGCTGATGATTCCGTTTGTATTTTTGTTTTGTTTGTTATTTAGATGAGGTATCCTGCACTGGATGCTACTGGTGGTTGGATGATGCCAGATCTTGTACTGAAGTCGTTTCCTTTGAGTTCTTACTATCTGATACTCCCTAGAGTTAGTTCTCTGGCAGTCTAGGGTCTTGGAGTCAGTGCTCCCACTCCAAAGGCTCAGGGCTTGATCTCATTCTCATTCTCACCTACAGCCATCTGCTGCTCCCCATTGGACAAGCCTAGAAGAATTTCTTTTCTGTAGCTTGGGCATTTCCCTAGACTAGATCCAAGGTACTGGCAGGTCTATGTTCCTTTCTAGTGACTCTTGGGAGGAAGACTTTTTAAGATTAGTGGAGCTCTCACCTCACATTACTCTGACCTACTCCAATATTCTTGGCTGGAGGATCCCCATGGACACAGGAGACTGGAGGGCTACAGTCCACGGGGTCACAAAGAGTCAGACATGACTGAGCAACTAAGTACAGTATAGCACATAGTCGATTAACTAGAGAAGGGCATGGCAACCTACTCCAGAATTCTTGTCTGGAGAATCCCATGGACATAGGAGCTTGGTGGGCTACAGTCCATAGGGTCGCATAAAGTCAGACACCACGGAAGCGACTTAGCATACATAGTCGATTAACAATGTTTTGGTAGTTTCAGGTGAATAGCAAAGGGACTCAGTATACATGTATATAGATCCATTCTCCCTCAAATACTCCTTCCATCCAGGCTGGCACATAACACTGAGTAGAGTTCCATGTCGGGGAAGGCAATGGCACCCCACCCCAGTACTCTTGCCTGGAAAATCCAATGGACAGAGGAACCTGGTGGGCTGCAGTCCATGGGGTCGCTAAGAGTCAGACACGACTGAACGACTTCACTTTCATTTTTCACTTGCATGCATTGTAGAAGGAAATGGCAACCCACTCCAGTGTTCTTGCCTGGAGAATCCCAGGGATGGGGGAGCCTGGTGGGCTGCCGTCTATTGGGTCGCACAGAGTCGGACACGACTGAAGTGACTTAGCAGCAGCAGCAGCAGCAGAGTTCCATGTAATATACATTAGGTCCTTGTTAGTTATCCATTTTGAATATGGTGGTGTGTACATGGCCTTCCCAAACTCCCTCCTTAACTATCCCTTCACTTTGGCAAGCATAAGTTCATTTTCTGTGAGTCTTTCTGTTTTGTAAATAGGTTCATTTGTATAGTTTCATTTTAAATACCACATATAAGGGACATCATATTTCTCCTCTATCTGACTTACTTCACTCAGTATGACACTTTCAAGGTCCATCCATGTTGCTGCAAATAGCATTATTTCGTTTTATGGTTGAGTAATAGTCCACTGTATATTTGTTCTACATCTTTTTTATCCATCTGATAGATGTTTAGGTTCTTTAAATAGGTCTTGGCTATTGTAAACAGTGCTACAATTAACACATATCCTTTTGGGTCATGTTTTTCTCTAGATATATGCCCAGGATTGCAGAATCATATGGTAGCTCTATTTTTATTTTTTAGAGAACTTCCATACCATTCTCCATAGTGGCCATACCAATTTACATTCCTACCAACACCTTTGCTTTCATTTTCACTGTGGAGACCTCACCTATCAATATAGACCTGAACAACCATATGACAATGATCACTTTCAGAATATCAGTAACAAGAATTCTGGTCCTGTGTAAGCTATCAGCCTGAGAAACACATGCTTGTAATTACTGAGAAAGCAGGCAGGGAATTTAGACAGAAGGGATGTTCATTCAATAGATAAATTTATATTTGGAAAGTTAAGCCTCACCTTTTTAAAAATAGACTAGATTACATTCTGAGTCCCACCAGGTAGAATCATACCCATTTAACTAAGGAAATTTTTTTTTTTAAGATGGCATAGATTGGATTCCATCAGTCCAAATGTACCTCATCAATTCTAGTGGCAGGATATTTTCATGAGATACTTCGAATTTGAGCTTTTTCAAGTGAATATACTAAGTGAATAACCACTAGCTATGCTCAATCATTTAGAAGTCCAGAGTCTGTGAAGTTCAAGGAGTAGGAAATGGAGGACCCTTTAAATCCTCACTACACAATATTTAGTCCCCAGACTAACAAACAGGCATCATTGAGAGATTGCTAAAAATGCAGACTCACAGGTCCCATCCCAGTCAGTCATATGGAATCAGAATCTTCATGTTAACAAGATCCCCATGTGAGTCATAGTAAAGTCTGAGAAGTGCTGCTCTGGATGTTAACTGGAACTTGCCTGATTTCAAGCACTTCCATCACATCTCTAGTAGCTAAATCTCAGCATCCACTCTCATTCCATCCACTCTGATGTCCAAAGTCTAGGAGATGTAAGTGCACGGTGGTACTAGCTAATGGTCTAATTGACTAAAATTTATTCAGGTCCTACTGTATACCCAGCCAAGTGTTAGGCCCTCAGAGGGAAATAAAAGACAAGCCCACCCCACCTCCTTATACTCAAGAGTGAACCTCTGCTTAAGGGAAGAGAGGAATACAGATGCCAACCTACTTTTCTCACTTTTTCTCCCACTCTTTCTCCTAGTGAATTTCATACTCTAGTCATATGGGAACAGATCCGTGTTTTCCAAACAGGCCCTGTGCTTTTCTCACTTTGTTCTCAATGATCCCTCAGCCTGGAATTTTTGCAGTCCACCCCCTCCCCTTTGATCGCTGAAATCCCACACACCCGTCAAGAGTCAGCTCTTGCCTACCCACAATTACTCTGTCTACCCTTCCCCAGGAGTGCATTCCCATATGTGCACCTCCACCATTATCCAGTAACAGACTAATGAAAAAGATTGATAAAGATTTCTGAAGCAAAAAATAAACTTCAAGAATAATTTCACCCTTCTCTCAGATAAGCACAATAACCTCCTTAATTCTTATACTTATGGTTTTCTTTGACCTCCTCTTCCCCTTCTAAATGTTCTGTTTCATTTCCAAAGCACTATTGATGTAAACATTGCCAAAATGGCTTTCCTAGTTTGAAATCAAATTTTAGGGCTTCGTGGATTCCTCTAGTTCCATTCTTCTTTCTCAAGATTGCTTTGGTTATTGGAGGGTTTTTGCATATCCATACAAATTGTGAAATTATTTGTTCTAGCTCTGTGAAAACTAAATATTTCATTAAGGGATAAAAATATTGGTCCCCAAACACTGGGCTTCACCAAGAATACTGCTGACTCTTCTTCATGGTTCAGAGAAGGCAACGACACCCCACTCTAGTACTCTTGCCTGGAAAACCCTATGGATGGAGGAGCCTGGTAGGCTGCAGTCCATGGAGTCACTAGGAGTTGGACACGACTGACTGACTTCACTTTCACTTTTCACTTTCATGCATTGGAGAAGGAAATGGCAACCTACTCCAGTGTTCTTGCCTGGAGAATCGCAGGGATGGAGGAGCCTGGTGGGCTGCCGTCTATGGAGCTGCACAGAGTCGGACACGACTGAAGTGACTTAGCAGCAGCAGCAGCAGCAGCCTCCATGGTTTACACAAATCAACAAACACACACAGAAACTCAAAGGCCTAAAACTAGTCTCTGAGCAAGTCTCCTGAATTGATGGTAAACAACGGGTGTAATTTTCAGTAGATACTCTAGATGGTAGCATTGTGTGTATTATTCTTTTACTTTCTTTGGTTTTCTAATTCATTCTTTCATATATCAAGAAATCCAAATGTGTGCAGGGGCGATAGATGGTCAAATATTAACTCGTTTCAATAGAAATCGATAACAATGTGAAAATTAGTAACAATATAAAGTTTCCAAATTCTATTGTTTTTCAAACCAGTTTCCCATCTCTTTCTTCCTCATTGTTCATATTCTCAGAGGGATTTCCTGGATGGCTCAGTGGTAAAGAATCTACCTGCAGTGCAGGAAATATAGAAGACATGAGTTTGATCCCTGGGTCAGGAAGATCCCCTGGAGTAGGAAATAGCAACCTACTCCAATATTCCTGCCTGAAAAATCCCATAGACAGGTGGACTACGTCCATGGAGTCACAAAGAGTTGGACACGTTTGAGTGACTGAGCACAAGCATATTCTCATAATTGCAGTTCAAACTGTAGACTTGACTGCCCCACCTCCCACTCACTTGTCAACCTTTTGCATCTGACTTTGACCCCCTCCTTCTACACCCCTTTTAAAAATCTTTTTTTTTTTTTTTTAAAGATTTCCAACGGCCTTCTGTTCTGTAGGGTTCATCCCAATTCATTTCTCCGAAACATTTGCAACCTGATTACCTCATTCTTTTTTTCCCACAATTTTCCCAATTTCTTTATTTTGAAAAATTTTGAGCCCACAAAAAGCTGAAAGAATACTACAAAGAACATCCACATATCCTTCACTTAGCTTCACCAGTTAACGTTTCACCACATTTCCTCCATTCCTTGGACCTCACCCTCTCTCTTCCCCTTTCTCCCTTCCTCCTCCTTTCTCTCTTCTCAGACTTCTTGACATTCTAAATACATTGGCATACATTTCTTAAGTTGCAGATACCATTACACTTGAAACCTAAGTTTTTCATCATGCATCTTTTAAGAATAAGATTATCTTCCTACAACACTCTTCTTAGTACCTGAATGCACCTTGGTTCTTCTACCTCTGATCACACCTTTGCAGATGTGCAACACAGAGTTCAGGAGAGCATGAAGACTCTAGTCCTGGTTCTGCACAAACTATCTAGCTCTGTGCTTTGAAAGAAAAAAGTAATTTCAGGAATTCCCAGGCAGTTAAGTGGTTAGTTCTGTGTGCTCTCAGTACCAAGAGCCCAGGTTCAATCCCACAAGCCAAGTAGTGTAGCCAAAAAATAAAATCCCTTAATTATAAGAGTAATATATGCTCATTGTAGAAAACAGGGAAAATACAAAGTTAAAAGAAACTTAAAATAGAAAAGATACAGTATTCTATTTTTTAATGTAAAATTGAAACTTATTATAAAATTTTCATAAAATATTTTTATTGGCTGCATATTATTTTACTGGGGCTTCCCTGGTGGCTCAAACAATAAAGAATCTGCCTGCAGTGCAGATAAGCGTAAGAGAATGGCTGCCCACTCCAATATTCTTGCCTGGAGAATTCCATGGACAGAAGAGCCTGGCGGGCTACAGAATATGGGGTTGCAAAGAGTTGGACATGACTGAGTGACTAACAAACTTGGCACTGAGTATATCCAATCCTGCACTGAGCATATTTGTTCTACTGGATATCCCTGGCAGCTCAGCTGGTAAAGAATCCTCTTGCAACGCAGAAGACCCCAGTTTTATTCTTGTGGGGAAGATCCCCTGGAAAAGGGTTAGGCTACCCACTCCAGTATTCTTGGGTTTCCTTGATGTCTCAGATGGTAAAGAATCTGCCTGCAATGTGGGAGACCTGAGTTCAATCCCTGAGTTGGGAAGATCCCTTGCAGAAGGTCGTGGCCACCCACTCCAGTATTCTTGTCTTGAGAATCCCCATGAACAGAAGAGCCTGGCAGACTAAAGTCTATGGGGTCGCAAAGAGTCGACCACTATTGAGTTACTACGCAAGCAAGCAAATAGTCTTGAAGAAAAAGATAACACTTCCATTTTTAAATGACCAAAGGACTTCAAACAAGCAATTAATAAAGGAATGTAAACAGCCAAAAGTCCATGAAAATGTGTCCAACTTAATTAGTAATCAAAAATAATTTTAGATTAAAATAAGATACCATTTTCAGCTACCAAACTAACAAAGGTGTTTTAAGAAAAATAATAACCAGAGTTGGGGAAAAATAAGGGAGACTAGGTACTCCACAAAAGCTGTTGATTAGAGTACAAATAAGTATTTTTTAAAATAAAAATTAGCAGTATATAACAATGAAACTAAAAAAAAATACATTCATTCACTTTAATGAGTAAATACAATTGTAAGAATTTATTCTAACAAGATATTTGGACAATTGCATCACAGTGTATGCACAAAGATACGCATAGTAACGGGGTTTATCAGAGATTGTTTCCAATTTAATACTAAATAGAAAATAATATGAAATTAACTTAGTAAATTATGATGGAGCCATACAGCAGATTACTAAGCAGCCATTAAATACATCATTGTAACTACTGTTAATAGAATTCCGAAGAAATAATAAGATTATGTGAACACTTTGATATTCTGTTAGGTATTTCTATATTGTTTTTCTCAATGACTATCCATTACTTCTATAATTGATAGGAAATAAAGATTTTAAATATTGCAGAAATACATTAGCAAGAAATATATTAACAATAAACTTATTTTTTTATTTTTCCAAATCTTTTTATTTATTTTTTTAAATTTTATTTCTACTTTATTCTACGTTACAATACTGTATTGGTTTTGCAACACATTGACATGAATCAGCCACAGGTGCACACGAGCTCCCAATCCTGAACCCCCCCTCCCACCTCCCACCCCACATCATCTCTCTGGATCATCCCCATACTCCAGCCCCAAGCATCCTGTATCCTGTACCGAACACAGACTGGCGCTTCGTTTCTTACATGACAGTATACATGTTTCAATGCCATTCTCCCAAATCATCCCACTCTCTCCCTCTCCCTCAGAGGCCAAATGTCTGTTCTATACCTCTGTGTCTCTTTTGTTGTCTCACATACAGGGTCATCATGTATTGTTTGGTGCTATTTTAAAATCTGTATTCATTTCTTTTTGGTCGCATTGTCTTTCTTGCTGCACTGTCGCTTTCTCCAGTTGCAGTGAGCGGGGTCTACTCTGGCCGCAGTGTCTGGGCTTCTAATGGCGGCACACGGGCTCCAGAACATGTCATCTTCAGTAGTCATGGTGTTCAGGCTCAATAGTTGCTGCGCATGGGTTCCAGAACACTGGCCCAGTAGTATCAGCACATTGGCCCAGTGTCCCAGCAGCATGTGGGATCCTCCTGAAGCAGGGATTGAACCCATATCCCCTACACTGGCAGGTGAACTTCCAACCACTAGACCACCAAGGAAGTCCGCATGATAACATTTTAGCAGCCGTAATGAGATATAATCTACATGCCATAAAATTCACCCATTGAAAGTATACAACTCCATGTTTTTATATATTTACAGAGTTGTGAAACCATCACCATAATCTAATTTTCATATATTTTTCATCAGTAATTTATTCCCTTTATGACTAAATATTTCACTGCATGGATATACCACATTTTGTTTATTCGTTCATCAGGTGATGGACATCTGGCTTCTTTCTATTTTCTGGGTATTATAAATAATGCCACTATAAATAGTCATGTGCAAATTTTTATGTAGACATGTTTTCATTTCTCATGAGTAGCTAAGTAGCAGTGGAATTGCTGGATCATGCAGTTAAACATATTTGACTTTTTGAAACACTGTCAAACCATTTTTCATAAAAGTTTTGCCATTTTACTTACATGTAAATAATATATGAGATCTTTATGATTTATTTTCTTTTACTAACTTTGGGGGTGTTGTTCTTTTTCTAGTTGCTCTAAGTGTAAGGTTAAATTGTCTATTAGATGTTTTTCTATTTTCTTGAGGTGTCCTTGTACTGCTATAAGCTTCCCTCTTAGAACTGCTTTTGCTGAATCCCATAGGTTTCGGGTCATGGTGTTTTCATTGTCATTTGTTTCTAAGTATTTTTTAATTTCCTTTTTGATGTCTTCAGTGACCTGCTGGTTATATAGAAGAGTGTTGTTTAGCCTCCGTGTGTGTGTGTGTGTGTGTGTTTTAATTAATTTATTTTTTTAATTACAATACTGTATTTGTTTTGCCGTACATTGACATGAATCAGCCATAGGTGATCACAATCTCCCAATGCCGAAGCCCCCTCCCACCTCCCACCCCACATCCTCTACCTGAATCATCCTGTGCATCAGCCCCATGCATCCCGCATCCTACATTGAACATAGATTGGCACTTCGTTTCTTACAAGAAAGTATACATGTTTCAATGCCATTCTCCCAAACCATCCCACCCTTTCCCTCTCCCTCAGAGTCCAAAAGTCCGTTCTATACCTCTGAGTCTCTTTTGTTGTTTCATATAGAGGGTCATCATTACTATCCTTCTAAATTCCATATATATGTGTCAGTATACTGTATTGGTGTTTTTCTTTCTGGCTTACTTCACTCTGTATAATCGGCTCCAATTTCATCCATCTCATTAGAACTGAGTCAAATTTATTCTTTTTAAGGGCTGAGTAGTACTCCATTGTGTATGTGTTTTTATGGCTTTTTTTCCCTGCAGTCAATATCTACTCTTAGAGCATTGTGGTCAGAAACGATGCTTGATAAGATTTCAATTTGCCAAGACTTGATTTGTGACCCACTATACTACAAAGTTACAGTACTCAAGGCTGTATACTGGCACAAAAACAGAAATATAGACCAATGGAACAAGATAAAAAGCCTAGAGATAAACCCACACACCTATGAGTAGCTGATCTTTGAGAAAGGAGGCAAGAATATACAACAGAGCAAAGACAGCTTCTTCAGTAAGTGGTGCTGGGGAAACGGGCCAGCTACACATAAAAGATTGAATCCAGAACACTTCTTAACACCGTACAAAAAAATAGACTCAAAATGGATTAAAGACCTAAATGTAAGGCTGCATACTACAAAACTCTTAGAGAAAAAGAGGCAGAACACTCTTGAAAGCTACCATATGATGCAGCAATCCGAATACTGGGCATATGCTCTGAGAAAATCATAATTCAAAACCAATACAATATTGTAAAGTAAGTAGCCTCCAATTAAAATAAATAAATTTATATTTAAAAAAGACTCATATATCCCAACGTTCATAGCAGCACTATTTATAATAGCTAAGACATAGAAGCAACCTAGATGTCCATCAACAGATGAATGGACAAAGAAGTTGTGCTACATATATATAATGGAAAATAATTTATCCATAAAAAAGAACACATTTGAGTCAGTTCTAGTGAGGTAGATGAAAATAGAGCCTATTGTACAGTGTAAACTAAGTCAGAAAGGGAAAAACAAATATCATATACTAACACATATATATATGGAATATAGAAAGATGGTAGTGATGAACCTAATTGCTGGGCAGCAATGGAGAGGCAGACATAGAGAACAGACTTGTGGACACAGTGAGGGAAAGAGAGGGTGCGATGACCGTGGAAACACATAAATTACCATATATAAAATAGCCAGTGGAAATTTGCTGTATGACACAAGAAGCTCAAATCATGTGACAATCTAAAGTGGTAGGATGGGGTGGGACATGGGAGGGAGGCTTCAGAGGGAGGGGGCATATGTATACCTATGGCTGATTAATGTTGATGTATGGCAGAAACCAACACAATATTGTAATGCAATTATCCACCAATTAAAATTTAAAAAAAAATAATGTATGAGAGTTCCAACTTCTCCACATCCTCACCAATACTTGTTGTTATCTATCTTTTTATTATTCAAACTAATAGCCATTCTACTAACTATGAAGTGACATCACTTTATAGTTTTGATTTGCATTATGCCTAATGATGTTGAGCATCTTTTCAAGTTCTTTTTAGCCATTCATAGATCTTTTCTGGGGAAATGTTTATTCAAAATCTTTCGATATTAAAAAAATTTTTAATTATTGAGTTTTAACTTCTCTGTTCTGGATACCAGTTCCTTGTCTTACACAGTTGACCACCGAACAACATGAATGTGAATTGCATGGGTCCTCTTATATGTAGATTTTCTTTCAATAGTAAATACTATAGTACTACACAATCTGCAGTTGGTCAAATCCATGGATGTAGAATCACAGATATTGAGGAACTGAATAAACAGAGAACCAACAATGTTATACATGGAATTTTGACTACATAGGGGATAGGTGCCCTTCACTTCAGCTCAGTTCAGTCGCTCAGTCGTGTCCAACATTTGCAAACCCATGAATCGCAGCATGCCAGGCCTCCCTGTCCATCACTAACTCCCGGAGTTTACCCAAACTCATGTCCATTGAATTGGTGATGTCATCCAGCCATCTCATCCTCTGTCGTCCTCTTCTCCTCCTGCCTCCAATGCCTCCCAGCATCAGGGTCTTTTCAATGAGTCAGCTCTTCGCATGAGGTGGCCAAAGTATTGGAGTTTCAGCTTCAGCATCAGTTCTTCCAATAAATACCCAGGACTGATCTCCTTTAGAATGGACTGGTTGGATCTCCTTGCAGTCCAAGGGACTCTCAAGAGTCTTCTCCAACACCACAGTTCAACAGCATCAATTCTTCTGCACTCAGCCTTCTTCACAGTCCAACTCTCACATCCATACATGACCACTGGAAAAACCATAGCCTTGACTAGACGGACCTTTGTTGGGAAAGTAATGTCTCTGCTTTTGAATATGCTGTCATAACTTTCCTTCCAAGGAGTAAGCATCTTTTAATTTCATGGCTGCAGTCACTATTTGCAGTGATTTCAGAGCCCTTACAAATAAAGTCTGATACTGTTTTCCTTTTTATTTTCCATAAAGTGATGGGATGAGATGCCATGATTTTCATTTTCTGAATGTTGAGTTTTAAGCCAACTTTTTCGCTCTCTTCTTTCACTTTCATCAAGAAGCTTTTAGTTCCTCTTCACTTTCTGCCATAAGAGTGGTATCATCTGCATATCTGAGGTTATTGATATTTCTCCTGGCAATCTTGATTCCAGCTTGTGCTTCTTCCAGCCCAGCGTTTCTCATGATGTACTCTTCATAGAAGTTAAATAAGCAGGGTGAAAATATACAGCCTTGACATTCTCCTTTTCCTATTTGGAACCAGTCTGTGGTTCCATGTCCAGCTGTAACTGTTGCTTACTGACCTGCATACTGGTTTCTCAAGAGGCAGGTCAGGTGGTCTGATATTCCCATCTCCTTCAGAATTTTCCACAGTTTATTGCTATCCACACAGTCAAAGGCTTTGGCATAGTCAATAAAGCAGAAATAGATGTTTTTCTGGAACTCTCTTGCTTTTTCCATGATCCAGAGGATGTTGGCAATCTGATCTCTGGTTCCTCTGCCTTTTCTAAAACTAGCTTGAACATCAGGGAGTTCACGGTTCATGTATTGCTAAAGCCTGGCTTGGAGAATGTTGAGCATTACTTTACTAGCATGTGAGATGTGTGCAATTGTGTGGTAGTTTGAGCATTCTTTGGCATTGCCTTTCTTTGGAATGGGAATGAAAACTGACCTTTTCCAGTCCTGTGGCCACTGCTGAGTTTTCCACATTTGCTGGCATATTGAGTGCAGTACTTTCACAGCATCATCTTTCAGGATTTGAAACAGCTCAACTGGAATTCAATCACCTCCACTAGCTTTGTTCGAAAGGGTGCTTTCTAAAGCCCACTTGACTTCACATTCCAAGATGTCTGGCTCTAGGTGAGTGATCACATCATCCTGAGTATCTGGGTCGTGAAGATCCTTTTTGTACAGTTCTTCTGTGTATTTTTGCCACTTCTTGTTAATATCTTCTGCTTCTGTTAGGTCCATACTATTCTGTCCTTTATCGAGCCCATCTTTGCATGAAATGTTCTCTGGGTATCTCTAATTTTCTTGAAGAGATCTCTAGTCTTTCCCATTCTGTTCTTTTCCTCTATTTATTTGCATTGATCACTGAGGAAGGCTTTCTTATCTCTCCTTGCTATTCTTTGGAACTCTGCATTCAGATGCTTATATCTTTCCTTTTCTCCTTTGCTTTTCACTTTTCTTTTCACAGCTATTTGTAAGGCCTCCCCAGACAGCCATTTTGCTTTTTTTGCATTTCTTCTCCATGGGGATGTTCTTGATCCCTGTCTCCTGTACAATGTCACGAACCTCATTCCATAGTTCATCAGGCACTCTATCTATCAGATCGAGGCCCTTAAATCTATTTCTCACTTCCACTGTATAATCATAAGGGATTTGATTTAGGTCATACCTGAATGGTCTAGCGGTTTTCCCTACTTTCTTCAATTTAGGTCTGAATTTGGTAATAAGGACTTCATGATCTGAGCCACAGTCAGCTCCTGGTCTTCTTTTTGTTGACAGTATAGAGCTTCTCCATCTTTGGCTGCATGGAATATAATCAATCTGATTTCGGTGATGTCCATGTGTAGTCTTCTCTTGTGTTGTTGGAAGAGGGTGTTTGCTATGACCAGTGTATTTTCTTGGCAAAACTCTATTAGTTTTTGCCCTGCTTCATTCTGCATTCCAAGGCCAAATTTGCATGTTACTCCAGGTGTTTCTTGACTTCCTACTTTAGCATTCCGGTCCCCTATAATGAGAAGGACATCTTTTTGGGTGTTAGTTCTAAAAGGTCTTGTAGGTCTTCATAAAACTGTTCAACTTCAGGTTCTTCAGCATTACTGGTTGGGGCATAGACTTGGATAACTGTGATATTGAATGATTTGCCTTGGAGATGAACAGAGATCATTCTGTCATTTTTGAGATTGCATCAGGCATCTTCAAATTATGACATCCAATGGCCAAGGGTCTGTAGAACAACAGAGTCTCATATTAGTGATTGGATAGAACTTTTCACATTGTAATCATTAAAACAAGACCCAAGTATCCAGACACGTGTAGAACTTTCCTGAAACAATATTTAAAAATAAGTTAAGGACAGTTATTTTTCATCTTTCTTCTCCCTCCTATGTATGTCACTACATTTTCTCTACTTTTGATCACCTTACACCCCACTCCCTCCACATTCTTACCCTTCTTAACTGAAGGTTTGACCCTATCACACTTTATTACAGCAATTCAGTCTGGAGGTGCAGAGTACTTTAAAAGCTTCAGTGCTGACCATCCTAAACATGAGGAAAGCAAAATGGCTCTCCTTCTAAGTGCAGACGTGTGTGTGTGTGTGTGTGTGTGTGTGTGTGTGTGTGTGTACGTGTGTTGTGGGAGGTAGTATGCAGGCAGTCATGGTCATGGGCTTCTATATTTTCAGTTCAAATGTTTTTTCTAATAAATTAGTTCTTACATCAATTGTTGCAGGAAAGGGAAGCTCTGACAAAAACTTCACTAAGGCTTTTGAAACATTAATCAAGAAAGTAAGGGGAAAACTTGATTTTAAAGCTTTACAATACAGTGCTTTCAAGTTTTCCAAACTTCAGTCATCCATCAACTCTCAGTTTTTGCTATGTCCAGTTATCTGTGCTATAATTCACTTAATATGTTTCTTTAAGTCAAGTAAATTTTCTTGCTTTGCTTCACTGAAGCATGATACTTGTGAAATTATAGTTTTTTGCCCTAGTTACATTTTCTACACAATGCAAAATATATAATATCCAACATTTACTGAATGACTACTATGAGACAGATATTATTCTAAGTGCTAATATGTGCTATGTTAAGTCGCTTTAGTTGTGTCCAACTTTTTGTGACCCAACTTTTGCGACCCAACTTTTGTGACTGTATGGACTGTAGCCTACCAGGCTCTACTGTCTATGGAATTTTCCAGGCAAGAATCCTGGGTGGGTCACCATTTTCTTCTCCAAGGGCTTTTCCCAACACAGGGATCAAACCCACATCTCTTAAGTCTCCTGGATTGGCAGGCGGGAAGCCAAGTGCTTATATGAACTACTTCATATAATCTTCACATCAAACTTATGAATTAGACATTACCATTATTTTCATTTTACAGATGAGAAAACTGAGGCACAGAAGATTATGTAACATGTTAAAGGCCACATAGCTGGAAATCTGCAAGAACTAACAAATGAATTGAACAAAGTTACAAGAAAATTAACACAGAAAAAAAAATCAGTTGCTTTCCTATACACTAACAACGAACAATTTAAAAAGTGATGCAAGAAAACAGTTCCATTTATAACATCAGGAAAAAGAATAAAATACTTAGAAATAAGTTTAACCAAGGGGGTGAAAGACATATACTGAAAACTACAAAATGATGGTGAAAGAAATTAATTGCAAGATGTCTGTGTTCATGGGTTGGAAGACTTAATACTGTTAAAATGTCCATCTACAGATCTATAGATTCAATAACAATACCTATCAAAATCTCAATGGTATATTTTCCAAAAGAGCAAAATACAACCTAAAGTTTATATAATATCTCTAGAGATCCCTAACAGCCAAAAAAATCCTGAAAAAGACAAAGTCAGAGATCTCAAACTTTCTGATTTTAAATAAGTTACTACAAGGCTATATTAATGAAAACAGTGTAATACTGGCATAATGATAGACATACAGATCAATGGAATAGAAGAGAAACCCAGAAATAAATCCTCACATATAGTCAAATGATCTTTGATAAGGGTACCAAGATGATTAAGTGGGGAAAGGGCATTCTTTTCAACAAATGGTTCTGGGGAAACTGGATAGTCACATAAAAGAATGAAACTACCCTTATCTTGTATCACATATAAAAATTAATCCAAAATGGTTCAAATATCTAAGCGAAGTGAAGTGAAATTTGCTTAGTTGTGTCTGACTCTGTTACCCCAAGAACTATACAGTCTGTGGAATTCTCCGGGCCAGAATACTGGAGTAGGTAGCCTTTCCCTTCTCCAGGGGATCTTTCCAACCCAGAGATCGAACTCAGGTCTCCCACACTGCAGGCAGATTCTTTACCAGCTGAGCCACAAGGAAAGCCCTCAAATACCTAACATAAGAGCTAAAACTATTGAAAGCCTTAGAAGAAAACAAGGGAGAAGCTTCATAACTTTGGATTTGGCAATGATTTCTTGCATATGACACTAAAGGCAACAAAAGAAAGCTAGATAAATTGGATTTCATCAAAATTAAGAATTTTTTGTGCATCAAAAGACATTATCCATAGAGTAAAATGGTAACTCACAGAACAGGAGAAAATATTTTTTTTTCTTCCTGTTTCTTTTTTTTTTTTTAATACTTTACTCTACATTACAATACTGTATTTGTTTTGCCATACATTGACATGAATCAGCCACAGGTGTCCACGATCTCCCAATGCCGAAGCCCCCTCCCACCTCCTACCCCATATCATCTCCCTGAATCATCCCGTGCACCAGCCCCATGCATCCTGCATCCTGTATTGAACATAGGCTGGCGCTTTGTTCTTACAAGATAGTATACATGTTTCAATGCCATTCTCCCACATCATCCCACCCTCTTCCTCTCCCTCAGAGTCCAAAAGTCCGTTCTATACCTCTGAGTCTCTTTTGTTGTTTCACATAGAGGGTCATCATTACTATCCTTCTAAGTTCCATATATATGTGTCAGTATACTGTATTGGTGTTTTTCTTTCTGGCTTACTTCACTCTGTATAATCGGCTCCAATTTCATCCATATCATTAGAACTGAGTCAAATTTATTCTTTTTAAGGGCTGAGTAGTACTCCATTTTGTATATGTACCACAGCTTTCTTATCCATTCATCTGCTGATGGACATCTAGGTTGCTTCCATGTCCTGGCTATTATAAACAGTGCTGCAATGAACATTGGGGTACATGTGTCTCTTTCAATTCTGGTTTCCTTGGTGTGTATGCCCAGCAGTGGGATTGCTGGATCATAAGGCAGTTCTATTCGCAATTTTTTAAGGAATCTCCACACTGTTTTCCATAGTGGCTGTACTAGTTTGCATTCCCACCAGCAGTGTAAGAGGCTTCCATTTTCTCCACATCCCCTCCAGCATTTATTGCTTGTAGACTTTTGGATCACAGCCATTCTGACTGGTGTGAAATGGTACCTCATTGTGGTCTTGATTTGCATTTCTCTGATAATAAGTAATTTGAGCATCTTTTCATGTGTTTGTTAGCCATCCGTATGTCTTCTTTGGAGAAATGCCTATTTAGTTCTTTGGCCCATTTTTTGCTTGGTTCGTTTATTTTTCTGGAGTTGAGCTGCATAAGTTGTTTGTATATCTTTGAGATTAGTTGTTTGTCAGTTGTTTCATTTGCTATTGTTTTCTCCCATTCAGAAGGCTATCTTTTCACCTTGCTTATAGTTTCCTTTGTTGTGCAGAAGCTTTAATTTTAATTAGATCCCATTTGTTTATTTTTGCTTTTATTTCCATTATACTGGGAGGTGGATCATAGAGGATCCTGCTGTGATTTATGTCAGAGAGTGTTTTGCCTATGTTTTCCTCTAGGAGTTTTATAGTTTCTGGTCTTACATTTAGATCTTTAATCCATTTTGAGTTTATTTTTGTGTATGGTGTTAGAAAGAGGTCTAGTTTCATTCTTTTACAAGTGGTTGACCAGTTTTCCCAGCACCATCTGTTAGAGACTGTCTTTACTCCATTGTATATTCTTGCCTCCTTTGTCAAAGATAAGGTGTCCATAGGTGTGTGGATTTATCTCAGGGCTTTCTATTTTGTTCCACTGGTCTATATTTCTGTCTTTGTGCCAGTACCATACTGTCTTGATGACTGTGGCTTTGTAGTAGAGCCTGAAGTCAGGCAAGTTGATTCCTCCAGTTCCATTCTTCTTTCTCAAGATTGCTTTGGCTATTCGAGGTTTTTTGTATATCCATACAAATCTTGAGATTATTTGATCTAGTTCTGTGAAAAATACTGCTGGTAGCTTGATAGGAATTGCATTGAATCTGTAGATTGCTTTGGGTAGTATACTCATTTTCACTATATTGACTCTTCCGACCCATGAGCATGGTATATTTCTCCATCTATTAGTGTCCTCTTTGATTTCTTTCATCAGTGTTTTATAGCTTTCGATATATAGGTCTTTAGTTTCTTTAGGTAGGTATATCCCTAAGTATTTTATTCTTTTCGTTGCAATGGTGAATGGGATTGTTTCCTTGACTTCTTTTTCTACTTTCTCATTATTAGTGTATAGGAATGCAAGGGATTTCTGACTGTTGATTTTATATCCTGCAACTTTACTATATTTGTTGATTAACTCTAGGTGTTTTCTGGTCGAGTCTTTAGGATTTTCTATGTAGAGGATCATGTCTGCAAACAGTGAGAGTTTTACTTCTTCTTTTCCAATTTGGATTCTTTTATTTCTTTTTCTGCTCTGATTGCTGCGGCCAAAACTTCCAGTACGATATTGAATAGTAGTGGTGAAAGTGGACACCCTTATCTTGTTCCTGACTTTAGGGGAAATGGTTTCAATTTTTCACCATTGAGGATAATGTTAGCTGTGGGTTTGTCATATATAGCTTTTATTATGTTGAGGTACGTTCCTTCTATTCCTGCTTTCTGGAGAGTTTTTATCATAAATGGATGTTGAATTTTGTCAAAGGCTTTTTCTGCATCTATTAAGATAATCACATGATTTTTATTTTTCAGTTTGTTAATGTGGTGTATTGCATTGATTGATTTGCAGATACTGAAGAATCCTTGCATCCCTGGGATAAAGCCAACTTGGTCATGGTGTATAATCTTTTTAATGTGTTGCTGGATTCTGATTGCTAAGATTTTGTTAAGGGTTTTTGCATCTATGTTCATCAGTGATATTGGCCTGTAGTTTTCTTTTTTTTGTGGTGTCTTTGTCAGGTTTTGGTATTAGGGTGATGGTGGCCTCATAGAATGACTTTGGAAGTTTACCTTCCTCTGCAATTTTCTGGAAGAGTTTCAGTAAGATAGGTGTTAGCTCTTCTCTAAATTTTTGGTAGAATTCAGCTGTGAAGCCATCTGGACCTGGGCTTTTGTTTGCTGGAAGATTTCTGATTACAGTTTCAATTTCCGTGCTTGTGATGGGTCTGTTAAGATTTTCTATTTCTTCCTGGTTCAGTTTTGGAAAGTTGTACTTTTCTAAGAATTTGTCCATTTCTTCCAAGTTGTCCATTTTACTGGCATATAATTGCTGATAGTAGTCTCTTATGATTCTTTGTATTTCTGTGTTGTCTGCCGTGATCTCGCCACTTTCATTTCTAATTTTATTGATTTGATTTTTTTCTCTTTGTTTCTTGATGAGTCTGGCTAATGGTTTGTCAATTTTATTTATCCTTTCAAAGAACCAGCTTTTTGCTTTGTTGATCTTTGCTATGGCTTCGTTTCTTTTGCATTTATTTCTGCCCTAATTTTTAGGATTTCTTTCCTTCTACTAACTCTGGGGTTCTCTATTTCTTCCTTTTCTAGTTGCTTTAGGTGCAGAGTTAGGTTATTTATTTGACTTTTTTCTTGTTTCTTGAGGTATGCCTGTATTGCTATGAACTTTCCTCTTAGCACTGCTTTTATAGTATCCAACAGGTTTTCATTTTGTGTTTTCTTTTTCATTCATTTCGATGTGTAATTTGATTTCTTTTTGATTTCTTCTGTGATTTGTTGATTATTCAGAAGGGTGTTGTTCAGCCTCCAAATGTTGGAATTTTTAATAGCTTTTCTCCTGTAATTGAGATCTAACCTTAGTGCATTATGGTCAGAGAAGATGCTTGGAATAATTTCGATTTTTTTGAATTTATCAAGTTTAGATTTAAGACCCAGGATGTGATCTAGCCTGGAAAAGGTTCCGTGTGCACTTGAGTAAAGGTGAAATTCATTGTTTTGGGGTGAAATGTCCTATAGATATCAATTAGGTCTAACTCGTCTATTGTATTGTTTAAAGTTTGCATTTCTTTGTTAATTTTCTGTTTAGTTGATCTGTCCATAGGTGTGAGTGGGGTATTAAAGTCTCCTACTATTATTGTGTTATTATTAATTTCCCCTTTCATGCTTGTTAGCATTTGTCTTACATATTGTGGTGCTCCTATGTTGGGTGCATATATATTTATAATTGTTATATCTTCTTCTTGGATTGATCCTTTAATCATTATATAGTGGCCTTCTTTGTTCCTTTTCACAGCCTTTGATTTAAAGTCTATTTTATCAGATATGAGTATTGCTACTCCTGCTTTCTTTTGGTCTTTATTTGCATGGAATATCTTTTTCCAGCCCTTCACTTTCAGTCTGTATCTGTCTGTTGTTTTGAGGTGGGTCTCTTCTAAGCAGCATATATAGGGATCTTGTTTTTGTATCCATTCAGCCAGTCTTTGCCTTTTGGTTGGGGCATTCAACCTATTTACATTTAAGGTAATTATTGATAAGTATACACCTGTTGCCATTTACTTTATTGTTTTGGGTTCAGGTTTATATGTCCTTTTGTGTTTCCTGTCTAAAGTCTATGCTTTAGTATTTGTTGAAGAGCTGGTTTGGTGGTGCTGAATTCTCTCAGCTTTTGCTTGTCTGTAAGTTTTTGATTTCTCCTTCATATTTGAATGAGATTCTTGCTGGGTACAGTAGTCTTGGTTGAAGGTTATTATCTTTCATCACTTTAAGTATGTCTTGCCATTCCCTCCTAGCCTGAAGAGTTTCTGTTGAAAGATCTGCAGTTATTCTTATGGGGATCCCCTTGTGTGTTATTTGTTGTTTTTCCCTTGATGCTTTTAATATTTGTTCTTTGTGTTTGGTCTTTGTTAGTTTGATTAGTATATGTCTTGGGGTGTTCCGCCTTGGGTTTATCCTGTTTGGCACTCTCTGGGTTTCTTGGACTTGGGTGATTATTTCCTTCCCCATTTTGGGGAAGCTTTCAACTATTATCTCCTCAAGTATTTTTTCATGGTCTTTCTTTTTGTCTTCTTCTTCTGGGACTCCTATAATTCAAATGTTGGAGCGTTTCATATTGTCTTGGAGGTCTCTGAGGTTGTCCTCATTTCTTTTAATTCGTCTTTCTTTTTCCCTCACTGATTCTTTTATTTCTAGCATTCTATCTTCTATTTCACTGATCCTATCTTCTGCCTCCGATATTCTACTATTTGTAGCCTCCAGAGTGTTTCTGATCTCATTTATTGCATTATTCATTATATGTTGACCCTTTTATTTCTTCTAGGTCCTTGTTAAACCTTTCTTGCATCTTCTCAATCCTTGACCCCAGGCTATTTATCTGTGATTCCATTTTGATATCAAGATTTTGGATCATTTTCACTATCAGTATTCAGAATTCTTTCTCAGGTAGATTCCCTATCTCTTCCTCTTTTGTTTGGTTTGGTGGACATGTCTCCTGTTCCTTTACCTGCTGGGTATTCCTCTGTCTCTTCATCCTGGTTATATTGCTGCGTTTGGGGTGGCTTTTCTATATTCTGGGAATTTGTGGAATTCTCTTTATTATAGAGCTTCCTCTCTGTGTTTGGGGTTATATCAGTGGCTTGTCAAAGTTTCTTGATTAGAGAGGCTTGTGTTGAAGTTCTGGTGGGTGGAGTTGGATTTCCTCTCTCTGGAGTGTTGTGAAGTGTCAAGTAATGTGTTATGGGATGTCAGTGGTTTTGGAGTATTTTGAGCTGCCTGTGTATTGAAGCTCAGTGGCTTGTTCTTGTGTTGCTGGAGAATTTGTGTGGTATGTCTTGCTCTGGAACTTGTTGGCCCTTGGGCGGTGCTCAGTTTCAGTATAGGTATGAAAGCATTTGATGAGCTCTTATTGGATAATGTTCCCTGTATTCAGGAATTCTTTGATGATCTCAGGATTTGGACTTATGCCTCCTGATTCTGGTTTTCAGATTTATTTTTACAATAGCCTCATGATTTCTCCATCTATTCAGCACTATTGTTGAAACATCTGGGTTAATGATAGGTTTCTCCACTTTGAGGGTCGTCCCTAGAGGATCGCTGAGTTACTTGGAGGAGAGAAGAGGGAGGGGGTAGTTAGAGGTGAGTGGAATGGGATGAGGTGGAATCAAAAGAGGAAAAAGCAAGCTAGCCCGTAACCACTTTCTTGTGTGCGCTCCAAAGTCTGGACCGCTCAGAGGTGGTCACAGAGTTATACATGGAAGAGGAGAGGGAGGAAGTAGATAGAGGTGGTCAGGAGGATGAAAGAGGGAGATGCAAAGGAGGGATACAGATCCAGCCAGTGACCAGTTCCCTGAGAATTCTCTACCTTCGGGAGCACACAGAGATTCATAGAGTTGGGTAGAGAAGAGGAGGGGGAGGGATGAGACAAAAGCCACCTGGTGGAGAAAAGAGAGATTCCAAAGGGGGAGAGAGTGGTCAAGCCAGTAGTCTCGTACTCATGTAAAATTGGGTACTAAACATTAGGTTTTTAAAAGTACAAAATTGGCAACAAATACCAAAATGTTGAGATTAAAAATCTGGAGTAGAGATTGGATTTTCAAAGATAAAATATTAAAGGTAAGAAGAAGAAGGAGAGAAAAATAAAAAGAATTGAGAAAATAAAATAAAATAAAATAAAAGACTCCAGAATTATTAAAAGACAACTTCCACCACCAATAGGACTATATACGGTGTTTGCTTTAAAGATAGGGGTTTTTTTTTTTGAAAAGTAATAATAGGTTATAAAAATAATAAATAGAAATATAGAAGACTTAAAAATTTAAGCAAGTTTGGGAAAAAAAAACAAAAAGAAAAGAAGAGAAAACAAATTTAAAACAGAAAAAAATTTTTTTAAAGAAAGAAAAAAAAATTCTTAAAAAAATCACGCTTCCACATCATTCCCCCAAAAAAAATGATCATAAAAGTAGTAACAGTATATCTGGCGCTTTCTCTGTTGTTGTGGACTGTGTGGGGTCGCTACCAAGGCAGTTCCCTCTGTTTGACTTCCCCTGGTTGCTGGTGCCTTCCATGTCTGATTTCCGTCTTGACCCAGGGAGGATAGTGGTGGACTCTGCACTGGGCTTGCCCTCCTCGCTCCACGGGATAACCGTGTGGGGCCTTCCCTATGCTTCATGCACTTCCCTGGTCTATGCCGCTCAGGTTTGGCACTCAGGATTGGCGGTCAGGAAGCCCTCCGAGACTTGGATTTGGTTGAACCGGTGCTTTGTTCCCTTCCCAGGTCCGAGTGGCTAGGGAGTTTGTCTCGTGCTATTGTGACTTCTGGGCTTCCGGGTCACTCAATTTTCTGGGAGCTCCGCCGGTGCTCTTTCTCAGGCAGATGATGACTGTTCAGAGCCCCCCAGCAGTCTCAATAGCAAAGAAACCAGCTTGCAATTTGGTAGGTAATGTCACTCTTGAGCTGCGATTGCCCCCTTCCAGCACTCAAGGCTCTGGCTGCCTGTCACCGGAGGGGGGATGGTCTGCAGCCGGCTATTGCTGATCCGTCCTTTGTTCTGTGTGCGGGCCTGTCAGTGTCTTATGTTCGAGCATTCGTGTGTTAGCTATCCCACAGTCTGGTTTGCTAGACAAAGATAGTTCTTTCTAGCCACACACGGACCCGATTCTGGCCCCGTTATGCCCCGATTCTTGAGAAAAGCCCTGCAGCCTACGTCTCCCGTGGCCCAATTCTTAGAAAGCACTGTCGCTGGCGCGATCCTCCCTGCCCAACCCCCACTGCTGTCAGACGCAGGCGTTTGCGCTGCTTATCCGCTGGGGGTTATACTGTTGAATTCATAATCTGTTGGTTTTAATTATTTATTTATTTATTCTTCCTTCCTGTTATGTTGCCCTCTGTGCTTCCAGGGCTCGCCCCATACACAGCTGTGAGAATGCTCCCCAATTTAAGGAAACCTCTCTTTTTAAGAGTCTCTTCCTGGGACAGGATTCCCTTCCTGGGATGGGATTCCCTTCCCGGGACGGGGCTCCCTCCCTACCTCCTTTGTCTCTATCTTCGTCTTATATATTAATTCCTACCTGGTTTTGAAGCCAATGATCCTCTTTGCTGGATGCCTGATGTCCTCTGCCAGCAGTCAGAAGTTGTTTTGTGGAATTTACTCAGCTTTGAAATGTTCTTTTGATGAAGTAGTGAGGGAGAAAGTGTTCTCCCCATCCTATTCCTCCACCATCTTTTTTGACTCCACAGGAGAAAATATTTATAAATCATACATCTGATAAGGAATTTGCATTCTAAATATATAAAACACTCCTGTAATGATGAAAACAACAAGAAAAGAAACTACCCAATTAAAAAAAATAGGCAAAAGACATAAACATTTCTCCAAAGAAGATGTACAGATAGCCAACAGGCACAAGGAAAGGTCAATATCACTAATCATTAGGGAAATGCAAATCAAAACTACAATGAGATACCCATTTCGTACACATTAGGTTGACTATCATTTTTTAAAAACCCATAAAAAATTAAATGTTGGGAAGGATATGGAGAAATCTGAACCCTTGTGCGCCATTGATGGGAATATAAAATGGTGCAGTTGCTGTATAAATCATTATGGCAGTTACTCAGAAAGATAAACAGAATTACCACATGTAAGACTTCCCTGTGGCTCAGACAGTAAAGCGTCTGGCTACAATGTGGGAGACCCAGGTTCAGTCCCTGGGTTGGGAAGATCTCCTGGAGAATGAAATGGCAACCCACTCCAGTATTCTTGCCTGGAAAATCCTGTGGATGGAGGAACCTGGTAGGCTACAGTCCATGGGGTCGAAAAGAGTCGGACACGACTGAGCAACTTCACTTCACTTCCCTTCACTTCCCTTCACAGCAATTCTACTATTGGGAATATACTACGAAGTATTGAAAGCAGGGACTTGAACATGCACTGAGGGACAAGTATTGTATGACTCTGAGTAGTCACGTTTAGAACCCCCTACACTTTGCCTCCATCCACCTCCTTCCCATTCCCAGTCTCCAACAGGAAATCATTTTATTAGCTTCTTGTTTGCCTTTTTACTATTTCTTTATGTAAATATAAGCAAATATGAATATTTTTATTTTCCCTATTTATTTCACAAAATAATAGTAGGCTGTATTCTGGTTTTTGCCTTAAATTTTTCTTTCTACTGTATAGCACATGGAACTCTGCTCAGTGATATGTGGCAGCCTGGATGGGAGGGAAGTTTAGGGAGAAGTACACATACTCGATTGAGTTTACTTTTGAAATCCTCTGTCAAATTCTTCAGTTTGGTTATTGTATTTTTCAATGCAAGGATTTCTTTTTTATGGTTGCTATTTTCTTGCACTTCTTTTTTGTTCATGCACTGTTTTCCTAATTCCATTTGTTGTCTGTTTTCTTATAGTTCTCTAAACTTCTTTAAGAAGGTTATTTTGAAATTTTTCATCTAACAGTACATAGATCTCCAATTCTTTAGGGTCAGTTATTGAAGCTTTACTAGTTTCCTTTGGTGTTGTTATATTTACCCAATTTTTCATGACTCTTGATTCCTACTATTGATATCTTCACATTTGAGTAATCAAGCTCCTTTGCCAGATTTTGCAGGTTTGCTCTAGCAGAGACTTCTCTTCACTGCGAGCTCAGTTTAGAGTTCTGAGTATGTCTTCTGGTAGTGCCCTTGGTCAGGTGGCGTCTGTTATTGTGGTCTGTATTGGGGTAAGGCAATTGTTCAAGCCCTGAGCATGCACATGGGGCGGGGGGTGGGGGGCCACGGGGGTTGCCACTGGCTGAGAACAGCTGACTAGGACTACTGGCTTTGTTCCTTACCTAATTAAGGTATAGGATAGACTCTGAATTTGCCTAGATTCTCTGACCAGGATTACTAGATAGTCAACACTGGGTACTGTATTCACTAGTGTCAATAGATGGGACTGTGAATTAGCATCCCTACCTTGGCAGGGCGACAGATTATGACCCTGGGCCTGTATAGTACATTGTTTGGGGACACAAATCAGGCTAGAATGTGTGCTGAATTCCCTGCTCAGGTGAGGCCACTGGCTTTGCACTGCAAGCTACTGGTTCTGCCCACCCACATCTAGGCTCAAGCGCCACTGGGCTGCACAGCTTCTGGGAATCATCACCAGCTTTTCTGGTCAAATGAAGCCAGAAGGTATTCTCCACAGCAGATTGAATGTGATTCAATTCCTTGCCTGGTCACAGGCAACTAGGCTCTCTAGCCAGCAGAACTCCTTGTCTGAAGATTATATTAGCCACAACTGCACCTCACCAAGTTCTGTTGTCAGAATGCTCCACAAACTTTGTTCTGCAGATGAGCAATGCTGCTGGTTGAGATTACTATTTGGTACTGCAGGTGTGATCTTGGTATGCCAAGATTTGCTGCTGGTTGTTGTAAGCCCCTCCCTCCTTCTCCATTCCATCTAGATTCCCAGTGGTTGAGTCCCACAGATTCCCCTACAATTCCCCTGGTGTGAGATCAGGGGAGGGATTCCAACAAATGACCCACTGCTAGAAGAGGGATGCCAACTGTCCCCTCAGCTTTTTTTTCTCACTGGAGGAACCAGAGGTCAGAAGACACACCTTCATATGGTGCTGCACAGGCCGGGGGCGGGGGCAATATAGTAAATATGTAGCTGCTTCTCTTATCCTCCTAATGCAGTCTATCTTGATCTCTGTGGTGCAGGAAGTGTTTCAGTCTCACCTCAGTGTTCTGTGATTCTCTCAATGGTGTTATGTTCTTCAATAGTATGTTAGTTGTTCTTTTTATGAGGAGTGAAGTAAAACACAATTTATATTGCCATCTTAGTGACATAATTTCCCTCCAAAGTTATACTTTTTCCACATAGACTGGAGATGCCCTATACTAAATTCCTCTGTCTATTTGGGTCTGTTTCTGAATTATTTCTGTTTCACCTGGTTGTCTATTCATTCACCAATATCACACAGTTCGAACATCTGTGGGTTTATAATATGATTCAATATTTGATTTTTCTGCTTCACAGAGTCCCAGTATTTTTGATTTTTTAAATTTTCCATATGAACTTTATAATACTTTTCAAGAAAAACTACTGACACTTTATTGGGGTTGCATTAAGTTTATAAATTAACTTAGATAAAATCCATAGCTTTACAATGTGAATCTTCCCTATTCATGAGTAGAGTATGTCTTTTCATTTCTTCAGGTATCTTGTCTTTCAGTAGTATTTTCCTCAAATGCTTTGCACAGTTTTTGCTAAGCACGTTTTTTCCTTTTTGTTACCATTGCGAAAATGTTCTGTCCCATTAAATTCTCTAGTGGATTGTTTGTAGATACTGACGATATTACTGATTCCTATAAATAAACTTTGTATTTTACCATTCTACTGAATTCTCATTCTCTCTCTCTTTCCCCCTTCTCTCCCTCTCTCTGTATCTTTCGATATTTGGGAAACTTTCCAAGAGATTCAGTTCAGTCAGTTCAGTTGCTCAGCCGTGTCCGATTCTTTGTGATCCCCTGAACGGCAGCACGTCAGGCCTCCCTATCCATCACCAACTGCCGGAGTCTACCCAAATCCATATCCATCAAGTCAGTGATGCCATCCAACCATCTCATCCTCTGTCGTCCCATTTTCCTCCTGCTCTCAGTCTTTCCCAGCATCAGGGTCTTTTCCAATGAGTCAGCTCTTCGCATCAGGTGGCCAAAGTATTGGAGTTTTAGCTTCAACATCAGTCATTCCAATGAACACCCAGGACTGATCTCCTTTAGCATGGACTGGTTGGATCTCTTTGCAGTCCAAGGGACTCTCAAGAGTCTTCTCCAACACCACAGTTCAAAAGCATCAATTCTTTGGCTTCCATTAAAAAAAGAGACTTTTTAAAATCTTACATTAATATCCCTAGAAAATTAAGAAATTATCATATCCATAGTACAAGAGCAGAATTATTTGGAAAAAGAATAAAAAATAAGAAGATACTTTTGGAATTAAAAAAATCAATTTAATTAAGATGTTAGAAGATAAAGTAGAGCAAATCTTCCATTTAAAAAGCAAAACAGCCAAAAGTTACACAGGAACAAACACTCTATTTGAATAGGCATATATATATTAAAGAAATGGAATCAATAATTCATAACCTTCCAAACCAGACACTACTATGCCCAGAGGTCACTGTTGAATTCTGCCAAACATTAAAGAAAGAAATTGTACCAATTCTATATGATTGATTTCTTCTATAAGATAGAAGCAGAAGGAATACTTCTTAACTCATTCTGTGAGACCAACAGCACCCTAATACAAATACAAGATGAAGACATTACAAGAAAAGAAAACTACAGACCAACATCTCTCATGAACATCAATTCAAAAATCCTCAACAAAATAGTAGCAAATTGAATCCAATAGAGAATTTGAAATCCAATATAGAAAGGATTTTACACAATGGCCAAGTGGGATTTCTCTTGGGTATGTAACACTGGTTCAATGTTTGAAAATCAATTAATGTAACTCACCAACAAGCTAAAAAGGAAAAATCAAACAAAATCAATAGAGGTAGGAAGAAACCAAAATTGAAAGAGACATGTGGACCCCAATGTTCATCACAGCACTATTTATAATAGCTAGGATGTAGAAGCAACCTAGATGTCCATAGGCAGATGAATGGATAAGAAAGTTGTGGCACATATACACAATGGAATATTACTCAGCTATTAAAAAGAATGCATTTGTATCAGTTCTAATGATGTGGATGAAACTGGAGCTTATTATACAGAATGAACTAAGTCAGAAAGAAAAACACCAATACAGTATATTAATGCATATATATGGAATTTAGAAAGATGATAATGATGACCCTATATGTAAGACAGCAAAAGAGACACAAATATAAATAACAAACTTTTTGGACTCTGTGGGAGAAGGTGAGGGTTGGATGACTTGAGAGAATAGCATTGAAACATATATATTACCATATGTGAAATAGATAAGCAGTCCAAGTTCAATGCATGAAACAGGGCACTCAAAGCTGGTGCACTGGGACAACCCAGAGGGATGGGATGGGGAGGGAGGTGGGAGGGGCGTTCAGGATGGGGGACACATGTACATCCATAGCTTGTTCATGTCAATGTATGGCGAAAACCACTACAATATTATAAAGTAATTAACCTCCAATTAAAATAAATTAATTTTAAAAATAGAAGCAGAAAAAGCATTTCACAAATTCCAAGAATCATTCATGATTAAAACTCTCAGCATAGTAGGACTAGAGGGTGACTCAATAAAGAACATCTATAAGAAACTTACAACTAATATCATATTTAATGGTAAGAAACTAGAATCTCTTCGGCTAAGATGAGGAACAAGACAAGGACATATGGTCACCACTTCTTTACAACATTGAACTGCAAATTCTATTGATTGTTAATGCAATAAGACAATAAAAGGATATAAAAGGTAAACTTATAGGGGAGAAAAAAGTAAAACTTTCATTGTTTGCAGATAAAATGACAGTCTATGAAGAAAATTTAAAAAAATTGACCTAAAATTCCTGGAATTAATAAGTAATGATAGGGAAAATATAGAATACAAGATTCATATAGACAGATCAGCCACTTTCCTATATATGATCAATGAACAAGTGAAATTGATATTAAAAACACAATACCATTTTTAAAAATCTCTTATGTTTTATTTTAGATTCCTTTGTTTTGATTATTTTACCAACCCATCCACTGCTACTACTTCCTTTTTAATTTATTTATTTTTAGTTGAAGGATAATTGCTTTACAGAATTTTGTTGTTTTCTGTCAAACCTCAACATGAATCAGTTATAGGTATACATATATCCCTTCCCTTTTGAACCTCCCTCCTATCTCCCTTCCCATCTTACCCCCTAGGTTGATCAGAGCCCTGTTTGAGTTTCCTGAGCCATACAGCGAATTCCCATTGACTATCTATTTTACATATGGTAATGTAAGTTTCCATGTTACTCTCAACATACATCTCACCCTATCCTCCCCCTCTCCTTATGTCCATAAATCTATTCTCTATGTTTCTCCATTGCTGCCTTGCAAATAAATTCTTCAGTACCATTTTTCTAGATTCCGTATATATGCATTAGAATATGGTATTTATTTTCTCTTTCTGATTTACTTCACTCTGTATAATAGACTCTAGGTTCATCCACCTCATTAGAACTGACTCAAATGCATTCCTTTTTAAAAACACAATACCATTTACATTAAAACCAAAAATGAAATACTTAGATTAAATCTAACAAAATATGTACAAGATATATATGAAGAAAATTACAAATCTTTTTAATGAGATAAATCAATCAAAGACTAAATAAATGGAGAAATATTCCATGTTTATGGATAGGAAGACTCAAAATAGTCAAAATATTGGTTATTCTCAGCTTATCTATAGATTCAATGCAACACCAGGACTTTATTTGGTAAATATTGACAAACTTACCCTACTGTTTTTACAGAGGGGCAAAAGACTCAGAATGACCAGCAAAATATTGAAGTAGAAGAACAAAGTTGGATGATTGAACCTGTCCAACTTCAAGACTTACTGTAATCACTACAGTGTGGCACTGGCAAAAGAATAGACAAACAGATCAATGGAACAAAATAAAGAGCCCGTAAACTGATCTAGATAAATACAGTTACTGATATTTCACAAAGGAGGAAAGACAGTACAAGGGAGCAAAAACAGTCACTCCAAGAAATGGTGCTAGAGTAATCAGATATCCATATCCAAAATAACATCTAGACACAGATCTTCCACTCTTCATAAAAAGTACTTCAAAATGCATTATAAACTTTAAAACCACAGATTAAGATTAAATATTTGTGAAATACATTTGATAATGTTCCGTTATCTAAACTACACAGACTCTTAATACACAATGATAAGAAAACCAACAATATTTTAAAATGGGCCAATGACTTTAAGAGACACTTCACCAAAGAAGATACACAGATGGGAAATAAGTACATAAAAAATTACTCTCATCATATTTCACCAGGGAAATTAAAATTAAAACAACAATGAAATACCACTACACAACTATTAGAATGGCCAAAATCCAGAGCACCAACACCACAGAATGCTGATCAGGATGTATAGCGGCAGGAGCTCTAATCTGTCACTGGTGGGAATACAACATGGCACAGACACTTTGTAAGACAGATTGGCAGCTTCTCACAAAACTGAACATGCTCTCACATACAAGCCAGCACTCCTCATTATTTACTCAAAGGAGCTGAAAACTTATGTCCACACAGAAACCTGCAAACAGATGTTTATAGCAGCTTTATTCAAGACTGTCAAAACTTGGAAACAAGTAAGATATCCTTCAGTAGGTGAATGCACAAATAAACTATGGTAGATTCAAACACTGAAATATTATTCAGCACTAAATATAAATGAGCCATGAAGCCATGAAGAAAAACATGGAGGAATAGTAAATGCATATTATTAAGTGAAATAAGCCAATCTAAAATGCTACATATTGTATGATTCCAACCATGGGACATTCTTGATAAAGCAAAACTATACAGACAGTGAAAGGTGGCTTCTAGGAGCTAGTGAAGAGGGAGGGATGAATAGGTGGAGCGGAGAGAATTTTTAGGGATGTGAACCTATTTTGTATGATACCATAGTGGTGGACACATGTCATTTGCATTTGTCAAAACCCATAATGTATACAACACCAAGCATGGATTCAGGTGATTATGATGTGTCCATATAAGTTCATCAACTGTAATAAGGGTACCATTCTGGTAGGGGATTTTGAGAGTGGCGGAGGCTATGCATGCATAAGGGCCAGGGGTACATGGACAACCTCTGTACCTTCCATTCACTGATGCTGTTACCCTAAACTGCTCTAAAATATAAAGTGTATTATTTTCAAAAAGCAAAACCAAAAGATAAAGAGGTAAAAAGAAAAGATAATAAAATTTGAGGGCCAATCAGAGAGTATAATAGCACCTAATAAAAGTTCAGAAAGAGTGAAAATGAAGGGGATGAAATTATCTAATAGTGCAAGAAAATTTTCCAAAATTGAGAGATACAAGTCCCCAGTATACTTGGTAAGTATCTGCTGAGCCCACCAAATGCCCAGCAACATCCATGAAAAGAGCTTGACCATTTGGAAGTAATTTACCTATCATCAATTAAGCTTATGGAGGTTACTTTTTTTGATTTATTTTTTAATTGGAGGAAAATTACTTGCCAATGTTGTGTTGGTTTCTTCCATACAACAATGCAAATCAGCCATAATTATACATATATCCCTGTCCTCTTGAGCTTCCCTCCCCCTCCCCCATCCTACCCCTCTAGGTCATCACGGATCTTGTGTTATAAAAGATAATTGTTCTTTTTCAGTAGCCCACGTGGTGCAGCAGTAAAGAATCTGCCTGCCAATACAGGAGACACAAGAGACACAAGTTCAGTCCCTGGATCAGGAAGATCCCCTGGAGCAGAGCATGGCAACCCACTCCAGTATTCTTGCCTCAAGCATCCCATGGACAGAGGAGCCTGGTGGGTTACAGTTCATAGGGTTGCACAGAGTAGGACACGACTGAGTGACTGAGCACACACACATAACATAAGGCTTTTGAATCCATTACAGCCACTTCAGTGGAGTTTTCATTAGAATCTCAGTTAGCTGGAACAAAATGCTAATGAGGCCCCAGTCATCGGCCAAAATCCTGGGCGGGCCATTCAGTTAATTCTGTTCCATGCCCAGCCTCTTAACATTGAACATGAGGGAGGCAGTGTTAGCACAGAGGGGTCAGTTCAAAACCCACCCCCAGTAAAGCATTCCAACTGCCTGTCCCAGTGGAAGTTCTGTATCTTCATGTATAAAAGGCAGACCCCTAATTTTGGATAATCAAAATTTACTAATTATTTTATATAGTCAACTACTATCCACATACTGGGTTGGATCTGGGTCTTGAAATATTCTCTGGAGAAGGAAATAGTTGGATTCTCTGTGTTTTTGGTGGTTTCCTAGTTTTCTTTATTCATGTAAAAATTCAAGCAAGAGCCCAAAAGTTATTTTTCAGGCTGGTATTTCCAAGTACACAAATTTTATATGCCAGTCAGATTTATTGTAATAGAAATAGAATGAATTAAGTCAGCTGCTTCTAGATGTTTGTGATTGATTTTCCAGAGCACCTTGGAGACTGCCCATTTATCTCCTACTGTTCTTAATTTAAAAAAAAATACATCTTTGGTCAGGCACATGTTATTTTCCATCTATCCTCCTTGGCACCTACTACTACACAGCACCACATGTTCTTTTCATGCAAGTTGCTTGATTTTACCACGTTTCTCTGAGGTTCTTTTTTTTCCCTATGATCACATTTTTTTTTTTTTGTCAAATTCTCTTTGAATGATTGCTTTCTTTTCCTGTCTCTATTTCATGCTCACTTTCAAATAACACTTTTGGCTATATCCAAAAGGCTTATTTAGAAAGAAAAAGATCAGTAGGAAGAAAAACATCTTCTCTTACTCTAGGTTTTTCTCACATCTTAAAATATGATATTCTCTTCATCTTGGAGATTTTTAAAGTTTTCAAAAGTGAATATTAGTCAAGCCACAGTAGAAGGGAATGAAGAGCCCATTTACCTTTCTATGGCTCAATTTTATTCTTTGTAAAAGGCAGTCACTAAGTTGTCCAGAGGTGATTCTCCTTGAATATAAGTAACTTATTTCTCTTTTTTTTTTTTGGTCACTTCTTTCTCATTGGTCTCTGCCTAAGCACTCTGAGCAGAATCTGTCCTGTAAGATGAAGAAACTGAGAGACAGAGACCCATTGTGATTTGATGAAGGTCACATGGCTTGTCTGTGGCATTCAGAAATAGTTTGGTAAATTCAGTACATGAGTCTTCCCACTCAACTGTAAATCATTTAAACTCAGATTTAAGTATAATACCTTGCCTTGCTTACAGTGCCACAGCAGTCATTTTATTGTTACTGGCAGAGAAGGGGGGAAAATGAAAACTAATACAGTGGTGAAAGTTAAATCTCTTTAACAGGCTAAGCTTAAAAAGAAACTTACTGTTTTCTTTCAGGTTTTCGTTTTGCACCCTAGATTTGGTCCTTCTTGAAGAACACATGAAAAATCATTCGTTTGTCTTCTCCAGGGACAACTGTCCCTGCTATAGTGAGAAGAGCCTTGGAAAAGCCCTGATTCTAGATGGATCACTAGCTATGTTACTTTGGGTAAGTTGTTTCATGACTGGCCTTCAGTTTCTTATCTTTAAAAATGAGGATTAGAGCAGAAAATTGCCAAGATCATTTTAGTCCCAACTTTCCTTCATGCTAAAATAAAGAAAAGAAACCACACTGTGTGAGTGAGCACATGGAGTAAATAGAGAAGAAAGAAAAGGGACTAAATTTTGGTCAGGACTGTACACAAAGAAAAGTCCAAAGAGGTATGAAATTGAGAAGTATGAGATGCTGTTAGCAACCTAGAAATGGATTTAGATATCGTTTGGTATAGTTTCATCATTTTACAGAGAACCTAAAGACTTGTATTACATGGTCAAATTCTACCCGTAAGCTGTACTTTTTATTTGTTGGTGTAGTCACTGATCAAAGGGAATACAGGATGAGCTGGAAGCAAGGACCTAAAGAAGTGAAGAGTATGGAAAGACAGAGTCTGACCAGTGAAAGATTTAATAATCTACAGAAAATGGACACCACTATTTCAGCCAAACACTGATGACTTCATTGATAACATAACAGAATGTTTGACACGTGGCAAACATTCTGTGAGGCTGTGAACCCATGAACACAGAGGCAGACAAATAAACTCATATTTCTCAAATTTAGGAATGCATGAGAATGACCTGAGGAAACTTGTTAAAACACAGATTCCAGGCTATGGCTCCTGGGATTGTGATTCAGTAGGTCTGTAATTACACCCACCAATCTGCATCTTAAAAAAAAAAAAGGATTGCTGGTGATTCTAACTCTAATGCAAGTTAGAAAATACTGTAAGAAACTCTGGCGTAGATAGATCAGATTGCTTCTACCTGGCACCTGTCCATTAGAACAAGGTCTTCCAAGAAAAGAGTGCTCTACAGTGAGTTTTCTTTCACATTAAAAAGTCATAAGCAATACACAAAAAATGCAGGTATAATACAAATCCAAGAATAGTATTTACTGACTGAAATAAATATAGGCTAATCCCCTCTATCTTTAGCATCTTCACCATCACCTTTAATTATCTTTGCCCCTTTAGCATTTTAATCTACCACAGACATTATTTTACTAAACTTTATAGCAGCATTTGAAACATTTCATATACTCTAAAGTAATGACCACCTCCACTTTTCTGAAATGCTTGCTTCACTTGACTTCCATGGCATTAAGTTCTCAAGACTGAGCTCTTAATTTTCTGGCAGTGACTACTTAGTTTCCTTTGTGATACCTTCTTCCTATTCCCAGTCCTGATAAGATGTTGATCTCTGTTCTGGCCCTCTTCTCATTCTAAACATTCTTCTTGGGCAAGGTCATCTTTTCTAGGGGCTTCATTTAACATCTACTAAATTTTAATCTCTAGACCAGATCTCTCTCCTGACCTGAATAGTCAGTCATCTCCTTGACTTATCCACTTGAAAAATGCTCAAGCACCTCTAACTTGGCCTGTCCAAAACTGAGGATCTAGCCATGAAAATTAGGAAAGGAAAGAAATAAATGGCAGCAGAAATGGAAAGGAATAAAGTGAAATAAAACTGACAAATAAAACCATTTGTAGATGACATGACTATATAACAGAGAAAAATCTAAATAAGCCACTAAAAAATACTATTGGAACTAATAGACAAGTTCAGCAGGTTTCAAGATATAAGATCAATATACAAAAGCTAGTTGTATTTCTATACACTAGCAATGAATGATATAAAATGAAATTAAGAAAATAATTCGATTTATAATAGTATCAAAAAGAATAAAATCTTAGGATATAATTTAACCCCCAAAATGCAAGACTTATACACTGGAAACTAGAACACATAATTGAAAGACATTAAGCAAGACCTAGATAAATGAAAAGACATCATTCTGTGTTCATGGATTGGAAGAGTTAATACTGTTAAGAAGGCAATACTCCACGTAGGTCTACAGAGCCAAAAATAATCCCCATCAAAGTTGTGACATTCTCTTTCGCAGAGACTGAAAGGCTAATCTTAAATTTTATATTGAAATTCAAGGGACACATAACAGCCAAAACAATCTTGAAAAACAACAATTTCTGATATTAAAAACTTACTACAAAAGCTACAATAATCAAAACAATGGGAAACTGGCATAAGGATAGACCATTTAGATGACCATCCATCATATCCATGGATAACATATTCCATTTAGACCAATGGAATAGAATTACAACAAACCCAAACCTCTTTGGTAAGTTGATTTTTGACAAAGGTGCAAACACCATTACATAAGAAAGAACAGTCTTTTCAGCAAATGGTGCTATATACACTGGATATCCACATGCAAAACAATGAATTTAGATCTGTACCTCACACCATGTACAACAGCTAATTCAAAATGAATCAAAGACTTAAATGAAAGGGCAAAAACTGTAAAACTCATAGGAAAAAATCATAGGGATAAATTTTCTCACCTTGGATTTGGCAAGGTACTCTTAGATATGACATCAAAAGCATAAGCAACAGAAGAAAAATATATAAGTTGAAAATTAAGACCTTTGTGAATCAGAAGAAGTTATCAATAACTATTAAGGTCATCCATAGAATGGGAGGAAATATTTGCAAATTGTACGCTTAACAAAGGATTTGTATCTATAATATATCATAAAATCTCTTCTAACTCAAAAATAAAAAAACAAATAACACCATATAAAATGATCAACAGATTTGAATAGACATTTAAAGGATATACAAATGGCTAATAAGCACATGCGTCTGCTTAGTTAAAGTCACTCAGCTGAGCCCAACTTTTTATGACCCCATGGACTATACAGTCCACGGAATTCTCTAAGACAGAATACTGGAGTGGGTAGCCTTTCCCTTCTCCAGGGATCTTCCCAACCCAGGAAACAAACCCAGATCTCCCACATTGCAGGCAGCCCAGACAGAAGCAGAAGATATGAAGAGGAGGTGGCAAGAATACACAGAATAACTGTACAAAAAAGATCTTTATGACCCAGATAACCACGATGGTGTGATCACTCACCTAGGGCCAGACATCCTGGAATGTGAAGTCAAGTGGGCCTTAGGAAGCATCACTATGAACAAGGCTAGTGGAGGTGATGGAATTCCAGTTGAGCTATTTCAAATCCTAAAAAATGGTGCTGTGAAAGTGCTGGAGTCAATATGCCAGTAAATTTGGAAAACTCAGTAGTGGCCACAGGACTGGAAAAGGTCAGTTTTCATTCCAATCCCAAAGAAAGGCAATGCCAAAGAATGGTCAAACTACCACACAATTGCACTCATCTCACATGCTAGCAAAGTAATGCTCAAAATTCTCCAAGCCAGGCTTCAACAGTACATGAACAGAGAAATTCCAGATGTACAAGCTGGATTTAGAAAAGGCAGAGGAACCAGATATCAAATTGCCAACATCCGTTGCATCATTGAGAAAGCAAGAGAGTTCCAGAAAAACATCTACCTCTGCTTTATTGATTATATCAAATCCTTTGACTGTGTGGATCACAACAAACTATGGAAAATTCTTAAAGAGATGAGAATATCAGGCCACCTTACTTGCCTCCTGAGAAATCTGAATGCAGGTCAAGAAGTAACAGTTAGAACTGGACATGGAACAACAGATTGGTTCCAAATTGGAAAAGGAGTACATCAAGGCTGTATATTGTCACCTTGCTTATTTAACTTATATACAGAGTATATCATGAGAAACACTGGGCTGGATGAAGCACAAGCTGGAATCAAGACTGCAGGAGAAATATCAATAACCACAGATATGCAGATGACACCACCCTTATGGCTGAAAGCAAAGGCTCTATAGAGCCTCTTGATGAAAGTGAAAGAGGAGAGTAAAAAAGTTGGCTTAAAACTCAGTGTTCAAAAAACTAAGATCATGGCATCTGGTCCCATTACTTTATGGCAAATAGATGGGGGAAACAATGGAAACAGTGACAAATTATTTTCTTGGGCTCCACAATCACTGCAGATGGTGATTGCAGCTATGAAATTAGGACACTTGTTCCTTGGAAGAAAAGCTATGACCAAACTAGACAGCATATTAAAAAGCAGAAATATTACTTTGCCAACAAAGGTCTGTCTAGTCGAAGTGATGGTTTTTCCAGTAGTCATGTATGGATGTGAGAGTTGGACTATAAAGAAAGCTGAGTGCAGAAGAATTGATGCTTTTGAACTGTGGTGTTGGAGAAGACTCTTGAGAGTCGGTTGGATTACAGGGAGATCCAACCAGTCTATCCTCAAGGAAATCAGTCCTGAATATTCATTGGAAGGATTGATGCCAAAAATGAAACTCCAATACTTTGGCCATCTGATGTGAAGAACTGAGTTCACTGGAGAAGACCTTGATGCTGGGAAAGATTGAAGGCAAGAAGGGATGGGAATGACAGAGGATGAGATGGTTGGATGGCATCACCGACTCAATGGACATGAGTTTGAGCAAACTCATGTCATTGTCCAAAATGTTAGATGGTTCCTCAGAAACCTAAACATAAAATTATGAAATGGTCCAGCAATTCTCCTTATAGGGACACACTCAAAAGAATGTAAAACATATGTTCACACAAAACTTTTACATGAATGTTCGTTCATAGCAACATTTGACTTCTTTCATTTGGGATAATGTTTTCAAGATTCAGTCAAGTTGTACCATGTAGAAGCATTTCATTCTTCTTTATTGCCTAACAATATTCTATTGCACGTCTATACTATATTTTATTTAATCATTCATCAGGTAGATGGGAATTTTTATAGCATTGTATATGGAATGCTGTTCAACTGTCAATACAGTTCTTGTATTGAAAGTAAGGATATCTGTGATAGATTTCTAAATGGCAATTCACATAGAAGACAAATATGAATATTTTACAAGATGATATATTTTTCAGACTATTAATATGGTGTATATACACACATACATGTGTATGTGAGTGTGAATTTTCACTTGAAGAGTTCAGTTCAGTTCAGTCACTCAGTCGTGTCCGACTCTTTGCGACCCCATGAATTGCAGCACGCCAGGCCTCCTGTCCATCACCAACTCCTCAAGTTCACTCAGACTCACATCCATTGAGACAGTGATGCCATCCAGCCATCTCATCCTCTGTCGTTCCCTTCTCCTCCTGCCCCCAATCCTTCCCAGGATCAGGGTCTTTTCAAATGAGTCAACTCTTCGCATGAGGTGGCCAAAGTACTGGAGTTTCAGCTTCAGCATCAGTCCTTCCAATGGACACCCAGGACTGATCTCCCTTAGAATGGACTGGTTGGATCTCCTTGCAGTCCAAGGGACTCTCAAGAGTCTTCTCCAACACCACAGTTCAAAAGCATCAATTATTCAGCACTCAGCTTTCTTTATAATCCAACTCTCACATCCTTACATGACCACTGGAAAAACCATAGCCTTGACTAGGTGAACCTTTGTTGGCAAAGTAATGTCTCTGCTCTTCAACCTGCTATCTAGGTTGGTCATAACTTTCCTTCCAAGGAGTAAGCATCTTTTAATTTCATGGCTGCAGTCACCATATGCAGTGATCTTGGAGCCCCCAAAATAATAAAGTCTGACACTGTTTCTACTGTTTCCACATCTATTTCCCATGAAGTGATGGGACCAGATGCCATGATCTTCGTTTTCTGAACACTGAGCCAACTTTTTCACTCTCCTCTTTCATTTTCATCAAGAGGCTTTTTAGTTCCTCTTCACTTTCTGCCATAAGGGTGGTGTCATCTGCATATCTGAGATTATTGATACTTCTCCTGGCAATCTTCATTCCAGCTTGTGCTTCTTCCACCCCAGCGTTTCTCATGATGTACTCTGCATATAAGTTAAATAAACAGGGTAACAATATACAGCCTTCATGTACTGAAGAGTAAAGGATATTAAAATAATACTCACTAAACCATTAGTTTAGTGAGTATTTAGCATCTGAATGCAGAGTTCCAAAGAATAGCAAGAAGAGATTAGAAAGCCTTCTTTAGCAATCAATGCAAAGAAATAAAGGAAAAGAACAGAATGGGAAAAAAATAGAGATCTTTTAAAGAAAATTAGAGATACCAAGGGAACATTTCATCAAAAGATGGGCTTGATAAAGGACAGAAATGGTCTGGACCTAACAGAAGCAGAAGATATTAAGAAGAGGTGGCAAGAATACACAGAAGAACTGTACAAAAGGATCTTCATGACCCAGATAATCATGATGATGTGATCACTCATCTAGAGCCAGACATCTTGGAATGTGAAGTCAAGTGGGCCTTAGAAAGCATCACTGTGAACAAAGCTAGTGGAGGTGATGGCATTCCAATCGAGCTGTTTCAAATCCTGAAAGATGATGCTGTGAAAGTGCTGCACTCAATATGCCAGCAAATGTGGAAAACTCAGCAGTGGCCACAGGACTGGAAAAGGTCAGTTTTCATTCCCATTCCAAAGAAAGGCAATGCCAAAGAATGCTCAAACTACTGCACAATTGCACTCATCTCACAGGCTAGTAAAGTAATGCTCAAAATTCTCCAAGCCAGGCTTCAGCAATACGTGAACTGTGAACTCCTGATGTTCAGGCTGGTTTTAGAAATGGCAGAGGAACTAGAGATCAGATTGCCAATATGCACTGGATCATGGAAAAAGCAAGAGAGTTCCAGAAAAACATCTCTTTCTGCTTTATTGACTATGCCAAAGTCTTTGACTGTGTGGATCACAATAAACTGTGGAAAATTCTGACGGAGATGGGAATATCAGACCACCTGACCTGCCTCTTGAGAAATCTGTATGCAGGTCAGGAAGCAACAGTTAGAACTGGACATGGAACAACAGACTGGTTCCAAATAGGAAAAGGAGTACGTCAAGGCTGTATATTGTCACCTTGCTTATTTAACTTATATGCAGAAAACATCATGAAAAATGCTGGGCTGGAAGAAGCACAAGCTGGAATCAAGATTGCCAGGAGAAATATCAATAACCACAGATATGTAGATGACACCACCCTTATGGCAGAAAGTGAAGAAGAGCTAAGAAGCCTCTTGATGAAAGTGAAAGAGGAGAGTGAAAAAGTTGGCTTAAAGCTCAACATTCAGAAAACAAAGATCATGGCATCCGGTCCCATCACTTCATGGGAAATAGATGGGGAAACAGTGGAAACAGTGTCAGACTTTGTTTTTTTGGGCTCCATGATCACTGCAGATGGTGACTGCAGCCATGAAATTAAAAGACGCTCACTCCTTGCAAGAAAAGTTATGATGATCCTAGATAGCATATTCAAAAGCAAAGACATTACTTTGCTGACTAAGGTCCATCTAGTCAAGGCTATGGTTTTTCCTGTGGTCATGTATGGATGTGAGAGTTGGACTGTGAAGAAGGCTGAGCGCTGAAGAATTGATGCTTTTGAACTGTGATGTTGGAGAAGACTTTTGAGAGTCCCTTGGACTGCAAAGAGATCCAACCAGTCCATTCTGAAGGAGATCAGCCCTGGGATTTCCTTGGAAGAAATGATTCTAAAGCTGAAACTCCAGTACTTTGGCCACCTGAGAAGAGTTGACTCATTGGAAAAGACTCTGATGCTGAGAGGGATTGGGGGCAGGAGGAGAAGGGGACGACAGAGGATGAGATGGCTGGATGGAATCACGGACTCAATGGACGTGAGTCTGAGTGAACTCCGCGAGATGGTGATGGACAGGGATCAATCGCTGTGCTGCAATTAATGGGGTCGCAAAGAGTTGGACACGACTGAGCAACTGAACTGAATTGAAACCATTAGTGGTTAATTTGTGGATTTTAGAGGTAGGGAATAAACTTTGATTTTATTTTTTTACTTTCTACTTTTGATTGATTACTTCCTAGTGTAGATGTACTTCTTTTGTAGCAGAAAAAGTTTAAACAGTCTTTCCACACTAAAATTCTTTCAGTTGCTCAAACGTTCCATTCTCTTTCACATTTTTAAGCTTTTATCCATGATTTCCTTCCGCCTAAAACACACTCTCTCTAGATAACTTTACCTGCCTATTCATCTTGCAAGTTTTTATTTCTCCATCATTTTCTCTTGGAAGCCTCCCTAAGTACCCTTCCCCTGAACTGAACTAAACCTCCCTCTAACCTTGCAGAGCAGGCTTTCCTCTGCATTCCAAAGCACCCCATACTGCCTTAAGATAGCACTTAGCACACACTGGGCTGTGATAGTTGCAGTCCCTGTCTTCGCCATTATACTATTTTATGTAATACAGCATTCTCAATAGATATTCAATATTTATTGAATTGATTTATGGACAGGACATTACTGAAAATCCCATCCTTTTATTACAAAAAATAAAGAAATATAGAAAACATTGACCATCTGGTCAAAGCTATGGTTTTTCCAGGAGTCATGTATAGATGTTAGAGTTGGACCATAAAAAGGCTGAGCACCAAAGAATTGATGCTTTTGAACCATGGTGTTGGAGAAGACTCTTGAGAGTCCCTTGGACCACAAGGAGATCAAACCAGTCAATCTTAAAAGAAATCAATCCCGAATCATCATAATGGGGACTGATGCTGAAGCTGAAGCTCCAATACTTTGGCCACCTGATGCAAAGAGCTAACTCATTGAACAAGCCCCTAATGCTGGGAAAGTGGAAAAGACTGAAGGCAGGAGGAGAAGGGAATGATAACAGATAAGACAGTTGAATGGCATCACTGATTCAATGGACATGAGTTTGAGCAAGCTCCAGGAGATGGTGAAGGACAGGTATGCCTGGTGTGCTGCAGTCCTTGGAATTGCAATGAGTCAGACAAGACTGCACAATGGAAAAACAACAAATAGAAGACACTAAAGAAGGAAACAAGAGAAAGATAACTCAGAGATATTTTTCTTTAATCCAGATGAAGAGCTAGGTGGACAGGCAGAAGGAAAAAAAAACAGCAGCCTGATAGAGATCTGGGCAACATGGTCTGTCATCTTTTCCCTGCAATCAACTTTCCACCCACAATGGACTACTCAGCACTCCCACAACCCAAACACATACATATATACCTATAAAATTTTCATTTATTATTGCAGCCCAAAATGCTCTTCCACATTCTCTGTATCCACCCAAATCCTATTTTTGACAGACTTTTGACCTTGTAGAGACTTCTGACTGAATTCACTACTGCCATCTTTGTCAAACCTTACCTTTTCTTGGCTTTTGTGACACCTCAATGTTTTCCTCCCTTTTTCTTGGCTACACTATTTCAATCTCATTTGACAGCTCCTCCTCCTCCATCATTTGACTCCTACTGCTGGAATTTCTGTAATAAAATCCAGCCAGCCAAGGATGAATGGAAGAGGCCGTGATGAAAATACCAGTGTAGCCCATAATGCCATAGACGGGGTGATAATCAACAAACTCTCGAGGGAACCAAAGTGTGACCCAAGAATTTTCTATCCTATCAGTTTGCACTTCAACACACAGATATTCTGAAGCCTGCCAAAGTTCAAGAAATGCAACACTCATGAGGGCTGGTTTAAAAAAAAAATAACCTAGACAACCAAGAGATACATGAAAACAAAAACTCAGGAATAAAGAAGCTGTAATAAAAGGAGCAGTTTTAAGCACTGAATTCATTTAAACACAGAAGCAGGACCAAACAACTTAGAGAATTCTAGGTGGAGAACAGAATATAAATGTTATAAACTATGAGAAGGTAAAAATAATAATATAGCTAACAAAAATCATGAGATGGAACGAAAATTGTATTTCATCACATATAATGATAACTCATTTCCTCATATTCATAATAATAGTTTGTTATGTACCAGGCACTGTTCCAAGTATTTTATATGTATTAACTCTTTTATTCTTTACAATCCAGTGAAGTAGGAACTTTTAAACATTTTATTTATTTATTTAGTTTTTTAATTTTCCTTTATTTTACTTTACAATACTGTATTGGTTTTGCCATACATCAACATGAATCAGCCATGAGTGTACACATGTTCCCCATCCTGAACCCCCTCCCACCTCCCTCCCCGTACCATCCCTCTGGATCATCCCAGTGCACCAGCCCCGAGCACCCTGTATCCTGCATTAAACCTAGACTGGCGATTCATTTCTTACATGATATTATACATGTTTCAGTGCCATTCTCCCAAATCATCCCATCCTCTCCCTCTCCCACAGAGTCCAAAAGACTGTTCTATACATCTGTGTCTCTTTTGCTATCTCGCATAAGGGTTATCGTTACCATCTTTCTAAATTCCATATATATGTGTTAGTATACTGTATTGGTGTTTTTCTTTCTGGCTTACTTCACCGTGTATAATCGGCTCCAGTTTCATCCACCTCATTAGAACTGATTCAAATGTGTTCTTTTTAATGGCTGAGTAATACTCCACTGTGTGTATGTACCACAGCTTTCTTATCCATTGAAGTATAGCCAAAATGTTGTGATAGTTTCAGATGGACAGCAAAGGGGCTCAGCCATACATACACATGTATCCATTCTCCCCCTGATGAAGTAGGCACTTTTTGGTCTTCATTCTAAAAATGAGAAAACTGAAGCACATAGAGATTAAATAATTTGCCTACCTTATAGCTCATAAGTTGCAGAACTGAGCTTAACCCAAGAAGGCTGTCTTCAGAACCCATATCCTTAATCAACTACCCAGGGAATCAGTCTAACACTATCAAGAACTGAAACATAGAGATAAAAATATAGTAACTATAACTTTATATTTTCCAAATCTTTAATCTTAACTTTAAAACAGTCTTTCAGAGACTACCATTTCTTGAGAGGGAAGAAACATTGGTCTGAAATTTGTCAGTTTCTTTACTTTCACTTTAATCTATTTGTCTTTTGTTCAACTTCAGACTTTTTGAAAGAGCATGTATATTATTTCTAAAAATTTTACATCTATCCATTCCTTAATCCTTTATAATAAAAGTGATGTCCAGAATAATGTTTATTAATCTTAGCAATTAATGTTTATGAACTATTTGCCAGATAGCAAAGTAAGCACTTCAAATGGATTATCTTATTATCACAGCAATCTTATAGTTACTATTTTTATCCTCTTATTCAAATAAGCAAATTAAGGTGCAATACTGATTAGTTCTAGTTCATGCAGGTTTCTGGAGGTATTTTTTCCTCCTTTTTGTACTTCTTTATATTGCTGGCTTATTTTATAATGAATACTGCATGCATTTTTTAATAAAATACAAAAACCACTCTAAAAGTATATTTTTAAATAAATAACTCTTGAAGATTCCCAGTGGTCAACCTTGAGCCTTTCTCTCCTTCTGTTCTGTACTCATTTTTTAAACCATGTCATCAACTCCCATAGTTTTGAATACCATTCACAGGTAAATGGCTCCCAAATCTATTTCTACTCCAGGGCCCGTCTTTTGAATTCCAGATACCTATGTTCAACTGCCAACAAGACATCTCCTTTTGTATGCTTCATAAACACCTCAAATTAAACATGTCCAAAATCATACTAATCACCCCAATCTGGTCCTCCATGTTTCATAATCTCAATAAATGATAGCACTCTCCATCCAAATGCATAAACCACAAACACATGAATCATTTTTTTATTCCTCTCCTTCTCTCACCCTGTAGATCCAATTTTTACCAGAAGCATGCTACCTCTACTTCTCTCTACTGTCTACATCTCTCCATCTCTACTACCACTTCCTTAATCCAAGGCATCATAAGCTCTTGCAATTGCCTTCTAACTGGTCAACTTTAAACCATTCTTGCCCCCTTTACAATTCATCCTTCTCACAACAGGCAAAGCAATGCTAATTAGCATAAAAGGAACAGTGTATCTCCCCTGCTTAAAACCCCTCAATGAATTCCTACTGTCTTTAGAATAAACTAAGAAATACCACACAATTTGTCGTAGCAACTGCAAATTGCCTACCCAGCGTGTTTTCCCCTTTTCTAATAAAGCCAGTAGATTTTTTAGGAGCAGTAATAGACTAAATTGAAAATGATACCTCCTCATACTCTGTTGTAGCTAAGGGTGGCCATCCAAATCCAGTTCTATCTAATAAAGTGGGGCTTCCCGGAAAACTGCTACTTTCCTGATGGAATGAGACAGACAGCTGTCACATGTTTTTTGCCCTTTGCATTCTTTCCTTTTGCTGTCTGGAAGTTGAACAGCAGGAAGCCTGAAGATAGATGCCATGTTCATCGGATCATAGAACAAAAAGATAGATGCTTGAGTCCCGAAACTTTTATGAGTCCTGAACTGTTGACATTGAGGCTACTTTATGTTAGAAAACTACACTTTTGTTAAACCACCATAACTTGGTTTCTGTTACATGCAGCCTAAGAGTCCTAATAGATACAATCTTATATGATATAGTCACTGCCTACCTCTTTAGACTTATCTCAAGCAACTCTCCTCCACATTCACTATATTACCACCACACTGACTTTCCTTTTATTCTTCAAACACAACCTCTTTTCTGCTTCAAGGTATTTGCATTTGCTGACCCCTCAGCCTGGAATAATCTCTTTCCCACTCTTCACAGGCTAATTTCCACCCATTATTTAGATCAGAGTTTAAGGGACTTCTCTTTATTTCAATCCTTTTAACAAATGAGGCATGTTTTAAAGAAACTCAAATTCTGCTCAGAAGAAAACCATAGAAACTAATGATAATATAGTGTAACAAGTGCAACATTTGAAGTATGAGCAAGATACAAAAAATAGAACAAGGGAAAGGGTGATGAACTCAGTGAAGTGGTAGACATAAGATCAGTTAAGTCTATCAAGAACTGGTAACATCTAGGCAGTATTTTGAAGACTAAATGACAATTTTCAGGTAGACAAGGGGAGGAAGGGAAACCCAAGCAAATAATGTAGCCCAGCAGTCACACTGCTGGGCATACACACAGAGGAAACCAGAATTGAAAGAGACACATGTACCCCAATGTTCATCACAGCACTGTTTCTAATATCCAGGACATGGAAGCAACCTAGATGTCCATCAGCAGATAAATGGATAAAAAAGCTGTGGTACATATACACAATGGAGTATTTCAGTTTCAGTTCAGTCGCTCAGTCATGTCCGACTCTTTGCGACTCCATGAATCGCAGCATGCCAGGCCTCCCTGTCCATCACCAACTCCCAGAGTTCACTCAGAGTCCCGTTCATCGAGTCAGTGATGCCATCCAGCCATCTCATTCTCTGTCGTCCCCTTCTTCTCCTGCCCCCAATCCCTCTCAGCATCAGAGTCTTTTCCAATGAGTCAACTCTTCACATGAGGTAGCCAAAGTACTGGAGTTTCAGCTTCAGCATCATTCCTTCCAAAGAAATCCCAGGGCTGATCTCCTTCAGAATGGACTGGTTGGATCTCTTTGCAGTCCAAGGGACTCTCAAAAGTCTTCTCCAACACCACAGTTCAAAAGCATCAATTCTTCAGCGCTCAGCCTTCTTCACAGTCCAACTCTCACATCCATACATGACCACAGGAAAAACCATAGCCTTGACTAGATGGACCTTAGTCAGCAAAGTAATGTCTCTGCTTTTGAATATGCTATCTAGGATCATCATAACTTTTCTTGCAAGGAGTGAGCGTCTTTTAATTTCATGGCTGCAGTCACCATCTGCAGTGATCATGGAGCCCAAAAAAACAAAGTCTGACACTGTTTCCACTGTTTCCCCATCTACTTCCAAAGAAGCGATGGGACCAGATGCCATGATCTTTGTTTTCTGAATGTTGAGCTTTAAGCCAACTTTTTCACTCTCCTCTTTTACTTTCATCAAGAGGCTTTTTAGTTCCTCTTCACTTTCTGCCATAAGGGTGGTGTCAGCTGCATATCTGTGGTTATTGATATTTCTCCTGGCAATCTTGATTCCAGCTTGTGCTTCTTCCAGTCTAGCGTTTCTCATGACGTACTCTGCATATAAGTTAAATAAGCAAGGTGACAATATACAGCCTTGACGTACTCCTTTTTCCTATTTGGAACCAGTCTGTTGTTCCATGTACACTTCTAACTGTTGTTACCTGACCTGCATACAGATTTCTCAAGAGGCAGGTCAGGTGGCCTGGTATTCCCATCTCCGTCAGAATTTTCCACAGTTTCTTGTGATCCACACAGTCAAAGGCTTTGGCATAGTCAATAAAGCAGAAAGAGATGTTTTTCTGGAACTCTCTTGCTTTTTCCATGATCAGCGGATGTTGGCAACTTGATCTCTGGTTCCTCTGCCTTTTCTAAAACCAGCTTGAACATCAGGGAGTTCACAGTTCACGTATTGCTGAAGCCTGGCTTAGAGAATTTTGAGCAATACTTCACGAGCATGTGAGATGAGGTGCAATTGTGCGGTAGTTTGAGCATTCTTTGGCATTGCCTTTCTTTGGGATGGGAATGAAAACTGACCTTTTCCAGTCCTGTGGCCACTGCTGAGTTTTCTACATTTGCTGGCATATTGAGTGCAGCACTTCCACAGCATCATCTTTCAGGATTTGAAATAACTCTATGGAATTCTATCACCTCCACTAGTTTTGTTCATAGTGATGCTTTCTAAGGCCCACTTGACATCACATTCCAGATGTCTGGCTCTAGATGAGTGATCACATCATCATGATTATCTGGGTCGTGAAGATCCTTTTGTACAGTTCTTCTGTGTATTCTTGCCACCTCTTCTTATTATCTTCTGCTTCTGTTAGGTCCATGCCATTTCTATCCTTTATCAAACCCATCTTTGCATGAAATGTTCCCTTGGTATCTCTAATTTTCTTGAAGAGATCTCTAGTCTTTCCCATTCTGTTGTTTTCCTCTATTTCTTTGCATCAATCGCTGAAGAAGGCTTTCTTATGTCTTCTTGCTATTCTTTGGAACTCTGCATTCAGATGCTTATATCTTTCCTTTTCTCCTTGGCTTTTCACTTCTCTTCTTTTCTCACCCATTATAAAAAAATACATTTGAATCAGTTCTAACGAGGTGAATGAAACTGGAGCCTATTATACAGAGTGAAGTAAGCCAGAAAGAAAAATACCAATACAGTATACTGATGCATATATATGGAATTTAGAAAGATAGTAATGATAACTCTGTATGCGAGACAGCAAAAGAGACACAGATGTATAGAACAGTCTTTTAGACTCTGTGGGAGAGGGCGAGGGTGGGATGATTTGGGAAATAGCACTGAAACATGTATAATATCATATGTGAAACGAATCACCAGTCCAAGTTTGATGCATGATATAAGATGCTTGGGGCTGGTGCACTGGGATGACCCAGAAGGAGGGTATGAGGAGGGAGTTGGGAATGGGGTTCAGGATTGAGAACACGTCCATACCCGTGGTGGATTCATGTTGATGTATGGCAAAACCAATACAATATTGTAAAATAAAAATCATAATAATAATAATAAATAAATTTTAAAAAGAAAATGCATTGCAGGGTAAAAAGCAGAGATTGCTCAGAATCAATAAAGCATAAAGTGTAAGGAAGGCATTAGAAGCATAATGTGAGTAACATTGTTGAGGGGGAAAAATAATCTAACAAAATAAACATGGATTTCTTCATAAGACTGCTCTGATAGATTCATTTTAAGTTTGGCCAAAGAACTGTAGAACAAATAGAACCATGACTGATATTTCATAACTTCCATAATCAATTCATGCGTGCTCATGTCTGCAACAACTAGAAAAATATTTTCCTTTGAGACATCAGGATATGGGTGAAGTCACACATACATGTTCCATAGCTCTGCCCAGCTGAGACACCCAGTTGTCTCCATCTCTATGGAAGAAATTGTCCAAAAGCAAGGCTGGGGGTATTAGGCACAGTCAAGAACTTGAAGTGTCTGTGATGTCACCATAATGAGTTTTGATGTTTATAGACAATGAATAAACACTGAAAGATTTTAATCATGGCAGAGATTATCTTCAAATGTGAGTCCTAGAAAAGATCACTGAAGGCAAGGGGAGCAGTAAGGACTCTATTGCAACAATAAAAGTAACTATGAGAACCTCAACTAAGACAGTGGAACTTGAGGATAGAAAGAATAAGATTGGGAAGATAATTCATAAGCAAAAATGACTGGATTTAATAATTCACTAGTCATGGTGACCTAATTAGGCAAGAGAGGAAGAAATAAAGGATCATCTGGAGGTTTCCATTCTAGAAACTGATCATCATGCCATTTGCTGCTGCTGCTGCTAAGTCGCTTCAGTTGTGTCCAACTCTGTGTGACCCCATAGATGGCAGCCCAGCAGGCTTCCCCATCCCTGGGATTCTCCAGGCAAGAATACTGGAGTGGGTTGCCATTTCATTCTCCAATGCATGAAAGTGAAAAGTGAAAGTAAAGTCACTCAGTGGTGTCTGACTCTTAGCAACCCCATGGACTGCAGCCTACCAGGCTCCTCCATCCATGGGATTTTCCAGGCAAGAGTACTGGAGTGGGGTGCCATTGCATTTAGCGAGAGAGATAATATAGAAAGAAAGGTATATTTGGAAGGAGAGATAATTAATTCAGTTTGAGACATGTGGGTCAGGAAGATTCCCTGGAGGAGGAAATGGCAACCTATTCCAGTATTCTTGACTGGGAAAAATCCCATGGATAGAGGAGCCTGGTGGGCTGCAGTCCATAGGGTTGCAACCAGTTGAAGATGACTGAATGACTGAGCATGACACAGCAGTGGGCATGTGGTATTTGGGGCACCTCTGAGATATCCAAGTGAAAATGTCTAGCAGGTTAGATGGACCCATGAGTCTGGAGCCTTAAACAGACTGGATAAGAGATATGGATCTGAGATTCGTCAGAGAAGAGGACAACCAGAAGTCAATATAGGGAGAAAAGAATGGCCTTGATATATTTATGAATTTAGAATAAGAAATACCTAGTCACTGATTGGATAAGGGAATGTGACAGAGAGGGAAGTCTAGGACAAACCATAGATTTTTGGTTTTAGAGCCTGAGTGAGTAATGGTTCCAGTGTTACAAACTAAATTGTGCCCCCTCCACCATCCAAATTCATATGTTAAAGCCCTAATATCCATTATTTTTTATGTGAATATATTTGAAGACATGGCCTTTAAAGAAGTAATTAAGGAAAAATGAAGTTGCATGGCCTAATCCAATATGACTGATGTCTTTATAAGAAGAGAAGATTAGGACGTGTATATGCATAGAAGAGGAGTACCAGGTGAAAATGAAGGCCATCTACAAGTCAAGGAAGAGGCTTCAGAAGAAGCCAAATTTGCTGAGGCCCTGATCTTGGACTTCTAGCCTTCAGGGCAGTAGAAATACGAATTTCTATTGTCTAAGCCACGCAGTCTGTGGAACTTTATTATGGCAGCTCTAGCAAACTAACACAGCCACGAACTAAGATTAACAGTATGGGGAAAAGAGTAGGTTGGAAGAAAGAGGTGTGGTGTTGAAAGAAGATTTTGATGTGGGACATGTTGCATTTTGAGATTCTTGAGATCCAATGAGGTAGAGATAGTCAAATGACTTTGAAATTCAAAAAACAAACCATTAGCCAGACTCATCAAGAAACAAAGGGAGAAAAATCAAATCAACAAAATTAGAAATAAAAATCTAGACATCACAACAGACAGCACAGAAATATAAAGGATCATAAGAGACTACTGTCAGCAATTATATGCTAATAAAATGGACAACTTGGAAGAAATGGACAAATTCTTAGAAAAGTACAACTTTCCAAAACTGAACCAGGAAGAAATAGAAAATCTTAACAGACCCATCACAAACAAGGAAAATGAAATTGTAATCAGAAATCTTCCAGCAAACAAAAGCCCAGGTCCAGACTGCTTTACAGCTGAATTCTACCAAAAATTTAGAGAAGAGCTAACACCTATCCTACTCAAACTCTTCCAGAAAATTGCAGAGGAAGGTAAACTTCCAAATTAATTCTATGACGCAGCCATCACCCTAATACCAAAACCTGACAAAGACACCACAAAAAAGAAAACTACAGGCCAATATCACTGATGAACATAGATGCAAAAATCCTCAACAAAATTCTAGCAATCAGAATCCAACAACACATTAAAAGATCATACACCATGACCAAGTGGGCTTTATCCCAGGGATGCAAGGATTCTTCAGTATCCATAAATCAATCAATGTAATACACCACATTAACAAATTGAAAAATAAAAGTCATATGATTATCTCAATAGATGCAGAGAAGGCCTTTGACAAAATTCAACATCCATTTATGATAAAAACTCTCCAGAAAGCAAGAATAGAAGGAACATACCTCAACATAATAAAATCTATATATGACAAACCCACAGCAAACATTATCCTCAATGGTAAAAAATTGAAAGCATTTCCCCTAAAGTCAGGAACAAGACATGGGTGCCCACTTTCACCACTACTATTCAACATGGTTCTGGAAGTTTTGGCCACAGCAATCAGAGCAGAAAAATAAATAAAAGGAATCCAAATTGGAAAAGAAGTAAAACTCTCACTGTTTGCAGATGACATGATCCTCTACATAGAAAACGCTAAAGACTCCACCAGAAAATTACTAGAGCTAATCAATGAATATAGTAAAGTGGCAGGAATATAAAATCAATACACAGAAATCCCTTGCATTCTTGTACACTAATAATGAGAAAGTAGAAAAAGAAGTTAAGGAAACAGTTCCATTCACCATTGCAACGAAAAGAATAAAATACTTAGGAATATATCTACCTAAAGAAACTAAAGACCTATATATTGAAAACTATAAACCACTGGTGAAAGAAATCAAAGAGGACACTAATAGATGGAGAAATATGCCATGTTCATGGATCAGAAGAATCAGTATCATGAAAATGAGTATACTACCCAAAGCAATCTATAGGTTCAATGCAATCCCTATCAAGCTACCAATGGTATTTTTCAGAGAGCTAGAACAAATGATTTCACAGTTTGTATGGAAATACAAAAAAACCCTCGAACAGCCAAAGCAATCTTAAGAAAGAAGAATGGAACTGGAGGAATCAACCTGCCTGTCTTCAGGCTCTACTACAAAGCCACAGTCATCAAGACAGTATGGTAGTGGCACAAAGACAGAAATATAGATCAATGGAACAAAATAGAAATCCCAGAGAGAAATCCATGCACCTATGGACGCCTTATCTTCGACAAAGGAGGCAAGAATATACAGTGGATTAAAGACAATCTCTTTAACAAGTGGTGCTGGGAAAACTAGTCAACCATCTGTAAAAGAATGAAACTAGAACACTTTCTAACACCATACACAAAAATAAACTCAAAATGGATTAAAGATCTGAAAATGGATTAAGACCAGAAAGTATAAACCTCCTAGAGGAGAACATAGGCAAAACACTCTCCAGCATACATCACAGCAGGATCCTCTATGACTCACCTCCCAGAATATTCGAAATAAAAGCAAAAATAAACAAATGGGATCTAATTAAACTTAAAAGCTTCTGCACAACAAAGGAAACTATAAGCAAGGTGAAAGGACAGCCTCCAGAATGGGAGAAAATAATAGCAAATGAAGCAACTGACAAAGAACTAATCTCAAAAATATACAAGCAACACCTGCAGCTCAATTCCAGAAAAATAAATAACCAAATCAAAAAAATGGGCCAAAGAACTAAACAGACATTTCTCTAAAGAAGACATACAGATGGCTAATAAACACATGAAAAGGTGCTCAACATCACTTATTATCAGAGAAATGCAAATCAAAACCACAATGAGGTACCATTTCACGCCAGTCAGAATGGCTGCGATTCAAAAGTCTACAAGCAATAAATGCTGGAGAGGGTGTGGAGAAAAGGGAACCCTCTTACTCTGTTGGTGGGAATGCAAACTAGTACAGCCACGATAGAGAACAGTGTGGAGATTCCTTAAAAAACTGGAAATAGAACTGCCTTATGACCCAGGAATCCCACTGCTGGGCATACACACTGAGAAAACCAGAATTGAAAGAGATACATGTACCCCAATATTCATTGCAGCGCTGTTTATAATAGCCAGGACATGGAAACAACCTAGATGTCCATCAGCAGATGGATGGATAAGAAAGCTGTGGTACATATACACAATGGAGTATTACTCAGCCATTCAAAAGAATACATTTGAATGAGTTCTAATGAGATGGATGAAACTGGAGCCTACTATACAGAGTGAAGTAAGCCAGAAAGAAAAACACCAATACAGTATACTAACACATATATATGGAATTTAGAAAGATGGTAATGATAACCCTGTATGTGAGACAGCAAAAGAGACACAGATGTATAGAACAGTCTTTTGGACTCTGAGGGAGAGAGAGAGGGTGGGATGATTTGGGAGAATGGCATTGAAACATGTATAATATCATATGTGAAACGAATTACCAGTCCAGGTTCGATGCATGATACTGGCTGCTTGGGGCTGGTGCACTGGGACGACCCAGAGGGATGGTACTGGGAGGGAGGCGGCAGGGGGTTCAGGATGGGGAACACGTGTATACCTGTGGTGGATTCATGTTGATGTATGGCAAAACCCATACAATATTGTAAAGTAATTAACCTCCAATTAAAGAAATGTATATTTAAAAAGTCAGATTGGAGTTATAAGTATAGATTTAGAAATCATTGGTATGTAAGTTATATTTGAAACTGTAGAAGTGGATGAGATCATGTAAGAAGGGTATATATAAAGTGAGAAGATCATCAGTGATAGAATCATAAGGAATATCAACATTAAGGAACAGACTAAGGAAGAGAATGTAGGAAAAGAAAATAAGCAGAGAGACAGAATGAAAAGAGAGACGGAGAAAACTTGTAACCATTTAAATCTTGTTTTAAATTATAATTTGTTGACTACATATTGATCTTAGTCCTCAAAGAGCTTTAATATAGAGAAGGCGGCATTATCTTATTCATTTCTGAATCTCCTATACTAAGCACAGTGCTTGACATTTAATATCCTTACAATAAATATGTGTTAGATCAAATGGAATTGAAATTAGGTCTCCATTCCTTTCTTTGTTTTGTTTGCTTATTTCTGGAGTATGCAGCATGCATTGCCACTGATATTTTAAGTTTATAGTGAAAAACCATTTCAAAGTGTCCTAGGCTTGGTCCCCTTCCAAACCAAGCCCCAGGACAATAGTTTTCATTATAACCTTCTGTCTTTGCCATTCTGGATGGAATTCTGTGCACAGAAGTTATATACATATATGGGTATATCGGTGCAACAAATCCCAGCACAGGAGCCCCCTGGGCTCCCTCAGGCTCTGGTATGACATATTTGAGCCATATAAATTCAGCTTCTCCTCTGGCATCTGTTAATCGCCTCACTCGCAACTCCAGCTCAGCAGTGGTCTCTCAGTCTTCTTAAAGCAGGGAAAGAGTGCTGAGTGCTGAGACCATGGCAAAGAATCCTCCAGAGAACTGTGAGGACTGTCACATTCTAAATGTAAGTTTATTCATATTTTTTTCCTTTTTGAACAAAAGCATGGCTTCACAGAGATATTGTATTGCTATGTGAACATTAAAAAGTGAAATTAAAAGTGACTTTGAATTATGGCTTGCATTTTTAAGGGCTATTGTTTATTTATTTTTTGGTTCTCTTTGTATTTTGCTTAGGCAGAAGCTTTTAAATCCAAGAAGATATGTAAATTACTTAAGATTTGTGGATTGGTATTTGGTATCCTCGCCTTAACTCTAATTGTCCTGTTTTGGGGGAGTAAGCACTTCTGGCCTGAGACACCCAAAAAGTAAGTAAATGCACATTCTTATCCGAAGTTTGTTTTGAGTTTATTGAATTTAATTAGTGGTTGACATGTATATTACTCTGAAAATGAAAATCACTGTTTGTTTTGCATTTATTTTTGGTGATGTGAAAAACTGAATCAAGATTTCGGTTCTCTCTTTTTCTGCCTAATTATTTCGGCAATGGAAAACAAAGTTTTTTCTGTGTTTCAGTTAGTAATGATAAGATGTAGAATTATCCATTCTTTTTAATGTTTGGTTTTAAGAAGTTAAAGTTCCTCCTAGAAGAAAAATTCTTTCCATTCTTTTTTAATGCTTGATTTTAAGGAGTTAAAGTTCCTCCTAGAAGAAAAATTCTTACTGTAAGAAAAAATAGTTTTCATCTTTCTTTCAATTATCTGGGCAGAAACTGATGGAAAAGTAATTATGCTACCACATAAGAAGAAACCACCAGAAATGGCAGCAAAAGATTTTCAGGGATTACGTTTCTGACTTAATGCATCTGCTGTGAGGACAGGCAGCAAACTCCTTTTCAGAAGGAGTAATTCTCATACCTGAGTTCACATTTATTTGTGACTCAAAAAAAAAAAAAAAACAAAAACAAAAAACTAGAGCTTTTCAGCTTCTCACCACAGGTTAGTGTTATGTTAGGGTTTAGCCACAGTTGTTGCTGTCCTGGTGAGACAGTAATGCCACAAGGTAGAAAAGTGACACCAAGTCATTAATCACAGATGTCTCAGAATGCTTCTGATATTAGGGTTATTTAGTGAAACTTAGCAGGCCATTGTAGTTGATATTAGTGTACCTTAGTGTTATTGTCACCCCTGAGCTCATACACAATGAGCAAGTTTAGCTGTGACTCAAAGAAAATCATAGCCCCTTCATGCCAACAATTTCCATTTGAAAGAGAATTAATAAATTTACAAGCTGTAAAATGTGAAGATGGTTTTCTGGCTTTATCACATTTTTTTTCAGGGTGTAGGATGTTGCTATTGTTACCACTGTTATAGGAAGGGAAAGGAACACATCCAGGAGGCAGGATGAAATAGTGGGGAAGGGAAGAAGAAAATAATGGGTTGTTATGAAGCATTAGGGGGCTTCCCCAGTGACTCAGCGATGAAGAATCCACTTGCAATGCAGGAGACACCGAAGGCACAGGTTGGATCCCTGGGTCAGGAAGACCCCCTGGAGGAGGGCACAGCAACCCACTCCAGCATTCTTGTCTGAAAAATCTCACGGACAGAGGAGCCTGGCAGACTACAGTCCATTGGGCCACAGAGAATCGGACAGAATTGAAGTGACTGAGCATGAGCCATTAGGAGCCAAAGGAGTGACAGGAGCAAAGAGGAAATAATATGGATTAATAAGGAAGGACACTGAAGTATAGAAACTAGAAAGTCAACTGGAAAGCGAAAAGTGAAAGTGACAGTCGCTCAGTCATGTCCGACTCTTTGCGATCCCACTGACTATACATTCCTTGATCTCAAACTTCGAGCCTCCTGAATGGCGAGAGAATAAAGTTCCGGTGTTTCAAGCCCCAGCCTGTGGCAATCTGTAACATCATCACCGTTGCCATTGTTTAGTCACTAAAGTGAAAGTGAAGAGCGAGCAGTCATGTCCAGCTCTTGCAACTCCGTGGACTGTATAGTCCATAGAATTCTCCAGGCCAAAATGCTGGAGTGGGTAGCCTTTCCCTTCTCCAGGGCATCTTCCCAACCCAGGGATTGAACCCAGGTCTTCCATAATTACAGGCAGATTCTTTACCAGCTGAGCCAAAAGTCAACTGGACAAGTGTCTAAAAAAGAAAATCAGAGAAGTAAGACATAGCAACCTTTGGATTCTTCACCTCTGCTGCCACGCTGACTTTCATTTAGTCCCGGGGGCTACCTTATCAAGTTTCAAGAGGAGAAAGAATAGTGAACTTTCTTTGCTTGCTTTTTTATACCTTGTTCCAGAAAGGATTTTTGCATCATCCATTGCATATAGTTAGCCCTTTCTCTTATCATTCTCACTGTTCTCTGCTTCTCAACTACTTTCTGTTCACGTGTTTTTCTGGAGAAGTCATCTAACGTTGGGACTAGCAAAGTCGGCAAAGCAATTAAGATCAGGAAAGAAACAGTAAATAAATAAGAGTGCCAAGATACATTCTGATCCAATTTTGCTATTACATAACTCATTCCCAAGGTGACACACTCCCCACAAATTGAATCTTGGGTCCTCTTGACAATTACAGATGGGCTAGAGAAGCACTGGGCTTCCCCGGTGGCTCAGAGGTAAAGAATCTGGCTGCAACTGCAGAGATGCAGGAGAGACAGTTTCAGTCCCTGGGTCAGGAAGATCCCCTGAAGCAGGGCATGGCAACTCACTCCAGCATTCTTGCCTAAAGAATCCCATGGGCAGAGGAGCCTTGTGGGCTACAGTTCCTAGGGGCTCAAAGAGTTGGACACAACTAAATTGACTGAGCAAAACATGAGAGGAGACTAAGCCGTTTGTCCTTCATGACCATAATGTACTTAACTGGGTGTAGTCAGTCACTAGCCCTTTCAGCCACCAATATGTATCTGCCTAAATATGGGGCTATATGACTTTTCTGGTTTTATTGTAGCCATTGTAATTGCAAATCTTATTCTGAAAAAGTTTGTATTTTCCTAAACTTACAGTGCTATTTGTCTCAGTGTAATTATAAATGACTATGTGGGGACCTTGCTTTTATCTAACAAGGTGTCAAGCTCACTAACAGAGCCCATGGTCACCTCTGCTTTTGTATTATATCATCTTTGCTTCTCGCTCCGGTTTGCTTTTTAATGCAGTCCTGTAATTTCCTCAAAGCAAATGCCAAATCTTGTCACTGTGGGCAAAGAAGAGGTGGTGTATGTTACCAAATAAAGTTTATCAAGAACCAAATCTCTCACGAAGTAATCCATTTGAGTATGTAACTTTTTAGCAAAGGAATTCTCAGAAATGAACATAAAGCAGTCTGGTAAAAGATAATAAATCGGTGTCTCCTGGGTAATTTTTTTCTACCATGAACAAAGGTTATTTGTTCTCTATTCCAGGGGGAGTTGTGATTTATTGCCTTTGATATTGAAGCGCAGGCCTTGCCCCAGAAGACCAGGTTCTGTCCACTGCAAAGCGAGGAACCAGTTGGAGATGTGGATGCTCCACTAAGTCCCACTACCTTCAGTTCCTAGACAAAGAGCCCCAGGGAACATCTAGGTTTCCAATGGCTAGGGCTGCGAATAAGGCTGCCTCAGAGAGGACTTAGTGAATGCTGGGAAGTGAAGAGAAGTCAGACTAGTCTTGGAAGATTTGCAGAGGAAAATGATCCAGGCATCTTGCACAAATTAAAGAGGCTCCCCTTAAGAGTATGGCCTGGCAAGAATCATCAGTTAGCAGATGAAAAGCCAGGATCTTCTGGACTTTCCTTTACAAGACTGTGGGACCTATGGAGACTGTGGGGATCTTGGTGGAGAGAACCGGTGATGCTGTTATGCTCATGGATGACAGTGATGTGTTTGGCATCCCAGGACTCCCTCCAAGTTTTTAATGTTTGCTCCTCTAGCCTCTAACCACACCTCATTTTTATTTTGCTTTTTGACATTTGCTTATAATAAAGTGTTTATTTAACATTCCACATCTGGTGTTGACATTTCCATGCCAGTAAGTTCTCCCCTCCTCCTCCCATTACCTCCCACCTTGATGTGGACAAAAGATCCAGATTTTTGATCTGAAATGGGAAGTAAGCTATGATGGACTCTTTCTCTCCACATACCTCAGGCATGAGCACAGGCACACATAAAAGAGAGAGGAAGGGATGAAAATAAAGTGAAACAAGGAAGACTAACTTTGAGAGAACTGCTGCACTCCATTACAGCTACAGATCCCCAACCCACGGCCACATATACAAGCCACTCGAGCTGAATGAAAGCCAGTCAATTGAGCTCTATATTCAGCTTTCTTAAACCTATATTCAGCTTTCTTAAACTGGCACCCATTCAGTCCCAGAGGTTTCAAGAGGGCATCACAAGGCTCCACTTCCATGCAGTGACTGTCTAGCCATCTTTGCAGCAAAATCCCTAGAGATACTTTCTTGCTTAAGGCTCCCTGTATCACACATTGAACTTGAAACAAGGAGAAATCAATTCTCCAGCTGATTCATTCAATATGGAGAAAACAAGGCAGAAAAACCCCAGCTTTTAAACCAACAGTTGATAGATATAGCATAGACCTTGTAGCCTATCCTCCCTCCAATTCTTTGTAGAATGAGGGAGAAGAATAATAAGTTAAATAAATGAAAGGCTGCCCTTCCTGCTGTATATAGGAACGGCCTAGTGATTTTAGGGCTATTTGGAAAGCCTAAGTCCTAAGGCCCACACGACAATCTGCAGATTCCTGGGCATGTCCCCTCAGCTCCTGCATATAAACAGGATGAAATGAGAATGGTTAGGATAAGTGGGCATCTGTCTGCCCTCCCCCCTCACCTCAACTGCAGATGACAATTCAAAGAGTTTCACTCAGGGCTGCAAACCCAACAGCATTCTAGCCTGAAAATCCTTTGCTCAGAAAAAGCACTTTCCTGATAAGTCAGGATCTGCCTTTTTGTGCCTATTTCTCTAATACTAGTATTGGCCAAGGGCCAACTTTCTTCATTCCCCTTGTAGGCACACGGGGGATACAACTTTCTTCCCTGAGTTCCATGGGTTTTCCTCAGTTTGGTGGGTGAAATGTGGGTCTGCAGAAGCATTTCATCCTCTCATGTGAAAGGTGGAGCTAGAATCTCTTTAGCAGGGGAACTGAACTTTACCAGATGGTGCCATGTCAGCATTTTAAAATTTTATTTTCTTCCCAAACCATGCAAAAGCAAAGTCCATCGTTGTCTAGAAACTGTCTTGGGTCAGCTCTCACTCTGTGTTGTGGAGAGTCCACATCAGTCACGTAGGTTAGGACTCTGGCTACTAGGAACACATTTGTATTCAGTCTCCTTATTCTCCCAAGGCAGCATTGCTGGCAAATCACATGGTACCAGCCAGAAAAGCCCTAGGTCTTCAAAGGGAGCTGTCCTCTAGTGGCTAAGAGAGGGGCTGCGGCCACGGTAAACAAGTAGCTCAGGAATCAACATGCAGAGGTAGTTCACTGTTCAGCCTGACCGCTGTCTACCAAATCTGAAGAGTTCATTTTGCCAGACTACTGTATATAAAATAGATTAACAGCAAGAACCTACTGTATGCACAGGGATCTACTCTATCTATTCTATATCTTATATATCTATATTCTCTATCTTGTAATATTCTATGATGGAAAAGAATCTAAAAAGCAGAATCATGTTCCTGCACACCTGAAACTAACGCCACCTTGTCAGTCGTAGCTGCCGGCCTATCAGTCAGTGGCTCAGTCGTTCATGTTAGACTCTGCAACCCCATGGATTGTAGCCCACCAGACTCCTCTGTCCATGGAATTTTCCAGGCAAAAATAATGGAGCAGGCTGCCATTTCCTACTCTAGAGGATAAAATAAACTATACTTCAATTTTAAAAGACAATTAATTTTGTCAACTATTCAGCATTGCATCTGGCAAGGGGTGGGACATAAAGGTGGGTCCTAAGCCTCCAGAGACATTTGGTGACTTGCCCAAAGTCACACAGCTTGTAAGTGGCAGAGTTGAGGCTAGGACTAGAAACTGATCTAGAGATTTTTCCCACTATTCTTCAGCTGCATTTAAGAATAAGGAGTGGTAAGGGTAGTGGGTAGGAAAAACTTCCTAGTCAGCTTGAGTCTCTAGATGAAAGAAATGTGGGGTTTTTGGTTTTTTTTTTTTTTTTTTTTTTTTGAAAAAGAGGAATGTCTGTGCTGCCTAGCCAATTTTTTTTTTTCAGGAGTGAGAACTGGTGATTGAAGATACAGAAGTCCAACTTTGCATAAGAAACAATGTGTCTTTTCTGTTAGTTAAGGAAATACCCAGAGGCCCTTTAATTCCCACAGGCTAGTTCCTGTAATAATATGGCACAATACATTCCCTTCCCTTCCTTCCAGCCTAAGATCTGCTAGCCAGCTATTCTGAGCATGTATTTCACCTTTGGAGGGTATACCTCATAAACAGACAGTAAAGAAGGACAGTGGAGAGAAGAACAGCTAGATTAATCACAGGCTTCAAAAAAACAAACTTAAGCCAAATGTGCTCAAATACTTTTATAGGACAAGCTAAAGCTACTTGCCCCCAAACAGATCTATTACACTGAGGGCTCAGGCAACTTAACTCTTTATAAAGAGCCTTTTTTTTTTTCTTATCTCAGAGATTGTCACAAATGGAGGCCAGAAAGCAGAGCAAACTGTGAAAGAGGGATGTTAGGGCTCATTTGCTGCCTGAGTGGAGGATTTAACCGCACTGAGGAAAGAATTCCTGAGCAAGGAAGAGAAATGAGTCTGTGTTTTCTCCATGTTTTATCAGTGCGTTCCTCTTATATCCCTCACTCCTTGGACTTCACCACATATCTATCTCACTTTACTTCTGAGTCATATCCCATCCCAGTGGTTTACCGTCCCACTCCAGTGTTCTGGTCCTTGATATCTGAGATCAGCCTTACCTGTGGATGGAGCTGGAGCCCATTTGAGTGGTACAGGAAAGATTCCCTTAAAATATCTCTTATTCTTGTTGCCATTGTGTTTAAAATCCACCAGTAATAATTCTTTCCTATGAGTTAAGTATCAAACTCAATTTTTAAACAAATGTCCATCACTAATATCTTAGTGTGAGATCATTTGCCAGATAGATTTCTTTGATATAAGGTATCAGAAAAATCATGAAATTCCTAGATGTCTAGACAGGAAACAGAGGGATAGAGGGAAATCAAAAGAAGAGGAAGGGATAGAAAGGCGCAAAAGGAACAGGATACAAAAAGCACAGAAAAGGGAAACTAGAAGCACCGAAGGATTAACTTGCCCTAATTTCCCAGTTTGGCAGAAGTGTTCTTATCATACTCTGACCCTGCTCTGTTATCCTGGAATAAAGCTGACTTGGACACAGTCTGAAATGAGCTACGAGGAGCCCACTCACACTTCTCTCAGACAAATCATCCTGTCTCTGCTTTAGTTTATACCCAGAGTGGACAAAATAATTTATTCCTTCATCTCCAAAAAGACCCTTAGCCCCTTAGCCAGTGAGCTTAGTAGAAAGAAAAGTACTTCTAAAGCCAAAGGCATGAGCTCAGTCTTCATATGGGCCAGTTAAGCAATGTGCTCCATGGGGACTCAGACAAGACAGTACGTCTGGATTTGCTCAAACTCATCCCTAAGCAGTCCAAAGTGGGCCACTAGCATCATCTTCCTAGACAAAGTTTGTTCCAAAAGGACACCTTTGATAATGGAATTCCATCTGAGTGAATATATAGCCCCCACCTCCCACCCGGAATTAACATATCAATGAAGTCATTCTGACCCCACTATCAATATTAACAAAAAGGCAACATGCTGCTTAATAATTACAGTCAGAATGGACGCCTCCTCCCCCAACAACAACAACAAAACTCTTTGAAAGAATGCTGAAAATAATCAGGATCTGCTGAGCTTGGCAGTTTCCAATAGTTTTCATCTAGCAAGGTGTCCAAGTAAAGTGCATTGCCAACAGTGCAGGAAAATCCATTCCACAGAAGTACACTGAAATCCTAAATGTCACCAGTATGGTTCCATAGTCTTCTCCCAATGATTGAAAATACAGCCTGTATTTTCTCTTTTGCCCAGGTAGGCAGCATTCCAACATCCCCTAGTCTCTAACCTCATTTTTCCATGCAATAATCCATCAGTTGTGCTACTGATGAAACAAACACCCCACCCCACCCCCAGTGACTGGTGGTGTCGACATTTGTCTCAGCAATGGATAGTATTTCTAAAGAAATTCCGCCCTGTTGGGAGATCTGACAAAGCTGAATCTGCATTAGACGCCTCTCTCCTCTACTTAGGTCAGGCCCACTGAGAGCTCAATTTGTTGCCATAAGGTAGAAGTTTCTCAGGCTGGCCGCAGAGCTGCAACTCAGAACAAATTTATAACTAGAAGCAAATAACAAGTCTAAGGGAATTTGCTACCTGTCACAAACCAAGTCAGACTCCCTGTGTTAACTCTGCAGTTGCTGGAAAGTTCTAAATAGTGTTTTCCTTCCCCTTTTAAAATGTTGTCTCTTAAAAGACCTTGCCAATGCTCAAATCTCTTTAGGAAGCCAAGAATTTGCCATTGGTGGGAAAAATATATTTAACAAATATTTCAGCTCTGATCATGTCTAAGTTACTGTGGGGCAGCAAAGATGTCAATATCATTGTTTCTTACTTTCCTATTCAGTGACTAAATCAACTTTTCACACTTGAGGTAACAGTGCTTCTACAAGCCACTGCAACTTGTTTTTCTACTTGAGGTAGGGAAAATTTGACCAGGTTGATCTAACATTCAGTCACAGACACTGGCAGATATTAAAACCCAACCCAACCCAGTGCAAGCTCTAAAAGGCTGCCACTGGGAGCAGAATCACTAGAAAGCAGCGTTGGCTTTGTGGATGACTTGCTTTTTCAGGCTTTCAGTTTACCAAATGCTTTTCATAAGGAAAAATGAATATGAAGAAATGTGATAGCAAAAGGCCTCCCTAACAACAAGGGTAAGATAGACTTCCACATCAGGGCTGGCCTGGTTTGTGACAGCAGACTCCTTCAGGTTTTCCTTATGCTTCTAGCTGTAAACACATCTGGCTTCCCTGGTGGCTCGGCAATAAAGAATCCGCCTGCAATGCAGGAGACCCAGGTTGGATCCCAGGGTTGGGAAGATCCCCTGGAAAAGGAAACTGCAACCTACTCCAGGATTCGTGCTTAGAGAATTCCATGGACAGAGGAGCCTGGCGGGCTACAGTCCACAGGTTCCCACAGAGTCAGACACGACATAGAAACTAAACAACAGCCACATAAACATGTCCTCAGTTATAAGCAATGGGCTTGTTAATAGACTGGGATACGCTATGGGCCTGGGCCTTTTGGTCCTTAGAAAGAGAACGGTCTCTTTTAGAGGTTCTCAGAGAGTCTGGGGTTTTGTTTCAACCATTCAGGAGTAACCGGATATTTAGCTTTCCCAAGGCGCTCTTCTTGGAAGATACCATATTACATAGTGCGCATTACAATTCATGGTTATTAAATTCTATGTGCAGGAGAACCTGAAGACTAAAAGTCAGCTGAATCGACTTTGGAAAAGAGAATTCAGTAATAAACTGAATAGATTTTTGTCAGCCCATAACAGAGAAAGTTAGAGGAAGGCAGTAAATGTTTCCTGGAGTTTAAAGGACAAAAGGAAGCAGTTGAGGTCAGGGTAAGACTTTTACTTAATATTCGCCAAAGACAATGGTCTTCAGTGTTTAAAGAGGACATATCCAAGACTGGTAAGGCAATATTAAATCTCTGGGTAGATAAGGAGTTAAAGAGCAATACCTAAGAATTCTAAATCTGTTCAAATCTCTTTCTCAGCCCTACTGAATTTCACAGGAAGAAAGTGGGTGTCCCTTGAGTACTTAGAAAGGGAAGTGGTAGGAAAAAAGAAAAAGAAAGGGAAGTGGCAGTTTAAAGAAGCAGTAGAGGTTTTTGGCGGTTCCTCTTCTTAACATAAGGGAAAAGCACTTTATAGACTGCTTTGCCAGAGAAGGCGATGGCACCCCACTCCAGTACTCTTGCCTGGAAAATCGCATGGATGAAGAAGCTTGGTAGGCTCCCGTCCATGGGGTCACTAAGAGTCGGGCACGACTGAGCAACTTTACTTTCACTTTTCACTTTCATGCATTGGAGAAGGAAATGGCAACCCACTCCAGTGTTCTTGCCTGGAGAATCCCAGGGACGAGGGAGCCCGGTGGGCTGCCATCTATGGGGTCGAACAGAGTCAGATATGACTGAAGCAACTTAGCAGACTGCTTTGCAAAATATCATTTGCTATTTAGTCAAGGGTGCCAATAAAAACTGTTGGAATTCTTAGTAATTAGTTCAACAACTTGGCTTGAATACAAAATACTAATTCTCAAGGGATCCCTTTATCAGCTCTAGTGCCAAAAAAACACCTCACTTTAATCTCAAGTCTCAAAGAATTCCCAACAGCAAGCTGCTGAGGCAACACCTCTCTACAAAGGCTCTGGAAAAAGAAGGTGCCCCAGATACTACCCAATTAAAGTGTCTTATGAACGAACATTCCCTAGTGGCTCAGTGGTAAGGAATCCACCTGCAATGCAGGAGACGATCCCCTGGATGGGGAAGATCCCCTGGAGGAGGAAATGGCCACCCACTTGAGTATTCTTGCCTGGAGAATCCCACTGACAGAAGAGGCTGGCAGGCTACAGTACATGAGATCAAAAGAGTCGGACACAACTTAGCTGCTCAACGACCACCACCATGAACAGACATCTGAGTGTGTGTGCCAAGTTGCTTCAGTTGTGTGCGATTCCTTGTGACCCTGTGGACTGCAGCCTGCCAGGTTCCTCTGTCCATGGGATTCTCCAGGCAAGAATTCTGGAGTGAGTAGCCATTCACTCCTCCAGGGGATCTTCCTGACCCAGGGATCAAACCCAAAGCTTCTTACATATACCTGCATTGCTGGTCATACTGAGTATTTTACAGCTTGTTTTCCTTTGTTCTCCCAGACATATGACATGGAGCACACTTTCTACAGCAATGGAGAGAAGAAGAAGATTTACATGGAAATTGATCCCATTACCAGAACTGAAATATTCAGAAGTGGAAATGGCACTGATGAAACATTGGAAGTACATGACTTTAAAAATGTAAGTTGGATGTTTTCTTCCTAAGGCTTCCCACTTAAAATATTAGAACACTTGAGTCAAGTTAAAAATAGCCTGTAGCCTCCATTTAATTTATAAAAGAAAGCTTTCCTTTTGAATTCAAATTTTGCCAGCCTGGGGCCCTGACAAATCATGACACTCATTAATTGTGGCTATTTCAGGAAGTTTTCTTATTTTTTTGTCTGTTTTATAGGGATACACTGGCATTTACTTTGTAGGTCTTCAAAAATGCTTCATCAAATCTCAGATTAAAGTGATTCCTGAATTTTCCGAACCAGAGGAAGAAATAGATGAGGTATGTAAGAATAATGGTAGTAGTAAAAGCCATAATTTGTTGAGGACTCATTATGTGTCAGACTTTGTACTAAACGCTTTACTCTTATTTGATTCTTACAATGATGCTATAGACAGGTACTATTATTGTCCCCATTTTCAGATGTGAACCAAAAAGTAACTTGCCCAGTGTTACACAGTTGGAGAAGAGCAGATTAGGATCTTGAACTCAGACCTTTCAAAACTAAAATATATGCTTTTAGGTCCAACATTGTACTTTTCTTTTTTTTTTTAGTTTTAGTTTTTTTTTAACTTTTTTTTTTTTATATTGTAGTACAGTTGATTAACAGTGTTGTGTAGTTTCAGGTGTATAACAAAGTGATTAAGTTATATATATATACATATACCTATTCTTTTTCAAATTATTTTCACAATTAGGTTATTACAGAATATTGAGCAGAGTTCCTTGTGCTATTAGAGTAAGTCCTTGTTGGTTTTCCATTTTAAATATAGCAGTGTGTACATGGTGATCCCAAACTCCCTAACTCTTCCTTGCCCCCTGGTAAACGTAAATTCATTCTCTAAGTCTGAATCTGTTTCTATTTTGAAATCAGCTTTTTGTATCATTTTTTAGATTCCTCATATAAGTGATGCCATGATGTTTCTCTTTCTCTGTTTGATTTACTTCACTCAGTAAATGCTCCAGGTCCATCCATGTTGCTGCAAATGGCATCATTTCATTTTTTTTATTTTATTATTTTATTTTATTTTTTGCTTTACAATAGTGTATTGGTTTTAATGACTGAATAATATTCCACTGTATATGTGTACCACATCTTCTCCATCCATTCATCTGTCGATGGACATTTAAGTCGCTTCCATGTCTTGGCTATTGTAAATACTGCTGCTATGAATATAAGGGTGTATACTCTTATATATCTTATAACAACTTATATATATAGCTGAATCACCTTGCTGTACACCTGAAACTAACACAACATTGTAAATCAACTATACTTCAATAAATATTAAGAATTAACTTAAGGATAGCAGCCATTAACATGGCTTGTGTACATTTGCTTCCAAACCAAAGATTTCTGGTAAGAGTGGTGAGCTAGAAGAACAAAATCAATCCTGCCAAATCAAAAGCCCTAAGGCCACTTGGGATCCTTGCTGCTTTTGTCACACTTTGACATTCACCTATTCTAAAGATTTTAATTCAACACTACTATATACAAAATAGATACCAACAAGGACATACTGTAGAGCACATAGAACTCTTCTGAGTATTATATGGCAGCCTGAGTGGGAAGGAAGTTTGGGGGAGAATGGATACATGTATATATGTGGCTGAGTCCCTTCACTGTTCACCTAAAACTATTATAGCATTGTTAATCAACTATAACCCAATGCAAAATATAAAAATTTAAAATAAGAAATCAAGATTTCAGTTCAACACTACCCTATATAAAATAGATAAGCAACAAAGACTTACTGCATAACACAGAGAACTATGCTCAATATCTTGTAATAACTTAAATATATAGCTGTACACCTGAAGGTAACACAACATTGTAAATCATCTATATTGCTCTTGCTTGTGCACTCAGTCATGTCCAGCTCTCTGTGACCACATGGACAGTAGCCGGCCAGGCTCCTCTGTCCATGGGATTTCCCAACAAAAATACTGGAGAGGGTTGCCACTTCCTTCTCCAGTGGATCTTCCTGACCCAGGGATTGAACTCACATCTCTTGTGTCTCCTGTGCTGGCAAGTGGGTTCTTTATGATTAAGCCACCAGGGCAGCACAAAATCAACTATACTGCAATAAAAAAAAATAAATTAAGGGACCTCCCTAGTTGCTCGGATGGTAAAGAATCTGCCTGCAATGTGGGAACCCCAGGTTTGATCCCTGGGTCGGGAAGATCCCCTGGAGTAGGAAATGGCAACCCACTCCAGTATCCTTGCCTGGAGAATTCCATGGACTGAGGAGTCTGAAGGGCTACAGTCCATGGAGTTGCAAAGAGAGGGACGTGACTGAATGACTAACACTGGTTAGTGGTCAAGACTCCACGCTCCCAATTCAAGGGGCCTGAGTTCCATCCTTGGTCAGGCAGCTAGATCCCACATGCCACTACTAAGACCCAGCACAGCCAAGTAAATAAATACTTTTAAAAATTAAGAAATATTTCATATGTTGGGCTGCTAATGGAATAATCTATCCTTAATATCACTAAGAAAAGAAAAAGCAAAGAAGGTGAGAAGTACGGTGTAATGCAAATTCTCTGAAAGCACACCCCTAGGTCAGGGCAGGATAACCTAGGGCACCAGTGCCACAGCTTACTGGCCCTTGTAGGCTTAGTGGGAGATGGATGATTATTGCTTCAAATACAGCCATCAGTAAAGCCCAGGAGACTCCATTTTTCCATGATATCTTGACAATAATTATGGTATGTTGCTGTCAGTGGAGGAGGGAGGGGTACCTTAGCTAAGGATGTTTTGTGACTGTAGCCAGAAGAAACAAATGTGTTGGGTTGGTTTTCTTAGTGCTTAACTGGCAAACCTAAAATGAAATTATGTCAATAGTACAGAGAGCACTCTATATACTATAAATATCTCTTTCTTTTTCTTCTCTCTCTCTCCTAGGTTTTTACATTTTTCTCTTGCCCAACTCTCTCCATCTTAATTCTCATCTACCCATTTACCTTTTACTTTTACTTTTCTTATTATTTGGGGGATGAGGTGGTATGGGGATCATTTTTACTTTCCATTATCCAAGTCTTATGGCTGCCACTGGCTCCCACAGACATGCTATTAGTCTTCTTATGTCCAGAGAAGTTACAGACTCTGGTTCCTAGAATTTCTAAGAAAAGGACTTCCCCCAAAACAATGCTCTGCTCCCCAGGTCTATGGCAAGTGAAAAGTTTGGGAGTCTTTTTTTTTTTTTTTTTAATAAGCCTAATTTGGATGCTTCCCTAGTGGCTTAGATGGTAGAGTCTGCCTGCAATGCAAGACACACAGGTTCAATCCCTGGGTCGGGAGGTCCCCCGGAGAAGGAGATGGCAACCTACTCCAGTATTCTTGCCTGGAAAATCCCATGGACAGAGGGTCCTGGTGCACCCTAATTCATGAGGTTACAAAAGTCAGACATGACTGAGTTAATAATACATGTTCAATTTGGATGCATCTGAGGAACAGAGCAACTTAGATGAAAAGAGAATGAATAAGATAAAAAGCTATTATATCCAATATCACATGCTGCTTTTTACAGAAAATAATGTAAGCCTTTGAGTTGGGCCAGCCACCAATGACATTCCACACTGACATGACAAGATTTCTTTTCTGAAAAAGTTAGAGGCAGGGGCTTCTCTGGTGCCCAGCGGTTAACACTCTGCGCTTCCACTGAAGGGGCATGGGTTCAGTCCCTAGTCAGGGAGCCAAGTTTCCACATGTAGTGCTGCCCCCAGAAAAGTTAAAGGTAAAGGCCCTTAATGTCTCGTTTTTGGCCATAATTTATTTTTTAGTTAATTCTGCCAGATTGTCTAAATAACATTAAGTATTCATCTCATGATAGTGAAATTGTTTTATCTTCAAGAAAATCCTATTTTTTATACTCAGGCTACAGATTTTTTTATGAGACAAATTTGTGGTCCTGAATGACAAAAAACCTTTATTCTGTACTTCCCTCACCACTGTATCCATAGTTTGTACATGTTAAATATGCAGAACAGTTATATAAATAGCCCTGATTTTGCTAACAAAGCTAGTCAGTGTACCAACCTCATTCTATACAGTCTTTTTCAGTGCATACCAAGGTCTTTACAGACTCCAGGGCAAAGGAGCTAAGATGAAGAGTTTTAAATGACTAGGAGAAAAAATTACACATAGTCATATTTCAAAGAATAAAAACTGTGAAACCATAAAACTAGAGAGAAACAAAAGAGAAAAGGAAAAGCCTAATTAAGAGTACAGGGTAAAGTGTCAAAGCGCAAGAGACAAATGATTAAGAGACAAGCATACCGGATGCCCCTGGCGGTGCAGGGGCTAAGACTGCACACTCCCAGTGCAGGGGCATGAGTTCAATCCCTGGCCAGGGAACTAGACCCCACATGTTGCAACTAACAGTTTGCACGCCTCAAAGAAGATCAAAGATCTCGTGTGACATAACTAGGACCTGATGCAGCCAAATAAGTAAATTTAAAAATATATATATACGTTTTAAAAGAGCTAGGTATACAAGACAACTGCTTCCAACATTATAAACAGAAAAGACGGTAGTGTTCTTGACAATAAAAAATAAAAATTGCGTAAATAAAAACCATTCTGTCAGACAAACTCCAAGCATCTAGAATGAAAATAATAAAACAGCAGTAAGGGCATTGTAGTCACAAGTTAGAGACTTGACTTCAAAACAAACAAACAAACAAACAAAAAAAGACATCTTTGGTACTATAACTATACCATTAACAGGCAATCTTGAAAACCAAAATATTAGGTCCTGGTGCTATTTAACTGATTTCACCAATTTGGATTATAGGAGAGTTTTTCAGCTTGTCATCAAATTCAACTTGCAATCCTAGCCATAAGCCTAAAATAAGGCAGGCACTGACAACATCCAAGGAGTTCTCCCATGGGTCAACAGGTAAAGAATCTGCCTGCAACGCAAGCAACACAGGACCTGCAGGTTCAGTCCCTGGATCACGAAATTCCCTGGAGGAAGGCATGGCAACCCACTCCAGAATTCCTGCCTGAAGAATCCCGTGACAGGCGAGATTGGTGGGCTACATACAGTCCATGTGATCACAAAGAGTTAGACACGACCCAAGTGACTGAGCACACACGACATCCACTTAAAAGAACACAAACATAAGTCACTCAGGGTTCCAGCAGGCCAAATTAAAACGTACTTGGCCCGGTGAGAGACCCAGAAAATGACAGAGAGCCTTCCTGACTATAAGAGAAACTGAGCAGAGAAGGCTGCTGTTTCAGTGAGCAGACTCACTGTTAGAAGGGAGAAGGAGGAGCCAGTTGCTAACTCTCCCAAAGGCACCTACTGTGTGCGTGGCAGAGAGCTACTTCACAGGAAGCTCTGGGACGGTCATTATTACTCAGATTTGAGATATGGTGTTTTCCAGTATCTTATAATTTCTCACTCACTTTATTAATTTCTCTGCCTATCCCCACCCTGAACAACTGTCTTCTCTCAGAATGAAGAAATTACCACAACTTTCTTTGAACAGTCAGTGATTTGGGTCCCAGCAGAAAAACCTATTGAAAACCGAGACTTTCTTAAAAATTCCAAAATTCTGGAGATTTGTGATAATGTGACCATGTATTGGATCAATCCCACTCTAATAGCAGGTATGGCTTTCCCCTCCTCCTCTTCCTCCTCTTCATCCTCTGCTTTCCAAAGTCAGTAACGGGTTAATGTTACCAGCGTTCAGAGACTACATTTCTAGGAAAACAAATGATAAGCTTGTATCTTCTTGGATGAAACTGTATATGCTGACGGCCAGTGAGGAGGAGGTTTTTCACAGCCAAGTTATAAATCAGATAAATTAATGCTGACAGGCTATTAAATATCCCATCAAAGGTAACGCCACCCCAATGTGAGCAGTGATAGCAAAAGCTAATCTGTCTCTCTTTGTACATCTATATTCATTATGGTCTGGCTACCAAACTGTGGCTCAAACCACTGTGTGCCCAACCCAAGAACAGAAGAGAGAAGAGCCAAAATAATGCCCTATTGTCTCAAGAAGGATTTTCTATGTTAAATGGTGGCATTCTCCTCAGAAGAAAGGACAGTCACTGCAATACCAATTTCTTTGTGACTATTTTAGGAATCAGTATAAAAGCAATTGGATGCTAAAGGCAGAGTTAAAGACTCCAGATCTCAATTTCCAGTCAACCCACAGAGAGGGCAAATGTTCCTGGACATCTTATTCTGCTTAACTAGCATGGAATTTGGCCTCGCTCATTCTGGACAGCATAGATTACTATATTGCCCAAGAGAGAAGGATCTAATCAATGCGGGCATATATTGGTACTCTTTGGCCTTAAAAAAAAAAAAAAGCAATTGTGGTTTCCTGGATTGGACACTACAACTTCTGCTTCAACATCCTTCTCCTAAATGACGTTAGTGGAGATAATGATGAAATTTGAGTAAAGTCTATAGTTTAGTTAATTTTATTGTACCTATAAAGGGCTTCCCTGGTGGCTCAGTGGTAAAGAATCTGCCTGCCAATGCCTGCAATACCAGAGACATGGGTTCAATCGCTGGGTCAGGAAGATCCCCTGGAGAAGGGCATGGCAACCCACCCCAGTATTCTTGCTTGGAAAATCCCATGGACAGAGGAGCCCGGTAGGCTACAGTCCATGGGATCACGAAGAGTCAGACATGACTTAGTGACTAAACAACAACACATTGTACCGATGCTAATTTCTTAGTTTTGCTCATTGTACTGTGGTTATATAAAATGTTAACCTTTAGGGGAAATTGGGTGAAAAGATATACAGATACTCTGTACCACCTTAGCAACTCTTCTATAAATCTAAGATAATTTATAAATACAAAGTTTAATAAAAAAAAAAAAGAAAACATTTAACACAGAAAAGAGAAGGGGTGGGGAAGGAGGACAGAGGACACTATATCAAATCAGGCAACCAAAAATATTTACTGAGCACCGACCTTGAGTAAAATCATTGTGGGAGACACCAAAGTCTCCTGCCCTCAGTTTTTAATTTAACATGCTAATTAGGCAAAACAGTAAGTGTTTGATGCCAAATGAGCAAAGGTGTCTGTGTACACAGGAATGGTCAGATCTCTTTTGGAAGACCTCCTTAAAATGTCAGCTACAGAACCCTGGAAAAGTGGTTCATGCATACCTAAATGAGGACAGTGAGAAGACACAATGAAAATCTCTATCACCCAATGCTAGTCCCCCAAGCAAAGCAGTTGCATCACAACTTTGTGCGAATTACCTTAGTTTCAGAGTTACAAGACTTTGAGGAGGATGGTGAAGACCTTCACTTTCCTACCAGTGAAAAAAAAGGCATTGAACAAAACGAGCAGTGGGTGGTCCCTCAAGTGAAGGTGGAGAAGACCCGCCACACCAGACAAGCAGCAAGCGAGGAAGAACTCCCAATCAATGACTATGTGAGTTCTGTGCACATTTTTCTTGTTTAGAGGAAAAACAAAGAGCCTTCACAAATCCCACTACTTCTCAGATCAGAGTCACTGAAAGGAGAATGGTCATTGTTTTAACAACGACAAAAAATATTTAAGAAACTTGGAATACCTAAAAGGCTCATTCGAAATCAATCTTGTCAATATTTCACAATAAATGAGAATGGAAAGTAGTATGAAAAAGAATATATATAAATACATGTATAATTGAATCATTGTAAATCAACTCTATTTCAATAAAACTAAGTTTTTAAAAAAATTAAATTAAGAAAACTAAAATCAATCTTGATCTAGTCCATTGATATATCTCCAAGATCAGGCTCAGGAACTTAATTACTCAACAGGCCCCAACTTCTATAGTTTCATATTCCTCCCCTACTTGGTGGACCTCTTCCCTCCAACACTGGTTTCTTCTTCTTTCAGACTGAAAATGGAATAGAATTCGACTCCATGTTGGATGAGAGAGGTTACTGTTGTATTTACTGCCGTCGAGGCAACCGCTACTGTCGCCGCGTCTGTGAACCTTTACTGGGTTACTACCCGTATCCATATTGCTACCAAGGAGGGCGGGTTATCTGTCGTGTCATCATGCCTTGCAACTGGTGGGTGGCCCGCATGCTAGGGAGGGTTTAATAGCAAGTCTGAGTTCGAGTGCTTAAATTTCTGGCAGCCGACATATAACAAATGCATGCTATTCAATGAATTTCTGCCTATGAGGCATTTGGCTCCTAGTAGCCAATACTCCAGAATTGCTTATAGGTAATTCTTCTCTTCATGTTCTAATAAATTTCTACATCATCATCAATGGCTTGATTGCTGCTGAACACACTGGGTAATTGTTTGCTAAGAATATTTCCTGCAACTGAATGGAGCAGATCTGCCTCACGTGGAGGATGATGAAATCTTGCACTTCATCAGGTTTGGGGTGTAGGAAAGGGCAAAGCATAAAGATTCTCAAATATTGTATTTTACTGGGCCACATTGAGAAAGTGGAAATAGGGGCTGATGATAAAATGGCCCCATAACTGATGCCTAAAACCCTGTCCTTTTGTGCATATCCCAGTGTTTCATTATCTGAGAGACCTATTGTGGACTTAGTTAAGCATCTCTTAAGCCACTGGACAGGCATTGAGTCACAGCAGGCCAACACTAAAATATTCCAAGTGCTCAGACTCAGCAAAGAGAAAGCTAACCTAGCCAAAATGGTCCCAGGCTCTCCTCCTGTGAATAAGTGCTCAATTTTGGACAAATTCAACACTTTATATCTTTCAGTGTCTGGTTACATAACTTTCCAAGGCAATAAGCCTGGAAAACGGGGACCCATAACTATCACTCAGAGAAACAGGCATTATAGGACATTACTGAGGTGAGGAGTCCAGTAGAATGCTGTTTTCCTCCAAAACCACAAGAAAGCAGCAGTATGGCACGTTCTTAAAGGAGGGGAAAGGCCTAACTTCTTACATCTGATACACTGCTTGGGAATGAGAAAGGGGCAAAACGGAGAAAAGAGGTGGTTAGATGGTCATGCTAAACTTGGAGTCCCAGCCATTTCTAGTTTCAAAATTCCTGTTCTCCTCATCTGTCACCCCTTCTAGTTTCACTGGCAGGTAGTCTTTTCACTGTGTGTGTGCTCATTTGTGTCCAACTCTGCAACTCTATGGACTGTAGCCCTCCAGGCTCCTCTGTCCATAGCATTTTCCAGGCCAGAATACTGCAGTTTGTTGCCATGCCCTCCTCCAGGGGATCTTCTCAAGTCAGGGATAGAACCCCTGTCTCCTGCATCTCCTACATTGGCAGGTGGGTTCTTTACCACTAGCATCACCTGGAAAGCCCATAGTACCATCATTGCTAAACTTCAAAGTTATTATGTCATGAAATAACTGTCTAGCACTTTCTATTTTAAAAGAGTAAAATCTTCATCTGGACGCCTGTGAGCCAGCAGTCATTTTCCCCCATTTAACAGCTGAGGAAGCACATAGAAGCAGATTTTCCCAAGGTTGAGTTAAGATTAATCAGTCATTAATTCATAATTAGCATACACACCATGCTTAGATTACCAATTTTCACAGGATGAGAGCATAGTAAAACATATCTGACAATGCAACATCACTAAAAACATTTTACTGTTTTATTAATGATTTAGAAGTCATCTGAGAATCCTGGAATACTTCAGTTATCATAACAGGCATTAATTTGTAGTTGAAATAGAAAAATATAAAAGATATAAGATTAATCTGAGGTTGTATGGACTTTACAATATTTTCTATCATTTTTAATAAAACTTTGTTTTAAGATTGACCAATAATTTTAAATTCCTAAGATGTTCTATTTGATGCAGTCTACATTATATATGTATATGTGTCTATATATATATACACACACACACACTTTGTTCTATGGGGGATACAAATGAAGTAGAAGGCATACTCCTTATTGTCCCAGAAAAATAAGACAAGCCAAATATACAAGCCCATATACAGAAATTTATACACAACTAACTACAGTTGTATATGACATGCTAAATGTGTGTGCAGACACACACACACATAAAAGAGCTGGACAGAGTGTGGAGAAAAGGGAACCCTCTTACACTGTTGGTGGGAATGCAAACTGGTATAGCCACTATGGAGAACAGTGTGGATATTCCTTTAAAAACTGGAAATAGAACTGCCATACTACCCAGCAATCCCACTGCTGGGCATACACACCGAGGAAACCAGAACTGAAAGAGACACGTATACCCCAATGTTCATCACAGCACTGTTTATAATAGCCAGGACTTGGAAGCAACCTAGATGTCCATCAGCAGATGAATGGATAAGAAAGCAGTGGTAAATATACACAATGGAGTATTACTCAGCCATTAAAAAGAATACATTTGAATCCGTTCTAATGAGGTGGATGAAACTGGAGCCAAATTATACAGAGTGAAGTAAGCCAGAAAGAAAAACACCAATACAGTATACTAACACATATATATGGAATTTAGAAAGGTGGTAACGATATAACCCTGTATGCGAGACAGCAAAAGAGACACAGATGTATAGACCAGTCTTTTGGACTCTGTGGGAGAAGGCAAGGGTGGGATGATTTGAGAGGGTAGTGTCAAAAGTGTATATTATCATATGTGGAGCGGATCACCAGTCCAGGCTTGATGTGTGAGACAGGGTGCTCAGCGCTGGTACACTGGGATGACCCTGGGGGATGGGATGGGGAGGGATGTGAGAGGGGGGTTCTGGATGGGGAACACATGTGCTTCTGTGGCTGATTCATGTCGATGCATGGCAAAAACCACTACAATATTGTAAAGTAATTAGCCTCATATTAAAATAAATTAATTAATTTTTAAAAAGAAGTTTTCATATCATATGTGAGAGCTAAGAGTTCCTACTCATATTATTTTAATTCAGGAAGCATTTCTTGTTCAAATGCGATACCTAGACTTCACATGTTTCACACTGAGATAACTTCATACTGAGAAAATGTGGATCCCCTTAAGGAAGCAGATCATGAATTTCAAAGGAAAATACAAGGACATGCTGGAAAAAAGCATCCAAATCATCTCATGCTTAGGGAAAAACAAACCAAAACAGTAAACAGACCCAAATGCATGAGTCTACCACTCACATAGGCCTAAGTCATATTAAACGGAAGAAAGTATGGTATCACTCTCCTAGCATAGATTTTTGCTCCGTGTTCAAGGCATGCATACTGTGGGGGTGACAAATAGATCCAAGGGATTGGATCTGGTAGACAGAGTGCCTGAAGAACTATGAACAGAGGTTTGTAACATTGTATAGGAAGTGGTGACCAAAACTATCCCCAAGAAAAAGCAATGCAAGAAAGCAAAATGGTTGTTTAGGTAGACATTACAAATAGCTTAGAAAAGAAGAGAAATGAAAGGCAAAGGAGAAAGGGAAAGATATACCCATCTGAATGCAGAGTTCCAGAGAATAGCAAGGAGAGAAAAGATAACCTTCTTAAGTGAACAACACACAGAATGGGAAAGACTAGAGAACATTTTTTAAAAAAATTATAGATATCAAGGGAACATTTCATGAAAAGATGGGCACAATAACGTACAGAGACAGCAAGGATCTAACAGAAGCAGAAGATATTAACAAGAGGCAGCAGGAATACACAAAACTACACAAAAAAGACTTAATGACCCAGATAACCATGATAGTGTGGTCACTCACCTAGAGCTGGACATCCTGGAATGTGAAGTCAAGTTAGCCTGAGGAAGCATTCCTATGAACAAATCTAGTGGAAGTGATGGAACTCCAGTTGACCTACTTAAAATCTTAAAAGATGATGCTGTTAAAGTGCTACACGCAATATGCCAGCAAATTTGAAAAACTCAGCAGTGGCCACAGGACTGGAAAAGGTCAATTTTCATTCCAATCTCAAAGAAAGGCAAAGCCAAAGAATGTTCAAACTACTGTCCAGTTGTACTCATTTCACATGCTAGCAAGGTAATCTTCAACAGTATGCATGAGCCAAGAATTTACAGATATACAAACTGTATTTAGAAAAAGCAGAGGAACCAGAGATCCAGTTGTCAAAATCTGTTCGATCATGGAGAAAACAAGTGAATTTAAAAAAAAAAAAACCTACTTATGCTTCATTGACTATGCCAAAGCCATTGACTGTGTGGATCACAACAAACTGTGAAAAGTTTTTAAAGAGGTGGGATTATCAGACCACCTTCCCTGCTTCCTGAGAAACCCATATGCAGGTCAAGAAGCAACAGTTAGAACTAGACATGGAACAATGGACTAGTTCAGTCTTGAGAAAGGAGTATACCAAGGCTGTATGTTGTCACCCTGCTTCTTTAACTTCTGTGCAGAGTACATCATGCGAAATGCTGTGCTGGTTTGATCACAATTTGGAATCAAGATTATCAGGAGAAATATCAACAAGCTCAGATATGCAGATGATACCACTCTAAAGCAGAAAACAAGGAGGAACTAAAGAGCCTCTTGAAGAGGGTGAAAAAGGAGAGTAAAAAGGCTGGCTTAAAAATCAACATTCAAGAAACTAAAATCATGGCATTGTTCCAATCACTTCATGGCAAATACATGGGGAAAAAGTGGAAACAGTGGCAAATTTATTTTCTTAGGCTCCAAAACAGAAGTAAGTTCCGTTCAGTTCAGTTGCTCAGTCATGTTCATCTCTTTGCGACTCCATGAATCACAGCACTCCAGGCCTCCCTGTCCATCACCAACTCTGGGAGTTCACTCAAACTCATGTCCATTGAGTCGGTGATGCCATCCAGCCATCTCATCCTCTGTTGTCCCCTTCTCTTCCTGCCCCCAAACCCTCCCAGCATCATGGTCTTTTCCAATGAGTCAACTCTTTGCATGAGGTGGCCAAAGTATTGGAGTTTCAGCTTTAGCATCAGTCATTCCGATGAACACCAAGGACTGATCTCCTTTAGGATGGACTGGGTGGACGTCCTTACAGTACAAGGGGCTCTCAAGAGCCTTTTCCAACACCACAATTTAAAAGCATCAATTCTTCAGCACTCTACTTTCTTCACAGTCCAACTCTCACATCCATACATGACCACAGGAAAAACCATAGCCCTGACTAGCCGGACCTTTGCTGGCAAAGTAATATCTCTGCTTTTTAATATGCTATCTAGGTTGGTCATAACTTTCCTTCCAAGAAGTAAGTGTCTTCTAATTTCATGGCTGCAGTCACCATCTGCAGTGATTCTGGAGCCCCCAAAAATAAATTCTGACACTGTTTCCACTGTTTCCCCATCTATTTCCCATGAAGTGATGAGACTGGATGCCATGATCTTTGTTTTCTGAATGTTGAGTTTTAAGTCAGCTTTTTCACTCTCCTATTTCACTTTCATCAAGAGGCTTTTTAGCTCCTCTTCACTTTCTGCGATAAGGGTGGTGTCATCTGCATATCTGAGGTTATTGATACTTCTCCCAGCAATCTTGATTCCAGCTTGTGCTTCTTCCAGCCCAGCGTTTCTCATGATGTTCTCTGCATATAAGTTTAATAAGCAGGGTGACAATATACAGCCTTGACATTCTCCTTTTCCTATTTGGAATCAGTCTGTTGTTCCATGTCCAGTTCTAACTGTTGCTTCCTGACTTGAATATAGGTTTCTCAAGAGGCAGGTCAGGTGGTCTGGTATTCCCATCTCTCCCAGAATTTTCCACAGTTTCTTGTGATCCATACAGTCAAAGGCTTTGGCATAGTCTATAAAGCAGAAATAGATGTTTTTCTGGAACTGTCCTGCTTATTCCATGATCCAGCGGATGTTGGCAACTTGATCTCTGGTTCCTCTGCCTTTTCTAAAGCCAGCTTGAACATCAGGGAGTTCACGGCTCACATATTGCTGAAGCCTGGTTTGGAGAATTTTGAGCATTACTTTACTAGCATGTGAGATGAGTGCAATTGTGCGGTAGTTTGAGCATCCTTTGGCATTGCCTTTCTTTGGGATTGGAATGAAAACTGACCTTTTCCAGTCCTGTGGCCACTACTGAGTTTTCCAAATTTGTTGGCATATTGAGTACAGCACTTTCACAGCATCATCTTTCAGGGATTTGAAAGAGCTCAACAGGAATTCCATCATCTCCATTAGCTTTGTTCATAGTGATGTTTTCCAAGGCCCACTTGACTTCACATTCCAGGATGTCTGGCTCTAGGTGAGTGATCACACCATCATGATTTTCTGGATTGTGAAGATCTTTTTGTACAGTCCTTCTGTGTATTCTTGCCACCTCTTCTTAATATCTTCTGCTTCTTCTAGGTCCAGACCATTTCTGTCCTTTATCGAGCCCATCTTTGCATGAAATGTTCCCTTGGTATCTCTAATTTTCTTGAAGATATCTCTAGTCTTTCCCATTCTGTTTTTTTCCTCTATTTCTTTGCATTGGTCGCTGAGGAAAGCTTTCTTATTTCTCCTTGCTCTTCTTTGGAACTCTGCATTCAAATGGGAATATCTTTCCTTTTCTCCTTTGCTTTTCGCCTCTCTTCTTTTCACAGCTATTTGTAAGGCCTCCTCAGACAGCCATTTTGCTTTTTGCATTACTTTTCCATTGAGATGGTCTTGATCCCTGTCTCCTGTACAATGTTATGAACCTCATTCCATAGTTCATCAGGCACTTTATCTATCAGATCTAGTCCCTTATATCTATTTCTCAATTCCACTGTATAATCATAAGGGATTTTATTTAGGTCATACCTGAATGGTCTAGTGTTTTTCCCTACTTTCTTCAATTTAAGTCTAAATTTGGTAATAAGGAGTTCGTGATCTGAGCCACATTCAGCTCCTGGTCTTGTTTTTGCTGACTGTATAGAGCTTCTCCATCTTTGGCTGCAAAGAATATAATCAATCTGATTTCGGTGTTGACCATCTGGTGATGTCCATGTGTAGAATCTTCTCTTGTGTTGTTGGAAGAGGGTGTTTGCTATGAACAGTGAGTTCTCTTGGACAAACTCTATTAGCCTTTGCCTTGCTGCATTCTGTACTCCAAGGCCAAATTTGCTTGTTACTTCAGGTGTTTTTGACTTCCTACTTTTGCATTCCAGTCCCCTATAATAAAAAGGATATCTTTTTGGGGTGTTAGTTCTAAAAGGTCTTGTAGGTCTTCATAGAACCATTCAACTTCAGCTTCTTCAGCATTACTGGTTGGGGCATAGACTTGGATTACCGTGATATTGAGTGGTTTGCCTTGGAAATGAACAGAGGTCATTCTGTCGTTTTTGAGATTGTATCCAAGTACTGTATTTTGGACTCTTTTGTTGACCATGATGGCTGCTCCATTTCTTCTAAGGGATTCCTGCCCACGGTAGTAGATATAATGGTCATCTGAGTTAAATTCACCCATTCCAGTCCATTTTAGTTCACTGATTCCTAGAATGTCAACGTTCAGTCTTGAACTTCTGACCACTTCCAATTTACCTTGCTTCATGGACTTAACATTCCAGATTCCTATGCAATATTGCTCTTTACAGCATCAGACCTTACTTCTATCACCAGTCCCATCCACAGCTGGGCATTGTTTTTGCTTTGGCTCCATCCTTCATTCTTTCTGGAGTTTTTTGTCCACTGATCTCCAGTAGCATATTGGGCACCTACTGACCTGGGCAGTTCCTCTTTCAGTATCCTCTCATTTTGCCTTTTTGTACTGTTCATGGGGTTCTCAAGGCAAGAATACTGAAGTGGTTTGCCATTCCCTTCTCCAGTCGACCACATTCTGTCAGACCTCTCCACCATGACCCGCCCATCTTGGGTGGCCCCACATGGCATGGCTTAGTTTCACTGAGTTAGACAAGGCTGTGGTCTGTATGATCAGATTGGCTAGTTTTCTGTGATTATGGTTTCAGTGTATGTGCCCTCTGATGCCCTCTTGCAACACCTACCATCTTATTTGGGTTTCTCTTACCTTGGACTTGGGGTATCTCTTCATGGCTGCTCTAGCAAAGTGCAAAACTGGCATTAGAAAGAGTTAAAATATGCTTGCTCTTTGGCAAAAAAGCTATGACAAACCTAGACAGTGTATTTAAAAGCAGAGACATCAATTCATTGACAAAGTTTCATAAAGTCAAAGCTATGATTTTTCCAGTAGTCATATATGGATATGAGAGCTGGACCATAAACAAGGCTTTCGAATTGTGGTGCTGGAGAAGACTCTTGAGAGTTCCTTGGACAGCAAGATCAAACCAGTCAATCCTAAGGGAAGTCAACCCTGAATATTCGTTGGAAGGACTGATGCTGAAGCAAGGCTCCAATACTTTGGCCACCTGATGGGAAGAGCTGACTCATTGAAAAACACTCTGATGCTGGGAAAGATTGAGGGAAGGAGGAGAAGACGGTGACAGAGGATGAGATGGTTGGATGACATCACTGACTCAAGAGACATGAGTTTGAGCAAACTCCAGGAGATGGTGAAGGACAGGGAAGCCTGATGTGCTGCAGTTCATGGGGTCACAAAGAGTCATATACAACTGAGTGCCTGAAAAACAACAAGGCATGAACAGATAGACTTCTTACATCATGCCTTGCACTTCACTCAGACCAGCCTCACTGAAGCTAGAGTTGCCTCTGTTTCTTCCACCACCATTCCCTCCCATCACAAGAAGTGACCTTATATTAGTTTTAACGTGTCCCTATCCTCTACTCCAGTAGCTCACCAAATACTTTCCGCTTATCCTCCTAAACCACTCCTCAATGACGCTCTAGTCCAGGCCATAGGTTATTTCTTCACATAGCTGTTACAACCTCCTCTCTGCCCAAGTTCCCAGGCTACAGACTGAAACGAGAAGAAATGCTTTTACACAAAGTGGATTTTTCACTTATAGATTTTATAAATGCCATTTCCTTCCCTGAAAGTTCATAACAGTTACTTACTACATTAAAAGCGAGCCTAACTTGCATTCAAGTAATCCACTTCAAAGCATCTTTAACCACCATCTCACATCACTTTATCTTCCGCATATCCTCCCTCCCCTTTTGCTTATTGCAGGTACATTGGCTTTGTGCTCTATCCGCGCCGTGACTCCACTTCCTTTATAGAGCTTCCTCTTACTAATTGGAAGATATTTTAAATCCCATTTTCCTTTTACCTAAACATGAAACTTCAGTCTTCTCTATTTTATTCTATGCCTGTTTAAGCTAATATATCATTCAGGGCACATCGTGTTTACATATGAGTTTACCCTGAAAATTCTTTTTTTAAAAAACAGCCCATACCCTCTCCCATTTTTCTCTGTTCAGAACCCAGTACAGTATCAAAAACATATAAGTGGCCTTTGATTTTTAATTGAAAGAAAGAAAGAAGAGAGAGAGGAAGGTAGAAGAAAAAGAGGAATTTGCAAAAGACCACAGCCATAAGACTCTTCAGAATGTCAATACAAAAACTTGGCCTTGAGTTCTGTTGAAATTTAGTCTCTTATCTTACTTAAATCCATATTTGCACTTCTTATCTTTTGGTACACAGTCTGTTTCTACAAGTATGAAGAATTCCTCTAATCCCAGAATGATCAAAAGCATTGTTGATGGCCCATAGCTCAATTATCTCTTTCTTTCATACAAGTACAGGCTATTTGCATTTTCTTCTCAATTTTCAATGATTCCATGCATAAAAAGGAAAAAGCCTATCTGCTGTGAAATCATGAAGACTATACCACCTTTCAGATTCTTTGGGAATCTAAATTCCAGTCAAGAAGAGTCAGGTGGAGGAGAGCTACCCACTGCTCCTACTCAGCAGAGGGCACTGTGTGTTAGTGCTCAGCACCTTCCTGTGCACCTAAAATGGCTCTTTGGCAGGACTAGGGGCAAAGGAAATCTAGTTTGAGTCTTTATATGTAAGGCTCACTGTCTGATGAGTCCAAAACTGTCACTTTGGCTCCTAAAGTCTAACGCTGAAAGCTTACTGAGATGAATATGGACCTTCTCATTCACACTGTCAGGAAATGTGTGTAACTATTTTATTTATACCCTTAAAAATGATTTCATTTTGGCTTTATTTTTTGGAAGAAGTTTCATTCCAGGACTTAATTTTGCTGACAACATGCTGTTCCCTAACAAGAAAGAAAAGTGGCTCCATATGTAAAACCAGGTATGAAAGTATACACAAAAAATATTATTTGTGATTCATTCCAAAATCCTGCTTCTAAGTCTCCTCTGGTATCTGCATGAAAACTACTTACCGGAGGACTGCAATTCAGATTAATGGTCAGTTCTGACATTTGTACTTTACTGAGTGAATAGTCAGTTGAATACTTACTGCTTTGCTATTTGGCTCCCATTTGCCTGGCTTCTCTGGTGGCTCAGAGAGTAAAGAATCTGCCTGCAGTGCAGGAGACTTGGGTTTGATCTCTGGTTAGGAAGATCCACTAGAGAAGAGAATGGCTACCGCTCCAGTATTCTCGCCTAGAGAATTCCATGGACAGAGGAGACTGGTGGGCCACAGTCCATGGGATAGTAAAAGTTGGACACAACTGAGCGACTAACACACACACACACACACACACACACACACACACACACACACACTCCCATGTGCCTATTTTTTTCTTTTATTCACTTATTTGACACTGGGACCTATTGTCCTTGCTAAAAAGGATGAGAAAGAGAAAAGCACATTGAACCAAGGGAAAACAGCCAAACCAAAATAAACCCCTCAACCCAAACAAGCAAACAAATAAAAATCACTGAGTCCATAGTGCTGAAATGAGCTCTAACAGTGATATGAATATATTATTTATATTTATCCTTCCCCGCTGTTGCTATCATTAGCCATTCTGAATTTGCCACTGACAGCAGTATTTCTGCTGGTCTTACAGAGGTGTTGGCTACTGAAATACAATTCAGGCTCATACCCACAGCAGTCGTCAGTGGGCCAAGAATAAGACACTTGCCAAAGGTAAGGGATTTAGGGTCCAGGCCCTAGCTATGCTTGAGTTGCCGAAGTAGACAGTAAAAAGCAGCAATGTGGCTAGCTACAAATAAAACACAGTGATTTGAGCTTGTTTATCTTGCAAAGGGGCCCATGTGGCATGCTGACCAAAAATTCACTGTGTCCACTGAAATCTATCCCTTGGGGCAGGGTTGCCTCTTCACAGCAGTGTTCCTCTAGTTCTGTGTGTCTGTCTGATGTACCACTGTGATTTACACACCGATGTTCCCACTAATAGCCTTTGATGTTTTGGTTATGCTAAATCAAGTGCTTCCTTGATAGCTCAGTTGGTAAAGAATCCACTTGCATCTGTAAAGAATCCGCCTGCATCCGTATCTGCGATGCAAGAGACCCCAGTTCAACTCCTGTGTTGGGAAGATTTCCTGGAGAAGAGCTAGTCTACCTACTCCAGTATTCTTGGGCTTCCCTTGTGGCTCAGCTGCTAAAAGAATCCACCCCCAATACAGGAGACCTGGGTTTGATCCCTGGGTTGGGAAGATCCCCTGGAGAAAGGAAAGGCTGCCCACTCCAGTATTCTGCTGGAGAATTCTGCTGGACTATACAGTCCACGGGGTTGCAGAGTCAGACACAACTGAGTGACTTTCACTCACTTTATGCTAAATCACATTCTCTTCAAATCAAAATAGTTTGCCATCGATCTTTTACATTTCCTGTTCCTTCAGACTACTACCCTCTTTGAGAGTGTCTCTGTATCAGGACCTGTCAGTTTTGAGTAACTGTTTGAGCAATATGATTAACCCAGTATTATGAAGAACCCAGTATTTCGCTCTGCTAGACAGGGTAGCATGGCAGATAGGTTATCTTCTTTGTTCTCTAGTCATTCACAATATATTTGGCATGATAAGATCTATGCCTTCTGAACAGTTAGGAAAGTATAAGACAGATTTTTTTCACAAGGATTCAGGAGAGCAACAGTTCTCCACATGCTCTTTCAAAAGCCAACAGTTACAGTTTTTTCAGAATTAAACTACCAGTTTTGCTGAGATACCACAAAACGTTGATTTCCAGAAGATATTTGTCATTTGTCTCTTTCAAAACAAGTTCAGTTGCACATAACAGAAAACTCCAAAATGACATAACTTTAAAAAGGTAGAGGGCTTCCAAAGTGGGGCTAGTGGCAAATAAACCACCTGCCAATGCAGGACATGAGATGACGGTTCCATCCCTGGTTTGGGAAGAGCCCCTGGAGGAGGGCATGGCAACCCACACTAGTGTTCTTGCCTGGAGAATCCCATGGACAGAGGAGCCTGGCGGGCTACAGTCTACAGGGTGACAAAGGCATGACCGAAGTGACTTAGCACAGCACACAGCGCAAACAAGGCAGAAGTAGGTAACCCACGTAATCCAGGCAACTGTACCTAACTTTCTGCTCCACCAACCTCCGTGTATGGTTCCTGTCCTCAAGGATAGCTGATGCTTACCACTAACTCCAGTTCTAGTCATCATGTTTACATTCTAGATTAGCATCACAAAGAAGTTGGTCAGGACAAAAGTAAAAGTCTCTCAGTCGTGTCCAACTCTCTGCGACCTCATGGACTATACAGTCACCAAAAACAAGACAGGGAGCTGATTGTGGCTCAGATCATGAACTTCTTATTGCTAAATTCAGACTTAAATTGATAAAATTAGGAAACACCACTAGACCAGTAGAAGTGAGAAAAAGATTTAAGGGACTAGATCTGATAGACAGAGTGCCTAATGGACTATGGATGGAGGTTCATGACATTTTACAAGAGACAGGGATCAAGAACATCTCCAAGAAAAAGAAATGCAAAAAAGCAAAATGGCTCTCTGAAGAGGCCTTACAAATAGCTGTGAAAAGAAGAAAAGTGAAAAGCAAAGAGAAAAGGAAAGATATAAGCATCTGAATGCAGAGTTCCAAAGAATACCAAGGAGAGATAAGAAAGCCTTCCTCAGTGATCAATGCAAAGAAATAGAGGAAAAGAACAGAATGGGAAAGACTAGAGATCTCTTCAAGAAAATTAGAGATACCAAGGGAACATTTCATGCAAAGATGGGCTTGATAAAGGGCAGAAATGGTATGGACCTAACAGATGAAGAAGATATTAAGAAGAGGTGGCAAGAATACACAGAAGAACTGTACAAAAAGATCTTCACGACCCAGATAGTCACGATGGTGTGATCACTCACCTAGAGCCAGACACCCTGGAATGTGAAGTCAAGTGGGCCTTAGAAAACATCACTTTGAACAAAGCCAGTGGAGGCGATGGCATTCCAGTTGAGCTATTTCAATTCCTGAAAGATGATGCTGTGAAAGTGGTGCACTCAATATGCCAGCAAATTTGGAAAACTCAGTAGTGGCCACAGGACTGGAAAAGGTCAGTTTTCATTCCAATCCCAAAGAAAGGCAATGCCAAAGGATGCTCAAACTACCACACAATTGCACTCATCTCACATGCTAGTAAAGTAATGCTCAAAATTCTCCAAGCCAGGCTTCAGCAATACGTGAATCGTGAACTCCCTGACCTTCAAGCTGGCTTTAGGAAAGGCAGAGGAACCAGAGATCAAGTTGCCAACACCCGCTGGATCATGGAAAAAGCAAGAGAGTTCCAGAAAAACATCTATTTCTGCTTTATTGACTATGCCAAAGCCTTTGACTGTATGGATCACAAGAAACTGTGGAAAATTCTGAAAGAGATGGGAATACCAGGCCACTTGACCTGCCTCTTGAGAAATCTGTATGCAGGTCAGGAAGCAACAGTTAGAACTGGACATGGAACGGACTGGTTCCAAATAGGAAAAGGAGTACATCAAGGCTTATATTGTCATACTGCTTATTTAACTTTTATGCAGAGTACATCATGAGAAATGCTGGGCTGGAAGAAACACAAGCTGGAATCAAGATTGTCAGGAGAAATATCAATAACCTCAGATATGCAGATGACACCACCCTTATGGCAGAAAGTGTAAAAGAACTAAAGAACCTCTTGATGAAAGTGAAAGAGGAGAGTGAAAAAGTTGGCTTAAAACTCAACATTCAAAAACTAAGATCATGGCATCCAGTCCCATCACTTCATAGCAAACAGATGGGGAATCAGTGTCAGAATTTATTTTCTTGGGCTCCAAGATCACTGCAGATGGTGACTGCAGCCATGAAATTAAGACACGCTTATTCCTTGGAAGAAAAGTTATGACCAACCGAGACAGCATATTAAAAAGCAGAGACATTACTTTGCCAACAAGGGTCCATCTAGTCAAAGCTATGGTTTTCCAATGGTCATGTATGGATGTGAGAGTTGGACTGTGAAGAAAGTAGAGTGCTGAAGAATTGATGCTTTTGAAGACTCTTGAGAGTCCCTTGGACTGCAAGGAGATCCAACCAGTCCATTCTAAAGAGATCAGTCCTGGGTGTTCTTTGGAAACTCCAGTACTTTGGCCACGTCATGCGAAGAGCTGACTCATTGGAAAAGACTCTGATGCTGGGACGGATTGGGGGCAGGAGGAGAAGGGGACGACAGAGAATGAGATGCTGGATGGCATCACTGACTCAGTGGACAGGAGTCTGAGTGAACTTCGTGAGTTGGTGATGGACAGGGAGGCCTGGCGTGCTGTAGTCCATGGGGTCGCAAAGAGTCAGACACAACTGAGAGTCTGAACTGACTGGACCTACAGTCTATGGAATTCTCCAGGCCGGGAATACTGGATTGGGTGGCCGTTCCCTTCCCAATCCAGGGGCTGGACCCAGGTCTCCTGCATTGCAGGTGGATTCTTTAACAGCTGAGCCACCGAGGAAGCCCAAGAATACTGGAGTGGGCAGCTTATCGCTTCTCCAGCAGATCTTCCCGACCCAGGAATTGAACCAGGCTGTCCTGCACTGCAGGTGAATTCTTCACCAGTTGAGCTACTAGGGAAGCCAGGTCAGGACAAAGGGCCACCCTCTTCTCTCAGGGAGACTTCGGTGGTTTACATGTTGTCAGCCTAAACTTAGCCCCACAGCGAAATATAGCTTCAAAAGAAACTGGTAATAGTCTTTGTTCTGGGCGCACAATCACACCAAATGAAATCATGGTTCTACTACTGAGAAAGAAATGAGAAACTGGGGGAGGCAGTTATCAATATTGGCCACACATCATAATATGTTGCAAGGCCTAGAATCTCTGTTATTAAAGTCATCCCTTTTGTATTAAGTTGCTCCCTCTCAAAATTTCTGTTAAATGAAAATATTACTTGGAAGTGGTAAAACATTAACAAATGAAGGCGCATTTCCATATGATCACAAGTCTGTGAGATTATGTCTCTGACGAACGTGGCCATAAGTAAAAATAACCAAAAACATTAATGGAGAAACAAATGAATATGTTAAAGGAAAGCATCCACAGGACACTGTGGGGTCAAGGCACTATAGGCTGAAAGGCTGAGGTTAAAGAGAGAGCCAAAACCAATTTTGCTTATTTCATAATTTTGCTGAGGACTAACCCCATGTATCTAAATTGCTACAATGGAATACAGTTGCTGTAGCCTGTAGATTATGTACAAAGACAGTATGTCACAAAGCAAATAATTTTATTTACTATTATCACTTGCAAGATTTTTATTTGTTTTTCATTTTTACCAGAGAAGGGGTAGGGAAGTGGTACTAGAAGATTTAGAACTGGTTGGGGAAAAAGACAGAAGAAAACTGCTTTCAAACAGCTGTAGTTTTTATTTTGGAATAAAAATAGAGCACTATTTTGAAAAAAAGCAATTGGGACGGGATTTTTCTTTTCAAAAATCTTCATCAGTTTTTAGAATAAGACCTTTATAAGAATGAATATTTTTCGTCAAAGAAGTTTTGTTTTGACAGACAAATTGACTAGAGAAGGTTCATATTCAACATTATGAGGAATCAAAATCTGTAGAGCAGAGTAAATTTCATGACACATCATACACAGAGCAGATGTGAGGGTCTAAATCCAGAAAAAAATTTTATTTTACTGTCACCCAGGGAAATTTTCCTTTTCCTTAAAGTAGCTGATAACCCACACCTATTTTCTGGATCTTCAGTTTTTTGCCCCATCAGTGGATCCCATCCATCAACCCAATGAATACGGCTTTGGAGATATAAAGGCTATAACCAATTTATAGACCAACCCCAGAAGCATAAGCCTTTATATTCAGAGAAACCAGGATGACTATTTAGGCCACTAGAGAAAAAATAAAGGAAAAAATTTATTAATTTGAAACTTATTCACAGTCTTCAAGCCAGCCAACACAAACTGATTCCCTACAGCACATTCATTGTGTGCATTCAATAAATATTAACCAACATTCCCTGGTGTTTTGACTCAGTGTTATATTTAGCAACCTCAAGAATGAAGCCCATTTCAAGTCTTTAGAGCTTTTTCACAGCGATTCTACTTGTCTTGATTTTCAGTCCAATTTTTTTCCTAAAGCTTATTTTCCTAGTATCTACATTTTATTAATGAATGAATCCTTCCTTTTGAATTTATGAGAAGTTGTACAGAATGTAGCAAAAAAAAAAAGTGTTCATTTGAGGGTTTTGCTATCATGATCTCAGATATTTTGACTTGGGGGATTAGGAGGAGGGGCGGGAAAGCTGATCTGTGTTTTAGTTTTTTTCCCAAAGCCCCCAAACTCTTGTCATTCCAGTTTCTTTTTAGGTGATAATTAAATGGTCTGTAGGAGCTGAGAAAAAAACACCTGGAACTGAAGAAAATTAAAATTTATCTTTCATCAAGCTTTCAAGTATTCTCCAACCCCTAGCTATCTAATTCCACATGCCAAAGCATGTTATTTTCAAAAATAGAAGAATTCAACATCTCATAATTTTTCTTACACATTTCTGTGCATTTCATACCCTATTTCAAGGTGCTCAGTTGGAACACATGTTACTCATGAAAAGAAGGGATCTGGTTCACTGTATAGAATAGCATGTTGAGGAGAGCACATTTTTCAGATATGAAAGTTTTCATTTTAAAAGTTTCATTCTGTGTCATCTTTGAAAACTAAACAATTCCACCGAGAGGGTCACATTCCTACGCTACACAGAAATGGCCCTTGTCTCTTATTATCCAACCCCCAGGAAAAGATTTCCATACAAAAATAGAGAAGAAGCCATCTCAGACTTGCTTTTAATAACAAGCCTAAGATCAATAGACTGACTGTGCTCCCTACTGGTAAAATGGAGAGCTACAGCCAGCAGTCAAAATTTTATTTGACAAAAGCCTTCTAGAACTAAGAATTAAAATTTTGTTTACCATGCCTGGAAACAGGAAATCTTGCCAGCTGAGTTCCAAAATTACATCAAAGATTATTCACTGGCCTGAAAGCAGAAGCAAGTGAAGGCAGAGAAGCTGCTGGGCCAAGCGCAACGTGGGTCTGAGTATCAGTGCATTCGATTCATCATCGGTGCCACTCGCTGCTTACTGTGTTCCTGCCAAACCGTCTCTGAACATAGACTGACCCGAGGGTTCTCACACCCTAGCCTGCATCAGAGTGTTCTGGACTATCTGTTGGAAACAGATAGTCTTGGTTCCAAGGACCAGAAATTCTGATTTTTCAGGTTTGGAATGAAGCTCTAGAATCTGCCTTTAATCAGTTCTTCCCTACCTCGGTGATTGTGATGAAAGTAGTTTAGGGAATACATTTTTAATAACATTGATGTAGTCTTTACAAAGCACCCTGGTAGTATGAGTAATTACTGTCCTTTTTGTCAGCAGCACTATGTCCCTAACCATGATCTCCCTACTGGGACTGGAGCAAAGTTTCTGGTTTCCTTGCTCCCATACATACCAGCTCTCTGCCTCTACTTGCTTTCTTGGCTCCTGCTAAATGCCAGTGCAAAGGAGAGAATTTTATTATAATAACAATAATAGCTCATATTTATTCAATGTGTTCTATCTGCCCAGTTCTAAGTGCTTTTCTTGTAGTAAGTAATTCAATCCTCATATTAAGCCTGTGCATGAAGGAGGAACTATTATTTTTATTTTACAAATGAAGAAACTGAGACACTGCCCAAGGTCACAGACTGAGTGACTGAGCCAGGATATGAGGGCAGGCAGTCTGGCTCCAAAGTGCATGCACTTAACCACTATGTTATACTAACTGTCTACATCTCAAAGGGAAAGTACTAGCTTTTTTTTTTCTTTGTGATTCTATGATTTTTATCTTACTCATTAAGGCATAAAAATACAAAATTATTGTGAGAAGAAAAAAAGATTTAAAGTATAGCCCTTTATCAGAGGCTTAATTGATCAAGTTCAATTTCCCTGAATAGTATGTGATCATAGTAAATCCACCATAATGCTTTTATAACGCTTCCATATTCCCTGCTAATTCATCACCTCACTTAAGAGATTGGAAAACTGAGACACTAAGCAAATTTCCCAAGGTCACCACAGGGTTAATGGTAGCAGCATAATGAAGCCTGCTCATCTGCCCCTCTACCCCTAATACCTGCATGCTCCCAACTCAGCTTCTCTACATACTGGCCTGATTTGAGTAGTAATCCATAGTCTGGGAATGGTCAGGTATGAAAGATGCAAAAGAATAAACTGTGTATTAACAAAACTTGGCGTGGCTTTTGGAAACCATGCTAATGCTCAAAAAACAACAAATGTAATTGAAGACATCAGCCTAAACTAGGAGATGTTTTCCTTATAGTTGTCATAATAAATCTCTCTGAACTTTACCTGACATTTATGTATATCAGGCTTTCAATTGTAGACCTTTGATTTTTTTTCCCGTCTTTTTAACCTCACTTTAAAACATCACAATTTCCTTCTCTAGACTTCTCTCACATGATACTTTTAAAAGCCAGGACATAATAATATTCTTTTCATATCCTCTACAAAAAGAACTGTGAGCCCAAAACACGTGCAATTCTTTCTAGTTACAACTGTGAAGAAAGAAGATCACCAGTTGCTAGTTTAAATGCATGCAAGCAGCTATAAGTTGTAGTCAGAGCTTACCAGTGCCTCATAGCAATTAACAAGAGGGAGCTGCATTCATCAGCCTGTCTTTATGCCAAATACCAAGGTGTAGAACTTCAGTCTCTCCAACAATCACAATGAATCTTAATAGTGTGGAGTTACCCAAATCCATGAAACAATGGCAAAAGCAGGTTTTGATGGATGGCTTTATCCCCAGACAGCTTTTGCAAAGCACTGGAAAAACCACCTTAGTAATAAAGCATATTCTGTGATGCTCCCAAATCTACAATTTCTTTTTCCTCTCTTCTTGCTTTCAAACCCTGTGTGTGAGGTAAGCAGATAGTCAGCTTTGTACTAAGCTGCTTAATCATATTTATAGCATTAAAGCCAATTAGAAATAAATAAGTGAATCAATTAAATGAGTCACCATTTTCTGAACTATTGAATTAGCAAAATTAAGAATCTCAGTATTGGCAAGTATATGTGAAAAAGGCACTTTGATATAGTAGTAGAGATAGTATAATTAGTATAGCTATTTTGAGGGCAATTTGGTAATATCAATGAAAATTAGAACCTCACCTACTCTTTGACTACCTACTCCTTAACTGGGAATTTAAACTAAAGGTAGAGAATTGCAAAATAATTGCAATATATCATTCAAAAAGTATTTGTTGCATTAATTGTACTGGGGAAAAAACTAAATGGTCCAGTGATAGGGCCTGGTTAAACAAATATGTCCCATCCCTACTTTGGAACAATACAAAAGATCTGTATGATCTGATACAGAAAAATCAAGAGGCATTGTTAAATGGGGAAAAATAAATAAGGAGAAGCTTGAATAATAAAGTAATAGCTAACCATGTGGGACTTCTAGATTGTCAGAGTGAAGGCTTCTATAAATCTTTTCTTACATAAAAGCAACAAAAATACTGGCAAAATTATAAAGTCAACTTTTTCAGAAATCTGAAAATTACTCAAAGGCATGAAGCAATCTGAGAGGCATTTAATCAAGGAAAAGTGTTCAACTCCTATAAAAACACTTTGTCATTTTATTTTTTTACTTTTAATTTATTTTAATTGGAGGCTAATTACTTTATAATATTGTAGTAATTTTTGCCATACATTGATGTGTATCAGCCATGGGTGTACATGTGTTCCCCATCCTGAACCCCCCCTCCCACCTCCCTCCCTATCCCATCTTTCAAGGTCATCCCAGTGCATCAGCCCTGAGTACTCTGTCTCATGCATTGAACCTGGACTGGTGGATCTATTTCACATGTGATAATATGCATGATTCAATACTATTCTCTCAAATCATCCCACCCTTGCCTTCTCCCACAGAGTCCAAAAGTCTGTTCTATACATCTGTGTCTCTTTTGCTGTCTCGCATACAGGGTTATTGTTACCATCTTTCTAAATTTCATATATATGTGTTAGTATACTGTATTGGTGTTTTTCTTTCTGAGTTATTTCACTCTGTATAATAAGCTCCAGTTTCATCCACCTCATTAGAACTGATTCAAATGCATTCTTTTTAATGGCTGAGTAATACTCCATTGTGTATATGTACCACAGCTTTTTATCCATTCATCTGCTGATGGACATCTATCTAGGTTGCTTCCATGTCCTGGCTATTATAAACAGTGCTGCAATGGACATTGGGGTACACGTGTCTCTTTCAGTTCTGGTTTCCTCAGTGTGTATGCCCAGCAGTGGGATTGCTGAGTCATATGGCAGTTCTGGCATTTTAAACTTGACCTACTCCCATGTCCCTCTCCCCAGTTCCACAGCAGCCTTTAAAAACCGCAAACCCTTTAGGTAGGAATATTCCTAAGTATTTTATTCTTTTCGTTGCAATGGTGAATGGAATTGTTTCCTTGACTTCTTTTTCTACTTTCTCGTTATTAATGTATAGGAATGCAAGGGATTTCTGAGTGTTGATTTTATATCCTGCAACTTTACTATATTCACTGATTAGCTCTAGTAGTTTTCTGGTCGAGTCTTTAGGATTTTCTATGTAGAGGATCATGTCATCTGCAAACAGTGAGAGTTTTACTTCTTCTTTTCCAATTTGGATTCCTTGTATTTCTTTTTCTGCTCTGATTGCTGTGGCCAAAACTTCCAGTACGATGTTGAAGAGTAGTGGTGAAAGTGGACACCCTTGTCTTGTTCCTGACTTTAGGGGAAACGGTTTCAATTTTTCGCCATTGAGGATAATGTGAGCTGTGGGTTTGTCATATATAGCTTTTATTATGTTGAGGTATGTTCCTTCCAGTCCTGCTTTAACTAAAGACCTATATATCGAAAACTATAAAACACTGATGAAAGAAATCAAAGAGGACACTAATAGATGGAGGAATATACCATGCTCATGGCTTGGAAGAATCAATATAGTGAAAATGAGTATACTACCCAAAGCAATCTACAGATTCAATGCAATTCCCATCAAGCTACCAGCAGTATTTTTCTCAGAACTAGATCAAATAATCTCAAGATTTGTATGGAAATACAAAAAACCTCGAATAGCCAAAGCAATCTTGAGAAAGAAAAATGGAACTGGAGGAATCAGCTTGCCTGACTTCAGGCTCTACTACAAAGCCACAGTCATTAAGACGGTATGGTACTGGCACAAAGACAGAAATAGATCAATGGAACAAAATCGAAAGCCCTGAGATTAACCCACATACCTATGGACACCTTATCTTCCACAAAGGAGGCAAGAATATACAATGGAGTAAAGATAGTCTCTTTAACAGGTGGTGCTGGGAAAACTGGTCAACCACTTGTAAAAGAATGAAACTAGACCCCTCTCTAACACCATACACAAAAATAAACTCAAAATGGATTAAAGATCTAAATGTAAGACCAGAAACTATAAAACTCCTAGAGGAGAACATAGGCAAAACACTCTCAGACATAAATCACAGCAGGATCCTCTATGATCCAACTCCCAGTATACTGGAAATAAAAGCAAAGATAAACAAATTGGATCTAATTAAAATTAAAAGCTTCTGCACAACAAAGGAAACTACAAGCAAGGTGAAAAGACAGCCTTCTGAATGGGAGAAAACAATAGCAAATGAAACAACTGACAAACAACTAATCTCAAAGATATATAAGCAACTTATGCAGCTCAACTCCAGAAAAATAAATGATCCAATAAAAAAATGGGCCAAAGAACTAAATAGGCATTTCTCCAAAGAAGACATACGGATGGCTAACAAACACATGAAAAGATGTTCAACATCACTCATTATCAGAGAAATGCAAATCAAGACCACAGTGAGGTACCATTTCACACCAGTCAGAATGGCTGCGATCCAAAAGTCTACAAGCAATAAATGCTGGAGAGGGTGTGGAGAAAAGGGAACCCTCTTACACTGCTGGTGGGAATGCAAACTAGTACAGCCATTATGGAAAACAGTGTGGAGATTCCTTAAAAAATTGCAAATAGAACTGCCTTATGACCCAGCAATCCCACTGCTGGGCATACACACTGAGGAAACCAGAAGTGAAAGAGACACATGTACCCCAATGTTCATTGCAGCACTGTTTATAATAGCCAGGACATGGAAGCAACCTAGATGTCCATCAGCAGATGAATGGATAAGAAAGCTGTGGTTCATATACACTATGGAATACTACTCAGCCCTTAAAAAGAATAAATTTGACTCAGTTCTAATGAGATGGATGGAATTGGAACCGATTATACAGAGTGAAGTAAGCCAGAAAGAAAAACACCAATACAGTATACTGACACATATATATGGAATTTAGAAGACAGTAATGATGACCCTATATGTGAGACAACAAGAAACACAGAGGTATAGAGTGGACTTTTGGACTCTGAGGGAGAGGGAAAGGGTGGGATGATATGGGAGAATGGCAATGAAACATGTATATTTTCCTGTAAGAAATGAAACGCTAATCTATGTTCAATGTAGGATGCAGGAGGCATGGGGCTGATGCACAGGATGATTCAAATAGAGGATGGGGGTGGGAGGTGGGAGGGGATTCGGCATTGGGAGATTGTGTTCACCTATGGCTGATTCGTGTCAATGTATGGCAAAACAAATACAGTATTGTAATTAAAAAAAAAAATAAAGTTATACTTTAAAATGTTAAAAAAAAATAAAAATAAAAACTGCAAACCCACAACCAGTGTAGCAGTAAAGAAAACAGCAACAGCATTACCGCCACAAAAGGGAGCAAACTGGGTGTAAAGTGAAGTGAAGTGAAGTTGTTCAGTCCTGTCTGACTCTTTGTGACCCCATGGACTGTAGCCTACTAGGCTCCTCCACCCATGGAATTTTCCAGGCAAGAGTACTTGCCTGGAAAGAGTACTGGAGTGGGTTGCCATTTCCTTCTCCAGGGGATCTTCCCGACCCAGGGATCGAACTCGGGTCTCCCACATTGCAGGCAGATGCTTTACAAAAATCCCATTCCCAGGATATTGTCATTATTTAACCTGTTTCACAACTCTCTGAAAAGCTCCATTCATAGAGTTTTCATTATTTGACCCTACTCAGAGCTTGATCCACAAGACAAGCCCTATTTGCAACGCATTTGTGGAATGCAATCAGCAGCAATTGGTTAATATCATAACTGCCTGAAATGAAAGTTTGGATAACCAAGAGCCTAGCCAAAAAAAAAAAAAAAAAAAAAAAAAGATATAGATAAAAGAAGTCAGCCCTCCACAACAAGGGTTTGTAAAAAAAAAAAAAAAAGTTTAATTAAGAAAAATCTAGGGAAGTCTATGTCCATAGTGGCCTTTAAAGAATTTTGGCATAATCCTGAGAGTCTACAAGGCTCCGTGTGTGCAGCACTGAGCACATGCCTAGGAAAGACCTGAGAGGACACGGGAATCCCATCTCTGGCTGATTTTAAGGCTCTGTGCAAGCCAGAAGTGCAGGCTAAGGCAGACTGAGTTTTTGTAAACTGCCTGACTGAGTGTTAGCATGCCCCAGCCAGTACTGATCCCCATGCCCACCCTGCCCTGCCAGGAAAGGGTGGACAAATTATTGATTCAAGACACTTAAGGAAATAGCTGATGAATATTTAGTAGAGACTTGCACGGATGCACACTAGAGACAATACAATAGAAGTAGTCCAGAAAAGTCACTAACAAAAGAGCAGCAAAAACAAACTGGCCGGGACTTCCCTGGCCAGCCAGTGGTTAGGACTCCACCTTCCAGTGCAGGGCATGCAGGTTTGATCCTGGTCCGGAAACTAAGATCTCACATGCCTTGTGGCCAAAAGACCAAAACATAAAACAGAAGCAATATTGTAACAAATCCAATTTGTTGTTCAGTCTCTCAGTCGTGTCTGACGGCGACCCCATGAACTGCAGCACGACAGGCTTCTCTGTCCATCACCATCTCCCGGAGTTTACTCAAACTCATGTCCGTTGAGTCAAGGATGCCATCCAACCATCTCATCCTCTGTCATCCCCTTCTCCTCCTGCCTTCAATCTTTCCCAGCATCAGGGTCTTTTCTAACGAACTGGATCTTCACATCAGGTGGCCAAAGTATTGGAGCTTCAGCTTCAGCATCTGTCCTTTCGATAAAATATTCAGAATTTATTTCCTTTAGGATTGACCAGTTTGATCTCATTGCAGTCTCCTTGCAAATTCAATAAAGACTTTTAAAATGGTCCACACAAAAAACTTCAAAATTAAAAAAAAAAACTAATAAAACAGCAACAACCAAAAATCCTGAGGAGGCAAAGGATGTGATCTAAAGTAGCCAAATTATATTAGCTAAAATGTCCAGTTTTTAACAAAAATTATAAGACTTATTAAGAAACAAGAAAAATATGACCCATATATGGGAGTGGCAGTCAATAGAAACTTTCCCTAAGGAAGCTCAGACATTGGACTTCAAATAAGCTATTATACATATATTCAAAGAACTAAGAGAAAATATGCATGAATAGATAATTAAAGAAAAGCAAAACACTGATGATTCATCAAATATAAAATACTAATGAAACAAGAAATTTCTTTTAAAAAAATCTAAATAGAAATTCTGGAGTTAAAAAGTACAATAACAGAATGAAAAATTCACTAGAAGTGTTCATCAGCAGATTTAAGCTGACAGGAAAAAGAATCAGAGAACCCAAAGTTAGGTCAATTAAGATTATCCAGTCTGGGGCTTCCCTGGTGGTGCAATGATTAAGACTCACCTTCCAATGCAGAGGGTTTGGGTTCGATCCCTGGTTGGGGAGCTAAAATCCCACACACTTCACAGTCAAAATATCAAAACATAAAACAGAAGCAGTGTTGTAACAAATTCAGTAAAGATTTTAAAAATGGTCAACATAAAAAAAAAAGATTATCCAGTCTAAGTAACAAAATAAAAAGAATGAAGAAAAATGAACAGAGCCTCACAGACCTGTGGGAAACCATCAAGCATACCAACATACACATAATGGGAGTTCCAGGAGAAGAGGGGTCAGAGAAGGAGGCAGAAAATTTTAAAGAAATAATGGCCAGAGACTCCCCAAACTCAATGAAAATCTTTAACGTACACATCCAGTAATCTCAACAAACGTTAAGAGAAACCTAAAATGATATATACTCAGATACATCATAGTCAATCTTTTGAAAGACAAAGAGGAAGAGAGAGTTTTGAAAACAGCAAGAGGGAAGCGACTCATCATGTACAAGGGATCCTCAATAAGATTCACAATGGATTTCTTATTAGAAACTACGGAAGCCAGAATGCAGAGGATGACATAGTCAAAAGTTGAAAGGAAAATACTGTTAAACAAAATATCTATATTTGACAAAGCTATTCTTTAGAAATGAAGGAAAAATTAAGACATTTCCATATAAACAAAAGCTGAGTTTTTACCAGCTCAGACATTACATATAAGAAATAATAAAAGGAATCTTTCAGTCTAAAATGAAAGTATTAGGCAGTGATTCAAAGCTACACAAATAAATGCAGATCATTTAAAAAGGTAACTATGTAGGTAAACATAAAAGATAGTACACATTTTTTGGTAATTTTTGTCCTCTCCTACCTTATTTAAAATACAATTGCATAAGGAAGTAATTATAAAACAGTGTTGAAGGAAATTCCCTGATGGACCAGTGGTTGGAACTCCAAGCTTCCCTTGCAGGGAGCACAGGTTCAATCCTTGATGGGAAAACTAAGACCTTGCATGTTGTGTGGGACAGCCAAATAAATAAATGGTTAAAAAAACACACACACACATACACACACAAATCTCAAGGTTAAAAGAACAGTGTTGGTGGACTAAACATGTGTAAAGAAGCAATTTCTATGATGATAATAACTTAAAAGAATGGAGAAGGAATGGAAATACATTGGACAAAGTTTCTGTATAGCTTTGAAATTAAATTAGTTTTAATCTGAACTAGATTGCTTTAATATGTTAATTGTAATCCTTAGATCTACCACTAAGAAGATAACTTGGAAGATGTACAGCAAAAGAAACAATGAAGTAATTTAAATGGTACACTAGAAAATATTCATTTATTACAAAAGAAGGAAGCAATAGTACAAAGGCAAAAGTACAAAAGATATGACATACAGTAAACAAATAGCAAAATGACAGAAGTTAGCCCCTTCTTATCAGTAATTAAACATAAATGAAATAAACTTCCAATTAAAATAGATTGACAGGACAGATAAAAACAAGCATAATTCAACTATATACTGTCTACAGGAGACACATCTTATATTTAAAGACCCAAGTAGTTTAAAAGTGAAAGAATGGGAAAATATACACAAATAGTATGTGCAAAAAGATACACAGACAGTCATCAAAAGAAGCCTGGAATAGATATATTAATAGCAGACAAAATAAGTTTTAAGGGAAAAATTGAAATTAGAATCAAAGAGGAACATTTTATAATGATAAAAGTGTTGATTCAGCAGGAAGAGATAACATGCACTTAATAAAACATATTCAAAATGCATGGCTGTAAAACTGGTATAATTTAAGGGAAAAATAGACAATGAAACAATAATAGCTGGATACTTTAATATCCCACATTTCACAATGGCTAGAAAAACATCCTGATCTAGTCAGAAGATCAACAAAGATACAGAAGACATGACTAACACTAACAATCAAATCAGTCTAACAAAAATGTACAGAACAGTATACTTAACAGCAGTGGAATGCATACTTTTTAAAGTGCATATGGAATATTGCCCATGATGGACTTATGCTAGGTCACAAAATAAGTAACAAACTTAAAAGGAGTTAAATCATACAAAAGCTGATCCATAACCAAAATGGAGCTAAATTAGAAATCAACAAAAGAAGAAAATTAGGGAAATTGACACTACTTGGTAATTAAAGAAAACACTAAAAACCTCACAGGTCAATGAATAAATTCTGAGGGAACTAGAAAGTACTCTGATCTAAATTAAAATTAAAATACAAGTATCAAAATTTAGGAGGTGCAGCTAAAGTAGTGGTTAAGGGAAATTTATACCTTTAAATGTCTATAATTTAAAATGAAGAAAAATCCCAAATCAATAACCTAACCTTTCACCTTAAAAAGCTAGAAAATGAAGAGCAAACTAAACCCAAAGCAAGTCAAAGAAAGCTATAATAAAGATAAAAATGACTGCACTACCCAAAGCAATCTGGAGATTCAGTACAATCCCTATCAAATTACCAATGGCAATTTTCACAGAATTAGAACAAAAAAATCTTTTTAATTTGTATGGAAACATAAGACTCCAAAAAGCCAAAGCAATCTCAAGAAAGAAAAACAGAGCTAGAAGAATCAGGCTACCTGACCTAGGACTATACTACAAAGCTAGTCATAAAAATAGTATCAGTTCAATTCAGTCGCTCAGTCGTATCCGACTCTGCGACTCCATGAATTGCAGCATGTCAAGCCTCCCTGTCTATCACCAACTCTCAGAGTTCACTCAGACTCGCGTCCATCGAGTCAGTGATGCTATCCAGCCATCTCATCCTCTGTTGTCCCTTTCTCCTCCTGCCCCCAATCCCTGCCAGCATCAGTCTTTTCCAGTGAGTCAAAATAGTATACTACAGCACAAAAACAGACAGAAATATAGATCAATAGTAAAGGGATAGAAAGCACAGAAACAAACCTATGTATCTGGACAGCTAAAAGTAAAAGAATGAAATTAGAATACTCCATAACATCATAGACAAAAATAAACTCAAAATGGATTAAAGACCTAAACGTAAGTCTGAATACCATACAACTTTAGAGGAAAGCATAGGCAGAACACTCTTTGACATAAATCACAGCAATATCTTTCTTGATCTGTCACCTAGAGTAACGGACATAAAAACAAAAATAAACAAATGGGACCTAATTAAACACAAAAGTTTTTGCACAGCAAAGGAAACCATAAACAAAAAGATAACCTGCAGAACGGGAGAAAATATTTGCAAATCAAGCGACCAACAAGGGATTAATCTCAAAAATATACAAAGAGTTCATGCAGCTCAATAATAAAAATAATAGTAATGCAAATAAAAAATGGGCAGAAGATCAAAATAGACATTTCTCCAAAGAAGACATACAGATGGCAAAAAACACTTGAAAAAATGTTCAACATCACTAATTATTAGAGAAATACAAATCAAAACTACAATGAGGTTTCACCTCGCACCACTCAAAATAGCCATCATGAAAAAGTCTACAAATGATAATTACCATGTGGAGAGTTGCAGGCTATATTGCACATGTCTTTCCATAATTCAGTCTGTTACAATCTGATGTATGTATGTAAAGAATATGTGTGAACTTTAATGGGGTCTTGGCTTTGGGAAATGACTAGACCATTCTGGTATGACCTAAAACAAATCTCTTATGATTAATCAGTGGAAGTGAGAAAAAGATTTAAGGGATGAGATCTGATAGACACAGTGCCTGACAAACTATGGATGGAAGTTCGTGACACTGTACAGGAGACAGGGATCAAGACCACCCCCAAGAAAAAGAAATGCAAAAAAGCAAAATGGCTATCTGAGGAGGCCTTACAAATAGCTGAGACAAGAAGTGAAAAGCAAAGGAGAAAAAGAAAGATATATCATTTGAATGCAGAGTTCCAAAGAATAGCAAGGAGTGATAAGAAACTCTTCCTCAGGGATCAGTGCAAAGAACTAGAGGAAAAGAACAGATTTGGAAAGACTAGAGATCTCTTCAAGAAAATTAGAGATACCAAGAGAACATTTGCCAACGAAGGTCCGTCTAGTCAAGGCTATAGTTTTTCCATTAGTCACGTATGGATGTGAGAGTTGGACTGTGAAGAAAGCTGAGTGCTGAAGAATTGATGCTTTTAAACTGTGGTGCTGGAGAAGACTCTTGAGAGTCCCTTGGACTGCAAGGAGATCCAATCAGTCCATTCTGAAGGAGATCAGCTCTGGGATTTCTTTGGAAGGAATGATGCTAAAGCTGAAACTCCAGTATGTTGGCCACCTCATGCAAGGAGTTGACTCATTGGAAAAGACTCTGATGCTGGGAGGGATTGGGGGCAGGAAGAGAAAGAGACGACAGAGGATGAGATGGCTGGATGGCATCACGGACTCGATGGACATGAGTCTGAGTGAACTCCAGGAGTTAGTGATGGACAGGGAGGCCTGGTGTGCTGCGATTCATGGGGTCGCAAAGAGTCAGACACGACTGAGCAACTGAACCGAACTGAAGGGAATGTTTCATGCAAAGATGGGCTCAATAAAGGACAGAAATGGTCTGGACCTAACAGAAACAGAAGATATTAAGAAGAGATGGCAAGAATACACAGAAGAATTGTACAAAAAGATCTTCACAGCTCAGATAATCATAACGGTGTGATGACTCACCTACAGCCAGACATCCTGGAATGTGAAGTCAAGTGGGCCTTAGGAAGCATCACTACAAACAAAGCTAGTGGAAGTTATGGAATTCCAGTTGAGCTATGTCAAATCCCGAAAGATGACATGGTGAAAGTGCTGTACTTACTATGCCAGCAAATTTGGAAAAATCAGCAGTGGCCACAGGACTGGAAAAGGTCAGTTTTCATTCCAATCCCTAAGTAAGGCAATGCCAAAGAATGCTCAAAGTGAAGTGAAGTGAGGTCGCTTTGCGACTCTTTGCAACCCCATAGATTGTAGCCTGTCAGGCTCCTCCGTCCATGGGATTTCCCAGGCAAGAGTGCTAGAGTGGATTGCCATTTCCTTCTCCAGGGGATCTTCCTGACCCAGGAATCGAACCCCAGTCTCCTACATTGCAGGCAGATGCTTTACCATCTGAGCCAGCAGGGAAGCCCAAGAATGCTCAAACTACTATACAAGTGCACTCATCTCACATGCTAGTAAAGTAATGCTCAAAATTCTCCAAGCCAGGCTTCAGCAATACGTGAACCATGAACTTTCTGATGTTCAAGCTGGTTTTAGAAAAGGCAGAGGAACCAGAGATCAAGTTGCCAACATCCGCTGATCATGGAAAAAGCAAGAGAGTTCCAGAAAAACATCTATTTCTGCTTTATTGACTATGCCAAAGCCTTTGACTGTGTGGTTCACAATAAACTGTGGAAAATTCTGAAAGAGATGGGAATACCAGAACACCTGACCTGCCTCTTGAGAAATCTGTATGCAGGCCAGGAAGCAACAGTTAGAACTGGACATGGAACAATGGACTGGTTCCAAATAGGAGAAGGAGTGCATCAAGGCTGTGAATTGTCACCCTGCTTATTTAACTTCTATGCAGAGTACATCATGAGAAACGCTGGGCTGGAAGAAGCACAAGCTGGAATCAAGACTGCAGGGAGAAATATCAATAACCTCAGATATGCAGATGACACCACCCTTATGGCAGAAAGTGAGGAAAAACTAAGGCGCCTTTTAATGAAAATAAAAGAGGAGAGTGAACAAGTTGGCTTAAAAGTCAACATTCAAAAAACTAAGATCATGGCATCCAGTCCCATAGCTTCATGGAAAATAGATAGGGAGACAGTGACAGAATTTATTTTCTTGGGCTCCAAAATAACTGTAGATGATGACTGCAGCCATGAAATTAAGACATGCTTACTCCTTGGAAGGAAAGTTATGACCAACTGAGACAGCATATTGAAAAGCAGAGACATTACTTTGCCAACAAAGGTTCATCTAGTCAAGGCTATGGTTTTCCAGTAGTCAGGTATGGATATGAGATCTGGATTGTAAAGAAAGCTAAGTGCTGAAGAATTGATTCTTTTGAACTGTGGTGTTGGAGAAGACTCTTGGCAGTCACTTGGACTGCGAGGAGATCCAACCAGTCCATCCTAAAGGAAATCAGTCCTGGGTGTTCATTGCAAGGACTGATGTTGAAACTGAAAAACAATACTTTGGCCAGAGCTGACTCATTTGAAAAGACCCTGATGCTGGGAAACATTGAAGGCAGGAGGAGAAGGGGACAACAGAGGATGAGATGGTTGGATGGCATCACCAACTCAATAGACATGAGTTTGTGTAACCTCCAGGAGTTAGTGTTAGACAGGGAGGCCTGGCGTGCTGCAGTCCGTGGGGTCATGAAGAGTCAGACATGACTGAGCGACTGAACTGAACTGAGCTGCCTAAGGTTACCTGACAACACAGCCATGCCTCAAAAGCTCATGTGCTGGCGCTGGAGAGGCCCCTGCAGTTAGACTGTATCCACTGTGTGCCTAGGGGGCATCTGCATAAGTTGGATAGTGTCTGTAGTTATTTTTGTAGCAGTCTGTGAGTTCTCCTGGGTGTGCCTGGCGTGGAGTTTAGAGATCAGCTTACATTCTTTTCTGCTAGGACACCCTCCTTGTTGTCACTGTTCAGTCACTAAGTCGTGCACAGACTCCCTGTGACTCTAGGGACGGCAGCACTCCAGGCCTCCCCTGACCTTCACTATCTCCTAGAATTTGCTCAAACTCATGTCCATTGAATCAGTGATGCTATCCAATCATCTCATCCTCTGTAGCCCTCTTCTTCTCCTGCCCTCAGTCTTTCCCAGCATCAGGGTCTTTTCCAATAAGTCAGCTCTTCACATTAGGTGGCCAAAGTACTGGAGTTTCAGCTTCAGCATCAGTCCTTCAATGAGTATTCAGGGTTGATTTCCGTTAGGATTGACTGGTTTAACCTCCTTGCAGTCCAAGTAACTCTCAAGAGTCTTCTCCAGCACCACAATTGGAAAGCATCAGTTCTTCGCACTCTGCCTTCTTTATGAGCATCATGTCTGTACATGACTTCCAGGAAAACCATAGCTTTGACTATACGGACTTTTGTCAGCAAAGTGTTACCCGGCTTTTTAGTATGCTGTCTAGGCTTGCCATAGTTTTTCTTCCAAGCAATCCTTTAATCTCATGGCTGCACTCACTTTCTGCAGTGATGATTCTGGAGCTCATGAAAATAAAATCTGACAGTTTCCACTTTTTCTCCATCTATTTTCCATGAAATGATGGGACCTGATGCATGATCTTAGTTTTTTCAGTGTCAAGCTTTAAGTCAGCCTTTTCACTCTCCTCTTTTATCTTCATCAAGAGGCTCTTTAGTTCCTCCTTGCTCTCTGCTTTGGCATGTTATCATCTGCATATCTGAGGTTGTTGATACTTCTAATAATCTTGATTTCAACTTGTGATTCATCCAGCCCAGAATTTTGCATGATATACTCAGCCAAAGATGGAGAAGCTCTATACAGTCAACAAAAACAAGATCAGGAGCTGACTGTGGCTCAGATCATGAACTCCTTATTACCAAATTCAGGCTTAAATTGAAGAAAGTAGGGAAATGGCTAGACCATTCAGGTATGACCTGAATCAAATCCCTTATGATTATACAGTGGAAGTGAGAAATAGATTTAAGGGCCTCAATCTGATAGATAGAGTGCCTGATGAACTATGGAATGAGGTTCGTGACACTGTACGGGAGACAGGGATCAAGACCATCCCCATGGAAAATAAATGCAAAAAAGCAAAATGGCTGTCTGGGGAGGCCTTACAAATAGCTGTGAAAAGAAGCGAAGCGAAAAGCAAAGGGAAAATGAAAGATATAAGCATCTGAATGCAGAGTTCCAAAGAATAACAAGAAGAGATAAGAAAGCCTTCTTCAGCGATCAATGCAAAGAAATAGAGGAAAAGAACAGAATGGGAAAGACTAGAGATCTCTTCAAGAAAATGAGAGATACCAAGGGAACATTTCATGGAAAGATGGTCTCGATAAAAGACAGAAATGGTCTGGACTTAACAGAGAATACTTGTTCTCATCACTTTTGTTCAACATTGTACTGGATATTCTAGGAAATCAGGCAAGAAGAAAAAACAAAAGCTATCCAGACTGGAAATTAGAAGTACAACTGTATCCATTTGCATATAACATAATCTTGTGTATAGAATATCCTAAGGAATACACGGAAGAAAGCAAAAGGCAAGGCCACAACATCAATACAGGAAATTAACTGCATTTCTGTGCACAAGCCACGAACAATCCAAAAATCAAAAAGAAGTTAATTTTATTTATAACAGCATCAAAATAATAAATTCTTAGAAATAACTTTACCAAAGCACAAGACTTGTATGCTAATAATTACAAAACATTATGGAGGGAAGTTAAAAGAAGATTTAAATAAATAGACAGGCATCCCATGTTCTTGGACTGGGAGACTCAATATTGTTAAGACAGTAATTCTCCCCAAATTGATTTATATACCCACATAGTCCCTGACAATATTACAGCACAGTTTTGCAGAAGTTGATGAGAGCTCAAAGTTCATATGGAAATGTAAGGAATCTAGAATATCTAAAACAATCTTGAAAAAAATTTTAAAAGTTGGAGAACCCTCACTTTCCAATTTCAAAAGTTACCATAAAGCTATAGTTACCAAGAAAGTTAGTGTGGAACTGGCATAAGGATAGACACAATGATCACTGAAATAGAATTAACAGTCCAGAAACAAATCCTAATATTTAAAGTGAAAGTGAAAATGAAGTCGCTCAGTCATGTCCTACTCTTTGTGACCCGCGGACTGTAGCCCACCAAGCTCCTCTGTCCATGGGATTCTCCAGGCAAGAATACTGGAATGGGTTGCCATTTCCTTCTCTAGGGGATCTTCCCGACCCAGGGATCTAACCAAGACCTCCCACATTGCAGGCAGATGCTTTAACCTCTGCACCACCAGGGAAGCCCAGTATTTAAAGTAAACTGATTTTTGACAAAGCTATCAAGGCAATTTACTGAGGGAAAGAATGTTCAGCAATTGGTTCTGGGATGATTGGATATGTGCATGTAAAAGATTATCTTAGTCCCTTGCCTCAGACCATACACAAAAATTTGCTCTAAATTTATCAGACTTAAATGTAAGAGCTAAAAACACATGATGCTTTTAGAAGAAAATATAACAGGATCTATGGGACCTTAAGTTAAAGCCAAGATTTCTTAGACATGACACCAAAACTTTGTTCCATAAAGAAAAAAAAATATAATGAATTGGGACGCCTCAATTCAAGTTTTTTGTACTTCAAAGGCACCATTAAGAAAATGAAAAAGCAAACAAATCTGGGAGAAGACATTTATGAAATATATATCTGATAAAGGACTTGTATCCAGAATGCACAAAGAAGTCTTACAAGTTAATAAGAAGACAAATAATCCAGTTTTTTTAATAGACAAAAGAAATCAGCAGTCTTTTCACCAAGGAAAATTTATAAAAGGCTGATAAGCACATAAAAGATACTTAATATCATCAGTCATTGCTGCTGCTGCTGCTCCTGCTAAGTCCCTTCAGTGGTGTCCAACTCTTAGCGAACCCATGGACTGCAGCTCACCAGGCTCCCCTCCGTCCATGGGATTTTCCAGGCAAGAGTACTGGAGTGAGTTGCCATTGCCTTCTCCAATCATCAGTCATTAGAAAAATACAAATTAAAACCACAGTGAACTGCCATTTTGTGCTCACTAGAATGAGTGTAAGACAGACAATACCACATATTGGTGAAAATATGGAGAAACAGGAACAGTCATTGGATGTTGATGGGGATATAAAATGGAACAGCCACTTTGGAAACAGTTTGCAGTTCATCAAAGTGTTAAACATAAAATCACCATACAACCTAGCAATTCCCACTTCCAGGTAGAATTCAAGAGAAATAGAAACATATGTCCACACAGAGACTTCCACGGAAATGTTCCCAGCAGCATTATTCATAATTGCCAAAAGTAGAAGCAATCTAAATGTCCAGCAACTGGCAAATGGATAGACAAATATGGTATATCCATACAATGAAATGTGCGTGCATGCTCAGTTGCTTCAGCCCTGTCTGATTATTTGCGACCTTATGGACTGTAGCCCACCAGGCTCCTCAGTCTATGGGATTCTCCAGGCAAGAGTACTGAAGCGGGTTGTCATGTCCTCCTCCAGGGGATCTTCCTGACCCAGGGATTGAACCCATGTCTCTTGAGTCTCCTGCACTGGCTGCAGATTCTTTACCTCTGCACTACCTGGGAAGTGTTTAGTGCTTAGCATGCACAATCCATTTAATTCCCATAACAGCCCTATGCAGTAATATTATTTATCCCTTTTTTATAAATTAGGAAACTGAGGCACAGAGAGATTAAGTGACTTGCCGAAGAACACACAGCCAGTAATTAGTATAGTTGGGAATCCAAGCCGTCAGTCTAGCTTCACAATCTGTGGTCTTAACCATGGCTTCCATTTGTTGGAGAGAAATGAAATAATATAAAATATACTTGTACATGGCAGGCAATATATGGAAGGAATGAGAAGGAATTTTTATCAGTAATTCCCTCTGGGAAGTGGAAATGAGGGTGGGCAGAAAAGAGAGACAAATTTATTACTTTATACCACTTAAAACTCTGACTTTTTTATACATTTTATAATTCATGTACAGCATTCAGTTTGTGGATAAGAAACATCTATTTTTAAATCAAAACATTGGTTATTTTTGTCAGATTTTTACATTTTTCTTTTTCCCTAAACTTTTTTATATTTTCTGAATTCTTCCGGGTACATCTCTAAGCCAAGTTCTTGAATAATTATCATGACATGCTTTCTGATAGGTTTCCTTCTGCCAGTATCAGAGGCCAGGATGGGGTGAAGGCCAAGAAGGGGTCGGGGTGGGGGGCTGAGAAAGGCCATGAAGAAGGGCCTGTGTTGCTTGCTCCCCTGCTTGGGTCAGACTGTGATTGGGCTGGATTCAAGGCTGCAGAGAGCTGTGGTGAGCAGCTCTGAACTCCCTAGATGCCCTGAGGCACACCATGGGGGCTGTGACTCTTGGAAGTTGTAGTCCAGCAGAGGGATAGATTATCTGTGTGCATGTGCAAACCAGCTCATCAGTCCATTTAGAGAAAACACAGTTTGGATTTCTGCCTGCAGAATGAGACTGATTTTGGCTCCAGCATGTGTGTGACTGTGTATCAGAGGTTTGGGTTTTGGAGGGGGCAGAGGGGTGCAGGGGGGTTCCATTTAATGTTTAAAGATAGTCAGAAAAGAATATGTTATGAAAGCGGCTAAATGTGAAGTATCTTTACTAACTTAGGAAATATTAGCTTATGAACTTTAGGAAGCCTTTGCCCGAGTAACAAGAGGCTTAAAAGAAAATGGGATGTGTTAATGTTTAGATTGCAGTTAACTCTTCATAGTCATTTCTTTGGTTCAATAATGTCGAGGCAGGGAGTAACAATAGATGTATTTGTTTTTAATATGTACTTATTGTATGCTAACGCTCTACAAGAGCATATTGTGAGAAAATAGGATACTCATTTTCATGAATCTTTTTAAAGATTACGTATTCAGTAAAAACTGATTAAAAGATATTTAGAGGAGAGTTGTGTTTTTCTTACTCCTGTTCTCTGGCCATGGACCAGCACCACATAAGCCACAAAGCCTTTTTGTTATTACCATGCAGTAAAAATCACTGAAAGAAACATGGGCTTCGGGGTCTGATAGATTTAAGTTCAAATCCTAGACCTGCCACTCACAAGCTGTGTGATCGTGTACAAGTTATTTAACCTAATTTTCAGCTTTTTTGTATTTTTTTATGAAAAAATGGGGATAGTTCTAACTCCCTGCACAGGGTAGTTGATTGAAGCACCTTTACACATGTTGGGCAATTAGTAAGTTCACAGTAAACATTAATTCTCTTACCTTTGCCAGGAAGGGAGAAAGAAGAAACTGAGTATGGAAAAACATTCTTTGCAAAGGGTCCAACCTTCGTTTAGTCCAACTAGACTGTGTCTGACTCTTCTGTGATCCCATGGATTGTAGCCCCCCAGGCTCCTCTGTCCATGGGATTTCCTAGGCAAGAATACTGCAGTGGGTTGCCATTACCTTCTCCAGGGAATCTTCCCAACCCAGGGATAGAACCCATGTCTCCTGAACTGGCAGGTGGATTCTTTACCACTGAGCCACCAAGACCTTGATGCTGGGAAAGACTGAAGGCAAAATAAGAAGATGGCAGAGAATGAGATAGTTAGAGTGCATCACCTACTCCAAGGACATGAGTTTGAGCAAACTCCAAGTGATAGTGGAGGACAGAGGAGCCTGGTGTGCTGCAGTCCATGGGGTTGCAAAGAGTCCAACTGAACAACAGTTAGGGACTGAACAGCATCTTCTCTTTGATGCCATTTTCCTGCTAAGGAAGATCATGACATGCATTTGGAGTGAAGATGTATGGATGCCATCCCTCCTCTCTCAAAATCTACTGTACCCCAGGTGTGTTACCCTGAGTCTAAACCTTTCCAGTGATGATTCTGAGTAGTTGTATTAAATACTTAGACACTGTGTACACTTATTCGTGGATTGTCTATATTCAGGGATGTACCATGCCAGTTTGATTTGCTTTGAGGATATTGCTATTGGGATTGTCTTTTCCCAGCAATAGTGGTGAAAATCTTGTTGGAAGAGAGAAATCTTTACAAGTCACTACTTTTTTAATAAAAACTTTGAGGTCGTGGTAATGAGAGCACCACCAGATCAAGTATGACAGTCTTACCCAAAGAACTCATGTTCATCTGATGAATGCAGGTAGCAGAGCCAATGATGCCCTCTCAGAACCATTGGACCGTCTTCCCTGCTTCCCATAAACTGTTATTCCTGGTGAAGGAACCAGTTCAGTCAACATCAAATGTGCCTACTACCCATGGACTACATGTTATAGGAGGGTTTTGAATCTTTAAGTGTTCAGAGTGCTACAGTGTGGGGTGCTGGGGACAGAGAGGGAAACAAGCAAGTCACAATTACCAACACACAACTGAAGCGCCATCTACATTCAGTTCCTCCAAGATTAGCATAACCTAAGAGTTTCAGAAAGCCAAATGCAAGCCTCAGGCGGGCAGCCACACCTGAAAAGTAGGAGAAAATTAAAACAGTAAAGTAAACTAGAAAAAGCAGTAAAAGGGAAGAAAAGCAGGATATTACAAGGTCAGGCAGCCACACCTGAAAAGTAGGAGAAAATTAAAACAGTAAAGTAAACTAGAAAAAGCAGTAAAAGGGAAGAAAAGCAGGATATTACAAGGTCAAAACAAAAACCAAGACTCTTCACTGGCATCGCATGTAGCAAGGACTTCAAAAGAGAAGCAGCAAAAGTGATTTGACAGGGAGGAAGTTAGCAGAGAGGTTGCCCAGGTTAAGTGGTTTCTGACTGGGCTGGGGTTTCTATTAGATAAGCAGTGGCTTATATGGAATGAGATACTTAGATCAACGACTTCTTTAACAGAACATTAAGAAACCATTATGATTAGGTTGGCTCCTTCATTCATTAGCATTTGCAGTGCTCTTACAAGTGCCCGAGTCTACTAAGCTCCATGGGATAGGGATACATAATAGAAAAGTCATAATTAAACCATAATGGGTTTTATTTCACAAAAAATCTGAAGTTTTAGACCCATGACTTAAAAAGTCTCATTTCCCCCAAACTGTTTCAGTTTATGTATTCTTTTCTGATCTATTAGACTTCTGTTTTCCTTTTTGAATTAAAAGTTTGGTTGCCCACATCACAGGTAAAGGTGTCAAGCTTGAAGGGCAACAAATTTTAAAAATAACAAATCTCAATGTATCTTATGTATGCTGTGAGGAATAGTAGTTACAGCTTGTGTTAGACTTTTTCCTACAAATATAAACAGAAACCTATACAGAACAGTCCAAAGAAATCAAAGTTTTCTCAACTTCACACACGCAAAAATGTGTACATTGCTTAGCTTTTAGTAATTTAATCACTTTGGCTGGCCAGCATCACTGTTAAAAGTACCAACTTGGATTCTGGCAGGAGGCTAAAAGCATAGTCTCAAAGAATCCTGTATGAGCTGAGGAGAAACAGAAATGGCATTTATACCTTGTGTTAGGGACTTATTTTCTATAAAAGCTTGATGCCTACAACATAAACCCAACCCCTCACAGAAATAGGCAGAAGCTGCCACGCTTTCCACACTTTGAGAAAAGTCTGCTTCTCAAAGTGGAGTTCAGAGCTGCCTTGCAGTGGGCAAGCTGGTGCCTGGAAGTGAGACAACCCACAGGACACCTTTGGTGCATTGCAAAGGTGGAGGTGGGCTTTACAGTCCATGCACAGATGCACATCTCAGCTCGAAGGGGCTTTTAACTGGCCATCCAAAATAAACAAACACACCAACCCACCTTCAGGACAAGGCAGGGTGTTTTTCTACTTTTCACATGTGCTTGTTTTTTTTAGTAATGAGGAAAAATGTCTATAAAATACTAAAGAAAACTTCAAAAAGTTCTCCTAGGCCACCCTAGTGAAAAATAGCTATTTGAAAATTGCTCCAATTATCCTTTAAAGAAGCTTGATTATCCTTTAAATACTTCTTTAGCATCACTGATTTCAATAACTGATTCACTACATTTGGAAAGCCACTATTTTTTTTTCAATTGTTTTATCCCTATACCTTATGTCAAGTCACCCATTGAATGTTTTAATGGAGAATACCCTTTCTCTGCAGTAACTCCAAGTACTTTCAAATAAGTACTGCCAAATTCATTATTAACTTCAGTAGTTTTTATCCACTTTCCTTGTACTGTGATTGACTCCCCCTTACCATTAAATTTGGGCTTCCCTTGTGGCTCAGTCGGTAAAGATCTCCCTGCAGTGTAGGAGACCCGGGTTCAATCCCTGGGTTGGGAAGAGCCCCTGGAGAAGGAAATGGCAACCCAACTCCAGTATCCTTGCCTGGAAAATCTCATGGACAGAGGAGCCTGTTGGGCTGCAGTCCGTGGGGTTGCAAAGAGTTGGGCATGACTGAGCGACTAACACTTACTTATCATTAAATTCAAGGAGTGTGAATGCGTGTCAGAGATGAGTTCGGTTCTTCTAAGAGATAAAGAGGGTTATCCTGGTGGCTCAGATGGTAAAGAATCTGCTTGCAATACAAGAGACCTGAGTTCAATCCCTGAGTCAGGAAGATCCACTGGAGAAAGCAATGGCAACTCACTCCAGTATTCTTGCCTGGAGAATTCCATGGACAGAAGAGCCTCGAGGGCTAGAGTCAGGAGAATCAGAGTCGAACACAGCTGAGCAACTAACACACACACAGTGAATAAACAAACTCAAAACCAAAGAAAGAATTCCCCCATTCCAACTCCAACTTTAATGATTAACTTCCTTATTACCCTGAAGGTACAGGTTCTCTCTCTCCTCATCCAACTTCTTAAACTATACAATAAAAATGTCTAATCTCTAGAATAATAAGCATTATGCTCTTTCATAGCAAGGAATGTGTTTCTTTCACAGGGAATAGTTTTTGTAAACAGGGACTTTTTAAAAATGTGTCAAGATCGCAGGTTTACATTTCATATCCACAACTATATTCACCAAGTAGAAATGTGGGGCTTAGCTTTCTCAGTGGAAAACCACCATCCCTGAAGATTTTCCAAAAGTTAAACACAATGATTTTAGAGGAAAACACTATTTATTGTGTAAAAGATTTATATTAATCAAAGGCACAAAACTATTAAAAGTTAACCTTAGTATTGACAATTAAGTCATATGAACCTGGCAAGGAAATACCAGCTAAAGCTAATGAAGATCTGTCGCTTTAAATTCCCCAAAGAATAGAATTACTGTGGCACCAGTAATAATTAGCACCTTTCAAACAATAAGGGAAACATGTTAGTGTAAAGACCTTGAATTCAGAGGCAGAGAAATGTAAAGTGTTAATGTGCTGCAACCTGGTGTATCATGGAGCATGTGTAGTGCCTTTTAAAGTCTTGAGTGCCTTAGAAGTCAGAGACCATTACCACCAATTGGCAACTCTGATGATGGGTGTTATTCAACTACTGGCTGGAATTAAATTACAGTGTGACTAATGAAAACATTTTAATTTTTTGAAGCAAAGTATACAGTCACACAAGATAACTCTGGCTGGGAAAAGGGCAAGTTTGGAAGGGTCAGTTTTTGATCCTACTACATGAACAGCAAACTCATTGTCTTTCAAAAGCCCCATACCAAGACAAAAGAGTCAAGAGGAACAGTTTTGCTTCGTTTACAATTTACTAAGCTCTTCCAGTGTTTCAGAGTGATATGGAGATTTCAATGATATAACATGAATGGGACAAAGGTGGACTTTGAACGTTATCAAACAACTGTCTTGATCGAATCAGACTATTGATGTAGTTTTTCAATCTATCCATAACAAACGTAGGTCTTCCATCCAGGCGATCTTATAATTCACAAAGTTGGGGATAGGGATGTTAATATCCTAAATTAAAGGAAAAATAGTTAATTTCCTTGTAACCCAAACTTCAATATCTGTATTCGTTTACACACATTTTAATCTAGTCTGCTAATGAAGATCTCCACGTGTTCCCAGTGAGTGACTCAGATCAAATGTGAAGGGAATCCTAGGGATTAATTCAGCCAGCTATAGTTCTCACGTTTTATCATTCAAATTCTGAAGTTATTGAAACACGTTTCTCCAAAATCTAGTTAAGCTAGATGAGTTTATGGCTCAGTAATATTCCACCAGAAGACTGCAGTAAATGAGAAATGGGTAAAAGACCAGGGGAAAATGCCGGTATTGATCAAGAGCCAGAGTCTACTTGCCAGGGACCCTTACAAGTAAGGTCACTATTAGGATTCTTCATTTCTCCTCATTAGGTCCAAATCTGTTAGAAAGGGGGCCATGAAGGATCTTTAGGCTGACATGTAGGTAAACCCAGAGAGGCTCATCTGTCCTTTTATGGCCATGATATTTTTGCGAGACTAGTGCTGATGCATGGCTGTGGTGTGTCAAGTCACTTCAGTTGTGTCCCACTGCTAACACAATACTGATAATATCTGAATGCACTGTTGGACATGATCTTCTTTGCAAACTCAATCCCATCTATCTCATGTATAGGCTGGAGTAAACACTGACAGTGCTGAGGATCAAAATGAACATACCTTAAAGCTGGAGACTAACAGGCCCGTGTTATGTTGGTTACACTATCTCATACTGGTTATTTGTAATGGCACGAGAAAGGCAGTAGGCTAGAAAGATTCCAATCAGCTGGAAATAAAATATAAGCAAAACTAAACATACACATACACACAAAGCTTAAAGACCTCAAGATACAGGTCCTTTCACTTCCAATTCACTACTTATTTCCTTAAGTTTTTTCTGTAATAAGCTTATACGTGATGTCTTAACTACAACTGTGATCTGGAATTTCACAACCATCCCTGACATAAATCACTCTGGGAAAAATCTTGAAGCCTGGGGAAACTTTTCTTATTCTCCCTCTCAGTTATCAGAGCAAAAGGATATGGCTTAGAATAAGCATCTCATCAAGTAAAATCTCCATCTATGAGGCAGTACTGTGATAATGAAAATGCTGTCCAGCATGGGGGCAACTAGCCACATGTGGTTTTCAAGCACTTCAAATTAGAGCCTGAGGAGCTAAAATTTTAATTTCATAGTTATAACTTTTGAAAGGTGGCTATTTTATTAGAGGGTACAGATTCAGAGAGACCCAAGAGTACAGGTCTCACAGAACTCTGGAATTGCGGAAAACAGCATGGTAAAACAGGATCCAAGACAAGCGAAAGCTGGAATGGAAAGGGCAAAACTATCATGTTTCTATTGAGATGATCGACTGAGTTTTGTGAAAATGTGAGTTCTCTAAAAAAATCTCCTTGCTATATAGGACCCAGACGCAAAAATTCAAAGCCTTCAAAGTGGAAATCTTGTAGCCTACACCTACAAGAGTGATGAAACATTTCCTAACTACAAGGACTTACTTGGAAGCAAGCGACTCCAAAAGAAATTCCAGCAATAACTCCCATTTCTGATTCTATAATGGTCATCACCATTATAAAACAACCCTAATGGAAGAGAAATTAAAAAAACAGTAAGTACAGTCCAAGCAATAATACTTTGATCACACATCTCTGCAAAAGATGATCTTTGTTCTTTTATTAAAATTTATTCTTTCATAACAAATCCTATCTCCTTTGAGGGACATGAGATTCACTTTTTGGATTATGCATTTAAGTGCCACTTAATCACAAGTCACAAATTTTCTGAGCTTCAGTTTTCTGTGCTATTGCAGATTATGTGTATTGTGAGTGAAAATTAAATTATTTTTTTACTCCTTACTTCATTGTTTACTTTATTTGCATCTCTCTGAGGAGAACAATTTTCAAGTTTACAGCAGCTTTCAGGAAATCCTTTTTCCGAGTAATAATTAGTATCCTTCCAGTCTCTATAGTTGGTGACACCACAACAATGCAACTGAAAAAAACCCAACAAAAGCATTTAGAGTTCATATTACAAGTATGTAGTCAAACAATTACACCAGCATCTAAGATTATACTCAGTGATCTCTGTCCTATGACATTGGCATTAAAATTCATGAGATAAACATGTTGGAACTGGTCTTTCACTGCTATAGTGCAAGTGGACAACATATGATAGGCAGGGCCCTATCATCTTCTCTGAGGGAATAGGGAATGTGTTTCCCTCTTGAGAAACCACCAGCTATGACCACTTACCATGCTTTGGATCTTGTCTACTGCATCACTTCTATAATCTCCGTAGTGTTATACTGCTTTAAAGCTTTCTCATAATTATTCTTAAAGCTGTTCTTAATCTACAGCAAAGAAACACAAGGCTGGTAAACAAAGATTCTAGAATGTTCTTTTGATCTCCAGGTCAAATAAGAAATTGCAGCAACATATAATTAATATCTATGGTCCAATTCTATCTTCTAAGCAATATGGTTTTGCTAAGGGGACTCCTAAGCAAAACATTCCAGTAAAAGATGATAACTATGAGAAGTTCAAAGTACAACGGGGACCTCTATTTATTCAAGTGGCAGCTTTGTACTGCTACATTCTCCTTGATGAGGCCTCAGTGCTCACTGAATGATTTCCTAACCCCAGATTTAACAGAGTGTTATTCCAATTTCTAATCTGATTTAAGGTTTTCACAAGTGGACAAAGTATCAATTTTGTGTTACCAGTTTTGTGCTAGTGAAAGCACTATGAAAGCTGTCTTTTAACTCATTTAAATTTATCCAGTTTGATCTCTTAGAGGATAAATTTTCACATATTCAGGTTCCCAAAGGCAGGCTTACCTCATGTCTGAAAACAAATCCTACGATAGCAGCGACCAGTTCAACCAAAAAATGAGAGTCAGAAACATTGCATACTGTGGGATAAAAAGAACGTCCAAGTCAGCATAAATAAGATACATGACAGCTGCAAAGGGAGTCAATGTTCAGCACACTGTTGCTGAAAAGGGCAGGGAAAACACAACCCAAGTGGGAACTGGCAGCTGTACTGTTACTTACTAAGTTTTCATAAGGAAGAGGAAAAATCAGAAAGGGGCCATGCCTAGTTCCAAGAAACTAAGCCACATATAAGCCTTTTCAAAAACCAACAATCAATTTTAAGAAAACAAGGACTCACCAGTTTGAGCATCCATGCAGAAGCTCGGCAGGTAGCAAAACAGCCAAAGGTGCCCAAAAGAATGATGACAGTGCCGGTGCCAATGAGCACAAAGGGGACATCGGCGGCCTTCTCATTTAAAAGGGAAAAATAATTCTCCAGGCTCACCTTTGCCCCAAATGCCAACGGCAAGAAGGATAACACCAGTGATCTATGTGGGAAATCAGAGAATAGAGAGTTACACACTGTATACAGTAGCATCTTCAAACCACACACCACTAGATGTTTAAGAAACAATAGGTGTGAGAATTGACGTAGCACTCTGTGGCCACAGAACTGTGGCTGGGATATGGCAGACAAGGGGGGACTGTACAGGAGGTTAGGAAGCGGAGCTGCACACAAGAACAGGTCTTGATAAACCCACACGCTAGATCGCTGTAGCCAGAATAAAACCAGGGGGCAGCTAGGCATCATGACAAAATTCTTAAACTTGATCTTTTTTTTTTTTTGCCCTAGGGCTCAAAACTTCCTTAACCCATTTACTCCCGCCTTAGGAAGAAAACCTTCCAGCAGGTACGGGGAGAGGGAGTGTTTCTAAGCGTTCCAGAAACAGATGTGCACAGCGTACAAAAAGAATGGTACACAAAGCAAGCCTAAGGATAGACTGGCGGGAGTGCAGCCATTATCATACTTACCTGCGAAATACTCCCCTCTTATGAAGCAGTGAAAAGAAAGAGACTATTATGCAAGCGAGCCCTCACCGGGCCCGGGCAAGCCTTGCTTTTCAGGGGACACTCTCTGCTTGCGTCGGGGGGCGGAGGCGGGGCGGGGGGGGTGTCACTCCATTCCAGGCGCCCCGCTTAGAATTCGAACGCTAAGCACTTCTGGTCCTGGTTCAGCCTCTCGGCTGCCCAAGACCCCGACCCGAGCGGGCGAGATGCCCGAACCCGAGGCGGAGTCCCAGCGCCGAGGTCCCAGCAGCGACCGCCGCCCCAACCCCACTCGCACCTCCCTTCCCACTTCGGATCCGAGCTCCCTGGGCTCAGGGTCACCACACCCCCTCCCCGGCTCCAGCCCGGGGTCCCCTCCGTCCCCGGAGTCTCCGTCTCTCACCCAGAAGATGAATGTGTAGATCAACAGGACGCTTTTGAAACAAGTGATGACCGGTTTGGTCTGCAGCCTCCGAGAAGGGGACGCCATGTCTCGCCCGAGACCCTGCCCCGCTGCGCCAGGCGATCGGAACAGCTAGCGAGGCGCGGAGCCCCCGAGTCTTCCCGGAAACTGCCGAAAAGTTACGAGCGCCCGCAACTGAGAAGAGCCGGAAACACCGTACAGTTTCCCAGAGGGTAAAGTCTGGGAGGCTGTCCGGAAAGTGACGACAATTTCCGAGCGCCCTCTGCCGAAGGTTGCCGAAAACGCTGCACGAAAGGTTCCAGTGTCGGAAATTTCTTAGATCTTCAGAGTGGAGGCTGCTGCATTTTTTTCGCTTATGGAATGCTTCCTGCCCCTCACCCCTCTCCATGCCCTTATAACTGCATCATATTGTTTCTAACACCAGCAGCGCCCGCAGCGCTCTGACATACGGTCTCGCCGGCCCCTAATGCCCTAAAAGGGTTGGGGGGGAGGATGAAAAGAGGTTAAAAGTAACCTAAGAGTATCTTATTACGTAGCAAAGTACTCTCGAGACACGGACATATATTTCCAAAGAGAAACAAAAGGAAAAGTGCAGTTTACCTGAGTGGTGGAATTACGCTGATTTTTTTTTTTTTTTTTTTTGTCCCTTGCTTTGTTTTTTGATTTTTGAATACTGTTTTAGGAGGTGGGGAAGGGACTCAAGAATAAATAACCACTTATTGAAAGAATTCCAAAGGTACATAGGAAAGGTAATGAATTTTAGAATTTCTCTACAAGAATTTGCCAAAAATTCTTTTTTCTAGTCATTTTATTTATTTATTTATTTTTACTTTACAATATTGTATTGGGTTTTCCATACATCAACATGAATCCGCCACGGGTATACACGTGTTCCCCATCCTGAACCCCCCCTCCCTCCTCCCTCCCCGTACCATCCCTCTGGGTCATCCTAGTGCACCAGCCCCAAGCATCCTGTATCCTGCATCGAACCTGGACTGGCAATTTGTTTCTTATATGACATTATACATGTTTCAATGCCATTCTCCCAAATCATCCCACCCTCTCCCTCTCCCGCAGAGTCCAAAAGACTGTCATTCTTGCCTTTATCCCTCTCCCTCCTTATCATCTAAATTACTGGATATTAAGGAAAAGTGTTTTAAAGTAATTAATCCTGAAATGTAAGTTCAGCTATTAGCTACAGATTTTCAAACGGGAAGGCGCCACAGAGAATACCCGGCAAATGTGACTCTCTTTTAAATGTTAAAACTGAAAGACACTGTAAATTCCAGCCCTCTATATTTTCAGATCAAGAACAGCTGGTCATAAAGAGGCTGAAATCATGGGTCACACAACTAACAGCAAAGGCAAAACTAGAGATAACTCTGCTTTTCAATCCTCTCCTCTATTATATAAGCTGTATATGGTATTTGGTGCTTACTCATCCCAAAGAAATTCTACCAGTTGCTTAGATCTTCCTAGAACTTGAAACCATGTGTTCCTAAGGACTTAAACTGATTCTAGGATGGGAATGAATCACCAGAAAGTTTCCTGTCCCTTACGTCCACAGGCAGACCTGAGTCAAACTCTAGGGTAAAGTGGAATTTTAAAACACACACACACACACATGCACAATAGCCCTCTTCACAATCTCCTAAATACTAGAGACCTCAGGATAGGTAGGGATTTTTTTGTTCATCCATTAAGGTCCGGTTTCTTAACAAAAGTATAAGCTCTTTGAGGGAAGAGACTCGTGTGTGTGTGGGTGGGGGAGGGGATTTCTAGGGGATGGGATTAGAAGACAGTATCAGTTTCCTAACCAACCAATTATATCATCAGTGACACAAGCTTAATATCACTAAGGGGCATCCATTGTATTGCCACGGCAATAAGCCCTGCATTGGTGAAGAAGAGGTGACTGCCTAAACTTTTTGCTCTAAATCTTGCTTTAAACACATACCACAGAACCAGAAAACAGGAAAGTTCCATTAACTTGGTCACACAGAGCTTCCTTGTGCTTCAAATATTGACCTAGGACCAGCTCCTATAGCATCATGCCAGATGTCTAAGGTCCAAGAGAGCAACTGTTGGAGAATTATTGCACTGCCATGCTTTATACTAAAGCATGAAAAGCCTAACACATAAATACATGGAGAGAACAGGTAAATGATACATCTATACACTTCATAAACACTAAGATCATCAGGAAATAAGGCAGACATCAACTTTTAAAACACCACATATGCCACAGCCACAGGAAATAAAGTTGAGGGGGCTCTCAGTATATGCAAAGTTTAGGTCTCCCTAAACTAAGGAGCACACATCTGAGGGGTTCTCATCTTAAAACAAAAAGTATCAAGGGATGTCTTGCTAAATTCTTGTCATCTTAAATGAAGTTCCTCTGAAGCTTAGGTTTGTACCATGTCCTGAAAGGGATTTTCATTGTGAGCCTGAGAGCAAATATTTCTGTGGCCAAAGAAAAACAAAATAGCAAAGCAAAAGCTGCATCTTATTTCCAAGAATGTGTTGATTTTCCTCCCTCCCTTCCTCTGCTACTCACAACACAGCTTTGTTTGAATAACAGTCAGTGCCAAATTAAACCAAAACCTGACATGGAATTTAATATTCCTATGGCCACAACACCTTGAACAGTGCCTCCCACCCTGCTAACCCCACTCCCACCATTGCCATGCCACCAAGCCCAGAAGTTCAGTTTAGTTCAAATATAGGCCTGGGTCTGGGTCGAAACCCAGACAAAGAGGTATCTAATCCCATCTAGGCAATGTAAGAAAGTGAAAGTGAAGTCGCTCAGTTGTGTCCTACTCTTTGCAACCCCATGGACTGTAGCCTACCAGGCTTCTCCATCCGTGGGATTTTCCAGGCAAGAGTACTGGAGTGGGTTGCGGTTTCCTTCTCCAGGGGATCTTCCCGACCCAGGGATCGAACCCGGGTCTCCTGCATTGCAAGCAGACACTTTACCATGAGCCACCAGGGAAGGCTAGGCAATGTAAGAAGTAAGTCTCTATGTTATAAAATAAATTTATTCCTTAAAGTGTTAATAAATGCTGTACTGATCTTGACTATGTACCAACCACCGTTGCTAAGTAATAAATTTATTTTATAACATAGAGACTTACTTAGGCAATGTAAGACGTAAGTCTCTATGTTATAAAATAAATTTATTCCTTAAAGTATTAATAAATGCTGTACTGATCATTGACTATGTACCAACCACCGTTGCCAAGCAACCAAAAAGTGTTACCTCATCCTTACATCACAAAAGTCCTTATTGTGAGGCCGCGACTACCACTGCTCATGTTTTACAGATGAAGAGACAGGTTCAAAGAGGCTAAGTAACTTGCCTAGGACTAAACCTTGGCAACTTCCATTTCTCTCATCAGAAACAGAGCCCACTCTGATGAGATATGGCTGCTATTGTACACTTAACCACAAACAAGGGCCTCAATGGTTTCCCCAGTTCTGCCTTGTACTTGCGGGTTTTGTTGAATTTTACTTTTGCCTTCACTCAATTATTCCAACCACCTAGGAGCTAACCCTGCCTATCCCAGCATGGTAAAGGGAGTTCAATAGCTTTTTGGTTCAACCTCTTAATTTCTCCTTCTTTTCTGATCACAAAAACACACTTGATGTTGAAAATGTAGGAGGAGAAAGAAAGATACTTTCCTTAAATATTGTTACTGCTTGTTTTACATTCAACATTTAGTATAGATTTGGTCCCTTCTCTATTAACTTCCTGTAACCTTTAAGATTAAAGTGTTTTTCTTTGACATTTAAATGATGTCTCTTCCAGCACATCAGCTTATTTCCTATAGCTTTTCCAAAGTGAATTTTCTGTTCCATAATAAGCCAGTAAGATTATCTCCCCAATAAATAAGATCTGTTCCCTATTTCCCAATCTCTAAACTCAAAATCCCTGCCCCACAACTTAGTTCAGCTTAAACCCAACCCAATGAGAACAACCTCCCCCAACTCTCCAGCCTGGCCAACACATACACCTCTTTCTTTAACATCACTCCTTATACTCTGATCATTCACATTAACTCGTACCCTTAGTCAATCACTACAGTACCTGCTTTCAGTATCTGCTTCTTCTCTGCTTACCTGTCTTACGTCTGGTTGTCTACATGTTCAGAAACTACTTGAAGAGCCAGCTTGGCTGGGCTCCTGCACCCACTTTTATACTCTCCAGGACCCGAGGACACAATGCTCAATTGATGAGGTCATTTGGTGCTCGGCCAATCCCTGTTCAGCTCATTGGTCATAGCTGACCTCTGAGGCTAACCACTTAGTAGTTGCTCAAGGTTTGATTAATTAAATGAAATTAAAAACTAAATGTCTTAACCATCCCAGTATCACACTGACATAAAATGGAAAAATTAAGTTGAACTGTTAGATAACATCTTGGGACATTACTTCGCTCAGTTGTGTCTGACTCTTCGTGACCTCATGGACTATACAGTCCATGGAATTCTCTAGGCTAGAATACTGGAGTGGGTAGCCTTTCCCTTTGCCAGGGGATCCTCCCAACCCGGGATCGAACCTAGGTCTCCCACACTGTGGGTGGATTCTTTACCAGCTGAGCCACAAGGGAAGCCCTCTGCTTATCTTATTTTCATTTTCTAATACCTTTTCTAGAATCCCTCCAATTACCTTTGGCTAAGCACCTACTGTAAAATTTAAAAGCACCTTCTACTTATTAAACTCTCATATTTTACATTATAGTCATCAGATAAACATCATTTAAACAGATAATTTAAACATCATAATTTTGACAGATAATTAATAGGTATAGTTTTAAAAACTAGCTTCCTAAATACGATTATCTTTTTTATTCCTCTTGTCTTTTGTGTATTCTCATTGTTCCTTCTCTGAAATTGTCTTTTCATTCACCCTTTTTCCACCTACTCCTTTCAAATTCTCTATGAATCCTTTCTTCCACTCATAATATACAATTTGGGACACATGGAAATGAGAAATACTCCTAAATGGTATTAAAATTTACATTTACATATCAATTTGTGTTAGTCTGCTTTCTAAGAATGATTTCAAATGTAGGCTTGTTGAGCTTTTCTGAGATTTCAACTAGTCAGTTTCTGTAACTAATATTTCTTAAAACAATATCTTTTTACTCTGAGGTGCTTCTTATTAAAAGTTTTGATACTAAACTTTAAGAACTTTAAAAAATTTATATTTGTATGTGTGAATGTTGCCAGTCTCTCTGTCTCTGTCTTGTCTTCCCAACCAAATCATAGGGAAAAGTGTTTTATTTAACTTTATATCCCCACAGTGTCTAATATAGTGTTACCCACATGGAGTAGTGCTGAAGAAATGTTGGTTTTTAAATTAACCCCACCTGTTTGTTGGAAGGTCTTCGTATTGCCCATCCCAGTGCTTCATAGGAATGCTGCCCCTCTTGTCTCACTTATCCCCTTACTTTGATCTCCCTATGATTTCCATAATCTTCTTCTTCTTTTTCTTTCTCATCTCTCACTGCCACCCCTCTGCCCTGCTCCTTCCAGCCCTGAGTGGGACACAGGCCTGTGCAGCATCTTCATCTTAGCATGTTCTGGCCTCTGTGTTTGCTGCTGCGGGAATGAAGAAGGCTAAGCCATGGTCCCCTTCACAGTCTAGTCAGGGACAGAGACGAGTCTGAGTTGAACAGACTAGTTAGAGTAGGGAACAGAGATGATCATAGATCAATAGTGGCAATAATGTGATAAATCCTATAATTGAGACATGAGACATGTACAAAGTGATATGATAGAAAAGGAAGGTGAAGTAAACCAGCTCTGGCTGGGATGGGCTGCGGGAAGCTTCTCAACAGGCCAGGAAAGCAGGGAGAGGGCTACAGAGTACAGTAAACACATCTGCCCCAAGCCGCCACAGTGTGAAAGCAAGAGCAAGGCCAGTGTTTCCAGAATGAGGAGTCATGGAGCGAAGGTTTAAACCAGGCTGAGGACAGGGGGATTTGCGTGTATAGAGTACGGTGTGTCCTGCTAAGAGCTGGGACTATATTCTTTGCCACAAGGGAGTCAGTGCAGGGATTTTTAGAAAGAAAACAACCCAGGTAGAATTTATCCCTCTGCTCACTCAGTCACTCTCTCTCCTCTCTCTCAGTCTCTCTCTTTTGCTCTTTCTCTCACGCTCTTTGTCATACACACATGTATTTAATAGATTCACTATTTTCTAACACAAGATCTCAAGGGCCCACAATTTCAAGGGCCCTACTATTTATTCAACTTTATTTCCTACTGCTCCTTTGAACCCTCATACCAGTTAGCCCATCCCCCAATTTGACCTAACAATGAGCTCTTGTTTATGTCATTTCCCTTGCCTGAGAGCAGACCACAGCCCATGTCTTCCCACAGAGTTTTCACAGTGTATTCCATACCTTTTGGAAATTTATAGGGTCTTGTACAATTTTCTAATTGTGTCCTCCTTCTCTCCCCTAATAAACACAAACCCTGTGGGAGCTGCAGAGTAAGCTTCATAAGATCAAAAATCACACAATTTTTACTCATCACTCTCCCTTATTTCTTAGCTTACAGTGGAAGCCCAATGAAGATTGGTCAGCTCAATACACAAAATTTTAATTAACGTTTTTGTTAAATGTCTGTTTCCTCTAATCCATAAGGGCAAGGGTGTCTCTCAAGCACCTCGAAGAGTGTGTGGTACATAATAGATGCTCAATAAATATTTGTTCAATTAATTATGGATTAGGATGTCAGGAATTTTGTCCTCCATCCTTACCACAGTAAATGCTTGATAAATTTATTGAATGAATGAGGCCAAGACCATGTCTTTAGCTACTTTATAAAATGATCACACTGCAAACACTCAGTACATAGTCATGATCAGTGGATGAAAAATGAAACAGGCTTGCTACTGAACTTTGTATTATTGTAAGTATATTTCTTCCCTTCATAACTGAGAAGGGGTTACCAATTTGCTTACTTACACAAGGAATTAATTCTTTCTACAGCATCTACAATAATTTCTTCCAGGACCACTGCATTTTTGAAGTTGGAAATGCTACTGTGAGGGGAGGGAAAGTATCAGGAGCAGGTATGTCTCATGGTAGAACAGTCTCATTATCAGACACTAAAATGAAGAAAGCTTGCTTGGTGAGGGAGAAACACAGCCCTCCATCAGAGATCTGTGAGAAACAGCTTAGCAATGGCTCTAACCTTGCCATGCACAGAGAGTTCATTTCAATCCATTTAAACAACCTCCTCCTAAAGCATCTGTAAGTATGCTTTCTCTCTGCTCTTATTACAGGAAATCAGTTTGATCCTGAAGGCTGGAAGCACATGGTATATTTTGTCAACAACATAATCTTATCAGAAACTGAAATCCATTGGAATTAGGTCATTAGAGAGAATTTCAAAGTGGGTCTGACCCTGTGCATATGGATGGCAGGGCAACTAGGGGATGGTGAGTACTAAAGAATTACAGGGGAAATCTCCAGGGAATTTCAAAATCAGCTCCATTCCTCCCCTCTCCTGAGAGTTTGTGGATTCCTTTTCATTCAATCCTGATGTCATTAAAAAAAAAAAAAATGTGTTCTTCACTGCGCCACATCTCTGGAGGCCTTTAGCCAGCCTGTTAGTCATTACTATACTCACGGGCTTGAGGCCAGCGCCACTCACACTCTCCTCTGCTCAGCAGCAGACGGGCTGAGCTCCTCTTATCCTTGCATTCCTTCTCCTCCATCTCTCTCAAATCTTTCTCTGAGGGAGGAACAGCTATAGCTTTGGGGCTACTATAGCTTTAAGGAAACTTTGGCAGATGCCAGTGTCCTAACATCTGGGCAGTGTTAACAGAATCCTGGAGGCCCGGACAGACCAAGAGCCACTCATTCTAGGAATGTTAAAAAGTAATTTTTCCGACTGATGAGACGAGCAGAGAGGAAGGAGAAAGAGAAGAGCGAGTACAAAAAACCCGTACATCAGGTAAGATCTGCTGCTTCACCCTCCACTCCATACCATACACCACCCCATCTCTCAACTCGAGGGAGTAGTGAGACCCAGGACTTAGGCAACATGGCTCGGGAATGGGGTGGGGGGAAGAAGTTCTTTTATGAAATTGGACCATATGCTGCTTTCCATTTGAGCTGTGAGCTGGCTGCAGACACAGGTTCCCACTACTTTCCCTGCCCACAGCAGAGGGATGGGTGACCCCATGATTGAGTCAAGATTGGCAAGAAAGGTGGGTAGGGAAGGGGTCACAGACTCAGAGCACTGGGTCTGCAAAGGAAAGCCCCTGCTCTCACACCAAGGAACTGGATGGAGGCTGCATGTGGGAGACGGGGCTGATGATTAGTGCATCTCTCTTTAATCTCCTCTCTCTCCTTTCATTCCCTCTTTCTGCTTTCATCTCTTGTCTTTAGCTCTGGCAGATTATCTTTTATTGCTGAGATTCCTTCCCACATCTTTCCACTTTCCTTGCCTCCCCTGCTTGCTCTCACTTGCTCTGTATTCTGCTTCCTTGCCACTCTCTAGACAGAATTTGAAGCTAGGTGGCAATGAATTGGAGAATGAATTTCTGCCATTCTTGTACTTCTCATGTCCCTTAGGGATGCTGGTCAGAATCTGCCATCCTTTTGTTCCTCCATTTCTGGGACTGACCCCTCCCCTGAGCATGGCGTTTCATTGAAAGCCTGTGGGTGAATGGGTACTTGCTGAGAAATCCAGGGGCCAGTTGACAGCAATGGGCAGCAAGTTTCAATACTGTCATTTTGAAGTATTTGCCTACTGGAAACCACAAAACTCTCATCCCATTAGAGTCCCATTAGAGAGTCCCTCACTCATTAGAGTGAGGACAGGATGGGAAGTGAGAGGGCAGTGGGAGGTTGCTTACCCTCTCCTCACGTACCTTAGTATGTTCTTTCCAGCCTTACTGACTTCCTGCTGGCTCAGCAGGCTAAAACTAGAAAGTTAGGCTGGACTTGAAATCCAAACCGCTAAGCCTCAAAATCCAAAGCTAAGAACTGAGCCAGGGTATAGTCACTGCCTGAAAGACTAGAGGAAGGAGACATCAGTCCTGTTCAAGATGGAATTGGTAATAATAGTATCTAATATATATGGACTGCTTCCCTATGTGTCAGGCAATAATCCACTCTATAATGTGAATTCCATTATTATGCCCATTTTACAGATAAGGAAACTGAGGCTAAGAGAAGGTTAGGAATTTGTCCAAAGCCCCACAACTAATAGGGACAGAATTGGATACATATCCAGGTCTATGTAACTCCAGAGTTCAAGTTCTTAGTCTGTATATGCTGACACTTTCTCAGATTCGTGATTAGGAAGCATTAGTTCAGTGGGTGAAACCATCACCTGGGACCTTTAGATTGCAGGTTTCTCTCTTGGTTCTATATGACTTAATGTTGGCCCTTTCCTGGTCTTGATATCTCAGTGTCCCTCTCTGTAACTTAGGCCATGGAACACTGGCATCAGATATCACCAGGATCAATTGAGAATTGGTTGTTTTCTGTCCTCTTCCTCCTGAGAGGAAAAGACCAGAATTCACAAATAGAGACTTATTATCCTAAAAATGGGAGATCCTTACAAAGGGAACAATATAACAGGCATTTGTTAATTTAAAAATCTCTCTTCTTCCTTGTAGATCCTGCATTTCTGCTTCCTCTCACTTTTGGAAGTTCATTGATGTCTGATTTCTGAAAGTCATCCTCCTTTGCCTTGTTGCTCTGGCCACATACCTCTATTTTTGAGTCCCTAACCCCCCTTCCCATCCCTCCCCACCCCGTTTTCAAGGATGGCCATTCAACTAACTCGAAGAGGAGCTCTCTCTCTCTTGCTCTTCCTCATTCCAGCAGTGATGCCAACATGGTATGCAGGTATGTCATAGGAACTATAGCTCATTATTTCCAGGAAGGGCAGGACTTAGACCAAGTCTTGGAGAAGGGAAGAGTTTGACTGAAATAGGAGGCAGTTAGATACAGAGAAGAACTATCCTCAATAAAGAAGATGGTTAAACATTAAGGCAGACTACGGAGGGAGGCTTTTGAGGCAAATTAATAAGAGATTTTTGAAAACAGGCTGCACCAGCATAAAAGTGAGTTTGGTCAATATATCCTTGTAGCTTATTTGCACAACACAGGAAATATAGCAAATTTTTATAATCACTAAAAATGGAGCATGCTCTTTAAAGATTGTGAACCACTCTATTGTGCACTAGTAATATGTAATAGTATATACCTGAACTAGACTGTACATGCTGCAGTCCGTGGGGTCGCAAAGAGTTGGACATGACTGAGTGAACAACAGCCACATACTTGAACTAAACCTCATAAATATAAATAAATATTAAAAATGTGGCTTGTTAACATGGCTTTTGAGACCATTATATTACCTGCTTTTCCATTTTCTCTCTCTTTCTCTCTCCCCTCCCAGACATTATTTATAGGATGATATTTTTATAGCTACTTTGTGATAAAGATTGCTAATGACAATTCAGACCACATTCTCTTGAACAGGAATTCCTCAGTTTCTTCTGGCTTGTTTCTTACTTTGGAAAGTATGGGGATTTCTAGATCCCTGAATGTTTCATCCTTTGCCTCTGGAGAGATATGGGGCGCTCAAGAGAACTCACTCAGTGAGGAGGGAAAGGAAGGGGAGGAACAAAGGAAGGATAATGAGGTGCCAGACAGAAGTTTTTGATGGGGCCCAGCTGGCATTCCAAGTGCTCATAATATTCTGTGGTCAGCACTGTCTGCCTTCATGGGGGCTGGGGGAGCAGGGGAAGGAGACAGCCCAACGAATGGAGTTAGAAAAACATCCAGAGATGAGTAAATAACAAACTGCTTCCATCACAGCTGCAGTCATCGTAGCTAAAATTTTCCACATGCCCTTAGCTCCTGCTGGAAGCCTCTGGCAGAAGCTCTGTTTGGAACAGCTGCATCAAGTTTTCAAACAAATATGCGAACTTCTTCTGTTTGGCTTAACTTGGCTTTGTAGGGGGTGAAGCGTGAGGGCTGAGACTGAGATGAAAATGTTCAAATCAAGCCCTTGGCAGAGCACACACTGTTTGGGGTTAAAGGAGCCCAAGTCCCCAGAATATATGTGCATCTATCCTCCCCAAACTCTCCCTAGCTTCAGTTCAAGTACATGAGACCAAAATCCAGCCAAAGACCATGAGTGTAGGCTAGATGAGTGAAGCCTGATTCTGAATCACTGTAAGAAACCCCAGAGCACACTGAGGCCTTTACCTTCCCCAGGGTGGAAGCTTGAGCTTTTGGAGTCTTGAAGACAATGCAGTTTTTTAAGACTTGGATTCATTTGAAAGTCTCAAAAGGCCATTTACAAAGCTGGCCATTCTCCACTTCCTATGAGAGTCACCATGCTCATCACTCCTTCTTGGGAGCCCCAGCTAGTGAAGTCTCTGACAGTCCTGCCAACCTGTTCATTCTGCCCTGTTCTTTCCTTAGAAGGCTATCTGATGAGAGAGACGTGGGGATTTGCCAATAATCTTTCCCTGCATCCTAGCTCAGCTGTCTGAGTTTGCTCTGTTCATGTGTTCGTCTCTTCACTCAGTAGATAGTTAGTGGCCACTGTGTGCATTCGGGACTCTTTTGTTCATGGCTATAACTTTATCCTCCAGTGGGAGTAGCACAAGGAAAGCAGCCATGTATGGATTCTGGGCTAATCAGAAACAGGATCAAGGAATAATCCTCAGGGTGTAGGAAGGGCTAAAAATATAAATCAAGCCAGCAGTGGGTTAAAAGTATGTATTGGCATATCTGTGCACTTCAGGAAGTCAGACAGCATTTCTTATCATAATCCAAGCATTAGTGTGGATCTTAAAATAGTCATCAACTATCAGTTACATTTCCAACCACACCTTTGTAAAGTGTAGCGCTTTAGAGAGTCTGTTCCATGGATGTTGGAGGAACCCAGAAACAGAACTCACAGTAACCACCAATCAGCCTAAAGGGACCAAGGAATGATGCCAAAGCTTCTCCCCACCAGGGCTGAAGAGGGACAGACAGATAGAACAAGGTGGGGAGAGGGGTCCTCTAGTTTCATATATCACATCTCAGTATCTTAATATTTTCCAAAAATTATCCAAAGACAGGCAAAGATGAGAAATGGAAAGGCTTAAAGTGGTAAGGTGGCTCTAACTTATTCCTGTCACAAAGCAGACTTGGCATTGGGCCAGCCGGCTTCGTGCCTGGTGAAGACTGTAATTATCTCACTGAGACTTCACCTCAGCTTTTCCACATCCCTTGTAATTCTGGAAAGATATGAAATGTTGGGTGGCCTTCGATCCCACACACACAGAGTTTAAAAAGCTGAATTGCAATAAAGATTTTGGATTTTTATTTCTGTTGGATGTTGTCCAAAGCTTTCCCCTACAACCATCTTTAGTGGAGTGTCTGAATTTGGCATCAAGGGGAGCAAACCACCATGGGCTGGAATGCCCACTCTGCTCCTTACTAGCTGGGAGACCTCTAGCTACTTCCTGAACTCCTCTGAGCCTGTTACCTCATCTGTATCTGAAAGCAATAAGGGTGTCTACCTCACTGAGATGTCAGGGTGATCTAATGACATAACACATGGAATGGGCTAAACCCAGAGCAGGTGCTGAGTGATGTTAAGAGTCACTGTTGTTACTGTGGTGCGTTATCCAGCCATAGGCCTTGGACACTCCTGTCTGCTCTTTTGGTAAACAGAGGCTTGCTCCCACGCTGGGAATTTGTTCACAAGCAAGCTCTGGAACAAGAGTATGGGGACCAAATCCTTTAGAAAATCACACACATCTGGCCTCCTGTTTATAGGCATTGTAAGGCTTTGATACTAAACTGAAACAGCCGACAAGAATTCTGTCCACCCCGCCACCTTCCTCCACCACAAAGAAACCACCCAGGTGGGAAAAGAGGGAGCAAGGGAGAGGAGACCTAAGGAGAAATAAAGGAAAGCCAGGAGAGAACTGAAAAGGGAAACCAGAAAAAAATAAAGGGAAGGAGAAAATATGAACTCTTTCCTCTGGAATGAGGGCAAACCAATGAGGCTATGATTTCATAAGACAAACTTTCAATTTGATTCATTCCCTTGTTGATCAAGTTGGACTAGTTTCCCAACACCCACCCCCTCACCCCCAGTCTGGGCCCGTGGGGAATGGAGGAGCCTCATCATCTACCCTCTGCTCCACCCTTTAGTGCAGGGGGCCCCGTGTCCCTGCCCAGAGAGGAGACAGGGTAAGCTTGTGGTCAGAGTGTTTACACAGGCCAAAGGGCTCCAGCGCTAAAACCCAGCCTTGTCCCAGAAACACACCCTCTCCTGGAAATGAAGGATTATCTCTGACTCCAGCACGGCCGGCTGCTCTATTAATGTGTGTGCTTCAGGCACAACAGTGAGGCTGGAAAGAGAGCTTCCGGAAACTTCCCTCCAGAAAGGACCAAGTTGTATTCCAATTAGTATGCATGACCCATTTCCTGCTGTCTGGTGGAACACACTGTTTAGTCTCCCAGACAGCCGCAGACTGGCCTCCACAGAGACTGGACCACTTAACAGAACGGGGGTGGACTCAGAATGTTCTCTAGTTCAGCAGCTCCCTACTAAGGCTCCTGCTGATTAGAGTGACTGAATATTTCTGCAAACCAGGGCAAACTGCTCAGGCAGTGAAACTCCTACCCCTTGCCTCTTGAGCCCTCCCTCTTTGCCCTGGCATGCCACCCCTAGCCCTGGCAATCAATTTAAAGTGAAATTGTAAGATTTCCTATCACCATAAGGTTTTATGTGTTTTCTTTTAAAAAAGCTTCCTGCATAGAATTATCCTTAATACATAGTTGATAAAAAAAAGTGAAATTCGTTCAGTCGTGTCCAATTCTTTGCAACCCCATGGACTGTATAGCAAAGGCTGGTGCCCTGTGGGCTGGTGGGAGCTTGAGGAATTGTTTGCCTCTGATGACTGTAAGGAGGCCCATCATTAGTGGAAAGACCCTTGCTCAGGTTCTATTTTTTTGCCTCCTATCTGGGACAACAGTCCATCCTCAGAACTCAGCCATCAGTATCTCACCAAGACTCCTGTGGTGCATCAGGGAAATGGATCATTTCTAGTCCAAATGGGCAGAATGGGTGGATGGTCAAGAAGTTTGATTTTTTTTTAATGGAGTCTTCTAGTGCTGCCAGTAGCCACCTGACCCCCTGGACTGTGGCCCGCCAGGCTCCTCCCTCCATGGGATTCTCCAGACAAGAATACTGGAGTGGGGTGCCATTCCCTTCTCCAATGGATCTTCCCAATCCAGGGATCAAACCCGGGTCTTCCGCACTGCAAGCAGATTCTTTACTGCTTGAGCCACCAGGGAACCCCAGTAAGCTGCCCACCCCTCCCCCATTATGAGCTCACCCTCTATGTACCTGAGGTGTGGAGGTTTGTGCACATTAGTTGTGCTGCTTCACAGCATAGGATTTTTCCCACTAAATAGCCACCTCCCTCTCCACCCATGGAGTGTCATGTCCTCAGAAAGGGACCAAGCTGGGAAGCGGAAAAAGTTGGAAAGGACTTGCATCAGAGACCAATATGTTATCTTGATATTTTCTTCATTCTAGGCTCAGGCTACCACCCGGAGGAAAGCTACAATGAAGTCTATGCTGAAGAGGCCCCACAGACTCCCATCCTAGACTACCAAGGTAATCCTCACTGCTTCTCAGGCTTAGGAAAGGCCTTTTCCGTCCTAAGGCCTAGGCCCTGTCTGATGCATCCTCACCCAGCTTGGCTCATTTGTATCAAAGCTGCAGTTCAGGGAATCAAGGGCTGTGGTTTCCAGCCATGAATCTTGTTACTGACTTGCTGCGTGATCCAACCTCTCTAGCATTAAGTTTGCCCATCTATCACTAAGTGTGGACTGAGAACCTACTCTATGCCTAATTCTGTGTAAGGAAAGCCTTGGGTGCTACAAAGGTAAAGTTTTGTCCCCCTCAAGAAGCTTACATTCTCCTAGGGGATATAAGTGAGGGGGCAATAAAATTAGCAGGTGTAGGGTAAGGAAGCATGAAACTCTGTGCTAGCAGTAAACACAATAGGAATTAAGAAAAAGAAGTCAGGGGAGGGGTCATGAAAGATGATGTTTAGACTAGGCCTTGAATGATGGATAGATTTTGAGAAGTAGAACAGAGACGGGGGGTGGGTGGCATTCAGCAAAGCAGATGACCACAGGTAGAGAAGAGCAAACGTGTAAGAGGGAGGCACTGGGAAGAATCTAGTCTGACTGGAGGAGATGGGACATGTAGGGAGTTGCAGGAATTAAAGTTGAATATAAACAGTGAGACCAAATTAGGAAAGGCTCCACAATCTAGGTGGTGGTAGTTTAGCCACTAAGTCATGTCAGACTATTTTGTGACCCCCATGAACTGTAGCCCTCCAGGTTCCTCTTTCCACGTAATTCTTCAGGCAAGAATACTGAAGTGTGTTGCCATTTCCTTCTCCAGGGGATCTTCCTGACCCAGGGATTGAACCCATGTCTCCTGCATTGGCAGGCAGATTTTCTTTACCACTGAGTCACCTGTGAAGCCCACCATGATCTAGAGACCCTTCTAAAGAGAGGCTGAATAGCGGTTCCTGCTTTAGAAGGAAAGTGAGACCACATGATTTCTACTGTCCTTTCCATTTCTAAGACTCTTAGTTTCTGTGCTTTGCAAGCCATGTTGAGGAGTTTGGCTGCTGTGATAAGAGTTATAGGGAGTCGTCTTATGTTTTTGCATAGGGAGCGGCACGGTAAATAGTAATTTCAGAATATCAACCTCATTATTGTGGGCAGAAAGTAGGAGTTCAGGAGGGATAGAGCCTGGGTCAGGGAGATTCTCCAGGAATCAGTAACAGTGATGTTGGTTAGAGATGATTGATGCTAGTGGAAAGGAAATGAAGAGCAAGGATGAGCCCCAGAGATGTTGTAAAGAAAGAGATGATAAGACCTAGTACAGATTTGATGTACCAAGAGGTTACGAAACAAAGGACTCTCTGAAAGCATCCAGTCTGGCACCTGGGAGAACTGTAAGACCCTTCTCAGAGAGACAAGGTTAGAAAAGAAAAGTGGTTTGTGCCCTATAGGCAGTGGGGGAGAAGAAAGACGAAGCTTCGTGGGTCAGAGTCATTAACTTAGATGGATGAGCTATCTGAGGGAGAGACTGGGGAGGAGATTGAGGTAGCATCTAATATATTACAAAAGCCACAGGAGAATTTTAAGGGAGGGGAAAGAATAAGAGATTTGTGTCAAATATTGGAAAGAAACAAATTGAGGGTATTACAAACAATATATTTGGCAAGAAGAAGGTAAATGGTAACGTTTGAGAAAACAGTTACAATAGAAAAATGATGAGAGGTTGGAGTTCCTCTCTGCTCCTTTCTAGCTACCTTCTTTCTACCTATCTTCTCGCTCTGCCAAATTGTCTAGACCCACTGCCTCTCTGTCTCAGCACCTGCCAACCCCCAGACTCCCTACAGTCTCTTGCCTTCCCACCCACAGATCTCCATGCTGAGACAACAGCCCTTAAAGGTCAATGACAATCCTCTCCCAAAGCCCAAGTCATATAGCCCCTTTTTTGAGCTCAGCCTCCACATCTCTCAGCAACAGTGAACACATCTATCTCTTCTCACCCCACTCCCATCCTTGGACTCCATGACATTTCACTATTATGATCATGGCTGAGGCCAAGAAAGGAGATGGACTCTCTAGTAGTGACAGGAGGAAGAGTGAGGCATTGATCTGAACTTCAAATGATCATGATCTGTCTCCTGAGCTCCCAGACTACACCTCTAATTGCTTCTAGAGACTTCCATTTCAAGATATTTAAAACTAAATTCTTCTACCTTCCCTGAGAAATGTTTGACATCTGGCTTTACACTTTTGATAATGGTACCATCATTCTCTTCAAAATACCTTAATGTAACCTTTAACAGCCCCCATCACCTTTAATAGCCCCCCTTTCTTCATCACCTCTCACCATTCACCAAGAATTGTCATTTCTTTATTAATCCAAGTGATTGAAACTTTTATTACCTTACATATGGTTAATGACAACTGCCTCCCTAATTGGATTCTCTGACTCATGTTTCTCCCTTCCCCAAACCTACTGACCCACTGTGATCATTTCTAATAGAATTTGGCCTCAGTCTAGATAGTCTGACAACACATTATCCCTTCTCCACACATGAAATCTATGAGTAGCCAGATTCATAGAGCTCTCCTCTGTGTCCTGATGGCTTTAGTCCACACTGAGCTTTCCCTCATTTATTCATTCTTTTATTCATTAATTCAGTGACTAGTTATTGAGTACCTACGATATATGTCTTCTGATATACATTTTTATTATCTGGATCACTCATTTGGCATTCGTTATATACTGCCTCTTTGGTTTACTTTTTATTACCCTCAACCAAATAGTTCTCTATTTAACAAAAAGTGCCACGTATGAGATTCCCATAGAGCTATGTCAAAAGTAGATGCTCAAGAAATGTGTACTGGCTGGTTGGAATTCTGGGAGCAAATGCCAGATTGCAGTAGACCATAAATGGGAGACATAGATAGGAAAAACAACAGATGCAGAAGGTACTTTCAAGGGGTCCAACCGCCCTGTGATTAATATTAATCTGCCTCATTGGTTATTTTTAAATGTGTATAAAGCCATTTAGAAAAATATAAGCTACATGGTGGCCTTTGGTCTTAGGGATAAAGTGTCTCATGGCTATCTTTGGGACTTAGTCTCAGGACATAACACTAATTTGGTAAGGTTATGGATTACAGCCTTCCAGGCTCCTCCGTCCATGGGATTTTTCAGGCAAGAGTACTGGAGTGGGGCGCCATTGCCTTCTCCATATTTATGTTGAGGGGGAGGGGCTGCCAGGAAGGTACAGCCTGAAGTTCCAGCACTCCTTGTAAGGTCTTGTGATCTCATAATCAACAGCTCTGCCACTGTGGTGCTTAAAAGACTTTCTGTAACTTGGGGCAGGCATCACCACATGGCAGCCCTGTGTTCCTTGAAATGGGATGAACCAGTGGTTCAAACCCAGACAGCAACACAGGGAATATCATTCCCACTCCCAGGGCTAGACATGTTTTACACATGCATCTTCATTTGACTCTCAAAACAGTCCTATGAAACTGGTTTATTAGTCCTACTTTACAGATCAGGAAACAGCTCTGCTGCTGCTGCTGCTCAGTCGCTTCAGTCGTGTCCGACTCTGTGCGACCCCATAGACGGCAGCCCACCAGGCTCCCCCGTCCCTGGGATTCTCCAGGCAAGAACACTGGAGGGGGGTGCCATTTCCTTCTCCAATGCATGCAAGTGAAAAGCGAAAGTGAAGTCGCTCAGTCAAGTCTGACTCTGAGTGACCCCGTGGACTGCAGCCCACCAGGCTCCTCCATCCATGGGATTTTCCAGGCAAGAGCACTGCAGTGGGGTGCCATTGGGAAGTTCAAGTTAGAGCATCACAGAGCTCAGGAGTGGCAGGGCAGGAATTCAAGTGCAGGAATATCCGACTTCAAAGCCATCCTCACTCTGTCTCTTTCATCGGAAATGTAGCCCATTGTGGGTTGTTTTGTTTTTTTTAACAGGATGTTTAAAAAAAAAAAGTTAACCAATAAAAAGCACATCATTATTTTAGAGCAAACTGCCCACATACTTTGCTACCATTTTCACTAATCTTGAACTTCCTTTCCTTCTCTTAAACTGACTCCTAGCTTGGAGTCAGAAACACTTCTCTGAGGCGTGTCCCAATCCGCTGGGCTACCACTTGCTCCCGAGTTGCTCCATCGCCGGGCAGGCTGGCGACTGCCTGTGGCATCTGATGAGAGTCACGAAGAGGGCGCTCTCAGTCATGTTGTTAGCACACTGTTCTCTTTACAGTCTCTAGAAAGAGATATTGCAGAGGCCACCGGGCTGAATTCGGATCCCCGCTCTTCTACCTGTCAGCAGTTTTGATTGTGGGCAGACACATATGTGCCAGTCACTGTGCTATGCATTTTATAAATATTATTTAATTGAAATACTTTTCATGCTTGCTTTCCAGTTGTTGACAAGACTTCTGAAACACATTATTAAGTTTATTTTAAAAAGCGCTGGTGGGAACAGTGGACGTACTCTATGTGGTAAAGAGGAAGAGAAAAGAAGACTCACTTTATATGTGTAAAGAAACTATTAACAGTAGTTCCCGATGGGGGGACTATGTAGGGATAAGTGGGTGAGCAGGGGTGGAAGGGAGAATTTAACTGTATAACTTTTTATACTTTGGGGATTTTGAACCACGTGGTTATATTACATATTCAAAACTGTAAATGTATACTTCAAAAGAGCACAGCTTCACATGCTGCAATGACAGATACTGTGGTTCGAAAAAAATGGGTTTTACAGCCAGACAAATCTTGGGTTCACATCCAGCTCTGCCCCTTACTTGCTTCTGGTTTTGGGCAAGTTACTTTCTCATTTGTAAAACAGTGATAAACAGGCACGCACCTTTTCAGGGCTGTTGCGAGAACTATGTGAGATGATGGATGGGAAAATGAAATTATAAAGCATCGTGCCTAGCACACTGTAGCTACTGCACAATGGCTAACACTTTTCCTATGACAGTCTTAGTTTCAGTTTCCCGTCAGTCTTTGGGTATATCTGTTCAGCCAGCTTGAATCTCCATGACTGTACTGGCACCTCTCCTGTGTTCATCACATCCACATAATCGCATGAAGGGCATTGTCACATGCCTCGCTTACTTCCACATAGCGTACCCACCATTTCAACTGTTCTACCAGTCTGGCGACCACACCCAAAGAGAAAATGAGGTTAGCCTTGAATTATTTGTTCTCGAGGTCACTTGGAGATCACGTTTCTCTTCCTAATTCCTCATAAACCTGTGTTTAATTCTAAAACATTTTGCTATCAGTGCTATCAGTCTCAGCAAGCAGCATAACTGAAATTTACTAACAGAGTACATCTTAAGTGTTCTCACTACCAAAAAAAAATGGTAACTATGTGAGGTGATGGATGTATTTATGAACACATTTGAAGTAATCACTGAAGTAATCATTTAACATTGAAGTTAATCATTGAAGTAATCATTTAACAATGTCTACAACTATTAAAACATCATATTCTTCACCTTGGTGCATGCATGCTCAGTTGTGTCCAACTCTTTTGCAACCCCACGGACTGTAACCCGCCAGGCCCCTCTATTCATGGGTTTCTGCAGGCAAGAATACTGGAGTGGGTTGCCATTTCCCCACTCCAGGGGATCTTCATGACCCAGGAATCAAACCTGAGTCTCCTGTATTTGCAGGCAGATTCTTTACCACTGAGCCACCTGGGAAGCCCACTGTTCACCTTAACTATTTACAATTTATGTGTCAATTATACCTCAATAAATCTGGGGAAAATGAAAGTTGAGATAGTGAATTTGCTCTTTCCAGCCTTCCAACATGTTCATTTTTTTCTTTTGGTAAACTGTCATGCTTTATAGTTCTTTATTTTTGTCTTCCAGTCTTATTAAAATATAGTTGACATACAACACTGTATAAGTTTAAGGCATACAGCACAAGCTTAGAGAGCATCCATCATCTCATAGAAATATACCATTAAGGAAATAGGGAAAAATGTTTTCCTTGTAATGAAAAGTTTTAGGATTTACGCTCTTAACAACCTTAATATATGACACACAGCAGTGTCAATTATATTCATCATGTTGTACATTACATCCCTAATACTTATTTATCTTATAACTAAGAGTTTGTATTTTTGACCACCTTCATACAACCCCCTTTCCCCCTTCCTCTGCCTCTGGTAAACCATAAATCTAACATGTTCTCTTTATGCCAGTATTCCTTCAGGCCAGAAAATCTGAGCTTATTTATAAAAGCTGCTGCTGCTGCTAAATCGCTTCAGTCGTGCCTGACTCTGTGCGACCCCATAGACGGCAGCCCACCAGGCTCTTCCATCCCTGAGATTCTCCAGGCAAGAATACTGGAGTGGGTTGCCATTTCTTTCTCCAGTTCATGAAAGTGAAAAGTGACAGTGAAGTCACTCAGTCATGTCCGACTCCTAGCGACCCCATGGACTGCAGCCTACCAGGCTCCTCTGTCCATGGGATTTTCAGGCAAGAGTACTGGCGTGGGGTGCCATTGCCTTCTCCATTTATTACTGTCTCAGCATTTACCCTGAGGTTTATATTTCCCTTTACTATGCTTGCTTATTCTACCCATTCTAATTTTATGTGTATTTTTCTTGATCCAATATGGATGAAAAATAAAACAGGAGTGATTGTTGAGATCGCAGCCTCGAATGTAGTCTTAATCATATGTGTTGTGACCATATATCAACAGCCCTGCCACTGTCGTGCTTAAGAGACATTTTGTCATTTGGAGATGGTTTCTCCAGATGGCAGCTGTGTGTCACAGCCACAGGCTCAAAAATAGCACTGGAAGCTACAAGCCTGTTGTGGCTTAAAGGCTAGTTTCTCACTGTCATCTGTTTTCATTCTCCAGCTGCCCTCAAACAGAAGCTCTAACTTTCTTTGTTCCTTTGGTTCCTCGTGACCTTTCTTCAAAGCCCCCTTTTTTGTCTCTTAGGATTTTGGAACCAAATGAGCTCATATGGGGCTTTAGCTTTCCCAACCCCAGGCTAAGAAAGCTCTGTCATCCCATGTACCCATCCTTGGGCAGGTGGCCCTCTGCTTGTTTATATGTTCCCCTTTCAAATCTTAACCTACTGAAGAGTCATTATTTGTGTAGCCAATGAGGTGTTTTTATGATGCTTTTATGATCTACTGACCCTATTGCCTTTTGTGCTCAGTATCGCACTGGTATTAGACTTTCCTTCCTAAACAGCTTACTTTGATATGCAGTCCCTCCCTCTCTCTAGCTTACATCTTTGTGTTATTTGTAAACAATTATTAAAAGTGTACATCCTATAAAATTCACTTTTTGGTGTATAGTTCTATGAATTTTGACAAATGCATAGAGTCAGATCACCAATGCCACAGTAACAAAAATTTGCCAAGGGCTGCCCCTTGAGGGTATCCCCACCTCTGTCACTGATCTCTGGCAACCCTTGATCTTTCCCAATATTTCTGCCTTATCCAGAATGCCACATGCATGCAGTCTTTTGATTCTGACTTCTTTCATTTCACAAACTGCACTGGAGATTTGTCCAACTTGTTGGATGTATCAGCACTGCCTTCTTATGTATGGATAAACCACGCCTAGTTTAAACATTCACATTAGGAAGGATATTTGAGCTGTTTCCAAGATTTGACAATTATGAATAGAGATATTTCAAACATTTGTGTAAGGATTCTATATGAACATGGATTTTTATTTCACTTTCAGTTCAGTCAGTTCAGTCAGTCAGTCATGTCTGACTCTTTGTGACCCCATGGAGTGCAGTATGCCAGGCCTCCCTGTCCATCAGCAACTCCTGGAGTTTACACAGACTCATGTGCATTGAGTCAGTGATGCCATCCAACCATCTCATCCTCTGTCGTCCCCTTCTCCTCCCATCTCCAATCTTTCCCAGCATCAGAGTCTTTTCAGATGAGTCAACTCTTCGCATGAGGTGCCCAAAGTACTGGAGTTTCAGCTTCATCATCAGTCCTTGATAATGAATATTCAGGACTGATTTCCTTGAGGATGGACTAGTTGGATCTCCTTGCAGTCCAAGGGACTCTCAAGAGTCTTCTCCAACACCACAGGTCAAAAGCATCAATTCTTCAGCACTCAGCTTTCTTCACAGTCCAACTCTCACATCCATACATGACCACAGGAAAAACCATAGCCTTGACTAGACAGACCTTAGTTGGCAAAGTAATGTCTCTGCTTTTGAATATGCTGTCTAGCTTGCTCATAACTTTCCTTCCAAGGAGTAAGCATCTTTTAATTTCATGGCTGCAGTCACCATCTGCAGTAGTTTTGGAACCCCAAAAATAAAGTCTGACACTGTTTCCACTGTTTCTCCATCTATTTCCCATGAGGTGATGGGACCGGATGCCATGATCTTAGTATTCTGAATGTTGAGCTTTAAGCCAGCTTTTCACTCTCCTCTTTCACTTTCATCAAGAGGCTCTTTAGTTCCTCTTCACTTTCTGCAATGAGGATGGTGTCAACTGCATATCTGAAGTTATTGATATTTCTCCTGGCAATCTTGTTTCCAGCTGGTGCTTCTTCCAGCCCAGCGTTTCTCATGATGTACTCTGCATGTAACTTAAATAAGCAGGGTGACAATATACAGCCTTGACGTGCTCCTTTTCCTATTTGAAACCAGTCTGTTGTCCCATGTCCAGTTCTAACTGTTGCTTCCTGACCTGCATACAGATTTCTCAAGAGGCAGGTCAGGTGGTCTGGTATTCCCATCTCTTTCAGAATTTTCCACAGTTTCTTGTGATCCACACAGTCAAAGGCTTTGGCATAGTCAATAAAGCAGAAATAGATGTTTTTCTGGAACTCTCTTGCTTTTTCACTTGGGTATATACTAAAGTGGGATTGTGGAGTCACCTGGCAACTGTATATTTAATCTTTTTAAGAAATTACCAAATAATTTCCTGAAGTTGTTTCATCTCAGCAATGTATGAAAGTTCTAGTTTTTTCCCATCTTCATCAACACTTAGTATTACCAGAGTTTTTTAGGTTTAGTCATCCTAATGGGTATATAATGATATCCTTTTGTAGTCTTAATTTGCATAACTAGTGATGCTAAACATATTTCCATGTACTTGTTTGCTATCACTATATCCTCTTCAGTGACATGTCCTTTCATATCTTTTGCTCATGCTCTGACTGGATTGTTTGATATTTTTATTGTTGAATTTTCCAAGTTCTTTAAATATTCTAGATACTAGTCCTTTGTCTTATATATGGTTTGCAAATTTTTAGCCCCAGTTTGTGGTTTGTCTTTTGTTTATCACCAGTGCTTCCCACTGATGAGGCTTGATAGCTCAGAGCTTTTGTGTGATAAAGTTTTGTTAAAGTATAAAAGAGATAGACAAAGCTTCTGACATATACATCAGAAGGGGGCAGAAAGAGTGCCCCCTTGCTAGTCTTTAGCCAGATGTTTTCTGTCTGTTAGAAAGCTATTAATCAGATAGAGACACCTCAAGGCTGAGGGAGTTTCACCAGTACCCTCTCTCACAATATGTATTTTTGAGATGGGATGGCACAAGGTGTATCATCCCCCAGCCATAAAACAATTGATATGAACACTGGTTTGTTGAGCTATTATCAGTCCAAGGTTTGAGAAAAGAAAAAAGTTATTCTTCAGTGGAAGCATTTTGAAGAAAGGCAAATTCCAAAGCAAATATATCGTTTCATTAACATAGCTTAAGAAAAACATCTCTCTAAGAAAAATGCATTGGTTAGTTCAAGGTCTGAGAAAAGTTACATTCAGTTGGAACCAGGTGTCTTTTAAGCTTGCCTCCTATGTCCTCTGTTTGGAGAGCCCTGGCCTTCCTGCCTGTTACCCTCTCAATTAGCAGGTAGGTTCTTTACTAGTAGTGCCACCTGCTGCTGCTGCCACCAAGTCACTTCAGTCGTGTCTGACTCTGTGCGACCCCAGAGACGGCAGCCCACCAGGCTCCCCCGTCCCTGGGATTCTCCAGGCAAGATCACTGGAGTGGGTTGCCATTTCCTTCTCCAATGCATGAAAGTGAAAAGTGAAGGTGAATTCGCTCAGTCGTGTCTGACCCTCAGCGACCCCATGGACTGCAGCCCACCAGGTTCCTCCGTTCATGGGATTTTCCAGGCAAGAGGACTGGAGTGGGGTGCCATCGCCTTCTCCACACCTGCCCTTTGCCTAGTCCTAAATCCTAAAGACTTTCCTATTTTTTTCTAAAAGTTCCATAGTTTTACTTTTTTTCATTAAAGTTCATGATCCATTTTGAGTTCACTTTTGTTTATGGTATGAGATAGGGGCTTCCCAGGCGGCTCAGTGGTAAAGAATCCACCTGCCAATGCAGGAGACACAGGACATGCAGGTTCAGTCCCTGGGTTGGGAAGATCCCCTGCAGGGGGAAATGGCAGCCCACTCCAGTCTTCTTGCCTGGAAAATCCCATAGACAGAGGAGGCTGGTGGGCTACAGTCCATGGGGTCACACAGAGTAGGACAGACTTAGAGATCGAGCACCCATACACGCACATGAGACATTTAAGTTGAAGTTCTTTGCTTTGCTTTTCCTCTTTAATTTTGCCTGTGGAAGTTCAGTTGCTCCAGCATCATTTGTTCAAAAGACTGTTTTTCCTCCATTAAATTGTTTTCGTACCTTTGTCAAAAATAATTTTGCCATATTTGTGTGAATGTGTTTCTGGGCTGTCTGCTCCGTTCCATCAATATATGTGTCTGTCCTTCCACCAATACCACACTGTGTTGATTACTGTATTTCTAGCTTACTGTACTTCTAGCTTACTTTTCTTCTATTGCTACAGTCCCCCGATGGTGTTATACATTAAATATCCAGGATGGAGAAGCCACATGCTACTCGCCGAGAGGAGGAAATTATCACAGCAGCCTGGGCACTCGCTGTGAGCTTTCCTGTGACCGGGGCTTTCGACTGATTGGACGGAGATCCGTGCAATGCCTGCCAAGCCGCCGTTGGTCTGGAACTGCCTACTGCCGGCGTAAGTGGTGTGCATGTATAGGCTGACATCTGCATGTGAGAGAGGCCAGCCAGCTGCCCAGCCAGGGTATATGCCTGGAGGTATTACTATGCCCTCTGTCAAGTACAAATTAAAAATTTCCACAGGATCCCAACAGGGCCTTTCCCTATCCTAGCATTCTAGCTCATGTTCTCTCCCCTGTGACCATGGATCAAACAATAGGGGCATTTTAAGTTGCAACCAGGCTTCCCCAGTGGCTCAGTAATAAAGAACCTGCCTGCCAATGCCAGATACATGGGTTCAGTCCCTCAGTTTGGAAGAACCCCTGGAGAAGGAATGGCAACCCACTCTAGTACTCTCGCCTGAAGAATCCCATGAACAGAGGAGCCTGGCGTGCTACAGTCTGTGGAGTCGCAAAGAATCTGGCATGACTTAGCGACTGAGCACAGACGCATGCAAGCAGCAACCAGCCCCTCAGTGTCAAAGGGCCCAGGAGTGCATGGAAAGCTTCCCCCTGGGGCCTGATGTGGACTTAGGCCTTCCTCCAGAACTCTCAAGCATGTGCGGTCTCAGACTCTTTCCCACTTGTGGTAAACTAATGTACTTCTTGGCCTAAGGTCTTAAGCCTTGGCAGTGAAGCTAAAAGACATCTTCTGGTCTTCATTTCTTCTGAAAGTCAAGGAGAACCTCTAAGGTTGGAATGCAGGGGTGCTAATACATACATTTCACAATGTGTTCACCTCAGCTCCCAAATCTCTACCTCTTACTGAAACCCTACAGCTTACCTTATTTTGGCAGCTAAGCTTTGCCTGTCCCTACATCCATTGCTGAATGCCATTTGTAGAACACCCATGTGTGTGGGGCCACTTCAAGAGCCATTAATTACCAGGCTGATTCTAGACTAACCAATGTGTGTGTATGAATGGAGTGTCAGGGGATGTAGAATGCTGAGCATTCAGAGATAAATGGGGTTGTTTGGAGAAGATGCTGTGGAATAGAGGAGAAGTTTGGTAGCGAGAAAAAAGGAAGCCACGATTCCCCTCTAGGTGACTATAAGCCATTTGTTATAGGACTAGACCCTATCATTTCCAAAATGAATTTGAATTGACCTTAGAAAATTAAAATACATCGACAAATTAACATGTAATCAGTTAAAAGTTTGTGTTGTATGCGTGCTCAGTTACTCAGTTGTGTCCGACTCTGCGACCCCATGAACTATAGTCCCCCAAGCTCCTCTGTCCATGTAATTTCCCAGGCAAGAATACTGGAGTGGGATTCCATTTCCTTCTCCAGGTGATCTTTCCAACCCAGGGATCAAACCTATGCCTCTTGAGTCTCTTGCATTGCCAGGCAGATTCTTTACCACTATGCCTGTTTAAACACTGAATCTCACTTTGTACTTCCTCATAAGAGACACATGGAAAACACTTTGGATCTATCATTTTCACTGTCATATAATACTAAGAAAATAAAATCAACAGAATGACAGACCTTTTTCTTGGCCCTGATTTCAAGAAGGTCATTGTTGCTTAGGTCTTTATATAAAGGAGGCTGGAAAACATAAAAGGCAATCACCTTCAAGTCTGGTTTGACCAGGAAGCAAAAACAAACATAGTCAATAGAATCTTTAGTCAAAGCTCCAATAATGGAAGTTAAGGAGTGTTAGAACATATGGCTGGCCCACTTCCTTCAGGTGGTGGGTGTTTCATACTGGACTTTGGCCAGTGCAAGCTTGCAATCAGTTCATGGGACCTGTTGCCACTTCTGGCACAAGTGATGTCTAAAGCACATGGACTCACCTTTAAGCAAATGCCTCCAAAGCTGTCCGCCCCTCCCCACTGGCCTGACTTGTACTCTCACCAGCACAGAGGACCAGTGGGCATGTAAGTGAGCCTCAGCTGAGGAGTGCTTGTGGCAGAACCAACATTATATTCAAAATGGAGTCTTGAATTTGTTCAAGGACATCTAGCATTTGTGGAACAAGAGAGGAAAACTATGAGCTTGCTGAGGCCCTGAATAAGCCCAGAGATTTATATGCATTGTCTCTATATTTGGCACAACAATCCTGCTTCACGGTATACATGTTTTAGTGATGGAGACACTGAGGCTTGGAGAGATGATGTAAATTGCTCAAGTCACAGAGCTAGTTAAGTGGTGGAGCTGGGATCCAAACTGAGGTGTGTTCCTCAAATCCATGAACTTGGATGAGTAACTTCTTTGAGACCATCTCCCCACCTCTGCCCCTCAAGAGCACTATTGTACTTCATAATATCAAAAATAAGAAAGAAATTAGGAAAAAGAGGCAATCAGGCACAAAAATGTCAGAGCAGTTGGGCATAGGTTTCCCTGTATTTTCTGCTGTCTCTGACATGGTCTTCCCTGGGCTAGATGCCTAGGCGTTACTTCCACATAGCCCCACAGGCCACTGAGCTTGCCTCCTGATTCTCTCTTAGAGATGAGATGCCATGCGTTGCCATTCATCACGAGTGGCACCTACACGTGCACAAATGGGGTGCTTCTTGACTCTCGCTGTGACTACAGTTGTTCCAGTGGCTACCACTTGGAAGGTGACCGCAGCCGAATCTGCATGGAAGATGGGCGATGGAGCGGAGGAGAACCTGTATGTGTAGGTAAATGCTGGTCACTCCCAGTTGTCCTGCTGCAAAGAGCCAGCCTGGCATTATGTCCACTGCAGAAGGCATTCCCACTAGCTGCAAAGGTGGCACCCTGGGCACAGGCTTAACAAAGCAATCGCTTCCCCTTGGAGTCGCGCCTCACAGATTTCATTGAGCATCTTGAACTGCCTCTTTTACCTGCTTAGTGGTGTGGTATTGTTTCATGGGTTCCCTCCAGGGAAGGCAGGGATCCACGAGTCAGCACTTAATTTCTGACCTTGGCAGACATAGATCCCCCAAGATCCGTTGCCCCCACTCCCGTGAGAAGATGGCAGAGCCGGAGAAACTGACTGCTCGAGTATACTGGGACCCACCCCTGGTGAAAGACTCTGCTGATGGCACCATCACCAGGTGAGCCACAGACGCCGCCTAGGCCTCCCGCCAGCTTCTCTCTCCCGGGCACTCAGGTAGCCCACACTGAACCACGCAGACTGATGGCACAGTGATGTGTGCTCCAGACCCCACTGCTAAGAGCCACTTGCCTCAGTGGCTCTCTCACCCCTGTCCCATGTAGGTTGATACTTCGGGGCCCTGAGCCTGGCTCTCACTTTCCAGAAGGAGAACACGTGATTCGTTACACTGCTTATGACCGAGCCTACAACCGGGCCAGCTGCAAGTTCATTGTAAAAGTACAAGGTCAGAAAGAAGTTTTCCATTTCTGCATTGCTTATCATTTCTGCTCTTTCCTTACCCTCTAGATGCTCATCACAACCCTCTCCTCACTATGCCTGAAACAGACACCTCGTGCAGATTGGGAGAGGGGAAACTCAAATTCATGAAATAGGTCAATCAGGAAACCTGTATACACACATTTCAGAAACTCTGTCCCCCAACAAGACTTTCTCATTCTCCTAAATCTACATGAAACCCACCGATATACTCTGTATCCATATCTTTTCTTAGCCTTCAAATTAATGATTAAAGTCAATCAGCCTTCATTCTCAGTCTTTCTCCTCTGCTGAAATTGGTGGTACTGGCTACTGATTCTTGCTTTTTGTTTTGTTTTCATCATTAAATTAATTCATGCTCATTGTTGAACATATGGGAAATAAAGTAATACACAAAGGGGAAAAAAAACTATTACTCTGTCACCCAGAGGCAATTGTTGTTAATCTTTTGGTATTTTTCTTCCAGTCTTGTATTCCCACATACTTAAAAATATGTAATTGAGATCACAGTGCATATCCAATATTAGGTCACCTCTTTTCACTTTTCATTATAATACAAGTAAATTTCTCATGTTCCTTAAAGTTTTTTCAGAAGTCTTTTAATCACAGTATAATAATCTACTTCTAAGAATATATCATACTTTGCTCAATGCTTCTCCTCCCACTGACGGATATTTTAAACTGTTAGTCACTCAGTCATGTCCAAATCTTTGCTACCCCATGGACTGTAGCCCACTAGGCTCCTCTGCATGGAATTCTCCAGGCAGGAATAATGGAGTAGGTTTCCATGTCCTTCTGCAGAGAAACTTTCTGACCCAGGGATTGAACCTGGGTCTCCCGCATTGCAGGTGGAATTCTTTATCTGTGCCACCAGGGGAGCCCAATGATATTTCATATTAAAAGTAATTTATAAGGTGGTCATCTGTATGCAGAGTGTCCCCAAAGTCTGAAGACAAAAATGGCAATTTTTTTTACAGATTGCTAGTCTTTTGATGACTATATATATATATATATATATATTTATTTATCCATGCTTCCACATTTTACAAACACTTTTGTCTACGTTTCAGATTTAATTCCATAAGAAAGCAAAAAATTTGCCTCTAGCCCTGGCCATTGGCAACACAGAGAAGTCATTCATTCTGATTATCCTGGGCCTTCTGATTTAGAAAACCCAGCATGGGCACCCTCTTAGCCTATTATTCTCTACGAGAATTACCATAGCCCCTAACTTGAACTTCTCCCTGACAGTGAGACGCTGCCCAACTCTGAAACCACCACTGCATGGCTACCTCACCTGCACCTCAGTGGGGGACAACTATGGTGCCACCTGTGAGTACCACTGTGATGGAGGGTATGAGCGCCAAGGGACCCCCTCCCGGGTCTGCCAGTCCAGCCGCCAGTGGTCAGGATCACCACCCATCTGTGTTCGTGAGTGAAACTAGGGAATGGGGAGAGTGGACATAATGATCTGAGGGGTCTCCCAATGTCTATGGCTCAGGGACCAAAAGCAATGTGTCTGATGTGGGAATGGGGGATTCTGTGATGTTTCAGAGCCAATGTTCCCCTCTGGCATACTCCACCTCCAAGAAAAAGGATTTAAAATCTCCAAGTGTTCTTTTAGGATTTCCCCCAAGGAAAGGGAGAAACAACCAAAAAAGTTTAACCGGAAAACCTCAGGATGTTGTTATCCATTCTGGGATGAAGGGACAGGCCATATTCTGACTGGCCACGTGCTTCTGCCCTAGCTATGAAGATTAATGTCAATGTCAACTCGGCTGCTGGCCTTCTGGATCAGTTCTATGAGAAACGGCGACTCCTCATCATCTCAGCCCCTGATCCCTCCAACCGATATTATAAAATGCAAATCTCTATGCTACAGGTAAGAGCCACTCCCTAATCAGGGCTTAGCTCCTTTGCATTCCCCTATCCCACTCCGCTGGGTTTCCTGCTGGCGCAGTGGTAAAGAATCCAACTGCCAGTACAGGAACTGTGGGTTTGATCCCTGGGTTGGGAAGATCCCCTGGAGGACGAAATGGCAACTCAGTTTACTATTCCCTCCTGGAGAATCCCATGGGCAGAGGAGCCTGGTAGGCTACAGTTCATAGGCTCACAAAGAGTCAGACACAAGTTGGCAACCAAACAACAGCAACAACTCCACTCTGTTAATCTCTTACCACGTCTTACTCAAAGACTTGCTTTTTCTACAGCACAAACGCTGCTTCCTTAGATTGTAGACAACATTTGATTAGTTTTACTGTAGACAAATTTATCACAGTTTTAAAACAACTGTGTTTTTACTGAAAAGGCAGTGAAGTCATTGGCATGGTGTGTTGTAGGAAGCTTGATGAAGGATGAGAAGGCAGTGTGGCAAAGCACTCCCGAAAGACTTGTAACACCTGTGATCAAATGTAAATGTGGGGAATTAGTTATGTTTAAATCTTCAAGGAATAATAACACTAACAAACATTTAGACAGTGAGGGCTGTATAAGGACCAGGTATACAAGTATGTGCTTTATACATATTCATTTAATTCTCCCAACAATGCTTATAAAGTAGGTACCCTTATTATCCCCATTTTCCAGGTAAAGAAACTGAGGCACAGAGAGGTTAATGATTTGCCCAAAATCACTAGCTAATAAATGGCTGAGCTGCAATTAAACCCAAGCAATCTGACTCAAGGATCTGTGCTCTTAACCACTACTAATAGCAGACAGGAAGGAAACGTGTCTTGATATTGCAAAGTAAAACGAGGGAATTGCATAAGGATTTTTAACATTCTACCAGATATCTAGTTAAAGCCACTGTTGGGGGATGAGAAGCAGAAAGGACAGAGTAGTTCTGACTACTGGGACTTTCAAAAAGAATAGACTAAGTTCTATCACTACTTATATAATATTGTAAATCAACTGTTTCTGTTGTTTTCATTGACTAAGTTGAGTCCACCTCTTTGCAACCCCATGGACTGCAGCACACCAGGCATACCTGTTCTTCACCATCTCCCTGAGTTTTCTCAAACTCATGTCCGTTGAGTCAGTGATGCCATCCAGCCATCTCATCCTCTGTCACTTCCTTCTCCTCAATTGAAAAGGAGAAAAATAATATAATAATAAAAATAAAGAATAGACTAGGTTCTTGAAGAGAATTCAAAGTATGCTGACAAGACTCTGAGAAGCTGAAAGGGTCTGGATACCCAGGTGAAAGAAGAAGCTATTTAGGGGTTTCTAAAGGTTGAGTTCTAACGAGTTGCCAAGTCAGCATTCAGAAGGCCATGATGAAAGCATCCATATCAAAAGAATGACCCTGGGTCTAAACTAGAAAGGACCCCATTCCTCCAGGAATCCAAAACGGCAGACAAAAGCAACACCTCAGCTTGAAAAGAAAGCAGGAACAAGAAAAGGAAACAGCCAGGGAGGACTGTGACTTTGAGGCCAGGTCTGCAGGAGTAACCCAAAGATTCAACAAGGGCTGGAGCACCAGGCAGTGCTCACTGCTGCTTTCAACCTTGCCCCAGGTAACTGGCTAAGAGGCACCCCTGATGGGCGAAGCAGGACAAAAACTGTGGTACGGTTACAGGCTGCACTTCCTAGTGCGAGGAAGGCAAGAACGGGTCACAGAAAGAGCACTGACACTATTTGGGGGAAATTCTGGAGACCAAGAGAAGGCTGTGGCCGTGTAGCCTAATGGTAAGGAGCACACAGACTTCTCAGTTGGCACAATGGAAAAGAATCTGCCCACCAATGCAGGAGATGCAAGAAGCATGGGTTTGATCTCTGGGTCCAGAAGACCCCCTGGAGAAAGAAATGGCAGCCCAAGCCAGTATTCCTGCCTGGGAAATCCCATGCACAGAGGAGTCTGGTGGGCTACAGTCCAAGGGTGTCCCAAAGAATAGGACATGACTGAGAGACTAACACACAAAGAACTTATGTAGCTTCCAGTTATAAAATAACTAAGTCCTGGGGCTGTGATGTACAGCATGGTGACTATAGCTATATAATATATTTGAAAATGGCTAAGAAAATACATCTGAAAAGTTCTCATTGCAAGAAAAAAGTTGTGACTATGTGGTGATGAATGTTAACTGGACTTATTGTGATGATCATTTAGACAAATATCAAATCATTATACTGTACACTTGAAAGTAATATGTCAACTAGTATCTCAATTTTATTTTACTTTTTTTTTTTAACAAAAGTTTATTCTTAAATGTACAATAGGTTCCAAGACAACAGTTCATTCTAGCTATAGATGGCAACAGATATTATGACAGGGAATCCAGGTGTTTAAACAGGAGTGGAACTAAGGGTCATCATTATCTCAGGCACAAGGAACAGCTTACTTTTTTGCCAGATTTCTTAATTCTACCAGTGGCCAGGGGCCTTTCGCTGCAGCCTTTGATTTTAGCTCCTGGAGTCTCTTCTGCTCCTCCTGCTTCTGCTTGAATGCCTTATCTTCCTCGTCCATCTCCTTGGCTTGCTTCTTGGGCTGCTTCAGGGCTTCTTCTTGCCACCTTCACGGCCAGACATGGCGCCTGCAGCCCCTTCCCCAGACCCTGCCACCGGAAGCGGACTCAATTTTAAAAAGAACATGGAAAGATGTTCAATAGCACTCATTATCAGAGAAATGCCAATCAAAACCACAATGAGGTACCATCTCACGCTGGTCGGAATGGCTGCCGTAAGAAAGTCTGCTAACAATAAATGTTGGAGAGGGTGGAGAGAAAAGAGAACCCTCTTACACTGTTACAGGGAATGCAAACTGGTACAGCCACTGTAGAGAACAGTGTGGAGATTCCCTAAAAACTGGAAATAGAACTGCCATACAACCCAGCAATCTCACTGCTGGGCATATACACTGAGGAAACCAGAATTGAAAGAGACACATGTACCCCAGTGTTCATTGCAGCACTGTTTACAATAGCCAGGACATGGAAGCAATGTAGATGACCGTCATCAGATTAATGCATAAGGAGGTTTTGGTACATATACACAATGGAATATTACTCAGCTATAAAAAGAATGCATTTGAATCAGTTCTAACAAGGTGGATGAAACTGGAGCCTGTTATACAGAGTGAAGTAAGTCAGAAAGAGAAACACCAATGTGGTATATTAATGTATATATGTGGAATTTAGAAAGACAGTAATGATGACCCTATATGCAAGACAGCAAAAGAGACACAGATGTAAAGGAGAGACTTTTAGATGATATGGGAGAAAGTGAGGGTGGGACGATATGAGAGAACAGCATTGAACCATGCATATTACCATATGTAAAACAGATGACCAGTGCAAGTTCGATGCATGAAGCAGGGCACGCAAAGCCAGCGCTCTGAGATAACCCAGAGGGATGGGGTGGGGGAGGGAGGTGGGAGGAGGGTTCACCATGTCAATGTATGGCAAAAACCACCACAATATTGTAATTGGCCTCCAATTAAAATAAATAAATTAAATTTAAAAAATGAACAGGGGTGTAGGCTGAAGGAAGAGGCAGCACTAGAGCAAAAGCAAGACAAGGATTTAAAAATATCAGTAAATGAACAATTGATAACCTATGCACAACTAAGCAAGGAGAGATGATGTTACTGCAATTTGTTAATTACGTTTCTCTTTTCTATCCCACATAATATAACCAATCTCTACACTTCATTAGAATAAAGGAAACACTGTTAGGGTAAGTGGGCTTCCCAAGAGGCACTGGTGGTAAAGAACCCACTCGCCAATGCAGGAGACATAAGAGACACGGGTCGATCCCTGGGTCGGGAAGATCCCCTGGAGGAGGGTGTGGCAACCCACTCCAGTATTCTTGCCTGGAGAATCCAATGGACAGAGGAGTCTGGCAGACTATGATCCATAGGATGACAAAGAGTCAGACAAGTTTGAATCAACTTAGCATGCGCGCACACATGTTGGGGCAAGTGCTTCAGGAATGACAGAGGAAAGAGGTGGTAGACCCCCTCATGTGATGGTTTGTGAAGAAGCCCCTCCTTTCCCATAGTGCCTTGACATGGTCCCAAGAGGAATCAGTTAAGTAGCCTTAGGTTTGAGTTTGACAGCCTATTCAGGAAACCTTCTTCTCCTCCCCTCCCAGCAATCCACTTGTGGACTGGACCTGAGGCACGTGACCATCATCGAGCTGGTGGGGCAGCCACCTCAGGAAGTGGGGCGCATCCGGGAGCAACAGCTGTCAGCCAATCTCATTGAGGAACTCAGGTGCAGACTGGAGGCAACAGGAAAGGCATGGGTAGAAACCTGGGGCAGGACATCGGCCACAAGAGAGCTGTGGGGAAATCAGCAAACACTATTCTCTTGGGGAATTTCTTGTTTGAACTCTTTGGATGTATTAGGTAAGATCAGAGTGGCAGGGCATCAGAAGCAAATGGCAGGGTGTTGTTGAAAATACAGATGACTACCTCAAACCACCTCAGGACTGTGCTTTTATGAGGCACCTCAGGTGACCCTGAAGCACAGCCAGGGCTGAGACACAGACTCAAACATGACTTAGATAAGCCTTTGATCCTGTCACCTGGTGGTTGTATCCTTTTGCCTTCAGTCTGCAAATGAGCAAAAAGCATCTTTAGGCAGTGAAATCTGAGTCATACTCATCTGCCCCTTGTGGAGGAGAAGACCATAGGGAACAGGTGGTAGAAGTTGACTTTTCTCATTATCTGTCTGTTATCACCCTCCCAACCCTCCCCCAACATGTACTCAGAACCAATAAAGCCATACTCCCCTCTGTTCCATAAACAATACCTGCCCCTAGGGCTTAATCTCAGGGACAGAAAGACTCAGTCCCAGGTAAAGACTGGGGCTTCCCTGGTGGCTCGGTAGCAAAGTCAGTGGTAAAGAATCCACCTGCCTATGCAGGAGATGCAAGAGACTGTGGATTCAATCCCTGGGTTGGGAAGATTCCCTGGGGAAAGGAAGGGCTACCCACTCCAGTATTCTTGCCTGGAGAGCCTGCTGGGCTACAGTTCATGGGGTCACAGAAGAGTCAGACACAACTTAGTTACTAAACAACAGCAACAAGAGGAAAGACTGGAAAACACTCAGAGGAAGGAGACTGCAGACTTGGCGACACTGATCAACCTGAAGGTGGACCAGGTGATGTTGATCGACCTCAGGGCTGCCATGTTCGGTTGTGCAGGCTATGCTTGTCTAGCTCTGGGAAGCACTGGTCACGGCATAGTGCCTGTGACTGGTGCTCCCTGGAGTTGTTACGTGCAGCCTGCATCACTATATGTGATAGCCCTGTGTAAGGGGGCCTGTGAGGCAAACACAGCTTGGTAGTAACAAAGCTCTTCCATCTGGGGTGAGGGAGGGACAGCTTAACAGAGCCAGAGATGTTGGGGCAGCAAGACTAAGGCGTGAGCAGAGAAAAATAAAGGGGCTTGAGATAGGTCCTGGAAGGGATGGGGCAAGGGATTCAGTGGAGAAAGAATTAGTCCATCAGTGGAGCTGTGAAAGATCAGAGAGGACTAGAGTCTGGTGGGATGATGTCCAGACAAGGTCTCACACGTCCCTGGGCTCATCTCTCTAGGCAATTTCAGCGCCTCACTCGCTCCTACTTCAACATGGTGTTGATTGACAAGCAGGGGATTGACCGGGAGCGCTACATGGAGCCCGCCACCCCCGAGGAGATCTTCACGCTCATTGATGACTATCTACTGAGCAATGAGGAGCTGATCCAGCGCCGGGAGCAAAGAGACATGTGCGACTGAACTTGAGTCGGAGCATGGCTGAGGTCAAGGGGAAACTGTTCCCTGGTCAGCCAAAACCAGGGCCTAATCAAAGGAGAAAATGCTTTCCCACAGCTCTGAGGAAAGGACTCTAAGGTGGGTGAGGTTCCCTGATCCTGGGACATTTCCAGACACCTTTCCTCAAGCAAGGCTCTGCTTTAGGTAGCACTGGAAGAGCATAAGCAGCTAGGGAGGGACTGAGGACAGGCCCTGGGCAGCAGCTTGTGGATAGAAAGTCTTGCTTCTGCCCAGCTCTCTCAAATCTTTCAGAGAAGTAAATTCTAAATTCACTCACTAACCGGCTGTGTTTTAAATGGTTCCTCTACCCTGAGGTGACAGCAGAAGGCAGCACCGTCACAACAGACAACCAGGGCACCATCAAGTGTGGCTGGATCTTCCTTACAGGTTAACTGTGGGGTTGGCGGTGAGGCAGAGCTCACTCTTGTTTGTCCTTCTCCCTTGTAGGATGTTGGGCTACAAATGTTAACCATCTGTTAACCGTTCTGTTAACCATCATCTCGCCTAAGAGTTAGCAGGCTGCTGCAGTTGGAAGGGAGCTTGGGGAGAAAAGTCACGCTAGAGCAGAATGCTTTCTCCTGCCCTCCAGCTAGCTCACAGGCCACAGTCTCTCCTTACTGAGCCTCCAGTGCTGCTCCTTCCTCAAGGAAACCCCAGCTTGTGATCCAGGAAACCTCAGAACCACCAAGTGGAAACTACATCATGGAGAAGGAGAAAAGACAGCATCAGCCACATGTATAACCTATTAACACTTTGAAGAGATGAGTGCAGAGGAGGCAAGACTCACAACAGCACTTATAAACACAAGCACTAAGGGCCGTGAGTACATTTCCATTAGGAAATGTGAGTTACCTGGGATCTTGTGAAGCAGAGCAACACTCATGCACACTAACCCTGCTCTGGCTTCGGCCACACTCAAGCATACATAGTGTTTGAAGAAAGACAGTCTTCCCTAGGCTGCTGGGAACCTTTTCTACACAAGTGGAAACAGTGCCAGGTTAACACTCAGAAGCCGTTCACCTTCCACCTTACCCAGGGGGTAATTACTAGGAAATTAGAGGTGAAGAGGAAGCGGGCTAGATTGAGAAACAGGACTAAAAGGCTCGAGCACTGACTGTGTGCCTGGTGCTGTCCTGAGCACTCACAATTGACTGAAATCCTCATAAGAACCCTCTAAGCTAGGTCTTGTTGTAAGCCCATTTACACATGTAGGGATGGAAGCACAGAGAGGTCACACAACTTGCCTAAGATCAAACAGCTTAGAAGTGGAGGCACAGAGAGGTCAGACAACTTGGCTAAGATCACACAGCCGAGATGTGGAAGCATGGAGAGGTCAGGAAAGTTGCTAAGATCACACAGGTCAGAAGCAAAAGTACAGAGAGGTTATGCAACTTGCCAAAGATCACAAAGCTCATAAGTGGAAAGACAGAGAGATTAGGCAACTTACCTAAGATCACACAGGTCAGAAATGGAAGCACAGAGTTTCACAACTTGCCTAAGATCACATAACTGAGAAGCAGAGAAGTGGAAGGACAGAGAGGTCAGGCCACTTGCCTAAGATCACACAGCACAGAATTGAAAGCACAGAGAGGTCAGTCAACTTGCCAAAGATTACACAGCTAAGAAGTGGAAGCCTAGAGAGGTTAGGAAACTTCCTAAGATCACACATCTAAGATATGGAAGCTCAGAGAGGTTAAGCAACTTGACTAAGATCAAACAGCTCAAATGTGGAATCACAGAGTGAAAGCACAGAGAGGTCACGCAACTTGTCATGATCACACAGTTCAGAAGTGTAAGCTCTGAGAGGTCACACAACTTTCCTCAGATCACAAGTTCAGAAGTGGAAGCACTGAGAGATCAGGCAACTTGCCTAAGATCACACAGCTAAGATATGAAAATCAGAGAGGTCAGGCAACTTGCATAAGTTCAGAGAGTTCAAGAGGAATCGGAGGGAGGTCAGGCAACTTGCCCAGGATCACAGAGCTCAAAGTGAAGAACAGAGAGGTCAGGCAACTTGCCTAGGATCACAGAGCTGATAAATGGAAGCCTACAGAACAGAGGCAACTTGTCTAAGATTACACATCTCAGATATGAAAGCTCAGAGAGGTTAAGCAACATTTCTAAGATCACACAGCTCAGATATGGAAGCACAGAGAGGTTAGGCAACTTAGAGTTCAACAGTTCAAGTGGAAGCATAGAGAGGTCAGGCAACTTGCCTTAGATCACACAGATCAAAAGTGGAAGCACAGAGAGGAGACGCAACTTGCCTATGATAACACATCTGAAAAGTGGAAGTATACAGAGGTCAGGCAATTTGCTTAAGATCACACAATTCACATACGTATGAACACAGAGGTTCGGGAAGTTACCTAAGATTACAGAGCACAAAATGGAATCATAGAGATGTTAGGCAACTTGACTAAGATGAAACAGCACAGATGTGGAAGAAGATGGTGGTAAGGCATCTTGTCTAAGATCACACAGCTCAGAAATGGAAGCACAGAGAGCTCAGGCACCGTGTCTATGATAACACAACTTTGAGGTGGAAGCACAGAAAGGTGCAGAAGCCTGCCTAAGATCACAATGACAGGAGTGGAAGCAGAGAATGATGAGGAAACTGGCCTAGAATCAAACAGATCTGAAGTGGAAGCACAGAGAGGTCATGCAACTTGCCTAAGAAAACACAGCTCAGAAGTGGAAGCACATAATGGTTAAGCAACATGCCTAAGTTCACACAGCTCACATATGGAAGCATAGGGAGCTTAGGAAACTTGACTAATTCACACAGCTGAAATGGAAGCACAGATCAGTCAGGCATCTTGCAAAACATCACACAGGTCAGAAGTGGAAGCACAGAGAGGTCAGGCAACTTGCCTAAGATCACAGAGCTTAAGTGGAAGCACAGACGTTAGGCCACATGCCTAAGATCACACAGCTTAGAAGACGAAGCACAGAGATGTCAGGCAACTTCCCTATGATCACACCTCAAAGACGTGGAAGCACAGAAAAGTCAGGGTATATGCCTCATATCACAGAGCTTAAGTGGAAACACAGAGAGGTTTAGCAACCTGCCTAAAGACAGACAGCTCAGAAGTGGAAAGACAGAGAGTTCCACAGAATCCCTAAGATCACACAGCTCATAAGATGAAGCACAGAATGATTAGGCAAGTTGTCTAAACTCACACAGCTCAGGAGAGGAAGCAAAAGCAGTAAGGCAATATGCCTAGGATCACCCATCTCAGAAGTGGAAGCACAGAGTGGCTAGGGAATTTGCTCAAGATCACACAGCTCAAAAGTTGAAGCACAGAGAGTGCAGGCAGCTTGCCTAATACCACACAGCTTAAGCGGGATCATTGAGAAGTTAGGCAACTTGCCTTAGATCACACATGCCAGATATGGGAGCTCAGAGATGTTAGGTAACTTGCCTAAGATCACACAGCCCAAAATTTGAATCACAGAGAGTTTAGGTATCTTTTGTAAGATCACAAAGCTCTGAAGTAGAAGTACAGGGAGTTCAGGCAACTTGTCCAAGATAATACAGCTCAGAAGTGGAAGGACAGAGAGGTTAGGCAACTTGCCTAATATCATGCAGCTTAGAAGTGGAAGTACAAAGAGGTCAGGGAATATGGTGAAGATTAAACAGGTCAGAAGTGGAAGCACAGAGAATTCATGCAAGTTGCCTTCAGCTCAGCAGTGGAAGCTAGAGAGGTGAGAAACTTGACTTAGATCACACAGCTTAAATGGAAGCACAGATGTTAGGCAACTTGCCTAAGATCACATAGCTCAAGTGGAAGCATAGAGAGGTCAGGCAACTTGTCAAAAATTACGTAGCCAGAGGGGGAAAGCACAGAGAGTTCCAGGAACTTGCCTAAGATCACACAGCCCAGAATTAGAAGCACAGAGAGGTCAGGCAACTTGCCTAAGATAACACAGCTCAGAAGTGAAAACACAGAGAGGTTAGGCAACTTGCCTACAGTCACACAGCTCAGATATGGAAGCACAGAGAGGTCAGGAAACTTCCCTATGATCACACAGCTCAGAAGTGGAAGCAAAGAGAAGACGGTCAACTTGCCTAATATCACAGAGCTTAACTGGAAACACAGAGATCTTAAGCAACTGGCCTAAGATCGTAGAGCTCAAGTGGAAGCAGTGAGAGGTCAGGAAACTTCCCTATGATCACACAGCTCAGAAGTAGAAGCACAGAGAGGTTACGCAGCTTAAGTAAGATGAAACAACTCAGAAGTGGGTGCAGACCATGATTAGGGAACTCGCCAAAATCACACAGCTCAAATGTGGAAGCACAGAGAAGCTAAGAAAATTGCCTAATATCCCACAGCTCTTGTGGAAAGACAGGTGGGTCAGGCAAGGTGGACCAGGCAACTTGCCTAAGTTCACAGAGCTCAGAAGCGCAAGCGCACTGGGCTCAGGCAACTTTCCTATGGTCACACAGTTCATAATAGGAAGCACGGAGAGATCAGAAAACTTGCCTACCTCACACAGCTCATCAGTTCAGTTCAGTCAGTCACTCAGTTGTGTCTGACTCTGCGACTCCATGGACTACAGAACACCAAGCTTCCCTGTCCATCACCGATTCCCAGAGCCTACTCAGACTCATGTCTATCGAGTCAGTGATGCCATCCAGCCATTTCATTCTCTGTTATCACCTTCTCCTCCTGCCTTCAATCTTTCCCAGCGTCAGGGTCCTTAACAAGGAGTCAGTTCTTTGTATCAAGTCGCCAAGTATTAGAGTTTCAGCATCAGTCCTTCCAATGAATACTCAGGACTGATTTCCCTTAGGATTGACTGGTTGGATCTCCCTTGCAGTCCAAGGGACTCTCAAGAGTCTTCTCCAACACCACAGTTCAAAAGCATCAGTTCTTTGGTGCTCAGCTTTCTTTATAGTCCAACTCTCATATCCATACATGACTACTAGAAAAACCATAGCTTTGACTAGATGGACCTTTGTTGCCAAAGTGATGTCTCTGCTTTTAGTATGCTGTCTAGGTTGGTCATAACTTACCTTCAAAGGAGCAAGGGTCTTTTAATTTCATGGCTGTAGTCACCACCTGCAGTGATTTTGGAGCCTCCAAAATAAAGTCTCTCACTGTTTCCATTGCTTCTCCATCTATTTGCCATGAAGTTATGGGACTGGATGCCATGGTCTTAGTTTTCTGAATGTTTAGTTTTAAGCCAGCTTTTTCACTCTCCTCTTTCACTTTCATCAAGAGGCTCTTTATTTCCTCTTCACTTTCTGCCATAAAGGTGGTGTCATTTGCATATCTGAGGTTATTGATATTTCTCCTGGCAATCTTGATTCCAGCTTGTGCTTCCTCCAGCCCAGCGTTGCTCATGATGTACTCTGCATATAAGTTAAATAAGCAGGGTGGCAATACACAGCCTTGATGTAATCCTTTCCTGATTTGGAACCAGTCTGTTCTCCCATGTCCAGTTCTAACTGTTGCTTCTTGATCTGCACACAGATTTCTCAGGAGGCAGGTAAGGTGGTCAGGTATTCTCATCTCTTGAAGAATTTTCCACAGTTTTTGTGGAAAAAACAAACAAACAAACAAACAAACTCTGCCATCTTGTTCACACAGCTCATATGTCGAAGCAAAGAAAGTTCAGGCATCTTGCCTAAGATCAAACAGCTCTTAAATGGAACCAGAGAGAGGTCGGGCAACCTGACAGAGATATCACAGCTCAGATATGGAAGCACAGAATGTCTAGGCAACCTGTTCAAGATCACACAGCTCAGAAGTGGCAGCACAGAGAGGTCAGGGAACTTTCTAAGATCACACAGCTCAGAAGAGGAAGCACAGAGAGATTAGGCAACATTCTTAAGATCAGACGGCTTTTATATGGAAGGACAGAGAGATCAGGCAACTTGCTTAAGATCACACAGGTCAGAAGTGGAAGCACAGATACATAGGCAACATGAGTAAGATGACACATCTTTTAAGTGGGAGCACAGAGAGGTTATGCAACTTGCCTAAGATCACACAGCTTTTAAGTGCAAGCACAGAGAGATCAGACAACTTGCCTAATATCACACAGCTCAGAAATGGAATAACAGGTTAAGCAACTTATCTAAGACAACACAGCTCAGAAGCGGAAGCACAGAATGTTAGGCACCTTGCCTAATATCATACAGCTCAGATATGGAAGCAGAGAGAGACTGTAGTCAACCTGCCTGAGATCAGATAGCTCAAGTGGAAGACAGATAGGTCAGGCAACTTGTCTAAGGTCACAAAGCTCAAAAGTGGAAGCACAGAGAGATCATGCAGCTTGCCTAATGTCACACAGCTTAAGTAGAATCACAGAGAGTTTAGGCAACTTGCCCAAGTTCACACAGCTCAAGTGGAATCACACAGCATTCAGGCAACTTGTGTAAGATCACACAGCTCAAAAGTGTGAGTGTAAGATTAGAGAGGTTAGGCACCTTGCCTCAGATCACACATGTCAGGTATGGAAGCTCGGAGATGTTAGGTAACTTGCCTAAGATCACACAGCTGAGATGTGGAATCACAAAGAGGAAAGGCATCTTGCATAAGATCACACAGCTCAGAAGTGAAAGCACAAAGATCAGGCAACTTGCCTGAAATAACACAACTCAGAAATGGAAGTGAGGAAGGGTTAGGCAACTTGTCTAAGATCACAGACCATAAATATAGAAGCACAGAGAGATTCAGAAGCTTGCCCAAGATCACACAGCTCATGTGGAAGCACAAACAGGTTAGGCAACTTGCCTAATTTCAATGGCTCATTGGAACCACAGAGATGTCAGGCAATTTGCCTATAATCACACAGGTCAGAAATGGAAACAAAGAGAGGTCAGGCTAATTGCCTAAGATCGCACAGCTCAGAAGTGCAAGCACAGAGAAGTCAGTCATCTTGCCTAAGATCACACAGCACAGACAGGGGAGCACAGAGAACAGGCAACTTGCCTAAAATAATACAGCTCAGAAATGGAAGCAGAGAATGGTTAGGCAACTTGTCAAGATCACACAGCACAAATATAAATACACAGAGAGATTAGGAAACTTTCCTAAGTTGACACAGCTCGGAAGTGGAAGCACAGACAGGTCAGGCAACTTGCCTAAGATCACACCCCTGACAAGTGCAAGCAAAGAGATCAGGCAGCTTGCTTAAGATCACACAGTTCACAAGTGGAACCACAGAGAAGATAGGTAACTTGCCTAAGATCACATAGCTCAGAAGTGCAAGCACAGAAAGGTCAGGCAGCTTGCCTAAGATCACACAGCACAGTAGTGGAAGCACAGAGAGGTCAGACAACTTGCCTAAGATCACACAGCTTTGCGCAGAGATGTTGGCAACTTCCCTATGATCATACCACTCAGAAGCCGAAGCACTGAGAGATCAGGCAAGTTGCATAAGATCACACAACTCAGATATGCAAGCACCAAGAAATTGCTCAACGGGCCTATAATCTCACAGCTCAAAAGTGGAAGCACAGAGATGTCAGGCAACTTGCCTAAGATCAGACTGCTCAGAAGTGGAAGAACAGAGAGATCTGGCACCTGGCTAAGACCACACAGTTCAGGAGTTGAAACACAGAGATGTCAGGCAACTTCCCTATGATTACACATGTCTGAAGTGCAAATGTAGAAAGCCTAGGCAACTTGCCTCAGATCACAAAGTTTACATATGGATTCAGCGGGAGGTCATGCAACTTGCCTAAGATCACACAGCTCAGATGTGGAAGCACAGAGAGGTCAGGCATCTTGCCTAAAATCACAAAGCTCAAAAGTGGAAGCTCAGAGATGTTAAACAACTTGCCTATGATCACACACCGAAGAAGTGGAAGCACAGAGAGGTTGAGAAACTTCCCTAAGTCACACAGTGCAAATATGGAAGCAGAGATGTCACGCTACTTGCCTAAGATCAAACCACTCAGAAGTGGAAGCACAGATAGTCAGACAACTCGCTTATGATCACACAGCTCATATGTGGCTAGGTCAGGCAGCTTGTCTAATATCATACAGCTCAAAAATGGAAGCACAGAGAGCTTACACAATGTGCTTAAGACTACACAGCTCAGATATGAACAAGAGAGAGCTTAAACAACTTACCTAACATCACACAACTCAGATGTGGAAGCACAGACAGCTCAGAAAACTTATGTAAGATCACATAGTTCAGAAGTGGAAGACAGAAAAGTCAGGCAACTTGCATAACATCATACAACCCAGAAGGGGAAGCACAGAGAAGTCAGAAAACTTGCCTAAGTTCACACCGCTCAGATGTGAAAACACAGAGAGGTCAGGCAACTTGCTTAAGATCATGCAAGACATACATGGAAGCACAGAGAACAGGAAACTTGCCTAAAATAATGCAGCTCAGAAATGGAAGCAGAGAATGGTTAGGCAATTTGTCAAGATAAAACAGCTCAAATATGAAAACAGAGAATCTGGAAACTTGCCTAAGTTCATACAGCTTAGAAGTGGAAGCTAGAAAGCTCAGACAACTTGCCTAATACCACAGAGCTTAAGTGGAAGCACAGAGAAGTTAGGCAACTTTATGAAGATCACAAAGCTCACATATGGAAGCACAGAGAGGCTATTCAACTTGCTTAAGATCACACAGCTCAGATATGGATGCACAGAGAATTTACACAACTTACGTGAGTTCACGCAAACAGATGTGGAAGCACAGAGAGGTTAGGAAACTTGCCTAAGATCACACAGCTCAGAATTCAAAGAACAGAGGGGTCAAGCAACTTGCCTAAGACAAATAGCTCCTAAGTGAAAGCACAGGGAACAGGAAACTTACCTAAGTTTACAGAATTCAGAAGTGGAAGCACAAAGATGCTCTGAAATTAGCCCAAGATCACACAGCTCAGATGTGGAAGCACAGGGAGATTTGGCAATATGTCTCAGATTACTAAATTCAAAAATGGAAACATAGAAATGTTAGGCAACTTGCCTAGGATTGTACAGCTCAAATGTGGAAGCACAGAGAGGTCAGGCAATTTGGCTAAGATCACACAACTCAAAACTGGAAGCACAGAAACGCTGGAAATTTACCTTAGATCACAAAGCTCAGATATTGAAGCAGAGAGAAGTTAGGCAACTTGCTTAAGATCACACAGCTTAGAAGTGGAAGCATACAGAGTTACACAACTTACCTAAGATCACACAGCTCAGAAATAGAAGCACAGAGAAGTTTGGCAACTTGTCTAAGATCACAAAGCTCAAATGTGGAAGCACAGAGAGGCCATACCTCTTTTCTAAGATTACACAGTTTGTAAGTGGAAGCACAGAGAGGTCAGGCAACTTGTGTAAGATCATACATCTCAGATATGGAAGCTCAGAAAAGTTAGGCAACCTGCCTAAGATCACACAGCTCAGATCTTGAAGCACAAAGGGGCCAGGTATCTTGCCAAAGATCACAAAGCTCAGAAATAAACTTTACTACACAAAAAGCTCCAAGTAGTTAAGCCTCATCTCTGATCCTGGATCGAAATCCTCTCCTCTGGAGGTCACGAATCCTGGCATAACACGGCTTGCAGCAGCAGCCTTTCATCTTGGGAGCTCATCTGGGATCTTCAAGATAAGGTAAAGGTACTTGGAGCTCTAATTATTTGCTCTCCTGGTAAGAAAGTTTTCTGCTGTACTTTACTAACACAGGTGTGCCTGTGTGTGTGAAAGCAGCATGAAAGAGACATGCCCTGCTCCAAGCCAGTGATGAGCCCTGCTCTACAGTTTCGTGGTGCCTCATAATGACTGAAGGCAGCCCCCAAAGGGAGCCTTATCAGGGGTTTATACTGACCTGCCAATGCCAAGAGGCACTCAACGTCCATGCAAGGGGAACAGTCAGAAATGGGTGAAGCATATGGACTGAACATTCCTTTTCGGTCACCTTTTCCTAGTCTCTTTGACAATTTAGTAACTGCCTAAGGAATTAGAACTACTAATCAAACCTTGTCAGATCACAAACTTTCAAGGGACTTGCAATCCATGCTGTTGGTTGTTTTATCAGACACTAGAGACGAGAGCACGTTCAGTAGCTAGGTGGAGCACTAGCTCCAAGAATGTCTCTCAGGCAGCAGTTGCTCTCCTGGCTGCCTGCCTCAGGGGCCAGCAACCTGAAAGTGACTCTTTATCGCGGCTGTGCCTCCAATCTATGTGGATAGGAGCACTGATGGTGACCATGAGGTTTCTGAGGACACAGATTGGGAATTCTAAGATCTGGTCAGATTGGAAGTGCAATAGGCTTCTTCCTTTGGTAATGCTAGCTCTCAGCGGACAAGAGGAGGGTCTCCAGTGGCTTGGGAAGGATTGAATCGAATAGCTCGAGGACAAAAATTGATTTTCCTCACTGGCCAACCTTTCGCCACCTCTTTTGCTATCACATATACTGGTGTGGCGACACTTGGAAGGGACATCTTGGGACAGACACCAAGAAACAGGTTAACTCCAGCCAGGGAAGGATGCTTAAGTGGAAGACCTGTCTCCACCCTCATCTAGAGCAGGGAGGGACACCTCTGGTAGAAAAAAAGCACTGGTCGTTGATTTTTTTCTCTTACAGATGGGAACTAAAATTCCAGCCTCACTCCTTTGAACTGTATCCTGGAAAACTGAGATAGATTCAATCCCTACAGCTTCCAGAAAACACGCCTGATCTTCCTATGTGATACTGCATGGCCACGGTACCTACTGGAAGATGGCGAACAATGGCTGTTTGGAGGGTCTTTTAATTATAATACTGTCTTAAAATTAGACCGGTTCTGTAGAAAACATGGGAAATGGGTAGAAGTAGCATATGTGTTGCCTTTTTTATCTCTGTGAGACATGCCAGACTTATGTCCTAATGGTATAGATTTGGGTGTGAAAGCCTCAGCTCCCTCCTGTCCTCCTGTGAGAGGGAGGATAGGAGACAAAGAGATAAGGAAAACAGGTTTCTCTAATCTATCCCTGGGATCATATGCATGCAAAGGGCAACCTGAGAGGCTGAGGAATAGCCACACAAGCCGTTGCCTCTCCATGAAGCACCCACTGGAAAAAATAACCAATCCATCAGAGTTAACAACCCCTTTTCTTATCAAGAAATACAAAGAATCAAGGAAGATCTGGGAAACTACTTGGAGGACCCAGGAAAATATATTAGAGCCTTTAAGGGTGTTACTCTGCTTTATGATCTTACTTGGAAGGATGCGATGTATATCCTGGGGCAAACACTAACTTCTGACTCAAAAACTCAAGCTTTGAAGAAAGATATTGCCATGGAGATGAATGGTTTGGTAATGAATCAGCAAGAAAGAGGTAGGACAACAGAGCTGTCCTCCCTACTGGGAATCAGGGAATCCCAACTACAGAACCAGACTGTGACTATAACATGGTTAAAGTAAGATGGAATCAGGGTCATTTTGTCAGATGTATTCTTGAAGGACACAGGCGAGCATGTGCTAAGACTTTAAACTATGCCAAACTGGCAAACATAGAACAGGAAGAGAAGGAAGCACCTGTTAAATTCCTAAGTATACTGCAAGAAGCCCTTCACAGATTCACCAAGACTGATCCTAAAAGAGAAGAAGGAAGAGTGATCTTAAAGGACAGATTTCTCACTCAGTCGGCTCCAGATATCTGCTGTAAGCTACCAAAACAGGCATATGGACCAAATCAGTCTTTGGATCATCTGTTGCAACTCGTTCATAGTTTAATATGGCAAGAAATATGAGAAGAAGGAAAGGCAGAGAAGACCAAGGAACAGGCTGAAGCCCTAATAATGGCAGTCAGAACCATTCTGGGATAGTCTGAGAAAAGTGCCCAGAGGGACCCAGGTGGACAGGCATGGGTTTGCTATTACTGTGGAAAGGAGGGGCACCTCAAGTGGAATTGTCCTCAGGCTTCTAAGCTGCCCCTGAATCCATGTCCAGCCTGCAAAGACCACACTGGAGGAGAGACTGCCCCCAGAGGTATAGGCCCCAGAGGTCAGACTCTCAGGACAATCAGGACTGAAGCTGCCGAGGGGTCCCCACACAAGCTCCTGTCCTGATTACACCTGAGGAAACCTGGGTATTAATAACTGTGGGGGGCCAATCAGTTGATTTCCTTTTTTCACAATGGGGCAACTTACTCTGTGCTTACTGAAGCCCCTGGCCCACTTTCTCCCCAGTCCAGTACTGTAATGGAAATATCTGAATGAGCCAAATGTTATTATTTCAGTTGTCCTCTAAGTTGCAACTAGGGCTCTGTGCTGTTTTTACAAAAGTTTCTGATCATGTCAGAGTCTCCCTCACCACTTTTGGGGAGGTATATACTGAGCAAGGTCCATGCCTCTGTTTTCATGAATATGGAGCCCTCTCTTTCTCTCCCATTAATTGAACAAAATGTAATTCCTAGAATGTGGTCTGATGGGAAAACTGTAGGTCGATCACAAAATGCTGTTTCTGTCATTATCAAGCTCAAAGATCCACACATATTTCCACATCAAAAGCAGAATGCTCTAAAACCCGAGGTTAAGAAAGGGCTAAAACCTATCATTGAAAATTGAAAAGAGTAGGGGCTACTAATTCCATATAACAGTCCATGCAACACTTCTGTTTTGGGTGTGAAAAAGTCAAATGATAAATGGAGACTAGTTCAGTTCAGTTGCTTAGTCGTGTCCAACTCTTTGCGACCCCATGAGCTGCTGCATGCCAGGCCTCCCTGTCCATCACCAACTGCCAGAGTCTACCCAAACCCATGTTCATTGACTCGGTGATGCCATCCAACCATCTCATCCTCTGTCGTCCCCTTCTCCTCCTGCCCTCAATCTTTCAAAGCATCAGGGTCTTTTCAAATGAGTCAGTTCTTCGCATCAGGTGGCCAAAGTATTGGAGTTTCAGCTTCAACATCAGTCCTTCCAATGAACACCCAGGACTCATCTCCTTTAGGATGGACTGGTTGGATCTCCTTGCAATCCAAGGGACTCTCAAGAATCTTCTCCAACACCACAGTTCAAAAGCATCAATTCTTCAGCGCTCAGCTTTCTTTATAGTCCAACTCTCACATCTGTACATGACTACTGGAAAAACCATAGCCTTGACTAGATGGACCTTTATTGATAAAGTAACATCTCTTCTTTTTAATATGCTGTCTAGTTTGGTCATAACTTACTTTCAAAGGAGTAAACATCTTTTAATTTCATGGCTGCAATCACCATCTGCAGTGATTTTGAAGCCCAAAATTAAAGTCAGCTCAAAAATTAAAGTCAGCTACTGTTTCCCCATCTATTTCCCATGAAGTGATGGGACCGGATGCCATGATCTTCGTTTTCTGAATGTTGAGCTTTAAGCCAACTTTTTCACTCACCTCTTTCACTTTCATCAAGAGGCTTTTTAGTTCTTCTTCACTTTCTCCCATAAGGGTGGTGTCATCTGCATATCTGAGGTTATTGATATTTCTCCCAGCAATCTTGATTCCAGCTTGTGCTTCCTCCAGCCCAGCATTTTCATGATGTACTCTGTATATAAGTTAAATAAGCAGAATGACAATATACAGCCTTGACCTACTCCTTTTCCTGTTTGAAACCAGTCTGTTGTTCCATGTCCAGTTCTAATTGTTGCTTCCTGATCTGCATACAGGTTTCTCAAGAGACAGGTCAGGTGACTAGTTCAAGATTCACAAATAATAAATGAGGCTGTGGTTCCTTTACGCCCCATGGTGCCTAATCTTTATACTTTGTCTAAAATTCTGGAACGAGCCAAATATTTTTCAGTAATTGATTTAAAATCTGCCTTCTATTCTATACCATTGGTGGAGGAAAGTCAATTAGTATTTGCCTTTGAAGACTCTACCCAGCCAGATTCTCAGTTAACCTGGACAGTTTTACACTAGGGGTTTCATGACAGCCGTCATTTATTTGAACAGAGTTTGTCACAGGATATACAAACTTTAATAGCCCCAAGGCAGTGGCATTACAACATATAGATGATAATCTGCTCTGTGATGAGACAGAGGAAGCTTGCTCACAAGCCTCAGAAGACTTCCTAAACTTTTTGACTGGCTGCGGTTATCAGGCATCAAGAGAAAAGGCTCAGCTTTGTCAACAATCTGTTAAATATCTGGGCCTAATCATATCTGAAGGGATGAGGGCCATAGGCCCTGAGATAATTAAATCTGTACTAAATAATCCCTACCTATGACTTTAAGACAATTGAGTGGATTTTTGGACATCACAGGCTACTGCCACATTTGAATTCCAAGTTATGGGCAACTTGCCTGGCGTTTATATAAACTTGTAACTGAAACTCAACAAGCCCAAACTGACACACTGGTTTGGTCTCCAGATATTCTTCAAACTGCTCTCCTGCAAGTTTCCACTTGAGCTTGCCCACAGGATCAGAGTTGAATCTATTTGTCACTGAAAGAAAAGATATGGCCTTGTGAGTTATGACACAACCCCAAGAACCTCACCAACAGCCTGCAGCTTATCTAAATAAAGAATCTAAGAGTAATTTCTTCTGTTGCTTTACTAGTGCCTAAAGCTCTTAAGTTCACTAGTGAGCGAAATCTTACTGTACTGACTTCTCATGATGTGAGTGGAATCTTAAATTCTGAAGTTAATATTGGGTGACAGACAGTTGCTTCTTAAATATCAGTCATTGTTATATAATTCAAATTTCAGCTTTTCAAAAGACATTATGGGAACTCCGGGAGGTGACTCCTGACCCAGCCTCCAAGTCAAACAAGTCACTGTTTAAGCAGGAGCCATGGTCCTGATAAAGACATTGAGATCTGGAGGGGAGCAATCCCTTGAGCCCCTCTGGGAAGGTCCTTACCAGGTTATTCTTTCTTCTCTCACAGCTGTCATGGTGTCAGGAATTGATTCATGGGTGCACCACACTCAAGTGAAAAAGTGGCACCCTGACCCCTCAGACTAAACAACGTCATTTTTGTCTTTGTTCTCTATACTTTTACTTTGCAGATGGGCCTGATAATCTATGTGGGCCTGCTTTTGCTCACTCCCAAAATCCTGAGTCTGATGTTTGATTCTCAAGTCAATGCCTTCCTGTCCTGGGCTCATTCCTATGCTGCAGTCCACAATTGGTCTAATTGCTGGGTCTGTGGAGCAGTCCCCTCCTCATCAGTCGAAGCCTTCCTGTGGTGGATATCTCCACTTCAGAGAAAGGACTTTCTCCAAGTTTGCGACTACCTTCTCCAACAACAATCATATGTGATACCTCTTCTTAATCTGATGACGTCTAACAATGCTAAGATGGACTGTTGTAACACTTTATACCTTAACTACAGACATAATGTGGCTTTTAACTTTGATTATACTCTGTCTTGGTTTAATGACTCTTTTGCTGCATATAAGAAGAATTGATGCTTTTGAACTGTGGCATTGGAGAAGACTCTTGAGAGTCCCTTGGACTGCAAGGAGATCTAACCAGTCCATTCTGAAGGAGATCAGCCCTGGGATTTTTTGGAAGGAATGATGCTAAAGCTGAAGCTCCAGTACTTTGGCCACCTCATGCGAAAAGTTGACTCATTGGAAAAGACTCTGATGCTGGGAGGGATTGGGGGCAGGAGGAGAAGGGGATGACAGAGGATGAGATGGGTGGATGGCATCACTGACTCGCTAGACATGAGTCTGAGTGAACTCCAGGAGTTGGTGATGGCCAGGGAGGCCTGGCGTGCTGCCATTCATAGGGTCGCAAATAGTCGGACATGACTGAGCGACTGAACTGAACTGAACTGAAGAAGACAAATGGGTCTAGGTCTGGTGGTTTTTAACTTGATTTTATTAAATATGGGGTGAAGTCATATGGCTAACTCCTGAAAAAGGAGTTAATGTCTAGCGCCCCCATATGCTGGGAAGAAATAGAGCCATCCCCAGAAGTTAGCCAACAAGTTGATTATAATGACTGCAAACAATTGGGGGTTTTGCCTCAAGAAATACGCAATGTGATCATGTCCATGTTTCATAATCCCAGTATAGGTCCTCCTTTTGCCTGGGACTGGACGCCCCAGTCATGCTGGCTTGCTCCAAACAGAATCTACTGGATATGCCGTTCTTGTCTATGGGTGTGGCTTCCCCTGGCTGGATAGGGAGATGCACCCTAAGCCTAGCTTTTACTCCTGGCTTCATATTTTCAGAGCCTCCAGAGAAGCCTGGTAATTTGCCATACCCTAGAACTTGTTGGAGAAGGTCTGTATTTCACTGGCATGATTATTTGGCTGCAATATTCATTCCCTCTCTGGGAACCTCAGATGTTATCCTATGAGTTGATGCTCTGACTAATTTTACTCAACAAGCCTTCCAAGATTCTCAAAAAGCTATTTAAGCCCTCAATGCTGAACAAATACAAATTAGAAAGGTGGTTTTGAAAAACAGATTGGGCTTAGATATTCTACCAGCCACACAAGAAGGAACTTGTGCCATTATTCATACTCAAGGTTGTACATATATACCAGATATGAACACTAATGCTACTCACTTTACTAAACACATGAACGCAATGATTCAGGCTATGGATACTCCTGAAGCCTCAGTTGCTTCAGTGTGGGAGACATTAACTAGTTCCCCATGGTGGAAAACTATCTTAATTGCAATAATTCTGATTGTTCTGTTTTTGCTGTTTGCCCCTCTCACTTGCTAGTGTGTAGCTGGATTTGTTTCTAGCCACATGAAGGCTTTTAAGTTACAAGTGGTTGTCCAAGTTCCCATGAGTGCCACAGCTTTCTCCAACTACTACTTGGGGCCTCTGGGGCAGAGACCTCACTACGAAGGTTAGGAAAATATGTTGCCTCACCAGTTTAGGCATGATACCCCTTGTCAGCTCAGAAGCAGTTATGGAATAAGAATGCTGTCCCTTTTCCCTAGACAAAATAATTCCCCTAAAAGAAAAGGGGGGGATGAAAGGGTAACAGGTAGGAAGGCCAGAGGTCCCCAAGTGGCAAGAGGAAATAAACTGCCTAAGACTAACTTTTTTTTTCTTTTCTCAAACCTTGGGCTAATAATGGCTCAACAAACCAGTATTCATGTCAATTGTTTCATGGCCAGAGGACGACACGCCTCATGCCATCCAATCTCAAAAATACATATTGTGGGAGAGAGGCCTGGTGAAACTCCTTGAGCCTTGAGGTGTGTCTCATCTGACTAGCAGCTTGCTAACAGACATAAAATGCCTTGCTAAAAACAAGCAAGGGGGCACTCTTTCTGTCCCCTCTGATGTCTATGTCAGAAGCTTTCACTATCTCTGTTAAGCTTTAATAAAACTTTACTACACAAAAAGCTCCAAGTAGTCAAGTCTCGTCTCTGACCCTGGATCGAAATCCTCTTCTCTGGGGGTTATGAATCCTGGCATAACATACGGTTAGCAGCAGCAGCCTTTCAATATGAAGAGAAAAAGAGGCTTGTGGCTGAATGGGAAAGAGAGGTCCAAGGAGTGATACTTAATCTTCAATGTCTGTAAACTTGAGCAAGATTAAAAGTTAATGTGAAGGAGCCATCCCATTTAATTTTTACCTTTAAAATTTCCCATACACTCATTTTCCTCCTCAATCTCTTATTTCCACTGCAGAGTTAAGAGAGATCTCAAATAGAATAGTGTAAATTGTGAGCCCAGTATATATGGAGTTATTAGTAAATGAAAGAATGAGCCATTGCATTTCAATAAAATGGTAGTATTTTTAATTCTTTGTCTCACATAGAGATAGCAGATATTAGAAATTCTGGTGTGACATATATGGATATTGCGTGATCTGAGGACCCATGCAGTGTTGAATGGAAGACAGGTCTAGAATTGTCCTAGCAACGCACTAACATAGGGAGCAGTCCAGGAGCAGCAACTAAGCAATACCACAGCCTGCTGCCCTGGCACCACCTCTCACTGAGCTTACCAGGTGAGTCAAAGACAAGCCTGTAACCCCAGGATGGGAACTGCATTGGGGTCTGCTCAGAGGCATGATGTTGTGCTCCTCTTGGGAGCTTTGGAGTCTCCCTAGAGCCTAGAGATTCTTCTCTCTTTAGAAGTTTGAACTCCAGCCGCATCAGAAAGACAGTTGCTTCCTTTCTAATGACGTCTACCTTCTCCTCTCCTGGAGAACCAGGAGAAAAGACTTTACACAATGCCTGCCATAGCCCCAGATTTTCTTATTCACCCCTCAGGACAGCTCTGTGTTAGAGATGAGTCCCATTTCACAGGTGACAGAGCTCCTCCTCTTAGAGTTTCTATTGCCTGTCCAGATAAGTGGGAACCTGGGGTGAGGTTCCATCCCTTGCCCTTTCTGGGGGACAATGGAGCAGCCTTCATTTTAGACAATGGGCAGGAGAAATGGTCACTTTGCTCTCCCTGATCTAACAGGCTCAAGGGATACTCCCTCAAAAGCCCCTATTGATGAGTATGATAGTGCAGATACATGTGCTCATGCATTCATTACCTAGGAAAATCATTCACTGTGTTCAATTTCATGTGGAGACGAATTAAAATCAAAATAAATTGCCAGCATATTCCATGCCACATATCTCCGTGTGTGTGTGTGTGTGTGTGTGTGTGTGTGTGTGTGTGTGTGTATCACTGGGATGTGTGTAGGAAATATATAAGGTCATTACTTATAAAAGTACAGCATGCCAGGTAAAAATGTTGGGATGACATACCACTGAGAGGTAGACATTTCCTTCTTTACCTCAGAGTCCCCCTTCCCTAGTGGGCAGGACAACTTTTGAAGACTGAGGAAAATAGAGTATATCATATACATGTGGAAGCCCTTCAAGGGTAAAGTCTGGAAGGTTCCACAAGGGGACATTTTCAAATACCCAGAAGCAAAGAGCAGGGAGATGGCAAAGGAGGGGCAGGTCTGATGGCCTTCAGTGGAGCAGGAGCTTATCAGAGCAGTGCTTCAGCTAAGCACCTCCCTGGCAGCCCCCAGGTTACCACTGTCTGCAGCTGAGAACCAGGAATGCTCTTGGGTAAGAATCTTCCCTGAGTCATGAGAGGATGGGCACAGGGCCAGGCACCCAGGGAGAGTCCAATGCTTGTCTGCTTCCTTCAACTCCATTCTCTGTATTCAGTGCTTATATTCTCCACCTTCAGTTGGGTTCATCCCTTGCTGCTGCTGCTGCTGCTAAGTCGCTTCAGTCGTGTCCGACTCTGTGCGACCCCATAGACGGCAGCCCACCAGGCTCCCCTGTCCCTAGGATTCTCCAGGCAAGAACACTGGAGAGGGTTGCCATTTCCTTCTCTAGGAGATCCCCCTGACACAGGGACTGAACCTGGGTCTCCCGCATTGTAGGCAGATGCTTTATTGTCTGAGACACCAGGAAGTCATAACTTTTTTTAAAAATCAAAACTACATTAAAAGAAAGTTTTATAAAACAGGTTGATCAACAGCTGAGTCATAAAATAATAGTGTAGAAATACATTTATTAGATATTAAACAGATCTTTTTAATAATGATTCACTAAATGTGTATTGTCAAAGATAGAGGATGTTTTTATGTTACAACTTTGCATTTCTAAAGTGTTTTCAACATGTAGACCACTGAATAAAACGTTGACAATGCAAAAACTTGCACCTTGATAAAAGACATAATATTCATATATTCATTGCCTTAAAAAGAGATTAACACAATGTATTTGACATTTTTCTGTATGTGTGTATATTTATATCTGTTTTTTGTCTCAAATTGTTTATACCACTTACTCATACACTAACTCATGGAGCTTTCTACTCAGTTCATTTAGGGGCTGGATTTCCAGTCCCAGGGCTTGAAGATCCCACCATGGCCATAAACACAGAAGGACTGCAGCCACTGAGCAGTCTGGAAATCTTGGACTGCAAGATGGAATCTGTTCAACTCCACACCAGCACTACACCTCTTTCCATCCTCCATCCTTTGCCAAATCCCCAGTTCAGCATTCGCACCTGCAGTTCTGACTCTGCTCACCAAGTGGCAGCGTTCTCCTTTTTCTACATGTTTTTCCTTATCTTCCTCAAAGAAAAGACATCATTTTTTAAAAGTAAAAGTTTCCTACAAGAAAAAGTATGTACAATGGGACCTTAACTTTCTTTGAACATTCAGATGTGTATAAAAAGACTAAAAGGATATATGTACAGTTTCTCTCCTGCTTCTCACTGAAGTATTCTGTGTACTGTGTGTGTAGTCTGTACCAGCCAGGAACTGTCAGGCCAATTCCTTATCTGCATCTCAGCCTCTCTTTTCATCTTCAGACCTGCATAACTGGAAATGCCCACAGGAAACAAAATGGACATCTGGAGCCATCCCTTGAGGTATGACCTCAGGCTCCATTGTAAGCAAGATTAGTCCAAACTTGACCCTGAGTGCTGGAAGCCATCATGGAAACAAGAAATAATGTAGCTGTGTGAGAGAGCTTGTAACATGGGAGATTGTGGCACCTTCTAACTCAAATCCCTGTCTTTTTACAGAGGACTAATAGGCTATTACCATCTTCTGACTCAGAAAGTCAAGGATGAGGTGATCAGTATTGGTTTCAGTTTTGCTTCTCACCAGATCCAGCTGGAAGTTTCCCTTTCTTAGTTTTTTGTTCTGTCAGAATGATATACTTTGGAATTGATTTCATATGTCTTCTCTCTATCCCCACAAAAAACAAATGCAAAAAGGCAAAATGGTTGTCTGAGGAGGCCTTACAAATAGCTGAGACAAGAAGAGAAGTGAAAAGCAAAGAAGAAAAAAAAAGATATACACATCTGAATGCAGAGTTCCAAAGAATAGCAAGGAGAGATAAGAAAGCCTTCCTCAGTGATCAATGCAAAGAAATAGAGGAAAACAATAGAATGGGAAAGATCTCTTCAAGAAACTTAGAGATACCAAGAGAATATTTATTGCAGAGATGGGCACAATAAAGGACAGAAATGGACCTAACAGAAGCAGAATATATTAAGGAGAGATAGCAAAAATACACAGAGGAACTATACAAAAACGATCTTCATGACGCAAATAACCACGATGGTGTGATCACTCACCTCGAGCCAGACATCCTGGAATGCAAAGTCAAGTGGGCCTTAGGAAGCATCAGTATGAACAAAGCTAGTGGAGGTGATGGCATTCCAGTTGATCTATTTCAAATCCTAAAAGATGATGCTATGAAAATGCCACACTCAATATGCCAACAAATTTGGAAAACTCAGTAGTGGCCACAAGACTGGAAAAGGTCAGTGTTCATTCCAATCCCAAAGAAAGGCAATGCCAAAGAATACTCAAGCTACTGAACATTCATCTCACACGCTAGCAAAGTAGTGCTCAAAATTCTCCAAGATAAGCTTCAACAGTATGTGAACCGTGAAATTCCAGATGTTCAAGCTGGATTTAGAAAAGGCAGAGGAATCAGAGATCAAATTGCCAATATCCGTTGGATCACTGAAAAAGCAAGAGAGTTACATAAAAACATTTACTTCTGCTTTATTGACTACGCCAAAGCCTTTGACTGTGGATCACAACAAACCGTGGAAAATTCTTAAGAGTTCAGAATACCAGACCACCTGACCTGCCTCCTGAGAAGTCTGTATGCAGGTCAAGAAACAACAGTTAGAACTGAACATGGAACAATGGTCTGGTTCCATATTGGTAAAGGAGTACATCAAGGCTGTGTACAGTCATCCTGTTTATTTAATATATGCAGAGTACATCATGCAAATGCTGGGCTGGATGAAGCACAAGCTGGAATCAAGACTGCCAGGATAAGTATCAATAATTTCAGATATGTAGATCACAGCACCCTTATGGCAGAAAGCAAAAAAGTACTAAAGAGCCTCTTGATGAAGTGAAATTTCTGTTTAGTCTTTCAGTCGTGTCCAACTCTTTGCGACCCCATGGACTGCACCATGTCAGGCTTCCCTGTTCCTCACCAATTCCCGGAGATTGCTCAAACTCATGTCCATTGAGTCGGTGATGCCATCCAACTATCTCATCCTCTGTCATCCCCTTCTCCTCCAGCCTTCAATCTTTCCCAGCATCAGGTTCTTTTCCAGTGAGTCACCTCTTCACATGAGGTGGCCAGAGTGTTGGAGTTTCAGCTTCAGCATCAATCCTTCCAAAGAAATCCCAGGGCTGATCTCCTTTAGAATGGACTGGTTGGATCTCCTTGCAGTCCAAGGGACTCTCAAGAGTCTTCTCCAGTGTGAGATGGGTGCAATTGTGTGGTAGTTTGAGCATTCTTTGGCATTGCCTTTCTTTGGGGTTGGAATGAACACTGACCTTTTCCAGTCCTGTGGCCACTGCTGAGTTTTCCATATCTGCTGGCATATTGAGTGCAGCACTTTCACAGCATCATCTTCCAGGATTTGAAATAGCTCAACTGGAACGCCATCACCTCCACTAGCTTTGTTCATAGTGATGTTTCCTAAAGCCCACTTGACTTTGCATTCCAGGATGTCTGGCTCTAGGTGAGTGATCACACCCTCATGATTATCTGGGTCGTGAAGATCTTTTTGTACAGTTCTTCTCTGTATTCTTGCCACCTCTTCTTAATATCTTCTGCTTCTGTTAGGCCCCTACAATTTCTGTCCTTTATTGAGGCCATCTTTGCATGAAACGTCCCTTTGGTATCTCTAATTTTCTTGAAGAGATCTCTAGTATTTCCCATTCTATGGTTTTCCTCTATTTCTTTGCATTGATCACTGAGGAAAGCTTTCCTATCTCTCCTGGCTATTCTTTGGAATGCTGCACTCAAATGGGTATCTTTCCTTTTCTCCTTTGCTTTTCACTTCTCTTCTTTTCTCAGCTATTTGTAAGGCCTCCTCAGACAGCCATTTTACTTTTTTCATTTCTTTTTCTTGGGAATGGTCTTGATTCTTGTCTCCTGTACAATGTCACGAACCTCCATCCATAGTTCATCAGGCACTCTGTCTATCAGATCTAGTCCCTTAAATCTATTTCTCACTTCTACTGTATAATCATAAGGTATTTGATTTAGGTCATATCTGAATGGTCTAGTGGTTTCCCCTACTTTCTTCAATTTCAGTCTAAATTTGGCAATAAAGAGTTCATGATCTGAGCCATAGTCAGCTCCTGGTCTGGTTTTTGCTGATGCTATAAAGATTCTCCATCTTTGGCTGCAAAGAATATAATCAATCTGGTTTCGGTGTCAACCATCTGATGATGTCCAAATGTACAGTCTTTTCTTGTGTTGTTGAAAGAGGGTATTTGCTATGACCAGTGCGTTCTCTTGGCAGAACTCTACTAGCCTTTGCCTTGCTTCGTTCTGTACTCCAAGGCCAAATTTCCCTGTTACTTCAGGTGAAGTGAAAGAGGAGAGTGAAAAAGCTGGCTTAAAACTCAACATTCAAAAAACTAAGATCATGGCATCTGGTACCATCACTTCATGGCAAATAGATGGGGAAACAATGGAAAGAATGGCAGAATTTATTTTCTTGGGCTCCAAAATCACTGCAGATTGTGACTGCAGCCATGAAATTAATTTCCTTGGTAGGAAAGGTAGCACAAAGATTGACAGCATATTTAAAGCAGAGACATTCTTTGCTGGCAGAGATCCATCTAGTCAAAACTATGGTTTTTCTAGTAGACATATGTGGATGTGAGAGTTGGACTATAAAGCAAGCTGAGTGCTGAAGAATTAATGCCTTTGAACTGTGGTGTTGGAAAAGACTCTTGAGAGTCCCTTGGACTGCAAGGAGATCAAACCAATCAATCCTAAAGGGAGTCGGTCCTGAATATTCATTGGTAGGACTGATGCTGAAACTCCAATACTTTGGCCACTTGATGCAAATAACTGACTCATTGGAAAATACTCTGATTCTGGAAAAGAGTGAGGACAGCAGGATAAGGGGACAATAGAGGATGAGATGATTAGATGGTGCCAGGAGCCACCACGGGAGATCCCGCCCATGACAAGGTCATGTGGAAGAGAACTGTTAAGCAAGGCTTCAGGACTCAAGGGGCTCCCTAGGCTTCCTCGAGCATCTACCCCAAAACCAGAATCTGTCTGTTTTATTATTTCATGACTTTCACCAACTCCTCTGACATTAACAGCTGGCTATCCCCATACGGGCCACATTTCTCTAGAAAAAAATCAGCTTAAGGCTATAGCTAATAAGTCTCCTGGACATGAGAGGAATATTTTCAATCAAAACCCCTCTGTTAGCATTCTAGCTTGCTTGGCAGGCATATCCAGACTCTTGCAGCTACCCATATGATTATTTACAGCCTCCCAACTGTGAGAGGCACGAGAAGCCTAAAACATAGAGCTTTTCAAAGAGTTAAAAGTTATTAGAGTAGTGCTGGTGTAAGATTTCATTATTTGGCCAATGCTTGTTGCTAATTTCCCATATCTCTTATCCACTGTGCACCTGGGAGTGCATTAGTTAACATAGTTGGAAAGTAAGAAAAACAAGGGTAGCCTTGAAACTAACCACATCAGACTTTTGAGCTAATTGATTCTTTCTTGTAACTCACTGCACCTTTACTCCGTGAGAAATGTAACTTGTTTAATACTTTCTGAGGCTGACATAGATTAGAAATATAGGAAAAAACATTTCAAGGGAAAATAAGTTTTCTGGTTGAGAAGCTTTTATCAAAAGTGGGTCATAAAATGTTCACAGGCCTCCAAGCCCAGAAGATAATGTACACAATATTGTTTATGGGAAAGGTTTGCAGAAAAAATCCTGGTTTCGATAAAGACAAAACAGATGTAATGTTTGGGCTGACTCTGTATGACTTTGCACCTTTCATTTCCCTCTATGTATAAGACAAGGTATAAAAGTACCTTTAAAAATAAAGCTATTGGGCCTCGCTTACTGAAGCAGCTTGGTCTCCTAGTGTCAATCATTTTTTTTTCCTCTCTTTCTCTCCCTCCCTCTCTTTTTCAGGCTGATCCCTTGGAGCATAGAGGCTCCCTGCATTCACTTATCTGCCCGGGTTTCTAAGACCTGAGTGGGAAGACTTTCTGCGTCTTCACTCCCTCGGGAGACCAGGAAGGCACCTGTGGCCTCCGTGAACAGGGCAAACTTCTTGTCTCGAAGTTTTATTGGCTTTCTATGCAAACCAAGGAATATCAGCCTCTTTCTCCCCTCTATTTTCTTATCTACAATATTCTTTCCTTATCTCTCTCTAAATCAATCGCTGATGCCGTTTTTCCTTCAGGTTCCCCTGGATCGTGCCGGGGGCTGGACCCCGGCAAGATGGTATCACTGACTCGATGGACATGAGTTTGAACAAGCTCTGAGAGTTGGTGATGGACAGGGAAGCCTGGCATGCTGCAGTCCATGGGGTCACAGAGAGACAGGCACGACTGAGCTGAACTAACTGATGTCTTCTCTCTAAGAAGATGAGAGGGTGGTTCTATCCATTTAGTCATCTGACTGGTGCATTTGAGGTGACGTGGAATTCCTGCTTCATAACGACATTCTCTGCCAGTCAATGGCAGCCTGGTATGTATTCGAGGGACTAGAGACTGAGCTATCAAGACAAGCACTGGATGAAGACTCTAGTCCAAATACCCACTTCTCTTGACTTAGTGAAATGGTCTTCCCAGATTTCTCACATGATGACCACTCTTTTCTGGGTTCCTCTTAAACGTGAAACTCTAATATGATCCTTTTCTCTCTCTCCTGCCCACAAATGTACACTCACAGTAAATTCCTCTATAAGCTAGTAGTCGAGAAGTTTTCCAAAGATGACTTCAAACCCACGGGCAGTAAGGAAAACCCAGGTAACACTTGATTCCATTAAAAATTGCCTGGCAAAAAAATCCCATAAGCAAAGCAAAATGAAAAGTTACATATTAGGAAAAATATGCAACTTATATAACTAACAAAGTTTATCTACTTGTAGAAGAGAGATTATGCAAAAGAAAAGCCAAAGTAGAACATTCTGAAAGAGAAAGCACACTAGACACAAAGGAGTACTTCCAAAAACATGTTCCTTAAATATGTTTAAAACTGTTCAACCCAACCCTTGATTAAGAGATGTAAAGAGAAAAAACCAAGTTGCCCTTTCTCATCATTTACATAGTCTGTGAGGAAATAGGGAGACATATACACTGCTGGTGGTAATGTAACATGGTACAACTCCTAGCCAGGGGATTTGTTAACAGTGTAAGCAAATAGTGGGACATGACTGAGTGACTGAACTGAGCTGAACTGAATGAAATTACCAGGGCACTTACCCTTGGAATCAACAATGTCTCTTCTAAGAATCTACCCTAAAGTAGCAATGTAAAAGGAAAAAAAGACATAAGCACAAAATCATTTCTTCCAGAACAATTCATAAGATTTTAAGATAAGATACAAGACATATACACCAACAGGGACCTAGCTGAATAAACTGTGGTCCACCTACATCCAAAAGGACTATGCAGCTATTAAAAAAAAAAAAATAAGACTCTCTTTCTGTATTGCTATGAAGTCATCGCCAGGATATAATGTTCAGTGATTAAAAAAACAGGTGTAGAAATGTGTGTAGAGCCGCTGCCTCAGGTAACTACTTACAATAAATTAAAATTACATGACATTAAGAATCAGTCACAGTTGCCATGTTTTAGCAGCTAAATGTTCAGTTCCTGAATAAACCTCTGTTAGTTAATGGTTGCTGTGTTGAATAGTAGAATACGGAATGTTCCCATCTCCACAGAAATTTCTATTGGATAGCTCTGAAATAAAATATAACAAATTTTACATATGAAAGGTAGTGAAAACAAATGTGTGTTATCTTTTCTTATATTCTCTAAGCTGTAAAGTTGATACAAATGGTGATAAAAATGTGTACCTATAAGGGGACAGAGGAACATCCCAGGATGCATGACAATGTTGTAGATTCTCTAAATATGAGACCTATGTTTACTGGCTGTATTCACTGAAAAGAGCAAGAAACTGACCAATCCAGTAGCAATCAGCAACTGTAGACCCTGCACTGAATACTTTAAACTCATTTCCTACTAAAAGGGACCAGGCTTCCTGGAGAAATGCCTAATTTCCGATCTAGGTAAGGATTGTACAAAGTGAGTCTGGACTGAACTCTCATATAGAAATTCAAAAGGAATATATCAAAAGGAATCATAACCGGAGGGGCTCCCATTGGCCAAAGATAGAACAATTTGAACGTCAAAAAAAAAAATAATGATTATAATGCACTGCTGCTGTTGCTGCTAAGTTGCTTCAGTCGTGTCCGACTCTGTGCGACCCCATAGATGGCAGCCCACCAGGCTCCCCTGTCCCTGGGATTCTCCAGGCAAGAACACTGGAGTGGGTTGCCATTTCTTTCTCCAATGCATGAAAGTGAAAAGTGGAAGTGAAGTTGCTCAGTCGTGTCTGACTCCTAGCGACCCCATGGACTGCAGCCCACCAGGCGCCTCCATCCATGGGATTTTCCAGGCAAGAGTACTGAAGTGGGTTGCCATTGCCTTCTCTGTGTAATGCAATAAAACGCTTTAAATATAGGAACATCTATGAGCTCTAACATGTATCACATTCTTTTAAAAAAGCCAAAAAATTAAAACACTGCTCACCTTTGAGAGTCCTAGGGTAAAAACTCATTTTTGAAAGTGGAAATATTGCCAATAAATTGTATATTCATTTGGCCTTTCCTTGCATATTACACACATGCATAGTTGATGAGGGATGGAATTTTTATAAAAGAAATATAGCTAATACATGCAGAAGAAATTGAAGAATTTGTACACCATACTTTTGCAGACTTTTATGAAATGTGGTTCTAAGCAATGATCATTAGAGGCTGCAAAAATGATGTGAAAATTAGATGGGAAATTTTAAAATGACTGCATCACAATATCTTTTAATTTGCCTTTCTTAATTTGAAAAATGGAAATAATTATATTCATATTAGACAATTATTGTAAGTAGAAAATATCTCAAGTGAATCTGGCAAAGGATACATATAGTACTAAATAAGTATCAATGGTCTAATTTCATACCTTACCTTCCTTCAAAGGAGATTCCCTTGAAACAGTCCAAATAGTATCATAAGACAATAATGTGGAAGTGCTACACAGAAATGTATATTTTCACTGTCTTCACGTTAGTGTCCTATCTCTGTGCTGGAGTCATTTCTTGGATAGTTTAGGAAAATAGGAAACTGAGTGTAGAATTTCCATTGGATGTGGAAAGGAAAACCACTGGTCCATTTCATATTATTTCATATACTTTCCCATCCCACTTTTAATGGTCTATGTCAATTTCATAAGAATAATATGCATATTCAAATGAACTTATCTATGAAACAGAAACCATCTTACAGACAGCAGACTTGTGGTTACCAAGGTGTGGTGTGGGGAGGGATGAAATGGTAGTTTGAGAGTGTGTGTGTGTTAGCTGCTTAGTCGTATCTCACTCTCTGCAACCCCATAGACAGCAGCCCACCAGGCTCCTCTGTCCATGGGATTCTCCAGACAAGAACACTGGAGTGGGTTGCCATTTCCTTCTCCAAAAGGAACTACGGAAAGAAAGAAAGTGAAGTCGCTGAGTCATGTCCGATTCTTTGCGACCCCATGGACTGTAGCCTACCAGGCTCCCGCATCCATGGAATTTTCCAGGCAAGAGTACTGATGGGGGTTGCCATTGCCTTCTCCAGTCTGAGAGTAGCAGATGCAAACTCTTATATGTAGAATGGATAAGCAACAGGACCTACTGTATAGCACAGGGTATTAAATTCAACATTTTGTAGAAAACCATAATGGAAAATAAGATTAAAAGAATATAGATGTATAACTGAATCACTTTGCTGTACAGCAGAAATTAGCACAACATTGTAAATCAACTAGACTTCAAAAATATTTAGTTCAGTCACTTAGTCATGTCCGACTCTTTGAGACTCCATGGACTGCAGCATGCCAAGCTTCCCTGTCCTTCACCATCTCCCAGGAGTTTGCTCAAACTGATGTCCATTGAGTCGATGATGCCATCCAATCATCTCATCCACTTCATCCCCTTCTCCTCCTGCCTTCAGTCTTTACCAGCATCAGGGTCTTTTCTAAGGAGTCAGTACTTCACATCAGGTGGCCAAAGTATTGGAGTTTCAGCTTCAGCATCAATCCTTCCAATGAATATTCAGGACTGATTTCTTTTAAGATTGACTGGTTTGATCTCCTTACAGTCATCATCTTAACTCTGTACTAAGGATTATATAACAACAATATATCTTGCTTGAGGACATGTTTATCCTTTTTAACAAGGAATTTCTGACTAATCTTGTTATTTTATGTGGGAGTGGGTCTGGTAAAAGTATATAAGGCCTTGATAAGACTAGGGAGTAGGGCACTATTGGTCCCTCTTCTGATGTCTGTGTTAGAAGCTTTCTCTGTCCTTTTTCACTTTAATAAAACTCTGCTACACAAAAGCTCTTGAGTGATCAAGTGACCAAGCTGGTCCCTAAGCTAAATTTTCAGAGATCATGAATCTGACATCATTCACCATAAGCTATCACCATAAGCTATCACGGTGACCCAGAAAAGCACAGAGACTTAACTGTTGTGAATTTATACATTTTCCAATCTCATGCATTTTCTACAGCACTCATAGAAGGTAAAATAACAAATCTTCACAATATTTTGGAAAAAACTAATGTACAGAGGTTAAGCAACTTGCCTAGGGGTCATACTTTTGTTAAGAGGGAAAGCAAAGATTGACACCCTATATTTCCAAGTGCAGAAGGCATGAGGCTCAGGAGCACATCACACCACACCATATTCAAATGAGTCTAACTTTCCTGCCGATCTGTGTCACTTCTTTTTTTTAATTTAATTTAATTTATTTATTTTAATTGGAGGCTAACCACTTTACAATATTTTCGTTGTTTTTGCCATACATTGATATGTATCAGCCATGGGTGTACATGTGTTCCCCATCCTGAACCCCCCTCCCACCTCCCTCCCTATCCCATCCCTCAGGGTCATCCCAGTGCATCAGCCCTGAGCACTCTGTCTCATGCATTGAACCTGAACTGGTGATCTATTTCACATATGGTAATATACATGTTTCAATGCTATTCTCTCAAATCATCCCACCCTCATCTTCTCCCACAGAGTCTAAAACTCTGCTCTTTACATCTGTGTCTCTTTTGCTATCTTGCATATAGGGTCATCGTTACCATCTTTCTAAATTCCATATGTATGCGTTAATATACTGAATTGGTGTTTTTCTTTCTGATGTACTTCACTCTGTATAATAGGCTCCAGTTTCATCCACCTCATTAGAACTAACTCAAATGCATTCTTTTTAATAGCTGAGTAATACTCTATTGTGTATATGTACCACAGCTTTCTTATCCATTTGTCTGCCAATGGACATCTAGGTTGTTTCCATGTCTGGCTATTGTAAACAGTGCTGCGATGAACATTGGGGTACATGTGTCTCTTTCAATTCTGGTTTCCTCGGTGTGCATGCCCAGCAGTGGGATTCCTGGGTCTTTTGGCAGTTCTATTTGCAGTTTTTTAAAAGAATCTCCATAGTGGCTGTACTAGTTTGCATTCCCACCAACAGTGTAAGAGGGTTCCCTTTTCTCCACACCCTCTCCAGCATTTATTGCTTGTAGACTTTTGTATAGCAGCCGTTCTGACCAGTGTGAGATGGTACCACATTGTGGTTTTGATTTGGATTTCTCTTATAATGAGTGATGTTGAGCATCTTCTCCTGTGTTTGTTAGCCATCTGTATGTCTTTTTGGAGAAATGACTGTTTAGTTCTTTGGCCCATTTTTTGGGGAGGTTGTTTATTTTTCTGTAATTGAGCTGCAGGAGTTGCTTGTATACTTTTGAGATTAATTGTCAGTTGCTTCTTGTGCTATTATTTTCTCTCATTCTGAAGGCTGTCTTTTCACCTTGCTTATACTTTCTTCTGTTATGCAAAAGCTTTTATGTTTAATTAGGTCAATTTTTAAATTTTTGCTTTTATTTCCATTACTCTAGGAGGTGGATCATAGAGGATCCTGCTGTGATTTATGTCAGAGAGTGTTTTGCCTATGTTTTCCTCTAGGAGTTTTATAATTTCTGGTCTTACATTTAGGTCTTTAATCTATTTTGAGTTTATTTTTGTGTATGGTGTTAAAAGTGTTCTAGTTTCATTCTTTTACTAGTGGTTGACCAGTTTTCCTAGCACCACTTGTTAAAGAGATTGTCTAAAGAGGTATACCCCTCTATAAGCAAAAATAGATTCTTGTCGTTTATAAATATAAATCACACACACGCACACACAAACTATTTTAGTTAAAACATAAAAATGATGTTTTGTTGAAATCAAATAGAGCTTTCCACTCAGCATAGAAAGAGGCTTCACTTTTTATCTAGATACCTCAGTATCCCTGTATCCAGTCTGTGTCCCTTTTCTACACAGACTTCCTGAGCTCTCTGGGTTTAGGGCATAGCCCTTCCCTCTCACCTTCTAGCTCAGGGATGTTCAAGCTGTAGTTCAGTGTATTGTCACAAGATGGCACTATCCTACCGCCAGTCACCTTTGTAAAGTTCAGTTCAGTTCAGGTGCTCAGTCATGTCTGAGTCTTTGCGACCCCATGGACTGCAGCATGCCAGGCTTCCCTGTCCATCACCAACTCACGGAGTTTGTTCAAACTAATGTCCATCGAGCTGGTGATGCCATCCAACCATCTCATCCTCTGTTATCCCTTTCTCTTCCTGCCTTCCATCTTTCTCAGCATCAGGGTCTTTTCCAATGAGTCAGTTCTTTGCATCAGGTGGCCAAAGTATTGGAGTTTCATCTTCAGCATTAGTCCTTCCAATGAATATTCAGGACTGATTTCTCTTAAGATTGACTGATTTGATCTCCTTGCAGTCCAAGGGACTCTCAAGAGTCTTTTCCAACACCACAGTTCAAAAGCATCAATTCTTCGGCGCTCAGCTTTCTTACTGGTGCAACTCTCACATTCATACATGACTAGCAGAAAAACCATAGTGTTGACTAGATGGACCTTTGTCGGCAAAGTAATGTTACTGTTTTTTAATATGCTGTCTAGGTTAGTCATAACTTTCCTTCCAAGGAGTAAGTGTCTTTTCATTTCATGGCTGCAGTCACCATCTGCAGTGATTTCAGAGCCCAAGAAACTAAAGTCTGTCACTGTTTCCATTGTTTCCCCATCTATTTGCCATGAAGTGATGGGACCAGATGACATGATCTTAGTTTTTTGAATGTTGAGTTTTAAGCCAGCTTTTTCATTTTCTTCTTTCACTTTCATGAAGAGGTTCTTCAGTTCTTCTTCGCTTTCTGCCATAAAGGTGGTATCATCTACCTATCTGAGGTTCTTGATACTTCTCCCCACAATCTTGATTCCAGCTTGTGCTTCATCCAGCCCAGCATTTCTCATGATGTACTCTGCATATAGTTAAATAAACAGGATAACAAAATACCAGCTTGACATACTCCTTTCCCGGTTTGGAACCAGTTGATTGTTCTATGTCCAGTTCTAACTCTTTCTTCTTGACCTGCATACAGATTTCTCAGGAGGCAGGTGAGGTAGTCTGGTATTCCCATCTCTTTAAGAATTTTCCGGTTTGTTGTGATCCACACAGTCAAAGGCATAGTCAATGCAGAAGTCAATGAAGCAGAAGTAGATGCTTTTCTGGAGTTCTCTTGCCTTTTCTATGATCCAACAGATGTTGGCAATTTGATCTCTGGTTCCTGTGCCAGTCCAGCTTGTACATCTGGAAGCTTTAAGTTCATGTACTGTTGAAGCCTAGCTTGGAGAATCTTGAGCATTACTTTGCTAGCATGTGAAATGAATGCAATTGTGTGGTAGTTTGAGCATTCTTTGGCATCACCTTTCTTTGAGATTGGAATGAAAACTGACCTTTTCCAGTCCTGTGGCCACTGCTGAATTTTCCAAATTTGCTGGCGTATTGAGTGCAACACTAACAGCATCATCCTTTATGATTTGAAACAGCTCAGCTGGAATTCCATCACCTCCACTGGCTTTTGGTAGTGATTCCTCCTCAGGCCCACTTGACTTCGCACTCCAGGTTTTCTGACTCTAGGTAAATGATCACACCACTGTTTTATGGTTATCTGGGTTGTGAAGATCTTTTTTCCGTAGTTCTTCTCTGTACTCTTGCCAGCTCGTCTTACTATCTTCTGCTTCTCTTAGATCCATACTGTTTCTGTCCTTTATTGAGCCCGTCTTTGAAAGAAATGTTCCCTTGGTATCTCTAATTTTCTTGAAGAGATGTCTAGTCTTTCCCATTCTATTGTTTTCCTCTATTTCTTTGCATTGATCATGTAAGAAAGCTTTCTTACTTTTCCTTGCTATTCTTTGGAACTGCAATCAGATGGGTATATATTTCCTTTTCTCCTTTGCCTTTCACTTCCCTCTTCTTTTATTAGTTTTTTGTAAGCCCTCCTCAGACAACCATTTTGCCTTTCTGCATTTCTTTTTTATTGGGAAGGGTTTGGATCATCCACTCCTGTACCATGTTACAAATGTCCGTCCATAGTTCTTCAGGCACTCTGTCTATCAGATCTAATCCCTTGAATCTATTTGTCACTTCCTCTGTACAATTGTAAGCATTTTGACTTAGGTCTTACCTGAATGGCCTGTCGGTTTTCCTATGTTCTTCAATTTCAGTCTGAATTTTGCAATAAGGATTTCCTGATCTGAGCCACGATCTGCTCCTGGTCTTGTTTTTGCTGACTATATAGAGCTTCTCTATCTCAGCTGCAAAAAATATAATCAGTCTGATTTTGGTATTGACCATCTGGTGAGGTCCATGTGTAGAGTCATTTCTTGTATTGTTGGAAGAGGTTCTTATTCTATGACCAGTGTGCTCATTTGTGCCTGTATGTTTGTGAAAGAGAAATGGAGGTGGGAGCCACCTGCAGGCTAGCGTCCTGACTGCAGTTTGAGGCTCAGAACAGATGGCTAGACAAAGGACTGACGACGACAACTGGGATGTGGGTTAATGGTTTCAGCCAGGGTTTTCCAGACTTTTTCACTTACTGGGAGCAGTTTACCTGTGTCTCCCTTTTGCTGGCGTATGTAAATCTGAAATTGGAATCCATCTCTCGTCTGATGTGAAGAGAAAGCTGCACTTGTAAAGGCAGCACACCTAGATACAGTGCCAATTCGACTTCGAAACTGACTTTGCTCTATGCAAGGGATCACAGTGAGCGTCTATGATGGGACGGCTCCGTGTACCCATGCCTGTGCACTGTCATCTTCATCGGCAGCTGGGATTTGGGGCTGTGTACTCTCAGGGCCACAACATCAGCGAGTGGAAGACGCTTTCTCAAGCCTGGGAAGCCCATTTTGTAAGAGGCAAGCTTCTCTGTGTCTTCAGCTTATGGTGAGGTACGTAACTTCCTTCCAGTCCTGCCATTAATCTGGAGAGATACTGTTGGTGCTATGACCCTAAACTTTGCTGTCTATCAAATGGGACTTCGGATACTTTGTCACATGGCTGTCACAAGGAGAAAATGGAGAAACATACCCAAAGCATTTGGCACAGGGTGTGACTTCAAGGGCTCTTTCAAAGTCAGGACTCAGTAGTAGGCTCTGGCTGAGTCTTGTGGCTAAGGCAGGCATTGTGGAAAGGTATTTTTCATTGTTTCTCTTAATGAAAACATAGCTATCTTTATGCAGGAAGCAACTATTTCTCTGATATGCCTTAACTTCAAAGTTTTAATAACAGAAGGATCTCTAGTTTCTTAGGAGACTCGAAGCTCCAAGGACAGCTCCACGCCACACTTGTGCCTCCTAATCCAGTTCCCCACACTGCGAAGACAGCCTTGCCTTTGACACGCCTGGCTAGCTCAGTGAGAGATGGCAGTGGGGCAGCGAGCTGTGATGTTCCTTAACTGCGGCTCCTGTGTTGACACACTGATAGGAAAATTCTCGACCTGTCTCCCATTCAGCAGCGCAGGGAGCCTCAGATCGTGTCAAACCAGGGTTTCAGCTATGTGCTGCCTCCTTGAAAGTCAAAAATCCAAGAATTACTAGCATTTTGGGACACAGCTGTCTATTATTTTATCCACTAATAACTACAAATACATACTAGAAACCATCTTGTCCATTGAAAGTGTCTCATTAACTCTACTGTGAAAAAAAATAAGAAAATAAGGAGAGAAATTAACATATAGGAAAATTCAGCGGTTAAATCTGACATAAGATGGCCCATTCATATTAATTTCTAAACTTGTTCCAAACTTCTGGCATGGGGAATTTTCGAAACTACTTATTATGTGGCTGTGCCCGGTCTCAGTTGCTGCAAGGGAACTCTTAGTTGTGGAATGTGAAGTCTTAGTTATGGCATGTGGGATCTAGTTCTCTGACAAGATTTGAACCCAGGTCCTCAGCCTTGCAAGCACAAAGAATTAGCCATGGAACAACCGGGGAAGTACAGACATTGCACATTAAAAATAAAACCTCTCATGTCCCCTACTGCCTATGAAAACACAGGTGACTCTTTCTCCTTCTCTCTCTCTACCTCTACACTTTAAAATGTAAGTTCCACAAAGATTTTTCTCCATTCCTTACTAACATCAGAAAATGTTTTACATTCCCTGTAAATATTGCTCATTCCCATCAACCTCTCATCTCACTGCGTTATCGGTCCTGCCCCCATGATTGCAAAGAACGTGCTCTCACCACGGTCACAAGCCACCCATTTGCCTGTAGGTCCAGCTATTTTGGGCAAGTATTCACGTAATATTACTTTTAATGACCATGTGATATAACCGTGTTTGAGCAGATTGCACCTGTCACTTAATCTTTGACAATTTCCCAGGCTCTGGAGCATGACGTACTTACTGGGTACAAGCTGTTCTGTTCCCTAACTATGCAGTCTGTGTTAAATCCTGTTCTCACTGTTTCTCAGTTTTTCTTTTTTTTTTTTAGTGTTCCTATTATAAAATGGGAACTAGCGACAGTGACTACCTGTGCTAAGAGCACTTAAAGTGACAATGTATTTTTTAAAAGGTAATAATAAATGCTGTCTACATTTATTTCATTTTATTTATCTTTATTAGCACTTCTATCAACATATGCTGAAAAATATAGAATATAGTGTCATGATTATTCACAATACATTTAGGTATGCTGTTACTCAGTGTTATCAGCTACCAAAAATCATTGAACAAATCTCCAGAAACTATGTGGCATAAAATATCAAAAATTTGTTCTCTCATAATCCTGGAAACCTCAAGCCCAAATCAAGACGGTGGGCAGAACCATGCTTCTTCCAAAGGCTCTGGGGGAGAATCAATTCTTGACTCTTCTTGGGTCTGGTGGTTTCTGGATCCTTGGTTTAGCTCCAGTCTCTTCCTCCATCTTTACATGGCCTTCTTTCCTGCCTTCTCTCTTGCCTTCTCTTTAACAATTACTTTAATTTCCAGATTCTCAGTCTCTACAGTTTAGTGATCCATGAGAAATTAAACACTCTCATATCGCTTGCACAAAAATGATTAAGAATGCTAATCAGAATGGCAACGCACTCCAGTATTCTTGCCTGGAGAATCCCACGGACAGAGGAGCCTGATAGGCTACAGTCCACGGGGTCACAAAGAGTCGGACACGACTGAATGACTTCACTTTCACTTTCACATTCTGATGGCTAATACATAACACTTAATATTTTCTCACAGAAATGCCTAAATGGTATGAGTGTCAGAAAGATTAACTGAGACATTGAAAATTATCTGCAAACCAACTATAGTCAGGAAGACTTTTCATAGACAAACAAGTGATAATATATGTAAACCTTAATACATTACACTGTTTTCCTCCTTTTTGGTCATGGACTATTCCAGGAAGATTTAATTGCATAACTTTAAATTTGAGGAGTCCCTGAAATATGAACCAAAACTGGTCTTAAAAAATATTGGTATGATGAAAGGATAGATTTTTGACTATTGAGACAAATGTAGTTAGTTGCTAACTACACTTCAGCTCTATCATTACTCAGAGGATAACCATTTATGACAGAGGTCAAACTAAATTTTAAATTAGCATCAGAATTCTACACACAATTACCCAATCGATATTGAAGTAGATGCCATCACACATGCAAAGGTTACAGAATTTCAGTTTCAAAATTTGGAGGGAAAAAAACCTTAATAATTCTTAAAAACACTGACAAACTTAGCCTAGAATTATTAGCTCCAGGACATTTTATTGTATTACCACCTTAAAAGGATGACAAAGTAGACATCAGTAGAAATGCTGTTAAAACTATTGTTTGTTTGCTCAAAGTTGTTGATAATAACGAAACAAACAAGTAATAATGTCTGAATTTCACAGAACATAATTGCTCCCTTCTTATTTAACATTCGAGGGTATGACAAGGCAAAATCTAAGTATCATACTTTCTGTTTTTGTTCTTAAACTCAAATAAAAGTCAGTATCAATACAAATGATAACAGAATAAAATAAATACATGCTTACACAGGTTCTATAACATAGGATACAGTGACATAACTCTGCCAAAATAAAATGCAATTTTGTGTTGTAGAATAGCAGATTACACAGAATAGTGTGAAAAACTATAAAATCCAAAGTTTTCTGTGTCATTAAGCAAAGAAAGGATGAGGAAGAATATTTTGCCAAACTGCACCTGCTACTCCACCCTAGACCCAGTTGTCTGATCATCCACTCAGTTCCAGTGCTTACAAATTCTCAATCTACCCAGTCAGCTTCACCCAAGATTAACTCCTTTTGCATCAAAGGTCTAGTTTCTTTTCTGTACAGTAAGTCCTACTTTTCCAGGAAAGTCTGATTTTTCTGACTTTATGTTGAACTTAAGCCATTGAAGTCATAGAAATTGCTGTAATACTGAAAGCAGAAATGGAAATTAGAGTTGTCAAAGGTGATTTTCAAATGTTCTGCAAATATAATGGGAAAGTTACAAGGAAAGAGATTTTAAACTCTACCTGGATTATGTAGCTACTTGGTATATTATAATGTTACCTTGATTACTAGTCAGGATAAAAAGGTGCTCAAAGGCAATAAAATATGCATTTCAGGACATACATGGAAATGAAGTTTTCTTGACAGTTGGCTAAGGCATTTTTATATCCATAACAACTGTCAACTAAAACTTATTATTTCACAGTTATTAAAAAGGAAAGGAGTGGGACTCTTGCTTACAACTGAGTTTGGCAAAAACACATTTGTATATTCCTCCCCTGTAAGCACACAGTTCTTTAATTAGGGACAATGAGTGTGCCCACATAGCAGAATGAAAAATTTATAAAGAATCTATGATAGAGAGTTACACAATCCTGCTTTACTAGAATGTAAAACATTCTTCTTACCCAAGCATTACTGTGTGTATCTCTGAAACACCTGAAAAATACTCTTCTGTGACTTACTAGGCCATAGGGAATGAGCAGTGTTGGGAACAATTCTCTGTAGTAGTACTTGGTATCTTTCTTCCATTAACTAGATCTTAACATTTCAACTGGATCTTAGAAGGTTGTCAATTTTCATTTTTTCAGGCAAGGAGATCCAACCAGTCAGTCCTAAAGGAAATCAGTCCTGAATATTCATTGAAGGACTGATGTTGAAGCTGAAACTCCAATACTTTGGCCACCTGATGAGAAGAACTGATTCACTTGAAAAGACCCTGATGCTAGGAAAGATTGAAGGCGGAAGGAGAAGGGGATGACAGAGGATGAGATGGTTGGATAGCATCACTGACTCAATGGACACGAGTTTGAGTAAGCTCTGGGAGGTGGTGATGGATAGGGAGGCCTGGCATGCTGCAGTCCATGGGGTCACAAAGAGTTGGACACGACTGAGCGACTGAACTGAACTGAGGCTTTCGGTGGACGCTCTAGGATCAGTTTGTCTTTTAAAGCTTCTATCTTTGGCATTCTTCCTCTGTCCATTTAGTACTTTGTCTGGAGGTGAAGACATAACCCATAACTGATATTCATCTGGGGATCCTTTTGGCCAGGATAGCCTCATTTGTTCTTGATCCACCTCTTTCTGAAGCTGTAATGAAGCAGAAAATAACCTGTCCCATTCTTCTTGTTTATGTCTCTCAAAGAGGTTCCAGTCTTGGGGTAAAGTGAACTTGTTTACTCGGCCTGAGGAAGATTTGGGGAACATTTTTCTTCTTTTTGTAAAACATCATGGATTGCTGACTGTTTCAGACAAAGATTCCTGGGTTTTTTTTTTTTTTTTTTTTTTTCTTTTTTGAGATATCTCTATTGGTCAGTATGTGAGACTCCTCATCTTCTGTCCCAGCTGTGTTATTTGCAAGTGTCTGTGTTATATCTGATACTGTACATCTACTCTCAGTTTCGCCATAAGGCTTAATTGCAGTTTCTCCAGAAGAGGGAACTCTGGCTTCAGGTTCCTTATGGCTTGTGACACATGACTTTTTCATGACTGCTTTGTTCTGACTTCCTTTAAGGCACCATTCTCCACCTCTGGCACATAACTTAGGTTTAGGTGACTCCACTGAAGATTCTGCACCTTGCTTTTTAGCTTTAAGGCACATCTGATGAGAAAATGCGGGCATGCCTTCCTCAGTTTCTGCGTCTTGCCATGTAGGGTTCTTCACATCACTGCTCTCAGTCTCCTTGGACATGGAGGTTTTCCTGTCTTCTACAACTTCAAACTGTGATGCTAACCCAAGTTGAGAATTTGGTGACAAATACTTCTGAGTATCACCAGTGTTTTTTTGTTTGCTCTTCCTTTTCCTTTGTGACTTGGTTGTGACAGGATCAGATTTTTTTGGAATCCAAGGGGGAAGCCGAGACACTTTCCTCACAGATATTGCTAATATTAAGGCTTAGCCTTCTTGCCAGGGTTTTATTACATTTCAGTTCTTCCATCTCTCTGTGCCTTTTTGCTGCCTGTCTCTCTTCCTCTTCCTCCTCTGCCAGCAATCTCTGTGTGTATTCTTCACTGGCTTTGTTTTCTTCTTCCTGATTGGCTCCTCACTCTGCCTCCATCTTGCTTCTCTCCGCTTCATATTCTCTTCTTAATTCCCCAGGTTAACTTAATAGGTGAACTGGCTGATAGTCATTAACGATTTCCTCTGACTGTTGCCCAGAGACTCTAAGTTTGCATTCCTCTGGATAGTGTTTTTTGAATTATCTCCCATAGTTCCATATTGACAAGAGAATTTCTTTGAGTATGGTACTGAGTCCAGAAAGCAATCTGGCAGTGACAGCTGGGACTGCTTGACCTGAAACACGCTTTACAGAGCGTGTGGTTACAAGGTAGTGTCACAGGCTCAGTGAGGATTTCCACACAGATCTGGCACTGGCATTCCAACAAGGAAGGGATGGTGTCTTTGTGTACAGCCATTTTAATATGCTAATAAGGTGTATTCAACATCAATCCAACAATTCAGGAATTGGGTGCACCAAACCACTTGACATAAAAAGGTGATCCGAGGGCCAGGTAAACAGTATGACCGTAGAAGGCGGTGTATTTGCCCATATTTAAGACAAGTATCCAGAAAGGAAAAAAATAAACCTTGGAAGCTCCCAGGCATTAACAACCACTGCAGTAGGGCAGATGCTGGGCAACGGCGTCTGAGCAGGGCAGAAGGAAAGCGCCAAGCTCCCTCCTCCCTCTTACCACCTGAGGGTTCGCCCTTACCTTGGGGCAGCCAAGCCCAAGGCCAGCGAGTCTCAAAGCCTCTGGGCCACTCCTCTATGAAGATGCTTCCTTCAGGACTCCAGTTTCCTCAGCAGAAGGACTTCTGTTTGACCTTTGCTGTGGAGTCATCCCTGCACACTTCTCAGTGCTCAGAGTTCGCCCTCACCTCTCTCGCTCAGTAGTGTCCAACTCTTTGCAACCCTGTGGACTGTAGCCCACCAAGGCTCCTCTGTCCATGGGATCTTCCAGGCAAGAATACTGGAGTGGATTGCCATTTCCTCCTCCAGTGGCTCTTCCCCACCCAGGGATCGAACCTGGGTCTCTTGCATTGGCAGGCACATTCTTTACCATCTGAGCCACCAGGGAAACACAATCTCCTCTCTTAGGTCAGCTAAAAAGCCTAATCTTGGAGGCACTGCTTTAGCAGTCCTGCAAGGGCTAGGAACATAACAACCTTCTCTCTCCTTTTTCTTTACTTTTTTCAGGGGTGGTAACAGCTAATGAGGTTTTTTGTTTGTTTGTTTGTTTGTTTTAAATGAATGATTAAATAGCAGTTTCTAAGACTCTATTGGGTTGGGAAGACCCCCTGGAGAAGGAAATGGCAATCCACTTCAGTATTCTTGCCTGGAAAATCCCATGGACAGAGAAGCCTACCTAGTAGGTTACAGTCCATGGGGTCGCCAAGAGTCGGACACGACTGAGCGATTTCACCTCACCTCACCTCAAGAGTCTTTAATTTTAAAGTTCAAGAAGATAAACAGCTAGGCAAAGTTCTTGCAGAAAACTGCTGAAGCCTCAGTTCAACCCAAGGCCTAGAGTTCTGGAACCTTTGTCTCAGGGCCTTGAGAACAGGGCAACTAGCACACTTCAGGGTCTGTGTGCCCCACCATGCTAGAGGCTCTCGCCTTCTGAAGGATGTTCCCTCCCTACCCCTAGCACCTGCTGGGCTCCTCACCCAGCCACCACTCACAGGAGCCTTCCTCCTGGGCCCACTGTATCCACTGTCCCCAGGTCCTGGACTAGCCACCTCTCAGGAACCCTCAGTCAGTGCCCAGCTGCTCCTCAGGTGGCCCCTGGGTTTCAATCCACCCCCAGAAATAAACATGCCCAACACCTACAGGGGATGGAAGCACTTCCAGCCACACAAACCCCATTCCCACAGTCAGTGTGGGTCATGGGCGCCACCCCATGCACCCCCAGATCCTCTCTTCCTGCATCTGGCCAAGCCTTGGGTAGGTCATCATTGGACCAGTTGAGGCCTGGAGGGTCCCAAATATAATCCTGTCCTGCAAGGCCTTGACTGGGGGCAAGTCAGGCTTCAGGAGGCACCTCTTCGGGGAACAAAATTCACCTTTCCCATGGGCACCCCCTCCCAGGGCATAGACCCCTACAGCCTGCCCTAGCCCCCATGAGGCTGCCTGGGGGAGTTAAAGGCTGACATCTGTCTCCGTGGTAGGAGGAAGCCCTTGCTGAAGATGCTGCTGGGAATTTCCATAATAAATCCTTTACTTAGGAAAACCTGGAGCTTCTAACACAGGAGTCGCCTGCTGGTTCTGCTCTCAGGTTCCTATCACAAGCCTGGCCACCTGCTGCATGTGGGAGGTGGGCCAGTGTCTACTGCAGAGAATGGGTCTTGGAGGGCAGCCTGGGGGGCCTTTCAGAGACATGGGGTGCAGAAGAAGTTCTGGGGTTTGTCCTTTGCACTCAGACACTGAAAGTATATTTCAGTGACGCCCCCCTCCCATTTCTGGAAGCTTCCACGAGGTCAAAGATCCAGAGTGTGAGGGTTTGAAGTATCTCGACTGGATCCAGATAGGGTGAACCATGAGACTGAGGCCAGCAAGTGGACCTAGGGGCTTTCTGCCTAGTGGGAGAGCTGTGTGGGTCTGCAATGCCTTCAGCAGGCAAGGATAGGCTCCCCCAGCCCAGGTGGCTTTGCCAAGAAAGTTGTCACCAGCCCCCCAGTTTGAGTGTCACCTTCGTACCTCCCAGTAACCCCTGAAAACCTGGTGCCACAATTTGCTCACACATCCCCTCAGGCCCCCAGACCCCAGGATGACCACATGCTGCCTCCTGCTACATATGGGGTACATTCAGCCCAGCATAAGCCCTGCCAGCAATTTCCAGGAGGATAAAGCATGTAGGAGGTGCCCCAATGAAAGTGGACACCAAGGGACAAAGATGAGGTACACATGCTCACACAAGACATACGTAATAGTTGTGGACCCAAGAGTCATTTATGAGTCCACCATATGAACATCCCAATTGAGCAGGTTCAGGGAAATCACATGGGTAAGAGAAAGGCATCTGTCTCTAAACAAATGTTACATTCAACAGTTAGGAAGCATCTCCATTTCCCAGGATTTTAACAAAGGTCTTGAGTTGAAAATAATTTCACAGAATGCATCTCTCTGTCCTTTCTAAATAAACTCTCTTGAAATGAAGGCAAGCTCGTGGGTTTAACCACCCAGTTCCATGAGATCACCTAGCCCCACAACATCCAGAGGGGAAAATGTTCAGAGGGCAGGTGTCAGGGGAAAAGTTTAGCCCCAGGATCATTCAGACAAAGTCCCCGGAAACAGTCAACAGAGGTAAATGAAATCATCTTTGAAGTACTTTTCTTGTTGTTGTTGTTCAGTCATTGCTCATATCCAACTCTTTCTGGCCCCATGGATTGCAGCACACCAGGCTTCCCTGTCCTTCTCTGTCTCCCAGAGTTTGCTCAAACTCATGTCCATTGAGTCAGTGATACTATGCAACCATCTCATCCTCTGTCACCCCTTCTCCTGCCTTCAATCTTTCCCAGCATTGGAGTCTTTTCCAATGAGTCAGCTCTTCACATCAGGTGGCCAAAGTATTGGAACTTCAGTTTCAGTATCAGTCCTTCCAGTGACTATTCAGGGTTGATTTCCATTAGGATTGACAGGCTTTATCTCCTTTCCATCCAAGGTAATCTCATGAGTCTTCTACAGCACCACAATTAAAAAGAATCAATTCTTTGGTGCTCACCCTTCTTTATGGTCCATCACATCATTGCATGACTACTGGAAAACCATAGCATTAACTATATGGACCTTTGACAGCAAAGTGATGTCTCTGCTTTTAATACACTGTCTAGGTTTGTTATAGCTTTTCTTTCAAGGAGTAAATGTCTATTAACTTCATGCTGCAGTCACCAGCAGCAGTAATGTTGGAGCCCAAGATTATAAAATCTATCACTGTTTCCATTTGTTCCCCATCTATTTGCCATAAAGTGATGGGACTGGATGCTATTATCATTTTTTGAATGTTGAGTTTTAATCCATTTTTTTCACTCTCCTCTTTCACTTTCATCAAGAGGTTCTTTAGTTTTCCTTTACTTTCTGCCATTAGAGTGGTATCGTCTACATATCTGAGGTTACTGATATTTCTCCTGGCAATCTAATTCCAGTTTGTGATCCATCCAGCCCAGCATTTCACATGATGTACTCTGCAGACAAGTTAAATAATCAAGGTGACAGTAGACAGCCTTGACATACTCCATTCCCAATTTGAAACCAGTCTGTTGTTCCATGTCTGGTTCTAACTGTTGCTTCTTGACCTGCATACAGGTTTCCCATGAGGCAAGTAAGGTGGTCTGGTATTTCTATCTCTTTAAAATTTTTCCACAGTGTGTTGTGATCCACACAGTCAAAGGCTTTAGCATAATCAATGAAGCAGAAGTAGATGTTTTCTGGAACTCCCTTGTTTTTTCTATGATCCAACAGATGTTCACAATTTGATCTCTGGTTCCTTTGCCAATTCAGCTTGTACATCTGGAAGTTCTTGGTTCTCATACTGTCGAAGCCCAACTTGAAGGATTTTGAGCATTACGTTGCTAGCATGTGAAATGAGTGCAATTGTGTGGTAGTCTGAATAGTCTTTGGCATTGCCTTTATTTGGGATTGGAATGAAAACTAACCTTTTCCAGTCCTATGGCCCTTGTTGAGTTTTCCAAATTGGATGGCATATTGAGTGCAGCACTTCAGCAGCAGCATCTTTTAGGATATTAAATAGCTCAGCTGAAATTCCATCACCTCCTCTTGCTTTGTTTGTAGTAATGCTACCTAAGGTCCACTTGACTTCACACTTCAAGGTGTCTGGCTCTAGGTGAGGAACTACATTATTGTTGTTATCCAGGTCATTAAGATCTTTTTGCATAGATCTTAAATCTATGCAAAATTTAAAATTTTTGTATAGAAAATCTTATATACATGATTTGGGCAACCTAAAATAACCCTTTGGGCAACCTAAAATAATCCTTCTTTGGGCTACCTAAAATAATCCCAGGAAAGAAAAATATACACATGCCCAACACTAGTAATACAAAATTTGATCACATTCAAAATTGAGGCAAAAAGTGACCAAAAGTCTTGGATGTTAGTCTGGACACAGGAAAACACATTCCTTGCAGTCACTGTCTTCTTTGAGCAGGTTGTGGCTGTTAGATTTTAGCTCTGAAGAAATAGGAAGTACAAAAAAGCAATATGTAAATGATAGTGTAGTTGAATATTAAATTTGGAGTTAGCTTGTCACGGCAGTGCTGTGTTGTGATACACCTCACTGAGATGATGAAAGGAATTGAGACAACAAAGAAGGAGAAAACCAATACAGAGATGGAACAAACCAGACTGTGGGGAGAGGTAACAGATGAACAGAGTGTTCAGGTTAGGAATGTGACTCCAGGAGGCCAGTAGAACATCACTGGCAGATGAAGTCCATGGGACCCGGGGTCAGAGAGAAACTAAAGAGGGTGTATGGTTTCCAGATGGTGTGGGGGTTCTCTTAGCCATGAATGGGCCCCCCTTTATGTCTGTTTCCTACTTTAAAGGAGGTGTAGGGCGCTGAGCATCAGCACAGCTTCCTTGCTGTCAGTGGACCTGGTCCTTCTCTGCCCCGTGGACCAGTGACAGACGTGGAGTGCACTTTACTCCTTACCATCGTTGCAGCCTTTCAGTGTATGAAGGGGCTGTGTAGTATCCATGGAGGCAAATATGGTCCTTCCCCAATCAGTCCTACACCCAGATAGCCTCAGTTCCCTGGCATGTCCCATCAGTTACCTCTGAGCCTTATCTGCTCACCTGGGAGCCCTCACTCTTCCTTCCAATCAGAGTGGATTCCCTATCTTCTCTCTTCCATCCACCTCCCCTTAAGTCTTGCCCACTGTCCCAGGCCCAGCTCCTATTTCAGGAGTCTCTGATGACTCTAGTGAGCATCAAGATTATTTTGTCTATTCAGGATCTTTTTGTTGTTTTCTACCAATTTTAGAATTATTTGATTTGGTTCAATGAAAAATGTCATTGTCGTTTTGATAGAGGTTGATTTGAATCTGTGGGTTGCTTTGGTATTACGGTCATTTTAACAAATTTAATATTTTCAATCCATAAGATGGAATATCTTTCCATTTATTTGTGTCTTTTCGTTTTCTTTCAACAGTGTCTTACTGTTTGCACTATAGAGGTAATTCACCTCAGTTGTTAAATCTGTTTCTAGGTATTTTATTCTTCTTTATGCAGTTGTATGGAGAAGGCAATGGCACCCCCACTCCAGTACTCTTGACTGGAAAATCCCATGGACAGGGGAGCCTGGTAGGCTGCAGTCCATGGGATCACTAAGAGTCGGACACGACTGGAGCGACTTCACTTTGACTTTTCACTTTCATGCATTGGAGAAGGAAATGGCAACGCACTCCAGTGTTCTTGCCTGGAGAATCCCAGGGATGGGGAAGCCTGGTGGGCTGCCGTCTATGGGGTAGAACAAAGTCGGATACGACTGAAGTGACTTAGCAGCAGCAGCAGCAGCATGCAGTTGTAATGATATTGAACACCTTTTCATATACCTGTTGACCATTTGTATATAATCTTTGGGAAAATGTCTCTTTAGGTCATTTGCGCATTTTTAATCAGATTTTTCTGTATTGAGTTGTATGATTTCCTTATATATTTTGAAAATTAATTCCATATTATATATACAGTTTACAAAGATTTTCTCCAATTCCATCAGTTCAGTTCAGTCGCTCAGTCGTGTCCGACTCTTTGCGACCCCATGAATCGCAGCACACCAGGCCTCACTGTCCATCATTGTTTCCCCGGAGTTCACTCCAACTCACATCCATCGAGTCCGTGATGCCATCCAGCCATCTCATCCCTCTGTCGTCCCTTTCTCCTCCTGCCCCCAATCCCTCCCAGCATCAGAGTCTTTGCCAATGAGTCAACTCTTCGTATGAGGTGGCCAAAGTACTGGAGTCAGCTTTAGCATTATTCTTTCCAAAGAACAACCAGGGATGATCTCCTTTAGAATGCACTGGTGGGATCTCCTTGCAGTCCAAGGGACTCACAAGAGTCTTCTCCAACACCACAGTTCAAAAGCATTAATTCTTCAGCGCTCAGCTTTCTTCATAGTCCAACTCTCACATCCATACATGACCACTGGAAAACCATAGCCTTGACTAGACGGACCTTTGTTGACAAAGTAATGTCTCTGCTTTTCAATATGCTATCTAGCTTGGTCATAACTTTCCTTCCAAGGAGTAAGCGTCTTTTAATTTCATGGCTGCAATCACCATCTGTAGTGATTTTGGAGCCCCCCAAAATAGAGTCTGACACTGTTTCCACTGTTTCCCCATCTATTTCCCATGAAGTGATGGGACCAGATGCCATGATCTTCGTTTTCTGAACGTTGAGCTTTAAGCCAACTTTTTCACTCTCCTCTTTTACTTTCATCAAGAGGATTTTTAGCTCCTCTTCACTTTCTGCCATAAGGGTAGTATCATCTGCTATCTGAGGTGATTGATATTTCTCCCAGCAATCTTGATTCCAGCTTGTGCTTCTTCCAGCCCAGAATTTCTCATGATGTACTCTGCATATAAATTAAACAAACAGGGTGATGATATACAGCTTTGACGCACTCCTTTTCCTATTTGGAACCAGTCTGTTGTTCCATGTCCAGTTCTAACTGTTGCTTCCTGACCTGCATACAGATTTCTCAAGGGGCAGGTCAGGTGGTCTGGTATTCCCATCTCTTGAAAAATTTTCCACAGTTTATTGTGATCCACACAGTCAAAGGCTTTGGCATAGTCAATAAAGCAGAAATATGTTTTTCTGGAACCCTCTTGCTTTTTCGATGATCCAGTGGATGTTGGCAATTTGATCTCTGGTTCCTCTGCCTTTTCTAAAACCAGCTTGAACACCTGGAAGTTCACGGTTCACATATTGCTCTAGCCTGGCTTGGAGAATTTTCTGCATTACTTTAGTAGCGTGTGAGATGAGTGGAATAGGTTGCAATTTTATTTTATTGACCGTTTCTTTTGTTGTGCAAGATGTTTCATTTTGTGGTCCCATTTGTTGATTTTTGCTTTTGCTACTTATGCTTTTATAATATATCCAAAATCATCGCCACAAACAATGCCAAGGAGCTTTTTCTTATATTTTCACCTGGGAGTTTTATGGTTTCAGGAAATAGCAAAAGAACTAGAAATTGAAAAGGGGCTTGAATATGTGAATGCAGTTTTGCAATCTCATGATAAAACTTTAACTGCCAAGGAACTGTTTCTTATGGGAGTGAAGAAAGTGGTTTTTTGAAAGGAATCTACCCTTGGAGATGCTGTGAAGATTGTTGAAATGACAGTAAAGGATTTAGATTATTACATAAAGTTAGGAGGTAGGTCATAGAGGATCTTGCATTGATTTATGTCACGAAGTGTTCTGCCTATTTTTTCCTCTAAGAGTTTTAGTTTCTGGTCTTATGTTTAGGTCTTTAATCCATATTGAGTTAACCTTCATGTATGCTGTTAGGAAGTGTTCTAATTTCATTCTTTTACATGTACCTGTCCAGTTTTCCTGGCACCACTTATTGGAGAGGCTGTCTTTGCCCCATTGTATATTCTTGCCTCCTTTGTCAAAAATAAGGTACCCATAGGTGCATGAGTTTATGTTTGGGCTTTCTATCTTGTTCCATTGGTCTACATTTCTGATTTTGTGCCAGTACCATACTGTCTTGATGACTATAGCTTTGTAGCATAATCCAAAGTCATGAAGGTTGATTCCTCCAGCTCCATTCTTTCTCAAGACTGCTTTGGCTATATGGGGTCTTTTGTGTTTCCATATGAATTGTGAAATTTTTTGTTCTAGTTCTGTGAAAAATTCCATTGTTAATTTGATAGGGATCACAATGAATTTGTAGATTGCATTTGGTATTATAGTCATTTTCACAATATTGATTCTTCCTACCCAGGAACATGGACTATCTCTCCATCTGTTTATGTCATCTTTGATTTCTTTCATCAGTATCTTATAATTTTCTGTATACAGTTCTTTTGTTTCCTTAGAAAAGTTTATTGCTAGATATTTTATTCTTTTACTTTCAGTGGTGAATGGGATTGATTCCTTAATTTCTTGTTCTGATTTTTCATTGTTAACATATAGGAATGCAAGTGATTTCTGTGTATTGATTTTGTATCCTGCAACATTACTAAATTCCCTGATTAGCTCTAGTAATTTTCTGATACTATCTTTAGTGTTTCCTATGTACAGTATCATGTCATCTGCAAACAGTGATAGCTTTATTTCTTCTTTTCCAATCTGGATTCCTTTTATTTCTTTTTCTTCTCTGATTGCTGTAGCTAGGACTTCCAAAACCATGTTGTTCCTGGATCTTAGAAGAGATGCTTTCAGATTTTTACCATTGAAAATAATGTTTGCTGTGGGCTTATCATATATGGTCTTTACTATGTTGAGGTAGGTTCCTTCTTTTAGGTAGTTAGAATAGGAAAATAGAGTCTAGAATGGCAGTGGCTAAAAGACAAGGAAGGGAAAAGCCTGCAAAAATAGAACAAAGGAAGGTCCGAGGGCCGGAGTGAGGACCTCAGGTAAAACAAACAGCCCTCCTGGCTAGCCCAATTTACATAGGGCAGGCCCGGGGCGGGGGACATAAAAAAGGAGCCAAAATTGGTCTGGGGACCTCTTTTCTCTTTCTATCTTTTGGGTCGGCATGCCTTCACACCTCAAGGATGTATTTTCCTTTACTTTCTAAATAAAACTGAGCTGTAACATGGAGCTGTAACACTGGTCTGTCTGAGGGCTGTAACACTGATCTGTTGCTTCAAATTTTTGTTGTGATGAGGCAAAACCAAGGAAATTACAGACTCTCCCAACATCTATGATGCCATTTCTTGGATTTAACCTGGCTGAAACAACCTCGGCACAGCCCCTGCAAAGAGGAGCTCAAGCAGAGCAGGAGCCCAACTCCGTGAAAGCTACCCCCGTGGAAGCTGAATGTGAAGAAAACCCAATGCAGGGGAAGTGACAAGAAGCCTAGCACACTGGAAACAGGGACATGGAAAAATGAACTCAGCAGAAAGCTCACAAGACTCAGTCTCGATTCCAGAAGACCTCCGTTTTAGGTAGGAGGTCCTCACTCCTATGGCTGGAAGGGCATATCCCTAACAAAATCTTTTTTCCTTTAAAGTCTTTCATTTCTTCTTTCCTTGAACCCCCACGAACAGGCAAGTGGCAGTGGGTGCAACTGAGGGACTCTGGAGAGGCTACTCCTCAGTGTGTCCTGAGGCTCCACTATCCCCTGCTCTCCAGTAGCTGTTACCCAAGCCAGTGGGGGTTCTTCTGTCCTTAATCTTCTTTGTACCAAGGATCAGGCCAATAAAAACTGTGAACACAGGTCAGATATTTAGCAGATTTTCTGGCAGTTTACGAAGGGGATTCCTCCACATGTTTTCCCACTGATTTTTCCTGCTGTCTTTCAGCTCCTCTCTCCCAGGACTTTGAGCCTGGCCAAAACACATGATGCCTGACTTCAGGACCTAATGAAGTTCAGGCTCTCATGTCTCATTGCAAAAATTCAGTTAGAGACACAGCAATAGGTAAGATTTATGGATTTTGTTTGGATTCAGAGAGAAGCACATCCACAGGGTGTGGGACTTTGCAGAGGGCAAGTGCTTCAGCCATGGAATGTGGTGTGGCTAGTTTTTGCCAGCTGGATGAGTTCATGTGCTAACGAGTGGGAGGATCATCCCAACCATTGAGGAACCACCCACTCCTCCATCTTTGGAGCCTTGGAACTGCCCTGCTACCTCTGGGTGTCATTAAGCTTGCAAACTGGGGAACAAGGTTTAGTTGAATTTGACTTGTCATCTTGGACCCATTTGATTTTAATTGGTTTTATGTTATGCCCTTGGACTTTGTCATTCTTTCAAAGCTTGTGCCCTGCCCCTTTACCTTGTTTCATGCTTTTTTCCTGAGTCCGTCCGGGCCCACAACATTGCCTCTACAATCTTCTGGAGGTACAACCGGAAAATATCTGGCCCTTGGGAGGGAAATACTGTATAATATCCTATCCCTCTAGATATTCAGGCCTTCATCTTCCATGTTTCCTACAACATGTGCAACAACAGCATCTCTCAGGGAAGCCCCTAGGGTGGGTGCCAGGCATACAAGGCACTGCAGTGTGCCACACAGGCACTTCTGGCCTGCTAGAAGCCCATCTGTTGGCATCCCTTCAAGGACAATTGGCCTTCCAGGGATAATGTTTACCACTTAGGGAGATAGCCCTGCAGGCCGTTTGGGCCCAAATTCTTACCACGCTTCTCCTAAAGGTTACAAACAAACCTCCGGGTCAAATCTCCACTCCACTTTTATGGAACATCTGGTCTGTTGCCTCTTATCAATTTGTTCTTAAGTCAATTACTAATTCCTACAATCAGGACCCTGTCCCCTTGTAGGCAACATCGCACCACCTTGCTTATTATTAAAACACTCAAATGCCCCTAACAGGACCCGATAACCCACTTCTTTGTCATTACTTCTGTTATTACCTAAAGTGGGTCTATGACAATGAAATGTTTACCATTGGAGACACCTTAACCTGCTCTTATGGAGGACTAGGAAAGGAAATCAGTGACCTACATTCCCTTAGAGCAGTAAGAGGATAAGACTTATGGCTGTTTCACCAGGTTCCCATTCTCAGGACACAGGCTTGGATTGCTTTTCATCATGATATTTATTTCCAACTGTGGTGAACAAACTGGCAATGAGTTAAGATTACAACCCCCTAATCCTACCCAGTACTGGTCATGCTGTAGCCCTTGGGGCAAGGAGGTCGATCTGCCTTGATCTGCCTAGGGATCTGGTCCTTGAATGGTTGTCACATCTCAACCTTCCTGGAGATCTGCCAATCCTGGGGTCCCAGGAGGTCGATATGCCTCTACTTGCCCAGGGACCCAATTCTCAGGAGGCCGACATGCCTCAGCCCACCCAGGAATTCAATATCCAGGAGGCTGTCACACCTCAGCTTGCCTGGGGAACTGCACCCCTGACCCCGGGGACACCTGGCTCTCAGGTTGCAACTGTACTGGGTAGGATAAGCTTCAAAAAGACTCATGCCTAAGGAAGTCCACCCATGGAAATTGAAGGAGGCCTATTAGTTATTTTTCTTTTTCTTTTCCTCCCTGTCATCACTGTCTTTCACATGGGAAATAACCAATCCACATCCGGGCAGACGCCCTTGAGATGCATCCTTGATAATTGGAAGCTGTTCTATCCTCTAATTCTATGGAGAACTTGCTTAAAATTCTTTGGTGCCACTGTGTGGCCACAGTATCCTCTGGGTGACAAGGAAGACTGGCCTGAGGATGGGAGTTTAAATTACAATACCATCCTGCAGCTAGACTTATTCTGCAAAAGACAAGGGGAGACAGAGATCCCCTATGTCCAAATTTTCTTCCAAATAAGAGATATGAAGGAACTCTGTCTTAAGTATGGGATTGTTGTATGCCCTAAAAGTGAGCCTATCAGGCAAATGGTGTTAGGCACAGACAACCAAGAGAAGGAACCACCCCCTTCCACATGAAGGCTCACCTCTCACAGCTCCCAAGTTGCCTGATGCTCCTTCCTTATATCTTAAAGTGCTCCTGGGAGCATTCTACCCCCCCCAACAATCACAACTCAAGTATGTCCCTTAGTCAAAACTGGAGGAGAATTCAGACCAACCCGGGTCCATAATCCCTTCTCCCTCTTAGAACTAAGATGGATCAAACAAGACCTGGGAAGCTATACAGATGATCCAGGCAAATATATAGAAACATTCCAACACATTACCTTGGCCTTTGACTTGATGTGGAAGGACATCATGGTCATATTTACTCAAACTTTATCTGACCTTGAGTATCAGTTCAGTTTGGTTGCTCAGTCGTGTCCGACTCTTTGCGACCCCATGAATCGCAGCACGCCAGGCTTCCCTGTCCATCACCAACTCCCGGAGTTTACCCAAACTCATGTCCATCGAGTTGGTGATGCCATCCACCCATCTCATCCTCTGTCATCCCCTTCTCCTCCTGCCTCCAATCCTTCCCAGCATCAGAGTCTTTTTCAATGAGTCAACTCTTTGCATGAGGTGGCCAAAGTATTGGAGTTTCAACCTCAGCATCAGTCCTTCCAATGAACACCCAGGACTGATCTCCTCTAGGATGGATTGGTTGGATCTCCTTGAGGTCCAAGGGACTTGCAAGAGGCTTCTCCAACACCACAGTTCAAAAGCATCAATTCTTCGGTGCTCAGCTTTCTTCACAGTCCAACTCTCACATTCATACATGACCACTGGAAAAACCATAGCCTTGACTAGACGGACATTTGTTGGAAAAGTAATGTCTCTGCTTTTGGATATGCTATCTAGGTAATAACTTTCCTTCCAAGGAGTAAGCATCTTTTAATTTCATGGCTGCAATCACCATCTGCACTGACTTTGGAGCCCCAAAAATAAAGCCTGACACTGTTTCCACTCTTTCCCCATCTATTTCCCATGAAGTAATGGGACCAGATGCCATGATCGTTTTCTGAACATTGAGCTTTAAGCCAACGTTTTCACTCTTTCACTTTCATCAAGACACTTTTTAGTTCCTCTTCACTTTCTGCCATAAGGGTGGTGTCATCTGCATATCTGAGGTTATTGATATTTCTCCCTGCAGTCTTGATTCCAGTTTGTGCTTCTTCCAGCCCAGAGTTTCTCATGATGTACTCTGCATAGAAGTTAAATAAGCAGGGTGATGATATACAGCTTTGACGTTCTCCTTTTCCTATTTGGAACCAGTCTGTTGTTCCATGTCCAGTTCTAACTGTTGCTTCCTGACTTGCATATAGGTTTCTCAAGAGGCAGGTCAGGTGGTCTGGTATTCCCATCTCTTTCAGAATTTTCCACAGTTTATTGTGATCCACACAATCAAAGGCTTTGGCATAGTCAATAAAGCAGAAGTAGATGTTTTTCTGGCACTCTCTTGCTTTTTCGATCCAGCAGATGTTGGCAATTTGATCTCTGGTTCCTCTGCCTTTTCTAAAACCAGCTTGAACATCAGGAAGTTCACAGTTCACGTATTGCTGAAGCCTGGCTTGGAGAATTTTAAACATTACTTTACTAGCATGTGAGACGAGTGCAATTGTGCAGTAGTTTGAGCATTCTTTGGCATTGCTTTTCTTTGGAATTGGAATGAACACTGACCTTTTCCAGTCCTGTGGCCACTGCTGAGTTTTCCAAATTTGCTGGCATATTGAGTGCAGCACTTTCATAGCATCATCTTTCAGGATTTGAAAGATTTGATCTTGAATATACTAAGGTCTTAAAGGAAGCCTGAAGGTATGCTATGGGATTTCACATGTCAAGCAATAAATACCCAGTAGGAGAAATTGCAGTCCCCTCCTCAGATCCTAATTGGAATTATAATGACTCTGAGCACATCTGGGAAAGGGATTATTTTCTGATCTATGTGAAGGCAGGACTGAAAGCAGTCCAACAAAAGAAATCAGCTATGCCGGGTCTCAGCAATAACCCAGGAGCCTAACAAGAACCCCATTGCCTTTCTAGAAAGACTAAAAGAGGCCCTCCAAAAGTTTACCAATCTGGACTTAGACTCTCGCAAGGGACAGGTGATTATAAAGGACAAATTCCTGTACCAGTGCTCATCAGACATCAGGATAAAGTTACAACAGTTACAACAGCAGGACCCTGTTGTCTCTTTAAATGAGATGGTCCAGACCAATACCTTTTATAACAGAGAAAAGCAGAGGGAGGACAAGGCCCAGGAAAGGGAGAAAAGGATAGAGACAAGGCATTCCCAGATGCTGGCCACCCTCCAGGGAAGCCCTACGGTAAACCCTGAGTCCTTGAAGGACAAGGCACTAGGCAAATGCCTAATCTGTAGACAAGCAGGGCATTGGGCCAAATAGTGTACAAACCATGACAAGTCCTAAAACAGCTTGCTACAAATGCCATCAGTTGAGACACTGGGCGGCACTCTGCCCTCAGGACCCAAGAGGCTCAAGGTCAAGTGCCAAGCCTTCCCTCATGATGGTTCAACAGGACTGAAGCAGCCCACTCCAGCCAGCCCACCTATCACAGATAGCCATCATAGAGCTGGAGTCAAGGGTGCAACTGGATGTGACAGGTTGGTCCAAGAATTTCTTGGTTAACACAAGGGCTACCTCCTCTATCCTGACCTCCTACTCCGGAGCCTTCTCCTCCCAAACTTGTACCATTTTGGATGTTACAGAAAAAGCAATTACTAAAAGATTCAACTGAGCACTTCTTTGTTGCTGGGATGGACAAATATTTTCCCACCAGTTTTTGGTGGTCCCTGGCTTCCCTGGTGGCTCAGACGGTAAAGCATCTGCTTGCCGTGCAGGAGACCTGGGTTCGATTCCTGGGTCGGGAAGATCCCCTGGAGAAGGAAATGGCAATCCACTCCAGCACTCTTGCCTGGAAAATCCTATGGACGGAGGAGCCTGATAGGCTATAGTCCATGGGGTCGCAAAGAGTCGGACACGACTGAGTAACTTCACTTTCACTTTCACTGAGTGTCCTACTTCCTTACTGGGAAGAGATATACTAACTAAACTAGGGACCACCCCTGTGATGGGAGGCTTTTCAGCCCCTAGAGCCCTACAGCTTCTGGTTACTACTGAGGAACCCATTATACCCTATCCAATAGCGAGGGACTAAAAACTATGGGAGAACAAAATTAACCCCCAGGTGAGGGACCCAGGGACTCCTGGATGAGCCCACCAAGCTGAACTGGTCATCATTGTCTTCCGAGATCCCACTCGGTTTCCTAACTGGCAACAATATCCCTTCAGAAGAGAAGCTTGGGAAGTACTACAGCCTCTAAAAATAAATTCCTTGCCAGTAGGCTATTGGTCCACACCAATTTGCTGTGTAACACCCTGATCCTCCCTGGAAAGAAACAGGATAGAATCTGGTGAATTGTTCACGATCTCTGGATCATAAATGAAGCTGTAGTCTCCTCCACCCCACAGTACCCAATCCCTATGTAATCTTGGGAGAAATCCCGCCCAGTGCAAAGTGGTTTACAGTCTTGGATCTCAAAGATGCATTCTTTTGCATCCCAATATCTTTTGCCTTCAGTGGAGGCTCCAGGAGAAAAATACCAACAGATGACTTGGATAATATTACTTCAGAGGTTCAGAGATAGACCCACCTGTTTGGGTAGGATCTCCTAGATCTGGACCTGGGACCTAGTGGGAAAATATTTCAATACATAGATCACCTATTAATCTGCTCTCCAGATGAGAAAAATGCCCAACAACATGCAATTCATGTTCTAAAGTTTTTGACAGAGTGGGGTTATAAAGTCTCCTGTGTTAAGGCACAGATGTTCAAGACAAAGGATGCTTATCTGAGAATTCAGATTACACATGAGTCCAGGAGCCTGTATACTCTGATCGAGTATAAGGAATCCTCTAGTTGCCCTCCCCAACTACTCGAAAACAATTGTGTTTTCCTGGAGATAACTGGGTATTGTAGAATCTGGATACCCAACTATGATCTAATTGTCCAGGCCTTATATGAAAGCTTAAAGGGATAGGATGATTCAATCCCACTGATGTCGGGAATACCTCAAAAGAAGGCAGAGACTACACTAAAACAAGCCTTAACTCAAGCACTTTACTTGAGGTTGTCAGAGCCAGAAAAAACATTCCAACCTTATGTCCAAGAAAAAGAAAGAACAGCCTTGAAAGTGTTAACTCAAAGGTTGGGACCTGAGCCCCAGCCTGTAGCTTACTTATCGAAGAGGCTTGACCCAGTCGCCCAAGGCTGGCCTCCCTGCCTTCAAAATCTTGCAGCTATTGCAATCCTGATAGAAGATGCTTTAAAACTCTCTTTTGGGGAAAAACTGACTATTTTTACCAGTCACCAAGTGAAACAACTCCTAAATGAGAGAGGCCATTAATGGATGTCTGATCAAAGAATCCTCAGATATCAAGTAGTGCTGATGGAAAATCCAGCCTCACTATATCCCCTTGTGAGGTTCTTAACCCAGCCACCCTCCTGTCTACCCCCGAGGGCTCTTTCCCCTTTCAATCTTGCCTAGAAACCTTAGACCACTGGACAAAATCCCGATAGGGATTGTCAGGAAATCTTCTGAACAATCCTAAGGAAATCTGGTACACTGATAAAAGCAGCTTTGTCTTGGATGGAAAAAGAAGAGCCAGATATACAGTAGTCTCCCATTTTGAGACCATAGAGGCTAAACCTTTGCCACCAGGTACTTCAGTCAAATTAGCTGAGCTCATAGCTCAAGCTTTAGAGAGACTTGAGCTTTAGAGATGGGAAAAGGAAAAAGAGTAGCCATTTATACTGATTCCAAGCATGCCTTTCTGGTGCTACATGCACATGCTGCTCTTTGGAAAGACAGAGGTCACTTGAACACCCAACGGTCCCCAGTCAAATGTGGTGGTCAAATCCTTAGGCTCTTGGAGGCAGTCTACCTGTCCACTGAGGTTTCAGTCTCCCACTGTAAAGGACACCAGAAAGAGAGTACGAAGTGGTACGAGGGAACCAAGCAGCCAATCAGGCAGCTAGGAGAGCAGCATTACAGAACAATGACCTAATAGGAGTTGCCACCTTAGTTCCACAGACTAATTTGCCAGACACTCCTTCATATACTGAAGGTGAGACTCTTAAAGCTAAGAGTGAGGGCTTTCAAGAAGATCATATAGGGTGGTTCCAAAAGGAGGGATTCCTTTTTCTGCCTGGGAACCTCCAACGGAAGTTGGTTAACTCCTTACATGCCACCACTCATTTAGGGAAAAGACCACCCAAAGATTACTAAAAAGGTCCTTCAGAGGAACAGGCCTCCAAATGACTATAAGGCAAGTGGTCTCCTCTTGTTCCACTTGCCAATTAAACAACTCCCAAGGAGCTCAAAGACCCCAGCTGGCCCAGCCTGTCCAACGACATGGTACTTACCCAGGAGAGAACTGGCAGATGAACTTCACCCAGATGCCAGTTTCTCAAAGGTATAATACCTATTAGTCACGATAGAGACATTCACAGGATGGAATGAAAGCTTTCCCACCTGGACTGAGAAGGCTGAGGAGGTGATAAGAAAACTGATCCATGAAATCAGTCTTAGATTTAGTCTTTCCAGGTCATTACAAAGTGACAATGGGACATAATTTACTTCTAAGGTCACCCAAGCGGTCTGTAAAGCATTGGGCATTATTTATTATCCCCATTGTGCCTGGAGGCCTCAGTGTTCAAGAAAAGTAGAAAGAGCCAACCAATTCTTAAAATCAGGGATAAAAAATATAATGCAGGAGACCTCCCTGAGTTGGAAGGAGTCTTTACCAATAGCTCTCCTCCACACCCATATTGTCCCTAAAGAATAGGTTGGTCTTAGTCCTTATGAGATGCTATATGGGAGACCTTTTGTTTATGTCAATGACCTTTTCCTAGATCCAGAGGCTCAGACCCTCCAGTCTTATACCATGGCCATTGGACAATTCCAACAGGATATACACGTGTGGGGTGTCAACCAGGACCCAAAATATTCTAAGGAGTCACTACTATATGCTCCAGGGACTCAAGTCCTAATTAAACTCTGGAAAGATGGGTCCCCAAAGGCTCAACTCCAGCCCACATGGAAGGGCCCCTACCCTGTAATACTTTTTACCCCCACAGCGGTCAAGGTAGCAGGACATGACTCCTGGATTCACTCCTCATGGGTCAAGCCATGGAAGAAAACAGAAGAGGACACTCAATACACTTGTGAGCCCCTGGGAGATCTCAGAACTACAAGTGAGTGCCATTCTAATGAACACTCCCAAAATCTGAGGATAAGATTTCTCAGGATATCTCTAAAGAACCAACACAGCTTGGCAGGGATTGTACTCCAAAACAAACAGGAGATAAATCTTCTGATACCTGAACAAGGATGGACTTGATCAATCTTGAATAAGACATGTCGTTTCTGGGTAAATACCTACAGCTAAGTTAAAGAAAGTCTCACAGTCCTCAAGAAAAACATTCAGACATTACAGGATCTCAAAGAATGAGCTGGAGAGTTCTCAGGCAGGCTATAATCTCTCTTTGGGGGATCCTCCTGGGGATAGGAGTTTGGAGTTGGCTAGAAATCTCTATGCAGGTCAGGAAGCAACAGTTAGAACTGGATATGGAACAACAGACTGGTTCCAAATAGGAAAAGGAGTGCGTCAAAGCTGTATATTGTCACCCTGCATATTTAACTTCTATGCAGAGTACATCATGAGAAACTCTGGGCTGGAAGAAACACAAACTGGAATCAAGATTGCTGGGGGAAATATCAATAACCTCAGATATGCAGATGACACCACCCTTATGGCAGAAAATGAAGAGGAACTAAAAAGTGTCTTGATGAAAGTGAAAGAGTGAAAACATTGGCTTAAAGCTCAACATTCAGAAAACGAAGATCATGGCATCCGGCCCCATCACTTCATGGGAAATAGATGGGGAAACAGTGAAAATGGTGTCAGACTTTATTTTTGGAGCTCCAAAGTCAGTGCAGATGGTGACTGCAGCCATGAGACTAAAAGACGCTTACTCCTTGGAAGAAAAGTTATGACCAACCTAGATAGCATGTTCAAAAGCAGAGACATTACTTTGCCGACTAAGGTCCATCTAGTCAAGGCTATGGTTTTTCCTGTGGTCGTGTATGGATGTGAGAGTTGGACTGTGAAGAAGGCTGAGCACCAAAGAATTGATGCTTTTGAACTGTGATGCTGGAGAAGACTCTTGAGAGTCCCTGGGACTGCAAGGAGATCCAACCAGTCCATTCTGAAGGAGATCAGCTCTGGGATTTCTTTGGAAGGAATGATGCTACAGCTGGAAATTCCAGTACTTTGGCCACCTCATGCAAAGGGTTGACTCATTGGAAAAGACTCTGATGCTGGGAGGGATTGGGGGCAGGAGGAGAAGGGGACGACCGAGGATGAGATGGCTGGATGGCATCACTGACTCGATGGACGTGAGTCTGAGTGAACTCCGGGGAGTTGGCGATGGACAGGGAGGCCTGGCGTGCTGCGATTCATGGGGTCGCAAAGAGTCGGACACGACTGAGCGACTGAACTGAACTGAATGCCTCTACTAGTCCTTGTTATCACCATATTGATGCTGCTTATGATTGCTCCATGTAATATCAATTGTTTAACCCATTTTGTCTCTGCCCGGGTCAACAAGGTACAACATGCAATGCCAGCTCAACAAGGATATGTAAAACTACAGCCGCCCACACAAAATATCACTCACCCTTAGATGGACACCACTATAAGGACTCTGAGGCCTGAGACTAGCAAGAGTGGGGGAGCAATGCCCCCTCGCTGTCCCAGTTCAGCAGGAAGTAGCCAGAAAGACCTCAATGCTCTATTCCCAAAGAATTAGGCCTCCCATCTCTTGAGTGGGGAATGTCAGGTGGTTAGAATAGGAAAAAGGAGTCCAGAATGACAATGGCTAAAAGACAAGGAAGGGAAAAGCTTGCAAAAATAGAACAAAGGAAGGTCCGAGGACCAGAGTGAGGACCTCAGGTAAAACAAACAGCACTCCTGGCTGGCCCAATTTACATAGGACAGGCCCAGGGGGAGGAGAACAAACATATAAAAAGAGGAGTCAAAATCGGGCTGGGGGCCTCCCTTCTCTTCGTGTCTTTTGGGTAGGCATGCCCTCATGCCTCGAGGATGTATTTTCCTTTACTTTCTAAATAAAACTGAGCTGTAGTGTTGGTCCATTTGAGGGCTGTAACACTGGCCCATCACTTCAATTTTTTATTGTGACGAGACAGAACTGAGAAAATTACAAACTCCCACAACACTTCTATGCCCATTTTTTTGAAGAGTTTTAATTAAAAAAAAAAATGGGTGCTGAATTTTGTCAAAAGCTTTTTCTCCATCTATTGTGATTATCATATATATGGCTTTTATCTTTCAATTTGTTAATGTGGTGTATCACATTGGGTGATTTGTGTATACTGAAGAATCCTTGCATCCTTGGAATAAACTCAACTTGATCGTGGTGTGTGAGTTTTTAATGTGTTGTTGAATTCTGTTTGCTAAAATTTTATTGAGGATTTTTGTATCTATGCTCATCAGTGATATTGGTGTGTAGTTTTCTTTTTGTGTGTTTTTGTCTGGTTTTGGTATCAGGGTGATGGTGGCCTCATAGAATGAGTTTGGAAGAGTTCCTTCCTCTTCCATTTTCTGAAAGTTTTAGAAGGATAGGCATTAGTTCTTATCTAAATGTTTGATAAAATTCACATGTGAAGCCATCTGGTCCTGGCTTTTGTAATTTGGAATATTTTTGATCAAAGCTTCGATTTCAGTGCTTGTAATTGGGTTGTTCATAATTTCTATTTCTTCCTGGTTCAGTCTTGGAAGATTGAACTTTTCTAATAATCTGTCCATTTCTTTCAAGTTATCCATATTATTGCCATATAGTTGTTCATAATAGTCTCTTATAATCCTTTGTATTTCTGCACTGTCTGTTGTAACCTCTCCTTTTTCATTTCTAAATTTGTTGGTTTGATTCTTCTCTTTTTTTCTTGATGAGTCTGGCTAAGGGATTGTCAGTTGTGCTTATCTTCTCAAAGAACCAGCTTTTAGTTTTATTACTATTGTTTCTTTCATTTCTTTTTCACTTATTTCTGCTCTGCTCTTTTTATTTCATTCCTTCTGCTAATTTTGCGGGTTTTGTTTGTTCTTCTTTTTCCAGTTGTTTTAGGTGTAAAGTTAAGTTGTCTATTCAATGTTTTTCTTGTTAATTGATAAAGGATTGTATTGCTATAATCTTCCCTCTTAGAACTGCTTTTGCTGCATCCCATAGGTTTTGAGTTGGGTTTTCATTGTTATTTGTTTCTAGGAATTTTTTGATTTTCCTTTGATTTTTTCAGTAACCTGTTTGTTATTCAGAAACTTATTGTTTAATCTCCATGTGCTTGTGTTTCTTACAGTTTTTTTCTTGTAATTGATATCTAGTGTCATGGCACTGTGGTCAGAAAAGTGGCTTGATACAATTTCAATTTTCTTAAATTTACTCAGGTTTGCTCTGTGACCCAAGACATGGTCTATGCTGGAGAATGTTCCATGTGCAGTTGAGAAGAAGGTGTATTCTGCATTTGGATGGGATGTCCTGAAGATATCAATGAGATCATCACATCTAATGTATCATTTAAGACTTGTGTTTCCTTATTAATTTTCTGTTTGGATGATATGTCCATTGGTGTGAGTGGGGTGTTAAACTCTCCTACTATTATTGTGTTACTGTCAATTTATCCTTTTATGCCTGTTAGTGTTTGTCTTATGTATTGAGGTGCTCCTATGTTGGATGCATAGACATTTACAATTGTTTTATCTTCCTCTTGGATTGATACTTTGATCATTTTGTAGTAGCCTTCCTTATCTCTTATAATATTCTTTATTTTAATGTCTACTTTTTCTGATATGAAGATTTCTATTCCAGCTTACTTTTGATTTTCATTTACATAGAATATATTATTCAATCCTCTCACTTTCAGTCTATAAGTGTCTCTAGGTTTGAAGTAGGTTTCTTGGATACAGCATATTTATGGCTCTTGTTTTTGTATCCATTCAGCCAGTCTGTCTTTCAGTTGGAGCATTTAATCTATTTACATTTAAAGTAATTATTGATATATATGTTCCTATTGCCATTTTCTTAATTGTTTGGAGTTGGTTTTTGTAAATATTTTTCTTCTCTTGTAATTCCTGATTATATAAGTCCCCCTGACATTTGTTGTAAACCTAATTTGGTGGTACTGAATTCTCTTAACTTTTGCTTCTATGAAGAGCTTTTGATTTCTCCATCAATTTTGAATGAGATCCTTACTGTGTAGACTAATCTTGGTTGTAAATTTTTCCCTTTCAGTACTTTAAATATATCCTGTCATTCACTTCTGGCCTGCAGAGCTTCTGCTGACAGATCAGCTGTTAAATATATGGTGTTTCCCTTGTATGTTATTCGTTGCTTTCCCCCTTGCTGCTTTTAATATTCATTCTTTCTGTTTTTCAAGTAATTTTAATCAAGATATGTAAGCCCAGGACCAGATGATTTCACAGGTGAATTCTACCAAAAATTTAGAGACGAGCTACCACCTATCCCACTCAAATATTTCCAGAAAATTGCAGAGGAAGGTAAATTTCCAAACTCAATCTATGAGGCCACCTTCACCTTAATACCAAAACTAGGCAAAGATGCCACAAAAAGAAAACTACAGGCCAATATCACTGGTGAACATAGATGCAAAAATCCTTAACAAAATTCTAGCAAACAAAATCCAACAACATATTAAAAATGTCATATGTCATGACCAAATGGGCTTTATCCCAGAGATGCAAGGATTCTTCAATATTCACAAATCAATCAATGTGATACACCACATTAGCAGATTGAAAGATAAAAGCCATATGATTATCTCAACAGATGCAGAGAAAGCCTTTGACAAAATTCAATATCCATTTATGATATAAAAAAAAAAACTCTCCAGAAAGCAGGCATAGAAGAAACATACCTCAACATAATAAAAGCCATATATGATAAATCCAGAGCAAACATTACCCTCAATGGTGAAAAATTGAAAGCATTTCCCCTAAAGTCAGGAACAAGACAAGGGTGCCCACTCTCACCACTACTATTGAACACAGTTTTGGAAGTTTTAGCCACAGCAATCAGAGAAGAAAAAGAAATAAAAGGAATCCAGATTGGAAAAGAAGTAAAACTCTCACTGTTTGCAAATGACATCATCTTCTACATAGAAAATCCTAAAGACACAACCAGAAAATTACTAGAGCTAATCAATGAACCTAGTAAAGTTGCAGGACATAAAATTAACACCAAAAAGTTCCTTGCATTCCTATACACTAACAATGAGAAAACAGAAAGAGAAATTAAGGAAACAATTACAGTCATCATTGCAACAAGAAGAATAAAATACTTAGGAATAAATCTACCTACTGCTAAGTCACTTCAGTCGTGTCTGACTCTGTGCAACCCCATAGACAGAAGTCTACCAGGCTCCTTTATCCATGAGATTTTCCAGGCAAGAGTACTGGAGTGAGGTGCCATTGCCTTCTCCAAAATATACCTAAGGATGACAATTATATCTACTACTGTGGGCAAGAATCCCTTAGAAGAAATGGAGTAGCCATCATGGTCAACAAAAGAGTCCAAAATGCAGTACTTGGAGGCAATCTCAAAAATGGCAGGATGATCTCTGATCATTTCCAAGGAAAACCATTCAATATCAGAGTAATCCTAGTCTATGCCCCAACCAGTAATGCTAAAGAAGCTAAAGTTGAACAGTTGTATGAAGACCTACAAGACCTTCTAGAATGAACTCCCAAAAAGATGTCCTTTTCATTATAGGGGACTAGAATGCAAAAGTAGGAAGTTAAGAAACACCTGGAGTAACAGGCAAATTTATCCTTGGAGTACAGAATTAAGCAGGGCAAAGGCTATTAGAGTTCTGCCAAGAGAACGCACTGGTCATAGCAAACACCCTCTTCCAACAACACAAAAGAAGACTCTACACATGGACATCACCACATGGTCAACAACCAAAATCAGATTGATTATATTCTATGCAGCCAAAGATGGAGAAGCTCTATACAGTCACCAAAAACAAGACTGGGAGCTGACTGTGGCTCAGATCATGAACTCCTTACTGCCAAATTCAGACTGAATTGAAGAAAGTGGAAAAACCCACTATACCATTCACATATGACCTAAATAAAATCCTTATTACTATACAGTGGAAGTGAGAAATAGATTTAAGGGACTAGATCTGATAGACAAAGTGCCTGATGAACTATGGATGGAGGTTCGAGACATTGTACAAGAGACAGGGATCAAGACCATCCCCAAGAAAAAGAAATGCAAAAAGGCAAAATGGCTGTCTGAGGAGGCCTTACAAATAGCTGTGAAAAGAAGGGAAGCAAAAAGTAAAGGAGAAAAGGAAAGATGTGCCCATTTGAATGCAGAGTTCCAAAGAAAAGCAAAGAGAGATTTAAAAAGCCTTCCTCAGTGATCAATGCAAAGAAATAGAGGAAAACAACAGAATGGAAAAGACTAGAGATCTCTTCAAGATAATTAGAGATACCAAGGAAATATTTCATGCAAAAATGGGCACAATAAAGGACAGAAATAGTAGGGACCTAAGAGAAGCAGAAGATATTAAGAAGAGGTGGCAAGAATACACAGAAGAACTGTACAAAAAGATCTTCACAACCCAGACAATCACGATGGTGTGATCACTCACTTAGAGCCAGACATCCTGGAATATGAAGTCAAGTGGGCCTTAGGAAGCATCGCTATGAACAAACCTAGAGGAAGTGATGGAATTCCAGTTGAGCTATTTCAAATCCTGAAAGATGATGCTGTGAAAGTGCTGCACTCAATATGCCAGCAAATTTGGAAAACTCAGCAGTGGCCACAGGACTTGAAAAAGTCAGTTTTCATTCCAATCCCAAAGAAACGCAATCCCAAAGAATGCTCAAACTACTGCACAATTGCACTCATCTCACACGCTAGTAAAATAATGCTCAAAATTCTCCAAGCCAGGCTTCAGCAATATGTGAACCATGAACTTCCAGATGTTCAAACTGGTTTTAGAAAAGGCAGAGGAACCAGAGATCAAATTGCCAACATTCAATGGATCACCAAAAAGCAAGAGAGTTCCAGAAAAACTATTTCTGCTTTATTGACTATGCCAAAGCCTTTGACTGTGTGGATTACAGTAAACTGTGGAAAAGTCTGAAAGAGATGGGAATACCAGACCACCTGACCTGCCTCTTGAGAAACCTATATGCAAGTCAGGAAGCAACAGTTAGAACTGGACATGGAACAACAGACTGGTTCCAAATAGAAAAAGGAGCACATCAATCAAGGCTGTATATCATCACCCTGCTTATTTAACTTCTATGCAGAGTACATCATGAGAAACGCTAGACTGGAAGAAGCACAAGCTGGAATCAAGATTGCTGCGACAAATAGCAATAACCTCAGATATGCAGATGACACCACCCTTATGGCAGAAAGTGAAGAGGAAGTAAAAAGCCTCTTGATGAAAGTGAAAGAGGAGAGTGAAAAAGTTGGCCTGAAGCTCAACATTCAGAAAATGAAGATCATGGCATCTGGTCTCATCATTTCATGGAAAATAAATGGAGAAACAGTGGAAACAGTGTCAGACTTTATTTTGGGGGCTCCAAAATCACTGCAGATGGTGATTGCAGCCATGAAATTAAAAGACGCTTACTCCTTGGAAGGAAAGTTATGACCAAGCTAGATAGCATATCCAAAAGCAGAGACATTACTTTGTTAACAAAGGTCCGTCTAGTCAAGGCTATGGTTTTTCCAGTGGTCATGTATGAATGTGAGAGTTGGACTGTGAAGAAAGCTGAGTGCCGAAGATTTGATGCTTTTGAACTGTGGTGTTGGAGAAGACTGTTGCAAATCTTTGGACTGCAAGGAGATTCAACCAGTCCATCCTAAAGGAGATCAGTCCTGGGTGTTCATTGGAGGGATTGATGGTGAAGTTGACACTCCAATACTTTGGCCACCTCATACGAAGCATTAACTCATTGGAAAAGACCCTGATGCTGGGAGGGATTGGGGGCAGGAGGAGAAGGGGATGACAGAGGATGAGATGGGTAGATGGCATCACTGACTCGATGGACATGACTTTGAGTAAACTCCGGGAGTTAGTGATGGACGGGAAGGCCTGGTGTGCTGCGATTCCTGGGGTCACGAAGAGTTGGACGGGACTGAGCGACTGAACTGAACTGAACTGAACTTACTCCCTCTCCACAAGGAAGGGGGCGCCCTCTATTGGAGGAACCAGAGAAAAGACAAAAGTCTCTGGACTCTTGTCTTCTCTCCTTCAGATGGGAGTAACCTCTTGGAGCCCCATACTTGGCTCAAAGCAGACGCCTTTGATATATATACTGAAGAACTGGAGGAAGTTTTACCCTCAGGCCCTGTTAAAGAAGCATATGATCTTTTTCTTCACTGAGGCATGGCCTCAATATGATCTATCTGATGGTGGAAAATGGCCCCCTGAGGGCTCACTTAATTATAATACCATCCTCCAACTAGACCTGTTTTGTAGATGAGAAGGAAAATGGTCAGAAGTACCATATATACAGGTTTTCTTTGTCTTGAGAGAAAACACCCTCTTATGCAGGAGTTGTGGGCTTATTCCTTCTGTGACGCCTATAATTTCTCCCAGACTCTTGGGTTGAAACTGTCTGCCTTATCCAGGGCTACCCAAACCTAGCCCACAGGAGCCTCCACAATCTCTGGTGACACCTCCAGCACCAGCAGCAGCTCCCATCCTATGGCTCCTAACGCAACCCCGGTGATCTCTAGGCTATATTCTTCCCTCCTTCCATTACAGGAAGTTCCTAATGGGGACTTGGGACCCATGCAAGTTCATGTCCCTTTCTCCCTCCAAGATTTAAGACAAATTAAACCTAGGAAGCTTTATTGAAGATCCTGACAACTATAGGGTCTAACTCAGTCTTTTGAAGTGGCATGGAAAGATGTTATGCCCATCCTGACTAGCGCCCTTACTGACAATGAAAGAAGTAGAGTAATTTAAAATGCCCAGGAATGGGGAGATGAATGGTATGCTACTAGCTTGCAGGGGATATCTGACAGTGAATCATCCTGGTTGCCTATAGGAGTCCAGGCCGTGCCCATAGCTGATCATAATTGGGCACATGACAAAGTCAGTGATGACTGGAAGGGAGTTCACTTTATCACTTGCTTTAAGGAAGACTTTTTAAAAATCGTGAGCGAAGCCATTAAACTACTCCAAACAGTCAGGAAAGACTCAGTAAAAGGAGGAAAATCCCACAGCTTTTCTGGAAAGGCTTAGGTAGGCATTGAGAAAACACAGTTGTTTGGACCCAGACTCCCCAGAGGGCCAATTTATTCTTAAAGACAAATTTATTACTCAATCAGCTACAGATATTTGGAGGAAACTCCAAAAATTGGCTTTCAGCCCAGATATGGATTTAGAGCGCCTCCTAAAAGCTGCCACATCAATATTCTTTCATAGAGATCAGGAGGAACGTAAGGAAAAAGACAAGAGAGATAAGAGAAAGGTGGAATCTCTCGTTATGGCCCTACAGGGAGTCAACTTTAGGGCTGCAAAGGTGGGAGGACAAAAGCAAAAATCTGGAGCCTCTTTCCGTTGTGGAAAGGACAGACGCTTTAAGGGACAATGCCCCCAGTGCAAGCAGAGGTCACTACCGAGACCTTGCCCCACTTGCAAAGGAGATCACTGGAAGAGTAAGTGTCCCCAGGGACGTAGGTTTCAGAGGTCAGAAACTCAGACCCAGGATCAAGACTGAAGGGACCAGAGGCTTCTCACTTTGGCTCATGGCCTCATCACCGCACAGAAGGCCATCCTGTTATCTTCATACTTGGTACAGGAGCTACTTTCTCAGCCCTCCTCTCTAATCTGGGTCCTCCTTCTACCAAGTCAGCTAGTATATGCGGCATTTCTGGAAAGCTGGTTACAAAATTCTTTACACAACAGTTGAATTGTAACTGGGATTCTATTCTTTTTCTCATGCTTTTCGATAATACCAGAAAGCCCAACCCCCATCCTAGGAAGAGATGTTCTATCTAAAATGCAAACTGCAATTCATATGGAAATCGAATCTACAGAAAGCTTATGTTTACCCCTGACAGAAGTAGAAATTAACCCTGAAGTCTGGGAAACCAGAGAAAAGATAGGAAGAGACATCTCAGCTCAACTAGTACAGATAACTCTTAAAAATCCTAATAACTTTCCTTACCAGAAACAATACTCTCTAAAGCCAGAGGCAAAACAGGGACTTATTCCCTTGATTGAAAACCTCAAAGGACAGGGGGCTCTTAATAGAATGTAACAGCCCTTATAATACAACTATTCTGGGAGTTCAAAAGCCTAATGAGGAATAGAGTCTAGTTCAGGACCTCTGCCTCATTAATGAAGCTGTAATACCGTTACACCCTGTCGTGCCTAACCCCTGTACTCTACCCTTTCAAATCCCAGAAACAGCCACTTATTTTACTGTTTTAAATTTGAAGGCTGCTTTTTTTTTTTTTCCCGTACCCTTAGCTCAAAGTTCACAATTTTTGTTTGCTTTTGAGGATCCATCTGATTCCTCTACTCAACTTGGACAGAATTGCCTCAAGGATTTGGAGATAGCCCTCATTTGTTCAGGCAAGTGTTAGCCAAAGACCTAGCTGCCTTTAACGCTACTGAATCTATAAAAGTCCTTCAATATGTAGATGATATTCTCCTTTGTGCTGACACAGACAAAAAATGTAACCAAGCCATTTGTGACCTTCTTAATTATCTAGCTCCATGTGACTACAATATATCAAAATCAAAAGCTCAAATGTGCCAACAAGAAGTCAAAGATTTAGGACTAAAACTCTCCCATGGAGTTTGAACCCTGGGAAAAAGAAAGAATGGAAACCATTTTACAACATCCCCTCCCTAATACTCTTAGACAACTCCATGGTTTCTTTGGCATAACCAGTTACAGCTGGATTTGGATGCCCAGATATGGAGAATCAGGACAAAAGGCATTACAATGGGAACCTGAAGAAATACATGCATTTAAGACTTTAAAACAGGCTCTTCTTCAGGCTCCTGCTCTCAGCCTGCTGATGCTAAGTTGCTTCAGTCGTGTCCAACTCTGTGCAACCCTATAGACTGTAGCCTGCCCAGCTCCTCTGTCATGGGTTCTCCAGGCAAGAATACTGGATGTCATGTCCTTCTCTAGGGGATCATCCCCACCCAGAGATAGAACCCAGGTTTCCTGAATTGCAGGCAGGTTCTTTACCACTAGTACCACCTGGGAAGCTCCTCAGTCTGCCTGCAATAGACAGTTGAATCTTTTTGTAACAAAGATCAGGATAGGCAATAGCCACATTGTCTAAAATTTTAGAAAGTAATCCCCTGTCTCCTAGAACTAGTGCTCAATTAGCTGAATTGACTGTTTTAACCAGGACCTTAGAGCTGGAGACTGACAAGAGAGTGAACATCTATACTGATTCTAAATATGTTTACTTAGTCCTTCATTTTCATGCTGCTATCTGGAAGGAAAGAAACTTTTTTTTTTTTTTTTTTTACTTTACAAGATTGTATTGTTTTTGCCATACATCAACATGAATCTGCCATGGGTGTACACGTGTTCCCCATCCTAAACCCTCCTCCCACCTCCCTCCCCGTACCATCCCTCTGGGTCATCCCAGTGCACCAGCCCCAAGCACCCTGTATCCTGCATCGAACCTGGACTGGTGATCCATTTCACATACGATAATTTACATGTTTCAATGCCATTCTCCCATATCATCCCACCCTCGCCCTCTCCTGCAGAGTCCAAAAGACCGTTCTATACATCTGTGTGTCTTTTGCTATTTCGCATACAGGGTTATCATTACCATCTTTCTAAATTCCATATATATGTGTTAGCATAGTGTATTGGTGTTTTTCTTTCTGGCTTACTTCACTCTGTATAATAGGCTCCAGTTTCATCCACCTCATTAGAACTGATTCAAATGTATTCTTTTTAATGGCTGAGTAATACTCCATTGTGTATATGTACCATAGCTTTCTTATTCATTTATCTGCTGATGGACATCTAGGTTGCTTCCATGTCCTGGCTATTAGAAACAGTGCTGTGATGAACACTGGGGCACATGTGTCTCTTTCAATTCTGGTTTCCTCGGTGTGTATGCCTAGCAGTGGGATTGCTGGGTCATATGGCAGCTGTAAGGGCCATCAAAGCAATGATTCTGACATAACAGTGGGAAATACGAGAGCCGATCAACAGGTAAAAGAAGGCAGCCATCCAGTCTTTTAATGCTCAGGCTCCCCTCCTCTGGAATAAGAGCCCCAGTGACATAATATCCCAGTATTCTCCCAAGAAATGTCAACACCCTCTTTCTTATGGAGATACTCTACTCCCCCTCTGGATGGCTTCAAACAGAAGATGAAAAGCTTGTATTGCTCTACAGCACCCAATGAAAAATTCTTAAAACTCTACCGCAAATTTTCCATTTGGCAATTGAAAATACTTACCAACATGCTAAGAGTCTTTTCAAGGGAAAAAGATGAATGAAAACTGTAAAGTAGATGTTAAAGGATGTGAAGTCTGCCAAAAGAATAATCCCTGTAACAACCAGTCAACTCTCCCAGGCTTACAGTGTACAGGAAGAAATCCTGGGGAGGACTGGCTAGATTTCACTCATATGTCAAAAGCCAAGGGACATCAATACCTACTGGATTGGGTTGATGCCTTTACCGAGTGGATAGAGGCTTTCCTTTGTAGAATGGAACAAGCAAAATAAGTTGTTAAAACTTTAATATAGGAGATTCGAGTTGGCCTGTCACATGGAATTCAAAGTGACAATGGCCCTGCCTTTAAGGCTACAATAGCACAAGGCGTCTCCCAGGCCCTAAGAATCGAGTTTCATTTGCACTGTGCCTGAAGGCCTCAATCTTCTGGGAAAGTAGAGAAAGCTAATAGTATGATTAAGAGACATTTATGAAAACTCTCACAAGAGACTCACCTTTCCTGTACTTCATTACTTCCTTTAGATCTTGTGAGAATAAAAATACTCCACAGTCACTGGGACTCAGCCCTTTTGAAATGTTATATGGGAGGCCATTTCACAAAAATTATTTACTTCGAGATCAAGAAACTGCTGAACTAACAAAATATGTCATTAACTTCTTTTCAAAAATAGTTACAATCCTTAGAAAATGGGATCTCACAACCAAAAGAAAATAAAAAGTCCTTAGATAATCGTGGGAACTTGGTATTAGTAAAGGCTATTCTTAACAATAGTCCAACCTTAACTCCCACATGGGAGGGACCTAATTCTGTTATTTTCTCTTCACCCACCGCTGGTAAGGTTACAAGTATTGATGCCTGGATTCCTCACACACAGATAAAGCCTTGGAATTCTCCTGGAGAAAATCTCAATGATGGTCTAACACCCCCAGGAGAAAATTCACAGGAAAATTCCCAGTGTTTGGAATATCAATACACTCCCTTAGAAGGACGGAAAGGACAACTGTACAAGAAGGGCCCAGAATACGAAAAGTCAAGTCTAGGCAATGGCTGATTCCACTTTTCCTTTTGGGACCACCCTATAGAACTAGGTATCAACTTCTGTCTGATGGAATCCCTGGTCCTGATCTGAAGCTGTGTTTTGCTCTTATTGCTTTTTGGCCCTTGTATTCTAAATTGTCTCTCTTGCGTTGTAATGTTTCACATAGAAGCTATCAAACTTCTAATGGATATAGAAATGGAGCTTAAGATGACGTACCGAGGTCCACTAGATCGTCCCCCTGGTGGAGACCTAACTGCCATCCCTTAATGACACCCCTACACAGCTTGAAGAAGCCAGATTGGTCGTCTCCCCTTTCCTCATAATGGCAGTTAGAGTCTCCATCTCTAGAGGGGGAATTGAGGAAGAAATTACTAGGCAGTCAGTCTAGAACTCTGAGACCTTGGTCCTGTTTTCAGTAACCATCCCACTCCATTGTCCTGAATTCCTGGAATGTGTCTTTCAGTTCAGTCGCTGAGTCATGTCCGACTCTTTTCGATCCCATGGACTGCAGCACACCAGCCTTCCCTGTCCATCACTCACTCCTGAAGCTTGCTCAAACTCATGTCCGTTGAGTCAGTGATGTCATCCAACCATCTCATTCTGAGTCGACCCCTTGTCCTCCCACCTTCAATCGTTCCCCGCATTAGGGTCTTTTCAAATACATCAGTTCTTTGAATCAGATGGCCAAAATTTTGGAGCTTCAGCCTCAGCATCAGTCCTTTCAATGAATATTCAAGATTGGTTTCCTTCAGGACAGACTGGTTGGGTCTCTTTGCAGTCAAGGGATTCTCAAGAGTCTTCCCCAACACGACAGTTCAAAAGCATCAATTCTTCTGTGCTCAGCATTTTTACACTTCAACTGTCACATCCGTACATGACTACTGTAAAAACCAAAGCTTTGACTAGACGGACCTTTGTTGGCAAAATTATGTCTCTACTTTCTAATATGCTGTCTAGGTTGGTCATAACTTTTCTTCTGCAGAGCAAGGGTCTTTTAATTTCATGGCTGCAATCATCATCTGCAGTGATTTTGGAGCCCCCCAAAATAAAGTCCATCACTGTTTCCATTGTTTTGCCATCTATTTGCCATGAAGTGATGGGACCAGATGCCATGATCTTAGTTTTCTGAATGTTGAGTTTTAAGCCATCTTCTTCACTCTCCTCTTTCACTTTCCTCAAGAGGCTCTTTAGTTCTTCTTCACTTTCTGCCATAAGGGTGGTGTCATCCGCATATCTGAGGTTATTAATATTTCTCCCGGCAATCTTGATTCTAGTTTGTACTTCCTCCAGCCCAGCGTTTCTCATGATGTACTCTGGATATAAGTTAAATAAGCAGGCTGACAATATACAGCCTTGATGTACTCCTTTCCCGATTTGGAAGCAGTCTGTTGTTTCAAGCCCAGTTCTAACTGTTTGTTCTTGACCTGCATGTAGATTTCTCAGGGGGCAAGTCAAATGGTCTAGTATTCCCATCTCTTTAAGAATTTTCCAGAGTTTGTTGTGGTCCACACAGTCAAAGTCTTTAGCATGGTCAATAGAGCAGAAGCAGATGTTTTTCAGGAACTCTCTCACTTTTTTGATGTTCCAATGGATGTTGGAAATTTGATTTCTGGTTCCTCTGCCTTTTCTAAATCCAGTTTGAACATCTGGAAGTTCATGGTTCATGTAGTGTTGAAGCCTGGCTCGGAGAATTTTAAACGTTAATTTGCTACCGTGTGAGATGAGTGCAACTGTGTGGTTGTTTGAGCATTCTTTGGCATTGCCTTTCTTTGAGATTGGAATGAACACTGACCATTTCCAGTCCTGTGGCCACTGCTGAGTTTTCCAAATTTGCTGGCATATTGAGAGCAGCACTTTCACAGCATCATCTTTTAGGATTTGAAATAGCTCAACTGAAATTCCATCACTGACACTAGCTTTGTTCATAGTGATGCGTCTTAAGGCCCACTTGACTTCACATTCCAGGATGTCTGGCTCTAGGTGACAGATCACACCATTGTGATTATTTGGGTCATGAAGATCTTTTTGTATAGTTTTCCTATGTATTCTTGTCACCTCTTCTTAATATCTTCAACTTCTGTTCATACCAACTTTGGTCCATACCATCTCTGTCCCTTTATTGAGCCCAACTTTGCATGAAATGTTCCCTTGGTATCTAATTTTCTTGAAGAACTCTCTAGTCCTTCCCATCCTATTGTTTTCCTCTATTTCTTTGCATTAATCACTGAGGAAAGCTTTCTTATCTCTCCTTGCTTTTCTTTGGAACTCTGCATTCAAATGAGTGTATCTTTCCTTTTCTCCTTTGTTTTCCACTTCTCTTCTTTTCTTAGCTATTTGTAAGGCCTCATCAGACAACCATTTTGCGTGTTTTCATTTCATTTTCCTGGCAGTGGTCTTAATCACTGCCTCCTGTACAATGTCATGAACCTCTATCCATAGTTCTCCAGGCACTCTGTCTATCAGATCTAATCCCTTGAATCTATTTATCACTTCCACTGTATAACTGTTAGGGATTTGATTTAGGTCATACTTGAATGGTCTAGTGATTTTCCCTACTTTCTTCAATTTAAGTCTGAATTTGGCAATAAGGAGTTTATGATCTGAGCCACGGTCAGCTCCCAGTTTTGTTTCTGCTGACGATATAGAGGTTCTCCATCATTGGCTGCAAAAAAATGGTGACTTGAAACAATTGGCCAAATACATAGTTCTATAAGATCAATTGATTGTAATAGTGTAGCACTAGATATGAGAAGAAGAAATAAGAGGGAATCATTTCCTAGACCATCAAAGACTAGTAGGTCAGATGGCCCAAAGATTTGGGCTACTGTTAACAGTACCTAGTCCAGTAATAGCACATTGAGTGACCTATCACTGAAATCTTTGCCTGACCTAGGAATGAGCACTCCTAGCTCTGTGGGATAAAATAGTCATGAAATGCCTCCCAAAACATGGTTGAATTTATTACCATGGAGTGGGAAGAGGAGGAGGGGTAGGAGCACTGACAACAAAAATAGGTCACCCACAAATCTAGTTCTGTAAGAATGAAGTCACTTAGCCGCTGCAGTCACTGACCTTGAACACAACCTTCAGGGAGCTCAGGAATGAGGTACTCTCTGCTCTGGGAAAACTGGCAGAATAGGTCTTCAGAGCTTTCAGATAATTAAATATTTTGGGGACACAATTTTACGAACCTGATTTTTGCATCTTCACATACCTAGCAAAGCATTTAAAATCATTATCGGAGATATCTGGTCCTTGTGAGTAGCAACAACCTTCTACTTAGATGTGTGCTTGATTGCACATACCTCCTTCATGAAAATCATAAATATACTACCTCTCACATCTTCAAAGCAGTTCCCCAGAGCTAGCTGAGAGGCTGTCTCCCAGCTATGGCCCTCAATAAGTCCTCAAATAAAACTGAACTCACAGCTTTCACATTGTAAACTTTATGCCCACTAATATGAGTAGATACAAAGTTTCAGCTGACAGTATATGGTGAGGATGTGGCAAATTCAGAATTCTCATACAGTGTTGGTAAGAATGTAAAATGGTCAACCACTTTGAAAAGCAATTTGGCAGTTCCTCAAATGATTAATCATATGTTGCCATGAGATTTGAAAACATTATGCTAAATGAAGAAGAGAGAGCCCAAAGAACAGATATTATATGGTTTATGAAAATATGTAGATTTCCCCATGTCCAGAATGGGGAAATTTACAGTGGTTCTCTCCATAGCAATTACTTTTCTGCAATTCTTGGAATCCCCCACCACAGAGGTGTAGAAGAGCCCCATCTAGTTTCCCTCATCTATCTGGGAGGTATGTTTCTAGGTTGGATTTGGGGGAAAATGGAGGGAAGAAACCAAAGGAATTTACCCAGGTCAAGACCCTGGTCACCTGCCCATCTATATTTTTAGAGTAAGCAACTGCCAGGAGCTTGAATGTAGGAAATGAGATATTCTGGAATGTGACAGCAGGAAGACCAGTCTCTTCCCAATCTCTTGACAGGATGGGGTGAAGCCATTATCTCTGTATCCCTCAACCTGCTTCTGCCTCAAGGCCCTTCCCTTTGCTTAGGTCCTCAAAACCATCTTTAATAATAGCTGTTAAATTTCAACAGATGACTTCAATTGCCAGCAAATGCTTTTCATATTTAATGAATGTTTATTATAGCAGGATAAAATATAAATGTTTATTAATAAGACTTGAAATCTGTCCCAGAAGGGGAAAAAAGGTAGATTACTTACATAAAATAGCGAAGATTTGGCAAGCAGACTTCTCCTTGAAGGTTAACTTCACAGATCATTTTCAAAACACCAACTGTGTGTGTTTAGAAAGATTCCCCCATTTTTTTTATTCCATGAAACAATTTAGGAAGTTCTCAAAATGAAGCTGTGTGGAGTCGAAAGAAAATATTTTCTGTGAGGTGCAAGAGAACATAAATAATGAGGTTTTGATTTTTTTTTTCTGTTTTACTTCCCCAGCTTGAAACATGTCCTTCAAAAATGAAATTTCCTAATTCTCAGGGTTTTTTGAGACATACTGATTTTTAAAATGGAAATAAAGAGAAATTAGTAGGAAGTCAATATACAGCTAAGGAGAACAAGAAGAAAAAAAAAAAAGCAGAAAAGGCCAAAATTAATACCAAAGCCTTGGAGTGGTTGGGAGATGCAGACACTCCATTGTACCTAGAGAAGGTCAAACCCCAGGGATAGGGCAGCGGGGCCACCTATGGATCTCAGATTGGAGAGGACTGAGCTGAGCCCAGGGCCTAGCACACAGCTGTGTGGACTGGGAGCTTCCTGCGTGCAGAGGTGGAGGGGCGGGTCCTATTGGGGTTGGGGGAGGGGGATCGGAAGGCGAGCTCGGCGATGAGCAGGCCCCTCACGTGACCGCGCGCTGCAGAGCGCTGCAGCCTTAGGAGCAGGCGTCACTCCTGTCTGGTTACCAGCTCCGCGCTTCCCTGAGCTCAGCGGGCTGGCATCGGGCCCGCGGCAAGCGGAGCAGGTAAGGGCCCCGGGGCCCGCGCGCTGACGCCAGGGAGGCAGTGGCCAACCAACCCTAGAGGCCCGCGCAGGGGTTCAGCGCGGAGAGTCCCGGGGAGTTCTTTCCACACCCCGGCTTTCCTGGGAACAGAAATAGGGGCTCCCTGGGGTGGGCGTGCGGGAGGGGAGGGACAGGGTTCCAGGGAGGGCAGAGCAACTAAGAGCGACGGGAAATCATCCCTGCATTTCTGCAGGGCCATGGTGAACCCGGGAGTGGGGCGGGGATGGGGCACCTGGCCGTGGGGCGGAGGACGATGGTCGCGGGGGGTGGGGGGGCGGGCGGGGGAGAAGCGGTGGTTCGGCTCCGAGAGCTTGGTGACAGTGCTCCCTCTCCCCATCCACTAAGGTCTGCGGTTCTACGTGTCAAGTGTTGCAGCAACTCACTTTGCAGCAGGAATCGGGAGGAGACAGCAAGGATAGGCTAAGGTCGGTGTAGGGGACAATATGCGTAGGGGGATGCAGAACCCCGTCATATCCCCTCTCAACTTCCCCAAGCCCCGACCTCCATTTTGATGTTTGAAATGACCTAGGGATGGATCTGTAGGGAAAATGGTGGGTTTGAGAAGAGGGAGGGGAAAGAACTGAAAAGGAATGGGGAGGGCTCGGACTGGGGGCCCCCAGAGGACGCACGACGCTTTTCAGGTGCGAAAATTAAAAGAAAGAAAGGAAACCATAATATCTAGAACTCTGAACATTCGTAGCATGATATCTAGACCTCTGAACATTCGTAGTAAGGCCTCTGTCCTCGGTGCTGATCTATCCACCAAAACTGCAGTCGCTTTTCCTCTTTGTCTCCTAGGAGCAATGATGCCCAAAGAGGAACAAGTGCTGAAAAATCTCACCATGGAAAATGCCAACGAAGACAATGAAAAAAGGATGAAAAAGAGCAAGATGCTAATAAAGGAGAGCCTGTGGTCCTCTCTCTGGGAGCTGGTGAATATTGTGTACCTAGAGGAAATCGCAGACGGTTCCGTGTTAGGCAGCCCATTCTACATTATAGATGGGACATGACTCAGAAGCTTGGAAAGCCACAGGCGAGAATGAGAGAAGAGAATATAGAAAGGATTGGGGAAGAGATGAGACAACTCATGCAAAAGCTGAGGGAAAAGCAGTTGAGTCACAGTTTGCGGGCAGTTAGCACTGACCCCCTCACCATGAACATAATGATGAGTTTTGCCTTATGCCTTAAATCCTGATGTTAATAGGGAGACACACTTGCTTCCTAAACTTACATGTTCATGATGTACCTTTGTCATAAACCTTTTGATGCCACTCATTTCTGGTGGGTCTCAGATTACCAGCTTCTAGTTGAGTGTTTTGACCCAGTCTGCAAGATTTTGTTAACAGGATAATTTTACCTGTTTCATGGCAAGATGCTTATTATATATTGTGAAGTAAATAAAGCAGTTTAAAAAAGCAATTTCTGTATGTATTCTTTTTTATTTCAAATTTAATACTTATCTAATACATAAAGAGAAAAATGCTGAAATTAATGTACCAAAAGATTAATACAGGGACTCATTTCTGTGACATGAGTGGATGTCTTTTATAATTTCTGTAGTTTGAGAAGATGTGGAGCTATTTTTAATGACTTTATGAGAGCCATAGAGTCACTTAATAAAGACTTGGTTATGAAATTTGAATCTTTAAGCCTGATGAATAAACCCAGGATTTCTTTACAAATTGGGAACTATATTTGCTTCACATGACTGTGAAACAAGGTCTGGTGTGTCTGAGCTGTGTTTACCTATTTTTGTCTCCATCTCCACATATTAAGTAAGAACCTCAAATTTTCCCCTGAGATTTTCCCCCTACCCTCAGGTTTTTCCCTTCAAATATTTAGCAGAGTCCCATAAAGATAGATCTCCCCAGGACAGCATCCTTCCTCCCCCTCAGGGCTGCACTTTCTGCTAGTCAGTTTGTGATTCTGCCTGACATAAGGTAGACACTTGGCAAAATACAATTAATAATGATTGCATCAAGAGCTCTGAGTTTTTGTCTCATTCAGTTCCTGAATAAAATAATCTTGGATATGTAACTTCAATTCTCTAGAAGAGATTATTTGCAATTCCTAAAGGAACACTGGATTCATTTAATAATGTCTTAGTGTTTCTAAAATTATGATCATCAGCCACCTGTGTGAGAATCACCTGAGGAGTTTCTTAAAAATGTACTCAGAGGTTAAAGCATCTGCCTCCAATGTGGGAGACCCGGGTTCAATCCCTGGGTTGGGAAGATCCCCTGGAGAAGGAAATGGCAATCCACTCCAGTATTCTTGCCTGGAGAATCCCATGGACGGGGAAGCCTAGTAGTTTACAGTCCACGGGATCGCAAAGAGTCAGACACGACTGAGCGACCTCACTTTGTACCTGTCCAAATCTACTGAATGGAGCTCTGGAACTTCTGTTTTTAGCAAACTTCCCTGGTGATTCAGATGCACATTAATGTCTAAAAGGCTACTAGTGTGTATATACTTATGGTCTCAGTTCTTCAGTAGGAACCATAATAATTAGAAGAACATAAAGATGAAAATCTGAATTCAGTGGAAAGAAGCATTAAAATGCAAAGCAGGAGAAAATTTAAAAGACCTTTAGGTTTACTATATAAAAATAAAAATTGAAAGTATATGCACTGAAAAGTTAACAGTGATTATCTTTTGTGGGATATTGGGTGATTTTTTTCCCTTGTACTCAACTACATTTGTCAAGGCATATGGATTACTTGTGCAGAAAAGAAATAGATCCAGATCCAAAGAACTCTAGAGTGAGCTTATAAATGCAATAGAGGTACATAAAAAATTCTCATTGACAGATATGTAGATTTCAGGTTACCCAGAGATACAGTATTCATGCACACATGCATGTTAAGTCATTTCAGTCATGTCTGACTCTTTGGGACCCTATGGACTGTAGCCCACCAGGCTCCTCTGTCCATGGGATTCTTCAGCTAAGAATACTGGAGCGGGTTGCCATGCCCTCTTCCTGGGAATCTTCCCCACCCAGGGATTGAACCCAGGTCTCCTGCATTACAGGCAGATTCTTTACTGTCTGAATGTGGGCAAAACCACTAAGTCTTATTTCTAATCAATAGAATACAGCAAAAGTGATGTGATGTTACTTCTGTAATTGTGTTACAGAAGATTATGACTTCTATCTTACTAGGAGACTCCCTGCCCTCTACTCCCTTAGTGGCTTTGAGGAAACAAGCTGCTATATTGGAGAGACCCATATGGCAAAGAAGGGAGAGCATCTTACAGCCAACAGGCAGTAAGGAACTAAGACTCAGTCCTAGTCCTCCAAGAACACTGCAGTGGGTTGCCATGCTCTCTTCCAGGGGAACTTTTCAACTTTCAGATCAAACCCAGGTCTCCTGCATTGCAGGCATATTCTTTACTGCTGAGCCACCGGGGAAGCCTGCTAAAGGATAATAATGCTTTTCACTAAAGGGGAATAATGCTTTTAAAACATAACCACAGTATCATAATCACAAGTAAATGTAGAAAACAATTATTTAATAATTGGTCATGGTTCAAATTTCCAATGGTTTCATAATTTTTAACCACAAACTATATCAACTAACAAAAAATAAATTGGGTTCCTGAGCAGCATTGTTGACCTTGTCAGGTTGCAAATGACAGGAACAACCTAATGTAAAGTTTTCTATTGGTAATCTGACAAAAGTGTATGCTTAAGAAAGAGTCTCATAACTTCTGAAGCCAACATAGACCTGAGGCTACAGATAATGAAAATCAGCAAATGTAAAGAAAGAAATTAGTCAGTGCTATACAATGAAAATATAGGGTAGCATCAGGGTTGGGAAAGGGAATCACATAGACAACTTCATAATCAAAACAGTCATCTGAGATTTTGACACTTGTATTGTGCAGATATCTTGGAAAACAGTTATACTTAATCAAATTTGCCAAAATAATCTGTTTAACTCTAGGAAAAAAGCATTGGCTAGGAAAAGCAGAGGTCAAACTGATTATGTTGGAAAGGTGCAGGCATAATGGAAAACAGACTTAACCAAATTTGCAAAAATAACCTGTTTAACTCTAGAAAGAAAAGCACTGGCTAGGAAAAGTGGAGGTCAGACTGACAATGTTGTAAAGACGCAGGCATAAATCATCAGCTTACTAATCACTCTTGTGGTTGGGTAAACACCTACAAAGAAAGTTCTATTATGGAGTTACAATTGGAGGAAAGGTAGGACTAAGGAACAGGATGAAAAAACAAGTATATGAAACCATTTTATCATCTACTTTAATTGAATTAGGCACAGAGTGTGTTATTAAGAAGTCATTTGTATTTTTCGAGAAAAACAAAATTTGGAGGACCAACATAAGTACATTAGGCTTCCCGGGGCTCATTGGTAAAGAATCTGCCTGCCAATACAGGAGACGTGGGCTCAGTCCCTGGGTTGGGAAGATCCTCTGGAAACAGAAATGGCAACCCACTCCAGGAGTCTTACCTGGGAAATCCCATGAATAGAGGAGCCTGGCGGGCCACAGTCCATTGGGTCACAAAGAGTCGGACGCAACTTAGCAACTAAGCAACAATAACAAATACAAGTACACGGAGGACAGGAATTTCCAATGATTAGGACTCAGCACTTTCATTGCCAAGGTCCAAGTTCAACCCCTGGTAAGGGACATAAGATCCCACAATCTGTGTAGTGCATTAAAAGGAAAAAAAAAAAAATAAGTACACGGAGAAAATAATTTGTGGGTCACCTGGACCTCAAATCTTGAAAATGTGGATACCCTCTGAGAGTTCTAAATTGGTCAACCTGACAGGCAATGAATATGGCTTTCCATCTCTGTGAATAACACAAGAAATTATGTGTGAATCTGGTAATAAAAAGGTTGAGAAGATCTAGTACTCCAATTAGCATCATTTGGGAGTTGTCCAACGCAGGCAGGACCATGGAAATGCTTCAGGAAGGAAAATAATAATAATATGCCCATAAGAAGCAGAATCTGGGAGATTCTTTAAGACACTTGAGGTTAAAACAGGTAGAGGTCCAAGAACACTTTAGAAGACTTTAAGCAAGGAAACTATGAAATAGATAGCATAAGTGTGGCATAAGAGAGAAGGAAACATACCAAAACAGGACAAAAAGTAATGCAAAATGAGCTGAAGGGAGTTCTGATCATAATATCTAGCTGTCACAGTGGGGAAATGCATTCAGAGAAGATAACAACATACCTTCACAATACTAAAAATAAATCTCCTTAAGAAGAATCAAAAGTAATTTCAGCTCATGCATAATTGGAAAATAAAGTTGTCTTCTGAATGTCAAAGAAGTACAATTCATCACACACACTATGAATCAATATAATAATCATACACACCACACACACTATGAATCAATGTAGTAATAATCTAAGCAGATAATGTAAAAGTTTGGGTTCCAGAAAATAATGGTATGTTCAAAACCAAAGGGAGAAGTAGATGGGCAGATAAGCTAGCTAATATCTACAGTGATCCCCAGACGGAAAAGATCAAACTTGTAAACAGTGCTAAAGCCAGCGGTGTGCTGATTAACTAAATGTTATTAAACAACTAGGTTTCCTGTAAACTATTCATAGTAGGTGGCTCAGTGGTAAAGAACGTCCCTGACAATGCAAGAGACACAGAAGACATGAGCTTGATCCCTGGGTCAGGAAGATTCCCTGGAGAAGGAAAGGGCAACCCTCTCCAGTATTCTTGCCTGGGACACAGAGGAGCCCTGGCAGGCTTTAGTGCATGGGATTCAAAGAGTCAAACATGACGAGCACAGATGCACACACATTTCTAATGTTAGCTTATTTCCACTGTGTAAATACTCCTACTGAGCTGATTTTCGGTCACCAACATGATGACACTTAATGTAGAGTTGAGAAGACATGTGCGCAGTTAGCTGTCCTGAGCGATGAAGAGCCAGCTTCAGCACACCGCTGGCTGAGCACCTCCCTTACCAAGGTGGTTAAAACAGGGACAGTACTATGCAAGGAAAATTAAAGATCAAAAATGGGAAAAGGAAATGTCTTTTGAAAAAGTGATGTAAGATGAGCATAAAGGAGAGAAAGATAAAAGAAAACGAGGCAGTGCAAACGAGAAAAAGGACTAGAGGAGTATGTGTGCATGTCTGTGTGAGTGTGCATGTATGTGTGAGACAGAGATTGGGTGTGTGTATGAGTGTGTGTGTTTGTGTATGCGTGTATGAGAGAGAGAGAGGGAAAGAGAGACTGATTGGTATATTACCTAGACATGGATACTCCCAGGTGATTTAAGGTGTGTTTGTAAAAGCACAGACTGGAGTTCGGCAGACCTTACTTCAAATACTGGCCTCATCACTCACAAGTTTTGTGATGTTATACTAAGTTGATCAATTTCCTAGTTTCATTCCTCTTATTGGTAAAACGTGGTAAGTGTTTAACAAGATGCCTGTCATATGCTATTCTCCCAGTAAATGTTAGCTGTTAATGTTAACACACATGTAAAATGAAAAAAAAAAAAAGGTTTAGTCACTAAAACTGACTAGCTTAATGTTTCAAACTTAACAGAATTAGTGCTTTTTGAAAGTATGTATTGTTCCCACTAGTCAAAAGTTGGCATAGAAAGGATTGCATGCATGCCTTCTAAGGACTATGGACTATAGCCCGCCAGGCTCCTCTGTCCATGGGATTCTCCAGGGAAGAATATTGGAGTGGGTTGCTGTGCTCTCCTCCAGTGGATCTTTCCAACCCAAGGACTAAACTCCTGCATTGCACGCAGATTCTTTACTGCTGAATCATCTGGGAAGCCCCAAAAGGATTATATTTGGTGAAAGCGATTTATCGCACAAAGTACTGTTCAATTTTTTAATCATCACTGATACTTAATAATTGAGAAGCTGTGCAGGAAATCCAGAGTTTCAGTTCAGTTCAGTCACTCAGTCGTGTCCGACTCTTTCTGACCCCATGGACTACAGCACGCCAGGCTTCCCTGCCCATCACCAACTTCTGGAGCTTGCTCAGACTCGTGTCCATCAAGTTGGTGGTGCCATCCAACCATCTCATCCTCTGTCATCCCTTTCTCTTCCTGCCTTCAATATTTCCCAGCATCAGAGTCTTTTCTAATGAGTCAGTTCTTCACATCCAGGTGGCCAAAGTATTGGAGTTTCAGCTTCAGCATCAATCCTTCCAATGAATATTCAGGACTGATTTCCTTTAGGATGGACTGGTTGGATCTTCTTGTTGTACAAGGAACTCACAACACCACAGTTCAAAGGCATCAGTTCTTCAGCGCTCAGCTTTCTTTTGGCTTCCAGTGTAGCTCAGTCAGGAAAGAATTAGCTTGCAATGTGAGAGAGACCTAGCTTCAGTTCCTGGGTCAGGAAGTTCCCCTGGAGAAGGAAATGGCAACCCACTCCAGTGTTCTTGCCTGGAGAATCCCATGGACAGAGGAGCCTGTCAGGCTATAGTCCACGGGGTCACAAGAGTCAGACACGACTTAGTACTATCTTCAGCTTTCTTTAGGTCCAACTCTCACAGCCATACATGACTACTGGAAAAAAGATAGCTGACTAGACGAACCTTGGTCAGCAAAGTAATGTCTCTGCTTTTTAATATGCTGTCTAGATTGGTCATAGCTTTTCTTCCAAAGAGAAAGTCTTTTCATTTCATGGCTGCAGTCAACATGTGCAGTGATTTTGGAATCCAAGAAAATAGTCTGTCGATGTTTCCATTTTTTCCCCACCAATTTGCCATGAAGTGATGTGAGCAGATGCCATGATCTTTGTTTTTTGAATGTTGAATTTTAAGCCAACTTTTTCACTCTCTTCTTTCACTTTCCTCGAAAGAGGTTCTTCAGTTCCTCTTCACTTTCTGCCATAAGGGTAGTGTCATCTGCATATCTGAGGTTATTGATATTTCTCCCTGCAATCTTAATTCAAGCTTGTGCTTCACCCAGTCTGGCATTTCACATGATGCACTCTGCACATAAGTTAAACAAGCAAGGTGACAATATACAGGCTTGAGGCACTCCTTTCCCAATTTGGAACCAGTCCGTTGTTCCATGTCCAGTTCTATCTGTTGCTTCTTGACCTGTGTACAGATTTCTCAGGAGACAGGTAAGGTGGTCTGGCAGGCAAGACAGGTAAGGTTGTCTGGTAAATCCAAAATTTAGGTTTCCATAAAAAAATCAGTAAGTCTGTCAACCCTCAGCCTGCATTCTCTTGCATCAATTTACTAAAGGGAACTTAGTAATGGCTTCAGTTCTTTAGAAAGACACGTTCCAGTTTAACTTTTGGTAACCATCTTTTCTTATTCAAATTACATAGTTATTTCTCTGGCCCTTAGAGGCATTTCAGTCTGTAGCCCCTAATCCATATTGACTGCATTTCAAAATAATTTAGAGTAATTGTTCAGTAAATGAGTGGAATTCAGCTTAATTTGGAACGCAAGACATTTTTATGTTGCAAATCTCGAGTGTACAATATGATAACCATGAGCCACATGTGGCTATTGAGAACTTGAAATGTGACCAATGCAATTTGAGATGGGTAAAAGTGTAAAGCACACACAGGATTTCAAACACATAGTATAGAAAAAGAATTTACTTTTTATTAAAAATGTATAAAACTGATGATTAAAAGACTAGACTAGAATGAATCAAACTGTTAAAAAAAAGAATGGAAAATATCTTGTTAATTTTTGTATGGATTCAGTTCAGTTCAGTCGCTCAGTCGTGTCCGACTCTTTGCGACCCCATGAATCGCAGCACGCAAGTCCTCCCTGTTCATTACCATCTCTTGGAGTTCACTCAGACTCACATCCATCAAGTCCGTGATGCCATCCAGCCATCTCATCCTCGGTCGTCCCCTTCTCCTCCTGCCCCTAATCACTCCCAGCATCAGAGTCTTTTCCAGTGAGTCAACTCTTCGCATGAGGTGGCCAAAGTACTGGAGTTTCAGCTTTAGCATCATTCCTTCCAAAGAAATCCTATCTCCTTCAGAATGGACTGGTTGGATCTCCTTGCAGTCCAAGGGATTCTCAAGAGTCTTCTCCAACACCACAGTTCAAAAGCATCAATTCTTCAGCGCTCGGCCTTCTTCACAATCCAACTCTCACATCCATACATGACCACAGGAAAAACCATAGCCTTGACTAGACGGACCTTAGTCAGCAAAGTAATGTCTCTGCTTTTGAATATACTATCTAGATTGGTCATAACTTTTCTTCCAAGGAGTAAGCGTCTTCTAATTTCATGGCTGCAGTCACCATCTGCAGTGATTTTGAAGCCCCCAAAATAATGTCTGACACTGTTTCCACTGTTTTCCCATCTATTTCCCATGAAGTGATGGGACAGGATGCCATGTTCTTCGTTTTCTGAATGTTGAGCTGTAAGCCAATTTTTTCACTGTCCTCTTTCACTTTCATCAAGAGGCTTTTTAGCTCCTCTTCACTTTCTGCTGTAAGGGTGATGTCATCTGCATATCGGAGGTTATTGATATTTGTCCCGGCAATCTTGATTCCAGCTTGTATTTCTTCCAGTCCAGCGTTTCTCATGATGTACTCTGCATATAAGTTAAATAAGCAGGGTGACAATATACAACCTTGTCGTACTTCTTTTCCTATTTGGAACCAGTCTGTTGTTCCATGTCCAGTTCTAACTGTCGCTTCCTGACCTGCATACAGATTTCTCAAGAGGCATGTTAGGTGGTCTGGTATTCCCATCTCTTGAAGAATTTTCCACAGTTTATTGTGATCCACACAGTCAAAGCCTTTGGCATAGTCAATAAAGCAGAAATAGATGTTTTTCTGGAACTCTCTTGCTTTTTCGATGATCCAGCAGATGTTGGCAATTTGATCTCTGGTTCCTCTGCCTTTTCTAAAACCAGCTTGAACATCTGGGTATGGATTTCTATATGGATTACATGTTAAAATGATAGTATTTTGGATATACCGTGTTAAACAAAATATAATATAAAAATTAATTTAACCAGTTTCTTGTTCCTTTGAAAAGTGAGATTGAAAATTCACTTGAAAATTTAAAATTAGATATGTGACTTACATTACTTTCTATTGAACTACACCATTCCAAATCATTTTTAAGAAATATCACATTTTTTAATTGAAATATAATTTTTTTAGTATTACATTAAATAAAGCATTGATAGATTTGGATTCTATTATTGTGAATTATTACCTTAATGGTCCACCGTTTGCTTAATACACATTGTAAATTTCCCAAAGATAAGTCACTCTCCTGATGCAGAGATGACATATATGCAGATTTTCCTGCTCTTCTCTTCAGTCTCTGTGTCTCTGTTTCCCCTTCTTCTTCCTTCTTTCTCTTCCCTTCCTCTTCCTCCTCTTTCTTTCTGTTCTCTCTTCTTCTCAGACAAGATGCCTCATTTGCCTTTGCAACTTTTGAAGTCTCTGTGGCCTGATGTTAAAATCCATACGCTACATAGCTGGGCCTTAATGTAGTTCATACAAAAGGTACTGCCTTTTCAGGCTTCCCTGGTGGCTCAGTGGTAAAGAATCCACCTGGCAATATAAGAGACATAGGCTCCATCCCTGATCCAGAAGCAAGTAAGCCCCCATGCCGCAGCTTTCGAGCCTGTGCCCTAGAGCCTGGTTCCGCAACAAGAGCAGCCACTGCACTGAGAAGTCCACAGGCTGCAGCTAGAGGGGCCCCTGCTCCCTGCAGCTGGAGAAAAGCCCGCACAGCAGTGAAGACCTAGCACAGCCAAAAACAGTTCAATAAAATTATTATTTTTAAAAGGTGCTGCCTTTTCGAGTATGCATTTTGGATTTACATGGGTCTGTCCTGGTTTTTACTATGGATCATTCTGAGGTAGAAATTACTAGGCAGTCAGTGTAGAACTCTGAGATCTAGTCTAGTTTTTAGTAAACATCCCACTTCACTGTCCTGAATTCCTGGAATGTGTCTTTAGTCTCATAAATTATCAGCACTCAGATCCAGGGAAGGGCAGTAATTAAATTCTGTTCCATATGCTTGAGGGAAAAAAAAGACTGGTGATCATTAACCCTAAACCCATGAAAAAGGGTACCGACTTAATCCAAGGATCAAGAGAAGCCATCAAGATGTTAAGTATCTTGACCACTAAATTGATTGGTTAGAAATAATGTGATTTAAGGAAAGATATAAAAACTACTGCAAGTCTCGCCTTGGGGGACACTTTACCCCTTCTCAGTGTCTATGCTGAGAGCTATGTACTTTCCTTCTGTTTATAAATCCTACTGGCTTGATATCATGAATATTTGTGTTTTCATGGATTCCATTCTTTGGCTCCACAGACAAGAACTTGGATTCCTGTCTCAATTAGACAATTTGAACTTTTTAAAAGGAATTTCAAAGGCTTATTAAAGGAAAGTGTGATCCTAGTGCATTTCATCAGCAAAATGTAACAGCAACATAGGGCAGGTGGTTTCTTTATGACTACTGCCACCTGGGAAGCCCTTATCAAAACGCACATATTTTTTAAAGCCTTAGCTATTAATTTTGCCTTCATTCGTAGTTTCACAGGAAAAAGTGAGAACTGGATTTTAAAAAAATTAATCTTATTTGTAAAGTCTCATGCCAAATGATACACATTCATTTGGAAAACACAAAAATCATAAAAAGAAATTCCAAAATCATCTTAATCCTGATGAAAGAAAGTGAAAGTGTTAGTCACTCAGACATGTCCAACTTTTGCAAACCCATGGACTGTAACCCTCCAAATTCCACTGTCCATGGACTTCTCCAGGCAACAGTACTGGAGTGGGTTTCCATGCCCTTCTCCAGGGGATCTTCCCAACCCAGGGATCACACCCAGGTCTCCCACATTGCAAGCAGATTCTTTACCATTTGAGCTACCCAGTTCAGTTCAGTCACTCAGCTGTGTCTGACTCTTCGCAACGTCATGGACCGCAGCATGCCAGGCTTCCCTGTCCATCATCAACTCCCAGAGCCTGCTCAAACTCACGTCCATTGAGTTGGTGATGCCATCCAATCATCTCATCCTCTGTCATCCTCTTCTCCTCCTGCCCCCAATCCCTCCCAGCATCAGGGTCTTTTCCAATGAGCCAGTTCTTCACATCAGGTGGCCAAAGTATTGGAGCTTCAGCATCAGTCCTAGCAATGAATATTCAGGACTGACTTCCTTTAGGATTGACTGGTTTGATCTCGGTGCAGTCAAAGGGATCTCAAGTGTTTTCTCCAACACCACAGTTCAAAAGCATCAATTCTTTGATACTCAGCTTGTGTTGTAGTCCAATTCTCACATCCATACATGACTGCTGGAAAAACCAAAGCTTTGACTGGTTGGACCTTTGTTGGCAAAGCAATGTCTCTGGTTCTTACTATGCTGTCTAAGTTGGTCATAGCTTTTCTTCCAAGGAGCAAGTGTCTTTTCATTTCCTGGCTGCAGCCACCATGTGCAGTGATTTTGGAGCCCAAGAAAATAAAGTCTGTCACTCTTTCTATTGTTTCCCCATCTATTTGCCTTGAAGTGATGGGACCAGATGCCATGATCTTTTTTCTTGAATGTTCATTTTTAAGCTGACTTTTTTACTCTCTTCTTCCACTTTCATCATGAGACTCTTTAGTCCCTCTTCACTTTCTGCCATAAGGGTGGTGTCATCTGCATATCTGACATTACTGATATTTCTCCCAGAGATCTTGATTCCAGCTTGTGCTTCATCCAGCCCAGCATCTCACACGATGTACTCTGCATGTAAGTAAAATAAACAGGGTGACCATATAAAGCCTTGAGGTACTCCTTTCTCAATTTGGAAACAGTCCATTGTTTCATGTCAGATTCATCACTACTTGACCTGCATGCAGGTTTCTCAGGAGGCAGATAAGATGGTCTGGTGTTCCCATCTCTTTAAGAATTTTCCACAGTTTGTTGTGATCCACACAGTGAAATGCTTTGGCATAGTCAATAAAGCAGAAGTAGATGTATCTCTGGAACTCTCTTACTTTTTTGGTGATCCAATGGATGTTGGCAATTTGATCTCTGGTTCCTCTGCCTTTTCTAAATACAGCTTGTACAGCTGGAAGCTCTCAGTTCACGTGCTGTTGAAGCCTAGCTTAGAGAATCTTGAGCATTACTCTGCTACCCTGTGAAATGAGTGCAATTGTACAGTAGTTTGAACATTCTTTGGCATCACCTTTTTTTGGAATTGGAATGAAAACTGACATTTTCCAATCCTGTGTCCACTGTTGAGTTTTCCAAATTTGCTGGCATATTGAGTGCAGCACATTAACAGCATCATCATTTAGGATTTGAAATAGCTCAGCTGGAATTCCATCACCTCCACCTGCATCACTATGAACAAAGCCTGTGGAAATGATGGAATTCCACTTGAGCTTCCTAGGAAGTCACTTAATCCTCATACACATGTTAAATATTTCAGTTTATTTGCTCTTAGCCTTTTTTCTACACAAAATATCCACAAATGAAATCTTGTTCTTTAAAAGTTTGATAATACTGTATAGGCGATTTTGTACGCTCCTCTTCCACTTAACATTTTGAAAGGTTGCTGTTGTGGCCTGTGTTATGCTGGGATCCATGACATCCCTTCCGGAGGAGATGAGGTTTGACTACTTGGAGCTTTTGTGTAGCAAAGTTTTATCAAAGTATAACAGAGATAGGGAAAGCGTCTGATATAGACATCAGAGGGGGACAGTAGGAGTACCCGCTTGCTAGCTTTTAGCAAGGCATTTTAGGTCTGTTAGCAAGCTGCTACTCAGATAAGAGAGACATGTCAAAGCTGAGGGAGTTTCACCAGGTCTCTTTCTCAAAATATGCATTTTTGAGGCAGGATAGCATGAGGTGTGTCATCCTGCCCCCACCCCACCCCCACCCGCCATAAAACAATTGACTTCGATACTGCTTTGTTGAGCCACATTACCAGCCCAAGATGTGAGAAAAGGAAAAAGTTAGGCAGAACTGGTTTCATCAATAGAGAAGGGAGAAAAAAAAACAAAAGTTTGCCACTTGGATTTCCTCCTCCCACTTGGGGACCTCTGGCCTTCCTACCTGTTACCCTCTCGGTTTTAAGATAAACCTTTTTGCTATCTTTAAGAATTATTTGAAATTAAATTGCTACTTAGATGGATTGACAAATTGACTACAATAATGATAGAATTGGGAGAAAATACAGATGATTAAGTTAAGTATGCTAACAGCATTTCTCGACATATAATCCAAGGCAGCAATCATGCAGAAAAATTACTTTTATTACTTTAAAAGTAAGCTTTTCCATGATATAATTTTAAGTGGCAAATAAAATACAGGAAAACTAACATACAGTAAACACCACGAGTTATTATTATAACTAATGAATTGGGTTCAAATCATCAAGGAAAGGGCAACACAGATATAAAAATGAACAAAAAAGGAAAAGATAAACCATTTTACAATTGAGTAATAGATGTAAGAAAAATGATGTTTCATCAGTAATCAAGGAAGTTCAAAGGAGAATAAGAAAATATTTTCAAGTCACAAGTTGGTAAATAATCTTCATAATGATAACAACCTACATTTATTGATCACTTATAATCTAAGTGCCTTACATGTCTGACTTAATTTCCCTACCCGCATAACTTGTATGCAGATATCAGTGTTAGGCCCATTTTGTAGTTAAGGGTAAGGAATCACATACTCAAAGTCATATCACTATTAAGGTATAGAGCTAGAATTTGAACAGTCGGATTTCTTAGTCCATGCCATTATTAGTGATTTGTATCTAGAGATGAAGGTTCAGAAAAGTGGGCACTTTCATATGGTGCTGGTGAGAATGACAACTGGCACTTTTCTGAAAGTTAGTTTGAAGGTATGTATCAAAAACTTTAAAATAATTCTACAGTCTTTAACCCCAAATTTCTTTCTTTTTAAAAATATAAGATGGAATTTTATTTTTTTAATATAAATATATTCATTTTAACTGGAAGTTAATTACTTTACAATATTGGATTTGTTTTGCCATACATCTTTCTATGCCTATAAGTACATCCCAGATGAAAAGACATACAAATGTCTTGTGTCTGAGCTATGAAAACATCCAAGTATGCAAATATGTAACTATATTCAATAACAAGATATTTCTTTCAGCATTGTGGGTTTCTTTTGTCAAGAAACCCACAAAATTGAATACAACTTTAATACTTGTGAATAAGGTATAAAATAAATACGTTAGGCTTCAATAAGACTTTGGAAAACTATGCAGTCATTGTAAATAATGGAATAGTTCTGCCCAGAATGAAATGGAAAATTCTCTAAGAAATATTTGATGGGGAAATTTTAGCTATATGTGAAGAATAATTGACTGCAAGTGGCTAAAATATTAAGGAAATCTATGATTTCATTTAGCTGGAAAAGCAGAAGTAGATAGAGCAGGCTTCAGGACTGACTGATTCAACAGCTGAAGTATGTCATCAAGACTCAAGGTCCTTCCGTCTCTGGTCAGCTTCCCCCACACCGAGTGTTACCTTCTTCCTTAGGCTGACGGTTACCCCTGATGCAACAAGATGGTTGCTTATGGTGACTGAGGGCACATTCTTCTCTGTTTCTGTCCCTCAGGAGAAAAGAGATAAACTCCTCTAACCGTCGAATATGAGGCCTTTTCAATCTGACTGGGCCATTTTAAAATTGTTGGCTGCCCTCAACCAGTAACAGTACTCAGGGAGGTTCTAGATCCTGATAGATTCAGAATAATAAGGACTTGCTCCCAGAAGCTATCAGTGAGGTAAAGTGCGGTAGACATTCCGACGTCTGGAGTTGTGTTAGTGAGGAGGTGGGAAATGGATGTTAGCTAAGCATATACTACACTGGATACCTCAAAAATAAGAGCGCCTCAGAACACTCTGACCTCCAGAGGCCCTGAGTTGCAAATGAAATAGCCAGAAGACACACTGAATAAACTTTGGAAGGAAAGGAGATAGATCATAAAAAAACAGAACTTTCAAAAAAAATTTCCAACATGCAGAGGAAGGCAAAAGAGACAGAGGGGACGGGGGTGGAGGAAAGGGGAGACAGAGAGAGAAAGAAGAAATCATGAATGTGACTTGGCAAAAGCTCCCCCGTTGATAGAAATCTGAGATGTCCCTGGAGTCTTATGATCAAAAACCAAAACCAGAACAAGGTGAAGTTGCTCCAAGTTACCAGGTCCAGTAAGACCACTCACTATGGCTCAGTGGACTTCAAGTGGGTCTGTGCCCACAGATGCCCAAGAAGCCAGTCAGTCAGAAAGAGAACCCAGTGGAGATCATTCCAAGGAGATAAATTTTTCACAGAGTTTCCACTTTCATCACATATATAACACCTCCCTTCTTATAATCTTGCCCTGCTCTGTAGACCTGTGCCAGATATGTTGGGCACATCCCTTTCTTCTGAAGTAGGTAGAAAGTCAGCCTTGAAGGTCATTCAACAACATTTCTAAGCAAAAGTTTTAGTTCTCAGCTTTTAACATTATTGGGGTTTGTAGGGATTTCCACTGGACATTGCTTGCTCGCTTGGTGGGCTCATGACCTCTACCTGAGCCAGGTTACTCTCTTTTACTTATTATTTCTTTCCAGAACCCCTTCTCCTAGGGGGAAAAAAAGTGTCCCAAACTTAGCTACCTTTCAAGGCTCAACAGAGATCCTTCTTCCTCATGACAGTTTTCCTGGCTCTGTGAATATCTCCTTCTTAAACTCCTATTAAGCTGACAGAACCCCATAGATTTTCAGTTTCTTTTTACTAGAAGTTATGTGCAATCGCAGACCTTCCCAGGCTCATCTTGTTCTCCTTTCCCTGTGATATCTTGGGTTGTGTTTTATAATTGTTTTGTATCTTTCACAGAGTTTAGACCACTGAATCAGTGAGCTAGTCTGTTTCTCTTCTTGCCCCTTTCCAATCCAGTCTCTGTATGGGAGTCGAAGGAATATCTTAATACTTTCAAGGAGAATTAGAACGTGCTCCTTCTTTCAATTATATCCCTTCAAATACCTCCATTGCATTTGAATACTTTAAAACAAAACAAATCATTGCTGTGGGCTTCAAGCTCTGCAAGACCTGGTCCCTGGTCACCTCTCCCACTCAGCCAGCCACTCTGCCCCCCTTTGTTTAGTGTTTCTCTTCCACACTAGACTGTTCATCTCATGCTCTGAGAGATCATGTCTTTATTTAACAGGGCATATCCTGCAACTAGCCCAGTGCCTGACACATGGTAAGTCCCACGAGATAGTAGATTAAATCCTACCGAACTGCCATTTTTTTTTTAGTAAAAATCAGGCACATAGAGGCAACCTGCTTGCACTCAGTCTCCTTTTGTGATTGTCAGCATTTGCCTTATATGCAGAGGCGCCTCTATGTTAAGTGCATGAATATTTACAACTGTCATGTCTTCTTTGGTGGCCGTGGCACAGCTGGTAAAGAGTCCATCTGCCAATGTGGGAGATGCAAGAGACATGCTGGTTCAATCCCTGGGTTGGGGAGATCCCCTAGACTAGGAAATGGCAACCCACTCTGGGTTCCAGGTATTCTTGCCTGAAAAATCCCATGGACAGAGGAACCTGGCGGGCTACAGTCCACGGGATCACAAAGAATCAGACACAACTGAGCATGCACACACACACACACACAGCATTCTCAGACTGATCCTTTGATCATCATGTAGTGTCCTTCCTTGTCTCTTGTAACAGTCTTTATTTTAAAGACTATTTAGTCTGATATGAGTATTGCTACTGCAGCTTTCCTTGGATTTCTATTTGCATGGAGTTACTTTTTTAATCTCCTCATTTTCAACCCATATGTGCCCCTAGATCTGAAGTGGGTCTCTTGTAGACAGCATATATCTGGGTGCTGTTTTTATATCCATTCAGCCAGTCTATGTCTTTTACTGGGGGCATTTAATCCATTTGCATTTAAGGTAATTATCTATACATATGGGCTTCCCTGGTAGCTTGGCTGGTGAAGAATCCACCTGCAATGCAGGAGACACTGGTGCAACTCCTGGGTTGGGTAGATCCCCTGGGGAAGAGATAGGCTACCCACTCCAGTATTTATGGGCTTCCCTGGTGGCTCAGATGGCAAAGAATCCGCCTGCAATGTGGGAGACCTGAGTTCGATCCCTGGGTTGGGAAGATTCCCTGGAGGAGGGCATGGCAACCCACTCCAGTATTCCTGCCTGGAGAATTACCATGGCAGAAGAGACTGGTGGGCTACAGTCCATAGGGTGGCAAACAGACACGACTGAGCAACTAAGCACACATACTGCCATTTTCTTAATTGTTTTGTGTTTGTTTTTGTAGTTCTTTTTTCTTCCTTTCTTTTGTTATCTTTTCTTGTGTTTCTTGCCTAGAGAAGTTCCTTTAGCAGTTGTAAAGCTTGTTTGGTGGTGATGAATTTCCTTAGCTTTTGCTTGTCTATAAAGTTTTTGATTTCTCCACTCCAATATTCTTGCCTGGAGAATTCCATGGACAGAGGAGTCTGGTAGGCTATACAGTTCATAGAATCTCAAAGAGTGGGACACGACTGAGTCACACACACACACACACACACACACATGAAATCTGTATGAGAGCCTTGCTGGGTAGAGTATTCTTGGTTGTAAGTCATCCCCTTTCATCCCTTTAAATATATCCTGCTACTGTCTTCTGACCTGCAGAGTTTCTGCTGAAAAGTCAGCTGATAACCTTATGGGTATTCCATTGTGTGTTATTTATTGCTTTTCTCTAGTTGTTTTTAGCATTTTTTCTTTGTATTTAATTTTTTTAGTTGTTTTCATATGTGTCTCAGCATGATCTTCTTTGGGTTTATCCTGTATGGGACTCTGCACTTTCTGGACTTGGCTGGCTATTTCCTTTCCCTTGTTATACAAGTTTTCCTCTATGATCTCTTCAAATATTTTCTTAGATTCTTTCTCTTTTTCTACTTTTTCTCGGACCCGTATAATTTTAAAGTTGGCATTGTCCTAGAGGCTTCTGGGACTGTCCACACTTTATTTCAGTCTTTTTTTTTTTTTTTAAGTTCTGCTCCATGGCAGAGATTTCCACCATTCTGTCTTCCAAGTCACTTATCAGCTCTGCCTCAGCTATTCTGCTATTGACTCCTTCTAGTGTAGTTTTCATTTCAGTTATTGTTTTGTTCACCTCTGTTTGTTTGTTCTTTAGTTCTTCTAGATCTTTGTTAAAATTTTCTTATATCTTCTTGATCCATGACTCCACTCTTTCTCTGAGATCCCAGATCTTCTTTACTATCATCACTCTGAATTCTTTTCAGATAATTGTTTATCTTCTCTTCATTTAGTTGTTCTTGTATGTTTTCATCTTTCTCCTTTGCAATATATTTCTTTGTTGCCTCACTTTGTTGGACTTACTGTGCTTGTGGTCTCCCTTCTGTAGGCTACGGGAATTCATTTCCTCTTGTCTATGGTGTCTGCTCCCGTGGTGGGTAAGGCTGGTCTGGAGGCTTTTGCCATTTTTCCTTTGCCACGCAGTTTGATTGGTGTTGCAGCGATCAGAGCCTGCCCTATATACTGAGCGGGGGCTCCCTTTGCTCTGTCAGGGGCAGGGTCTGCTCCCTAGTTGTTGGAGTAAAACCCCAAAGATCTGATTCTTAGCTGTGATTCTGATTTGTGGTGTGAGGTAGGTGGGATTGGAGCATTCCTACTGGGAGAGAAGTCACTGAGTACACTTCTTCTGAAGATGGTCACTTGTGAATGTGGTTGGTTTTGTCCCCTTCTGCCCATTGTGTGGGCTCACAAAGTGCACTGTTGCTGGTACTGCTCTCAGTCCCACCTTAACTGTGGATATGCCAGCAATTGGCCTTGATGACACTCAGGCATTTTCACCTGGCCACCAGTGCAGATCCACCAAGGTTAGATCCCAGGACTGTAGTATTCACGCACCGGGCCCTTCTGTGGGAGCTATAGAGGCAGCTTGTACTCGGGTCTGGCCCAACTCCCATGTGCGCATGCCCAGAGGCCACAGCGGCTAAAGCCAGCCCTATCCCCCATCCCAGATGCAAGAGTAATTGTCCTCCTTTCAGATGTTTTGTAGGCTCCAAATTAAGGAAGCTATAAGTAGAATTATAACTTGACATTTTGCACCACTACAAGGAGAGATTTCAGCTCTTCTTCCTTAGTCACCCAACCCCAGGGCTCAGCTCTGATTTCATCCCTCCTATGGGAGAATTTCCTAGTGGGGGTGGCTATGTGCACCTTCCTGGGACAGTGGGGCAAGTCCTGACACTCACTGGTGGGTTTCCTAGTGCTGAGAGCTAGCCATGGCCTTCTACGCCAGCAGGGGCAGCTACTGAGGCCCACTGGCGGAACTGCTAGTGGGGAAAGCTGTCTGCACCTTTCCTGGGTCTGCCGAGGCAAGGCCTGGTGCCCTCCTACAAGTCTGGAAGAGGCAGCTAGTGCCCACCTCTGGAACCCAAGATGGTGGCAGCAACTCATGCCTTCCCACTGAGCGCCTATAGGCATTGTCCTGTTGCCTGGGTGCACTCACAGGGACAGAATTTCTTGTGGTTGTCCCACCTTTCTTCATGTGCATCTGCCAATAATGGTGCCTTGCCTCTCTGGTGGGGCAGGCTTCTTCCTAGTGATAGTTGAAAGCTTATGGTGTTCTGCCATATTCGTTGTCTCCAAAGGAAAAGATTTAACTCTGGGACCAAAGACAGTCTCAGACACTCAGAACTTTGTGTAGTAGAAATTTTACTAGAGAAATAGTAACAGGAAAAAGCTTCTGACGTATATATCAGAAGGGGGTAAAAGATTACCAGTCTTGCTAGTTTTAAGCAGAACATTACATACTTTTCTGCTAGCTGTTGAGAATAGAAAAGAATATGTCAAGGCTGAGAAAATTTTGCCCAGATCCTTTCCAGTGACATACATACTGGGATGAGATCAGCACGAGATTAATCAGAAGGAACAGGTTAACCCGGGGCTCAAGGCTATGGAAGTTTTACCCAAGTATTCTTCCATAACATACATTCTGAGCTCAAAAAGACATGTCCCTGAACAAGAGATATTGCTGCCTATGAGGCCTACTTGTGTAAGGCAAAAGAATGTGAACAAGAAAGAATGTTCACCTTCACCCTAAAGGGGCCTTAGGCTTGGACTCCTTATCAACCTGCCTAAGTTAACTCTCTCACTAGTACACCCTCAGTTGCCACAGTGCATCCCTTCAGGCTGTTTCCACACCTAAGCCCGGTCTTTTCTCTGGGGCTGATCTTTGGGGTCTGAGCTTGAACAGCTGACCCCCACCCTCACTGACAGAGGAGTGTTTCAGGTTGGGAAACACAGTAGTGGTTACTCCATTTTGCCTTCCACAAGCCAGTTACTCTTCTTCCCTTTTAGGTTCCCAAACTTGCTCTCTGCCCAGTCTAATTTCTTTGCTGGTGAAACGCCTTCCCAAGGTGCAGGAGTTGTTCCTTCGGTTCCCTGCCTGGCCTGCAAGCCCCATCCTGATTCCTTCTTTCTCCTTTTGTTCTACCTGCTTATGTGAAGGTCTTATTGTCTTTTGAGGTCCTCTGTCAGCACTCAGCACCTGTTCTGTGTAAATCGTTCCTCCTGTAGATGTATTTTCAATGTTTCTGTGGAGGGAGGTAAATTCTGCTTCCTACTCCTCCACCATCTTGATCTTCCTCATAACAAGACTAAAACTTAATTATAGGAGAGCAAAACACTTCCCTTGCCCTCACATCTTACCGTCACATCAGTAGGGCTCCTGTATAGTAACAGAGGAATATGATGCAAAAAATTGAACATTGCATATATGAGAACTTACTTTAAAAGTCTCTGGGAAAATCCAAAGTTAACAAAGATGACAAAAACAAGAACACAAGAGAAAATTTTAATCTCTGATACCTACAGCTACAGCAAATAGTGAGTACAGCATAACTTCTAGTTAGATAGAAGCCTCACACAAAAACCTATGTACCTCAATTCCTTTCCCATACTATATCATTTTTGGCTTTTAACAAAAATTATGAGTCACACCAAATATAAAAAGTATAGTTCAGAGAGAGAGCACAACTATTAGACTCAAGTATGATAGAGATTTTGAAATTATCAGATCATGAACTTATGGTGAGGGCTATAACAGGAAAAGCAGACAATGTGAAAGAAGGGATATGTAATGTAAGCATGGAGATTGAAAGATTCAAAAGTAAATGCTAAAACAAAAAGACACTGTAAGAGGAGTGAATAATGCCTTTTGTAGGCATATGCCATAGACTGGGCATGGCTGAGGAGACATTGCAATTAAAGGTATGTCAACAGAAACTTCCCAAACTGAAATGAAAAGAAGAAAGAAAGAAAATAATACTATAGAATATCCAAGAACTGTGAATAGTTACCAAAGGTGTAACATATATGGAATAGGAATACGAGAATTAAAAGAAAGAAATAAAAGAACAGAATAAATGGTATAATAATGGATGAGAATTTTCCAAAATTAAGGATGGACACTAAAGCACAGATCAATAAAGTTCAGGAACATCAAGCAATAAAAATACCTTAAAAAGGTACATCAGTATATATCATATTTAAATTTTAGGAAATCAAAGACAAAGAAAATATTGAAAGAAACCAAAGAAAAGGGAAAAAAACTATATAGGAGCAAGGATAAGAATTACACCAGACTTTTCTTCAAAAATCATGCAAGCAAGAAGAGAATGAAGTAAATTATTTAAACTGTTGAAAAGAAAAAAATTACTCATTTAGAGTTTTGTATCCAATAAAATTATCCTTCAGAAGTGAAGGAGAGGTAAAGATTTTCTCAGATAAACACAAATTAAGAGAGTTTGATCCAGTTTATATATGATCCAGGAATTCTAGTATGGTTCAACATACAAAAATTGATCAATGTAATTCACCACATTAACATAATGAATGAAAAAGACTACATAATTATATTAATTGAGGCAAGAAAATCATTTGACAAAATTTAACACCATTTAATGATACAAAAGTACTCAATAAACTAGGAATAGAAGGAATCTACCTCAACATAATAAAAGCCATACACAAAAAAACACATAGTAAGCATCATACTTAATGGGGAAAGAAACCTTTAAGGTAAGAAACAAACTGAGTGAGTGAGTGAGTGAAGTCACTCAGTCATGTCCAACTCTTTGCAACCCCATCGACTGTAGCCCACCAGGCGCCTCTGCCCATGGGATTTTCCAGGCAAGAATGCTGGAGTGGGTTGCCATTTCCTCCTCCAAGAAACAAAGTAAGGATATCTATTTTCACCACATCTGTTCAGCATTGTACTGGAAGTTCTAGCCAGAAGAATTATGCAAGAAAAAAAATAATAAAGGCATCCAAATTGGAAAGGAAGAAATAAAGTGTAGATTATATTGTTTTATATGTTGTTATTCAGTCATTGAGTCATGTCTGATTCTGTGACCCCCATGGACTGCAGCACACCAGTGTCCTCTGTCCGCCACTATCTCCTAGACATTGCTCAGATTCATGTCCCTTGAGTCAGTGATGCTATCTAGCCATCTCATCCTCTGCTGCCCTTTCTCCATTTGCCTTCAATCTTTCCCAGGATCAGGGTCTTTCCAATGAGTCAGTTCTTTGCATGAGGTGACCAAAGTATTGGAGTTTCAGATTTAGCATTAGTCCTTCCAATGAATATACAGGGTTGATTTCCTTTAGGATTGATTGGTTTGATCTCCTTGCAGTCCAAGGGACTCTCAAGAGTCTACTCCAGCACCACAGTTTGAAAGCAGCCATGATACTAAAAGACCCTTGCTCCTTGAAAGAAAAGCTATGACAAATCTAGACATAGTATTAAAAAGCAGAGATATTACTTTGCCAACAAAAGTCTGTATAGTCAAAGCTATGGTTTTTCCAGTAGTCATGTATGGATGTAAGAGCTGGACCATAAAGAAGTCTGAGCACCAAAGAATTGATCTTATATGTAGAAAGCTTAAAGGCTCTAAAAAAAAAAAAAAAAAAGCTGTTAGAATTAATAAATGAATCCAGCAAATTTTCAGAATACAAAGCTAACATGCAAAAATCAATTGTATTTCTACACTTTAGCTGTGAATACTCTGAAAAGGAAATTATGAGAACAATTTCATTTATAATAGCATCAAAAGAATGAGAAAATAGAAAATAACTAAGGGTGTTAAAGACTTGAACAATAAAAATGAAACACTGCTGAAAAAAAAATGAAGAAGACAGACAAATGAAATTGCAACCCATGTTCATGGATTGGAAAACATAATATTGTTCAAATGTCAGTGGTATCCAAATTATAGATTAATTCAATCCTTATCAAAATCCCAAACATCTTTTTAACAGGTATAGAAAAATCTATATTTAAATTCATATAGAATTTCAAGAAACCATAAATAGCCCGAACAATCTTGAAATAAAAGAACAAATTTGGAGGATTCACACTTTCTGATTTCAAAACATATTACAAAGTACAGTAGTCAGTGAAGTACTGGCATAAAGACAGACTATAAAGAATAGAGACTGTCTATAAAGAATAGAGACTCCAGAAATAAACCCTTATATATCTAGTCAAATGATTTTTCATAAGGGTACCAAGGCCATTCAATGGAAAAGAAAAGTCTTTTCAACAAAGGATGCTGGAAAATCTGGATATACACATGCAAAAGAATTAAGTTGAATCCTTACCTAACAACGTACAAAAACACTGACTCAAAATGCATCAAAGACCTAAATGTAAGATCTAAAACAATGAGGGAAGAGGAAGTGGGGATCAAGAGGGAGGCGACACATGTATATCTATGAATGATTCACCTTGACGTATGGCAAAAACCACCACAGTATCATAATTATCCTCCAATTAGAAAAAAAAAATTAAGCAAAAAAAAAAAGGAACTTCCCTGGTCATTCAGTGGCTAAGAATCCACCTTGCAATGCAGGGGATGCAGGTTCAATCCTGGTTGGGAGACTATGATCCCACATGTCACAGAGCGACTAGGCCCATGTGCTCCAACTAGAGTTAGCACACTGCGATGAAAGACTCCACACAACGCAACAAAGATCCCACGCGCTGCAACTAAGACCTGACCCAGCCAAATAAACAGACAAATTCTTTATAAAAACTCTTAAAACAAAAATTTCAGTGTTGGACTTGGCCATTTCTTTGATGTGACACCAAAGACACAGATAATAAAAGAAAAAAATAGACAAATTGGACTTCATGAAAAATCTTTCAATTTGTTCATCAAAAGACACTATCGTCAGAGTAAACCCACAGAGGCAACCTGTAGAATGAGAGGAAATATTTACAAATCATATTTATAATAAGAACTTAGTATCTTAAAAAAATCAACAAAATAATCCAAACAACCTGATTCAAAAATAAGTAGAGCAAAGGATATGAATAGACATTTCTCTGGAAAAAAAAAAATACAAATGTCCAGTAAGTACATGAAAATATGCTCAGCATCAGTAAGTATTTGTTGTTGTTCAGTTGTTAAGTCGTGTCCCACTCTGCAGTCTCATGGAATGCAGCACACCATGCTTCCCTGTCCGTCACTATCTCCCAGAGTTTGCTCCAATTTATGTCCATTGAGTCAGTAATGCTATGTAACCATCTCATCCTCTGCCACCCACTTCTCCTTTTGCCTTCAGTCTTTCCCAGCATCAGGGTCTTTTCCAAAGAGTTAACTCTTTGCATCAGGTGGCCAAATTATTAAAGCTTCAGCTTCAGCTTCAGTCCTTCCAATGAATATGCAAGGTTGATTTCCTTTAGGATTGTCTGGTTTGTTCTTCTGGCTGTCCAAGAGATTCTGCAGAGTCTTCTCCAGCATCACAATTTGAAAGCATCAATTCTTCAGACCTCAGCCTTCTTTATGGTCCAAGTCTCACATCCATATATGACTACTAGAAAAATTATAGCTTTGACCATACAGACTTTGTTGGCAATGTGATGTCTTCACTTTTTAATATGCAGTCTAGGTTTGTCACAGCTTTCCTTCCAAGGAGCAAGCATCTTTTAATTTTATGGCTGCGGTCACCATGAAATGCAAATTAAAATTACAATGAGATACCACCTCACACACATTAGGATAGCTAATATTAGAAAAAAAAACAAACAGAAAACAAGTGTCATTGAGGATGTGGAGCATCCTCACTGTAGATGGGAATGTAAAATGGTATAGCCATGGAGGCAAACAGTATGGTGGTTCCACAAGAATTAAAAGGGAATTGTCATATGATCTAAATCTGGATTTTTATCCAAAAACTTTGAAAGCAGGATCTTGAAGAAATATTTATATACCCACAATGATAGAGAGCAGCATTATTCACAATAGCTAAACTATGGGGGCAACCCAAGGGTCCGTTGACAGATAAATGGGTGAACAAAAATGCAATATACACATACAATGGTATATTACACAGCCTGAAAAAAGAATGAAATCCTCTCATATGCTACATCATGAACGAACCTTGAGGACATTTTGCTATGTGAAATATGCCAGTCACAAAAAGACAAATACTGTATTAGTTCATTACTTGAGGTATTTAAAGTAGAGAGCAAATAGAATGGCAGCTGCCAGAGACTGAAGGAAGTGAAAATGGGGAGTTTTGGTTTAATAGGTATAGAGTTTTAGTTTTATTAGATGAAAAAAAAGTAGAGGTGGATGGTGGTGATGGTTGTACAACATTATGAATATTTAATATCACTGAACTGACTTAGAATGATGAATATGGACAATTTTATATTGTGTGTTCAGTTCAGTTCAGTAGCTCAGTTGTGTCCGACTCTTTGTGACCCATGAACCGCAGCACGCCAGGCCTCCCTGTCCATCACCGTCTCCCGGAGTTCACTCAGACTCACGTCCATCGAGTCTGTGATGCCATCCAGCCATCTCATCCTCGGTCGTCCCCTTCTCCTCCTGCCCCCAACCCTCCCAGCATCAGTCTTTTCCAATGAGTCAACCCTTCGCATGAGGTGGCCGAGGTACTGGAGTTTCAGCTTTAGCATCATTCCTTCCAAAGAAATCCCAGGGCTGATCTCCTTCAGAATGGACTGGTTGGATCTCCTTGCAGTCCAAGGGACTCTCAAGAGTCTTCTCCAACACCACAGTTCAAAAGCATCATTTCACCAAAATTTAAAAATGAAAAAATATATATATATGCTCCATTTGTAAAAAAAAAAAAAAAGTACACAAATATAGAGCACAGAAAGTAAAATTCTTTGGTACTTTTCTCTTCTAATGACAGTTGTTGTTCCTTTCAGTGTAGTGTTTGTATTTCATGTGTGCATATTTTAACATGTGTCAGTAATTCTTTTAAGAAAGATGCCACTATATATAATGTTCAGTTTGCTTTGGTTAATTCAAATTAATACAAATATTTTCCCTAAATGATCTAAATTTGTCCCTCTCCCCAGAAGTCTACAACAAAACAAAGCAAAAACTAGAGCATTAAATATAAAGATGTTAAACCAAACATCTACTAAAGCACCAAAAAATGTCCTGGCAACATTTGTCCCTCTATGATTGTAGATAAAAATACATTCTTGCTGACATGCTTACTTTCAATCTACCCCAAACTCTTACCTGCTGTATGAACCATTTCCTAGTTAACATATTCCCTCAGTGCTCAGCCTGCCTCATTTATGTTCCTTTGGTGGCAATCTACAATTTCTTAAAACTGTGGACACATGAAAATATAATATAAACACAGGCAACCAAAGGACCTGCTGGCAACCATTGTTAACACTGTGCCGTATTTCCTTCTGTAGGTTTTTCTGTAGAAGGCGGAGGGCTCTTCTGAACCAAAATTACGCTTTTTTCATATCCACTTCACCTTGAGGACTGGAAAGGGGTCTGCACTTTGAAAGGACTTTGTCATGTGACAAAGGTGTCAGATTTTGAAGGGCAGAGGGGTACAGAGAAAATGCCCTGACACGTATAATCGTTATCTTTGACTATTATTCAGTTGCACCTATTTTTCTGCACATGACTATAGATGCACATATATATTACATTACACAAACAATAAAAATTAAATGAAACTATACAGCAGGTGGTATAGTACAACTTTGTTCTTTTCTAAATACTTTACCAAATGGCCTTAAGACTAATTGTCTCTGCACTTATATCAGATAACACCTTTATGACCTAAGAAATATACAAAGGATCAGGGTGCAAGGAATTAATACCACATGGTTTTTTTGCCATACCAGTCCTAAGAGGAATTTTAGTGACCACTGGGAAAACAACATATTCATCCCTTTACACATGGAAGAATTCCTCTGAGGTGCTGGCAATGTTCAACATTTCAATCAAGCATAAAGAAGAAAATGCATATAATCAAGGATCTCAGTAACCATTGACAACCAGTATAACAAATAGATGTGATATTAATATTTCTGCATTTTGAATTCTTTATTGGCTTGAAAAATATACCTTATAAGTTTTGTAAGGACTAAATAAGTTTATATGGATGAAGCACTTTAGAAATCTGCCTGGAAAAGAACAAATGCTCAGTATTGCCACTAATAGTAGTTAGTTTCATATTCTTTGTATAAATGCATATAAATGTACACATTCATAAATTTTATATATATGTTTTAGCCAAATATAGTCATATTGCATATGCTATGAGAAAAAGATGCTGCTGCTGCTGCTGCTGCTAAGTCACTTTAGTCGTGTCCGACTCTGTACGACCCCAGAGACGGCAGCCCACCAGGCTCCCCCATCCCTGGGACTCTCCAGGCAGGAACACTGGAGTGGGTTGCCATTTCCTTCTCCAGTGCATGAAAGTGAAAGGTGAAATTGAAAGGTGAAAGTGAAGTCGCTCAGTCGTGTCCGACTCTTAGCGACCCCATGGACTGCAGCCTTCCAGGCTCCTCCGTCCATAGGATTTTCCAGGCAAGAGTGCTGGAGTAGGGTGCCATTGCCTTCTCCCTGAGAAAAGATATGACCTTACTTTATCCAAGTGACTACTTAGCATATAATATGCTGCTCAATATCATTATTCATTGGGAAAATCCAAACTACAAACATAATGCAGTGCTCTCTGGAATGGCTGAAAGTAAAACCAACTCACTAATAATATGCTGGTGAAGCTATAAAGTAAGTGGAACCCTTTACATGGCTGGTATGGGTGTGAATTGGTACAGCCACTCTGGAAAACTATTAGGCTGTATCTACTAAGGCTGAACTTGCACGTACCTGATAGCCTACTGGTTATCCTGATAGCCTATATTACTCCCATAGGCAAATATATATTGAAAATGAAAGTGTTAATCACTCAGTCATGTCCAGCTCTTTGCAACCCCATGGACAAATACATAATACTTCACAACAATTAATTTGTGTGTATGCAAAAATATATGTATAAAATGTTCATAAGAGCATCATTCATAAAAATCCAATGTTGGAAACAGCCAAATACTCATCAACAATAACAGATAAATTAAATTTAGTAAAGTCAAAGAATGGAAAACTGCAGTGCAATGAAAATGAACAAAACATTGCAAAAAGTGGTAACAGACATAAAGAAGCCAGACACAAAATAGTTCAAGCTATATGATACCTTTTTTGTAAACATCAAAACCAAGCAAAACTAATCCATGACTTAGCAATCCAAGTAGCAGTGAACTTTGCATAGGGGCAGTGGTAGTAATGGCTGGGAGGACGCCATGAAGGACTCCTCAGGGGTTATGGTAATGTTCTATACCTGGATTGGGGCAGGAGTTATACGGTGGTCTTTATGAAAAGTGTTGTTGATGAACTCACACCTTGTACAGTTCTGGTACCCCCACATTTCTGAGATATTAAGTGTTTAATTGAGGATTTGTACTTTACAGACGGAGTGAAAAGTCACTGGTGCTGGTGGTGTGCAGCTTCTTCAAGATATAAATGTGGAGACTTCAGGTAAAATTTGTAGATCCTCTCTCATTAGGATCCACAGTTTTAAAGAGAGAGTTAATCATCTCTAGACAAAAACTACAGAACTAGACTGTCCAAGCCTAATGATAGGTTCAGAAGTTACCCTGAAGGTTCCTAGATCAGATCTTGACATTTGCTCCCCTCACTGTCCCCAACAGCAAAATTAATTAAGCAAACAAACAAAAAACAGATTCTGTTGCTTGCCAGATTTAGCAACAACAAACTTACAGGGTAGCACCTTGATCCCCTGGACACAGTATTCTAAGCTCTCAGAGACTTGTCTGCTCCTATCCTTTCATCAGTTCTCACATCATCCATCCAAGTATCTTACACTGAAGCAACACTGGACTGTTCATCATAACTACCAAGTATACCTTTGTACATTGTCTCTTCTGTACCTTGGATCATGCCTGGAATGTCCTCTGGAGACCTTTCCATGACTACTCATCCTTCATCAGTTCAAATTGCATCTCATTCTTGAAGCTTCACTGACAATTCCCAATCTCACTATTGGCAGGGAACACCCATACGCTGTTCATCCACAGCATGTCACTTATCTTTCTAGTTTGTTGCTCTGATGCAATTAGTGTGAGGACTATAAGGAGAGAATGCTAAATATCAGCAGGTGGCAAATCTGGGTAATGGGTACTTTGGTGTTTGCAAATTTATTCTTTGCACTTTATTGCACATGTATATATGTTTGTCATGTTGCATTTTAAAATAACTTGAAAGTGTGGGCAAACAGATACTGTAATATCTAAATTTCACAATCCTTTTGGAGAGCAAATAACATTCATGGAGCTTAATGGGAGCGATTTGATAACTGTGAAATTTTGTTAAGAATCCAAAACTCCATGTGTTTTACAACAGGAGTAACATTGGTGTTTGGGGGTGTGAGGTCAATCTTCATGTGAAGCATCAACCACACTTGTCATTAAACAATACTGAGTACACCAGTACACTGAGATGCATCCATTAAAAGGAATGGGATGCTTCTATGTGTGCATAAACTTATATGTGATTCTGCATGGTGGAGATGTAAATAAAGCACAATCTTTTGCACTGCATATAAGATTTAAGAAAACTGTCCCACTTACTTTTGCTTCTGTCCCAATTAGAAGAAAATTTTTAAATAATTCTTCCTTATGTTATCAAGACAAACTGACTTTCATAGAAGGAAAACAAAATTCTTTCTTTAACAAAAATCTTATCAAGCTTTGAACTTGATGTGTTACTTTTATTGTTACATATTTTAAAGCATTAATAACTTTTACAATCACCATTGTTTGCAACTTGTTTTATCATATGGAAAATATTTCAACTTGAAATAAATGCAACAAAAAATCTTTAATACCATGTAAAAAGAGTGATAAAACTTTCAGCTTAGAGCAGTTTTTATCTACCATATGAGATACTAGATTAGTGAACAATAGTTTCTTGCATAAGGAATACTCTACTTAGAAGCTATTTACCATTCTAAACGATTATATTGTTCCTTGAGTTTGAATGCATTCAAGAAGATAAGAGGAATTTTACGAATGCTGCTCATCTCCTAAGGCAAAACAATATGAGGGTTACCCAGTTGGTGGTGACCTCTCTCATAAGGGAAAAGAAGAGTAGTGAGTGAGTACCAGGTTATTCCAGCTTTGTGGGATGCATTTCTCACCAGCAGCACCTAGAGGACTGAGGTTGGACCCCAATGACTCAGGAGAGGAAATATATTGGAAAAGGGGCAGAAGTTGGCCCACAAACCTCTGAGAGAACTTCACTGAAGGATCCCCCACTAGGTCTGTGGGCTCTCCCAATACTGAATGCTAAACTCACATGCCCCTCATTCTGAAATTGGCTCCCTGTATGCACCTCCAAGTGCAGAGGTGAGAGTAAAGAGAGTGCTTTCAGAAAAACAGACCAGGGTTTCAGGTAAGGGAAATAATACACATTGAGCTATAGTGCCACCTTGTGGAAAATAAACCAGAGTTTTCCAGCATCTAGCCTGGCAAGAACCAAAGAGGACATAAAAGGTTAAGAATTCTGTTACAAGAGTGAGTGCAGAAGTGCAGAGCAAGTGTCTCTATACAAAATTTGAGAAAACTCAAGATACAAGCGGGACCAACAAAAAATATTCTACTTGAAAACAGATAATAAAGTTTGTGAGAGATGACTGCTATCAATACTTCAAATGTGAAAGTAGCAACAAAAATCCAAGGATCATGAAGAAACAAGGAAACATGTCATCACCAACAGATAATGATAAATTTTTCAGTTATCAAACTCAGTGACCTAGATCTAGCTGATAAAGAATTCAAAACAGCAGTTTTGAGGAAGCTCAAAGAAAGCATAGAAAGACAGTTCAATAAAACACAGGAAAACAATACATAAGCAAAATGAAAAATTTAACAAAAGAACAGAAATCATTAAAAAGAATCAGACAGAAATTCTGAAGCAGAAGAAATTAATTAATGAAGTGAAAGTGTGATTAACTATATGTGTATATATTTTTATATATATATATATATATATAGCTCTACATATATACACCATATATATATACAGCAGAGTAAACCAAATGGAATTTATAATAAGTAATCTGAAAGACAGAAAACGTGAAGTAACAGAGAACAAAGAAGTAAAAGCAAAGAAAGCTTGAATGATCTATGTGCTTAGTGGCACTTAGTCGTGTCCGACTCTTTGCAACCCCATGGACCGTGGCCCTCCAGGCTCCTCTGTCCATGGAATTCTCCAGGCAAGAATATTGGAGTGGGTTGCCATGCCCTCCTCCAGGGCATCTTCCAACCCAGGGATTTAACTCAAGTCTCCCACATTGCTGGTGGATTCTTTACCATCTGAGCCACCAGGGGGGCCCCTACGAAATGTAAAATGTTAAATAATTGGTATTCCAGAAGAAAAAGAAAGGGAGAAGGGGCAGAAAATTTTTTTTTTAATGGATTAGAACTTTCCAAACCTGAGGAGAAACTTAGACATCCAAGTTCATGAAGCTAATAATTCACCTTCATCTTAATGCAAAAAAAACTTCTCCAAGACACATTAAATGAAACTGTCAAAAAAATCAAGCATATAGAATCCTAAAAGCAACCAGAGAAAAAAAGATTGTAGTCTATAAAGGAACCCCCACTAAGCTATCCGAATATTTCTCTGCAGAAAGTCTATAGGTCAGAAAAAGATGGAATGATACATTCACATTGCTAACAAAAATTCAGCCAAGAATACTCTATCCAGCAAATTATCCCTCAGGTATGAAGGAAAAATGAAGACCTTCCCAGGCAAATGAAAGTTAAAGGAGTCCATCGCTGCTAGGCCTGCCTTGCAAGAAATGCTGAAAGAAGTTCTTAACACTGAAATGAAAAAGATGCTAGTCAGTGACATAAAAACATATGAAAGCATACAATACATTGGTAAATACACAGTCATATTTGGAAAAATCTAATTCTGTAGCAGATTGGGATATTAACCACTTAATATAAATGCTAAAGGAAAAGATTATTAAAATTAATACTACTGAACTACACACTTTAAAATGTTTAAGTGATTAAGCTAGAAAACTATATTTTATGCTTTTTGAACCACAAATAAAAATTTAGAAAAGATAGTGAGGGTGAATGTTAAATTTGGAGTAAACTTGGCAGAACAGTACTGTGTTGAGTTGATGAACAGAGCTCATCAGTTAGTGAGGAGAAGGCCCTTAGTGAAAACTCTGAGAGGTTGCAGAGAAAGTAAATCAAAGGGTGAAGAGAGCGCTAATACATGGAGAGGAGCTGCGCCTTCTGTCTGGATACTTTAGTGTACCTGTAACTGGGTTTCTCTCTTTACACATCAGGTGGCCAGATCAGAATGTCATCTATGAGAGCCTCAGACCAGGATGCTCAGCAAGGGGAAAGAAGGGATGGAAGTTGGGATCTTGGTATAATGAGTTCAACCATTATAAAAATTCCAGAAAGCTCTGTCTGGTGGATTTTGGCAACACATAGACCTTCCCTCCCACCTGCCTGCTCTGCCTGTTCAAGCTGCCGTCAGGCTTCTGTCACGAGGTAGCGCCAACATAACTCCAGTATCTGAGTTCTCGACAAAGAATTTTATTTAAGAGAGAAAAAAAAAAATACAATGTTGTCCCTTAAAAGCCAGCAATATTGAACTAAGTATAAAGTAATTTTAATTCTGTCTGAAAAAGAAATCTGATAAGTGTTAAAGAAGCTGGTAAAACATACTCCAGAGCCTGCATGCAATGAATCACCAGGTAGCAGTAGCGCATCGGCAGTCAGCAGCATAGGAAACGGGGTTCTAAAAGGAGTGGGGCGGAGACTGACGTCTGGACGGCTGCATCCAGGGTCCCAGTCATGGGATGGCAGACAGGGTGTGGGAGAACTGGGCAGCTGATACAGAGGTGAGTGATGGAGGTGAACACTCAGCTCCTTGGGAGGGACCCTCTACAGTGGGAACAAGTCAATCTACACTAATGGGGGAAGAGATACACCAATGAATGTGATGTAGCCTTAGGGTCAACAACATATGGAATTTCTGTGATATACATAGAATTTTCCAAACAGAACTGGATTCATACTAAACAAGCCATTCCAAGACATCTGTTATTCTTTGCAAAATGTACTTCTTTTCCTTAAAAATGAAGATGGATGGAACCAGGTGGCCAGATAAGAACATCAGCTATGAGAGCCTCAGACGAGGGTGTTCAGCAAGGGGAAAGAAGGAATGGAACTTGGGATCTTGGTATAATGGCTTCAATCAGAGTTTTCTGGAATTTTTCACCACCTGGCAGCAATCCCTCCTTATCTATCATTTTCTGGATTACTGAATCCCGAGATTGGAATCCAGTGGGAGTCTGAGCTGAAGAAAAATTTTCACTAGTGAGAAGGGGGTGATTGGGCTAGAGGAGACCTAGAAAGAGAAACATACACACAGATATGCTGTCAATTACATTTTGATTAAACTTCATCTCCCCACAAAATTGGACACAATGAATGATTTTCCAAGGCACTGAGTATATGTGTGCATGTATGTATATGTGCGCTGAGTATATGTGTGCAGTATGATCTTCAACATGACTTCTGAGACTGCTGGAAGTTCATCCCAGACTGGATGGAGAAATCTTGCCCCATTTCCTATTGCTCCAAGGAGAAGGTGGGCATGGAGCTAACAGGTTTAGGCTTTGCGATGAGGAGCACAGGCTGTCTTCTCCGGGCTGAAGTCACTCAAAAACAGCTTATCATTCACAATACAAAAACTGGAGGAAATATGGACTCTTAGACAATTGACAGCTGTACTGACCCACACCCCGAACAATGATCTGCTGCCACCGCCACTCAGCAAGCAGATCCCTCTCATCCCCCTCCTGTGTCTGTCCCCAAGCTCCTTGACTGGTTCCTCTGCCCCTTGCACTGAGCCCACCTTCAGAGAGATTGTCTACCAGCTTCACTCAGTGGATAGCCTGATCCCCAACCCAGGGACAACTTCACATCTACCCTGAAGAGCAGCCCAGTACACTACAGTACAGGAGTGCACAGTCTGATCCCCATTTTCAGAAGACGATACCAAGTCACAGAGAAACCCTGTGACTTGACCAAGGTCACACAGAGAGTGTTAGCTCAGGGAGAGAACCCATGTGCCGATTCCAGAGTCCATGCTCTTCCTAACCACTACGCTAGACTGCTCCTTGGAGTTCCCTGCTGGCTTTCCACAATACTGAGTCAGCCTAAGGTCTGCACCACCACATGCCCAGGGCCCTGAGACTAGGCTGGTTGGGCCATCCCGCCCACAACACGGCTCTCACCTGGAAGAGGTGGCAGGGGTAGTGATGAAGGTCCGGGAGAAGGCACGCACACAGCCAGGATACCTTCCTTCTTCTTCAACAATAAACAATAAACAAGAGTACCCCTTAGAGCCCCATGTGTTTACAGGTTCCCACAGGGGTCCCCAGTCAGGGTTTGACTTGACACTCATGCTAAGGGGTCAGTTGTTCACTTGGGGAGCCTGGGTGTTGGGAATGGGGAGGGCAACTGTAGGCCAACTGGAGGGCGGTCTGCTCCCCATACGTAACATGTTCCCATGACAACCACTTCACAAGTTCGTGGGATACATTTTTCTTAACTGCCTAAGATGTGGGTATATGGGGACACTGCGAGGTTAAGTATGCCCCAAGTTCTCAGTGTAAGGATCTGGTATGGGGGCCACAAAACTCCACAGCCTGTGTCCCTAATGCCCAGAGCGAACAGGGCAGACACGCATGCAGTTCAGACCTGGGTTGTCTGTGGGAAAACTGCGAGCTGGAGATCACAGAGGGAAAAGGGAGGGGGGGGGAGGGAAAGAAGGGGAAGGGAAGGGGAGGGGGGGGGAGTCCAGGAGTCCAGAGGAGGGGACGGAATGGAGGGCAAGGGAGGGGAGGGAAGCTGGATGGACAGAGGGAGGGAGCCCAGCCAGGGGAGAGAGCAGTGCACAGTCTGGGAGGGATCTATGAACACTCACTTTCCTTGAACACCCCATTCACAGAGAAGCAGAGCATTGTTTCCTGAAAGGGAAGAGTACAGGTACTCAGTCACCCCTCAACTTGACTCCTCCCCATCTGCAGCTTCCCACCCTTGCTCCAACAAGGCAGGAAGCAGGTGCCCACCGTCTGGAACCACATGTCCACCATGAAGGACCTGAAGTCATGCTGAGTTTTGGGCAACCCACAGAGGGCATGCACAATGTCACATTTGGTGTGTTTCAGCAGCTGGAACCGCAGATCTGTGGGGGAGGGGAAGCAAGCAAAGGTCAGGGACCCTATGAATCTTCCACTCACCAGCCTTCCCTGCCCAGTCTTCCCACCACACACTCACCGGGGTCCTTGAGCGTCTTCATATTCCTGCTGTTCTTGAAGTACGCACACATGCTGCTTCTAGGAGACACAGAGGAAATCTGGGTGGTGGTCCGGCCAGCATAGGTGTCAGCAGGAGCTGGCCTGCATCTGCTGGGGAGCCAGATGGCCCTGGGGAGGAGTCTGGGCTATGATACTCACGGGCCTGGGTCCTTGAGGTGGAATGGAATGGTCAAGGAGAAGCAGGCTTCCTCATGATAAGCACACAGGAGTCCCTGGCGGTCCCCATAGTCATAGATCAAGTAATACCTGAGGGGTAACAGTGAGGATAGTCTAGCTCTGTGGTATGGAGCTCACAGGAGACTTGAAAACTCCCATGAGCAGACCTGAGCTTGGGTGGCCTCCCCTGTCCTAGCCCTCCCCTTGCTCAGATTCCCAGGAGTACTTACTGCTGCAGGAATTGCAGGATTAGATTCTTCAGGTCATCAGATCCAAAGAAGCTTCCCTGAAATCAAAACAGTCCTCAGGACCAGGGCTGACACCCCTTGCATACCACCTAGAACCCTGCTGGATCCTCCGTACTCACCTTGCATGTTGGTAAGTACTTGGGGACTTCAATAACACACTTAGAACCTGAGGGTGTCTCCTGGCCACCCTAGGGGAGGGAAGAGGAAGTCAGCAGTGCAGTCCAGGATGTGGTGCTGGATGATGAGGGAAAAGAACGGGCCCAAGATGGGGTGGGGGTGTAAGATAAGAGGAGAAAGGGCCCTGGAAATGTCAGGGGCAGGACTACACGTCTGTCATCTCCGTGGGTCCCCAAAGCCTGTGGAGAACATGGTTGAAGAAGATCCAGGGCCTTTTCAGGTTCCCGCAGAGGATGGTGCACTCTTCCTCCAGCAGGACATGTAAGAGTCAGGATCAAAAATGGAACTTGGACAGGTCCTAATGAGTTTCAGAGTAGTTTGTGGACACTGTCAGTGCTAGTTAGAGGACTCTGTGATCAAGGGATACACTTACCAAGCTTAGTAACCTGGGGAACAACTCCAGGATGGTGCTGCCAAAAACAAGACAAAAGAGAAAAGCCAGTGAAAATGTGGACATGGCCCTCCTTGTGGGAGCAAGTCGCTTACAGCAATGGCGGTCCTGTGTGCCCCCACCCACAGTGCGGCATGTTAGGCTTCCAGGGCCCTGGTTGCCACTCCATGAACTGACCCGGAGGAAGGCTGTCCCTCCACCCCTTCCTCCCACCCCTTCTTCCTGCTCTTTTCCCCTGGGTGGCTCCCAGCCAGACTGTCCTGACTCCTTTCTCCAGCGCCACAAGGACCAGCACTTCAAACCCTTGCTGGAGCTCTTCCTCCCCCTCCCTTCCTTCCTTCCTCCACCATGCAGTGAAGGCTGTGGAGAGAAGAGGAAATGGTGGAATGAGAGCCCAGGGCTTTGCTACTTCACAGGGGTTTCACCACTCTGTCAAGTCAGGACAAACATCAGGGCTGACCCAGGAGGCTGTGACAGCGAGGTGAGTGAGGTGGGACTCAGGAGGGAGGGAGGGGGATAAAGACAGACATGGAGTGGAGGGAGGAGGGGAGAGATGAGAGAGACATAAGGGTGCAGAAACAAGGCAGAGAGAGACCTTATGTTGGTTGACTTATCAGGGGAGGTGGTGCACACGGCGGTTCTGTCAGCCCACATCCCTTCTGGATCCAGCTGTTGACCCTCGTCCATCTGCCCTGCAGACTTCACCTGGAATTATGGGGAACACCCACATGGACCAGATGGCTCTGCATCCACACCCATCCTTTCCCTACAAATCCAATTCCCCTCATCTGTCACCACCCCATAAGCCTTCCCACATCCTTTTTAAAGGAAGATCTTAGTGCTCCACCTCACCTCAGTGTTGGAAAGATTCAAGTTCTTGGTGTGGGAAGCATTCTCCCTAACAGTGGACAGGCTATGCACCACATAGGGTTTTCTGTTGCTCTGGTCCAAGGATGAAAGCTATGATGAAGGAAGAGTGAGGACCCCAAAGGGGACATCTGAGACCAAAATGCCTCTTCTATCTGATCTCTCCAATCCTCACCAGCAGCCTCAACATTGGGCCTAGGTCCTCACCTTGGACCTGATCCCTGGATGGATGTGCAGGGAGACAGGCATGCCATTTCTATGATTCCATGTCATTCCAATATCATAGATCATCAAGTCTCCAGGAAACCAGTAGGGAAACACAAGCTGAGAGGGCCCTGGCTGGTGCACCTCCAGCACCATCCCATCCCCATGATATCATCTCCAAGTGTTCTTCCCAGACAGACCCTCTACCCTCACCTGCCCTACAATTACTGCTACAGCCATACCAGGGCCAAAGAGGACTCTCTGGATGTCAAGAGACTGCTGGTGGACATCATATGGTTTGTTCATGGTCAGCTTCAGAGTTAAGCATGGGCTTCAGTGGCTCTGTGTCTGAGGGTGAGTGGGGGAAGAGGTGGGGCTGGGTATCAGCTTGCGTTGAGTCTGCTTTACCTTCATCTGCTCCACCTTTTCAGACTTCAGTGCTTTCTGCACAGATTTGGGTGCATCACAGGGCTCAACAAAGATAGATATCTGTAGAGAACACAAGAGGTGCTGGGTAAGCTCCAGGAAATCTGTGCATGGGATCAAGCATGACTATGCCCCTCTCCTTCCCTCTTGCCCCTATTCAGCCCTGTTCATGCCCTTGACACACACCTTTTCATTATCCTCATCGAAAATCTTGCCGTTGACATTCTTCAATGCATAGGCAATGTTGGCACTCTCTACAAAGAACTGGGCCTGCATTTTCTCATAGTGAAACTGTAGGGAGAGTGACAAGAGAAGCAGAATATGAGACCAGAGCCATTTCCCTTCTGGGCCTGACATATACCCCATTTCTTCTCATTGCCTCCATGTCCTCTCTTACTTCGACTGGAATGAAGGGGACACTGCATTGCTTCTGAATCAAATTCAGCAGCCACTTCTCATCATATTTTATACCAAAGGGAATCTAGGGGCCAAAGAAGAAATGGGAAACAAAATTGATGCAATAGAATCCAAGGTTAAGATATGACCCAACTGTGTCTTACTTTAGAACCTATTCATAGGCTTTAAGTAAATTCTTAAGATAGGACAATATCTGTTATCACTAACTTTTGTACAAGGCATGGATTTGCTAAATATAGTTTCTTTCCATTCATATACTCTTCCTGAAAAAAAATAACTTAATATATTTCACATGTATTTCCTTTTATAAAGTTCCAAGAGATCCACGTGAGATAGACCTGGCCTGCCACTCTGACATGAACCCCAGAGACTCAACCTCCTCCCACACTCAGCTTGAGCTAAACTGTGTGATCTGGTGTAAAGTGCTTCGTCTCCCTGGCAGTAGGTTTCCTCCTTTGCTTTAGACAACCTCTCCCATGCTCCTTCTTGCAGTTAGTCTGTTTCCTTTCTATTGCTTCTCTGAACTTGCCCTTAGATGATCTAGGAAGATAGTCCCTAGTAATAACAATACATTAGCAACACCACCGCCCCAGAAAAGTTCCCAGCATCTCTACACGAATCCAACATGACTCTCTCTGTCATCTTCTACATATTAGGTCCATTTAACCAGGACACTCACAATGATCTTGAACCAGCTCCCCAAGGTCTCATTCTGTCTGTCTCTCTCCATTCTTATCTCTGGAGGCTTTTGCTTTGTCTCCATAGTAATATATACTTGGTCTTGTTTCTGAAAACTGCTTCTCTGATGACGGGATGGAACAGCATAGGGAGCACTGTCGGGAAGTGGAGAGAAGAAAGTGGTCCATATAGACTTCGAAAGTCTTCTCCACATTTTCCCACATGATATCAGAGCTACAATAAAGATTGCTTAAACATTAGCCAGATCCCATCATGCCTCACTCTTCCAGACTGGAGAGAAGAATAACATGTTTAACTACAAGGCTTTGTTGCTCACTGGTTGGTACATGCCAGTCATGCTGACTAGTCACTTACTATCTTGTCTGGATGTCCATGGGAACATCACCTGAATCTTGCTGCTGCTGAGAAGTGACATGTTCAGACGAAGAGCTGCATTGCCTTCGGTAAAAACTCCAGCTTCGTGCTCTTCTTTGTAAAGGGTTCAGTTTATCAGTGTGCTCTAAAATTGACAACAACAGATCAATGGTCCCAATACTAGAAGAAGTATTGGGTAAATATCATGGCTAAGGAAAAAATATCACAGACTGTATAATCTAAACAGAAATACGTCACTGTGCTAAAAACAAAGGCCAAGAGACTTCACTGTGGCTCCACTTTTCAGGAAATGAGAGGTGTAGAGCATTCACAGCCAAGAAAACAGGCACAGAAGAAAGGTTCTAGATCTAGAGCGTAGTCTGTGATGTTAGATCCTGCTCTACTTGGTTCAGGCTAGGTGACGTGGGACAAGTGACTTTTAATCCCCAAGTCTCACTTCTCTGCTCTGCTCTAGGGGTACAATAAAATATACCCTGAAATCTACCCTGGTGTGATGTTCAAGGATTAAAGCTGGTCTACCTCACTGGAGGAAGAATTAGAGAAATGAAAGATAAGTCTGATGAAAATATCCAGAATGGAGCTTGGAAAGTAATATCAGTTCAATTCAGTTCAGTTGCTCAGTCATGTCTCTTTGTGCCCCCATGGACTGAGTTGTCCATCACCAACTCCCAGAGTTTACTCAAACTCATGTCCATTGAGTCGGTGATGCAATCCAACCATCTCATCCTCTGTCATCTCCTTCTTCTCCCACATATAATATGGAAAATACCAAAAGCGAGGTGTAAAGAATTAAAGGTGATGTGGTGAGTATACTGAACACATGGTTAATGTGAATCCCAGAGAGAAGGAGAGGGAAAAGTAGAGAAATGCTATTTGAAGAGAGCTTGGTTGAGAAGTGTCCAAAAGTATCAAAATATCGACTTAAGACAACAATGTTAGTTGGAGAAAAAATAAATTTTAAGGAAAAACATTCCTAAAAATTAAATGTATTCATTTCACCATAATGCAACAAAAAGTCAGAAATTTTGTGACCAGAAGACTCAGACTAAAAGTAATATTACAGGCTTTTCTTTGGGCAGAAGAAATATCATCCCAGGTGGAGTCCAATAGATACAGGAAAGAAAGACCAATGTCATTTGTCAATATGTAGGCAAATTTAAACAAGTAGACAAATTTAAACTATATAAAATGATAATAGCAATATTTTCTGGGGGTTCACATATATAGAGAATGAAAATGAATGACAATAAATTTGGAGAGAGTATGTGGGATCAAAGTATCTCAAGGTCCCATAATTGTCTGAGGAGATTTAAAGAACTAATTAACCAATATTAGACTGTGAAAGGACTTCCCTAGTGGCTCAGATGGTAAAGAATCCGCCTGCAATGAAGGAGACCTGGGTTCAATTCCTGGGTTGGAAGAATACCCTGCTGAAGGGAATGGCAGCCCCGTCCAGTATTCTTGCCTGAAAAATTCAATAGACAGAAGAGCTTGGTGGGCTACAGTCAGTGGTGTCCCAAAGTGTTGGACACAACTGAAGCAACTTACCATGCACCAACACCAGACTGTTAAAAGGCAAAAATACACATTGTAATATGAAGGGTAAGCACTATAAGAAGAGCAAAAGAATGTTTAGATATCTGCATGAATTAAGAATTCAATAGTTACAAAATATTAACCATTTCAAAGTAAAGGAGAGGGAACTTAGAACCAGCAAAATAAATATGTAGCAATATGATACACATAAAGCAAATTGTATCTATCTTTACATGAAAAGATTTAGGCTAAATATTTTAAATAGAAAGGTATTTTCAGACTGGACAAGAAACATTTCATCAAACACTCTTGAAAAGAGAAACATGTGAAATTTAATCATCAGGAAATCTGAAAATTAAAAAATGACAAAATGTATATCTTGTCCACATTAATCTACAGAAAACTGGTATAACCATATTAGTAAAAGGAAATGTATAGTTTAAAGAGAAACATTATAAGAGAAAGAGGGAGATTTCCTTATGAGGAGAGGTTCAATGCAATAAGAAGATATTAATACAAAATTCTACATTTGTATGCATGTCTTAAAATAGAGCCAAAATATGCAAAATAAAACCTGACAGAAATTAGAGGGAAGGGACAAATCCACAGTCAGTGAGAAACTTTAACACATCTCACTGAGTGACAAATAAAATGGTGAACAATAATTCAGCTAGAGGGAGAGGATTTTTAAATGTGACTTAAATAAACAAATTTATTTAATTGACATAGAACAATGCACATAGCAAATACTGATTGAACATTCCAGAATAGGTCATATGCTAGGCAAAAAGCAAGTCTCAAAAACTAAGGACTAATACAATTTACCCTGACTAGTTAATTCAATATTCAGTAGCAATGGTGGGGTTTCCGTCCTCCCCAACCTCTAGTATAAATGCAAAGAACATTAGTTTACACAATCCCACCCTTTACCTAGGTTACTATCTCCACTCTCCAAACCCTAGACCTGAGAAGATCACATTACTCATGCATTTTTCTTAGCCAAGGAAAAAAAAATTCACGCAGCCAAGGCCATTTCCATAGGAGGGGAAGTTTTCCACCTGGAATCAGAATGGCTGTGTGAGAGCCCATTTCCTCAGAAGAGTAGTAAACAGTCAGCCTGGGCTTTCTCCCACCTTTCTGTAAAAGAGGGTTGGCTGGTTAGGGGTCCTGTGGGTTGGGGTGGGGAAGGGAACCCAGAAACCCTCCTGTCCTGTGGAGATCTGAAAAGAAGTTCTCATGCAGAATGACTCACCCATAGGGTAACCTGAAGGCAGAGATTTGTCACTGCTGTCCTCACAAGGCTTCTCTAGAAGAGAATGTGTGGGTCTGGAGCTGGAGGTTTGGAGAATATCAAGGAAGGCTGCCAAGCAAAGAGAGAGCAGGCCCCATACTCTCTATCAATGCCAAGCAAGATGGAGTCCTTACAGGAAGTCCCCTCCCCAAGGGCACAGAGGAGGAGAGCCCTGGGGGCCAGAGGAGCTTTAACTTCTTATAGTAACAGCCCTCTGGGTTTTCTACCAGCTTAAAACCCAGGGAACGTTTCCAACTAAACCACCCCTACAGAGGTGTTAGGAGGCACTGGGGACCTGGGTACTTATAGCTACAAACACAGAGAACTCTCTATGCCAGATTCTGCATCTGCTACATTACACTGTGTTCCTTCATTCTGCAGACCCAGAGAACTGTGAGTGCCAGAGGTAGGAAAAGTTCTGTACTTGCTACATTGCATCTATTGTTTCATGTATTCCTCACAAGGAGATTCTGATATCAGAACCACCAATTTTTCAAGGTTGCTGAGGCTTACTGAGGTGCTGGAGCTTGTGGAGTCATTCAGATGCTACCTGGAGCAACAGAGACTGGAACTGAGCTCCAAGGAATTGGGTTGATTTCCCTATGCACAGATTCAGTAAATTCTTGGCTCAGTTCAGTTCGGTTGCTCAGTCATGTCCGACTCTTTGCGACCCCATGAATCACAGCACACCAGGCCTCTCTGTCCATCACCATCTTCCAGAGTTCACCCAAACTCACATTCATTGAGTCGGTGATGCCATCCAGCCATCTCATCCTCTGTCGTCCCCTTCTCCTCCTGCCCCCAATCCCTCTCACCATCAGAGTCTTTTCCAATGAGTCAACTCTTTGCATGAGGTGGCCAAAGTACTGGAGTTTCGGTTTCAGCATCATTCCTTCCAAAGAAATCCCAGGGCTGATCTCCTTCAGAATGGACTGGTTGGATCCCCTTGCAGTCCAAGGGACTCTCAAGAGTCTTCTCCAATACCACAGTTCAAAACCATCAATTCTTCGGCGCTCACCTTTCTTCACAGTCCAACTCTCGCATCCATACATGACCACTGGAAAAACCATAGCCTTGACTAGACGGACCTTTGTTGACAAAGTAATGTCTTTGCTTTTCAAAATGCTATCTAGCTTGGTCATAACTTTTCTTCCAAGGAGTAAGCATCTTTTAATTTCACGGCTGCAATCACCATCTGCAGTGATTTTGGAGCCCAAATAAAACAAAGTCTGACACTGTTTCCACTGTTTCCCTATCTATTTCCCATGAAATGATGGGACCAGATCCCATGATCTTCGTTTTCTGAATGTTGAGCTTTAAGCCAACTTTTTCCCTCTCCTCTTTCACCTTCATCAAGAGGCTTTTTAGTTCCTCTTCACTTTCTGCCATAAGGGTGATGTCATCTGCATATTTGAGGTTATTGATATTTCTCTCGGCAATCTTGATTCCAGCTTGTACTTCTTCCAGTCCAGCATTTCTCATGATGCACTCTGCATATAAGTTAAGTAAGCAGGCTGACAATATACAGCCTTGATGTACTCCTTTTCCTATTTGGAATCAGTCTGTTGTTCCATGTCCAGTTCTAACTGTTGCTTCCTGACCTGCATATAGGTTTCTCAAGAGGCAGGTCAGGGGGTCTGGTATTTCCATCTCTTTCAGAATTTTCCACATTTTATTGTGATCCACACAGTCAAAGCCTTTGGCATAGTCAATAAAGCAGAAATAGATGTTTTTCTGGAACTCTCTTGTTTTTTTGAAGATCCAGCGTATGCTGGCAATTTGATTTCTGGTTCCTCTGCCTTTTCTAAAACCAGCTTGAACATCTTGGTATGAAGTAACAAAATATTGTGATAATAGTCAAATGTCTGTAATTAATACCAATTCATCCTAGAGAGAATACCAAAAAAAAAAAAAAAACCAGAGAGAGAGAAGAAACATACACTGGAATGGGCTGCCATGCCCTTCTCCAAGGGATCCTCCCCACCCAGGGATTGAACTTATGTCTCTTACATCTTCTGCATTCTCAGGCAAGTTGTTTACCACTAGCAACACCTGGGAAGCCTATATAATATATGATATATAGTCAAGGTAGATAGATGACCCTAGTGGTTAGAACCAGAATTGTAGCTCTAGTGCACAAGCCAGAAACCTCTGGAATTTTCCACTACTTTCTGGAATTTTCCACCCCTTCCCACATCCCCTTCCTGGATCTCTATCCTTCCTGAAAGAGGAAGTCTAGCCACAGTGAGGTGGAGAAAAATCTGCACGTAAGAGTGTGAATATTTGGGGTAAAAAAGCTTAAGACAGAAAATCACACTCAATACAGATAAACTATCAAGTCAAAAGCTGAAATTTTTTTATTTTTTATAAAACAGTAATGTGAACATTTTGATACCATGATACATATACATTATTTTTTTGTCATTAGGTTATCATTTCAATTTTTTAAACAAATTTTCCTTATAAAAATATATTAAACATTTAATAATCTATACTTAAAAATGAAATTATTCTACACATTCCATATATATAATCCCCTCACCATGACTTGCAGGTCCCAATATATTCAATGCAAAAAGACTGGTATTCACAATGAAAGATTGTTGTTGAATGAAAAGGCGCCAGGATTTTCGGCCTCCCGAGAAGAATTCAATCCAAAGCCAGAGACGAGGCTTGATTGCTTAGAGCTTTTGTGTAATAAAGTTTTATTAAAGTATAAAGGAGATAGAGAAAGCTTCTGACATAGGCATCAGAAGGGGGCAGAGACAGTACCCCCTGCTAGTCTTTAGCTGGGTGTTATATAGTCACCAGCAGTTTGTTAATGAAAGAAAGGAATGTCTTAAAACTCAGAATGGCACCAGGCCCCCATCTATAAGATGCATTTGGGGATAATCTTGGCACCAGATGATTCATCCCAGGCCATAAAACTTTGACTTGAATCCTGTATAAGGGCAGATTACCATACAGATAGTTTCGTTTACCTAGATTAGGGGAACAATATCTGAGTATAACATACTAATTTGTCAAGTAGGTTCTGAGCCATTAGGTGGAACCAACTTGAAGACAGAGTCTGGGGTAAATGCATAGTACATTAACATAGCTTAAGACAAACATTTCCATAAGAAAAATACATTGATTAACTCAAGGTTTGAGAATAGTTAACTTCTGGTGAAACCTGGTGTCATTATGGCAACAGGGCATTTTAAGAGAAATCTCCTTTTAAATTTGTATAGAGAAGAGAAAAAATATCGGTAGTTTGTTTCCTCTTGCCGCATAAGAGAGATAAAAATGTCTGACAGTTGCAGCTTATTTCCTCCGTTTGGAGACCCCTGGCCTTCCTGCCTGTTACCTTGTCATTCCCCCTTTCCTTTTGGGAGAATTATGTTGCCGAGGAAAGGGGGCATCATTCTCGTTCCATAACTGCTTCTGAGCTGACAAGGGGCATTGTCCCTAAATTGGTGAGGAAACATATTCTCCTAATCCTCATACTAAGGAATTCTGATCCAGGGGCCCCAAATAGTAGTTGGAGGCAGCTGCAGCAGTAGCAGGAGTTGGAGCAACCATTTGTAACTTAAAAGCTTTCATGCGACTAGAAACAAATCCAGTTACACAGTTACAGATGCAGGGAGCAAACAGCAAAAACAAAACAATCAGAATTATTGTAATTAAGATAGTTGTCCACCATGAGGAACCAGTTAATGTTTCCCAAAGTGAGGCAATTGAGGCTTCAGGAGCATCCATGGCCCCAGTCATCTTGTTCATGTGTTTAGTAAAATGAGTAACATTCGTGCTCATATCAGGTATATATGTACAGCATTGGGTATGGATAATAGCACATATTCCTCCTTGCGCAGCTGTCAGAATATCTAAAGCCAATCTGTTTTGGAAAACCACCTTTCTAATTTGTGCTTGTTCAGCATTAAGAGCTGAAATAGCCTTCTGAGAATCTTGTAATGCCTGTTGAGTAAAATTAGTCAAAGCATCCACTCGTAGCATAGCATCTGTGGTTCCCAAAGAGGGAACAAAGACTGCAGCCAAATAATCATACCAGTGAAATACAGACCTTGCCCACTGAGTTTTAAGGTGGGGTAAATTAGCAGGCTTTTCTGGGAGCTCTGAAAATATAAAGCTGGGAGTAAAGGCTAGACCCAGGGTGCATCTCCCTATCCAACCAGGGGGAAGCCATGCCCATTGGTAAGAGCCACATATCCAATAGGTCCCGTTTGGAGCAAGCCAGCTGACTGAGATATCCAGTCCCAATTAGTGCCTGGCCAGACAAAGGGAGGACCTGAACTGGGGTTGCAAAAACACAGGAATGATTACGTTGCATATTTCCTGGAGGCAAAAATCCCAATTGTTTCCAATCATTGTAATTAAGTTGTTGGCTAACTTTTGGGGATGGCTCTGTTTGTTCCCAGCATATAGGGGCAGTAGATATTAGATGTCCTTTTTCAGGAGTTAGCCATATAACTTCATCCCATATTTGATAAACGTCAGGTAAAAACCATTAGATCTAGGCCTATTTGCCTTACGTATAGCAAAATAGTCATTAAACTGAGACAGTGTATAATCAAAATTAAAAGTCACTTTATGTCCATAGTTAAAGTGCAACGTATTGCACTAGTCCATTTTAGGGTTGGTAGATGTCATCAAATGAAGAAGAGGCATCGCATGTGATTGTTGTCGAAGGTATTTACACACTTGGAGAAAGTCTTTTCCTTGAAGTGGAGATGTCCACCACGGGAAGCCTCCACTGATGAAACGGGGAGTGCTCCGCAGACCGAGCGGTTAGACCGATTGTGGAATGCAGCATAGGAGTGAGCCCAGGACAGGAAGGCATTGTCTTGAGGATCAAGCGGCAGACTTAGGATTTTGGAGTCAGCAGAAGTAGGCTTACATAGATTATCAGCTCATCTGAAAGGTACAAAGTCAGAGCATAGAAAGTAAAGACATAAAATGACACCACTTAGTTCTGGTCAGGGTGCCACCTCTTAACTCCAGTGTGATGCACCCACGAATCAATTCCTGGCACTTTGACAGCTGTGGGAGAAAAAGAATAACCTGGTAAGGGCCATCCCAGAGGGGCTCCAGGGATGGGCCCCCAGATCCCAAAGTTTTAATGAGGACCTCGGTTCCTGGCTCAAATAGAGGTTTGCCTGACTCAGAGGCTGGGTGAGGAGTCCCCTCCCAGAGTTCTGTTACTGCCTGTTGAAAAGCTGAGAGCTGAGTTACATAACTAGTTAATTCCAAGGCTTCAGGGTCTATAATAATGTCTGTATGTAAGAAAGGCCTTCCATAAACACATTCAAAGGGGGACAGTCCCTCCTTTTGGGGGGCAGTTCGAGCCCTCATTAAAGCTATGGGTAGGACTTTAATCCAATTGTCCTGCGTCTCTTGAGTTAATTTGCGCAGATGTCTTTTGATAATGTCATTAGCTTTTTCAACCTTCCCTGAGGATTGGGGTCTCCAGGAACAGTGTAAGTGATATTCTATTCCTAGAGCTTTAGACACCCGCTGAGTTACAGCAGCTTTAAAGGCGGAGCCATTGTCACTCTGAAGGCTCTGTGGCAGCCCAAACCTGGGGATAATTTCATGGATTAAAATCTTTATAACCTCCTTAGCCAGCTCACTATGACAGGGAAAAGCCTCAATCCATCCAGTAAAAGTATCCACCCAAACTTGTAAGCAAGAATACCCATTAGCTTTTGGCCTATGAGTAAAATCAATTTCCCAGTCCTCTCCAGAATACTTTCCACTTCGTTGTAATCCAGATTTTGCTAGCTTCTCAGTCTTTGGGTTATTCTTCTGACAAACCTGACAAACCTCACACCTTTTGATAATATTCTTTAAACTTTTCATTACATTTTTACCTTCAAACAAACGAGAAGCCATCTGGTAAGTACTCTCTGGACCCAAATGAAAGCTCTGGTGTAAACCCTGAAGAATTTTCCACTGAGCGTTTTCAGAAATTATTAATCGTCCATCCTCGGACTGTGCTCCTCTTTTCTCATATCTTTCTAATTCTTCCTCAGTATATTGTGGGTTTTCCTGTTCCATAGGACCTGTCCAGATCAAAGGCATCTGCAGTAAAGGGGTTTCCCTAAAGTGCCGCTTTTCTGGGTTGACAGTCAGCCAGCTGATTACCTTCAGCTGCTTTACTTCCATCCCTGCTGTGCCCTTTGCAATGCATAACAGCTACTTCTTTAGGACAATATATAGCAGTTAAAAGTCTCTCCATCTCTCTGAAATGCTTAATAGGTTCTCCTGTTGCTGTTTTAAACTGTCTTTCTTTCCATAGTGCAGCATGAGCATGTAAAGTCAAATAAGCATACTTAGAATCCGTGTAGATAATTACTCAATGCCCTTTGCTGAACTCTAGAGCTGGGGTCAGAGCCACAAGCTTCGCTAACTGAGCACTGATTCCCTGGGGGAGAGATTTTGCTTCTAAAACCTGTTCAGCAGCCACCACGGCTTAACCTGCTTTACGCTTTCCATCCCGAACAAAAGAACTGCCATCTGTAAATATTTCCATGTCAGGATTGTCTAATGGGGTATCCATTAGATCTTCCTGAGCTGCATAATGTTAGGAATTGAGAACACTCGTGATCAGGTGTTTCATTTTCTTTCTCAGGAAGAAAAGTGGCAGGATTTAAACTTCCACAAACTTTAAGCTTAGTTACTGGTCCTTCTAACAACAATGACTGATACTTAAGAAGCCTACTTTCTGTCATCCAAATATTAACCTTAGAATTTAAGATTCCACTCACATCATGAGAAGTCAGTACAGTAAGGTTTCATCCATTAATTATTTTTAAAGCTTCAGGTGCTAATAAAGCCATTGCCCCAGTTACTCTTAGGCAATGGGGCCACCCACGTGAAATTACATCTAATTCTCTGCTTAGATAAGCAATAAGTTGTTGGTGAGGCCCTCGGGGCTGTGTCAGAACTCCCAAGGCCATACCTTTTATTTCAGTGAAAAATTAAATTCTGACCCTGTGGGTTAGCTCAAAGCAGGAGCTTGCAGGAGAGCAGTCTGAAGAACCTTAAAAGCCTTTTGAGTATCTGGAGACAAACCAGTTTGTCAGTTTGGGCCTGCTGAGTTTCAGCTATAAGTTTATAGAAATGCCAGACAAGTTCCCCATAACCCGGAATCCAATTGCGACAGTAACCTGTGATTCCCAAAAATCCTCTCAATTGTCTCAAAGTCATAGGTAGGGGATGATTTAGTATAGGTTTAATTTTCTCAGGGTCTATGGCCCTAGTCCCTTGTGATATGATTAGGCCCAGATATCTAACAGATTGTTGACAAAGCTGAGCCTTTTCTCTTGATGCCTTGTAACCACAGCCTGCCAGAAAGTTTAAGAAATTTTCTGAGGCTCACGAATAAGCTTCCTCTGTCTCAGCACAGAGCAAACTATCATCTACATATTGTAACACCACCGCTTCAGAGCTATTAAAGTTTTGTAGATCCCATGACAAACTTTGTCCAAATAAGTGAGGACTGTCACGAAATCCCTGGGGCAAAACTGTCCAGGTTAACTAAAAAGGTGGCTGTGTAGGGTCTTCAAAGACAAATAGAAATTGACTTTCCTCCGCCAAAGGCACAAAATAGAAAGCATCTTTCAAATCAATTACTGAGAAATATTTGGCTCGTTCAGGAATTTCAGACAATAGAGTATAAGGATTAAGCACCATGAGGTGTAAAGGAACTACCGCCTCATTTATTGTACGTAAATCTTGAGCTAGTCTCCATTTGCCATTTGATTTCTTTATACCCCAAAATAGGAGTGTTGCAAGGACTGTTACAGGGAACTAGTAGTCACTGCTCTTTTAAATTTTCAGTGATGGGTTTTAACCCTTAACCTCAGGTTTCAGTGGGATACTGCTTCTTATGTGGAAATAAGTGGGTCTTTGAGCTTGACAACTACAGGAATAGCATTTTGTGCTCGACCCACAGATTTTCCATCAGCCCATACTCTAGGATTTACATTGTGTTCAACTAAAGGGATAGAAAGGGAGGGCTCCAGCTTTATGAAAACAGGCATGGACCTTGCTCAGTATATCCCTCCCCAAAAGGGATGAGGGAGATTCTGGCACGATTAGAAACTTGTATGAAAATATCTCAGAGTCCCAGCTACAACATAAAGAATAACTGAAATAATACCTTTTGGCTCATCCAGACAGTCCCATTACAGAAGCGGATTGGGAAGAAAGTAGGCCAGGGGCTTCAGTAAGCACAGAGTAAGTTGCCCCAGTTTCTAAAAGGAAATTGATGGATTGGCCCCCACAGTTATTAATACCCAGGGTTCCTCAGGTGTGATTAGGACGGGAGCTTGTGGGGGGACCCCCAGGCATCTTCAGTCCCAATGGTCTTGAGAGTCTGACCCCTGAGACCTATGCCTCTGGGGGCAGTCTCTCTTCCAGTGTGGTAGCGATGCCTGAGGGCAATCCCACATGAGGTGCCCCCTCCTTTCCACAGGAATAGCAAGCCTATTCCTTTTCACCTGGGTCCTTCTGGGCATTTTCTCAGGCTGTTTAAGAATGGTTTTCATAGCCATTGCGAAGGCTTCTGCCTGTTCCTTTGTCTTTCTCTGCCTCTCTTTCTTTTCCTCATATTCCCTACCGTAATAGACTGTCTGAGCCAGTTGTAACAGAGTATCTAAAAACTGATTTGGTCCATACGCCCGTTTTTGTAGCTTATGGTGGATATCTGGAGCCGACTGAGTGATAAATCTATCTTTTAAGATCACTTTTCCTTCTTCACTTTCGGGATCAATCTCAGTGAATCTGAGAAGAGCTTCTCTCAGTCTATCTAGGAATTTACCAGGAGCTTCCTTCTCCTCCTGTTCTATGTCTGCCAATTTGCTATAGTTTAAAGGCTTAGAACGCGCCTGCCTGAGTCCTTCAAGAATACATTTGACAAAATGACTCTGATCCCATCTTCCTTTAGCTGTGTTGTAGTCTCAGTCTGGTTCTGTAATTGGGACCACCTGATTCCCAGTGGGGAGGGCCGCTGTCTCATCCTCCTTCTTCCCTACTGATTCATTACCAAGCCATTCATCTCCATAAGCAACCGCTTTCCCCCAAAACTCGACTTTTTGAGTCGGGATTCAGCGTTTGCCCCAAGATATACACCACATCCTTCCAAGTAAGGTCATAAAGCAGAGTAACACCTTTAAAAGCTCTAATATATTTTTCTGAGTCCTCTAAATAATTTCCCAGATCCTCCTTGATTCTTTGTATTTCTTGATAAGAAAAAGGCTTATTATCTCTCATAGACTGATTATTTCTCCCATTGCGTGTTTCATAAAGAGACAACAGCTTCTGTGGCTGTTCCTCTGTCTCTCTGGCTGCTCTGCACATATGATACCAGGGATAGATTCAAGAAACCTGCTTTTCTTTATCTCTTTGTCTCCTGTCCTCTATTTCATCTCTTACTTCGATGGTCTGAGTTTCTACTGAAACCAGAGTAGTCTGAGGTTGTACTGAGACAGGAGTTGTTTGGACCTGCATGTGGGCAGTTCAAATTTCAGTTTGGGTTTCCACTGAGACAAAGGCAACCCTTCTGAGGGAGGTTCTCTGGCTTTCAGTTTGCTCAGTTTGGAGCCCTGGGTATGGGGACAAAGTAGGAGGACAGGAGGGAACTGAAGGTTTCACACCCAAATCTATACCCTTAGGATATAAGTCTGGCCTATTTTGCAGAGAGAAAAAGGGCAACACATATGCTACTTCTACCCATTTCCCTTGTTTTTTACAGAACTGGTCTAACTGTAAAACTGTATTATACTTAAGAGACCCTCCAACTGGCCACTGTTCGCCATCCTCCAGTGGATACTGTGGCCATGCAGTATTGCATAGGAAGACCAGGTATGTCTTCTTTAAGCCCTGGGGATCGAATCTATCCTAGTTTTTCAGGATACAGTTCAAATGAGTGAGGCTGGAATTGTTAGCTCCCATCTGTAAGAGACAAAAAAGCGACCAGTGCCATCTTTGTACCGGAGGCGTCCCTCCCTGCTCTAGATGGGGGTTTAGACAGACTTTACACCAAAAGCTTTTCCTTCCTGGTCGGACTTAGTCTGTCCCTTACGGATGCAGGCATCATACTCGTCCCCCTGGTTCTACCACCAAGACGGGATGGGGATGCACCAGGGGTAGACATGATGGCATCCCTGACTGACGTCCAGCTCTTCACCATTAAAACCTGGCTTGCCTCTGATGCCACCCAGGGTGCAATCAGAGTAACCTTCCAGAATGCCTCCCAAGCTAAGACCACACTGGGGGAAACATTCGTCACCTGAGTGCCTGTGCACGACCCTAAGTATATTCCTGACCACAATAAGACCAATATGAACATAATACTGAGATGTTCCTTCCAAGCATCACCACACCAGTATAAGAGCACAGTCTATAACCTGACATACTATGCAGAATGGTTTAAAATATGCTTTAACAGAGCTAGGTAAACAAATCTATATCTGACATCTGAGCTCATAGCCACCTTAACTTCATTTTTGTCTAAACAAATCAATTTTATACTTAATGGAGAGCCAACCAGCTTGAACTTAAGAAAGAAAGTTTTGACGGGAAAATCTATCAGATTTCTTTCAACAGAAAAGATGTTAGATAGGAAACTGCTTTATATCTTGCATTAAAGGAACAGGACAATGATTTTACAGGTTTTAGGAGTCCACTGTGGCTCCTTTGCCTGTGTTTGAAAGGGCTTTCTTGGTGGCTCAGGTAGTAAAGAATCTGCTTGCAATGCAGGAGATCCTGGGTTTGATCCCTGGATCAGGAAGATTCCCTGGAGAAGGGAATGGCAACCTACTCCAGTATTCTTGCCTAAAGAATTCCATGGACAGAGGAGCCTATTGGGCTACAGTCCATGGGGTCACAAAGAGTCGGATACGACTTTGCCTGTGTGTACTGAACTGTAACTTCCTCCAATTTTAAAGGAAAACTGGAAAAGGAAATGGCAACCCATTCCAGTGGTCTTGCCTGGAGAATCCCAAGGATGGGGGAGCTTGGTGGGCCGCCGTCTATGGGGTTGCACAGAGCCGGACACGACTGAAGCGACTTAGTAGTACTGGTCCACTAAGAGCCAACGTTACCAAAGGAAAAAACCCATTGCAGTCCCAATCTGAGTAACCATTAACCTCAGAGATGTTCTTGGAGCTAGAGCTCCATCTAGCTTTCAAACTTCTGATTCCTAGCGAGGCTAGGCGCTTACTGGCTACCAATCCAAGTTTGGGACCTAAGCCACAGTACACAGTAACAGCATAGATCACAAGTCCCTTGAAAGTCTATGATCCAATAGATTAGGTTAGTACTTCTAGTTCCCAAGGAGTTATGAAATGGTCAAAGAGACCAAAAAGTTTGACTGAGAAAGGAGAGTTCAGTCCACACACTTTGCCCATTTCTGATCTGTTCCTGAAGGAGACCTTGTGTGCCTCTTGTCATTGGCAGGTCAGTATAAACCCCCGACAGGTTTCTGCCATAAGCCGCATGAGATCACTGTGGAACCACAGAGCAGGGCTCCTCACTTGCTTCGCGCAGGGCATGTCATTCATTCACACAAGCACACCGTAGAGTTAGTAAAGCACAGCAGAAAACGTATTCGCTAAGAGAACAAAGAACAAGAGCTCTAAGCATCCTTACCTTGTCCTGAAGGATCCCGGACGAGCCCCCAAGATGAAAGGTTGTTGTTGAATCACGACGCCAGGATTCTTGGCCCCCGGAGGAGAAGAATTCAATCCTGGGCCAGAGACGAGGCTGGATCGCTCAGAGCTTTTGTGTAACAAAGTTTTATTAAAGTATAAAGGATATAGAGAAAGCTTCAGAAGGGGGTAGAAAGAGTGCCCCGCTGCTAGTCTTCAGCTGGATGTTATATAGTCACTAGCAGTCTGTTAATGCAAGAAAGGAATGTCTTAAAACTCAGAATGGCACCAGGCCCTCCATCTATAAGATGCATTTCGGGATAATCTTGGCACCAAATGATTCATCTCAGGCCATAAAACGACTGACTTGAATCTTGTAGAAGGGCAGATTACCATACAAATAGTTTTATTTACATAGATTAGGGGAACAATGTCTGAGTATAACATACTCATTTGTCAAGTAGGTTCTGAGCCATTACAGGGAACCTGAACCAACATGAAGACAGAGTCTGGGGTAAATGCATAGTACATTAACATAGCTTAAGACAAACGTTTCCATAAGAAAAATGCATTGGTTAACTCAGGGTTTGAGAATAGTTAACTCCTGGTGAAACCAGGTGTCATTATGGCAACACAGTATTTTAAGAGAAACCTCCTTTTAAATTTGTATAGAGAAGGAAAAACTATCCCTAGTTTGTTTCCTCTTGCCGCTTAAGAGAGATAAAAATGTCTGACACTTGCAGCCTATTTCCTCCGTTTGGAGACCCCTGGCCTTCCTGCCTGTTACCCTTTCAACACTCCAGATGTGTTTCTCTTTAAGTAAATCAGTTAAGTCACTCAGTCATCTCTGACTCTTTGCGACCCCATGGACGGCAACATTCTCTAAGTAATGTGTATACCAGGTCCGTCTAGTCAAGGCTATGGTTTTTCCAGTGGTCATGTATGGATGTGAGAGTTGGACTGTGAAGAAGGCTGAGCGCCGAAGAATTGATGTTTTTGAACTGTGCTGTTGGAGAAGACTCTTGAGAGTCCCTTGGACTGCAAGGAGATCCAACCAGTCCATCCCTTTAGGATCAGTCCTGGGTATTCATTGGAAAGACTGATGCTAAAGCTGAAACTCCAGTACTTTGGCCACCTCATACGAAGAGTTGCCTCATTGGAAAAGACTCTGATGCTGAGAAGGATTGGGGACAGGAGGAGAAGGGGACAACAGAGGATGAGATAGCTGGATGGCCTCACCGACTCGATGGATGTGAGTCTGAGTGAACTCCAGGAGATGATGATGGACAGGGAGGCCTGGCATGCTGCAATTCATGGGGTCGCAAAGAGTTGGACATGACTAAGCGACTGAAGTGAACTGAACTGGATACCTAACTTAAAATATTTGTGTATTTATGTCATTTTGGATACTGTACATCCTTCTAAAATTTGCAATCACATACATAGTTTTCTGTGGGTTTCTCTGGTGGCGCTTGTGGTAAAGAACTTGCCAACCAATGCAGGAGACATGAGAGACACGAGTTTGATTCCTGGGTGGGAAATATCCCCTAGAGGAGGGCATGGCAACCCACTCCAGTATTCTTTCCTGGAGAATCTCATGGACAGAGAAGCCTGGCAAGCTACAGTCCATAGGGTTACACAGAGTTGGACACGACTGAAGTGATTTAACATGCACAGCTTTCTATAAATTGAGTTTTTCACTTATCATGACAACTCCAGATTTTCATTTCCTGAGTTATTGTGGTTGGTCATCTTTCCAGATGTTTTTGGAGACAGCATTTTACTTTTTAGGTGAGTTATTTGCGATTATCTTTTGTTCCTTTTCCTGCTGATAAGTAAAAGTCCTTTCAATTATTGAATATAAGCACACAATCTGTAGCATTGTTTGAAATATTGACTCTCAGCTTTTAAATCTTTGGATTTTTTTCTTTTGATAGTACAGAAATTGCTTTAGATTTATGGATTTTTAAATTTAAGAATAATACAGCTATAATAGAAAAAATGTATGATACATTGGATGCATCAACTATTAGTCCACTGGGAATTCTAGACTCAAAGCCTTGAGGACTTAAGGAAAAAATGTAAGTAAACTTTAAACCAAATTCTATGTTGATGAATAATGGGAAAATATTTGAATATTTGTTTGCTTCCAGGAGATACCATGTAAAGTGTATCTGACCTAAAATAATTCTATAAATGATCATTTCCTTCCCTTCATGGAGGCTAATTTCCTCTGCTTCTACCTGAGCCTCATGCAGATCCCTCACATAGTTCAACCCCTGGGGCCCTATACCCAAGGAGTAGATTTCACTTACCTCATCTTCAAGACCAAGATATGGGGGAGAGAGTTGTATCAGCATGGCATTGACCCTAGGAAAACTAAAAACTGGATATGTGGTGCAAGAAAAACTTTTAACTCTGTTACAAACTTATTAGAGAAATTTAGGCGGAGTTAAAAAAAAAACAAACACCTTTCTCTATTCCCTCCAAAATTCTCATATATAAACACACATGAATTATAGGAAAAACATTTTGTAAGCAACTGTTTAATATTATCTTATATAAATAAATCTGATTAGTAAAAAGTGTGTCATTCAAATCTGTTGAAATAGTTTAAGAACTATGGATTATAAACCTATAAAGCTTAAAAAATTATATATGCATTTTATATATGCATATGTGGTCTTGCATGGAGAATTCCAGGGATGGGGGAGCCTGGTGGGCTGTCGTCTATGGGGTCACACAGAGTCGGACACAACTGAAGTGACTTAGCAGCAGCAGCATACACAAGCATAGAACATATGAAGAACAGTGTGTGTATATACATATATAGTGAGGAAAATTTTAAGAACATGTGTGTTCACATAAACCTGTTTATATAGTACTTCACACAGAGAAGTATCTCTGGGGAATGTAAACTAAATTACAAAAGGTGTACATCTTGCTATGTAAGAAGGTAAAAAATATAGAATAATATTTTTTCTAATAAATACACCTTCCTGAACTTCATTAGCTTTCAAAATAAAAATATTAATTTGAAATCAGGAAAATAGCTGATGTAAAATTTTATAACATTATGATACATACCTGGTTGGGAATTTCATTGCAAAGATAATGCATATGTATGTGACTTAAATGTATATATATAAATGTATATATTTTTGCATTACCCTTCTCTCAATCACATATATGTGTACATTTCTTGTCATAATTGGAAGGGAGGGGCTGAAGAGAATTTCTTGCCCCTAAATTTAATATACACGGTCTCTAACTCACTCTCAATGCTTCATTTGCCACAAAAATCTTCCAGAGATTTCCGTGTGATGGGTATGTTGTTCTCTTCCTCCTTCCAAGGCTTCCTGCTAAGTGACAGACAAGCTGCCATTCCAGATATGTTCACCAGGTGGCACAGACATCTAATTTTTGAATTTTACCCAGTGAAAAATGGATTATTTGGGAAATGGAATGAAAAATGTTTTAAAAGTTTAAAAAGAACATATAAAATAAATTCATGGTTAAATTGCTTTGCCTAATGATTTTCTTCTTTGTGGTTTTCCAGATGGAAATCAAAGTAATAATATGACTCCTCTTAGCGGTCTGCTGATTAGCATATGCAGATGACACCACTCTTATGGCAGAAAGTGAAGAGGAACTAAAAAGCCTCTTGATGAAAAAGTGAAAGAAGAGAGTGAAAAAGTTGGCTTAAAGCTCAACATTCAGAAAACGAAGATCATGGCATCTGGTCCCATCACTTCATGGCAAATAGATGGGGAAACAGTGGAAACAGTGTCAGACTTTATTTTGGGGGCTCCAAAATCAGTGCAGATGGTGACTGCAGCCATGAAATTAAAAGATGCTTACTCCTTGGAAGGAAAGTTATGACCAATCTAGATAGCATATTGAAAAGCAGAGACCTTACTTTCCCTACAAAGGTCCGTCTAGTCAAGGCTATGGTTTTTTCTGTGGTCATGTATGGATGTGAGAGTTGGATTGTGAAGAAAGCTGAGCACCGAAAAACTGATGCTTTTGAACTGTGGTGTTGGAGAAGACTCTTGAGAGTCCCTTGGACTGCAAGGAGATCCAACCAGTCCATTCTAAAGGAGATCAGCCCTGGGTGTTCTTTGGAAGGACTGATGCTGAAGCTGAAACTCCAGTACTTTGGCCACCTCATGCGAAGAGTTGACTCACTGGAAAAGACTCTGATGCTGGGAGCGATTGGGGGCAGGAGGAGAAGGGGATGACAGAGGGTGAGATGGCTAGATGGCATCACCGACTCCATGGACGTGAGTCTGAGTGAACTCCGGGAGATGATGATGGACAGGGAGGCCTGGCCGGCTGCGATTCATAGGGTCACAAAGAGTCGGACACGACTGAGCGACTGAACTGAACTGAACCTGATTGCTTCTATTTCCTTCTTATGTGATTCCAGGTGGATCTCTTTTTATATCCTTGGTTGTACAAGAGTCTTTCTGCCAGTCTCCAGTTAGTTTTAATGAGAATTGCTCCACTTGTAGATTTTTCTTTGATGCATTTGTGGGGTAGGTAAGTTCTGTGTCCTTTTTCCACCATCTTGATTTCTGTCTTTACAAATGTCTCAACATCTTCTGTTCTTGATGTATGCACAGTGAACACCCATGTGATGATGCTGATCACAACAGGAGAAGGAACTTGCCATTGGGTGGTTCCAGTACAGAAACCCAGGAGCTCCTGATTCTTGCTATCTTGTCCTTCCCTGCAGACCCACAGTTACCTAATCTTGGAGCTTCAAGGAAGTCCCAGATCCTCAGTGCAGTCATGATGTGAACATAGAGGAACAAACAGAGGACAGGAAAAGTACAACTATTCCATTGGAAGGGGAAGGGCTTAAACTCCAACCCAGCCCATTACAATGAAGATCACAGAAATGGCCCCTAAATTCCTACATTATACGGAGGAGTGTGTGTGCTTTCCTCTTCTTCTTGCATCCCAAATACTCACTTAAATATGGTAATGTTATTGATGTAACTGACCTCATCCCTGTAAAAGATAAAAGCATTTGGGATGGGAAGGCAGCAAATATTGGTGATGTAGTTATACCAAATACCATACTGGGATCTTGAGGGCAGTTCCCCTTGAACACCTCACAATGATCCCCTAAGGTAGGAGTCAGGATTTCCTTTTACACATTAGGAAGATGAGGCTCAAGGAGGTTAAGAATGTTTTGAGGTTTACACAGCTATTGAGAGACAGAGCCACTCTCATCTGGCATGTTTGTCTGACTCCAGGAATTGTGTTTGGAACCAAGAATACAGCCTCCCCTTCGGATGCATGATGTGGCAAAGAGGAACTAACGCATGCCATGTGGAGTGCACAGTCCCCCTGGAGAGGATGCGGTGGCAGCTAGCAGACATCTAGGAAAGACGAACGTGACTGGCTTGAAATAGGAAGCACACATGTTAACCAGAAGAGAGGTGGTTAGGACAGCAATGGAGAATTCACTTAAAAATGTGCATGCACAAAAGTACTTCTAAATGCCAAAACCACAATAACCAATGAAAACATGTAAAAATCAAGATGAACGACATTAAAGTGGAAAGCAAACAAAAGGCAAGTATATATAATGTGATTATAATTTTGAAGAATGTGTGATTGTGCATACATATTTGTTGATCTGCAAGTACAAGTTAATACTTCACCTACAGAAATACATGTGGAGAATATCTACCAATCTATTGACCGGCACTTTTTGTACTTTTTGATGAGGTTTGGAAGGGGAAAGATACCAGATAACTTTATTTTATAAATACATTTTCACTTATTGTTTGAAATATTATATTATGAAAAACATTAAGGAAATAATCTGGAGCAAAGATGTTTGTAAACAGATTGACAAAGACATATACATATACTTAGTACCTTTGAAATATGTGCAAAATATAGTGCTCCTGGAAGAAAAAGAAGGTTCAAATGATTACCTAGACATAGTAGACATGTGTGTATTTGTGTTTACCTGGGTGTGTTTGTGTTTACATGTCTCAAAGTCTATCACTTCCCCTCCCAAGCAAAATGGAGACATGTGCCCCTTTGGCGATCACATCCAGAACTGCAGCTCTAAAAATCTCCATGAGCAGTGTGGGAAAGGAGATGGTTCTCACATCCTCACCAAATGTGTTGACAAACTTTTGAATTTGCTAGTATAACAATTTAGAAACGGTATCTTAGTGTGGTTGTAATTACATATCTGTTACTTGAATCAAGTTTGAGATTCTTTTCGTATGTTTATGAACATGGTGCATATTTTTGTAAGCTGTTTATATTTATTACATATCTTTGATAAGGTTGCTGTATTTGATGACTCTATATTTATAAAAGGAATATCAATACTTTGTTATTGTATGTATCAATTCTAAAATTTCTCCTTTGTCCTATATCTTCTATTTCTTTGTTGAGACTTCCTATTTTTTTGCTGTTTTTCAGCATGCTGTTATTTACTCATTGAAATATTTCTACAATTACTTTAAAATCCATATCAGATAATTTTATTATATTTCATCTTGATGTTGGCATCTGTTGATTGTCTTTTCTCACTCAAGGGAAAATTTTCTCAGTGTTTGGATAGAAAAGAGTTTTTGCATCTGAGCTATTTTGCATATTCTGTTGTCGACTCTGGGTCTTAATTAAATCATCTTTTTAGCAAGGCTTCAGTGATGCCATGTCAGTAATGGAGCCACAGCTACTAAATCTGTGCACCTAAAGCCAGTGTGCTGCAACAAGAGAGGCCACCGCAAGGACAGGCCTGTGCACTGCAGCTAAAGAGTAGCCCCCACTCGCAGCAACTAGAGAATAGCCTGCACAGCAACAAAGACCAGCACAGCCAAAAAGAAAGAAAGAAAGAAACGATCAAAAACCTATTGGGGAGGGCACTAATTCTTCATACACAGTTGGAAGAGGACGAATTGGCATAATCTATTTACAAAGACATTTGTCAACATCAATGGCACCCCACTGCAGTACTCTTGCCTGAAAAATCCCATGGACGGAGGAGCCTGGTGGGCTGCAGTCCGTGGGGTCGCAGAGTCGGACACGACTGAGCGACTTCACTTTCACTTTTCATTTTCATGCATTGGAGAAGGAAATGGCAACCCACTCCAGTGTTCTTGCCTGGAGAATCCCAGGGACAGCAGAGCCTGGTGGGCTGCCATCTCTGGGGTCACACAGAGTCGAGCACGACTGAAGCGACTTAGCAGCAGCAGCAGCATGAGTGGAGAAAGTGAGGACCCTTCAGTTCCTGCTAAAGGCAAGTACAAGATAAAATGTCAGCTTATCTCTTCTAATGTTTGACATTTTTTAGGAGATATTTTACAACTAGAGAATAGCCTGCACAGCAACAAAGACCAGCAAAGCCAAAAAGAAAGAAACAAAGAAACTAAAAAAAAACCTATTGGGGAGGGCATTAATTCTTCATACACAGTTGGAAGAGGATGAATTGGCATAATCTATTTACAGAGACATTTGGCAACATCTATGAGTGGAGAAAGTGAGGACCCTTCAGTTCCTGCTAAAGGCAAGTACAAGATAAAATGTCAGCTTATCTCTTCTAATGTTTGACACTTTTAAGGAGATATTTTACAATGCAAGTGAAAAAGCAAAAAGTTAAAAGCAAAAGGAGATAGTTAAATCTATGTTTGCTGCTGATGTGATGACACATTAGAAAATCCGAAGAAAAAGTGAACAAAGTTACCACAAAGTAAAAGAGAATGTAGAAAAGTAGTAGGTAAAGTAATTAACCTCCAATTAAAATAAATAAATTTATATTAAAAAGAAAAGTAGTAGGTATTCTATTAACATCCAAAATCAATATAATCTTATATACAAATGCTTTAAAAATTAGAAGACATAATAAAAGAAAAGAAAATGACTGGATCTTAAGAAGCAATGTTCAAAACCTGAGTAGAACACAAAACTAGATTTGAACATATAGAAAATATATGATATTCTTGAGTAAGGAAAGTCAATAGCAAAAAGATGCCGATTTTTCCAAGTTAATAATTTAATGTGCATCTAATTAAATATCATTAATGTTTTATATGAATTTAGACAATATTAGCAATATAACATCAGTCAGTTCAGTTGCTCAGTCATGTCTGACTCTTTGCGACTCCATGGAATGCAGCATGCCAGGCTTCACTGTCCATCACCAACTCCAGGAGCTTGCTCAAACTCATGTCTATGGAGTTGGTGATGCCATCTAACCATCTCATCCTCTGTTGTCCCCTTCTCCCACCTTCAATTTTTCCCAGCATCTTTTCCAATGAGTCAGTTCTTCATATCAAGTGGCCAAAATATTGGAGTTTCAGCTTCAGCATCAGTCCTTCCAATGAATATTCAGGACTGATTTCCTTTAGGATTGACTAATAGATTATTATAAAATTTATTTGATAATTAGTTGATTCTCAAATTTGGCAGAAACAGCAAGAATAGTCTGAAAAATCTTGAAAAAGAAGCATCATGGGAAAGGGTAGCAGCTAGTCTTACCAGATACTAAAACATATAATAATGTACAATAGAAGAATGTGATATTGCCCCATAAATCAACAAAAAGACTAATAAAACAGAGTAGAAAATACTAATACAGGTCCAGTTATATTCAGAGATATTGAATATGATTGAGGCAGCATTCTTAGAGTAGAGATATGATGGGTGATTTAAGAACTAGTATTTTAATAAGCACATGGTTTAAAAGGTAAAAAGAGATCCATCTCTCCATTTTACATCGGGAGAAATAACAAGGGGTTTAGATTTAAATGTAAAAAAAAAAAGAATCCATACAAGTATTAGAAGAAACTATGAGTAAACCCCTCTGTAATCTGGAAGTTGGAGGTAACTTTCCTAACTAGGATTCAAAATCCAAGCACATCAAGGAAAAAGAGATTGACAGACTTAACTAAGTAAAAATAACAACTTTGTGTGTCAAAGCACATGACAGCCAATTAAGACATTGGGTAAGAATATTTACAATGAGTATCTCCAATAAACTGTTGATATTCCTTTTATAAACAAGTTTATCAACATAGAGATATCAAACACAGCAACCTTATCAAAGACATGTAGCAAATATAAACAACTTACCAAAAATATGTACTATGTCCATAAACACATGAAAAGAATCTCAAACTTGATACAAGTAAGAGAGAGATGCAATTACAACCACATTAAGATACCATTTCTAAACTGGGCTTCCCTGGTAGCTCAGCTGGTAAAGAATCTGCCTGCAATGCAGGAGACCCTGGTTTGATTCCTGGGTTGGGAAGACCCCCTGGAGAAGGGAACTGCTACCCACTCCAGTATTCTGGCTTGGAGAATTCCATGGATTGTATAGTCCATGGGGTTGCAAAGAGTCAGACAAAAGTGAGCGTCTTTCACTTTCACTTTCAGGTACTTTCACTTTAATACACTTATTAAGGATGTGAAAACCATGTCCTTTCCTACACTGCTTATGGAGATGCAAAATGGTATGATCACTGTAGTAGGCTTATTATTTACTTCCAAAGATATCAGACCCCAATCCCTGAAACTTCTGAATTATTATCAATATGGGGAGGTTATCCTGGATTATCTAGGTGGGCCATAAATGCAATCACAAGTGTTTTATAAGAGAGAGGCAGAAGGAGAGTTGACACAGACAGAAAACTTTTAGAAATCAACTGTCCTACCTCGGACAAGCACCACAGAATGAAACCCAGCTATATACCCTCACCACACCAGCAAAGGCTGAGTGGGGAGCTTTGATTTCATGCTCACTTGATTGTAAGCAGGCACCCCGCCCCACCCCCTGAGCAGTATCAGAGCAGACTACTTGGGGAAAAGGGGCTTTTATTCCCACATGGTAGAAATTAGTTCCACCCTTCCACACACATAGTGTCAGTGGAGACCGTGCAGGGAGCCTGACTTCTGTTGTTATTTAGTTGCTAAGTTGTGTTTGACTGTTTCTGACCCCATGGGCTGTAGCCCTGCCAGGCTCCTCTGTCCATGGGATTTCCCAGGCAATAATAATACTGGCATGAGTTGCCATTTCCTTCTCCAGAGGATCTTTCTGACCCAAGGATCGAACCCAAGTCTCCTGTTTGGCAGGTGGGTTCTTTACCACTGAAACTCCAGGAAAGCCCACCTAACTTCTATCCACACCCAATCATAATGAGGCTCCCCTTCCCCTCCTCTCTGATAGAAGAGAAGGCACCCTTCCCCTCTCTGGGCTGGTGTCACCAGAAGCCAAATGGGACAGTGTAACTTTCATGGCCATCCATTGATGAGGAGGTCTCCCTCTCCTCTACAGCGTCAGGGGAGGCCATAAGGAGGGTGGGTAGGAAGTGCCTTCCCACTCCTACCTGGGTGGTGTCGGTGGAGGCCTGGTGGGCAGAGAAATCCTTCTTCCACCAAGCAGTAGTAACACGGCAGCACTTCTTTCACCCCCATGCCTGCCCCATCCCCCATGTTAGTAGAGGTCGAATGGGGAACCTGGACTTTTATCCCCACCTGGCAGTAAGAAACACCTGCTCCCCCAACATGGTGTCAGTGGAGGCCACTTGTGGGACAGCAAGGGGTGTGCTCCTTCTCCAAGCCAGGGTAGTGTAGGGGGAGGCCTGGTGGGAGTCTGAAATTCCATCTCTACCAAGCACTAATGAGGCACCCTTTCCCTCCCACTCACCCTCTAACTCTTGAGTCAGAGACGGCAAAGTGGCGAATCTGGACTTTCATCTCCACCTGCTATTATACTGTTATGAGTTTCATCCCTAACTGGCATGGTGTTACAAGAGACTTACCAAAACTGATTAACTAAGACTCAAAGTCAATAACATAATATGCAAAATATCTCAGATACAAAAGTCTTCTAGTCAAAAACTGGGAAAATCTTCCCTTGACTGAGAAAAGACAATCAACAGATGCCAACATCAAGATGAAACAGATATTAGAATTATTTGAAGTAATTTATTTATAGAATTATTTAAAATAATAATAGAAATATCTCAATGAGTAAATAACAACATGTTTAAAAACTGTGAAAAAAAGAAAGTCTCAACAAAGAAATAGAAGATATACATAAGAACCAAGGAGAAATTTTAGAATTGATACATACAAATAACTGAGATAAAAACTCAGTGGATGAATGCAACAGTGGAATGGAGCAGAGAGAGAGAACAAAAATCAGTGAACATGAAGACAGTACACAAAAATTACCCAATTTGAACACGAAAAAGATAGACTGAAAATAAAATAGAACAAAGTATCAGATACCAGTGATGCCATAGTAAGAGATATAATATGTCATTGATGTTTTGGGAGGGAAGAGAAAATGTGCATGCAATAAAAAGTGTTCAGAGGAAATCTGGCAAAAACACACAAGCCTACAGGTACAGACTATTGATCAGACCCCAAAAGGATAATCCATAAGAAATCCGTGAAAACACATCATGATCAAACTTCAGAAAATTAAAAACATACATAAACTCTTGAAAGCAGAGAGTGAAAAATGATACCATATAAGTAATGTGAGTGACAGAACATTTCTCATAAAGAACCATAGGGTACAGAAGAAAAGGGCAATTTTAAAGTGCTGAAGGAAAAGAACTGTCGACATCCAATGTAGCAGGCTAGGCTGTCCTTTAGGAATGGGAGGGGATATAGACATTCTCAAAAGAAGGAAACTAAAAGAATTTGCCAATAGCAGACGCTCCATAAAAGAATGGCTAAAGAAGGTTCTTTAAAAAAGGAACTGGCAAAAAGATACACTTGGAACATTAGTAAGAAAGAAAGAAAAACAGAAAGAATATAAATATAGGTAACTACTATAGCTTTTCCTTCTCCTCTTTAGATTTCTAAGTTCTGTCTGATGGTTAAAATAAAAGCATAACACTACCTGATATAGTTCTTAATTATTTCCTTAAGAGGAAATAATGAAGACTAGAGGTGTGATGGTTAATTTAATATTTACTTGACTATCTAAGGTATGCCAAGATAGCTGGTTAAACATTATTTCTGAGTGTGTCTGGTGTGAGGGTTTTTCTGATACAGATTATATTTGATCCAGGAAACTAAATAAAGAAATTCACCCTCTTGCATGTGGGTGGGCATCATCCAGTACCCTGGGGGACCAGAATGGGACAAAAAAGGCAAAAAGGGTGAATTTTCTCTTTGTTCTTGGCCTGAGTTTTCCATCCTCTCCTGCCCTCAGACATTGGAGTTCTTGTTTTTGGGGCCTTCTTGGACTTTGAGATTCACATCAGTGGCCCTGTGGTTTTCAGGCCTTTGAGTTCAGAAGAGGCGTCACACCATGGGCTCCCCTGGTCACCAGGCTTTAGGGATTGTGTTACATTATGACACTGACTTTCCTAGTTCTTCAGCTTGCACAAAGCAGACTGTGAGACTTTTCAACCTTTGGAACAGTGTAAGCTTATATATAAATGTATATATATATTTGTGTGTGTATAAATATATGTAAGCATGCTGCTGCTGCTGCTGCTGCTAAGTTGCTTCAGTCGTGTCCAACTCTGTGCAACCCCGTAGATGGCAGCCCACCAGGCTCCCCCGTCCCTGGGATTCTCCAGGCAAGAACACTGGAGTGGGTTGCCATTTCCTTCTCCAATGCATGCAAGTGAAAAGTGAAAGGGAAGTCGCTCAGTCATGTCTGACTCTTAGAGACCCCATGGACTACAGCCTACCAGGCTCCTCTATCCATGGGATTTTCCAGGCAAGAGTACTGGAGTGGGGTGCTATTGCCTTCTCCATGTGTGTGTGCTAAATCACTTCAGTTGGGTACAACTCTTTGTGACCCTATAGACTTCTCTGTCCATTGGTTTCTTCAGGCAAGAATACTGAACTAGGTTTCCATAACCTCCTCCAGGGGGATCTTCCCAACCCAGGGATGAAACCCAGGTCTCCCGTGTCTCCTGCATTGCAGGTGGATCCTTTACCCTCTGGGCAGTCAGGGAAGCCCATATATAAGTATACATGTATATGCTTTCAGTGAAACACAAAAGAAGACAAGATTTAACATTCACATCATCAGAAAATCAAAATGAAAAGAGTGAGACTTAAAAATTATCCAAAACCTATCTTACAACACTCACTCATCACACACACACACACACACACACACACACACACACATACACACACACACACACACACATATACACACAGAGAGCTATGTTGTCAATTCCATTTTGATTCTCTCCTCACAAAACTGAACATGATGAGTGCTTTTCCAAGGTAATGAATGTGTGTGAGCATGTAGGTACAGTATGATCTTCATCATCAGGAGGGGTTTTTCAGTGAGTCTTCACAGTTTCACAGTATCAGGGGAGAGCAAAATGACCATCTCTTCTGCCCTAAGAGCCCACTGTCTAAAAGGGAGGCTGCTCTGTAGTCCATTGCAGAGGGCAGGGGATGGAACTTCATTCCCCTAATGCCAGTTTCCAGGAAGGTGATATATACATGCTCTACAAGGACTTGCTTGGTCATCTGTGACTGGGACTCACAATACCTTTGTCACAGAGCTGCCCTGAAGGATGAATGTGGAAACCTGCCAGCGTGTATAGCACGTGGCAGGACTTCAAAGGCCCTTTATACGTGGGAGCACAGCAGCTGGGGCTGCCTGAGCCTCAGGGCTAAGGCAGGCACTGTGTAAAATCATTTCTCACTGTTCTTCTAATGAAAAGATGGATATCTTTATGAAGGAAGCAAATGTCTCTCTGATATGGCTTGAGTTCAAAGTTTTAAAGAGAGAAGGATCTCTAGTCTCTTGGGATACTTATACACTCTTAAAAAGTGCCCAACATCATGCCTCTGAGCAGACCCTAATCCAGTCCCCACACTGGGAAGACAGGCTCGCCTCTTATTCACCTAGTGAGCTCAGTGAAAGATGGCGCCAGGGGAGGGGGCTCTGGTGTTGCCTAACTGCTGCTCCAGGACTGCTCCCTGTGTTAATACACTGATAGGAAAATTCTAGACCTGTCTTCCATTCTGCGCTGCAGGGGGTTTCAGATCAGATCATGCAACATCCGTCCATGTCACACCAGATTTTAGTCATCTACTATCTTCTTATGAAGTAAAAAAAAAACACCCTAAATTACTAGCATTTCATGGATGCACAATTGTCCATTCTTTCACTCATTAATAACTGAACATATATTGGCCTGAAAACTTATATTATTCCATTCTCATTAACTCTATATGGAAATAAGATGATCAGATGGGAAATGAATGTATGGGGAAATTCAGAGATTAAAATGAGCTGGAATGGCTCTTCACATTAACTCAAATTTTCTCAACTTTCAAGGCACTGATGATTAAAAAAAAGCACCGGATGATTCAGGTAGAGGATGTGGGGTGGGAGGTGGGAGGGGGATTCGGCATTGGGCGATTGTGTTCACCTATGGCTGATTCATGTCAATGTATGGCAAAACAAATACAGTATTGTAATTTAAAAAATAAATAAATTTAATTATTAAAAAAAAAAAATTTCCTCCTTGGAACCTTCATCCCTATGCTATGAGACAGTCTCTCTCTCTCGCTTTTTTCTCTCTCTCACTTTCTCCCTCCCTCCATCCCTGTCTTCTCTTTGAAAATGTAAATTGCAGAAAGTTTTATACATTTCCTGTTAACATTCTTCAATTCCCACTAACTCCTTATTCCACTGCATTATGTTTCTGTTCCCATGATTGCAATAAACATGCTCTCACCAAGGTTAAGAGCCCTCTTTTTGTCCTAGGTCCAGATATTTTGTACAAGTAGTAACATACCAAACAAATAAATGAAAATTAATATTATTGAAAGAGGGAAATCATAAAATATAATGAGAGATATGATGGCATTTCTGCAAAAGTTTCAATATATTGGATTTCTGCAAAAGTATCAATATATTGGGTCATTTGGGTTTTGCCGGAAAACCCTAGTGAAATTTATGGCTAACTGAATAAATATTAATATCAACATGAATACATGTGTATATGATGTAACTGTGTGATTACAAGTTAGTGTGCTATGTGTAGAGAAAAATCTGGAGAAGAAACACCAATAAATTTACAGAGATGGGCTTTATATTATGGTGGCAGAAGGTGGGAGCAGAAGAGAAAGAATAAATTCATCTTCTAAACATTTCCATATGATTTGATAGTTGTTGGAAAAGTAAAAAAAAAAATTGGTACTCTTATTCATTGAGAAAAGTTTTGTAAAACAAGGTGCATAAACTATGTTACAAAAACAGAGTAGAAGTACATTTATTGACTTGGAAATATGTTCATAAACTATCTCATTAAAATATCACATTAAAGATATTTCTCTGATAATAATTCAATCTGTAGTCATTGGTGAGAGAGTGGATCCTTTCCTTTTCTAAATCTGCATTTCTATACTATTTTAAATATGGAAACTTTAATAAAATGCTGAAAACTTAAAAATACTTGAATCTGAATACAAATATGACATGCATATATTCATTGCTTTGGAAACATGATCATAGAATACCATTTTGCAGGTAAAAGAAGCAGACCAAGATAATTTACCTGACAATATTTTTGTGTGTGCATGCAAGTGTTTCTATGTCTTGAACTGATTCACACTCCTTGGTGCAGCATTTTATTCAGTTCACACAGGGGTTTGACTTCCAGCTGTAGGAGTAGAAGATCCCAGATGGATATCAGTATGAAAGGATCTCTATCAGTGTCCGGAAAATTCTTGAAGGCTTTGGCCTATATGATGAATTCATCTACCTCCCTCACTTCCATGAAATCTATTCCAAAACTAGTCTCCTAATTGAGACTTGCACATTTGCAATTCTGACTCTGATCACCAGGTGGCATCTTTCTCTACTTCCTACAGGTTATTTTCTCCCAATTGAAAAGGCATGCTTCATAAACAGAGATTTTTTTTCTTTTTCTCAAAGCAAATCATGAATCAAGGAGTACTGAGTGATCACAACTCTCTCTGAAAAATTCATGATGTTTATAATAAAAAGACTGAAAGGAAATATACATAGATCTTTTTGCCTTCTCTTGCATCTACATCTCATTAATTTATTAATGTGTGTTGGGTGTCTACTGCATGCCAGACCAATTCCATATCTGCCTCCCACACCTTCCTCATCTTGATCTCTAGACCTACATGAAGTGTAAATGCCCACAGGGAGCAACAAGTATGTTAGCACCCACCTAAGATGTATGACTTCAAATGGACTCCACTCTAACAAGGTTAATCCAAGCTTCTTGAGTCCTAGAAACACATTGCAGAAGAAAAGATAATGAAAATTGACTATCAGGTGCAAATAACAATAAAATTAAAGAATAAAATTAAAGAATTCAAAAATTTTAGAAAACCTTTTTGTAAAACCACAGCAGTGCTTTTCAAACTTGGATGAATACCATAACTAGTTGGGGATATTATTGTAAATGTTTTTGATTCAGCAGACCTACATTGGGTCCAGGAATCTGTAATTTTAATAAGCAATCCCTGATCATTTTGTGATATGGTCCAAGGACCGCACTTTGAGAAGTTCTGACCTAAAGGACAGGCATTTGTGTAGTATTAAAATTTAATGACTACCCTGCAGAGTTCTAGGATATCTGGGCATCTCTGTTAATGTAATTACTGCAAAGTACACTGACCCTTCCCTCACCCTATGAACACAGATTATTTTCCCATATGGCATCACACTTAAACTCCACAATCCTCTTGGGTGCTGGAGAGGATTGGATATTTTTATCTTGTTGTATGGACTTCCTTGATGGCTAAGATGGTAAAGAAAGTGAAAGCGAAAGTCATTCATTAGTGTTCAATTCTTTGCAACCCCATGGACTATACAGTCCATGGAATTCTCCAGGCCAGAATACTGGAGTGCATAGCTGTTCCCTTCTCCAGGGGATCTTCCCAACCCAAGCATCAAACCCAGGTCTCTCGCATTACAGGCAGATTCTTTATCAGCTGCGACACAAGGGAAGCCCAAGAATACAGGAGTGGTAGCCTATCCCTTCTTCAGAGGATCATCCCAGCCCAGGAATTAAAATGAGGTCTCCTGCTTGAGGGCGGATGCCAGAGATCTGGGTTTGATTCTTGGGTCAGGAAGATCCCCCTGGAGACAGAAATGGTAACTCACTCCAGTATTCTTAACTGGAGAATCCCATGGACAGAGAAGCTTTGCAGGCTACAGCCCATGGGGTCACAAAGACTCGGACATGAGTGAGCAACCAGAACTTTCACTTTGATTCTGCTGAGGCATGGGAAAGGGTAGTGACTTACCTCAGGTGTCCAATGATGGGACCCGATCTCTTCACTCTTGCTCCAGGAACCTGTCTAGCAGACTCAACATCACACTTAATTCTTCTCTACTGGATCCTGTTTCTGGGGCTCAGTGTCCACATCCTTCCATGATGTCTCACTTTAAGGGAGAGTAAGGAGATAAGAAAGCATGTGGAATAGAGGAAAGTGAGAGGAAGGGGAAGCACGTGAAATGCAGGATTAGGGGGTGTGGATGTGCTTGTCTGCCTCCTCTCACTTCCCTGGAAGTTGTGCAATGATGCTTTTCCTCTTCCCCAGCTCCACCACACAGCCCCTTCCACACACAGCAGTGGCGCTGAGGCTCTCACATCATGGACATATGCGCTTATCCCTGCCTGTGTTACATGTCCAAGTATTCTCTCCAGTGCTGTGCTGTGCTAGGTTGCTTCAGCCATGTCTGACTCTTTCCGACCATATAGACTGTGGCCTGCCAGGCTCCTCTGTCTGTGGGATTCTCCAGGCAAGAGTACTAGAGTGGGTTGCTATGACCTTCTCCAGGGTATCTTCCTGACCTAGGTATCGAACCCATGTCTCTTATGTCTCCTGCACTAGCAGACAGGTTCTTTACCAGTAGAGTAGTGATGCTATTTTGGTAGTATCAGAGGCATCATGCTAAACAGGATGAAGGCGGTAATGTTGGAATGGGAGCTAACATTACTGAGGACCTACTAGATACTGTGTGCTATAGCCTGTTATTTTATCTTTAAATTCTCAAAGCAGTGTTCTGTGGGCATCATTACTTACTTTCTACAGATTAGGAGATAGGCACAGAGAACATACATGGGCAAAGAATTAAAGGGAGGTGTCAAATGGACCCATAGGTCAAATTGAAGCACTAACACTGGCAAATTTGGGGACAATTTGAGCATTAAAATACTTAATGATAGGGACTTTCCTGGTGGCCCAGTGATTAAGACTCTGCACTCCCAACACAGGGGGCCCTGTGCAATCCCTGGCCTCGTACCACAACTAAAAGATCCCACATGCAGCAATGAAGATCCTGCATATGGAATAAGACCCAGGCCAGCCAAATAAACGTTTTGTTTTTTTTTAAATGCTTACTGATAATAAACCCTTTGAGAAAAATAAGACTTTAGGGATCAGAGTTATACAAATGAAAACAATTATTTAATAATTAATTAGTAGTGGGGAAAAGGAAAAGCGACCCTACACTCAAATGCTAAGTATTAATTCTAGCAGGAATGACAAAATTGGAAAAGCAATACTTGGCAGAAACCATAGCAACAAGTGGTTTTGCTAAGAATCATAAATAGACACTCAGACTGCGTCAAATCTCCCTGCAGTCAGAGTTACCATGGTGACTCTGCCTGCAGTGAGAGTTGATGCAGTCAGGTAAAACTGGGAAAAATCAAACACTATTCACTCTGATTATGTTCTAATACGTGATAGAAATTAGGACTGATATAACACACAGTAATTAACCTCAAGTATTCTGCACAATAAACATTCCTGGAAGCTCTAGCAATATACACATATGTGTATAGATACATACATATACACATGCTCTCTCTATCCCTCTCTCTCCCTCTCCTCTCCCACCCTCATTCTCTCTCACCACTCAATATCCCAGGAATTCATTGAGGTAGATTCACTGAAGTATAAAGAAGAAAATCCCCACAATTCAACAGATTCATTTCTATAAATTTCAAAGCTACTGGGCTATTTTAATGATGAATTTTTCTGGAAGTGACTTGTAGAAATGTCTCTGGGAAATTTTTCTCCACAGTTTCAGTAGATCAGCAATAAAGAATAAAAACTGATGTGGAAATACATGAAATGCAAGTTATGCATCAAATACCCTTTCCATTCTAGAGTATTCTGTGCTTTCAACCAAAAAGATTCCTCAACAGGTTCTGTTGAACAATTTGATTGCTGCCAGTTCAACAAAAATAAAATATATGAAACTTTTAGCATTTTAAGTAATTAAAAATACTACCATATGTAAAATAGATGACCAATGCAAGTTTGATACATGAAGTAGGGCGCTCAAAGCAGGTGCTCTGGGACAACCCAGAGGGATGGGTGGGGAGCAGGTGGGAGGGGGGTCAGGATGTTGGGGGCGCATGTGTGCCCATGGCTGATTTCTGTTGATGTGGTGGCCCCTGCCACCACAGTATTATGAAGTGATTGTCCTCCAATTAAAATAAATAATTTTTTAAAAAACTGCCATTTATAATAGCAGCAAGAAGTATGAGATACTTAGGGATAATTTGTCCACAGATGTGCAATGCCTATACTGTAAACACTACAAAACATGCTCAGAGAAATTAAATAAAACCTAAATAAATAGAGAGACATGTTATCATCATGGTTTGGAGGACTCAGTATTGTTGTCTATTCTCAAACTGATTTATAGATTCAAGTGAATGAACTGAATTCAAATTCAATTGAATTTATACAATCACAATAAAAATCCCAGCAGACACTTTTTCTAGAAACTGACAGGATGATTTCTAATGTCCTATAAAAATAAAAAGAACCTAGACTATGAAAAATGACTTTGACAATAACAGTGAGGGAAGATAAACACTACCTGATTTTAAGATTCTTTATAACTCTATAATAATAAAAACAGTGTGGTATTGAGGTAAAGGTAGAAATGTATATCAAAAGAACAAAATGAAGAGTCAAAAATAGACCAACAAATATGTGAACAACTGATTTATAACAAAGCTACAAAGGCAATTTTGTGAACAAAGAATAGCTTTTCAACAAATGGTCTTTGGAGAAGTGGATAGCCATATGCACAACCATAAAGTGTGATTCATACAGAGTACCATATACAAAACTCAACCCTAAATACTTTATAAACCTAAACATGAAAACAAACACTGTACTGGAAAACACAAGAGAAAGTCCTTGTGACCCTGGGTTAGGTAAAAATTTCATAGATAAGAAATCGATACCACAATCCATAAAACGAACAAATTGATACATTGTACTTCCTGAAAAAGAAAACTTTCTGTTCCTCCAAAGACATGGCTGAGAGAATGAAGACAAGCCATTGATTCGGAAAATTTTTGAAAATCATGTAACTGATAAAGGACTTGTATTCAGAATATAGAAGATCTCACAAAAGCCCATAAGAAGGAACATGCATTCAATTAAATGGACAAAAATTATGAATAGACAATGACACACACACACACAAAATCAAACATCAAATAAGTACTAACTGAAATGAAACTCAACATTATTAATTATTCAGTTCAGTTCAGTTCAGTCGCTCAGTCGGGTCCGACTCTTTGTAACCCCATGAACCGCAGCACACCAGTCCTCCCTGTCCATCAGCAACTCCCAAAGTTTACCCAAACAAGTGTCCATCGAGTTGGTGATGCCATCCAACCATCTCATCCTCCATCATCCCCTTCTCCTCCTGCCCTCAATCTTTCCCAGCATCAGGGTCCTTTCAAATGAGTCAGCTCTTCGCATCAGATGGCCAAATTATTGGAGTTTCAGCTTCAATATCAGTCCTTCCAATGAACATCCAGGACTGATCTCCTTTAGGATGGACTGGTTGGATCTCCTTGCAGCCCAAGGGACTCTCAAGAGTCTTCTCCAACACCACAGTTCAAAAGCATCAATTCTTTGGTGCTCAGCTTTCTTTACAGTGAAGGAGAAGGAAATGGCAACCCACTCCAGTATTCTTGCCTGGAGAATCCCATGGACGGAGGAGCTTGGTGGGCTACAGTCCACAGGTCGCAAAGAGTCGGACATGACTGAGTGACTTCATTTTTCTTTACAGTCCAGCTCTCACATCCATACATGACTACTGGAAAAACCATAGCCTTGACAAGATGGACCTTTGTTGGCAAAGTAATGTCTCTGCTTTTCAACATACTATCTAGGTTGGTCATAACTTTTCTTCCAAGGAGTAAGTGTCTTTTAATTTCATGGCTGCAGTCACCATCTGCAGTGATTTTGGAGCCCAAGAAAATAAAGTCAGCCACTATTTCCACTGTTTCCCCATCTATTTGTCATGAAGTGATGGGACCGGATGCCATGATCTTCGTTTTCTGAATGTTGAGCTTTAAGCTAACTTTTTCACTCTCCTCTTTCACTTTCATCAAGAGGCTTTTTACTTCCTCTTCACTTTCTGCCATAAGGGTGATGTCATCTGCATATCTGAGGTTATTGATATTTCTCTCGGCAATCTTGATTCCAGCTTGTGCTTCTTCCAGTCCAGCATTTCTCATGATGTACTCTGTGTATAAGTTAAATAAGCAGGGTGACAATATACAGCCTTGACATACTCCTTTTCCTATTTGGAGCCAGTCTCTTGTTCCATGTCCAGTTCTAACTGTTGCTTCCTGACCTGCATCCAGGTTTCCCAAGAGGCAGGTCAGGTGGTCTGGTATGCCCATCTCTTTTGGGAAATGCAAATGTAAACTTCAATGAAATACTACTGCAATCCCTGTGAGAATGACTGGGATGAAAATGAAAAAGACTGAACAAATCAAGTCTTAGCAAGACTGTGTGGGATGGAATGCTCATACAACTGCTAGTGGAAATTAAAAATGGTGTGACTACTTTGGAAAATGGCTTTTCACTTTATTATCACACTAATCTCACATTTACCACATGATTTAGCCATTGCACTCTTATCTTAGAGGAAGAAAGTCTTTATCTATACAAAAACTAATACATGAATACAACAGCTTTATTTAAAAGACCTCTGGGACTCCCTGCTGGTCCAGTGGTTAATGCCGGGGAACAGGTTTGATTCTTGGTTCAGGAAGATCTCACATGCTATAGGTGAGTTAAGCCCGTGTGCCACAACTAGTCAGCTGGCATGCCTCTTGTGCTCCTCAACAAGAGAAGCCACTGTAAGAAGCCCACACACCACAACTAGAGAAGCCTACGCGTGACAGAGAAGCTCCAGTGCAGCCAAAAATAGATAAATAAAAACCTCTAAATTTTAAACCACCCAAATATCTATCGACAGGTAAATGTGGGGCTTCCCAGGTGGTAAATAATCTGCTTGCCAATGCAAGAGACTCAAGAGATGTCAGTTTGATCCCTGGGTCAGGAAGATCCCCTGAAGAGAAAATGGCAAGCCACTCCACTCCAGTAGTCTTGCCTGGAGAATCCCATGGACAGAGGAGCCTGGTGGGCTGCAGTCCATGAGGTCGCAAAGAGTTGGACACGACTGAGTGACTGAGCATGCATGTATGAAACAAATTGTGGTATATTCATATACTGGAATACTACTAAACAACACAAAAGAATGAACTTTTGATATATGCAATAAAATGGACAAATTTTAAAAATAAGTATAATGAATGAACAAACCCAGACCAAAAATAAAGAAAATAAAACCTCTTTGATTCTATTTAAATATATTTCTAGGACATGAAAACTAATTCACAGTGACAGAGAACTGTTTTGGCCCAGGAACAGGGCAGTGGTAAGGTTGGGAGGCCATGCTGTACAGAACTAAAAATGTTATGTTCTAGAAAAATGATACTAATGATATTTAAATCTATCTGGTTATTTTAGGGGACATGGTTTGGTATCAATACAATAGGGCAACCTATAGGATACTTAATATTTTTGAAAATGCAAGCATTTTTGTAACTGACATTTTAACAGTTGAAAAATTCCTGGCATCTTAAAAATTTCATTATACAATGGATAAAACATGGTGTTTATGGAAGAATCAGAAGAGCTTTGAACCATTGGCATATTTCAACAATCATCTGAGAGACATATAAGAATCACTGATTATTATTTATAGTCAGAAAAATATGTAAATTTATGCACATGCATGTTAAACATAAAGATCCTTCCTCAAGCTAGACAATTCTTTGTTTTCAAACAAAGCATCTGTAGGATGGGCAGCAGGTTTACTGCAAAGCATGTTGGTGCTGATGAAATGAAATACCACCTGCTAAACCTCTTCTTCCACGAGGAGATCAAAGTAGCTCCTCAACTTTTAGGCTAATTTATGAACTTCACGGGCTTCCCTGGTGGTTCAGATGGTAAAGAATTTGCCTGCAATGTGGGAGACCTGGGTTCGATCCCTGGGTTGGGAAGATCCCTTAGAGAAGGGAACCCGGTCTAGTATTCTGGCCTGCAGAATTCCATGACAGAGGAGCCTGGCAGGCTACAGTCCATGGGGTCGCAAAGAGTTGGACACAACTGGGCGATTTTCACTTCATTTCGCTTGGTGAACCTCATAGGAGCTATCCTATAACACGCTTCCTTCAGATCTATGAACTCACTTGAGTCAAGTGTCATATCCAGCTGAAGATGTGAAGTGCCGGGGTCTCCCAAGGACCACTGCCCCTGAACCTGGAGTCGAAGCTCCATCAGCCATGATACAGATCCTCAGAAGCTGCCTCCCTCAGACACCTGATATGAGCAAGGCTATCGGCATGAGTTGCTGCACAGGGAGAGACACATCCAACATCACCATGCTTTACTGATGCAATTGTGACTTGCACAGTGCTAGGCACTGGGTTAGTGAAAATGACACTGAAACAACTGGGTAGTGATCAAAACAACCAGATGTTACAATGGGTTTCTCACCACAGCCTTTTTCTTCACCTTTCGTCATCTATCCCTTAACAGCAAAGTGGAAAAGGAATAAGAAGTGGCCTGAATTCATGAAAGCATTCATGATCCCCCAATAACCACAGGACCATGGGCTTACTCATGCGTTACCACTGAATGCTCACAGCGACCCTGTAGGTGATATATTCTTACCATTTTACAGAAGGGAAAGTTGAGGCTCAGAGAGTCACTACCTGTCCCACCTCCCAAGACCCAGCCTTGAGGAGGAAGGTGGCTCCAGGACACCTCTGCAGCAGGAGGACACTGCACTCACTGGGGCCGGGAGGGATCCCAATGCTTTACCTTTGATACAGCTGGGGCACCGAGCCCCAAAGCGAGAAAGAGACTTGGATGTGGATCTTTTGTCTCCCCACATCCCACGGTGGTCCAGCCTCCCTTCCCCCGCCCCGTGGGTACCCACACCCTAAGCTGTTTTCCAAACACCTAAAGGTGTGACCTTTTCTCAGGCCACATCTATCTCGGTAGAAAAGTCGTCATGGTCGCCATAGTGACATCCAGTGTCTATGGCAACTGCTTTACGTAGGCTTATCCTCCGCACCGGAAATGTCTCCTCATATTTCTACACCAATGGTGTTTCGCTGAAGAAAATCACCTTTGCTTCAGGCCACCACTTGAGAAAGCATAATGATTAGAGGCACTAGACCAGGACGGGTAGTTGGCAGAACTCTGCACATGTTGGAACAAAGCATGTTCCTATAGTCAGGAAATTTTTCCTTTAAATAAGCAATAGAGGAATATTGTCATTACACAGAGACCCAGGGAGGTATCCTAGAGTTCTTGGAGATGAGAGGGTGAACATGTAAAATCACAGGCCATGCTAAGCACTCTGCCATCTGTAGCAGAAAACTCGGAGAAGGCAATGGCACCCCCACTCCAGTATTCTTGCCTGGAAAATCCCATGGACAGAGGAGCCTGGTGGGCTGCAGTCCATGGGGTCTCAAAGAGTCAGACACGACTGAGCGACTTCACTTTCACTTTTCACTTTCATGCATTGGAGAAGGAAATGGCACCCCACTCCAGTGTTCTTACCTGGAGAGTGCTAGGGACGGGGAGCCTGGTGGGCTGCCGTCTCTGGGGTCACACAGAGTCGGACATGACTGAAGCGACTTAGCAGCAGCAGCAGCAGCAGAAAACTAAGACACGATCTATAACCATATGACTTGATATAGAAAAAAAGTCATTTGAGAAATCTCAGAGTTTTTTCAAGGAGGCTGCTGCTGCTGCTAACTCGCTTTAGTCGTGTCGGACTCTGTGCTATCCCATAGATGGAAGCCAACCAGGATCCCCCATCCCTGGGATTCTCCAGGCAAGAGACTTTCAAGGAGGCAGGCATAGAATAATAGTCATTTATTTGGCAGAAACCAAGTCAATTAATCCATAACTTCACTTATCCTGGGGAACTCTGAATCACCATTCCTATTTTCTTGCATGTGAAAGGACACTCATTAATGAAAACATCTCCAGCCTCTCCACACTTACTCTTTCTCTTTTGCAGGAATGGCTTATCTTATTCATGAGGCTGGATGGAGAAATAGGGGTTTCACGGCACAGATCTCTTTTCAAAACTCTTATAGCAAGTTGCTCATAGGGAAGCATGTGTTCCACTCTGCCCTTAGCAGTGGGTCTTACAGATAGCTTATAGTTCTCTCTTTTATGTCTCTCTAGTTCACCAACTCTTATGTCATTGCTTTAAAATGCTTTTGTCATTATTTCTCCCCCAAATACACCCTTGCTGTATGTCTGGGCTATGTAAAACAACTAAGAAATATGGAAAAAAAAAAAAAAGAACAATGTATCAACTTGATTCCTTATGAAGGTGAAATTGGAGAAAGCAGCTTAGATTTTCTGGCAAATGGATTTCCTATTATGATGTCCAGAACTGGACAGACTTGTCCACTTGGCAGTGTTGCACTGGGACAGTCCCTAAGGTCAAAGACGGCAGTGGACAACTATCTGCTGTCTGGTTGAAGAGTCATGTCTATGTGTACTCAAAAAAGTGGCTTTCTTGCCAAAGGCAGTCTCTATAGCAGGAGAAAATGTTTCAGGACATCTTTGAGAAAATTTCCTCTGAGTGAAAGAATACCCCTGTTCTGAATAAATACCGAGTCACCTTTGGAGTCTGCCTCCATGGAGCCATTGTGGCAAAGCTTTCTCAGTACCTTGATTTGTGTAATTGAAATGTGATTCCTTATTATTACAGAATTATTTTCCAACTTCCAAGACTAGTGTGAATATCATATATTGTGAAGATTTCTGTAGATAATCTCCTCAAGAAGGAATTGATGGAATGCTCAGAAATGTACTCCCTCTCAAAAACCAACACACTAATTGTAGTCAAAGAGATAACAAAGCTCTATCAAGACTTCAAAGATAAGAGAATAATAACAAATCACGGGGGAGGCGGGGGAAGAAGTAACATTCATAAGATCACAATGTTTTGAATGTCGATTTCTGCTTATTAGTAAACAAAACAATAACCATGTATTATTGCTCAGGATTCTATGGGTCAGCTGGGCTCAGCTGGGGGTTTTTCTCCTCTAATTGGTGTCTGTTACCTGAGGCTGCACTTATCTGAAGGCACCTCTCATCCAGAACATCCAAGAGAGCCCATTCACATGCATGAGGGTTAGTGTTGGCATCTCTTGGGAGCTCACTGGGAGCTTGGAATGTAAAATAGTGCAGAGTGCTAGTCACTCAGTCATGTCCAACTCAGCAATCCCATGGACTGTAGCCTACCAGCATTATCTGTCCATGGAATTCACCAGGCAAGAATACTGCAGTAGGTAGGCATTCCCTTCTCCAGGGGATCTTCCTGACCCAGGGATTGAACTCGGGTCTCCTGCATTTCAAGCACATTCCTTACCATCTGAGCCACCAGGGAAGCCCACAAAAATATACAGAAGAACTATACAAAAAAGGTTTTAATGACCTGGATAACCACAATGGTGTGGTCACTCACCTAGAGCCAGACATCCTGGAGTATGAAGTCAGCTGGGCCCTAGGAAGCATTACTACAAACAAAGCTAGTGGATGTGATAGAATTCCAGCTGAGCTATTTCAGATGGTAAAAGATGATGCTGTTAAAGTGCTGCACTCAATATGCCAGCAATATGGGAAACTCAGCAGTGGCCACAGGACTGGAAAAGGTCAGTTTTCACTCCAGTCTCAAAGAAAGGCAAGCCAAAGAATGTTCAAACTACTGTACAGTTGTGCTCATTTCATATGCTAGAAAGGTAATCTTCAAAATCCTTCAAACTAGGCTTCAACAGTACATGAATGGAGAAATTCCAGACATACAAGCTGAATTTAGAAAAGGCAGATGAACCAGAGATCAAATTGCAATCATCCTTTGGATCATAGAAAAAGCAAGGGAATCTCCCTCCCCACCAAAAAAATCTACTTCCAGTTCATTGACTACACTACAGCCTTTGACTGTGTGGATCACAACAAAGTGTGGAAAAATTCTTAAAGAGATGGGAATACCAGACCATCTTACCTGTCTCCTGAAAAAAAAAACAACCCTGCAAGCAGGACAAGAAGCAAAAGTTAGAATCAGACATGAAAAAATAGTCTGGTTCAGCATTGTGAAAGTAGTACATCAAGGCTGTATATTGTCACCCTGCTTGTTTAACTTCTATGCAGCGTACATCATGCAAAACGTTCAGCTGGATGAATCACAGCTGGAATCAAGATTGCCAGGAGAAATATCCATAACCTCAGGTATGCAGATGACACCACCCTTATGGCAGAAAGCAGAGAGCAGCTAAAGAGTCTCTTGATGAGGGTGAAAGAGGAGAATGAAAAGGCTGGTGGCTCAGTTGGTAAAGAATCTGCCTGAAATTCAGGAAACCTGGGTTTGATCCCTGCATAGGGAAGATCCCTTGGAGAAGGACAAAGCAACCCACTCTGGTATTCTTGCCAGGAGAATCCCATGTGCCTGATGGGCTACAGTCCATAAGGTTGCAAAGAGCTGGACAACCAAAGCAATTTAGCATGCACTCACACAGACACTTCACATGAAATCTACCCTCCTAACATATTTTAAATGTACAATACAGCATTGTTAACAGAAGACACAGTGTTGCACAAAAGATCTCTAGAACTAATTCATCTTGCAAAACTGAAACTTTGTACCCATTAAATAATTGAAGTTGCTTTTAAAAATGTGTGTTCCATGGACTGTAATCATCTGGGAGCTTATTATAAATACAGCAGTCACAGATTAATATACTGAATCAGAATCTGCATTTTAATAAGATGATTTGTATGTAAAATAAATTTTCAGAAACCTGTTTAATGAATATGTATTATTTTTTCAGAGAAGATTATAAGAAATACTTGTTAATTTTGGAAATTGGATTATGAAGCTACAGTATAATATGATTCTTTTATCCCCAGTTTGAGTTATAACCAACATGGAGCATTTTATGTATTTAAGCTGTAAAGCATAATGATTTGATATATGCATATACTACCAAATGTTTACAACAATAAGTTTACTTAATATTCATCACCTCACATATGCATTTTTTTTTCTTTGATGAGAATTTTTAAGATCTGCTTTCTTAGCAATTTCAAATGTGCAATATAGTATTATTAACTAAAGTCATGTTGTACATCTCCAGAACATACTTATTTTATAACTAGAAATTTGAAACTTTTGACCACTTTCATCCTATTCCATCTCCCCCATCCCTTACCTCTGGCAAGAACAAACCTATTCTATGTATGGGGTTTTGTTTTCTAGATTCCCATGTAAGTGTGATCATATAGCATTTATCTGAGTATGATCTATTTTACTTACCATAACACCCTCAAAGTCCAATTATATTTTTGCAAATGGCAGAATTACCTTTTTCATGGCTGAATGGTAACACACACACATATACACACATGTATATCACACTTTCTTTATCCATTTATCCATCAGTGGACACTTAAGTTGTTTCTTTGTCTTGAGACCACAAATAATGCTGTAGTGAACATGGGGATGCAGGTATCTATTGGGGATAGTGATTTCATTTCCTTTGACTATAAGCCCAGAAGTGGAATTACTGTATTATATGGTAGTTCCAGTTTTTTAATTTTTGAGGAATCTCCATACTGTTTTCCATAGTGGATATAACAATTTATACTCCTACCAACAATGCATAAGTGTTCACGTTTTTCCACATTTTTGCCAGCATTTTTTTATCTCTTGTGTTTTTTATGATAGTCATTTTAACAGTGGAATGACATCTTATTTGTGGTTTTGATTTGTGTTTTAGTGACAACTATTGAGCACCTTTACATGTACCTGTTCATCATATGGATATCTTTGAAAAAATATCCACTCAGCTCCTTTGCCCATTTTTATTTAGAATATTGGCTTTTGTTTGTTTCTTTTCTGTTATTGAGTTGTATGAGTCCCTCATATAGTTTGATACTAGCTTCTTCTCAGATGTATGATTTGCAAAGATTTTCTCCCATTCCTTAGATTGCCTTTTCATTCTATTGACCATTTCTTTAGCTGTGCAGAAGTTTTTCAGTTTGATATAGTCCCATTTGTTTATTTTTATTTTCTTGCTTGTGTTTAGGTGACATATTAAAAAAATCAACATTACCAAGACTCCTGTTGAGAAGCTTTTCTCCTTATGATTTCTTCTAGGAGTTTTATGGTTTCAGTTCTTGTATTTAAGTCTTTAATCCATTTTGAGTTAATTGTTGAGAATTATGTAAGACAGTGGTTTAGTTTTATCTTTTTGCATGTGAATATACAATTTTTCTAGCAATAATACCATTTATGGAAGAGACTATCTTTTCTCTATTGAGTATTCTTGGCTCCCTTGTCAAATATTAGTTGACTGTATATGTGTGGGTTTATTTCTGAGCCCTCATTTCTGTTCCATTTATTTTTATGCTAGTACTATACTGTTTTGATTACTATAGTTTTTATTGTTGTATAAATGTGATATATATATATATATTTTTAATTCCATAAATTTTCATATAACTTTCAGGTGTACAACATAATGATTTGATATTTGTATATACATTGTGAAATGATGACTACAATAAATCTAGTTAACGCTAGTCATCTTATATGGTTACAAAGCCATATACAGTCTTTGTGTGGATTACTACAAACTGTGGAAAACTCTTAAAGAAATGGAAATACCAGACCACTTTCCTCAGCTGCCTCCTGAGAAATCTGTATGCAGGTCAAGAAGTAGCAGTTAGAACCAGACATGGAACAATAGGCTGGTTCAAAACTGGGAAAGGAATATGTCAAGGCTATATATTGTCGCTCTGCTTTTTAACTTGTATGCAGAGTACATCATGCAAAATGCCAGGCTGGATGAGACAAAAGATGGAATCAAGATTGCGGGGGAGAAAAATCAATAACCTCAGATATGCATATGACACCACCCTTATGGCAGAAAGCAAAGAGGAACTAAAGAGCCTTTTGATGAGGGTGAAAGAGGGGAATGAAAAAGCTGGCTTAAAACTCAACATTCAAAAAACTAAGATCATGGCATATGGCCCCATCACTTCATGGCAAATGGATGAGGAAACAATGGAAACAGTGACAGATTTTGTTTTCTTGGGCTCCAAAATCACTGTGAATGGTGACTGCAGCCATGAAATTAAAAGACACTTGCTTCTTGGAAGAAAAACTATGACAAACCTAGAAAACATTAAAAAGCAGAGACATTACTTTGCTGACAAAGGTCCATCTAGTTAAAGCTATGGTTTTTCCAGTAGTCATGTAAGAATGTGAGAGTTGGACCGTACATAAAGAAGGCTGAGAGCTGAAGAATTGATGCTTTTGAACTGTGCTGTTGGAGAAGACTCTTGAGAGTCCTTTGGACTGCAAGGAGATCCAACCAGTCCATCCTAAAGGAAATCAGTTCTTTGGAAGGACTGATGCTGAAGCTGAAGCGCCGATACTTTGGCCACCTGATGCGGAGAGCCAATATATTAGAAAAGACACTGATGCTGGGAAAGATTGAGGGCAGGAGGAGAAGGGGATGACAGAGGATGAGATGGTTGGATGGCATCACTGACTCAATGGACGTGAGTTTGAGCAGACTCTGGGAGATGGTGAATGATAGGGAAGCCTGACATGCTGCAGTCCACGTGGTCACAAAGAGTCAGATACCACTGAGCAACTGAACAACAAATGGTTACAAGAAGGGGATGGCAGACGATGAGATGGCTGGATGGCATCACTGACTCGATAGAGGTGAGTCTGAGTGAACTCCGGGAGTTGGTGATGGACAGGGAGGCCTGGCATGCTGAGATTCCTGGGGTCGCAAAGAGTTGGACATGACTGAGCGACTGAACTGAACTGAGTTTTTGTATGTTGATTTTGTATCCTGCAACTATATGATATTCATTGACTAGGTATAACAATTTCTCATGGATTCTTTAGGATTTTCTGTATAAAAATTATATCCTCTGAAAGTAGAGATGATTATGATGCCATTTGTTTCTTTTTCTTGCCTGATTGCTCTGGCTAGGAATTCCAAGGCTATGTTGAATAAAATTAGTAAGAGTGTCTGGTTCTGATCTTAGAGGAAAAGGTTTCAACCTTTCAGTGTTAAATATGATGTTAACTGTGGGCTTGTCATATATGTCCTTTTATGTGTAGATACAGTGACTAATCAACAACAACAACAGATGATTCTTCTATATTGATTTATTGAGAGTTGTTATCATAAAGGGATATTTAATTTTGTCAAATTCATTTTCTGTGTTTATTATGATCATATGACCTTTATCTTTCATTCTGCCAATGTCATGTACCACTTTTATTGATTTGCACATGTTGACTCATCCTTGTATCCCAGAGATGAATCCAAGCTGATCATGATGAATGATCCTTTTAATGTGTTGCTGAATTTGGCTTGCTAGTATTTTGTTGAGAATCTTTGCATCTATATTCTTTATGGATATTGACATTTAGTTTTCTTTTCTTGTAATGTCCATATCTGGCTTTGGTATCAGGGTAATGCTGGTCTCATAAGTTTCTTCTCTCCTCTTCAATGTTTTGAAAGAGTTTGAGATCAATGGGCATCCATTCCTCTTTAAATGTTTGGTAGAATTGATCAGTGAAGATACCTAGTCCAGGGCTTTTCTTTGGAATGATTTAATGTTCTTACTTGTTATTGGTCAATTCAGATTTTCTCTTTCTTCCCAATTCAGTCTTGGTAGGTTGTATGCTTCTAGGAATTTACCTATTTCTTCTAGGTTGTCTAGTTTGTTGGAGTATAGTTGTTCATAGTAGTCTCTTATGATCATTTGTATTGGGTTGTCAAAAAGTTTGTTCATTTTTTTCTGTAATGTGGCTCCAGTAGTACTTAGTTGTCTTTAACTTCATTTGAAACAATTTTGTTAGACTGTATTGTGACAGCTGTCATATCAGCATGTATTAAAAAAATTTGTCAAAACTGGCAAATTTTTGTGTAGCCATTTTAATACTGAAGATGGAAGAGAAAAGCAACATGTTCAGCATATCATGCTTTATTATTTCAAGAATGGTAAAAACACAACTGAAATGGAAAACAAGATTTGTGAGTGTACAGAGAAGGTCCTGTGACTGACTGAACATGTCAAAAGTGGTTTTAAAAGTTTTGTGTTGGAGATTTCTCACTGGACAATGCTCCATAGTCGGTTAGACTAGTTGAAGTTGAAAGCATTCAACTCAAGACATTAATTGAGGACAATCAGCATTATACCATGCAGGAGATAGCCAACACACTCAAAATTTCCAAATCAAGCATCGAAAACCATTTGCACTAGTTTGACTACACTAATCACTTTGGTGTTTGGATTCCACATAAGTTAAGTGAAAAAAACCTTCTTGACCATATTTCCACATGCATAATGAAGTGCTTCATTAAACACAATGAAAACATTCCATTTTCAAAACAAATTGTGACAGGAGATGAAAAGTGAATACTGTACAATAATATGGAACAGAAGAGACCATGAGGCAAGCAAAATGAACCCACCACCAACCATAGCAAAGGCCAAGGTTTTAATTCAAAGAAGATGATGTTGTGTATATGATGGGATTGGAAGGGAATCCTCTATTATGAGCTACTTCCAGAAAACCAAACAATTAATTCCAACAAGTACTGCTCCCAATTAGACCAACTGAAAGCAGCACTCTATGGAAAATATCTGGGATTAGTCAACAGTAAACGAATAATCTTCCATCAGGATACCACAAAACTATGTTTCTTTGATGACCAGGAAAAACTGTTACAGCTTGGCTGGTAGTTCTGATTCCTCTGCCATATCCACCAGACATTTCACCTTCAGATGTCCATTTATTTTGTTCTTTAAAAAATTATCTGAATGGAAAAAGATTCCAATTCCTGGAAGACTGCAAAAGGCACTTGGAACAGTTCTTTGCTCAAAAAGACAAAAAGTTTTGGGAAGAATTATGAAGTTGCCTGAAAACTGGCAGAAGATAGTGTAACAAAATGGTAAAGACATTTTTCAATAAAGTGCTGGGTGGATATATATATATATTTTATATTTACTTAAAATTGAATAGGCTGTTTGGGCAACCCAATATTTTTGTGGTGTCAGTCATAATGTCTGAATTTTGATTGATAATTTTGTTTTATTATTTAGGTCCTCTTTTTTTTTCTTGGTTGTTCAGGAGAGTGTTGTTTAATTTCCATGTATTTGTGAATTTCCCTGTTCTATTGTTATTGATTTCTGGTTTCATACCATTGTGGTCAGAAAAATATTCTTGGTATGATTTCAATCTTTCTAAAATTTGCTAAGACTTATTTTGTAGGATAACATATTATCTAGCAAATATTACATGTGAGTGTGATAAGTCTGTGTATTCTGCTGTTGTTGGATGAAATGTTCTATATACGTCTGTTAGGTAGTATTTGTCTATAGCAACAATTCCCAACCTTTCTGGCACCAGGGGCTGGTTTCATGGAATACAACATTTCCACGGACTAGGGCAGGAATGGGGATGGCTTCAGGATGATTCAAGCACATTACATTTATTGTACACTTTATTTCTATTTTGTGACAATCTCAAAATATTCCACCTTGACTTTAGGATTAGGATTGAAACTCCTATGTGAATCTAATGCCACAGCTGATCTGACAGGAGGCAGAGCTCATGTGGTAATGCAAGTGATGGGAAGTGACTATAAATATAGATGAAGCTTCTCACTGCAAGGAGATCCAACTAGTCCATTCTAAAGGAGATCGGTCCTGAGTGTTCATTGGAAGGACTGATGTTGAAGCTGAAACTCCAGTACTTTGGCCAGAGCTGACTCATTTGAAAAGATCCTGATGCTGGGAAAGATTGAAGGCAGGAGGAGAAGGGGATGACAGAGGATGAGATGATTGGATGGCATCACTGACTCAATGCATATGAGTTCAGGTAAACTCCGGGAGTTGGTGATGGACAGGGAGGCCTGGCGTGCTGCAGTCCATGGGGCTGCAGAGTCAGACATGACTGAGCAGCTGAACTGAACTCTCTCTCTAGTCTGCCATTCACCTCCTGCTGTGAAGCCCGGTTCCTAAGAGGCCATTGGCCTGTAGCTGTACTGGGTCTTGGCCCAAGGATTGTAGACCTCTAGTCTTCAGTGTTGTTCAAATCTGTTGTTTCCTTATTGATTTTCTGTCTGGATGATCTATCCATTGTCCAGAGTTTGGGCATTAAAGTCCCTAACTATCATTGCATTTCCATTTATTTCCCTTTTTAGTTTTGTAGTGCATGCTAAGTCCCTTCAGTTTCAGTTATGCACAACTCTGTGACCCTATGGACCATAACCTGCCAGGCTCCTCTGTCTATGGAATTCTCCAGGCAAGAAGATTGGAGTGGGTTGCCATGCCCTTCTCCAGGGGATTTTCTCAACCCAGGGAATGAACCCAGGACTCCCGCATTGCAGGCAGATTCTTTACCATCTGAGACAGTAGGGAAGCCCCTTAGTTTCATTAGTGTTTGTTTTATATACTATGGTGCTATGATATTGGGGACAGAAATATTTACAATTGTTATGTCTTCTTGATAGACTGACTCTTTATCATTATATAATGACCTTTATTTGTCTCTTTTCACCACTTTTAGCTTGAAGCCTGTTTTGTCTGGATTAAAGTTGCCCCTGCATTCTTTTGATTGCTATTTGACTGAATCTTTACTCTCAGTCTACATGTGTCTTTAAAGCTAAAGTGAGTCTCTAGTATGTAGCATATTGTTGAACTCTGTTTTGTTATCTGGTTTTCAGTCATTCTATTTTTGATTGGCTAATTTAATTCATTACCTTTGAAGTTATGATTGTTAGCTAAAGACTTGCTATTGTTGTTGTTTAGTCTCTCAGTTGTGTCCAACTATTTGTAACCACATGGACTGCAGCATGCCAGGCTTCCCTGTCCATCATCGTCTCCCAGAGCTTGCTCAAACTCATGTCCTTCGAGTCGGTTATGCCATCCAGCCATCTCATCCTCTGTCATCCCCTTCTCCTCCTGCCTTCAGTCTTCCCCAGCATCAAGGTCTTTTCTAATGAGTTGGCTCTTCGTATCAGGTGGCCAAAGTACTGGAGCTTCAGCATCAGGCCTTCCAATGAATATTCAAGATTGACTTCCTTTAGGATTGACTGGTTTGATCTCCTTGCAGTCCAAGGGACTCTGAAGAGTCTTCTCCAACACTACATTTCAAAAACATCAATTCTTTGGCGCTCAGCCTTCTTTATGGCCCAACTCTAACATCCATGCATGACTTGGAAAAACTATAGCCTTGACAATACTGCCCTTTGTTGGCAAAGTAATGTCTCTGTTTTTTAATATGATATCTAGATTTCTTATAGCTTTTCTTTCAAGGAGCAAGTGTCTTTAATTTCATGGCTGCAGTCACCATCTGCAGTGATTTTGGAGCCCAAGAAAATAAAGTCTGCTTTGTAGGTCCATTATTCCTTACTTCTTATCTTGCTATCTTTCTTTGTGATATAATGACATTTTTAGCTTTGTGCTTTGACTCCTTTATCTTTTGTGTAACTACTACAGGGTTGTTTTGTGTGTGTGTGTGTGTGTACGGTTACCATAATGCTTTCATAAAATATCTTAGAACATCCTATTTCAGGCTATAACAACTCAACTTTGATAACATTCCGAAACTTTACACTTTTACCATCTCCCCTTATGTTTTAGGTTATTGATGTTACAATTTACCTAAGTTTTATAATATGTATCCAATAATAAATTATAGTAGTCATGATTATTTTTAACACATTGGCTTTTATGCTTCAATTGTAAGTGAATTACACAATACCATTCCAATGTTAGAGAATTTGACTTTGATTACATATTTACCCTTACTAGTGAGTTTTACACCTATGTTCATATATTTTTATGATATTAATTAGCATCTTTTATTTCTAACTGAAGAGTTCCCTTTAGCATTTCTCGTAAGGCAAGTTGAAAAATATAATATTTATGCATAGGACAAGACAGTTAGGATAAACAGTGAGTTTTATTTGCTGATGAGTCCCAAAATTAAAATATTTAATTTTTCTCAGTTTTACTTAATAATATGGTAAGTGTCGATCAATATAACCCACATATAAACTAAAGCTCCTTGGGATCCTCAATACTTTTTAAAAGTACAAACGTCTTCTGAGACCATAAGTTTGAAAACCGCTGTTCTAGGTGAATCTCAAGCATACACATGGGCTGGCTATCTATGATATCCTCTAATCCCTAGAAAAACAAGATACTAGACAAAAATCTATGACATAGGTTTGCACAAAGGGCAAATGGAGTGAAGATTAGGAAGTCTAACTGGGTCCCAGTGTCTGAGCTACTACAGATTGTAGTGTGCACATAAGCTAAATGTCTGTGATATTCTTGGAGATCCAGAAGGACAATATATTACAAGAAGCATAATGACTGATCTGCTGGCAATGACATTGAGGTAAGGGTCAGGAGAGTTTCCTGGCTTCCATGGTCAGAGGCATCACCAATAACAGGCCACTGGGTGAATCGGTTCCCTTCTACCGGCCCAAACTGATCACCAGGTTGAAATTGGGGAGCCTTCACAGCTGTTCTGGAGTATTGTGGTGAACCACAAGATCCCAGCTGGGAAAACCCTCTAGGTTTTCAGAAGGGTAGGAAGAAAGGAAGGAACTCTGTTAAAGCCAAAGAATTCGTTTAAGTATAGATGGAAAAGTTTAACAAAACAAAAAGAAAATTGCATTCTGTTGCTTACTCTGATGTACTGATAGGAAGAAGGAACTCTGTTGGGAACAAGGTCATAACTCTTGTTATTAATGTTATTTATTGAAGCCTGTTGATGTAATACTAAGGTCACCTGAAATAACAAGTCTCCTGTTTTCTATGGAACTAGGGAAAATCACTAGCATCCAGTGCCTGCTGTGTCAGAGGAAAATTATGTTCTGACTATTCTAATTTTCTTGGAAATAATTTGGTTTTAAAATCCTTTCCTTTGCCTGAGGTTATTTTTAGTCATTTCCCATACAAGAGTTGTTTTGAAGTTATTAGGAAAAGATAATATAGATATAATTGGCAAATATATCCTCATTTGGATTTTTTGTGCCTGTTTTGGAGATCTACAGGAAAAGCAAGAGAAAAGAATCTAATCCTATTTTGTTTTTTAATGGCAACATCTAATTTCTGGCCCATTCTTGGCATTCAACAAATGAATTTCCTCATCTTTGTCGACTCATTAACCAGTAGATATTTACCGAGCACTCACCAATGGCAAAAGAGCAATAAAAGAAAACATGATAACTGTAACACAAAGTGTTTCAGGGTAATGAAAATAATGATGTAAAAGGTAGGCTGCTGCTATACAGTTGTGTAACCTTGAACAAATGACTTTATCTCTGAAAGTTTCCTTTAGGAAATATGAATGAAAATGGTGAGATGAGATGCCATAAAGTGTTTAACATTGTGTTTGGCACATGGAAGACAATTAAGAAATCCTACCTTGCCCTCAATCCTGCTTTTCTGCTCTAACTGCTATATCTCCTGGTGCTCAGTTCAGTCACTCAGTCGTGTCCGACTCTTTGCAACCCCATGAACTGCAGCACGCCAGGCCGCCAATCTCCCGGTGCTTGAGGAACATAAAATACATCTCCCAGATTGAGTTCTATTGTGAACAGAAAAAGCACATTACATTATTGTCATTAACATATATGTACACAACACCCTAGGAAAAGCACATTACCTCTAGGGTGTTGTGTAGGTATCTATATGTTAATGATACACCATATGCATCATGTAAGCTAAAGTTTACACCAGCCAATTCCTGAATCACAGAATACTGGAGTGGGTTGCAATGCTCTCCTTCATGGAATCTCCTCCAGGGGCTTTTCCTGACCAAGGGATCGAACTTGTGTCTCTTATGTCTCATCCACAGATAGGCAGGTTCCTTACCACTAGCACCACCTGGCAAGCCCCAATTGAAGAAGGGACCTACTCAAATGCAATGCATTAATTCTACTACGATTGAAATATCTTGAAGACTATCCATTCCTTTCAATAGATTTTTGCATGAATAAAATTCCTGGTGGCAAAGGCTATCCACGGAACTAATATTAAGTTCTCAACTTACATTTGAAAGATGAAGGATTGGTTTTTCAATACCTAGGGCCTTGTACCTCATTCATTCATTCCTTTCAGTTCAGTCACTCAGTCGTTGCGACCCCATGAATCACAGCACGCCAGGCCTCCCTGTCCGTCACAAACTCCTGGAGTTCACCCAGGCTCATGTCCATCGAGTCAGTGATGCCATCCAGCCATCTCATCCTCTGTTGTCCCCTTCTCCTCCTGCCCCCAATCCTTCCCAGCATCAGAGCCTTTTCCAGTGAGTCAACTCTTCACATGAGGTGGCCAAAGTACTGGAGTTTCAGCTTTAGCATCATTCCTCCCAAAGAATCCCAGGGCAGATCTCCTTCAGAATGGACTGGTTGGATCTCCTTGCAGTCCAAGGGAACTTCAAGAGTATTCTCCAACACCACAGTTCAAAAGCATCAATTCTTCGGCGCTCAGCCTTCTTAACTCTCACATCCATACATGACCACTGGAGAAACCATAACCTTGATTAGATGGACTTTAGTCAGCAAAGTAATGTCTCTGCTTTTGAATATGCTATCTAGGTTGATCATAACTTTTCTTCCAAGGAGTAAGCACCTTTTAATTTCATTAATCATGTAAAAAAAAAAAAGAACCAGGTATAATTAGTTATATTTTGTTGTTATTCCAGGATTTTTTTTTCCTGGCATGTAAACTTACATAATGGAACTCATAAAAAATGATGATATATGTACATTTGCTCTCCATTAAAGAAATCAGAATGGAGAGGCTGAGCCAAAACAAAAACAATGACCAGTTGTGGATGTAACTGGTGGTGGAAGTAAAGCCTGATGATGTAAAGAACAAAATTGCATAGGAATCTGGAACGTTAGGTCCACAAATCAAGGTAAATTGGAAGTGGTCAAACAGGAGATGACAAGACTACACAGTGACATTTTAGGAATCGATGAACTAAAATGGGCCAGAATGGGCAAATTTAATTCAGATGACCATTATATCTACTGCTGTGGGCAAGAATCCCTCAGAAGAAATGGAGTAGCCCTTATACTCAACAAAAGAGTCCAAAATGCAGTACTTGGGCACAGTCTCAAAAACGACAGAATGATCTCTGTTTTCTTCCAAGGCAAACCATTCAAAATCACAGTAATCCAAGCCTATGACCCAACCACTAATGCCAAAAATCTGAAGCTGAATGGTTCTATGAAGAACTAACACCAAAAAAAAAAAAAAGATGTCCTTTCCATCATGAGGGATAGGAATGCAAAATTAGGAAGTCAAGAGAAACTTGAGTAACAGGAGGTGGTCTTGGAGTACAAAATGAATAAGGGCAAATGTTAACAGAGTTTTGCCAAGAAAACACACCAGTCCTCTTCCAACAACACAAGAGATGACTCTACATATGGACATCACCAGATGGTCCTTGCAAAAATCAGATTGATTATATTCTTTGCAGCCAAACATGGAGAACCTCTATACAGTCAGCAGAAATAAGACCAGGAGCTGATTGTTGCTCAGATCATGAACTCCTTATTGCAAAATTTAGACTTAAATTGAAGAAAGTAGGGACAACCATTAGACCATTCATGTATGACCTAAATCAAATCCCTGACAATCATACTGCGGAAGTGATAGATTCAAGGAATTAGATCTGATAGACAGAGTGCATGAAAAACTATGGATGGAGGCTTGTAACACTGTACAGGAGGTTATAATCAAAACCATTCCTAAGAAGAAGGAATGCAAAAAGGCAAAATGGTTGTCTGAGGAGGGCTTACAAATAGCTGAGAAAAGAAGAGAAGTGAAAGGCAAAGGAGTAAAGGAAAGGTATATTCATCTAAATGCAGAGTCCTGAAGGATAGCAAAGAAAGATAAGAAAGCCTTCCTCAGTGATCCATGAAAAGAAAAAGAGGAAAACAATAGAAAGGGAAAGACTAGAGACCTCTTCAAGAAATTTAGAGACACCAAGGGAACATTTCATGCACAGATGGGCACAATAAAGGACAGAAATGGTATGGACCTAACAGAAGCTGAAGATATTAAGAGGAGGTGGCAAAAATACACAGAAGAACTATACAAAAAGATCTTAATAACTCAGATACCCACGATGGTGTTATCACTCACTTAGAGCCAGACATCCTGGAGTGCAACATCAAGGGGGCCTTAGGAATCATTACTATGAACAAATCTAGTGGAGGTGATGGAATTCCATCTGAGCTATTTCAGATCCTACAAGATGATGCTGTGAAAGTGCTGCATTCAATATGCTTGCAAATTTGGAAACTCAGCAGTGGCCACAGGATTGGAAAAGGTCAATGTTAATTCCAATCCCAAAGAAAGGCAATGCCAAAGAATGTTCAACCTACTGCACAATTGCATTCATCTCACATGCTAGGAAAGTAATGCTAAAATTCTCCAAGCCAGGCTTCAATAACAGGTGAAGTGAGAATTTCAGATGTTCAATCTGGATTTAGAAAAGTCAGAGGAACCAGAGATCAAACTGCCAACATCTGTTGGATCATAGAAAAAGCAAGAGAATTCCAGAAAAACTTCTGTATGCAAGTCAAGAAACAACAGTAAGAACTGGATATGGAACAATGGACTGGTTCAAAATTGATAAAGGAGTATGTCATGGCTATATACTGTCATCTTGCTTATTTAACTTATATGCAAAGTACATCATGTGAAATGCTGGACTGGATGAATCACAATCTGGAATCAAGATTGCCAGGTGAAATATCAATAATGTCAGCTATGCATGTGACACCTCCCTTATGGCAGAAAGTGAAAAGCCTCTTGATGAAAGTGAAAGAGGAGAGTGAAAAAGTTGGCTTAAAGCTCAGCATTCAGAAAACGAAGATCATGGCATCTGGTCCCATCACTTCATGGCAAATAGATGGGGAAACAGTGGAAACAGTGTCAGGCTTTATTTTTGGGGCCCCAAAATTGCTGCAGATGGTGATTACAGCCATGAAATTAAAAGACGCTTACTCCTTGGAAGAAAAGTTATGACCAACCTAGATAGCATATTCAAAACCAGAGACATTACATTGCCAACAAAGGTCCATCTAGTCAAGGCTATGGTTTTTCCAGTGGCCATGTATGTATGTGAGAGTTGGACTCTGAAGAAAGCTGATCACCAAAGAATTGATGCTTTTGAGCTGTGGTGCTGGAGAAGACTCTTGAGAGTTCATTGGACTGCAAGGATGTCCAACCAGTCCATCCTAAAGGAGATCAGCCCTGGGTGTTCTTTGGAAGTAATGATGCTAAAGCTGAAACTCCAGTACTTTGGCTACCTCATGCGAAGAGTTGACTCATTGGAAAAGACACCGATGCTGGGAGGGATTGGGGGCAGGAGGAGAAGGGGACAACAGAGGATGAGACAGCTGGATGGCATCACTGACTCGATGGACATGAGTCTGAGTGAACTCCGGGAGATGGTGATGGACCGATTCATGGGGTCACAAAGAGTCGGACACGACTGAGCGACTGAACTGAACTGATGCCAAAATTGAACTTCAACGTATGTATGTGTACCATATACAAAAACTCAAAATGGATATTTTTCTACATTCCATATATATGTGTTAACATACAATATTAGTTTTTCCTCTTTCTGACTTACTCCACTCTATATAATAGACTATAGGTTTCTCCACCTCAGTTTAACTGACTCAAATTCATTCCTTTTTATTGCTGAGTAATATTCCCCTGTATACATATACCATGGCTTCTTCATCCATTCATCTGTCAGTAGACATCTAGGTTGCCTCCATGTCCTGGCTATTGTAAATAGTGCTGCAATGAACACTGGCGTACATATGCCTTTTTGAAATATGGTTTCCTTAGGGTATATTCCCAGTAGTGGGATTGCTGGGTCATATGGTAGTTTCATTTCTAGTTTTTTAAGAAACCTTCATACTGTTCTCCATAGTGGCTGTATCACTTTACATTCCCACCAAAAGTGTGAGGGGGTTCCCTTTTCTCCACATCCTCTCCATCAATATTCATGTTGCAGAAATCAATACAACACTGTATAGCAATTATCTTCCAATTAAAAAATTAAAAACTGGATCATAGATCTAAATATGAAACCTAAAACTGTAAAACTTATAGAATATAAGATAGAATTTTTATTACCTTGGTTAGGCAATAATTTCTTATATATAACACCAAAACACAACTGATAAAAGAATTGTTCTCCATTAAAATGAAAAACTTCTGCTCTCCAAAAGACATTTTTAAGAGAATAAAAGACCATTCACAAACTGGGAGAAAATATTTGTAAAACTTATATCTAATAATATACTTATATACAGCATATATACAAAGAACTCTTAAAATCAACAACAAAAAGGAATCACTCGATTTAAAAAAGGGGCAAAATATTTATATATATTGATACTTCACTCAATATATATGCATGGCAAATATGCCTATGAAAAGATGTTCAGCATCATTAGTGATTAGAGAAGTGCAATTTAGAACCACAGTGAAATATGGCTAAAATTATAAGACCAGTCACATCAAGTGTTAGGAAGGATGTGGAGGAAGCAGAACTTTCACACACACTGCTGTAAGAATGGAAAATGGCACAACCATTTTGGAAAATGTAAAAGTTAAATGTATACCTACCATATGATTCAGTCATCTTACTCCTAGGTATTTATCCAAGAGAAAGGCAATGCATATGTCCTTAATAACAGTTCTACATGAAACAGTTGCAGCACCTCAAATCTGGAAACCACCCAAATGTCCATTAACAGGTGAATGGATAAACTGTGCAAATGGTAGTGCAGCCATATAGTAGAATACTACTTGGCAATGAAAAGCAATGAACTATTGATTCATGTAACAACTCACATGGATCTCAAATAATCATGCTTAATGGATAAATATGTGGTGTGTATATATATATATACACACACACATATATACACACACACACACACACAGTAGAATACTACTCAGTTGTTAAAAAGAATTTTAGTGAGTTCTACTGAAGTGGATGAACCTAGAACCTGTTATACAGAGTGAAGTAAGTCAGAAAGAAGAAAACAAATAATGTGAATCAATGCATATATATGGAATCTAGAAAAATGGTATTGATGAATCTATTTACAGGGAAAGAATGGAGATGCAGATATAAGAAACTGATTTGTGCACAGAATGGGGGAAGAAAAGAGTGGGACAAACAGAGAAAGTAACACTGACATATATACACTATCATGTGTAAAATAGCTAGTGAGAAGTGGTCTCTATAACATATCACAGGGAGGTCTGTGATGATCTAGAGGGGTGGGATAGGGGAGGGGAAGGAAGCTCAAGAGGGAAGGGATAATATGCATAATTACGGCTTATTTGCAATGCTGTATGGGAGAAACCAATACAACATTGTAAAGCAATTTTCCTCAAATTAGAAAATAAAAATTGAAATGAGATCTCCTTCCCTCCAAAAGAATATATGTTGCATGATTCTTTTTATGTAAAACTACAGAAAATGAAAATGACTCTATATTGTCAAAATACAGATTAGTGGTTGTCTGGGACAGCATAGGGAGAAATGAGAAGGAGAGATTACAAAGGGGCATGGCAAAACTTTTGGAGGTGATGGATATGTTTGCTATCTTGATCATGGTGATAGTTTCATGTCTGTATACATATGTTAAAACTTATCAAATTGTATACTTTAAATATGTAGGGTTTGATATATGTCAACTATATCTCAATAAAGTTATTAAATAAAAAGCATGCGGTAGATATGCAGAATACTAAATTGGAAAGATAAGTGAAAGGACAAAAAGGCAAGTTGCAGAATACTGTAGTCTTATTTTTATAGGAGAATAAGTTTATGCACATTCTTTATTAAGAGGATATGCAGTGGAAGATTATAGAGTACTATGCACCAAATGCTAACACAAGAAAAACTTTAAATAAGAGATTCAAAAATATTTGTAGAAGTCTATTTATTGATATGGAAAGATGGTCACAAGAGACAGTGGAGGACGGGTAGAAGGCAAGTTACAAACGGTATTTACAGTATGATCATGTTTCATTTTAACCGCTTAACAAAGTATATAATCCAGTATTTTTACATGCTGAGAAAGTCACTTCAACTCAGATAAGAGGTTCTAATTCCTACCATGAGTTTTAGAAAACAGAGCTATAATCCAAAAGTCTTAGAAATGCTTTCCAGACCGCAGACCTTCAGGAATCACTATCATGTAGACTGAGGCATCAGCTTTTCTCCTAGCTTTCCTGTTTTGTGTTGACGAAGCTGCAGTTCTAGGCCTGGGCCTAAATTTCTCCAATTAAGTTTATCCCATACAGTTTTCGCTGGTACAAATACATAGAGTAAGCTTGCCTACTAGTAAAAGATAGAACTGTTTTATCTTTTCATGACTCACAGGAGAATAAATTACAAATGGTAAACAAATTAAGGTAGCTTTGCAAGGAGGAAGAAAACAATTATCTCTTAAAACGTAAGGTATGAAACAATGTACAGAACGATTCTAGTTCTTTGGAGGGAGAAAGTACTTACAGATTGAAGCCCATAAGGTCATATAGCAAATTTCAATTGTTTTGACTCCAAATTTACATCTTATCCATTCAGCTGTTTTGGTCACCAACTGTTTCCCAGACACTACCAGTTAAATTCATACACATTCATCCTAGACTTTTCTTCTGACTCCAGCAAGGTTTAGCCAAATGCCTAATGGACATGTGCATTCAGAGGAAGTTAAGAATTGCAAGACTGGCAGGAGCATTATCTACAGCAAAATTTGATCATTAAAACCAATCTGTGAGCCTTGAAGGCTGCCACACAAAAAAGTGGAAGAGGGCTATAAGGTAGTGGGGCAATGAGAGTGGGTTTGGTATCAGACAAAATAGCAATGCCACTTCTCTGCCATGTAAATCTAGGAAAAATTATTTAACCTCCCTAATTCTCATTGGAGATGATCCAGAATAATGAGTTATAATCGTAAAAAATACCAGTATGTAGCTCAGAGAACCATTGTTGAAAAGAGGAAACCTGTAATATGTAGTGCTAACACAGTTACTGACATTAACAGTAGGTACTCTGGAAATTGTTTCCTCTTTACACCTACCTCCTTTCTCGTCTGTATGACTTGACATAAATGAGATAGCCAAAAAATGAGTTATAAATGCAGTTATCAAAATAAAAATGAATTATTATATTTTATCTGAGATTCAGGGCCATTTGTATGCTGTAGAATGAGTTATCTGATTCAGGTAGAATAGGGGAAAAACACTAATTCCTTTTACATTAAACAGCCTGTAGCAAGCAACCCTGCCATTATATATTGAGAGTGCACATTTGGCAATGAGCATGTGCGGTATATGTATATGTTTGTGTACATATATACATATGAGTACATGTGTATCATATCTTTTGTGTATATGCCTTTTTATGCAACTAGATTATAAATTCAAGGACATTATCTTTTTTAATCATTTGAAACTGCAAATGGGTTTAAGCAGATACTAATGAACAAGTTTAGCTTACTTACGATGCAGCAGTTTACTATCTTAAATTAAGTAAAATGTTAAAAAGCTCTCCATCTACACAAGATAATAATTGACAGATGTTTTCAACTCATAATAAAACACTGACACCCCAAAATGGTCTAGCTCAGGCTAGAGTGTCACAGGTAACATTGTGTTCAAGATGTAATTCATAACATGCGCAGTGTAATAACCAGAACATTATGCACGGCTCTCTGGGAACAGCCAGCCTATTCAAGTGTGTAGATTGCTAAAAGCATTCTATTTCTAGCTCATTTTACATTGTTTCAATAATCACTTTAACTTCACGGAAAATGGCCATGAGTGTAGTATAACTGGAGTGATCAACGACTACAATCGAGCCCTTTCTGATATGCTCTTTTATGTTAATAAATATGGCCACAGCAGTAACGAGATTGGCTTTTGCCTCTTTCTGGTTAAAGATGAGTTTTAACGCTGCTAATGATTCTGTATTGGTCATATCTCTAGCTGCAGTTGGATTTTCAGACATATTCAAAAGTACTTTCAAAACAAGATTTCTAGTTTTACGATTTCCAAGGGACAGCAAATGGAAAAGCTCTGAAAAGTAATTGGCAACAATGTGATGATGGTTAGAATCAGTAGTCAGTTGTCCTAGTATCTTTAATCCAGACTGCTGTCCAGGTGAATTCAAGGGAAAAGATATGGTTTCTTTACACATATGCTTAACATGTAATTCAACCTTGCGTTGTCTTTCATCCCCAGATGGGGGATTCAGAGTAATGACAGCCTTTTTTCTCATTTCAGAGGAAGGAAAACTGAGCAAGCTTTCAATAAGTGTCACTACACCCACCTCATTAATGAACTCTTGAGCAAATGGATGAACATTAATGATCCCCATTGCAATTTGAGCAATTTTATGAATGAGAGGATCAGTAGTTGACTTAAGTAAGGTAATAAGTCTTTCAAACTCCTCAGAATCCATGTAGCATTCCATTTTGCAAGGGCAAGCAAATGGCTTAATCCCATTCACTTCCCTGATCCTGATTTGGCGCCTAATTTCCTCTATGGTCTGGATGCAAGGGTCAGAACCAAATGGGAACTCAGAGACAGGCTGTGAGCTAGAGGGAGTGCTTCTAGAAGGGCGTGCTGCTGCTGTTGCCACAGGCGAAGAACAGGTACTTTCCTCAGCAGAAGCCAGGACAACATATGAAGGAGGCTTTTTTTTCCTCCTTGACTTGGGATCTAAAGCCTAACACTGCTGGAGTTACAGCAGGAGCGTTGGGCCATATAGTTACCTCAGACCAGTCCTTGGGCCTATCTTTTCATTAATTTCATCCACAGGCTGAGGCTTAATTATCTTGCTCACAGGTCTAGGGTTAGGGTCAAAACTAGTTTCATCTCCATCCCAAAACCAGCTCCCAATAACGTTCTCCTCCTCCTCCTCAGCTCCTGGCCTAGCCTCACAGCTGGTCCCAGCCACAGGCTCCAACTTCTCAGCACAGGATGGGGGACCAGTATCAGCTTTACCTGCATCCTTAGCACTCAAATGCTTCCCAATCTTTTCTCCATTCCAGAAACAGGAACCAACATTGGCCTCTTCTCTAGCCCCAAGCAAGGTATCAGTACGAGTCTTATCTTTACATGTAAACCTGGACTCAGCAGTAGCCCGAGCCGCAGAACAAAATCGAGCTGCTCTAGTGGCCTCATTTTCAGCTTTGGGACGGACATCTGGCAGATGTTCTTTCAGCTCAGTAATAATCTTGTTCTTAGATGCTGCCTTCACCACTGCCACCGCATCTGCCCGAGGCCCTGCCCTGGTTATTGCTTTGGCCTGGGTTTTGGCTGTACCAGTAGCCTCCCTCTTTCCTTCAGCTGATCTGACTGTATCAGTGGCCTCCCTTTTCCTTCAGCTTCTACAACAGCCCTTTTTTTCAGTTTTTGACTTCTTTTTATTCTCATTCTTTCTATTCCTATTCCTTCTATTCCTAGCTCCAGCCATAGCTGAAGCCCAGTTATATAGATAGCTCTACACAGTCTTGGCCTTGGTTCTCAATATGTCTTGGGCCAGTCTCCTAATATTCTTTGACTAGGTTGAAGGTGATGATCTTCTGTCACTCCAAAGCCACCACAGCTAGCACTGGAGATAGACCTGAGGTGGAAGAAGAAAACGAGCTTTCAGTCTCTTCCAACTGCATTTTTCTATGCAGAAAGTCACACAGAACGTGAGAGTACAGATGGATTGTATGGTAAGAATAGAATAGTAGAAAATGTTTTTACCTCATTTTATCCCTACCATAGTCCCACTAATGCCCAACAATGCCCTGTCCAGACACTTCTCTTTTCTCTGAATCAAATAGGAATGGAGATGATGAGAAAGTTTGGTGAAAGTGAGCGAGACTAAGGGGTATAGCCCCTTTGGAATATCCCACTATACCCCACAGGCCTGTCCTGGTATGCCTCACACCAACCTGCACTGATATGGTGGACTTTTCTCCTCTTCTCTTGCTTCTGGTGTTGATAAGCCCTATAGCCAACTCACAGGTGAACCTATGAACAAAAACACAGAAGGGATTGGAACTTTAAGCATTTGGTAGATATGCACTCTGGCTTCTAAACCCAATACCTGCCTTTCCAAATCTAAAGCTTTGTTTCTGGCCTCCTTGATCCTCTTCCATGTTATCCTTCTCCACTTCCTGGGTATCTATCAATTACCCTATAGGCACAACTGTTTCTTATCCCATCCCCATTTCCTATACATAAATGTGAGGGCAAAGGTGTGTGGGAAATTGGAATACAATGGCTTCAACATATGATCTGGTCTTACTTGTCAATAGCCAATTCCCACTCTCAATCAGTGAGGGTGCTCATGCTCACACTCACCTTGGATTCAAATGAATAGCTTTCGTCTTCTTTCCTAATCAAGTTCAAAGAGAACAGCTACCTGCAGATTTCTATAGGACTCTGAAAAGAACAAATCTATGAAAGACAAAAAAATAGGAAAGAAAACAGAAGAGACTGAGATAACTCAACACCCATCACAAGTGTTACAACACACACTTTTGTATATTCAAGGCTATGAAAAATGTCTCCCATCTCTCTGCTCTTCCCAAGTGATCACCCATCAACTCCCCTGCTAGAGACCTGCAGCTTATCTAATCGTACCTTCCAATTCTAAAGTCAGTCATTTTCCTAGCAGAGGCATCACAGCCTCCCTTGAACAAAAATATGAGATGCAAGAGTGGGTAGTGGAACATAGGCAACTGTATTTAGAAGGCAGGCACTGAAGATAATGGGGGCTATCATTTCAATACCATCCTGCATGCTGCAGCCTTTTCCCCTTCCCCACATATACATAGATCTGACTTCATTCACCACCTATGCCAGCCAGGCCACACAGCATGTGGTTTCAGGAGATGCTGTCTTTACCACTACAGAACAGTCCACTAGCTGAAGAGTCACACCCTGCATAAAAGGGAGGGACATTCAGTAAAACACAGAAACAAAGGTAGAAAAGTATCAGGTTAATGAACAGATTCCCAGAATTCCTAAGATGTCCTTTTGAAGAATCAAGGAATAAGTGAATAAACGTCTCTCACCTTCCAGAAATTGATACCCACTCCCAGTAACTCTCAGGGGCTTCCCTGGTGGCTTAGAGGTTAAAGCATCTGCCTGCAATGTGGGAGACGTGGGTTCGATCCCTGGGTCGGGAAAATCCCCTGGGTAAGGAAATGGCAACCCACTCCAATATTCTTGCCTGGAGAATCCCATGGATTGAGGAGCCTGGTGGGCTACAGTCCACGGGGTCGCAGAAAGCCGGACATGACTGAGCAACTTCACTTTCCTTTCCCAGTAACTCCAAAATTCTGTGGGACTTCTTCTGTACCAAAATGAGAGTGGCTGTGAAGGGGAAATGGGTTTGGGTTTCTAGAACCAGAAACTGAATGGGCAGACTGACTTCTTGCGTTCTAAACTGACCCTGCAGAAAATTTTACTCTATTCTGAAGAGCCATTCCCACACTTCAACATATTCAAGTGCGGTAGGATGTCCAGAAAACAGGCTCCAAACGAGAAACGTGGATTAATACATCATTTATTTATATGGATCCTTCCTGTGAAAGCCTATGGACTCCTCACCGTGTCATCTGCTTTCATTTGACACGTGCAAGAGCTAAATACACAAGGCAACTACACAGCTGTATTAAGTAGCAACAGATTTGTCATTTTGGTGTCTTCATAATCTATGCGCTCAGTTCCCCTTCCATTGAAGTCGCCAGATCAACTGCGCAGACAGAAGACTGACATCAAAGAGGTGCCTGTGGGAAGGGACTGCACCCGGAACGAGGGGCACGACAGGCCCCTTGGCAGAACCACGTCCCGGGTTGCTCCCTTCCCGGCTCCGGCGGCCTCCCCAGAGCCCCCACACTGGCTCCCTCCACCATTTCGGCCGTAGCAGCCTCCCGCACAGCCTTCTCCCCGCACAGGCGCCTCCGAGGGTGGGGTACAGGCACCCGGAAAGCCCGCCAGGGACTGTCCACGTCGTATGCCTCCCCAGCATCCGAGGGAGCCCCTGCGGCCAAGACCCGGCCCCGGCCCGCGCCAGTCCCCAGGCGCTAAGGACTCTCCTAAGGATCCAGCTCCGACAATCTCGCCTCCCCGTCCTCAGGCTGCCAAGGGCAGGCTGTGAGCCGGTCGTCGCCCCGCAAAACCCCTACTTGCCTTTGCAGGCGCAAGGTCCCGGTGGTCGGGATCCCCACTCCGATCGCAGCTCCCCTCTCGATACTCACGGCTCGCCCTGCGGGCAGAATGGCAAAGAGGGCTCCCGCCCTCCCGCGCCAAACCCCACAGGGGCTGCACAGGTTGCGGTGCCGACCGCTCGCGGGGAGAGTATTCGCAAAGGGGGCGGAGAGATACGCAGGAACCGGCTCGACGCTCCCTCGCAGACCCACCGTAGTTCCGACCCAGAGTGGGCGGGGCCGGGAGGAATGCCAGCCTGAGGGGGCGGAGCCACGCCAGCCCGCCTCGCCAGCCTTCCGCCAGCCTGCGCCGCCCTCCTCGCGGTGACCACCCCCACGCTTCTGGCCCTGCAGCGTAGTGGGCTCGCGGGCCGGGGCTGGGAGGGTCGCGAGGGGTCGCACTGTTGCGATCAGGGGATGGATACAGGCCGCCCCGCGGTGTGTGTGTGCATGCGTGTGTGTGTGTGTGTGTGTGTGTGTGTGTGTGTGAACCTGCAGAGTGTTCGGTGTCCGCCCCCTCCCTTCCCCCATCACGCCGGCCATCCTTCCTGGGCGCGGGGGGCTGGGGGCTGCTTTCACCTTCAGGGGCTGGAGGAAAGTGGGAGGGGGCGCCCGTGGCGGCCGAGCCCCTGCCCCTCTTCTAAGGGAAGGCAGCTCCTGATAGACCTCTGGCTGAGGAGACAAACCACTTGTCTGCGCCAGTGTCCTCATTCTTTCTGCCACACTGCTGTTCTCTCAGTCGCTGTGGAGGCACACTGTACCATTTCACTGTCCCCACAGCTGCCCAGGAAAGAGGACCCCTCCCTGACAGGACCCGCACCTGCTCAGACAACCCTGTTTCTCACCCCACAGGCAGGGCTCAGGCCCCATGTAGGGGCAGTGCTGGCTCCTCTTCCTGGCTCCTGTCAGGTCATCTCTTGCAGGGGATTCCAAGGGCTCCTCATCTTTGGCAGGGTGGGAATACGCCCAGGATTAGAACCAACTGGGATCTCACACGCTTGCCATACACAACAGTCTAGTTTTATCTACTATGGCTATTAACATATTAATCATAGGGAATCCAGAAAAATAATACTGATGAGCCTATTTAAGAGAAGAAATAGAGATGCAGACATAGAGAATGGACTTGTCGATGCAGTGGGGGAAGGAGAGGCTAGGGCAAATTGAGAAAGTAGCATTGACATATATACATTATATCATGTGTACAATAAATAGCTAGCAGGAAGCTACTGTATAACAAACACAGGGAACATAGCCTGTGTGCTCTGTGATGACCTAGGGGTGGAAGGTGTGAATTTCAGGGATCCTCAAAGGGAGGGGATATATACATATATAGTAAATATATATAAATGATTGGTGATGATATAGTGAAGAGAACCACAATATTGTAAAGAAATTTTCATTCAATTAAAATACCAAGTTAATCATGTTAATTTTAAATTGCCTGTTTGATAATCCCCAAATCTGCATTATATCTGAGCCTGGTTCTGATGCTTTGTATCCTTAAACAACACTTTTTCTTGCCTTTTATAATTTCATAAAATTTTATAAAATTTTTCTTACATTTTATAATTTTGTGTTGAAATTTGGATGATGATAATAACTAAGGTAAAACGACTTTTAGTAGCAGATGGGCTGTGCCTAACGTTTGCTGTAACTGTAGGTGCCAGTCTTCAGATTCCTCTAGCCTCTATTTTTGTCTCTCCTCTTAGTTCAGTTCAGTCGCTCAGTTGTGTCCGATTCTTTGCGACCCCATGAATTACAGCACGCCAGGCCTCCCTGTCCATCACCAACTCCCGAAGTTCACTCAAACTCATGTCCATCGAGTCGGTGATGCCATCCAGCCAACTCATCCTCTGTTGTCCCCTTCTCCTCCCACCCCCAATCCCTCCCAGCATCAGGGTCTTTTCCAATGTCAACTCTTCGCATGAGGTGGCCAAAGTACTGGAGTTTCCAAAGAACACCCAGGACTGATCTCCTTCAGTATGGATTGGTTGGATCTCCTTGCAGTCCAAGGGACTTTCAAGAGTCTTCTCCAACACCACAGTTCAAAAGCATCAATTCTTTGGTACTCAGCTTTCTTTATAGTCCAACTCTCACATACATACATGACCACTGGAAAAACCATAGCCTTGACTAGACGGACCTTTGTTGATAAAGTAATGTCTCTGCTTTTGAATATGCTATCTAGGTTGGTCATAACTTTCCTTCCAAGGAGTAAGTGTCTTTTAATTTCATGGCTGCAATCACCATCTGCAGTGATTTTGGAGCCCCAAAAAATAAAGTCTGACACTGTTTCCAGTGTTTCCCCATCTATTTCCCATGAAACGATGGGACCAGATGCCATGATCTTCATTTTCTGAATGTTGAGCTTTAAGCCAACTTTTTCACTCTCCTCTTTCACCTTCATCAAGAGGCCCTTTAGCTCCTCTTCACTTTCTGCCATAAGGGTGGTGTCATCTGCACATCTGAGGTTATTGATATTTCTCCCGGCAATCTTGATTCCAGCTTGTGTTTCTTCCAGCCCAGCGTTTCTCATGAGGTACTCTGCATATAAGTTAAATAAGCAGGGTGACAATATACAGCCTTGACAGACTCCTTTTCCTATTTGGAACCAGTCTGTTGTTCCATGTCCAGTTCTAACTGTTGCTTCCTGACCTGCATATAGGTTTCCCAAGAGGCAGGTCAGGTGGTCTGGTATTCCCATCTCTTGAAGAATTTTCCACAGTTTATTGTGATTCACACAGTCAAAGGCTTGGCATAGTCAATAAAGCAGAAATAGATGTTTTTCTGGAACTCTCTTCCTTTTTCCATGATCCAGTGGATGTTGGCAATTTGGGCTTCCATAATTATATCTTGCAGAGACAGTCTGCATTTGCAACTCTTTCAGCTGCACTACACTGTTACTGTACTGGAGGCTTGTTAGCATATGGAGGAGAGGAAGTGTTCTATAATCTTACAGTTAAATTCCAGTCTTTTGTGGGCTTGTGCCTCTTGAGTCTGCCCTTCACAAGTGTTTCTTCAGCATCTTTCTTCTCCTTACAGGAGAATGGATGGTTAGAGTGGGCTGGATATAAGGAATGCCTTTCCCTTAGCTGGGATAATGTCCTGGGAAAGTCTTTTCCACTGAAGAGTAGCCCTTTGTTAGGGAGAAGACTAGGGAGTGTATTTCTTGAGTGTACACTTCCCCTCCCACTGCCAGAGCCCTGAGATCTTTCTGCTATCTGCACTATGAGTTCCTGGAGGTAAAGTTCACTGCAGGTCACTTAGGGGTTTCTCATTCTCATACTATTCTACCCTCAGTCTCCCAGCAGTTTGTGAAAATTCCCACTTAAGTGTTCTTACCTGTTTATGTCTCTAGCAGTTTCTGCTCTATGTAGAGAGATAGGCTGTGACTCTCCGATTTGTCTTTTCTCCAGAATTTGGGGTGGTCATCTGCCTGTGACCTCAGTTATATGATGGTTCTAAGTCACTGATTATCAGTTTGTTCAGCTCTTTTCTTGTTGTAAGTACAGACAGGGCGGTCATCTGCCTGTGACCTCAGTTCTATGATGGTTCTAAGTCATTGATTCTCAGTTTGTTCATCTCTTTTCTTATTGTAAGTACAGACAGGGCTTCCAAGCTCTTTGCATGTCAGAACTGAAAGTGTAGCCTAGGGATTTTAACCAGGTAACTAAAGATCAGTGAACACAGTTTTCATTGTCTTCTTTTCAGCTGAACTTCAGATCGGGGAATAAAGCTGCTCTTGAAAACCTAGCTGCTCCATGAATATTTGCTCTTTCCTCTCTCAAGTATAGAAAATTTACATGACTCTCTAAACTTGAAATCTTAGCCCCCAGATTCTTAATGTGGAGTGCAGATTAGAATTCAGACTTCCTGAATTAAAGATCTGGTGAGGTCTGAACAACTGTGACTTAACCTCTGGAGAAAAGTCATCTCTGTTACCACCACCACCAAGAGGCGGTACACTACACTACTAGGTGCTTTTCTAAATTAGAGTTACCAGTTTCTAAGCCCTGCGGTCATGTATGGATGTGAGAGCTGGACTGTGAAGAAGGCTGGGCACCGAAGAATTGATGCTTTTGAACTGTGGTGTTGGAGAAGACTCTTGAGAGTCCCTTGGACTGCAAGGAGATCCAACCAGTCCATTCTGAAGGAGATCAGCCCTGGGATTTCTTTGGAAGGAATGATGCTAAAGCTGAAACTCCAGTACTTTGGCCACCTCATGCGAAGAGTTGACTCATTGGAAAAGACTCTGATGCTGGGAAGGATTGGGGGCAGGAGGAGAAGGGGAACGACCGAGGATGAGATGGCTGGATGGCATCACGGACTCGATGGATGTGAGTCTGAGTGAATTCCGGGAGATGGTGATGGACAGGTAGGCCTGGCATGCTGCGATTCATGCGGTGGCAAAGAGTCGGACATGACTGAGCTGAAGCCCTGTAGTCAGAGAAGGTGATGGTGCGCCACTCCAGTACTCTTGTCTGGCAAATCCCATGGACAGAGGAACCTGGTGGGCTGCAGTCCACAGGGTCACTAAGAGTCAGGTACGACTGAGCAGCTTCACTTTCACTTTTCACTTTCATGCATTGGAGAAGGAAATGGCAACCCTCTCCAGTATTCTTGCCTGGAGAATCCCAGGGACGGGGGGAGCCTTGTGGGCTGCCATCTATGAGGTCACACAGAGTCGGACACAACTGAAGCGACTTAGCTGCAGCAGCAGCAGCAGCAAGCCCTGTAGTGAGTGATAGTCACTCAATCATGTGCAACTCTTTGCATCCCCGTGGACTGTAGCCTGCCAGGTTCCTCTGTCCATGGAATTCTCCAGGCAAGAATATTGGAGTGGGTTGCTGTTTCCTTCTCCAGGGCATCTTCCCAACTCAGGGATCGAACACAAGTCTCCTGCATTACAGGCAGATTCTTTACCATCTGAGCCACCAGGGAAGCCTACTATTAAAGAGACATTTCTACATATAAAGACAGGTCATCTTAAAAGGTATCAGCAGATACATCCTTGACTTTATCTTATAATCTGTAGACAATATGTTAGAATATGTAATGAATCCATATACCTTTTCCAAAGGAATACCAGGGACAGATGTACCAACAAAGTTATACATGACAACCATCAATGAGATGAAATCATTTAGATGAAGCTGGTTTCTCTGGAAGAGAGGGGGACTGGGCAAGTGGTCATGAAGGAACTACAATGTGCTTTTAACTTTGTATGAAAAATAATGTTCAGTTCCACGCTGGTGAACATGGTTCTGCTTTTGCCACATAAATCCTCTACTTCAAATTACTGTCTGAATGCTTTACTAAAACTCTGCTCCTAGCCTTTGTTTTGGAAACTGTTACTTTTGTTGCCACCTGCTGATCACTGTCCTCTGAAGCTTCTACTTCTTTCCCACTGTCCCCTGACATCTTGGTTGCCCTTGTGTTGTCCCCTGAAACTTTGACTGCCTTCCTGCTGTCCCCAGAAGTTGTGATATCCTTCCCATGGTCCTTCTAGCTCTGGTTGCTCTGTGGCCAGAGAAAGCTGCCAGTGCCATGAATCATGCCACTTTCCCTGTATTTCTGTTACTGATGCAGTAGGGATATCAAAGCAAACACCCTGCTTTCCTTTGAGAAAGACCATTCACTTCACGTTGTAATCAGTATCCTCACCTAGTTACTCTGTAAGTTCTTTCCAAGCATAACTAATGTTTGGCATTTCAAACACTAGAAAAAGCCCTGTAAGCACTTTCTCAAAGGAGGCTGCATAGTAGAGTAGGGACTCTTTCCTGCGGGCTCTACTCTGGGACATGGCCAGATTTCAGAGCTATGCAGTCCAAAGCGTAAGTAGAGACTTTACCACTATTTGTGTCACTTTGGAAAAGGTACTTAATGTTTCTATAACTCAGTTATCCTTCAAAGGGGATTGGTAATTACTTTACAGGATTCTTGTATATATATATATATATATATATACACTAACTGAGGAGCTATCTGATATTCTGAAATATCTACAAGTATCAAGTCTTTCTAGTTCCTTTTAAAACTGTGATCTAGTCATATTATGGGGTGGGCTGGGAAAAGCAGTAAGAGTAGATGAGATCTCCTTGGTGGCTTTTAGAGGTCATAATTGCTAAGACATTGCCATTGTGCTCTTTCTCACTGTAATGCTGGTGCTCTGTATATTCTGTGTTGCTTAACATAACCCTTTACTATATTAAAAGAACATCACTTTTACATAAATATGTCTCCTTCTTCCTTATCGTGATGTACCACAAGGAAGCTGATCCCAATTCCAGCAGTGAGTCTGCTTGCCCTAGGGATAATTCATCCTCTTGGTACACTGGAATGGGTGGTGATGTAACTCTGCTCAATGAGAAGTGAAGAGAAAATTGCAGAAGAATTTCTAAGGAATGTGTCCTCACTCATAAGAAAAGGCCATCAGTAAAGATGTCTTTTCTTCCTTCAAAAGTTGCTTGACTCCTTGCACACATCAAGTTTCCAGCCTTAGGATGGAAGCTGATATTGTGAGTGACAGATGAAAGAGATGGGAAAAAAGCTGAGTCCTTAGCTGAATCAAACAATCATCAAGACTGCCGCACCTCAGTACTTCCAACCAGTGAATAATAAATGTCCTTATTGAGTTAGTTTTAGTTAAATTCTTGTTCCATAGAACAACCCTAAATGTACTGTATGCTCAAGCACAAAATAATGTTTCAATGAGTAACAGTTTGTGACCTTTGTTTGTTGGTAAGCCTCTTACACTGTTGGTGGGAATGCAAACTAGTACAGCCACTATGGAAAACTGTGGGGATTCCTTAAAAAACTGGAAATAGAAGCCATAAGACCCAGCAATCCCACTGCTGGGCACACACACAGAGGAAATCAGAATTGAAAGAGACACGTGTACCCCAATGTTCATCATAGCACTGTTTACAATAGCCGGGACATGGATGCAACCTAGATGTCCATCAGCAGATGAATGGGTAAGAAAGTTGTGGTACATATACACAATGGAATATTACTCAGCTATTAAAAAGGATGCATTTGAATCAGTTCTTATGAGGTGGATGAAACTGGAGCCCATTATACAGAGTGAAGTCAGAAAGAAAAATACCAATACAGTATATTAACACACATATATGGAATTTAGAAAGATGGCAATGATGGCCCTATATGCAAGATAGCAAAACAGAAACAGATGTAAGGAACAGACTTTTGGACTCTGTGGGAGAAGGTGAGGGTGAGATGATTTGAGAGAATAGCATGGAAACATGTATATCATCATATGTGAAATCGATTGCCAGTCCAGGTTGATGCATGAGACAGGGTACTCAGAGCTGGTGCACTGGGATGACCCTGAGGGATGGGATGGGGAGGCAGGTGGGAGGGGGGTTCAGGATGGGGAACACATGAACACCCATGGCTGATTCATGTCAATGTATGGCAAAACCCACTACAATATTATAAAGTAATTAGCCTCCAATTAAAATAAATTTTAAAAAGAGTCGAAGTTTCTTCCTCTATTCTATCTATCCATCAACACTAGTTCTGTCTTATTCATAAAAAAAGGCTCCAGTGCACGACACAAAGAAACAAATGCTACAATAGGGGTGAATAAAATACCATATGAGTACAGAGGGTGGAGGAATTACTTCCTACCAAGGGACAAAGAGTAAGGGTGAGAGTTTCAGAAAGACTTTAAACAGGTCCTGGCATTTGAGCTGAGTCTAAAAGGATGGCTATGTTTCCTATAGGCAGAGAAAGAGCATGAGGATATTGAAGACTGGAGAATAGCCTGGGGCAATGCACAGCAGTAGCAGTAGCAATGTACAGAGAAGAGTTGGGTTGGACATGGCAGACAGTCCAGTGCAGCTGGAGTACAGGCAAAGTGGAACAGGGCTTAGAGTGCCTCCTTAAATTATATCTTTATCTCAGTCTAGTTTTGGCCCAGACTTGGAAGAATGTGTTGGAAATGGAGATGGAAAGGTAGAACTGTATGGGAGAATTGCACAGGGCCCTGAAACCCTCCACTGGGAGCCTGGTAGAATTCTCTAGATGAGATCCCACTGAAGGTTGCGTTTTTGAAATGAGGTAGAGCAGAGGATCAGTTGCGATAGATAGAATGTCATCTGTCCTATATCTTTCATTAATGATAGGACAGATGACAATTCCACTCTAATTTTATCCCCAGGCAGCAACACTGTAGGTCAAGTGACATCTGAATGGTTCCTGATATTTATACATGAGATAACCCATAATATTTATCCAGAAAGGAGGGAGAAACAAAAGGGCCACATATGTGTTGAGGTACTTACTTCAACTACACTACCAGCAAAAAAAACTGAGGGATGATCTAGCCCTTATAAGTGCTACCCAAGGAGTGATCAGAACAGAGGTAATCATCTTTATGCATAGACACACACTCCTCACACTTCCCTGTCCTTTGGCTGAGATTGAGAATATCCACAGGTGAGTTAGTTAAGTATCTGCACTGGGATGCATGTGGGACTTAGAGGTATCTCGTTGGACTGCCCTGTGAAGTTTCCCAACTACAAATACACCGTATGCACCATGTGAAGTTCCCCTAATAGAAAATAAAGGCTGAGGGAGCTCTGATAAGAAAAATATATAGAAAAAGAACTTTAAAAATCATCTAAATTGTAGACATATGCCACAAAAACATAGGCTGCTTATTAACATAGGCTGCTTTATTCACAGAATTTAACTTGTTTATGCATTACGCATACGATCAAACATCAGTTCATAGATATGAATCGAGAGGTAGCTGCTAAAAATAGGAGTGTGTGACACTTTTTTTTCTTACATCATCAGTTCTTTGACACCAACTACCCTGAGTTAGAGGCAGACTCCACAGGTTTAAGAGTGCAGTCTCCAATAATACTGTCCCCATTTGAGATCAGATGCCAGTTACAAGTCTTGGAGTACCACCCACACTTTTGACTGACCAGTAATAAATTCAAGGGCTCCCATGACACTCTTAAAAGGTCTTAATGATCCAGATAACCACAAAGGTGTGGTCATTCACCTAGAGCCAGACATCCTAGAATGTGAAGTCAAGTGGACTTTAGGAAGCATTACTATGAACAAAGCTAGTGAAGTGATGGAATCCCACCTGAGCTATTTCAAATCTTAAAAGAGGATGCTGTTAAAATGCTGCACTCAATTTGCTAGCAAATTTGGAGAACTCAGCCATGGACACGGGACTGGGAATGGTCAGTTTTCATTCTAATCCCAAAGAAGGGCAACATCAAGGAATGTTCAAACTACCATACAATTGCACTCATTTTACATGCTAGCAAGGTAATGTTCAAAATCCTTCAAAGTGAAAGTGCTAGTCATGCACTTGTGTTCAATTCTTTGTGTAGACTGTAGTCCACCAGGCTCCTCTGTCCATAGAATTCTCCAGGCAAGAACACTGGAGTGGGTTGCCATTTCCTTCACCAGGGGATCTTCCCCGACCCAGGGACTGACCCCGGGTCACCTGCATTGCAGGCAGATCCTTTACTTACTGAGCCACCAGGGAAGACCTAAAATCCTTCAAGCTAGACTTCAAAGGTACATGAAACGAGAATGGCCAGATGTACAACATGGACTTAGAAAAGGCAGAGAAACCAGAAATCAAATTGCCAACATCTGATAGAAAAAGCAAGGGAAGTCCAGAAAAACATCTACTTCTGCTTTACTGATATATGCTAAAGTCTTTATGTGGATCACAACAAAGTGCGGAAAATTCTTAAAGAGATGAGAATACCAGACCACTTTACTTGCCTCCCGAGGAACCTGTATGCAGGACAAGAAGCAACAGTTAGACCCGGACATGGCCATGAACTAGTCAAAAATTGGGAAAGGAGTACACCAAGGCTGTATATTGTCACTCTACTTATTTAATGTCTATGCGGGAGTACATAATGCGAAATGCTAAGCTGGAGGAATCACAAGCTAGAATCAAGATTTCCAGGAGAAATATCAACAACCTCAGTTATGCACATGATACCACTCTAATGGCAGAAAGTGAAGAAGAACTAAACAGCCTTCAGATAAGGGTGAAAGAGAAGAGTGAAAATGCTAGATTAAAATTCAAAATTCAAAAAATAAGGTCGTGACATCTGGTCCCATTAATCACTTCACAGCAAATAGATGGGGAAAAAGTGGAAGCAGTGACAGATTTTATTTTCCTGGGCTGCAAAATCACTGCAGATTTTGACTGCAGCCATGAAATTAAAACACTTGCTTCTTCAAAAAAGCTATGACAAACCCAGACAGCATATTAAAGAGCAGACTTTCCCAACAAAGGCTCATATAGTCAAAGCTATGGTTTTTCCAGTAGTCACTATGGATGTGAGTTGGACCATAAAGAAGGCTGACTGCCAAAGCTTTCAAATTGTGGTGCTGGAGAAGACTCTTGAGAGTCTCTTGGACAGCAATGAGATCAAACCAGTCAATCCTAAAGGAAATCAACCCTGAATAGTCATTGGAAGGACTGATGCTGAAGCTGAAGCTCCAATACCTTGGCCACCTAATGTGAAGAGCAGAGTCATTGGAAAAGACCCTGATGCTAGGAAAGATTGAGGGCAGGAGGAGAAGGAAGTAACAGAGGATGAGATGGTTGGATGGCATCACTGACTCAATGGACATGAATGTGAGCAAACTCCAGGAAATAGTGAAGCACAGGGAAGCCTGGAGTGCTGCAGTCCATGGGGCTGCCAAGAGTTGGATACAAATGAGTGAATGAACAACAATGGCCCCTTCAGGTTTGATAATTTACTAGAACAACTTAAAGAACTCACTAAATGTGCTATATGTAGAGCTATAGTTTTACTAGAAAGGACAGACATTAGAACAAGTTATGGATGCGTTTCAGACATACAGACAAATTCCATGCCCTCTTTGCATGGATTCCAGGCAATATTATCCTCTCTGGAAATCAGTGTGGTTACCAACCAGGAAGTGTTTTCACTGGGGTTCATTACACAGGCATGATTGAGTAAACTAATGGTCACATGATTGAACCCCAAATCCAGCCTCCTCCCCACTCAGGAGTTCCTGCTGGCCTAAAGTTCCAACTCTAAATACGTGGTTGTCCCTTTATAGTGACCAGCCCACATTCTCACATCCTGAAGCTAAGTAGGACTAACCACAGTCCATTCATAAGCATACATCTTCCTAAGTTTCAAGAAATTCCTGGCACTGTGCAAGGATCCAGAGACAAAGGTCAGATGTACTCTCTCTTACACCACTTAATGGCTTCCCTGATAGCTCAGTTGGTAAAGAATCCGCCTGCAGTGCAGGAGACCCTGGTTCAAGTCCTGGGTCAGGAAGATCCCCTAGAGAAGGGATAGGCTACCCACTTTAGTATTCTTGGGCTTCCCTTATGGCTCAGCTGGTAAAGAATCTGCCCTCCCAGTGCAGGAGACCTGGGTTCAATCCCTGGGTTGGGGAGATCCCCTGGAGAAGGGAAAGGCTACCCACTCCAGTATTCTGACCTGGAGAATTCCACGGACTATATAGTCCATGGGGTTGCAAAGAGTTGGACACAACTGAGCGACTTTCACATACCACTTACTGTTTGAGGTATTTTGTCAAACTCTAAAACAACATAGACAAGACAGCAAAGTTTGCGGGAGAGGCCACAACTTAAATATTGGTCCCAATACATATATTACCAGAATTCTGGAGAATGGAGGGAAGAGGATAACAACAAAAGAGGCAGGGAGTAAGAGAGGAGGAGGCAGCTCTAAGACCTCAGTCTCTGTAATTTGACCCACAGGCCCACTGCTCTATTCCAGCTTTTAAATAGAAACAGGAGGGCCTGAAGTAGAATTATTGCATAGTTTCAACTCTATACTGAGTATAAAAATCAGGATATGAGTGGGCTTAGAAGAATTCATTATTTCCTAGTGGCACTTTCTTAAACTTCCCTGGTATCTGGTGGATATGGGGGTTGGGTGGAGTAGGGATATTTAGTGAGAAAGAGGATAAGGATATACCAAGGACCTGAGAGGGTGACAGGCAGGAAGGCCAGGGGTCTCCAAATGGAGGAAATGGGCTGCAAGTGCCAGACATTTTTATCTCTCTTAAGCGGCAGGAGGAAACAAACTAGCGATAGTTTTTCCTTCTCTATACAAATTTAAAAGGAGGTTTCTCTTAAAATACTGTGCTGCCATAATGACACCTGGTTTCACCAGAAGTTAACTATTCTCAAACCTTGAGTTAACCAATGCATTTTTCTTATGGAAATGTTTGTTTTAAGCTATGTTAATGTACTATGCATTTACCCCAGACGCTGTCTTCAAGTCCATTCTGCCTAATGGCTCAGAACCTACTTGACAAACCGGTATGTTATACTAGATATTGTTCCCCAAATCTATGTAAACAAAACTATCTGTATGGTAATCTGCCCTTCTACAAGACTCAAGTCAATCATTTTATGGCCTGGGATGAATCATCTGGTGCCAAGATTATCCCTAAATGCATCTTATGGGTGAGGGGCCTGGTGCCATTCTGAGTTTTAAGACATTCCTTTCTTACATTAATAGACTGCTGGAAAAGTTATGACCAACCTAGATAGCATATTCAAAAGCAGAGACATTACTTTGCCAACAGAGGTCCATCTAGTCAAGGCTATGGTTTTTCCTGTGGTCATGTATGGATGTGAGAGTTGGAATGTGAAGAAGGCTGAGTGCCGAAGAATAGATGCTTTTGAACTGTGGTGTTGGAGAAGACTCTTGAGAGTCCCTTGGACTGCAAGGAGATCCAACCAGTCCATTCTGAAGGAGATCAGCCCTGGGATTTCTTTGGAAGGAATGATGCTAAAGCTGAAACTCCAGTACTTTGGCCACCTCATGCAAAGTGTTGACTCACTGGAAAAGACTCTGATGGTGAGAGGGATTGGGGGCAGGAGGAGAAGGGGACGACCGAGGATGAGATGGCTGGATGGCATCACTGACTCGAAGGACGTGAGTCTGAGTGAACTCCAGGAGTTGGTGATAGACAGGGAGGCCTGGCGTGCTGTGATTCATGGGGTCGTGAAGACTTGGACACGACTGAGCAACTGAACTGACTGACTGAGTAGCTATATACGGAGAAGGCAATGGCACCCCACTCCAGTACTCTTGCCTGGAAAAGCCCATGGACGGAGCCTAGTAGTCTGCAGTCCATGGGGTCACGAAGACTCGGACAGGACTGAGCAACTTCACTTTCACTTTTCACTTTCATGCATTGGAGAAGGAAATGGCAACCCACTCCAGTGTTCTTGCCAGGAGAATCCCAGGGATGGGGGAGCCTGGTGGGCTGCCGTCTACGGAGTCACACAGAGTGGGACACAACTAAAGCGACTTAGCAGCAGCAGCAGTAACTATATAACATCCAGCTGAATACTAAGAGGAGGGCACTCTTTCTCATGCCTATGTCAGAAGCTTTCTCTATCTCCTTTACACTTTAATAAAACTTTATTTCACAAAAGCTCTGAGTCTCATCTCTGGCCCCAGATTGAATTCTTCTCCTCCAGAGGACAAGAATCCCGGTGTCTTTTCTTTCAGCAACAACCTTTCAGACCTACACCTAGTCTAAGACCAAGGACCTTACACCTAGTGCACGGATACACCAAGGATCTTACACCTACTGTAAGACCAAAGAAACACACCTGAAGAAGTAGGCAGAAAGCAAAAGGCAAAGATAGCAAAGTGTCAGCAGAACAGACACACAAGGCCATCCATAAAGCAGTTTTCATAGGTGGTTGCCAGAAAAACCCTATTCAGAGGCCCAGCAGGCAGCAGGAGGGAGCCTCCAAGGAGTAGCAGCTTTTGCGTTCCTAGATGGGAGGGAGCTGCTACTTGGGGCACAGATTCAGGAATCATCTTGGGAATTGAGAAGCTTGGCAGTATCCCAAAGAGAACTCCTATGTGAAGGGCCCCAAAGAAACAGATTCCCTCCCGCTGAGTCTGTTATCTCCCCTTCCTCAGACCTGCCTAGATTGGGGTTAATTCGTCTCTTACATCTCCAGGCAGCTAGAGCCTTGGATATCCCACCCCTGCCCCAATTTCGACCTGGTTTCACCAGCTAGAAAAAGACAAACAGTAGAGAGTGCCAATGAGGTGGGAGGAAGGGAGTGTAGCTCACAGTTCTTATCTTCACACTTGCATTTCCTGGATGCAAGACCACAGGTGTTCATGAACTGTCACTTCACCATGTCCTCTTTCTGGACGCCCCTGAAGCCAACTGCTTCCTCATGTCCACCTCCCCTACCCAGAGAAAACAGTCACGTCACGCTGGGTGGGGTGAGAGGCATTCAGAAAGCAGGAGGGAGCAGGAGTGAGCACGAAGGTCCCAGGCGCTTCCTCCACGAGGATCTAGTCTCTACCACCACCTCCCATGGATGCTATTTCCCAGCCGGCCTCGAACCCACCTCCTCCAAAAGCGGCCACTGCTTCTCTCCACATATGCCTCCCTCAGGATGACTTCTGGCCTCTTGAGCTCCTGGACAAAAATCAGGCCCCGGCTGATGCTCAGATTGGCTGAGGGATTGTGTCCTCTGCCAACAATTACCATAATCCTGGGCACCTGAGGAATTCGTTTTCAGGCTGCTGTTGCTGCTAAGTCGCTTCAGTCATGTCTGACTCTGTGCAACCCCATAGACGGCAGCCCATCAGGCTCCCCTGTCCCTGGGATTCTCCAGGCAAGAACATTGGAGTGAGTTGCCATTTCCTTTTCCAATAAATGAAAGTGAAAAGTAAAAGTGAAGTCGATCAGTCATGTCTGACTCTTAGCGAATCCATGACTGCAGCCTACCAGGCTCCTCCATCCATGGGAATCTCCAGGCAAGGGTACTAGAGTGGGGTGCCATTGCCTTCTCCGGTTTTCAGGCTAGTGCAGCAAGAAGAGACACCCACCCACCCACCGTTACATCCTACCACTCCTCTTACAGCCATCTGTCAAGCGTCAGGTGCAAGTCTTTCCTGACCCTTTTCAGTGCTTACACACCTCTACGCCAGTCCAAGGGAGAGCGCTGTCATGGAACCCACACTTGACCTCACGTGACTGTACATTCGGGCGTGTCTGCCACAGCCCTGCAGAAACAAGCAAGGTACAGTCTTCTGCCTCTAGGGCTGAGCTGCTTGCTAGAGCAACCTGAAGCTCCTGGTGGTGGTGAAGATAGAGAGCTGAAAGGAAGGCTGGATTGAGTCAACGCTTCCAGTCCTAGGCCTGGGCAGATAGAACACAGGGCTGGTGAGGAACACTCCATAAGGAGTTCAGAGACCAACTGACTTTTAATATTCTGTATAAAACTCGTTTGAGTAGGCTCCATGAGTTGGTGATGGACAGGGAAGCCTGGAGTGCTGCAGTCCATGGGCTCGCGGAGAGTCGGACACGACTGAGCAACTGAACTGATGAGACTCGGGTGATGTATTAAACCACACGCAAGGTCTGTCTTGAGAATACTGATAGGCAAAACAAACATTCAGTCTCCAATGTCCACCACCAGGTTGATCGCTGTTATCATTTCTGGTTTGTGAATGGATGAAATCTGCCACTTTGCCCTACTTACAAAAACCTTGGAGCCTAAAATTGGATGGGAGGTGTTGCACTGTCAGAAAAAGTATACAAAAATTGGGTAAAGACAACATAAGTTACTGGATACCAGTTCAGTGCAGTGCTGGGATTCACTTCCTGTTGACTGAGCAAGTTTTCAACCCTGAGAGGCTATATTAACTTGTAGGCATTTTGTCCAATAGATATGGAAATAATTCATGTCCAGTGGAAAACATATATGATTTATCACCCTTAAGATGCATTGGGAGATTGTGTTCACCTATGGCTGATTCGTGTCAATGTATGGCAAAACAAATACAGTATTGTAATTTTAAAAATAAATAAATTTAATTAAAAAAATAAAAATAAAGATATTAATCAACTTTGTACCTGATTCAGCAATATTATACTAACATTGATTAATTTTCTATGTGTATGAAATTTAATACATATATATTTTGTCTGCTTCCCTGGTGGCTCAGCAGTAAAGAATCCACCTGCAATGCAGGAAATGCAGGTTCGATCCCTGAGTTGGGAAGATTCCCTTCAGAAGGAAATGGCAAGCCACTCCAGTACTCTTCCCTGGGAAATTCCATGGACAGAAGAGCCTGGCAGGCTACGATCCATGGGTGTCGCAAAAGAGGCAGACTCAAATTAGCAACTAAACATGTTTTATGATTATATAGTGTATATTGTATATACACATCTCCTTCAGCCATTCTCATAATCTTACTGGCTGTTGTGTTGGAAAAAAAACTTCCATATGTCCATTTCTAATTTTATTGTTGTTTAGCTGATCAGTTGTATCCAACTGCTTGCAACCCCATGGACTGCAACACGGCAGGCTTCCCTGTCCTTCAACATCTCCCACAGCTTGCTCAAACTCATGTCCACTGAGTTGGTGATGCCATCCAACTGTCTTATCCTGTCACCCCCGTTCTCCTCCCACCTTAAATCTTCCCCAAAATCAGGGTCTTTTCCAATGAGTCAGTTCTTCGTATCAGGTGGCCAAAGTATTGGAACTTCAGCTTCAGTATCATTCCTTTCAATGACTATTCAGGGTTGATTTCCTTTAGGATTGCCTGGTTTGATCTTGCTGTCAAGGGACTCTCAACACCACATTTCAAAAACATCAGTTCTTTGGTGCTCAGCCTTATGTCCAACTCTCATGTCCATAGATGACTACTGGAAAAGCCATAGTTTTGACTATATGGACCTTTGTTGGCAAAGTGATGCCTCTGCTTTTTAATACACTAAGTTTGTCACAGCTTTTCTTCCAAGGAGCAGGAGTCTTGTAATTTCATGGCTGTAGTCACCATCTGCAGTGATCTCTAATTTATGAATCATAAATTTACCATTTCAAGAATTAACAGCATCCTCAGACAAAACATTTTCACCGTGTCTAAAAATAATAAGACATATGGTATTTCCCACAAGCCTGTGTTCCCTCTCCAAACCAACTCTATCCCTGACTTCTGCAATGCTTGTCTGAAGGTATGGTATATTTTTCTTATTTTGTGGAAAATACACATAACATAAAACTTATGATTTTAACCATTTGAAGGTGTGCATTTTAAGGTGGCATAAGTATATTCACAGTGTTGCGCAATCATCACCACTATCTGCATCTGGAACTTTGTTGTCCACTTTGTCCACTACAATGGAAACGTAATGACCTTTTGTATGTAATAGCCATGTCAAAAGGCTGCCACCTTCATACAATCAAGAGACTAGTAGAAACTTAGCAACCTTGGTAATTTTACTTTTCTTTAAAACATTTCATAAGCTAGTTTTTCTGAAGTCTCATTCCTTTTCAACTGTTCTAAATGAGTTTAATCTCTAAAAAATTATTTTAATACATGTTCATTTACATAACTATATCCCTTCCAACGTGTCCACCTATAACTTAAAGCGCTAGATATAAGCATATTAAAAGGTAAAACCATTGTCTTATTTTGTATCTTCCCAATGCCTGTCCCTGAAAACTTTTTAGCACAGTATTTTCTTCCAGCATATGGAATATGTTAAGTTTCTTAGAAAGTCATTACTGAAATTGTATAGGAATTGTGTCTGTTTACACACAGGTTTTAAAAATGTAATCTATTAATAATTTTCCATAGATGATGTTACAGTCTTCTCTATGTCACCAGATATAAAAGCATAGTTGTCACTCCATGCCAATAAATAGATCTCTTTTAATAGCTGTATAGTATTTCCTTAATACTTTCCTTGGATTAGGATAACAAAGGAAATCTTATTCCTGACTCTGTTTTGTTGGTGTTCTACTCTACTCGTTCTCTCTTCAGGTGGCACTGAGCAGCACCTCTACTTTGAGTTGCAAAATGTGCAGATTTGGCCAACTTAGTTCTCTAAAGTGGCCTCATTCCAACTGCATCCCTCACTAAACTTGTCTCACCTATTCCAGGAAGACAGGTTATAGCCATGCTACCAGAATAGATTTTTCTAGTTACACACTTTTCTTCACACCACACTGCTCATTTCCAAGAATGACCTAATGGGTTGTCTCCTCCTACTATTCACTGACCAATTTGAGTCCCTCTTCTCTGAAGCATTCCTCAAGTACCACAGCCCACAGTAATTCCTTCCTCTTTAAGCTCCAGGAATGGGATTTTCCAATGAGGGTATGTATGTCATACTACAAATTGTCACTGTGCACGATGTATCTACATCTAGATTTTGAACTGAAGAAGGGTCACTTCTGCCACTTTTCACACAGAGCTTTATTTAAAACATTGACTCAAATAGAGAACAACATGTTTAAACAATGAATAGCACGGTAACTTACACAGGCGGCTCAGTTCACTAGAAGCGCAATACTGAAAAATACAGCAATCTGGACAAGCAAGACAAATATCAACAAATTTTTCAGCACTAATAATCATTTGGCATCCACAAAATGATCCAGCTCAAACAAAGAATTGGACAAAGTTAACATCAGCATTAAAGTATAAGTTACAATAAAAACCAGACTGAAAACCAAAGCACTACTCAGGGTTCTTTGGGAACATAAGGCTGATCAGAGGCAGGTGGATGATCATATTAGCTTTGCTGTCCCACCTCAGGATCACTCTGATTGTTTATTTGGACTTGCAGTTCCTCAGCTAACTTCTCAAATTCATGGAATGCAGAAATAAGCGGCTCAAGACTGAAATCATCATCAATTAAGGCCATTGTTCCATTTTTTATAATATTACTGATATTCTGAAACATTTTAATAACAATTTGAATGTTATCATTTGTCTCTTCTATGTTAAAGAGACCCACAAATATTGATAGAGCCTTGGCGCTAAACAGTTTTTTTGCCACCATGGGATTTTCAGACAAATTCAACAGCATTTTCAGAACCTGAAACTTTGTTCTTGCATTGCCTGTGGTTAATAAGGAAAGAAATCCAGACATATAATTGGAAACCAGTGTGTGATAGTCAGTAGTTGAGGTGAGGTGTCTAAGCATCCTTAACCCAAGCACCTGCTCAGGGAACCCACACTATGAGCAAGGGTTTCCTCACACACTTGACACACAAATGTCTCAATCATGTTCAGATTTGGGTAAGGTGGAGCCATGTGAATCATATTTTCCAGAAAACTTGTCCTAACTCGGGAGGAGGGATAATTGAGCAAGGTTTCAATAAGTGAGACAACACCTGAATCACGAATGAAATCACGAGTAAATTGAGAAGCAGTTCTCATACCCATTGCAATCTTAGATATTTCATGAATAAAAGGATCTCGTATTTTGTCCATTAATAGGAGGAGTTCTTCAAACTCTGCAGGACCAATTTTAAGCTCACACTGTATGCAGCTGCAGGACCAACTCTCAGGCTGTGCACTCTCCTTGGCCCTAAGATGCTCGCGAATTTCCCTGACTGACCGGTAGGATGGATCATATTGAAATGGGAACTCAGAGTCAGGTTGATTAGACTGAAGCAAAGATTCCTGCTCTTCCCCTTCTGGGGTAACTTCGACATTCTTGGGCTTTCCCTCAAATAGTTCAGTGTATACAGATGTTGTTGCTTCTTCAGGAATTCTAAATGGGCTTGGGGATGGGAAGCCAACCCCATGACAAGGACCAGGTTTGAATCCGACAGTGACCTCTTCCCAGGTTTGGGGCCTGGAAGATACATTAACTTCCCTCCTCGGCTGCATCTCGGAACCTGGGACTAGCCTTGTACACAGGACGAGGATTTAAGTCAAAGCAGGCCTCATCCCTGTCCCAGAACCAGGACCCAAATATGGCCTCTTCTTCAGACTCTGGTCTGGTCTCTTCTCTGGCCACAGCTCCCAAACTGGAATTGTCCTCAGTCCAGAACAACGATCCACCAATGGCCCCCTCCTCAGCCCCTGCCTCAGATTCACAGATGGCTGAAACTCCAGCCTCCATACTGGCCTCTTTTTCTGCCCAGAACCAGGACCCAATAATGACTTCCTCCTCAAACCTGGGTTCTTGTTTGACCCTGTCACTGTTATTAACAACTTTCTGGGTCCTGGGCTTCAAGACAGTATTAGGCTCTTCCTTGTCTCTAGGTCTGAATCTACTATTGGCCTCTTCTTCAGGCAAAAACCAAGATTCCTTATAGTACTCATCTTCAGACTCAGATTCAAAAAGTCCTCTCTTTTTGCCCGGAGCTTGGACCTCATATTTGCCTCATCCCTGACTCTGGACCTGAACAAGTTATTGGTGTTTTCTCCAGCCCACAAGCAGAATGGGTTGCCAGACTCCTCCTCAGACCCAGACCAGGAATCAATAAAGGGGTCTTGCTTGGATCTGGGCCTGGATCTGGGATTAGGCTGATGTTTGGCCCTGTGCCTAGACCTGGTATTGGCCTCTTCCCTAGGCCATGATCTGATACTGGCCTCTTCTCCAGCCCAAAAGAAGACATTGTAGAGGTCTCATCTGCTGACCAGAATCCAGATTCACTAGAAGCCTCCTCTCTGGCCTTAGCCCTGGGATAGCACCAAGACCCCATACTAGTTTCCTCCCCAGACCCAAACCAGGGTTGGATTCCTGACTGAACCTGGGAGCTAGGAAAGGTCTCACTGTCCACATTGACCAGTTCCCTATCCACAGATAGGGCCATAGGTTTAGTGACTGACCCAGACTCAGTACTGACCAGTGGCCAGGCTACTACACTGGTTTGGGGCATGCCCTCTGCTTGCAACATTGCCTCAGCCCCAAACTCAGTCTGAGCCCAAACTTGGGCTTCATCTTTGGCTCTCGCTCCAGGGATTGCCTTGGCTTCAGTCTTAGGACGTGCCCTGCCTACTACCCTGGCCTCAGTTTTGGGCCTTGCTCCTGCCATTGCCTGGAATTCAGTTTTAGGCCTTGCTCCAGCCATTGGCTGCGACTCCGTTCTGGGCCTTGCCCCAGCCATTGTCTGTGACTCAGTTTTAGGCCTTGCCCCAGCCATTGCCTTGGACTCAGTTTTGGACCTTGCCCCAGATGTTGGCTGGTTCCTGACCTTTGGTCTGACCACCATTGGAACTTCATTCTCTCTCTCAGCCCCACCCACAACCTCTTCTCCAGGCTTCTTTTCAGGCTTGGCCTGGGCAACAGGCTCAACTTCAGCCCCAGTCATAGTACAAGTTACAGAAAAGACCTGGTTAAATACCTCAATCCAAGTCTCAGTCTCTACCACAGATCTGTCACAGTTCTGAATCCTCACACTGTGTAATCTCTAGATGATTCAGACAATAGAGTTGGAAACAAAAGTTAAGAGTCAACACCAGTCCAGAACTCAATCAGCCTCCTTTCCAATACCAGTCCCAGCCAATATCACAGAGTGCAGAAGAAGACCAACCAAGCTGGGAGAGGATGGATGCTTCCCCAGGGCAGGGTGCAGACCTGTCGATGGTGATGGTCAGCAGCAGTTCCAACACCACCAGAGCTGCCACTGGAAGTCAATCTAGGAAGCAAGAATAACATGGGACATTGAATCTCTTCCAACTGTGTCACTCCATGCAAAAACTCACACAGAGAGACTGGACCTTAAAAGCTTGGTGGGAAAGTCAGGCTATTAGAAAGTCTCTCTGTTATCCTCATTTAACCAAACATACTCTTTAACTCCAGAGATGTCACATTGCTTTGCTTGCTACAACACACATGCATAAATAGTGTGAAAGTATCTTGGCAATGGGAGAGGCTGAGGAGCCCCAAGACCAGACCCTAATCACTCTTGGACCTGTGTTTGTCTTTTCTACCTCACCCAAAAGCTGTACCCACTCTCATACCTGCACTAATGTGGCACAATCTTCTCCTTGTTTTGTTTCAGTGGTATTAAGCCTTATGCAAACAGCTGGCTGTCCTATGGATAAGTAAACATACAGTAAAAATGGGGTCTGACTGCTTGGCTGACAGGCAGACACCCTGACCCCGGATACAAATAGCTCTTTTTGTTTAAGTGTCTAATTTGTCTAATGTTTTCTTTCTCTTGGTCCCTGCTCTCTGGTCTGCTCCTCCCATTCGCTGCCCAATCTACACCTACTCAACAATCCTAACACTCCTGCAGGACAGGAAATGGTCAAGGGGTTCTGCAGCAGCATGCAAATCTAAAAGAGAGTGGGAGATGGGAATCAGCGACACCCAACTAGATGGAAAACACTTGGCAACCTTCTTCTGTAGCTGTCCCCTGCATTGCCCCTCTTTGCACAAACCTTCAGAGATTTCAGTCTCTTCCTTCTTTCCTTCCTTGCAGAAGTAACCAGTCTTAAAGACAGTCTATGGACAAAAGATGAAAAAGACAGTCAGAAGACCAAGGTAGCAACTAAGAGGCTGGTGGACAAACCAACACCGAGTATGGGAATTCATATACTGTCTTTCAATATTTAGAGTCCTCTTAGTAGAATATTCTCATTTTATTTAGGTCCTGTATTTCAGCAGTCCAGATAACAAACAGCATCTCTTGACGTCACATTTTTCGCATTGCTCCCTTTTATTATGAGGATTCACCACTAGGTGCGCCACATCTCTTTGCCTTTACGCACCATAAATTGGGGGAAGGGTGCCCACATATTCTAGAAAACAGGTTGTGCAGTGGTACCTGAATTTATGATTTCTGTCCCACCTTTACCCCCAGTTCATCTTTTCCACCCCCAATTCTGGATTGCGAAGAGGAAGGAAGGCAAGGGAAGTGTCTAAAAACCTGGTAGACAAGAAATTTACAAAATATTCCTGCATGCCTGACCTGTGCTGGTCGCAGTCACCCCACCCTGATTCAGATGTCCAGTCAACGGCTGCTGCCCACCCCACCCCCATACACCTTCAGAAAAACAGGTCTTTTCCCCATCCTTCGTTTTCCTCAAGCCTCTCTACAGATGCACCCCGTGGCCTGAAATTGCCAGACCTACTGCACAGACAGTAGACTTTGGCATCAAAAGGTGCCTGTGGCAAAGGACAGCACCCGGCAGGAGGGGTCCGATAAGCCCCCTTGGCAGAATCATAGCCCGGGCTGCTCCCGTCCCAGCTCCGGCGACCTCCTCGGAGCGCCCACCTGGGCTCCCTCCACCATTTCGCCCATAGCAGCTTCCCGCACAGCCCTCTCCCCGCACAGGCAAGTCGAGGGCGGGGCACAGGCACCCGAAAAGCCCGCCAGGGACTAGTCGGCGCCGCACGACTCCCCAGCATCCGAGGGAACCCCTACGGCCAAGACCCTGCGGCCCCGGGCGCCGGTCGCCGTTATCTCAGGGCCAGGGGTCCCCCAGGGCTGCGCATCTCTTTAAGGATCCCGCTCCGCTCGCCTCCCCGTCCTGACGCTGCCAGAGACAGGCTTTGAGCCGGTCGTCGCCCCACGACACCCTCCACTTGCCTTCGCAGGCGCAGGGTCGCAGCTCTTCTCTCGCTTCCCACCGTTCGCCGTGCGGGCGGAATGGAAAAGAGGCGTCCTCACCTCCCGCTCCGCTGCGCCAAACCGGGTAGGGGCTGCGCAGGCTGCGGCACCGACGGCTCGCGGCGAGGGTGTCGGGAAGAGGGGCGGAGGGATACGGCACGAATGGGCTCGACGCCCCCTCGCAGACCCACCGTAGTTCCGACCCAGAGTGGGCGGGGCCGGGAAGAACGCCAACCTGAGGGGCGGGGCCACGCCACTCCTCCGCTGCCCCCAGTGGGGTGACCACCACCACGCTTCTGGCCCTGCAGCGTAGTGGGCTCGCGAGCCGGGGCTGGGAGGGTCGCACTGCAGGGAGCAGCGGATGTATACAGGCCGCCCCCGTAGTGTGTGTGTGTGTGCGCGTGTGTGTGTGTGTGCGCGTGTGTGTGTGTGTGCGTGTGTGTGAACCTGCAGAGTGTTCGGTGTCCGCCCCCCTCCCTTCCCCCCATCACGCCGGCCATCCTTCCTGGGCGCGGGGGGCTGGGGGCTGCTTTCACCTTCAGGGGCTGGAGGAAAGTGGGAGGGGGCGCCCGTGGCGGCCGAGCCCCTGCCCCTCTTCTAAGGGAAGGCAGCTCCTGATAGACCTCTGGCTGAGGAGACAAACCACTTGTCTGCGCCAGTGTCCTCATTCTTTCTGCCACACTGCTGTTCTCTCAGTCGCTGTGGAGGCACACTGTACCATTTCACTGTCCCCACAGCTGCCCAGAAAAGAGGACCCCTCCCTGACAGGACCCGCACCTGCTCAGACAACCCTGTTTCTCACCCCACAGCCAGGGCTCGGACACCATGTAGGGGCAGTGCTGGCTCCTCTTCCTGGCTCCTGTCAGGTCATCTCTTGCAGGGGATTCCAAGGGCTCCTCATCTTTGGCAGGGTGGGAATACGCCCAGGATTAGAACCAACTGGGATCTCACACGCTTGCCATACACATCAGTCTAGTTCCCCCAGCCACTGTTTGGAGAAGGTCCCACCAAACACTCGGAAACCTGCTGGTTCTTGAATCCTCTGATTCCGGCACTTCTATGTCCTCTCTGTAGTCTCCATCCCCTCCATTTGTTCTCCGTTGTGCAAAGAGCAACCGTGGTTAAGAACATCTCTGGTTGAACACAAACCTGTTGGTATTGTTGCCCATTTGAAAACCCAACTAAATGGCACCCTCGCTTTGGTAGGCTGAATACAAGCCCCCTAAAACGTTCATGTCCTGTTCTCCAGAACCTGTAAATATATGATGTTACCTTGCACAGTAGAATTAAGGTCGCATGGAATTAAGGTTGCTAATCAGCTGAATGTAAAGGAAGATTACACTGCTTTATCTTGGCCAATGCCATGGAAGGCTACTTTAAATGTGGACGAAGCAGGCAGAAGATTTAGTGTCACAGTGAAGTTGCATGCAAGATGCCACCAGTGGATAGGATTTCGCTGGTTTTGAAGAAGGAAGCCAGAGGCCAAGGCCCACATGCAGACCCAAAAGGTGGAAAAGGCAAGGAGACAGATTCCTCTAGGACCTCTTGGAAGAATGAAGTCCTCCTATCACCTTTATTTCAGACCAGTGAAACCCTTTCCTATGTGCAACCTTCAGTATTTTTATTTTTGCTTTTTTTTTTAAAGCCAGCAATATTGTGATAATTTGTTACAGCAACAGTAGGCATGGAATTCAATCACCATCCTGACTGTCCTTTCCTCTTCATTCAAATTGGGCTTCATGCCCTGGGAGGATCAATTTGGGGTCTCATCTCTCATCATTCACCACTATAATGACCCTCTTAAGAACCTTCTCTCTTTGCTAAACGAGAGGGATTTTGCAATCCTCTGAGGTTCAACTTGGAGAAAGTCCCTATTTACTGAAAAATCACTGATGCTTACCAGAATGAAAAGTGAACATTATTCTTACCATGAATTTTCTTCTATTTACCTATCAGCTTTTACTTGTTATTAGATACTTATTATTGGGGTCACAAAGAGTCAGACATGATAACTGTACAATATTTAGATAACAGGAAAAAAATCTAGAGACAATTCTATACTGTACCTAGAGACAAAAGATGTCAGTTGTCACAGCAAAGTCTTTCACTGTGCTCTTTCAATGGCCTTAGCTGAATAGTGGATTATGTTTTCTTTGTTCCAAAGTATACTCTCTCTCGGGTGAATGCCAGGCTTAAAGAAGGAAGTCTGAGTTCTGCCGAGATCTGTGGGTGTATGTGAATCTCTTTGCCTCTCTGAACTGTTCTTTCTCCTCCTTCAAGTGGCTGGTGCCTTGCGTTCATTCAACGAATATATATATGAGCATCTACTTTGTCCTTGGCACAAACAAAAAGAAATCTCCACTCCCATGGAGGTGACCTTTACTTATAGTTTCATTCTTATTAATTTTTCCTAAAAATTTACAGATTTATCCAAAGTCATATTAGCAATCCTATGTGGTAATTCTGGATATAGTGAAATCTTGATTTCAAGATACTGACAGAAGAGTGAATCTACTACTAGCTGACAGATTATACTGTGAAATTTAGAAATGTCTGTTAGACATTTTATTGTTAATTCATTTAGAGAACAGACAGTACAACTCATTAACATTTATTGAACCAAGGAAGGTCCTATTTTAAACATTTTGTGTATTAACTCACAAAAATATTGGACAGTGTGAACTATTATTGAAATAAACAATTACCTTCATGTTACATGTGAGGAAACCAGCTTGGATGAATTGTTTCATCTTTAAAGTCAACAGGGAAAAGAAAAGTTTTAAATATTAAAAGAATGCTGACATATCTGCCTGACTGGTAAGCAGTATTTATTTCATCCTAAATGAAATGATACATTGGATCATCAAAAAAGCAAGAGAGTTCTAGAAAAAAAAATCTACGTCTGCTTCATTGATTGCGCTACAGCCCTTGATTGTGTGGATCACAACAAACTGCGGAAAATGCTTAAAAAGACGGGAATACCAGACCACCTTACCTGTCTCCTGCAACACCTGTATGCAGGTCAAGCACCAGACATGGAACAAAGGACTGGCTCAAAATTGGGAAAGGAGTACATCAAGGCTGTCTATTGTCACCTTGCTTATTTAACTTATATGCAGAGTACATCATGGAAAGTGCCAGGCTGGATAAAGCACAAGCTGGAATCAAGATTCCTGGTAGAAACATCAATAACCTCAGATATGCAGATGACACCACCCTGATGGCAAAAAGCAAAGAGGAACTAAAGAGTCTCTTGATGAAGGTGAAAGAGGAAACTGGAAAAGCTGCCTTAAAACTCCATATTCAGAAAACTAAGATCATGGCATCCAGTCCCATCACTTCATGGCAACTAGATGAGGAAACAATGGAAACAGTGACAAACTTTATTTTCTTGGGCGCCAAAATCACTGCAGGTGGCGATTGCACCATGAAATTAGAAGATGCTCCTTAAACTTCCCTAGTGGTTCAGAGGTTAAAGCATCTGCCTGCGATGCGGGAGACCTGGGCTTGATCCCTGGGTCGGGAAGATCCCCTGGAGAAGGAAATGGCAACCCACTCCACTATTCTTGCCATGGAGAATCCCATGGAGGGAGGAGCCTGGTAGGCTATAGTCCACGGGGTCGCAAAGAGTCAAACACGACTGAACTACTTCACCTTCACTTTCCTTGCTCCTTGGAAGATAAGCTATGACAAATCTAGACAGTGCATTGAAAAGCAGACATCACTTTGCCAGCAAAGGTCCATATAGTCAAAGCTATGGTTTTCCCAGTAGTCATGTATGGATGTGAGAGTTGGACTATAAAGAAGTCTGAGCACCAAAGAATTGACACTTTTTGAACTGTGGTGTTGGAGAAGACTCTTGAGAGTCCCTTGGATTCCAATGAGATCAAACCAGTCCATCCTAAAGGAAATCAACCCTGAATAGTCATTGGAAGGACTGATGTTGAAGCTGAAGCTCCAATCCTTTGCCCACCTGAATCGAAGAGCCCGACTCATTAGAAAAGACCCTGATGCTGGGAAAGATTGAAGGCAGGAGGAGAAGGGGATGACAGAGGACAATATGGTTGGATGGCATCACTGACTCAATGGCCATGAGTTTGAGCAAACTCCAGGAGATGGTGAAGAACAGGGAAGCCTGGTGTGCTACAGTCCCTGAGGTCGCAAAGAGTCAGACACCGCTGAGCTACTGAACAATAACAAAATGGATTCCAGTCTAATAAATTCTGATGGCCAAAGTTCCACTCCCCTATGCCTCCACCAGTCCTATGTAACCCTGATTTGCCTCTTATATCTAAATCTCAGAACCAAATAAATAACCCCCAAGCATTAAGCCTAGGATACAGACACAGCTGTGCTACATCATACCTACAGTTCTGCCCCAACCCCTCCTCCTACATACTTACTATGCACATGAACTTTCACAGTAGCATATTCCTTGCCTATGCAACACATATGATCTACGCCTCTTCCCTCTTACTTACCATGGACATAGGCTTGTTTTTGTCTATTAAGCTTAACTTGGTTATTTTCTGTTTTTTAAAATTATTTATTTATTGGCTATGCTGAGTCTTCATTGCTATGTGGGCTTTTCTCCAGTTGTGACAAGTGAGGGCTACTCTCTAGTTGTGATGCACAGGCTTCTCATTGCAGTGGCTTTTCTGTTGCTAAGCACAGGCTCTAGGGTGTACTGGCTTTAATACTTGTGGTTCCTGGGGTCTAGAGGTCAGGCTCAATAGTTGTGATGCATGGGCTTAGTTGCTCTGTGGCACATGGGATCTTCGCAGACTATGTCTCCTGCATTGGCAGGCAGATTCTTGACCACTGAGCCACAAGAGAAGTCCTATTTTCTGTTGTTTTAATTTGCAATTCCATAATGCCCTCCGATCACTGCAGATGGTGACTGCAGCCATGAAATTAAAAGATGCTTACTTCTTGGAAGAAAAGTTACGACCAACCTAGATAGCATATTCAAAAGCAGAGACATTACTTTACCGACAAAGGTCCGTCTAGTCAAGGCTATGGTTTTTCCAGTGGTCATGTATGGATGTGAGAGTTGGACTGTGAAGAAGGCTGAGCGCCAAAGAACTGATGCTTTTGAACTGTAGTGTTGGAGAAGACTCTTGAGAGTCCCTTGGACTGCAAGGAGATCCAACCAGTCCATTCTAAAGGAGATCAGCCCTGGGATTTCTTTGGAAGGAATGATGCTGAGGCTGAAACTCCAGTACTTTGGGCACCTCATGCGGAGAGTTGACTCATTGGAAAACACTTTGATGCTGGGAGGGATTGGGGGCAGGAGGAGAAGGGGACGACCGAGGATGAGATGGCTGGATGGCATCACTGACTCAGTGGACGTGAGTTTGAGTAAACTCCAGGAGATGGTGATGGTCAAGGAGGCCTGGTGTGCTGCGATTCATAGGGTTGCAGAGAGAAAGACATGACTGAGTGACTGAACTGAACTGAACTGAATGCCCTCTGATGTTGAGCATCTTTACATATGCTAATTTGTATATATTTGTCAATCATCTAGTCAGATCATCCTCCTTTTTAAAATGGCATTGATTGTTGTCTTATTACTAAATTTAAATATTTTTTGTATATTTTGGATACTAGTCTTCTATTAAATTCTGTTTTGCAACACTTTTCTTCTCAATCTCCACTTGTCTTCATCCTATTAATACAGTATTTTGCAGAGAAGATTTATCTTTAATTAAGTTCAACTTATCAATGTTTTCTTTCATGGATCACATTTTTGATGTTTTATCTACAAAGTCCTTGCCAAACACAAAGTTACCTAGATCTTTTACTATGTTCTCTTCTAGGAGTTTTACAGTTTTGTCCTTTACATGTAAGTCTATGATCCATTTTAAGTTAATAATAGTGAAAGATGTAATATATGAGTATAGATTTTCTTTTGCATGTAGATGACCAATCATTCTATTAGGCTGGTGCAAAAGTAATTGAAGTTTTTGCATTGTTGACATTTTCCTTTGATATTGGAATACATTCTTAAATGTGGTTATGTTACACATCATTTAATGCACATTAGTCTGTGTTTTCTTGCCAATGACATTACTTGCTGTTTAGTTCAGTTCAGTTCAGTCGCTCAGTCGTGTCCGACTCTTTGCAACCCCATGAATTGCAGCATGCCAGGCCTCCCTGTCCATCACCAACTCCCGGAGTTCACTCAGACTCACATCCATCGAGTCCATGATGCCATCCAGCCATCTCATCCTCGGTCGTCCCCTTCTTCTCCTGCCCCCAATCCCTCCCAGCATCAGAGTCTTTTCCAATGAGTCAGCTCTTCGCATGAGGTGCTCAAAGTACTGGAGTTTCAGCCTCAGCATCATTCCTTCCAAAGAAATCCCAGGGCTGATCTCCTTCAGAATGGACTGGTTGGATCTCCTTGTAATCCAAGGAACTCTCAAGAGTCTTCTCCAACACCACAGTTGAAAACCATTTAATATTAGACTATGGAAAAGATGTTACACAAAAAACAACTTTAAGAGATTTTATTCCAGTTCAAAATGGGTCATAAAGCAGTGAGAAAACTTGCAACATCAACAATGCATTTGGTCCAAGAATTGCTAACAAGCATACAGAAGTTTTCCAAAGGAGACAAGAACCTTGAAGATGAGGAGCTCAGTGGCCGGCAATCAGAAGTTAACAACAACTAAGAGCAATCATCAAAACTGATCCTGTTACAACTACTCGAAAAGCTGCCGAAGAACTCACCATCAACTATTCCATGGTCATTTGGCATTTGAAGCAAACTGGAAAGGTGAAAAAGCTCGGTAAGTGGGTGACTCATGAGCTGACCAAAAATTTAAAAAATCGTTGTTTCAAAGTGTCCTCTTCTCTTATTCTATGCAACATCAAACCATTTCTCAATTGGGTTGACTGTGACATGCTATGAAAAGTGGATGGTATACAACAACCAGTGACGACCAGCTCAGTGGTTGGAAGATACTCAAAACACGTCCCAAAGTCAAACCTGCGCCAAGAAAAGATCATTGTCACTGTTTGGTGGTCTGCTAGCAGTCTGAATCACTACAGCTTTCTGAGTCCTGGCGAAACCATTACATCTCAGAATTATGCTTAGCAAATTGATGAGATGCACTGAAAACTGCAATGCCTGCAGCCAGCATTGGTCAACAGAAAGGGCCAAATTCTTCTCCATGACATCACCCAACCACACTTCGCACAACTAATGCTTCAAGTTTTGCCTCATCTGCCATATTCACCTGACCTCTCACCAACCGACTACCACTTCTTCAGGCTTTTTGTAGGGAAAGAGCTTCCACCATCAGCAGGATGCAGAATATGCTTTCTAGGATGTTGTCAAATCCCAAATCATGAATTTTTATGCTAAAGGAATAAACAAACTTATTTCTCATCAGTAATAATTTGTTTACTGTAATAGTTCCTATTTTGATTAATAAAGATGTGTCTGAGCCTAGTTATTGTTGTTCAGTTATTCAATTATGCCCGACTCTTTGCAGCTCTCTGGACTGCAGAATGCAAGGCTTCCCTGTCCTTCACTATCTCCCAGACTGTGCTCAAACTCATGTCCACTGAGTTAGTTGATGATGCCATCCAACGATGTCATCCTTAGTCACCCTCTCCTCCTGCCCTCAATCTTTCCCAGCATCAGTGTCTTTTCTGTTGAGTTGCATCCTCACATCAGGTGGCCAAAATACTGGAGCTTCAACTTCAGCATCAGTCATTCAAATGACTATTCAGGGTTGATTTCCTTTAGGATTGACTGGTTTGACCTCATTGCTGTCCAAAGAACTCTCAAGAGTCGTCTACAGCAGCACAGTTAGAAAGCATCATTAATCTGGTGTTCAGCCTTCCATATGGTCCAACTGATTTGCACATGACTACTAGAAAAGCAATAGCTTTGACTATATGGATCTTTGCATGTGAAGTAATGTCTCTGCCTTTTAACATACAGTCTAGGTTTGTCATAGCTTTTCTTCCAAGGAGTAAGCATCTTTTCATTTCATGGCTGCAATCGCCATCTGCAGTGATTTTGGAGCTCAACAAAATAAAGTCTGACACTGTTCCCACTGTTTCTCCATCTATTGGTCATGAAGCGAGGGGAACAGATGCCATGATCTTAGTTTTCTGAATGTTGAGCTTTAAGCCAACTTTTTTCACTCTCCTCTTTCACTTTCATCAAGAGGGTCTTTAGTTCTTCTTCACTTTCTGCTATAAGGGTTGTGTCATCTGCATATCTGAGGTTATTGATATTTCTCCCGGCAATCTTGATTCCAGCTTGTGCTTCCTCCAGCCCAGCGTTTTCATGATGTGCTCTGCATATAAGTAAAATAAGCAGGGTGACAATATACAGCCTTGACATACTCCTTTTCCTATTTGGAACCAGTCTGTTGTTCCATGTCCATTTCTAACTGTTGCTTCCTGACCTGCATACAGATTTCTCAAGAGGCAGGTTAGGTGGTCTGGTATTCCCATGTCTTTCAGAATATTCCACAGTTAATTGCGATCCACACAAAGACTTTGGCATAGTCAATAAAGCAGAAATAGATGTTTTTCTGGAATTCTCTTGCTTTTTCGATGATCCAGCAGATGTTGGCAATCTGATATCTGGTTCCTCTGCCTTTTCTAAAACCAGCTTGAACATCTGGAATTTCACGGTTCACACATTTTTGAAGCCTGGCTTGGAGAATTTTGAGCATGACTTTACTAGTGTGTGCTGCTGCTGCTAAGTTGCTAAAGTCATGTCCGACTCTGTGCGACCCCAGAGATGGCAGCCTACCAGACTTCTCTGTCCTTAGGATTCTCCAGGCAAGAACACTAGAGTGGGTTGCCATTTCCTTCTCCAATGCATGGGAGTGAAAAGTGAAGTCACTCAGTCGTGTCCAACTCTTTGCGACCTCATGGACTGCAGCCCACCAGGCTCCTCTGTCCATGGGATTTTCCAAGCAAGAGTACTGGAGTGGGGTGCCATTGCCTTCTCCATACTAGTATGTGAGATGACTGCAATTGTGTGGCAGTTTGAGCATTCTTTGCCATTGCCTTTCTTAGGGATTCAAATGAAAACTGACCTTTTCCAGTCCTGTAGCCACTGCTGCATTTTCCAAATTTGCTGGCATATTGAGTGCAGCACTTTTACAACATCATCTTTTATGATTTGGAATAGCTCAACTGGAATCCCATTACCTCCACTAGCTTTCTTCGTTGAGATGCTTCCTAATGCCCACTTGACTTCACATTCCCGGATGTCTGGCTCTAGGTGAGTGATCACACCATTGTGATCATCTGGGTCATGAAGATCTTTTTTGTACAGTTCTTCTATGTATTCTTGCCACCTCTTCATAGTATCTTCTGCTTCTGTTAGGTCCAGACCATTTCTGTTCTTTATTGAGCCCATCTTTGCATGAATTGTTCCCTTGGTATCTCTAATTTTCTTGAAGAGATCGCTAGTCTTTCTCATTCTATTCTTTTCCTCTATTTCTTTGCACTGATCACTGAAGAAGTCTTTCTTATCTCTCCTTACTGTTCTTTGGAACTCTGCATTCAAATGGGTATATCTTTCCTTTTCTCCTTTGTTTTTGCTTCTTTTCACAGCTATTCATAAGGCCTCCTCAGACAGCCATTTTTCTTTTTGCATTTCTTTTTCTTGGAGATGGTCTTGATCCCTGTCTTCTGTACGATGTCACGAACCTCCATTCTGAGTTCATCAGGCACTCTATTAGAACTAGTTCCTTAAATCTATTTCTTACTTACACTGTATAATTGTAAGGGATTTGATTTAGGTCATACTGGAATGGTCTAGTGGTTGTCCCTATTTTCTTGAATTTAAGTCTGAATTTTGCAAATAGGAGTTAATGATCTGAGCCACAGTCATCTCCCTGTCTTCTTTCTGCTGACTGTAGAGAGCTTCTCCATCTTTGGCTACAAATAATATAATCAATCTAACATCAATATTGACCATATGGTGATATCCACGTGTAGAGTCTTCTCTTGTGTTTTTGGAAGAAGGTGTTTGCTATGACCAGTGCATTCTCTTGGCAGAACTCTATTAGCCTTTGCCCTGCTTCATTCTGTAATCCAAGGCCAAGGTGTTTCTTGACTTCCTACTTTTGCATTATAGTCCCTTCTAATGAAGGACTTCCCTGGTGGCTGAGAGGGTAAAGCATCTGCCTGCAATGCAGGAGACCCAGGTTCCATCCCTGGGTTGGGAAGATCCCCTGGAGAAGGAAATGGGAACACACTCCAGTATTCTTGCCTGGAAAATCCCATGGACAGAGGAACCAATCCATGGGGCTGCAAAGAGTCGGACACAACTGAGCAACTTCACTTTAACTTTTAGCACCCCTCTAATGAAAAGGACATCTTTTTTGGGTGTTAGTTCTAAAAGGTCTTATAGGTCTTCACAGAACTGTTGAACTTCAGCTTCTTCAGCATTACTGGTCGGGGCATACTTGGATGACTGTGATACTGAATGGTTTGCCTTGGAAATGAACAGAGATCATTCTGTTGCTTTTGAGATTCCATCCAAGTACTGCATTTCAGACTCTCTTGTTGACTATGATGGCTACTCCATTTCTTCTGAGGGATTCTTGCCCACAGTAGTAGATATAATGGTCATCTGAATTAAATTCACCCATTCCAGTCCATTTAAGTTTGCTGATTCCTAAAATGTCAACGTTCACTCTTTCCATCTCCTGTTTGACCACTTCCAATGTGCCTTGATTCATGGACCTAATATTTCAGGTTCCTATGCAATACTCACTTCACAGAGTCCCACTTTGCTTCTATCACCAGTTACATCCACAACTGAGTGTTGTTTTTGCTTTGGCTCCATCTCTTCATTCTGTCTGGAGTTATTTCTTCATTGATCTCCAGTAGCATATTGGGCACCTACAGACTTGGGGAGTTCATCTTTCAGTGTCTTATCTTTTTGCCTTTTCATACTGTTCATGGGTTCTCAAGGCAAGAATAATAATAGGACTCCTTCTTTAGAAGGACGTCACCATTATCTTCATTACCTCCACCATAGTTTAGCCCCAGGTAAATAGCAGGGGAGAAGGCCTAACAAATAGCTGTGAAAAGAAGAGAAGCAAAAAGCAAAGGAGAAAAGGAAAGATATATTCATTTGAATGCAGAGTTCCAAAGAACAGCAAGGAGAGATAAGAAAGCCTTCTTCAGTGATCAGTGCAAAGAAATAGAGGAAAACTAAAGAATGGGAAAGACTAGAGATCTCTTCAAGAAAATAAGAGATACCAAGGGAACATTTCATGCAAAGATGGGCTCAATAAAGGACAGAAATGGTCTGGACCTAACAGAAGCAGAAGATACTATGAAGAGGTGGCAAGAATACATAGAAGAGCTGTACAAAAAGATCTTCATGACCCAGATGATCACAATGGTGTGATCACTCACCTAGAGCCAGATATCTTGGAATGTGGTCAAGTGGGCATTAGGAAGCATCTCAACGAAGAAAGCTAGTGGAGGTGATGGGATTCCAGTTGAGCTATTCCAAATCATAAAAGATGGTGTTGTGAAAGTGCTGCACTCAATATGCCAGCAAATTTGGAAAATGCAGCAGTGGCTACAGGACTGGAAAAGGTCAGTTTTCATTCGAATCCCTAAGAAAGGCAATGGCAAATAATGCTCAAACTGCCACACAATTGCACTCATCTCACATGCTGTTAAGTAATGCTCAAAATTCTCCAAGCTAGGCTTCAACAATTTGTGAACTGTGAACTTCCATATGTATAAGTGGGTTTTAGAAAAGGCAGAGCAACCAGATATCAAATTGACACCATCTGCTGGATCATCGAAAAAGCAAGAGAATTCCAGAAAAACATATATTTCTGCTTTATTGACTATGCCAAAGTCCTTGACTTTGTGGATCAAATAAACTGTGGAAAATTCTGAAAGAGATGGGAATACCAGACCACCTAACCTGCCTCTTGAGAAATCTGTATGCAGGTCAGGAAGCAACAGTTAGAACTGGACATGGAACAACAGACTGTTTCCATATAAGAAAAGGATTACATCAAGGCTGTATATTGTCACCCTGCTTATTTTACTTATATGCAGAGCACATCATGAAAAATGCTGGGGTGGATGAAGCACAAGCTGGAATCAAGATTGCTGGGAGAAATATCAATAACTTTAGATAGATATGCAGATGACACAACTCTTATGCACCAAGTGAAGAAGAACTAAAGACCCTCTTGATGAAAGTGAAAGAGGAGAGTGAAAAAGTTGGCTTAAAGCTCAACATTCAGAAAACTAAGATCATGGCATCTGTTCCCCTCGCTTCATGACCAATAGATGGAGAAACAGTGGGAACAGTGTCAGACTTTATTTTGTTGAGCTCCAAAATCACTGCAGATGGTGATTGCAGCCATGAAATAAAAAGATGCTTACTCCTTGGAAGAAAAGTTATGACCAACCTAGATAGCCTATTAAAAAGCAGAGACATTACTTTGTCAGCAAAGGTCCATCTAGTTAACACTATGGTTTTTCTAATAGCCATGTATGTATGTGAGAGTAGGACTATAAAGAAGTTGAGCGCTGTAGAATTGATGTTGGTGTTGGAGAAGAGTCTTGAGAGTCCCTTGGATGCCAAGGAGATCCAACCAGCCCATCCTAAAGGCAATCAGTCCTGAATGTTCATTGGAAGGACTGATGTTGAAGCTGAAGTTCCAATACTTTGGCCACCCGATGAGAAGAGATGACTCATTTGAAAAGACCTTGATGCTGGGAAAGATTGAAGCTGGGAGGAGAAGGGGATGACAGAGGATGAGATGGTTGGATGGCATCACCGACTCAATGGACATGAGTTTGCATAAAATCTGGGAGTTGGTGATGGACAGGGAGGTCTGGCGTGCTGCAGTCCATGGGGTTGCAAAGAGTTGGACAGGAGTGAGAGACTGAACCGAACTGAAATAGCAGGCAGGGAACACAGCTCCAACCATCAACAGAAAATTCGATTAAAGATTTACGGAGTATGGCCCCACCCATGAGAATAAGACCCAGGGATGCAAGGATTCTTCAGTATTTGCAAATCAACCAATGTGATCCACCATGTTAAGAAATTCAGAGATAAAAACCATGATTATCTCAAAAGATACAGCGAAACAGCTTTGACAAAATTCAACACCCATTTATGACAAAAACTCTCCAGAACACAGGCATAGAAGGACCATACCTCTACATAATAAAAGCCATATACAACAAACCCACAGCAAACATTATCAATGGTGAAAATTTGTAAGCACCTCCTCTAAAATCAGTAACAGGACTACAGTGCCCACATTCAACACTATTATTCAACATAGTTTTGGAAGTCCTAGCCACAGGATTCATAGAAGAAAAATAAATGAAAATAATCCAGATTGGAAAAGAAGTAAAACTCTCATTGTTTGCAGATGTCATGATCCTGTAAATAGAAAACCCTAAAGATACAGATAGAAAATTAATAGAGCTCTTCAATGAATGTAGTAAAGTTTCAGGATAAAAAATTAATACACAGAAATCCTTTGCATTGCTATATACTAACAATGAAATAACAAAATGAGAAATTAAAGAAGCTATCCCATTTACCATTGCATCGAAAAGGGTAGATAGGAATAAACTTACCTAAAGAAACAAAAGATCTATATATATAAATCTAAAACAGTGATGAAAGAAATCAAAGATAACACAAATAAATGGAGAAATATACCATGTTCATGGATTGGAAGAATCAACATAATGAAAATGAGTATACTACCCAAAGCAATCTGTAGATTCAGTGCAACCCCTATCAGCTACCAATGATATTTTTCACAGAACTAGAAAAAATAATTTCACAATTTTTATGGAAACACTAAAAACCTCAAATAGCAAAAGCAATCTTTAGAAAGAAGAATGGAACTGGAGGAATCAACCCTCGTGACTTCAGACTCTACTCTAAAGCTAAAGTCATCAAGACAGAATTGGATTGGCACAAAGACAGAAATATAGATCAATGGAACAAAACAGAAAGCCCAGAAATAAATCCATACACCTATGGACACCTTACCTTTGACAAAGGAGGCAAAGCAATACAATGGAGAAAACAAGTAGTGCTGGATAAACTGGTCAAGCACCTTTAAAAGAATGAAACTAGAGTACTTTCTAACACCACATACAGAAAGAAACTCAAAATGGATTAAAGATCTAAATGTAAGACCAGAAAGTACAAAACTCTTAGAGGAAAACATAGGCAGAACCCTCTCTGACATAAATCACAGCAAGATCCTCTAGGACTCACCTCCCAGAGTAATGGAAATAAAAACAAAAATAAACAAATGGGACCTAATTAAACTTACTTGATTTTATACAATGTGGAAACTATAATAAGCAAGGTGAAAATGCAGACCTCAGAATGGGAGAAAATAATAGCAAATGAAGCAACTGACAAAGAATTAATCTCCAGAATATACAAGCAGCTCATGGAGTTCAATAGCAGAAAAATGAACAACCTAATCAAAAAGTAGGCAAAAGAATAGATATTTCTTTGAAGAAGACATAGAGATGGCTAATAAACACATGAAAAGATGCTAAACATCACTCATGATTAGAGAAAAGCAAATCAAAACTACAATGAGGTATCATCTCACACAAATCAGAATGGCCACCATCAAAATGTCTACAAACAGTAAGTGCTGGAAATGGTGTGGAGAAAAGGGAACTCTTTTACGTTGTTGGTGGGAATGCAACCTGGTACAGCCACTATTGAGAACAATGTGGAGATTCCTTAAAAAACTGGGAATAGAACTGCTGTACAACCCAGCACTCCCAATGATTGGCATACACATCGAGGAAACCAGAATTGAAAGAGACACATGTACCCCAATGTGCACTGCAGCACTATTTACAACAGCTAGGACATGGAAGCATCCTAGATGTCCATTAGCTGAGAATGGATAAGGAAGTTGTGGTACATGTACAGAATGGAATATTACTCAATAAAAAGGAATGCATTTGACTCAGTTCTAACGAGGTGGATGAAACTGGAGCCTATTATACAGAGTGAAGTAAATCAGAAAGAGAAAGAAAAATACTGTATATTAATGCATATATATGGAATTTAAAAAGATGGTAATGACAATGCTATATGCAAGGCAGCAAAGAGACACATATGTAAGGAACAGACTTTTGGACTATGTGGGAGAAGGTGAGGGTGGGATGATTTGAGAGAATAGCATTGAACATGTGTATTACCATATGTAAAACAGATGACCAGTGCAAGTTTGATACATGAAGCAGGGCACTCAAAGCTGGTGTTCTGGGACAACCAAAAGGGATGAGGTGGGGAGGGAAGAAGGTGGGGGGTTCAGGATGGGAGGACACATGTGCACCTGTGGCTGATTCATGTTGATGTATGGAAAAACCATCACGATATTGTAAAGTAATTATCTTGCAATTAAAATAAATTGATTAAAAAATAATACAAAATATACAAACAACTCATGTGCTCAATACCAGAATAAAAGACATCCCAATCAAAAAGCAGGCAAAAGAACTAAACAGACATTTATCAAAGAAGACAAAATGATGGCTAATAAAAACATGAAAACATGCTCAACATCACTCATTATTAGAGAAATGCAAATCAAAACCACAATGAGGTATCATCTTACACCAGTCAGAATGGCCATCATCAAAATGTCTACAAACAATAAATGCTGGAGAGATTGTGGAGAAAAGGCAAGCCTCTTACACTGTTGGGGGAATGCAAATTGGTACAGCCATTGTGGAAAAGTGTGGATATTCCTTATAAAACTGGGAATAGAACTGCCATACAACCCAGCAATCCCACGGCTAGGCATACACCCTGAAGAAATCAGAATTAAAAAACACACATGTACCCCAATGTTCATTTCAGCACTATTTATAATAGCTAGGACATGGAAGCAACCTAGAGATATTCACCAGCAGAACAAAGGATAAGGGAGTTGTGGTACATATACAGAATGGAATATTACTCAGCTAGAAAAAGGAGTGCATTTGATGCATTTGAGTCTGTTCTAATGAGGTGGATGAAACTGGAACCTATGATACAGAATGAAGTAAGACAGAGAAAGACAAATACTGTATGCTGCTGCTAAATAGCTTCAGTCGTGTCTGATTCTGTGTGACTCCACAGATGGCAGCCCACCAGGCTCTCCCGTCCCTGGGATTCTCCAGGCAAGAACACTGGAGTGGGTTGCCATTTCTTTCTCCAATGCATGAAAGTGAAAAGTGAAAGGGAAGTCGCTCAGTCATGTCCGACTCTTGGCGACCCCATGGACTGCAGCCCACCAGGCTCCTCCATCCATGGGATTTTCCAGGCAAGAGTACTGGAGTTGGGTGCCACTGCCTTCTCTGAAATACCATATATTAATGCATATATATGGAATTTAGAAAGACAGTAACAATGATCCTACATGCAGGGCAGCAAAGGTGATATAGATGTAAAGAACAGACTTTTGGACTCAGTGGAAGAAGTCAAGGGTGGGATAATTTGAGAGAATAGCATTGAAACATGCATATTACCATATGTAAAACAGATGCCAGTCAAGTTCAGTGCATGAAGAGGGTTTCCAAAGCCGGTGGTCTGGGACAATCCAGAGGGATTGGGTGGGGAGGGAGGCGGGAGGGCAGTTCAGGATAGTGGCACACATGTATACCTGTGGCTGATTCATGTCAATGCATGGCAAAAACCATCACAATATTGTAATTATTCTCCAATGAAAATAATTTTATATGCAAATATTCCAACAAAATGATAGCAAACTGAATTAAATAGTACATTGAAAGGATCATATTCCATGATCAAGTGAGATTTATATCTGCAATGAAAGCATGGTTCATCATATACAAATCAACAAATAAGATACACTACATTAACAGAGGGCTTCTCAGGTGGTTCTGTGGTAATGAATTTGTCTGCAATGCAGGAGATGAAAGTTCAACCCCTGGTCAGGAAGATCCCCTGAAGAAGGGAATAGCAACTCACTCCAGGATTCTTGCCTGGAGAATTCCATGAACGGTAGAGCCTGGCAGGCTACGTTCCATGGGGTCGCAAAGAGTCGGTCAAGACAAAGAGATTAACACTTTCTCTTTCACTAATATATAAAACATATCAGGAATCATACAATTGAATAGTAAAACTAATAATCTGATTTTAAAATTGGTAAAGAACTTGAATAATTAGTTTTCTACAGAAGAGATATAAATGGCCAACAGTTACATGAAAAGATGACATCACTAGTGTCATGAAAAGATGACATTACTAGTCATCAGGAAAATGCAAATCAAACCACAATGAGGTATCACTTCAACCAGTTAGAATGATGATTATCAAAAATACAAGGGATAACACATGTTGACAAGAATATAAATAAAAGCAAACTCTTATATACTGTTGGTGGGAATGTAAATTAGTGCAGCTACTATGGAAAACAGCATGGATGCTTTTCAAAACTTTCTTTTTAATCACCACATGATCCAGTAATCCCACTTTGGTGTATATATTCAAAGGAAATGAAATCACTATCTTTAAGAGATATCTGTACTTCCATGTTCATTTCAGCGTTATTCACAATAGACAGACACAGAAACTACCTAAATATGCACTAACAGATGAACTGACAAAGAACTTGTTTATATATATATATATATATATATATATATATATATATATATAAAACATTTATTCATATATGTAAATAAAATTCAGTCATGAGAAAAAAAATTATGCTATCTGACATAGCAAAATAGAGAGATAGTCTTTGGCCTGGCCAACACACTTTTCCTTTTTGAAACTCCAAGAGAATTTCAAAGGAGTTATATGAGAATATTGGTCTAACCCTCTACCTCAATCAACATAATAATATTAAAGATAAGATAAAATGGCAATATTAATTTGAAAGTAATCAGGTATGAATTATAGATATTACATTTCAGATAACCCACAATATTTATTATAAACTGTAATAAGTAAGCCTGTATGCTTCTAACACCAAAGAGAATTTACCTCAGAAACATATTTGAAGATAACCATATACTATAAAAGAGACACAGGAAATTGTTGGAGTAGGGGCATATTATTTAATAAAACATACTGGTATTATGTGGAAAGAATCCACCTGCATTGCCCTCTACATATCACAAGCCAAAATTCATTCTAGGTAAATGAGTATTTATTTTTCTTTATCCTTCTGCATCTTTTGAAATATTTAAGATATCTAATCTTCCTGGAATTTCATTACATGTATTGTGACATAACATTGCCTGTTTTCCCAAATGATTAGCTAACTATTCTAACACCATTCACCAAATGTGTAGAAAAGAGTTACCATTGAAGATGTAAGATGGCAAGCTTTATAAATACTTGCTTGTAAGGCTGGCCTTTGGTTGGATTCTGTTAACTTGAATTTAAAGAAGGTGTCCACTATTCCCAAAACAAATTATGACTGGCTCACTGTGCCTAAACTCTCTGTGCGAACAATACAGTTTATGCTAAATGTTAATACCTTTTTTCCTTCTGGGAGTCTCGAATTTTGGTGCATGCTAGGCAAAAGGTACCTCCCTCAAATCTTGTGCGCTATCTAATAAGCTTCCTTGATAAATATTTCAGATATGTTGTCATAAATTATTGAAGACATTAAGTGTATCCTGTGGGGCTCCACTGGGAGAGAAATATTGGAAGTTTGCAGCGGTTTCTTTTGAACTTTGCTCCATGCACTTTTTTCCTTTCACTGATTTGGTTTTGCATTCTTTTGTAATAAATCACAGCCGTGAGTACAAATGTATACTGAGCCTTGTGAATCCTGCTACTGAGTCTTTCACTTTTCTCCATGAATTTGAACTGTCACCCTAATATAAATACCCACATATATGTGGAAACATATGGGCTCTCTATCTGTATTCCATTTAACTTTTCCCAAGTAGTTCTACCCTGTCAAGAGATTTGACAAAAATTTTAAAATTCTTTGTGGGAAAAACACTTTCCAACTTCCATATTATTTTTCTTTCAAAATTCTCTGGACTACTCATAGGCTTGTGTGTATGTAGAAATCAATAAGAAGTTCTTGAACTTCTAAGAACCTCTAAACCAGGAACCTCTAAAAGGCAAATGATAAAAGCTTATAAATACTCTGCTTACAAAAGAAAACCCAACTGGCTAGATTTAACCTCTGAAACATCTGAAAGTAGGTTTAACCTCATTAATAATACCAAAATAACAAGGCAGTACCATGTTCCCCAATTCCATTAGTAAAAGGCTTAAAAATTTTGCTGATGGCTTATAGACATATGTATCTACTAAGTTCACAATACGTTTCTAAATAGATTCTAAAATAGATTACCCAGCCCACAGCCTCATCCTAAAGGAAGAAGTCCTTGCTTGACTCTTGAGTAGGCATGACCAAATGGATAAGCACTAGACACCTGAAGGTGAGAGTTCATGGAACTGGTGAAAGGGATCAGCAGTCTCACTATAAGGGGATAGATGGCCTTCTAGAAAATCTTTGAAGAATGGACAGACCTCTGACAGAGATTACAGGGGGCTGGAGGTGAGTGAGAAAGGACAAATGAATGAGAAAGTTGACCTCTCCAGGTGCAAGGAACTGTGTGAATAAGCTATGGTGAAGATGTCTGTGAAAGCCTATTTTCTGTGATCTGTAAAATGCTATATAATGTATGTTCTACCCTAAAAGGCATTAGTTAAAAAGGTTTTAAAGATGTTCTAAGGTATATTGAAGGTACAGATATTCGTTATGTTATACAAATTCTTCCTGAGACCAGAAAAAGAACAAAAGCTATCCTAACTCATTTAATGAAGCTAATATAACCTTGAAACTATAATAATAAAACTAAAACATTAAAATATAAAATCATATAAAAATGATTTGGGATAATGACATTGAAACATGTATACTATCATGTAAGAAACGAAGCGCCAGTCTATGTTTGATACAGGATACAGGATGCTTGGGGCTGGTGCACAGGGATGATCCAGAGAGATGATATGGGGTGGGAGGGGGTTTCAGGATTGGGAGCTCGTGTACAGCCATGGCTGATTCATGTCAACATATGGCAAAACCAATACAGTATTATAAAGTAGAATAAAGTAAAAATAAAATTAAAAAAATAATAAAATATAAAATCATAGGTCCGTATCATTAGTGAAAAAAAAAAAAACTGGCAACTTGAATCTAGTAGTATATTAAAAAAACAGTAACAACAAAAATACTGTGATAGAATGTTAAGGGAAGAGGCATAACCATAACTGCAGTCAGATTTCAGCACAAGTTCAGACAAAATAAGTAAAGATATATAATAGAAGACTTAAGCAAGGTTATGAACTAACTAGACCTAACTGACATTTATAGCACAGTTCACAGGACAACAGAAAGACACACAATTTTTTCAAGTGCAATCGGTATATTTACCAAAATAGACCATATTCTGGGCCATAAAGAAACATTCAATAAATTAAAAAGATTCAGACCATACAAAGTAAGTTCTCTGACCAGGTCAGTACTGTAGAAATATATAACCAAAACATATCTGGAAAAGCCTCAAATATTTAGGAACTACATAGCCTACTTCTAAATAATTGTTGGATAAGAGAAGAAAATTAAAAAGAAATTAGTATATAATTTCCATTGAAAAATGAAAACACAATATATCAAAATTTGTGGGATGCAGCTTAAGCAGTATTAGAGGAAAATTTACAATACTAAAGTGCCTATATTAGAAAAATGATGAGCTCAAATTAATTGACCTCAGCTTCTATTTCAAGTAGCTAGAAACATAATAGTAACAAACCAAAGTAAACAAAACAAAAACTAAGAGCAAAGTCCAATAAAAAATAGAAAACACAAAAGTTTTTAAATCAATAAAATTAAACACTAGTTTGTTGAGGTCAATAAAATTGATCAGCCTCTAACCAGAATGATAAAGGAAAACAAAAGACACAATTACTGATATCAAGAATGAGAGAGATGACATCACTAGATAACAAACATCAAAAGGATAATAAATTTTACTGGCTAGGCTGGAGGGAAAAAGACAACCCATAAACTGCTGATGGTAATGAAAATTTGTAATATCCTTTTGGAGGGATATCTCAGAATATCTAATAAAACTACATATGGATTTATCATTTGACCAAACATCCTCACTTCTAGGAATCTACCTCTAACCACACAAAAATTATAATTGCACAAGGTTATTCTTCCAACACTGTTGCAACAGCAAGATATTGGAAAGAAATACCCATATACAGGAGAGTAACTGAACAAATTATCGCAGTGACTGGAGAAGGAAATGGCAACCCACTCCAGTATTTTGGCCTGGAGAATTCCATGGAACCTGGCAGGCTACACTTCATGGGATCACAAAGAGGTGGACACGACTGAGTGATTAACACATAGCAGTGATACAATGGAGGATTATGCAGCTGCAAAAAATGAAAAAGATTGCCATGTACTGCTGCTGCTACTGCTAAGTCACTTCAGTCTTGTCCGACTCTGTGTGACCCCACAGATGGCAGCCCACCAGGCTTCCCTGTCCCTGGGATTTTCCATGCAAGAACACTGGAGTGGGTTGCCATTTCCTTCTCCAATGCATGAAAGTGAAAAGTGAAAGTGAAGTCGCTCAGTCCTGTCCGACTCTTAGTGACTCCATAGACTGCAGCCTACGAGGCTCCTCCGTCCATGGATTTTCCAGGCAAGAGCACTGGAGTTGGGGTGCCATTGCCTTCTCCATGCTATGTACTAATTGGCTTCAAATCTGCAAAATCTGCAGATAAAGCGGTTAAGAGGGATAAGTCAAATTTTTTTCTAACTATACTCTCCTAAAAAGACTGGTATCCTGGAAATACCTCATAAAGCTGAGCTCTGATAAAAATGGATTAGCACAAATAAGGGAGTACCACTAAGGACAGATGCAAACCACCAAGAGGCATTGGCCAGAAAGCAAAAACAAGGAGAGTCAGTGGAAGGGAACCTGTGAAAAAAATTCATAAAGCAGTTCCTGTAGGCGGTTCCCAGAAAGACCCTCCTCATGGCCCAAGACTGGAAAAGGGAGGGAGCCTCATATGGAGCAGGTAGAACAATGACCCTGGTGTCTCTGGATGGGAACTGTTGAGGGTGCAAGGGGACTAAGCCTTTTCAGAATCGCATTTCCAGGGCACGTCCCCAGGATACTGCCGCCTGGGTTGAGATCCAGGGATCCTCTTGAGGGTTGAAAAGCTTGTAGATATCCCAATGAGAACCTCTATGTGAAGGGCCCAAAGCATCTAGGTTCCCTCCTCCTGAGTATGTCCTCTCTCCACCATACTAGAGCTGCCCAGGTTGAGGTTCATGCCTCTCTTGCATCTCCAGGCACCTGGAACCTTAGAGCAAAAGTCAGTTCCATCACTCTTTGATCAACCTCATACCCATTCCCACCACTAAGTTGCTTGCAATATTGAGTCCAGTCATCCCCACTGTCTGACAGATAGATAGTGCCAACTGGATGGGAGGAAGGAAGGGGTATGGTACCTCAAAGATCCCATCTCCCATCCCTGCCTCTCCAGAGCCAGCACTATGGCTGTACACAAATTGGGTGTTCATATATCGTCACTTCACCGTGTCCTCTTTCTGGGCAGCCCTGAAGCCAACTGCTTCCTCGTGTCCACCTCCCCTACCCAGAGAAAACAGTCGCGCCACGCTGGGTGGGGTGAGGGGCATTCAGAAAGCAGGAGGGAGCAGGAGTGAGCACGAAGGTCCCAGGCACTTCCTCCACGAGGATCTAGTCTCTACCACCACCTCCCATGGATGCTATTTCCCAGCCGGCCTCGAACCCACCTCCTCCAACAGCGGCCGCCGCTTCTCTCCACATACCTCCCTCAGGATGACTTCCGGCCTCTTGAGCTCCTGGACAAAAATCAGGCCCCGGCTGATGCTCAGATTGGCTGAGGGATTGTGTCCTCTGCCAACAATTACCGTAATCCTGGGCACCTGAGGAATTCGTTTTCAGGCTAGTGCAGCAAGGAGAGACACCCACCCACCCACCGTTACATCCTACCACTCCTCTTACAGCCGTCTGTCAAGCGTCAGGTGCAAGTCTTTCCCGACCCTTTTCAGTGCTTACGCTCCTCTACCCCGGTCCAAGGGAGAGCGCCGTCACGTGACCAACCCTCCGCCTCACGTGACCGCACATTCGGCATGTCTGGCGCAGCCCTGCAGAAACAAGCAAGGTACAGTCTTCTGCCTCTAGGGCCGAGCTGCTTGCTAGAACAACCTGAAGCTCCTGGTGGTGGTGAAGATAGAGAGCTGAAAGGAAGGCTGGATTGGAGCCAACGCTTCCAGTCCTAGGCCTGGGCAGATAGAACACAGGGCTGGTGAGGAACACTCCATGAGGAGTTCAGAGACCAACTGACTTTTAGTATTCTGTATAAAACTCGTTTGAGTAGCCTCCGGGAGTTGGTGATGGACAGGGAAGCCTGGAGTGCTGCAGTCCATGGGCTCGCGGAGAGTCGGACACGACTGAGCAACTGAACTGATGAGACTCGGGTGATGTATTAAAACACACACAAACTCTGTCTTGAGAATACTGATAGGCAAAACAAACATTCAGTCTCCAGTGTCCACCACCAGGTCGATCTCTGTTATCACTTCTGATTTGTGAATGGATGAAATCTGCCACTTTGCCCTACTTACAAAAATCTTACAGCCTAGAGTCTTATAGAAAAAAAATTTTTTTTCCTTCCTGAGACAAACCAAGGTGAATAAAAATTTTTATCTTTTCCTTTAGTCTGGACTCCTTACTACCCCAAATCAACATAATCCCTGACTTTTAATCCTGTCTGAAGATAATTATTACCTTTGTGAATCCAAAAAACATGTGTACCATAAAGTCAAAAACTTTAGAAAGTTTACAATTTACGTCCTTTAAATAATTATGCATTTTTATTTGGAAACCCAGTCCTAAATTGTAGCCTCTCACACTTCTTTACTCTTTTGACATGTTTAAAATGGTTTTAAGATTTTCCATAATCAAATAATATACATTTCATAAATTCAGTCCATTTCACACATTTGGGGAGTATCATTCCATATATTTTACCAGTCTTTTCTATTTCATCAAATATAGAAGGCATCAGAGCTTTTCTTAGTAGCTGTATGCTATTACCTTAACACTCTCCATGGCACCACCATGAAGAAATGGTCTTCCTGACAGTTAAATTTGTGTGCTTTCTGGTCTTTTCCTTTTAACCTGTGGGCCAGTGGTCTCCAACATTTCTGGCACCAGGGACCAGTTTCATGTAAGACAACTTCTTCACAGACTGGGGTTGGCAGGGGCAGGGGACAAGGATGGTTTAGTTGGTAATGTGAGCAATACAAGGGAGCATGGTTCAGACAGTAATGCAAGGGATGGGGTGAGCTCAGAGGAAGCCTTCTGCTCACCTCTTGCTGTGTGGCCTGCTTCCTAACAGGCCACAGACCAGTACTGGTCTGCACCCTGGACCCCTGCTTTAGGCAGTATCAAAGAAACACCCATACTTTGAATTGCAAAATGCAACTTCTCAGCTCTTCAAAACTTACCTCCTTTTATTTTTTTTTTTTTTTTTTTTTTTTTTTTTTTTCATGGTAACTTATGTTTGTTTAATCTCAGTAAATTTGGAAAGTATCTCTGGGAATCTTACAAAGTTATTGAACTCAGTACTTTCAACTTTCTTTCTCTGTAAAGCATTATTACATTAGCTTTTCAAACATTTGCAGTAAAAGCAGGTTTAAGAGCAAGATCCTAGACAAGAGACTTGTACTCTAAGGCCACCTCTTCTATTAACCTGCCAGATGAACTTGGTCAGGCTACTTAAATTCTCTGGACCTTAGAGAGTCATTTGGGTGGGTCATGGACCACTTTAGGGACTTAATACTTAATACTCCTCACAGCCAATCCAGGCAGACTGGATATCTCACTCCCACAAGAGCACTTTTCCAACTGCGAGCTTTTCTTCACAACATCCAACCTCTTCCCTGCATTTCAGAGCCCAAATCAATTGGGTGGTTTTTCTCTAAATCCATGGGTTGCTACTCAGCAACCCATGGTAACATTTGCATTTACAGATACAAGAATAAGCTTTTTCAAGGAGTATTATTATTCATATATTAATTATCTCTATGTTGTCATGTGTTATCTTGACATCTATATTTTAAGTTCAAGGAGAAGGGTGATTTCTGCCTACTTAAACACAAAACCTTATTGAAAACAGGACATGACTCAAATCGACATCAGTAACACCAGAACAACAATCAAAAGGGTAGTTTACTTATGATGGCTCAATTCAACTCACAATCTGGACAAAAACAAATAGAAATGTGCTTTCAGTTTTAATATTGGTTTGGCATCAGAAGATAGATCCAGCTCATAGAGAGCTGGGCAAAATTAGTATCAGCATTAAGGATGTACATTACAACATAGAACCAACTTTGAAAACATTATTAAGGATCATAACTCAGGAACATAAGGATAATCAGAGCCAAGTAACTAATCATACTCATTTTTTTGGTCTGCCTCAGGGTCCTTTTTATGATCTATTTTGCCTTGCAGTTCCTTAGCAAATTTCTCAACTTCATGGAATGCAGAAGTGGCTCAAGACTGAAATCATCATCAGTGAATAACGCCTTTTTTTTTTTTTTTTTTAATATTGTTACCAATATTATCAAGCATTGCTAGAAAAACTTGAATATTATCATTTGTCTCTTTCCTGCTAAAAAGGCCCATAAATTCTGACACTGCTTCAGCATTGAGTAGTTCTTTTGTCATGACAGGATTTTCAGACAAATTCAACAACAATTTAAAAACATGAAACCTTGTTTCAGTATTGTCTGTGGCTATTAACAAGAGAAACCCAGATATATACCTGGCAACCAGTGTGTGACAGTCAGTGGCTCTAGTGAGGCATCTAACCATCTTTATTCCAGATAACTGCTCAGGGGAATCCAAGCTATAATCAAGAGTTTCCTCACATACTTGACATACGTATGTCTGAATTATGTTCAGATTTGGGTAAGGTGGAGCCATGTAAATCATATTCTCTAAAAACCTTGTCCTAACTCGGGAGGAGGGATAATTGAGCGAGGTTTCAATAAGTGACACAACACCTGAATTGTGAATGAAATCATGAGTATATTGAGAAGTAGTTCTCATACCCATTGCAATTTTAGATATTTCATGAATAAAAGGATCTCGAATTTTGTCCATTAATAGGAATTCTTCTTCAAACTCTTCAGGACCAATTTTAAGCTCACACTGTAAGCAGCTGCAGGAGCAGCTCTCAGGCTCTGCACTCTCCCTGGTCCTAAGACACTCCCGAATTTGCACGACTGACCAGTAGAATGAATCATACTGAAATGGGAGCTCGGGGCCAGGTTGATTATACTGAAGCAAAGATTCCTGGTCTTCCCCTTCTAGGCTCAGTTCTATGTGCTTTGGCTTTCCTCCAAACATTTCAGAGAATAGAAATGCTGCTTCTTTTGAAAATCTAAAGGGGTTTGGGGATGGGAAGCCAACCATACCCCATGGGCCAAGCTTGAACTGAACAGTAACCTCCTCCCAGCTCTGGGGCCTGTGTGAAGCATCAGGCTCCTGCTCAACTGAACATCTGGACCTGCAAATGGCCCTGTACACAGGGCTAGGCTCTGATTCAAAATGGGTCTCATCTCTTGCCCCAAACCAGGACCCCACAATGGCCTCATCCTCCTCAGCTAGTGTCCTGGTCTCACAGTTAGTTCCATTACTAGTCCTGTTATTGTCCTCATTTTTAGCCATAAACCAGGACTCAACAACTGCCCCTTCCTCATTTTCTGGCCTAGACTCAGAGGCGGCCCCAGTTTCAGTCTCATTAATGTCCTTCTCTCCAGACAAGGACCGTGACTCAACAATCATCTCTATCATTCTCTGGCTTAGACACACAGCATGTTTTGGCTTCTACATTGACTTCTTTTGCATCCCAGGACCAGGATTCAAAAATGGCTTCCTCTCCAGAACTGGATGTGGTCTCTTCTGCCTGAGGTCTAATGTCTATACTCTCTTTTTCAGCCCAGAACCAGGACCCAACAATGATTTCCTCCTTTTCAGCACCATGCTTGGACTCAAAACTAACCCCTGCCTCCAGACTGGTCTCTTTGTCAGCCCGGAACCAGGACTCAACAATGACATCCTCCTCTCCAGCTTTTGGACTATATTTGCTGCAAATGTTAGCCTCATTCCTAATGGCCTCTTCCCTGGCCCAGAACCAAGACCCACAAGAAGTTCTTCAGCTGCTAGCCTATCCTCTTCTCTGGCCTCCACTTCTGTTTTAAGCCTGTCTTCCTCCCTAGCCCAGAACCAAGGACCAATAATATCTTCCCCTTCAATATCCAGCCTAGATTCTTCTTCTTTGTCTGCAGCCTCTAAAATGGCTTTGTCCCCTTTCCAGAACCAGGATGTGATCATGGTCTCCTCTTTGGTAGGTGGCTTGGCTTCTCCTTCAGCCCTATCATCTGTACTGCTTTCTTCCACAGGCCATAACGAGGGACCTACAAACGGTCTCTGGCCCTGTATATCTTATGGAACAGAACCATGAATTAACAGTGTCCTGTTCATCCTCTAGCCTAGACTTCCAGCTGCCTTCATTGGCAGGAAACATACAGGGACCTTCTCCTGAGCAGAAACCAGACTCACTGTTTGTCTCTTCAGCAGCTGTCATAAAGTGACACTGGTCACCAGCAGCATACTTCATACAGATCTCTTCAGTGGTCCCAAACCAAGACGATGTAATACTCTTCCTTCTCCTCCAGGCTAGACTTACTGTTCACTTCAGCCCTCCCACAAGCTTCTACTCCAGGCCAGAACCATGACCCAATAATGGGTTCCTCCTCCTCAGTCCCTGGCATAGTATCACAGTTGACTTCAGCCCCTGAATCCATGTGGGCTGATTTCCTGCCCCAAACCAGGGCCAAAATATTGTCTCCTCTTCAGCTCCTGGTCTGACCTCTTCTCTGAACTCAGCCACTGTACTGATTTCTTCTCCAGCCCCAAACCAGGGGCCAATGACCTCTTCTTCCTCAGACTTTGGCCTGGACCCACAGTTGGCCCCAACCCCAGCTTCCACACTGGCCTCATCACTGACCCAAAACCAAGACCCAAAAATGGTCTCTTCTTCAGCCTCTGGGTTGGTTTCTTCATTAGCCTAGCAAAAACTGGCGATGACCTTTTCTTTGTCATCTGTTGGCACTGATTTGGAAGAGGCATCAGCCTCAGTTTCCACACTGGTCTTTTCCCCAGTTCCAAGCACGGAACTGCCAATAGGCTCCTGCTCAGTCTGTGGCCTGAATGTACCACTGGTTTCTTCTTCAGTCCAGAACCAACTGCCAACAATGGGCTCATCCTCCACTTGAGAGCCAGACTTGACAGCGGCCCCGCCAACTCTGCTGCAGTCTCCCACAGCCCAGAAGCAGGCCCCGGTGAGGGACTCTTCCTCTGGCCTGGCTTCTGGCTTGGCCCTGGATCTGGCCTTGATTTGGGCTTCTTCCTTTACCACTGCTCTGGCCCTGACCTCTTTCTTGGACTTGGGCTTGGTCAAGTTATTAGTCTTCTCTCCGGGCAGGAACCAGGGGTCTTTTTTGACTATATCCATAGACTCAGACATGAAATCAATGGAAGTTTCTTGCTTGGCCCTGTGCCTGGCGCTGACATTGGCCCCCTTCCTGGCTCTGGGTTTGTGCCTACCCTCCTCTCCAGCCCAAAACCAGGATTTGACATTGTCTTCACATTCAGACCCAGAACTGCATTCAGAGACTTCTTTCTTAGACCCAAACCAGGACCTACTATTGGTCTCTTCCCTAGGCCTAGACTGGATACTGGTCTTTTCTCTGACCCAGAACCAGGATTTCTTGATAGATTCATCTTCAGAACCAGAACTGGAGGCAGCATAGAGTTCCCAACTGGTTTGGGGCCTAGACATAGCCTCTTCTTTGGCCATGTGCCTAGACCTAGTACTGGATTTTACCCTGTCTCTAGGATGAAGCCTTGTACTGACCTATTCTCTACTGCAGAACCAGGAGTTCATAAAGGATCTATCCACCCATGTGAAATCACAGTTGTGAAAGATCTCTTTTTTAGATGTAGGCCTGGGATGGCACCAAGACCCCATATTGGTCTTCTCCTCTGACACAAGCAAATGCTGGATTCCTGATTGGGACTTGACCTTAGTGCCAGGAAAGGACTGAGCATCAATATTGGCCAGTTCCCCTAACCACAGATGAGGTCTTAGGTTTTGCAACTGACCCAGACTCAGTATTGATCAGCGGCCAGGCTATAGCATTGTTCTGGGACACTCCCTCTGTCTTCAGTAGGACCTCAGCATCAAACTCAGTCTTGGCCCATGAATAGGTTTCATTTACGGACATTTCTACAGTGATTGCCTTGGCTTCACTCTTAGGATGTGTCTCAGTTACTGCCATGGTCTCAGTTTGGGGCCTTGCTCCAAGCATTACCTGGGCCTGGGTCCTAACCTTTGGTTGACCACCATTGGGACTTCATTCTCTTTCAGCCCCACCAGCAACCTCTTTGCCAGGCTTCTTTTCAGGCTTGGCCTGGACACTAGTCTCAATCTCAGCCCCAGTCATAGTACAGTTACAGAGGAGACCTGAATAACTACAATTATCCCAGTCTCAGCTTCTACCACAGATTTCTCACAGTTTTGTGTCTTCACACTCTAATTTTTTGATGATTCAGGTGATATAGTTGGAAAGAAAAGTTAGAGCCAATCACCAGTCCAGCAGTCAATAAGCCTCCTTTCCAATCCCAGCCTCAGTCAATATTACAGTCAGAGTGAAGAAAACCCAGCCAAGCTGGGAGAGGATGGATGGTTCCTGGGTGGGTATACACCTGTTGAAGGTGTTGCTCAGCAGCAATTTCAACACCACCAGAGGTGCCTCTGGAAGTCAATCTGGGAAGTGAGAATGACATGGAGGTTTGAGTCTTTTCCAACTGTCTCACTCCATGCAAAAACTCACACAGAGAGAATAGACCTTAAATGCCTGGTGGGAAAGTTAGGCTATTAAAGTCTATCACCTTCATTTTGTCCACAGTTCTTATCCCCAGAGCTGCTATATTACTTTGCCTGTTATAAAATAGGTATGAAGTTGGTGGAAAAGTATCTTGGCAATGAGAGAGGCTGAGAAGCCCCAAGGCCAGACCCTAGTCACTGCTGGACTTATGTTGGTCTCATCTACCCCACCCAAAAGCTGTACCCACTCCCATACCAACCTGCACTGATGTAGCCCAACTGCTTGCTCCTTTCCTTGATTCCAGTGGTGTCAAACTCTACAGCAGCCTGTAGGCTATCCTGAGAACAAGTAAACATATGAGAAAGAATGGATCCTGACTGCTAGAAAGACAAGCAAGAGCCCTGACCCTGATACAAACATCTTACTCTTTTAAAGGTCTAATATGCCTAATAATTTTCTGTCTCCTGGTCTCTACTCTCAAGTCTTTCCCTCCCATTCACAGCCCAGTCCACACCTACTCCAATATTTCTAGTATACCCTGTAGGAAACGCAAGGGTTTCTGTGGCAGTGTGCAAATTTGACATGGAGTAGGTGAGGTAGAGAAGGCCCTGCAACCACTTGGATCAAAGATATCTGCCATATTACTCTGTAGCTGTCTCCTGTATTGCCCCTCTTTGCACAAACCTCCAGAGATTTGAACTGGACTCCTCCGCCTTTCCTTCCTTGCAGAAGTGACCAGACTTAAAGCAGGTCTATGGAAAAACAGATGAAAAGGTAAGACAGGAAGGTAAGAAGTAATAGCAGCAACTGAGTACTTGGGAGACAAACACACACCACAAACATAGGAGTTCCCAAGTTACCTGCCTTTTAACATTCAAGAGTCCCATTAGGTAGAATATTTCCTTTTAACTTAGGCCATCTGGATCAGGTTTCTGGATAACCACTCAACATCATATCACACTTCTCTTACTCTCTTCTTCAATTCTGAAGATTCACCACTTCTTGTTCACTTCCTTTGTGCTGAACAAAAATTGGGGGAAGAGCACCCACATATTCTAGGTTGTGTAGTGGTACTTGTATTTATGACTTCTCTCGTACCGTTATCTGCCAGTCCAGCTTTTCCACCTCCAATTCTAGATAGAGGAGAGAGAAGAAGGCAAGGGAGGTGTGTAGAAACCAGGTAGATAGAAGAATTTTAGAAAGTATTCCTGGATGCCTGACCTGCGCTGGTCGCACTCACCCCACCCTGATTCAGATGTCCAGTCAATGGCTGCTGCCCACCTTCAACCCCTCATTCCCCACACACCTTCAGAAAAACAGGTCGTTTTCCCATTCTTTGTTTTCCTCAAGCCTCTCCTCTACAGATGCACCCCATGCCCTGAAATTGCCAGACCTACTGCACAGACAAGAGACTTTGGCATCAAAGAGGTGCCTGTGGGAAGGGACAGCACCTGGCAGAATCCCGCCCGGCTCCCTCTGCCACTTCAAACGTAGCAGCCTCCCGCACAGCCCTCTCCCGGCACAAGCACGGTCGAGGCCGGAGCGCAGGCACCCGGAAACCCCGGCGGGGACTAGTCCGCGCGGTACACCTCCCCCAGCATCCGAGGGAAACCCCCTACCACCACCCTGCCCGCGCTGGTCGCTGCTAGCTCAGCGCCAGGGATCCTCTGGCGCTGCGCACTTCTCTAAGGGGTCCCGCTGCGACCTGCTCGCCTCCGCGTCCTCCGGCTGCTAGGGCTAGGCTGTGAGCCGGTCGTCGCCCCGCGACACCCTCACTTGCCTTCCCAGGCTCAGGGTCCCGGTGGTCGTCCTCCCACTCCAGTCGCAGTTCCTCTTTCGCTTACCACCGCTCGCCGTGCGGGTAGAACAGCAGAGGCGTCTGGCCCCCTGTGCCGCTGTGCCAAACTAGGCTGAGGAAGTGTAGGCTGCCACAACGACCGCTTGCGGCGAGGGTGTCGGAAAGGTGGGGTGGAGGGATGCGGCACGAATGGGCTTGACGCCCCCGCAAACAACTCCCCGCCGGGCCCAGTGTAGTCCCAACCCACAGAGAGCGGGCAGGGAAGAACGCCAGCCTAAGGGGCGGGGGCCACGCCAGCTCTCCACCGCTCCCCACCACCACCCCGTGGGGTGAGCACCGCCACGCTTCTGGCCCTGCAGCATAGCGGGGTCACGGGCTGCGAGGCGCTGGCCGGTAGGATGGGTTGCAGTGTAGGGATCAGAGGATGGATACAGGCCGCAGCGCAGTGTGTGTGCATGTGCGTGTGTGTGTGCGTGTGTGTGCGTGTGTGTGTGAACCTGCAGAGTGTTCGGTGTCCGCCCCCTCCCTTCCCCCCATCACGCCGGCCATCCTTCCTGGGCGCGGGGGGCTGGGGGGGCTGCTTTCACCTTCAGGGGCTGGAGGAAAGTGGGAGGGGGCGCCCGTGGCGGCCGAGCCCCTGCCCCTCTTCTAAGGGAAGGCAGCTCCTGATAGACCTCTGGCTGAGGAGACAAACCACTTGTCTGCGCCAGTGTCCTCATTCTTTCTGCCACACTGCTGTTCTCTCAGTCGCTGTGGAGGCACACTGTACCATTTCACTGTCCCCACAGCTGCCCAGGAAAGAGGACCCCTCCCTGACAGGACCCGCACCTGCTCAGACAACCCTGTTTCTCACCCCACAGCCAGGGCTCGGACACCATGTAGGGGCAGTGCTGGCTCCTCTTCCTGGCTCCTGTCAGGTCATCTCTTGCAGGGGATTCCAAGGGCTCCTCATCTTTGGCAGGGTGGGAATACGCCCAGGATTAGAACCAACTGGGATCTCACACGCTTGCCATACACATCAGTCTAGTTCCCCCAGCCACTGTTTGGAGAAGGTCCCACCAAACACTCGGAAACCTGCTGGTTCTTGAATCCTCTGATTCCGGCAATTCTATGTCCTCCCTGCAGGCTCCATCCCCTCCATTTGTTCTCCGTTGTGCAAAGAGCAACCGTGGTTAAGAACATCTCTGGTTGAACACAAACCTGTTGGCATTGTTGCCCATTTTAAACCCAACTAAATGGCACCCTCATCGAGGTAGGCTGAATAAAGATATCCCAATGATGTCCACGGGCTTCACAGTGGAGCTAATGGAAAACAACCCACCTGCCAATTGCAGGAGACATAAAAGACCCTTTTCCTATGTGCAACCTTCAGGACTGTAAGATAATATTTTATTGTTTTTGGGGTTTTTTTTTTAACCATCAACATTGCAGTAACAGTACTTCAACATTGCAGTAACAGTACTTCAGTTCAGTTCAGTCCTCAGTTGTGTCCGACTCTTTATGACACCATGAATCGCAGCACGCCAGGCCTCCCTGCCCATCGCCAACTCCCAGAGTTCACCCCAACTCATGTCCATCAAGTCAGTGATACCATCCAGTCATCTCATCCTCTGTCGTCCCCTTGTCCTCCTGCCCCCAATCCCTCCCAGCATCAGAGTCTTTTCCAATGAGTCAACTCTTCGCATGAGGTGCCCAAAGTACTGGAGTTTCAGCTTTAGCATCATTCCTTCCAAAGAAATCCCAGGGCTGATCTCCTTCAGAATGGACTGGTTGGATCTCCTTGCAGTCCAAGGGACTCTCAAGAGTCTTCTCCAACACCACAGTTCAAAAGCATCAATTCTTCGGCACTCAGCTTTCTTCACAGTCCTTCTCTCACATCCATACATGACCACAGGAAAAGCCATAGCCTTGACTAGACGGACATTAGTCAGCAAAGTAATATCTCTGCTTTTGAATATGCTATCTAGGTTGATCATAACTTTCCTTCCAAGGAGTAAGCGTCTTTTAATTTTATGGCTGCAATCACCATCTACAGTGACTTTGGAGCCCCCAAAATAAAGTCTGACACTGTTTCCACTGTTTTCCCATCTATTTCCCATGAAGAGATGGGACCAGATGCCATGATCTTAGTTTTCTGAATGTTGAGCCTTAAGCCAACTTTTTCCCTCTCCTCTTTCACTTTCATCAAGAGGCTGTATAGTTCCTCTTCACTTTCTGCCGTAAGGGTGGTGTCATCTGCATATCTGAGGTTATTGACATTTCTCCCAGCAATCTTGATTCCAGCTTGTGCTTCCCAGCGTTTCTCATGATGTACTCTGCATATAAGTTAAATAAGCAGGGTGAAAAGCCTTGACATACTCCTTTTCCTATTTGGAACCAGTCTGTTGGTCCATGTCCAGTTCTAACTGTTGCTTCCTGACCTGCATATATGCCGGGGTCCAGCCCCAGTGGATCCAGGGTGATTCGAAGGTGGGGATGGAGTAGGCGGCCTAGGAAAAACTTATTTAATTACAGATAGAGAGGGACTAATATTTTAGCAGAGAAAAAGAGGCCAAATAACTTGGTTAACACAGGGTACCAATCACCACCTACGAAGGCCACAGGCGTCTTCCGGTTCTCCCGAAGGAGAGGAGGCACTGAGGCCCCCTGGTCCGATCTTAGAAGCCCAGGCAGAATTAGTAGGCTTGGTGGGTCTTATGCACCAGGTGGGAATTCGGCCAGAAAATAGTAAGAGAGAAAGGGGCTGAATAACTTGGCTTACGTGGGGTACCAATAAAATTCCAGACAAGGAATTTGCACCATCTGAATGGCGGGCACCCACGCTCCAGATGGGAATTCAGCCAGAAAATTGGGGAGCAGAGAAGAATGACATGAGGGAATCAGTCTTTCCGGAACTGATCCGATTTCTTTGTTTTTCAGGTTTGTTTATATTCCTTTTGTTACACATAGGGATGAATACAGAGTCACGTAGGGGTCAGCAGACCTGATCCTTGTCACAATCAGGTGTTTCATATATACAAAGGTCTTATGAGTTTTTACATCATCTTCTGACCATGAGGTCCGCTGACATTTTATGGCTCTTTCTGATACTGGTCAGTTAACCAGAAAGCTTATTTTTCCAAGGCACCACCCTCCAATGAAGTTGCATTCCTATAGGGTGAGGGGTGTAGTGAGTTACAATCAAGAAAGGAATTTACTTAACCTAAGGTTTAACATGATTAGTCTTAAAGCTTAATACTTCTTTCTCTTATATGCTTAAAGGTTGACACTTATTTCTCCTATATGCTAGTTATATTTATTATAAGGGTAGGGAATATGAAGACTTAGCAGCAAACATCAGTCCAACAAATGAAAATCCTTCACCAATGTTCCCTTTAAAATCTATTTAGTCTTAAGATAGTGATAAGGTTACAGTTTTGCATAGCAAGGACACAGTGATTTATAACAAAGTACAGTAGTCTATAACAAAAGAAAAAAATTCATTAACTCAAAAAGTCTAGTGTTGCTAACATCAAAAACTACTGTATTTCCTTTTCTATATTCCAAATACATTGATTAATATATTCTCAGGTGCCTAAGGATATGAAAGCCTGGCGGCAATCAAATGAGAAAAGCCCTATGCTAATACTCCAAACTCTCTGTGCTGTTTATGGTTGAGAGGTTGTCACACAAGCTAGTCTGTCAGCAGAGAGGTTTGACCTGAGCCACCCTTGTCACACCCAAGTCAGGGAATTAGCAGTAATTATTGGCATGGCAAATGAAAAAACTCTTCACCAATATAATTCCTAATCAACCTACTAATAATCTTCTAACTTCTCAAAAGAGTCTGTATTTAGAAAGTTTTAAAGCATCCCATGCCTCTCACAGCTGGGAGGCTGTAAACAATCACATGCGGCTGGACAACCTGATCAGTCAGGCTAGAGAACCTTCAGAGTTTGTAAGCTGAAACACTCTTATCACGCCCAGGACTTTTTATTAACTGGAGCTGCAAGTTAACTCCTTCTCTGAGAGAAATGGTTATGGGGGAGAGCTCCCTGTAAAGTACTCTGGTTTTGGAGTAGATGCTGGGGAACAGGGGATCTCCTGAGGCTTGATCACGCCTTTGCATATGCCAAGCTTCTTTTTCCTCATGACCTTTGCCATGGGTGGAGTTCCTCACACTGGCTCCCAACACATATATGTTTCTCAAAAGGCAGGACAGGTGGTCTGGTATTCCCATCTTTTTCAGAATTTTCCACAGTTTCTTGTGATCCACACAGTCAAAGGCTTTGGCATAGTCAATAAAGAAGAAGTAGATGTTTTTCTGGAACTCTCTTGCTTTTTTGATGATTCAGTGGATGTTCGCAATTTGATCTCTGGTTCCTCTGCCTTTTCTAAAATCAGCTTGACCATCTGGAAGTTCACGGTTCACGTATTGCTGAAGCCTGGCTTGGAGAATTTCCAGCATTACTTTACTAGCCTGTGAGATGAATGCAATTGTGTGGTAGTTTGAGCATTCTTTGGCATTGCCTTTCTTTGGAATTGGAATAAAAACTGACCTTTTCCAGTCCTGTGGCCACTGCTAACTTTTTTCAAATTTGCTGGCATATGGAGTGCAGCACTTTCACAGCATCATCTTTCAGGATTTGAAATAGCTCAACTGCAATTCCATCACCTCCACTAGCTTTGTTCATAGTGATGCTTTCTAAGCCCACTTGACCTCACATTCCAGGATGTCTGGCTCTAGGTGAGTGATCACACCATAGTGATTATCTGGGTTGTGAAGCTCTTTTTTGTACAGTTCTTCTGTGTATTCTTGCCACCTTCTGCTTCTGTTGCGTCCAGACCATTTCTGTCCTTTATCGAGCCCATCTTTGCATGAAATGTTCCCTTGGTAGCTCTAATTTTTTTGAAGAAATCTCTAGTCTTTCCCATTCTGTTGTTTTCCTCTATTTCTTTGCATTGATTGCTGAGGAAGGCTTTCTTATCTCTCCTTGCTATTCTTTGGAACTCTGCATTCAGATGCTTATATCTTTCCTTTTCTCCTTTGCTTTCCACTTCTCTTCTTTTCACAGCTATTTGTAAGGCCTCCCAAACAGCCATTTTTCTTTTTTTGCATTTCTTTTCCATGGGGATGGTCTGGATCTCTGTCTGCTGTACAGTGCCACGAACCTCCATCTATAGTTCATCAGGCACTCTATCAGATCTAGGCCCTTAAATCTATTTCTCACTTCCACTGTATAATCATAAGGGATTTGATTTAGGTCATACCTGAATGGTCTAGCAGTTTTCCCTACTTTCTTCAATTTCAGTCTGAATTTGGCAATAAGGAGTTCATGATCTGAGCCACAGTCAGCTCCCATCTTGTTTTTGCTGACTGTATAGAGTTTCTCCATCTTTGGCTGCAAGGAATATAATCAATCTGATTTCAGTGTTGACCATCTGGTGATATCTATCACCATCCTGATAAAGTCCATTCCCCTTCACTTTCTTGAATTGGGTTTCTGCCCCCAGGAGGATCAATTTGGGGGCTCATCTCTCACCACTAATAACTACCCTCTTAAGCGCCTATTCTTTTTGCTAAAGAAGAGAAATTTTGCAATCATCTTTGAGGTTTCTCTTGGAGAAAGTCCCTATTTGTTGAAAATCACGGATGCTTACCAGGATGGAAAGGGAACATTATTCACAGCACAGCAGAAGATGAGATGGTTGGATGGCATCATTCAACTCAATGGACATGAGCTTGAGCAGACTCTGGGAGAAAGTGAAAGACGGGGAAGCCTGGTGTGTTACAGTCCACGGGGTCACAATCAGTTGGACATGACTGAGTGACTGAACAACAAATCATACCACAAATTTTCATATATTTTCATATCAGCTTTTACTTGTTATTGGATATTTATTGTAACTGCACAATATTTCAGTGATAGGAAAAAAATATAGATCTGGTTCTATTATGTATATAGATACAACAAATGTCAATTTCCATAGGAAAGTTTTTTACTGTGCTCTTTCAATTACCTTAGCTGAATTGTGGATTATGTTTTCTATGTTCCAAAGTATATGCTCTCTTGGATGAATGCCAGGTTTAAAGAAGGATGTCTGAGCTCTGCTTGGATCTGTGGGTGTGTGTTAAACACTTTCCCTCTCTGAAGTGTTTCTTCTGGTTGTTAAAGTGTCTGGTGTCTTTCATTTATCAACAGATATATATGAGTGTTTACTTTATCCTAGGCTCTAGACATGCACTTCACTTTACATTTACTTGTACTTTCTGTTTTATTTAGATTCCTACCTAAAATGTTATGGTCATATCAATTCAAACTTCTCTGGTAATTTCCAGATGCTGGGATATTGATCCCCAAAACAGTTACTGGCAGGGAGTGGATACTGTGAGACTATGAAATATATTTGGGCCAATTTGTTTTAAATTCACTTACAGAACAGACACTATTGCTGTTAACATTTATTGGACTAGAAAAGTCCTATTTCGTGCTTTTTATGTTATTTCTTTATGTGTGTGTATCAGAGAGACCGTCATGTTTAAAATTAGAGAGCAAATAAAAGATTTAAACAGGATGCTGACTTATGTCTGTCTGACTGGTAAATAATATTGATTTGTTGCTGTTCAGTTGCCCAGTCACGTCTGACTCTCTGCGACCCCATGAACTGCAGCACGCCAGGCCTTCCTGTTCCTCCCCATCTCCCCCAAATTTGCCCAGTTCATGTCCATTGCATCGGTTATGCCATCCAGCCATTTCATCCTCTGATGCCCTCTTTTCCTTTGTCCTCAATCTTTCCCAATATCAGGGATTTTTCCAATGAGTCAGCTGTTCACATCAGATGACCAAAATACTGGAGTTTCGCCTTCAGTATTAGTCCTTTTGTTAGGCAGTTAGAATAGGAAAGAGTCCAGAATGGTGGTGGCTAAAAGATGAGGAAGGGAAAACCGCTCAAAAATAGAACAAAGGAAGGTCCAAGGACCGGAGTGAGGACCTCAGGTAGAACAAACAGCACTCCTGGTTAGCCCAATTTACATAGGGCAGGCCAGGGGGGAGGAAAAAACATATAAAAAGAGGAGCCAAGGGGCCGGGGTCTCTCTTTCCTGCTCTCTCTCTTCTCTCTGCATCTTTTGGGTCAGCATGCTCTCATGCCTTGAGGATGTGTTTTCCTTTTATTTTCTAAATAAAACTAAGCTGTAACACTGCCTGAGAGCTGTGACACCCCAAGGGCTTTAACGTCCATCACTTCAAATTTTGGTTGTGATGAGACAGAACCGAGGAAATTACACAGTCCCCTGACACTTCCAATGAGTGTTCAGGGTTGATTTCCCCTTAAGATTGACTGGTTTTATCTCCAAGTTGTTCAAGGGACTGTCAGGAGTCTTCTCCAGCACCACAGTTCAAAAGCATCAATTCTTTGGTGCTCCACCTTCTTTACGATCCCGCTCTAACAACCATACATGACCACTGGAAAGACCATAGCCTTGACTGTATGGACCTTTGTCAGCAGAATAATGTCTCTGCTTTTCAACACGCGGTCTAGGTTTATCATAGTTTTCCTGCTAACAAGCAAACATCTTCTGACTTCACGGCTAGAGTTACCATCTGCAGTGATTTTAGAACCTAAGAAGGGGAAATCTGTTACTACTTCCACCTTTCTCCCCTTTATTTGCCATGAAGTGACTTAGCAGCAGTAGCAGCAATGGGGCCAGACACCATTATCTTTTTTTTTTTTTTAATATTTAGTTTTAAGCCAGCTCTCCCACTCTCTCCTTAACCCTCAAGAGGCTCTTTAGTTCCTCTTCATTTTCATGTAAATACTATATTTGTGAAAGTCACTCAGTTGTGTCCAACTCTTTGTGACCCCACAGTCTATACAATCCATAGAATTCTCCAGGACAGAATAGTGTATTTACTTCCCTGTATTTAATAATACTGTATTTACTTCCTTGTAAAATGGATTCTCATGTGAATGCAACACCCACAGTTCCACCCTCCAGTGCCTCCAATGGCACCTGTGTAATCCTGACTAGCCTCTGAAATCTAAATTTCTGTGGTGTAAATGCTGGGCATTACACCTTTTGATTTTAAGTGCCTGACATTAAGCTTTTGAGTTGCAAAGGCATCAATTTCAAAAGACATCCATCTTAAATAAACATATAGGTTGTAAGACAGCTACAGAATGGATCTGAGAAGGAACTAGGCCACTCCCACTCATGAAGCTCTCTCAGAAAGCCTTGGTTAACCTAGTTAACTGAGTCCTTAAGAGATCCTGATTTTTCCTTCTTGAGACTACTGTCCATTCTTGTCCTTTAAATTAGTAAATAAAGACAACCTGAGGAACCCTAGGCTCCCTGTGCTGGGACCCTCATAAAAGAAGAGCCCCAGTTTCATGTTCTCTGTCTCTCTCCCTACACCCCCAAATAATCTCCAAACCAGTTGTGCTGCCTCACTATACCCACCCCACCTCCCATATCCATGCATGTGAACTCTAACATGTACCTTGTATACCTTGGCTGTTGAGCTTGAGTGATCGACTCCTGTCTCTCTCCGTCATCATGGTCATGGACCTAATTTTGCCCATCTGGCTTAACTTACCTTTCTTCTGTCCTTCATGTGCCTCAGGCAAACTTTCCCTCTGGTATCTCCCTTTTTTTCAAGGTTGATCGAAACCCTATGTGTTCTTAGAATATATCCATTCTCCTATTCCTGAGTTCCAGGCTAGGTTGGGTTCTTGTAAACTATGAAACTGCCTCAACAGTTGTCTACTTTCAGTAGGGACTGAAGAACCTCTAGGAAAGCTCTGAACTGTCTGCTACTTTTGACAAAGCACATCTAAAGAATTTATGGGGAGTCTTGACCCAAGAATATTTTCAGGTTACATTTACAGTGGGTTCTTCTTTAAGAGAATTTATCCTTAGGGAAAACAAAGCCAGGCACAATGACCTCAGCCCAGAACAATGCCTTTTCATTAGGGAAGTTTAGCTATTCTATTGGTAATGGCAGCACTGGTATCAGAACTCTTGTTTTTGCCTCTTGTAACATATATCTTCAACTGTATGTCTATCAAAACAAAGGCAGGCTCATAAGTTATCACAAAAGAACTGTCTGCAAAGAAATTGTAACATTCTGGTGTGCAGATTCCATTTATAAAGTAAAACCTAAAGAGAAGAAAGTGTCTGTTCTCCAACATGGTTTTAAAGTTTAGAGTAGTAGTCAATTCTAACATCAAGAGGACTCTAGGTATGGGTAGTGGTTGGACAAATTAGAGGGAGCAATTGGAGGGACTTAAGTGCTTGACAGTAAAGCATACTGTGCCAACCACATATGGAAAAATCGTGTGAAAACCATCAAAATTCAGGACATGGATACCCCTTGAGGATTTCTAGAACTAAAGGGGCTGGTGAGATGAGCTCATGGTTATTAACTTTGCAAGGAGAAGAGATCTTGAATTTCCACAATGCCAGCAAATACTGGCAGTTAACTGAATGTCAAAGTAACTTTTCAAAACAGAAAAGATATTGAAAAGTCTATGTACCTTCCGTTATGTTTCTTATTACCTAACCATCACTTACGCCTCACTACTATGGGGCATCACAGTGGTCTGTGTCTAGTCAACAAAATGGGAAATAACACTCGAGGTAGTCCACCTGCTTCCTAAAATCCTTAATAAAGAATGTCCACATCATTTACACTTAGATTTCATTGACTGGAATTCAATCACCATTCGTTGAGAGTGCTGTTTATTCACAAGCTGTGCTGAGACAATTAGATATCCACATGCAAAAGAATAAAATTTCTTCATCAAACTAGGAATAGAGTGGAACTTACTTGATTTGATAAAGAAATATAAAGAAACATACAGTTACCAGGGAAGCCCACATAACGGTTAGGAACTGGCTTTACCATTAAGATAAGGAAAAGTCAAGAATGTCCTCTGTCACCACTCCTTTTCAAAACTGTACAGGAATTCCTAGCTAAAGCATTAACACCAGAAAAGGATATCAAAGGGACACAGATTGGGAAGAAGAAATAAAACTGGCTTTGTTTGCAGATGACACGATTGTCCATGTAGATAATCTGAAAGAATATTAAAAATTGGAACTAATAAGCAACTCTAGTAAGGTTACAGGATAAGGTTAATATTAAAAAGTCATTTGCTTTTCTACATACTAGCAATGAGCAAGTGAAGTTTGAAATTAATAACACAGTATCTTTTATATTAGCACCCTCAAATATAAAGTACATGGGTATAAATCTAACAAGTATGTACAGGATCTGTATGAGGAAAATTACAAAACTCTGATTAATGAAATCATACAGGAACTAAATAAATGGAGAGAGAGTCCATGTTCATGGATAGGAAGACTCACTGAGACTAGTTCTTCCTAACTAGCTCTTCCCAAACCAAAGTATAACAAGCTATTTTGTGGCTAACAAAAGATATCAAAGTTTATACGATGAGGCAAAAGACCCAAAATAGCCAACTCAATATTGAAGGCGAGCAACAGTCAGAGGACTGACATCACTTGACTTCAAGACTTATCATAAAGTTACAGTAATCATAATGATGTGATATTGGTGAAAGAATGGACAAACAGATCAATGAAACATCATCAGAACAGAGAGTCCAGAAAAATACCATCATAATCAACTGATCTTTGACACAGGGGCAAAAACAACACAATGAAGCAAAGATGGTCTTTTCAACAAATGGTGTTGGAGTAAATGAACATCCACATGCAAAAACTGAATCTAAACTCACACCTTACCATCTTTCACAAAAATCAACTTTAAATGGATGACAGACCTAAATATGAAATGTAAAACTATAAAACTAGAAGATAACATAAGAGAAAACCTTGATGCATTTCTCTGATGATTAGTGAAGTTGAGCACCTTCTCATATACTTGTTGGCCATTTGTATGTTTTCTTTGGAGAAATTTCTATTCAAGTCCTTTGCCTTTTTTTTTTTTCTTCTTTTTTGGCTATGAAATTATACGAGTTCCGTGCATATTTTAGGTATGAGTCCCTTAGATATATGGTTTGCAAATATTTTCTCCCTTTTCATTCCATTGATTATTTCCTCTGTTGTGCACAAACATTTTAGTTTTAGCTTGATACGGTCTCATTTATCTATTTTTACTTTTGTTGCCAGTGAGTTTAGTGCCATACCCAAGAAATAACTTCTAAGACAACCACGATATTGTAAAGTAATTAACCTCCAATTAAATGAATTAATTAAAAAACTTTTCTCTATTTTTTAATTGAAGTATAGTTGATTTATAATACTATATGCTTCAGGTGTACAACATAGTGCTTCACAATTTTTAAAGGTTATACTACAGTTATACAACTACAATAAAATATTGGCTATATTCCTTGTGCCATACAGTAAATCCTTGCAGCTTATTTATTTTACACATAATACTTTGTACCTCTTAATCTCCTACCCCTATCTTGTTCCTCCCCATTTCCTTCTTCCTACTGGCAAATACTAGTTTATTCTCTACATCTGTGAATTTGTTTCTTTTTTGTTATATTCACTAGTTTATTTTTTAGATCCTGCATATAATAACATGTAGTATTTGTCTTTCTCTGTCTGACTTATTTCATTGAGCATAATAGCCTCCAAGTTCAGTCATGTTGTCAGTCACAAATGGCAAAATTTCATTCTTTTCTATGGCTGAGGAGTATTCCACTGTGTGTGTGTACATATTTTTCTTAATATTAGTTTTTGAAGTATAGTTGATTTACAGTGTGTTAATTTCTTCTGTACAGCAAAGTAATTCAGATACACACACACAAACATATATATACAAAATTCTTTTCATATTCTTTTCCATTATGTTTTATTAGGGGACATTGAATACAGCTCCCTGTGCTATACAGTAGGACCCTGTTGTTTATCCATTCTGTATATAATAGTTTGAACTATTGGGAACAAGAATGGAAAGCAGGGAGACTGACTGGAAGCTGGGAAGTAATTGCAATGCTCTAGGTCAGAGATGATAGTGGCTTGGACTAGGGTGTTACCTGTGGAAACGGTGATAAGTATCCAGCTTTGGCATATATTTTGTAGGTAATGCCAGTGGATATTATAGATGGATTGAATGTAAAGAGAGAGGAATTGATGATTCTGATGCTGAGCAACTGAGTGAATAATGGTATCATTTACTGAGATGAATGAAGACTGGGAAGAACAGGTTCAGGTTCGGGCATGTTGAGTTTTAGATGCCTTTTATACATATACATGGAGATGAAAAGTAGGCAATTGGATGTATGTGTGGGACTTTTAAACGAGTTCCAGATTAGAGATAGAAATCTGAGAGTCATCAAGATGCTTGCATGCATGTTCAGTTGCTCAGTTGTGTCTGACTCTTTGTGAACCCATGGACTGTATGTAGCCTGCCAGGTTCCTCTGTTCATGGGATTTCCCAGGCAAGAGTCCTTCACTGAAAAATAAAAGCAATTTGAGGAGAACTCCCACAGACTCCTACTGCCATATCTACCTGCATCTGTGCCCATAAATTCTGCCTTTTCTGGTATTCTCACAATGAACTCTTCATCCTGTTATCTAAAGCTGGCCTTTTCATTTTTCCATTGGATGATATCCTATTTCTTCTACTCAAGGTGATTGTTCTAAAATTTTCTTCTCTCTTTTATCATAAACATTTCCCTCTCTAGTGGAATGTTCTCACCAATATTCAAACATACTATACTATCACCTATCTTCAAAATAAAATTCTCCCTTTACACCATATCACTCAGTAGTTACTACCTCATTTCTGATTCCTTTTGCTACAAAATTCCTTAAAACTGTGGTTTTGGGGTAGTATATCAATGCTGTCTCCTCCTTTTCTCTTGAAATCATGTTAGTCTTTCATCTCCACCATCCAATGGAGTTTCACTGCACCACTGAAACTACTCTTGTCAAAATTGCTAATGATGTCCATGTTAGTAAATCCAATAATCAGTTCTCAGTCCTCACTGTGACCTACAATCCCAGTTACAATACAATTTACCATTCAAGTCAGAACTTTTCTGAGAGTGAAAAGGATTCCATTGACAATTATTTCTGTACAACAGACATAAATTAGGAATGTCCTGGGAAAGGAGGGGGGTATTCTGTCTCCTTACCTATCAGCAGTGTTAGGCAGGGTTGAAAACTTCCTTCTTGAAACATCTTAATTTGCAGGATACCATACATTCCGGGTTTTTCTCCCATTATACTGGTAACTCATGACTGCACATTCTTAACTATCTTTTTCAATTTTGCTTTTGCTGGTTCATTATCATCTCCTATATCTCAATATTGAAAATCCCCAGAAGCTCAGTCACTGGACTTCTTCCCTTACTACCTGCATTATTTATATTCCTTAGTGATCTTACCCAGTTTCATGGCTTTAAATACCATCTATATTATTGCCTGGAAAATTCCATGGACAGAGCCTGGCAGGCTACAGTCCATGGGTTTGCAAAGAGTCAGACACAGCTGAGCAACTGAACATGCATGCAAGCATCTTGATGACTCTCAGATTTCTATCTCTAATCTGGAACTCATTTAAAAGTCCCAAACATACATCCAATTGCCTACTTTTCATCTCCATGTATATGTATAAAAAGCATCTAAAACTCAACATGCCCGAACCTGAGCTCATGACCCTCCCCCTAAAACCTGTTCTTCCCAGTCTTCATTCATCTCAGTAAATGATACCATTATTCACTCAGTTGCTCAGCATCAGAATCAATTCCTCTCTCTTTACATTCAATCCATCTATAATATCCACTGGCATTACCTACAAAATATATGCCAAAGCTGGATACTCATCACCATTTCCACAGGTAACACCCTAGTCCAAGCCACTATCATCTCTGACCTAGAGCATTGCAATTACTTCCCAGCTTCCAGTCAGTCTCCCTGCTTTCCATTCTTATTCCCCTAGGATCCATTCTTTACCCAGAAGACAGGATTATCCCTTAAAAATGTAAGGTGTATCACACTACTCCCCTTGTCAAAATCCTCTAATGGCTTCCCGTAAAACTTCTTTTACCTAAACTTCTTTCCATGGCCTACAGTATCTCACAAGATCCAGCCACTGGCTACAAATGTATATTTCTTTCCAACCTCTTTGCTTACTCTATTTGAGCTACATTGGCCTCCTTGCTATTTCTTTAACAAGCTAATCACTTCTCTACCCAAGGAGCTCTACTTTTTGTTCCCACTGCCTAGAATATTTCTTCTGCAGGTAGATTCATGCCCCAATCCCTCATTTCATTCATTTATGTGTTCATAGAAAATTTCTCTATCGCATTAAAAATAGTACCTCACTTCCAGTATCCTTTATCCTCATACTATGTTCTCAATTTTTCTTCATAGAATATATCACTACTAAATATTATATTACATATTTTATATTTACTTTCTTATTATCTGTTTTCAGTTCAGTCACTCAGTCGTGTCTGACTCTTTGCAACCCCATGAATCGCAGTACGCCCAGGCCCCATGTCCGTCACCAACTCCCCGGAGTTCACTCAGACTCGCGTTTATCGAGTCACTGATGCCATCCAGCCATCTCACCCTCTGTCGTCCCCTTCTCCTCCTGCCCCTAATCCCTCCCGGCATCACAGTCTTTTCCAATGAGTCAACTCTTTGCATGAGGTGGCCAAAGTACTGGAGTTTCAGCTTTAGCATCATTCCTTCCAAAGAAATCCCAGGCCTGATCTCCTTCAGAATGGACTGGTTGGATCTCCTTGCAGTCCAAGGGACTCTCAAGAGTCTTCTCCAACACCACAGTTCGAAAGCATCAATTCTTCGGTGCTCAGCCTTCTTCACAGTCCAACTCTCACATCCATACATGACTACTGGAAAAACCATAGCCTTGACAGACCTTAGTCAGCAAAGTAATGTCTCTGTATTTGAATATACTACCTAGATTGGTCATAACTTTTCTTCCAAGGAGTAAGCGTCTTCTAATTTCCAAAGCGTTTGATTGTGTGGATCACAATAAACTGTGGAAAATTCTTCAAGAGATGGGAATACCAGACCACCTGACCTGCCTCTTGAGAAATCTATGTGCAGGTCAGGAAGCAGCAGTTAGAATTGGACATGGAACAACAGAGTGGTTCCAAATAGGAAAAGGAATACATCAAGGCTGCATATTGTCACCCTGCTTATTTAAATTATATGCAGAGTACATCATGAGAAATGCTGGACTTGAAGAAACACAAGCTGAAATCAAGATTGCCAGGAGAAATATCAATAACCTCAGATATGCAGATGATACCACCCTTATGGCAGAAAGTGAAGAGGAATTAAAAAGCCTCTTGATGAAAGTGAAAGAGGAGAGGGAAAAAGTTGGCTTAAAGCTCAACATTCAGAAAACTAAGATCATGGCATCCGGTCCCATCACTTCATGGGAAATAGATGGGGAAACAGTGGAAACAGTGTCAGACTTTATTTTTCTGGGCTCCAAAATCACTGCAAATGGTGATTGCAGCCATGAAATTAAAAGACACTTAATCCTTGGAAGAAAAGTTTACTTCATCCTAAATGTAAGCTCCATGGGTATAAAAATTTATCTTTTTCTATGCTCTATTCCTAGGACTTAGGAACAGTGCCTGACATATAATAGATTGCTTAATAAATACTTGTTAAATATATTAATGCCTCCAGAACCTTGGGAAAATGAACCTTTTCTGTTGATTATAAAAATCATATCAGTTTACAGTATAATTTTAAATCTGAGGAGAGTTATTATCCTTTTACATGCTTTGAAGTCAAGAGCTACCTGGAGAAATAGGGAAGTTTGGCCTTGGAGTACAAAATAAAGCAGGGCAAAGGCTAACAGAGATTTGCCAAGAGAATATACTGGTCACATCAAACACCCTCTTCCAACAACACAAAAGAAGATTCTACACATAGACATCACCAAATGGTCAATACCAAATTCAGATTGCTATATTCTTTGCAGCTGAAGATGGAGAAGCTCTATACAGTCATCATAAAAAACACCAGGAGCTGACTGTGGCTCAGATCATGAGTTCCTTATTGCAAAATTCTGATTTAAATTGAAAAAGTAGGGAAAACTACTAGGCTATTCAGGTATGACCTAAACCAAATCCCTTAAGATTGTATAGCAAAAGTGATAAATAGATTCAAGGGATTAGATCTGATAGACAGAGTGCCTGAAGAACTATGGATGGAGGTTTGTAACACTGTAAGGAGGCAGTGACCAAAACCATCCCCAAGAAAAAGAAAAGCAGCAAGGCAAAATGGTTGTGTGAGGAGGCCTTACAAATAGCTGAGAAAAGAGAAGTGGAAGTCAAAGGAGAAAGACAATATACCCAACCAAATGCAGAGTTCAAAAGAATAGCAAGGACAGATAAGAAAGTCTTCTTAAGTGAACAGTTCAAAGAAATAGAGGAAAACAACAGAATGGAAAACACTAGATATCTCTTCAAGAAAGTTAGAGATACTCCTGGTGGCTCAGATGGTAAACCATCTGCCTGCAGTGCAGAAGACCTGGGTTCAATCCCTAGGTCAGGAAGATCCCCTGGAGAAGGAAATGGCAACTCACTCCAGCATTCTTGCCAGGAAAATCCTATGGTCAGAGGAGCCTGCTAGGTTACATTCCATGGGGTCGCAAAGAGTCAGACATGACTAAGCAACTTCATTTTCACTTTCAAGGGAACATATCATTCAAAAAATGAGCAAAATAAAGGACAGAAATGGCAAGGACCTAAAAAGAAGCAGAAGAGATTAAGAAGAGGTAGCCAGAATACACAGAACAACTATACAAAAAAGGTCTTTTCATTTTCATTAATGAAGATAACCATCATGGTGTGGTCACTCACCTAGAGCCAGACATCCTGGAGTGTGAAGTCTAGTGGGCCTTATGAAGCACAACTATGAACAAAGATAGGGAGGTGATGGAATTCCAGCCGAGCTATTTCAAATCCTAAAAGATAATGCTGTTAAAGTGCTGCACTCAAAATGCCAGCAAATTTGGAAAACAGCAGTGGCCACAGGATTAGAAATGGTCAGTTTTCATTCCAACCCCAAAGAAGGTCAATGCCAAAGAATGTTCAAACTACAAAACAACTGCACTCATTTCACACACTCATGAGGTTATGCTCAAAATCCTTCAAGTTAGGCTTCAATAGTACATGAACCAAGAACTTCTGGATGTACAAGTTGGGTTTAGAAAAGGTAGAAGAAACAGATTAAATTGCCAACATCCGTTGGGTCATAGGGAAAAGTAACAGAATTCCAGTAAAATATCTACTTCTGCTTCATTGACTTCACTAAAGCCTTTGACTGTGTGGATCATAACAAAGTGTGGAAAATTCTTCAAGAGACGGGAATACCAGACCACCTTACCTGCCTCCTGAGAAAAGTGTATGCAAGTCAAGTAGCAACAGAACCAGATATGAACAATGGACTGGTTTCAAATTGGGAAAGAAGTATGCCAAAGCTGTATATTGTCACCTGGCTTATTTAACTTCCATGCAGAACACATGATGCAAAATGCCAGGCTGGATGAAGCAAAAGCTGGAATCAAGATTGCCAGGAGAAATATCAATAATCTCAGATATGCAGATGACACCACCCTGATGGCAGAAAGTGAAGAAGAACTAAACAGCCTCTTGATGAAGGTGAAAGAGGAGAGTGAAAAAGCTGGCTTAAAACTCAACATTCAAACAATGAAGATCATGGCATCCAATTCCATCACGTCATGGCAAATAAATGGGGAAACAATGGAAACAGTGACAGACTTTATTTTCTCTTTGGCTCCAAAATCACTGTGGATGGTGACTGGAGCCATGGAGTTAAAAGACAGTTGCTCCTTGAAGGTAAAACTATGACAAAACTAGACAGTGTATTAAAAACCATACACATCACTTTGAGAATCTGTTGGACTGCAAGGAGATTTAACCAGTCAGTCCTAAAGGAAATCAACCCTGAATATTTACTGGAAGTACTAATGCTGAAGCTCCAATACTGTGGCCCCCTGATGTGAAGAGCTGACTCAATGGTAAAGACCCTGATGCTGGGAAAGATTGAGGGCAGGGGGAGAATGGGGTAATATAGGACGGTATGGTTGGATGGCATTACCAACTCAATGGACATGAGTTTGAGCAAACTCTAGGAGATAGGGAAGGACATGGTAGCCTGGAGAGCTGCAGTACATGCGCATCACAAAGAGTCTGACATGACTGAACAACAACAATGAGTGATTGAACAACAACAAATCATTGGCCAAACTAAGAAGCACCCCAGTAAATATCTTTAAACTCACTAGTTTGTTGGAGATAATGATATTTTTTGTTTATAAAGGTGAAAGTATTCTACCCAGTACATTTTTTTTTTATTCTGCCATCTAAAACAGATTTAAAAACTAATGCAAAAAAAAAAACACTAATGCATACACATTATCACACTGAAATTGTATAGAATACTGAAAGGGGGGGCTATTGGTTTGCTAGGATTTATAAAATTTGTAATTTTGAAGAAATGTGCACAAAATTCTATATATTAAGCATAAATACAGGTCTCCCAAAATGGATATTAGATGCCAAGTTAATGAACAGAAATTTGAGGATGTATTAGTTCCTTGGGGCTGCCCTAACAAAAATAGCACAGACTGGGTGGCTTAATTTATTAATAAAAACTTATTTCTCTCAGGTCCATAGGCTGGAAGGTCAAGATCAAGGTGTTGGCAGGTTTGCTTTCTCTTGAGGCCTCTCCTCTTGGATTTCAGATTATCACCTTCTTGCTGTACCTTAGTGTGGTCTTTCCTCTGTGCACATGCACATGATGTGTCCCTGATAAAATTTACACTTCTTATAAGGACACCAGTCTAATGGACTCATTTGAAGTTCATCACCTCTTTTTATGCCCTGTCTCCAAATATAATCACATTCTGAGGTACGAGAGGTTAGGAATTCATATTAATCTAGGAAAAGAGGGACAATTTAGTCCATAAGAGAGGGTCATCATGATAAAGAATGAACCACTATCATATGTACAGGAAGTCCATCACAGAACAGTTTTCCAAGTTGTTCATTTTGAGGTGAAATTCATAGAATGGTAAAATTTCACAACTCCACTTTGTAAGGAAACCTGGGGGGTTTATCACTCATCTGTTTACATTATCATAATATGCCCTTGTGTGAATCCATCGATAATGACTGGATGGATGTCTGTCAAAGATATCCATACAGCAAAACTCAAATTATGTGAGTAGCCTGTTTTACCACAGTACTACACATTTGTAACTTGTTTTACTGTTTCTGTGACCACTGTCTTTACTGTAAGTGGTATGGTAGACTGAATAAGGACCTTTCCCTCCAGAGATGTCAGTATCTTGATCCCTGGAACTTGTCAGTATGTTAACTTACATGGTAATAAAAATAAGTTAAGGTTCTTGATATGGGAAGATTATCCTGGATTACGAAGATGGGCAAATGTAAGTATGGGATCCTTAAAAGAGGGAAGCAAGAAGGTCAAACACAGAAGGAAGAGATGGGACAAAGGACTCAAAGTTTGGAATGATACAAGAAAAGAACCATGAATCACGGAAGGTAAGCAGACTCTAGAGGTTGAAAAAGACAAGGAAATGAATTTACTCTTCACAGCCTTCAGAAGAAACCAGCCTTGCCAATATCTTCACTATATTCCAGCAAGACTAATTTTGGATTTTTGATCTCCATAATACTAAGATAATAAATCCATGTCATTTTAAGCAATTATATATGTATAATTTTCACAGTACAAATAGGAAACTATTATAAGAAAAGTTGCCTCTGATTTTAAGCAGAAGAGAAATTCTAGAACTCTTCTTTAGGGAATTAACTAGGTGAATTGTTGAGAATATTGAAATTAAGCACACTGCAAAGTCTCTATCAATTCTGCCTTAACCCTACTGCTGATGCTTTAAGACAACAGCTGAGAAGATCTTTCTGGAGTTTAAGGGGATTACTTAGAATTTAGGGAAGAGTACCAAGGCCTATTTTCAAGCTTAAAGATCTCAAACTTGTTTACTGCTCTGTGAGGAAAGGTGAACTCATAATTATGATTCTGTGATAACAGTGGCAGATAAAAATAAAGCAGGTAGAAAACTCAACCTATTATCTACAAGTAAATGATTACTAACTAGTATGTTCCCTAATATCTAATGAATCCTTAAAGGAGTAGCTACATCCCTTCTTTTCCTAAGTCCTGACTGGCCTCTCTATTCTTGGAAAAAGCTATTTGTAATTTTCGAAAAGGTACAGAAAAGCATATATGATATTATCAAAGATTTTAAAGATGCTATAACTACCAGTGTCCTGTGAATAACAAACTATAATAGCATTTCCTAAACATTCAGTTCATGGTATCTTTCCCTGAATGTATTAATGATGATAAATTATTTCCAACTAATATATAAATATGGTGGTTGTGGACCTCTGATACCCAGAGTTAACCAAAGTGACGAGGTTAAGAAGTCTCCACACTGTGTTTATCACCAGAATCTCAGATTCATGTGCATCTTTCACAGTGTAACTTGCTAAATAATTTTTAAAAAGCCTCATAATCAAAATGAACAGAACAGACCAGAAACCATAAAACTCCTAGAGGAAAACATAGGCAATTATAACATAATTGTTATAAATAGTAGCAGCATTTTTAAAATCTCTCTTCTAAAGGAAAGGACATAAAAGCAAAAATAAACAAATGGGACATGATTAAACATAACAGATTTTGCCTAGCAAAGGTAATCATTGACATAACAAAACGGTAACCTACAAAATGGGAGAAAATATCTGTAAATCATACGACCAGTAAGGGGTTAATATCCAATATATATAAATAGGTCATACAATTCAACATCAAAAAACCAGGCATAGCAGCAGCCCCAAGATAGCGGAGGAATAGGACAAGGAGAACACTTTCTCCCCTACAAATACATCAAAATATCATTTGTATGTTGAGCGAGTTCCACAAAATAAGTTCTGAAAGCTGGCAGAGGACACCAGACACCCAGAAAGGCAGCCCAATCTCTTCCAAAGGAGGAAGGACAAAATATAAAAGACGCAAACAGAAGACAAAAGATTTAGGGATGGAGATCTTTTCTGCGGAGGGAGTCATGAAGGAGGAGAAGTTTCCACAGAGTAGGAAACCTTCTCACAGGCGTGTCAGTGGGGAGCTTTGGAATCTCAGAGGGCAACATTAAACAACACACACACACACACACACACACACACACACACACACACACACACACACACACAGAATATGCACCTAATAATAACTATCAGTGGAGAAGTGGCTCAGATGTTCTCATCCACCACCACTGAGTGGGGACTGGATAGGGAGGCCCAGGCTGCGTCGTCCTTCCTTAGGGTAAGGATCAGGCTTGTATGCCCTGAGGACAATCTGAGGGGAGCTAATGTGCCATAGCAATCCAAACCAGGGGATCACCAGAGAGACCAAAAAAAAAAAAAGACCTTTCTGGCAAAGACTCCAATGCTGCATGGTGATGCCTGGCATGCTAACAGAACAAAGGATTGTGCCCCAGTGAATGCCAAAGGAGAGCAAGCCGGCTGCCATTTAGGGCCCTCCATCCCCAGAGGCAGAGAGGTAGGTGTGTGACAGCCAGAGCCAGAAGGCAAGGAGCTGCTGCAGTCTCGGCCCCAGAGACCACATCTTCCCCCAAGAGTGAGCAGGCTCCCAGGAGCTAACCATGCATTCCTGGGACCCTGGACGGTTCACATCTGCCAGGAGTGTCACAGCCTGAGGTCAGCTCCTGAGAGGAGACAGCTGGCGCACCTGGGGCTGTGCTCTTGGGGCACCGGGGAAACCCACTGACCGGGATGGGAGAGGGGCATAAGATGTATGGCCCACCTGGGGCAGTGCATTCACCAAGCCTGAACTGTTCAGACCTGGGAAGGGCAAACGCACAGCCCATCTGGGTCTGTACCCCTGCAGAGCACCCAAGAACCTGAGCAACTCAGACCTGAGAAGTGCATGAACTGCAGGGCCCACTTGGAACAGTGCCATTGAAGAGCGCCCTGGAGCCTGAGCAGGGTGGACCTGGGAAGTACACACTGCCTTGGACTGTGGCCAACCCAGTGTGGCCCACCCACTGCAAGCACTTCCCACACATGCCAGTGGTATTTGTTTGCAGTGTGCCTCCCTCTCCACAGCACAACTGATCAAGTGAGGATAAATAAAGGGCCACCATCACCCCCTCATGTCAAGGAGGAAATTAGACACTGAAGAGACTTGCAAACAAAGTAAGGCAAAATAAACGATGGTGAGGGAAGAGTATTCTGGAAGTGATAGGTACAACAGACTAAAACCCTGCAGTTAATGCTGAGATTGTGCATTTGAGGGGCAACTTTAGACCTTGAGAACAAGTACAAGCTGGAACAAGGGACTTCATGACACTGAACTGACCCCACACTGCCCACAACAACTCCAGAGAAATTCCTACATATATTTTTATTATCACTTTTTAACTTTTTAAAAATTTTAGTTCTTTATTACTCATTTAACTTTTATTTTATAGCCTAATATTACCTTTTAAAAACCCTATTTTTAAATAAATTCCATACATATTTTATTAACTTTTGTGATCAACTTTTTGTATTTTTATATTGTAATTTTTTGAGAGTCTAACCTGTATTCTACATTTTTAGTCTTTGCTTTATGGCATTTGTAATCTATTTTGTACCTTCAACAATCTAATCTTCACTATCCTTTTCACTTAGGGATTTGATTACTGGCTTGACTGCTCTCTCCCCTTTTCACTCTCCTTTACTCCTCCAGGTTACCTCTATTAGGATCCACCCTCTTCTCTTCTCTATATAACTCTGTGAATCTCTCTGGGTGTTCCTGGCTGTGGAGAACTGTTTCACCATTCACCTAGTGGTTTAACCTTCTATGCTGTATGGATGGAGAAGTCTTCAGGCTACTGTAAGAGAAGGACCAAAAGCCAGAGGCGAGAGGCTTAATTCTAGAACCTTAGTACATCAGAGAACTCCTGACTCCAGGTAACATTAATAGACAAGAGTTCACCTAAACATCTCCAAACCTATACTGAAACGAAGCACCACCAAAGAGCCAACAAGACCCAATTCAAGACGCACCATGCTAATTTCCCAGCAAAACAGGAACACATCCCTAAACAAAAAGAGAGTCTGCCCAAACCCATGTCAAACCTATAGACACCCCCAAACTCATAACTGGACACTTCAATGCACTCCAGAGAGAAGAGATCCAGCTACAGCCACCAGAACACTTCTTTGGGGGAAGAAACAACTTCCCCCAAACAGGATACCTTGACAAGCCACTGGCCCAATCCAATCCAGAGGGAGCAGACTCCACAATCAAGAGGAACCATGAACTTCCAGCCTGCAGAAAGGGCACCCCAAACACAGTAATCTAAACAAAAAGAAAAGGCAGAGAAATGAAGCCAAATGAAGCCAAAGAGGAGGAGATGAGGATTCTACCTGAAAAAGAAGTCAAAATAATGATAGTAAAGATGATCCAGGGGGCGGCGCCCACCCCGCCTCTCACGGCTGCCTGGCGTGGGCGGTGCCACCTTCCCTCCCCCCAGCGGCAGCCCCGCGCGCAGCGCTGCTCCCCAGCCCCCCTCCCCCCTCGGATGTGACTGGAGCTTGAGGCGCACAGGGCAGGAGACGTCGCAGACCCGGGGAGCAGCTCAGAGGCAGTGAATAATAGCTCAAGTCTGCAATAAAAAATGGCCTCCAATAAAACTACATTGCAAAAAATGGGCAAGAAGCAAAACGTAAAGAGTAAAAAAGTTGAAGAGGCAGAACCTGAAGAATTTGTAGTAGAAAAAGTGCTGGACCGCCGTGTAGTGAACAGGAAGGTGGAGTATTTCCTGAAGTGGAAGGGATTTACAGATGCAGACAATACTTGGGAACCTGAAGAAAATTTAGATTGTCCAGAGTTAATTGAAGCATTTCTTAATTCTCAAAAAGCTGGTAAAGAAAAAGATGGAACAAAAGAAAATCTTTGTCTGACAGTGAATCTGATGATAGCAAATCAAAGAAGAAAAGAGATGCTGCTGATAAACCGAGAGGTTTTGCCAGAGGTCTTGATCCAGAACGAATAATTGGTGCCACAGACAGCAGTGGAGAATTAATGTTCCTCATGAAATGGAAAGATTCTGATGAGGCAGACTTGGTACTGGCAAAAGAGGCAAATATGAAGTGTCCTCAGATTGTAATTGCTTTTTATGAAGAGAGACTAACTTGGCATTCTTGTCCGGAAGATGAGGCTCAATAATTGTTTGCACTGCCTTTTTATATATATATATATATATATATATATATATATATATATATATATAAAATGTGGGTCTTGGTTTTTTGATTTATTAGTGTGAAGAAATAACTACATTCTAATGAAAATCAGGTTTGATATGTTTGTTTTGAAGTAATATTGGGGAAGTTACATTGGGTTTTTTTTTGTTTGTTTTCCATCTGTAAGCACTGGTTACTTTGAACAAATAAAAGCTTTCTATAGTTGCCTCCTTCAGTCGGAAAGAATTTGATACCATGGTATATTATTTCCTCAGCATTAGAGAACAGTTTTTCTAAATGTTGAGGAAATCTCCATAGTCATTACTCAATTCGAATTTAGAATTTGCATTTAACTCATATATGCCTGAGGACCATTCTGAGTTTTTTATAGGTGTATACATAAAAGATATACGTAAATTGCTTGGGAGTTAATTTTTTGTTGTGGTTTTTGTTTTGGTAAATATATTTAAACAACAGCCTTTCATAACCATGGATAAGCCTCATGTTCTGGAATTACATCATTTTGTAGAATATAAGAAATAACTTCAACTTAGATTAAAAATTTAAGTCTTAACCTTTCAAATTAAATAATTTTGCAATTAATTAGATAAATTAAGGAGTTTAAATTGAGTAATTTTTTGAAGCATCCCTATCCAGAATCTGCATATAAATGCAGTTTTATATGCAGAAACCCTGGAAGGAAAATTTTTGTCACTATCAACAACCTTCCCAACCAAATGAAAAAGTAGAAAAATTCTAGTATGTTTTAATATAGCAAAGCAAAACTTAGTTAAATGGACACTTGATGGTTCCTTTTGGTGAACCATTGTTTTACAAGAAATTGACGTCTCTGTGCTGTATTTAGGAAATGTTGTGATACATGGGATGTCTCAGATTTGTTCATGGAAACCTAATCAGATAGTTTTAAAATATTGGCAGTTTACGATCTACAGGAATAAATGAGTGAACAAACTTTTCTAATCTATGCTTGACCTACATGTTTTTTCAGACTTGACTCTGATCCATTCCTTTACACGAAGGCTCAATTTTCTCAGTATTCTGGGTTACTAGTTCAGCAGAAGCCAAGAAAAACAATAACTTTGTAGTAATCAGAATGTTATTCAACTGTATATCGTTTACTTTATTGTATATACTGGTGAACAGTGGTCAATAAATAGTTTTATATTCCTTTTAAAAAAAAAAAAAGATGATCCAAAATCTTGAAAACAAAATGCAGTTACAGATAAATAGACTAGCAACAAGGATTGAGAAGATGCAAGAAATGTTTAACAAGGACCTAAAAGAAATAAAGAAGTCAGTGAATAATGAACAATGCAATAACTGAGATTAAAAGCACTCTGGAGGAAACCAACAGTAGAATAACTGAGGCAAAACAGAGGACAAGTGGGTTGGAAGACAGAATGGTGGAAATAAATGAAGCAGAAAGAAAGAAGAAAAAGAATGAAATGAAATAAGGACAAACTCAGAGACCTCTGGGACAGTGTTAAATATCCCAACATTCAAATCACAGGTGTCCCAGAAGAAGAAGACAAAAAGTAAGGGCATGAAATAATATTTGAGAAGATAATAGTCAAAAGCTTCCTTAAATGGGGAAGGAAACAGCCACCCAAGTTAAAGAAAACCAGAGTCCCAAACAGGATAAACCCAAGGCAAAACACCCCAGGACACATATTAATCAAACTACCAAATATTAAAAACAAACAGCAAATATTAAAAGCATCTAGGGAAAAGCAACACATAATGCACAAAGGGATCCCCATAAGGATAACAGCTGATAACTAGAGGAAAACTCTACAGCCAGGAGTGAATGACAGGGCATACTTAAAGTGATGAAAGAGAAATGCCTACAATCAAGATTTTTCTACCCATCAAGGATTTCATTCAAATATGAAGGAGAAATTAAAAGCTTTACAGACAAGCAAAGGCTGAGAGAATTCAGCACCACCAAACCAGCCCTTCAACAAATGCTAAAGGATCTTCTCTAGACAGGAAACACAAAAAAGGTTTATATAAACAAACCCAAAACAACAAAGTAAATGGTAACAGGATCATATTTATCAATAATTACCTTAAATGTACATAGGGTAAATTCTCCAACCAAAAGACAAAGACGGGCTGAATAGATACAAAAACAAAACTGCTATATATGCTGTCTACAAGGGACCCACCTCAAACATATAGACATATGCAGACTGAAAGTGAGGAGCTTGAAAAATATGTTTCATGTAAATGGAGACCAAAAGAAAGCAGGAGTAGCAATACTCATATCAGATAAAATAGACTTCGAAATAAAGACTGTGATAAGAGACAGAGAAGGACACTACATAATGATCAAAGGATCAATTCAAGAAGAAGCTATAACAATTATAAGCATATATGTACCCAACATAGGAGCACCTCCATACGTAGGCAAATCCCTAACAAGTATAAAAGGAGAAATTAACAGTAAAACAATAATAGTGGGGGACTTTAATACCCTACTCACACCAATGGATAGATCAACCAAACAGAAAATTAGCAAGGAAACACAAGCTGTAAATGATGCAATGGATCAGTTAGATCTAATCAATATCTACAGGGCATTCATTTCACCCCAAAATAACGGATTTCACCTTTTTTTCTCAAGTGGGCTGCTGTCTATGAGGTCACACAGAGTCAGACATGACTGAAGCAACATAGCAGCAGCAGCAGCAGCACTCAGAACATTCCTCAGCATAGATCACATCTTTGGCCATAAATCTAGCCTTGGTAAATTTTTAAAAACTGAAATAATTTCAAGCATCTTTTCTGATCCCAATGTGGTAAGATTAGATGTCAACTGCAAGAAAAAAACTGTAAGAAACACAAACATATGGAGGCTAAAACACACTTCTGAATAACCAACAGATCAAGGAAGAAATAAAAAGGAAGTCAAAATATGCACAGGAAAAATAAAAATGAAAACATAACAGTGAAAACCTATGGAATTCAGTAAAGTCAGTGCTAAGAGGGAGGTCCATAGGAATATAAGCCTATCTCAAGAAACAAAGAGAAACATCAAATAAACAACCTAACTTTACACCTAACGCAACTAGAAAAAGAAGAACAAAAGAACCCCAAAGTTAGTAGAAGGAAAGAAATCATAAAAACCAGAACAGAAATAACTGAAAAAAATGAAGGAGATTATACCAAAGATCAACAAAACTAAAAGCTGGTTCTTTAAGAAAATAAATAAAATAGATAATACATTAGCCAGACTCATCAAGAAAAGAGAGAAGAATCCAATTAGTAAAATGAGAAGTGAAAATGGAGAAATCAAAACAGAGAAAAAGAAATACAAAAGATCATAAGAGACTACTATGAGAAATTATATGCCAATAAATTGAACATTTGGAAGAAATAGACAAATTCTTAGAAAAGTATACCCTTCAAAAACTGAACCAAGAAGAAATATAAAATCTTCAGACCCATCACAAGCAAGGAAATCAAAACTGTAATAAAAATCTTCCAATAAACAAAAGCCCAAGACTGGATGGCTTCACAGGTGAATTCTACCAAAAATTTAGAGAAGATGTAACACCTATCCTACTCAAACTCTTCCAGAAATTGCAGAAGAAGGTAAACTCTGAAACTCATTCCATGAGGCCAACATCACCCTAATCCCAAAACCAGACAAAGATCTACAAAAAGAAATTTACATCCCAATATCATGGATGAACATAGACGCAAAAACCCTCAACAAAATTCTAGCAAACAGAATCCAACAACATATTAAAAAGATCACACATCATGACCAAGTGGGCTTTATCCCAGGGATGCAAGGATTCTCCAATATTCACAAATCAATGTGATACACCATATTAACAAATTGAAAGATAAAAACAATATGATTATCTCAAAAGATGCAGAGAAAGCCTCTAACAAAATTTAACATCCATTTATGATGAAAACTCTCCAGAAAGCAGGGAAAGAAGGAACATACCTCAACATAACAAAAGTTATATATGACAAACCCACAGCAAACCTTATCCTCAATGGTGAAAAACTGAAAGCATTTCCTCTAAAATCAGTAACAAGACAAGAGTGCCCACTCTTAACACTATTATTCAACATAGTTTTGGAAGTCCTAGCCACAGCCATCAGAGAAGAAAAAGAAACAAAATGAATCCAGATTGGAAAAGAAGAATTAAGACTCTCACTGTTTGCAGATGACATCATCCTCTACATAGAAAACCCTAAAGATACCACCAGTAAGTTACTAGAGCTAACCCTTGAATGTAGTAAAATTATAGGATATAAAATTAATACACAGAAATTCCTTGCATTCCTATATACTAACAACGAAAAACAGAAAGAGAAACTTAGGAAACAATCCCATTCACCACTGCAATGAAAGGAATAAAATATTTTGGAATAAATTTACCTAAAGAAAAAAAAAAAACCTTTTATATAGAAAACTATAAAACATTGATGAAAGAAATCAAAGATGACACAGATCAATGGAGAAATATACCATGACTGTGGGTTGGAAGAATCAATATAGTGAAAATGAATGTACTACCCAAATCAATCTATAGATTCAACGCAATCCTTATCAGCTACCAATGGTATTTTTTACAGAACTAGAAAAAATAATTTCACAATTTGTATGGAAATACAAAAAGCCTTGAACAGCCAAAGCAATCTTGAGCAAGAAAAATGGAACTGGAGGAATCAACCGTCTTGACCTCAGACTATACTACAGTCATCCAGGCAGTATGTTACTGGCACAAAGACAGTAATATAGATAGACAGAACAAAACAGAAAGCCCAGAGATAAATCCATGCACCTATGGATACCATATCTTTGACAAAGGAGGCAAAAATATACAATGGAGAAAAGACAATCTCTTTAATAAGTGGTGCTGGGAAAACCGGTCAACCACATTGAAAAATAATGAAACTAGAACACTTTGTAACACCATACACAAAAATAAACTCAAAAAGGAGTAAATATCTAAATGTAACACCAGAAACTATAAAACTCTTAGAGCAAAATATAGGCAGAACACTCTCTGACATGTATCACAGCAAGATTGTCTAGGACCCACCTCCCAGAGTAATGGAAATTACAAAAAAAATACAAAAATGTGACCTAATTAAACTTAAAAGCTCTTGTACCATGAAGGAAACTATAAACAAGGTGAAAAGGCAGCCTTTGGAATGGGAAAATAACAGCAAATGAAACAACTCACAAAGAATTAATCTCCAAAATATACAAGCAGCTCATGCAGCTCAATACCAGAAAAACGAACAACCCAATCAAAACGTGGGGGAAAGAATTAAACAGACATTTCTCCAAAAAGACATTACAGATGGCTAATAAACTCATAAAAGATGCTCAATATCACTCATTATCAGAGAAATGCAAACCAAAGGCACAATGAGGTATCACCTCATGCTGGTCAGAATAGCTGCCATCAAAAAGTCTACAAACAATAAATACTGGAGAGGGTGTAGAAAAAAAGGGACCCCTCTTACACTGTTGGTGGGAATGGAAACTAGTACAGCCACTATGGAGAACAGTGTGGAGATTCCTTCAAAAACTGGAAACAGAACTGCCCTATGACCCAGCAATCCCACTTCTGGGCATACACACTGAGGTAACCAGAACTGAAAGAGACACGTGTACCCCAATGTTCATTGCATCACTGTTTGCAATAGCCAGGACACAGAAGCAACCTAGATGTCCATTGGCAGATGAATGAATAAGGAAGTTCTGATACATATACACAGTGGAATATTACTCAGCTATAAAAAGAATGAATTTGACTCAGTTCTAATGAGGTGGATGAAACTGAAGCCTATTATACAGAGTGAAGTAAGTTAGAAAGAGAAATATCAATGCAGTATATTAATGTATATATGTATATATAATTTAGAAAGATGGTAATGATGACTTTATCGCAAGGCAACAAGAGACACAGATGTAAAGAACAGACTTTTGGACTCTGTGGGAGAAGAAGAGGGTGGGATGATTTGAGAGAATAGCATTGAAACATGTATATTACAATATGTAAAATAGATGACCAGTGCAAGTTTAATGCATGAGGTGGGGCACTCAAAGCCGGTGCTCTGGGATAACCCAGAGGGACAGGGTAGGCAGTGAGGTGGAAGGGGGGTTTAGGATGGGGGAACACATGTGCACCTGTGGTTGTTTCATGTTGATGTGCGGCAAAATCCACCACAATATTGTAAGGTAATTATCCTCCAATTAAATAAATTAATTTTTTAAAAAGTCAGACAACTCAGACATTCATGGTAGTCCAGTGGTTAAGACTCGCACTTCTACTGCAGGGTGCACAGGTTTGATTCCTGGTCCTCCTGGTCAGGGAAGTTCCACAAGCCACGAGTGTGGCCAAAAAAAAATAAATAAAATAAAATAAGAAACTTTTAAACTAAAAAAATTTTATTTAAAAATGTACAAAATTTATTTGTAATTGGAGGACAGTTACTTTACAATGCTGTGTTAGTTTCTGCCATAACCCTCTAGGTTGTAACAGAGCACCAGGCTGAGCTCCCTGTGTTATACAACAGCTTTCCACTAGCTATCTATTTTACATACAGTAATATATGTTTCAATGCTATTCTCTCAGTTGGTCCCCACCCTCTCCTTCCCTTGCAGTGCCTACAAGTTCATTCCCTACATCCGCGTCTCTATTCCCACCTTCTAAATAGGTTCCCCAGTACCATTTTTCTAGATTCCATATGCTCAGTCACTCAGATGTGTCCAACTCTTTGTGACCCTATGGACTGTAGCCCTCCAGACTCCTCTATCCATGGAATTCTCCAGGCAAGAATACTAGAGTAGGTTGTCATTTCCTTCTCCAGGCCTAGAGTCCATATATATTTATTAATATACAACATGTGTTTTTCTCTTTCTGACTTACTTCTCTTTGTATTACAGCCTCTAGGTTCATCCACCCCACTACAACCGCCTCAAATTCATGGCTTCCTAAGAGAGTCCATGAAGCAGCTAGTAGGATTATGTCCCATTAGGAGAAGGCAATGGCACCCCCACTCCAGTACTCTTGCTTGGAAAACCCCATGGACGGAGGAGCCTGGTGCTGCAGTCCCTGGGGTCGCTACGAGTTGGACAAGACTCAGCGGCTTCACTTTCACTTTTCACTTTTATCATTGGAGAAGGAAATGGCAATCCACTCCAGTGTTCTTGCCTGGAGAATCCCAGGGACAGGGGAGCCTTGTGGGCTGCCATCCATGGGGTGGCACAGAGTCGGACATGACTGAAGCAACTTAGCAGCAGCAGCAGTGCCCTCCAAGAGTCCTATATGTTACTCTTTCAGCCTCTTTCTACTCCCAGTCATGCAGCTCACAACTCGGTACTCTGAATGGAATGAAAGAGAAATGGGTCCCTGACACGCTGGGGAACCCAGACACTCCTTAACACCCTTTCACTAACTCTGTACCCCTGGCCCATGCAGAAGAGATCACTGGCCAAGAAAGTGTCTCTTGGAACCGAGAGTGTATTGATTGGGGGTGGGGTGGTACAAGTAAAGTCAAAATGTTATTCTTTCCCTCTCCAATGAACCCAAATTCATACTCACACACACGCAAACACACACACACACACACACACACACACACACGTGTGTGTGTTTGCTTTCTTCAACAGCATGCTGGACCTTCTCTGCTGAAAACCTTGAATTCCATAACAGCTTTCATGTTAGTGGGTGACTGTCTCATCCACAGATGGTTCACAGTGTTCTTCAGGGGCTCCTAGACCATGGATGAAAAGGACTGGGGCCACTGCAGGGTCTGGAAGCCAAGACTGAGATCTGTATGTGTATTGCCTAAGACATGAGTGAGAGAGACTCCATCCAGGTCCTGTTGTATCCGGTGTTGGATCCCACAGCTCGCACAAAGGCACTTTTGTCAGTGTGCTTAGACACCCAGTTGCACCTGACTGTTTGACCTCATGGACTATAACCCGCCAGGCTGCTCTGTCCATGGAATTTTCCTGACAAGAATACTGGTGAGGGTTTCCTTTTCCTCCTGCAGGGGATCCTCCTGACCCATGGATTTAACCCATGTCTCCTGTTTTTCAGGAGGATTCTTTACCACTGAGTCACCAGGGAAACCCCACTTTAGTCTGTAGATCGATGCTAAACTGTTATTACTGAAATTGAAAGTGAAAATCACTCAGTCGTGTCTGACTCTATGCGATCCCATGGACTATAGACTCCATGGAATTCTCCAGGCCAGAATACTGGAGTGGGTAGCCTTTCCTTTCTCCAGGGGATCCTCCCAACCCAGGGATCAAACCCAGGTTTCCTGCATTGGAGGTGGATTCTTTACCAGCTGAGCCACAAGGGAAGCCTGGGTATATATTCAAATAATGTCTTACTTGTCCATTTTGCCTTTTTGCATTTCTTTTCTTAGGGATGGTCTTGATCACTGCCTCCCTGTACAATGTCACAAACCTCCATCCATAGTTCTTCAGGCACTGCCTTACAAATAGCTGAGAAAAGAAGAGAAGTTAAAGGCAAAGAAAAAAGGAAAGATATACTGATCTGAATGCAGAGTTCCAAAGAATAGCAAGGAGAGATAAGAAAGCCTTCCTCAGTGATTAATGCAAAGGAATAGAGGGTAACAATAGAATGGGAAAGACTAGAGATCTCTTCAATAAAATTAGAAATAAAAGGGCACATTTCATGCAAAGATGGGCACAATAAAAGACAGAAATGGTATGGACCTAACAGAAGCAGAAGATATTAAGAAAAGGTGGCAAGAATACACAGAACTATACAAAAGATCTCCATGACCCAGATAACCAGGATGGTGTGATCACTCACCTAGAGCCAGACATCCTGGAACGTGAAGTCAAGTGGGCTTAGGAAGCATTACTACGAACAAAGCTAGTGGATGTGACGGAATTCCAGCTAAGCTATTTCAAATCCTAAAAGATGATGCTGCAAAAGTGCTGCACTCAATATGCCAGCTTATCTGGAAAACTCACCAGTGGCCACAGGACTGGAAAAGGTCAGTTTTATTCCAATTGCAAAGAAAGGCAATGCCAAAGAATGTTCAAACTATCACACAATTGCACTCATCTCACACCCTAGCAAAGTAATGCTCAAAATTCTCCAAGTGAGGCTTCACAGTACATGAACCAAGAACTTCCAGATGTCCAAGTTGGGTTTAGAAAAGGCAGGAGAGACAGAGAATTCGCTCAGTCATGTCAGACTCTTTGCAACCCCATGGACTGTAGCCTACCAGGCTCCTCCGTCCATGGGATTTTTAGGCAAGAGTACTGGAGTGGGTTGCCACTTCCTTCTCCAGGGACTCTTTCCAACTCAGGGATCAAACCCAGGTCTCCTGCACTGCAGGAAAACAATTTACCGTCTGAGCCACAAGGGAAACCTCTTAGAAAGGCAGAAGAACCAGAGATCAAATTGCCAACATCTGTTGGATCATCAAAAAAAAGCAAGAGAGTTCCAGAAAAACATCTACTTCTGTTTTATTGACTAGGCCAAAGCCTTTGACTGTGCAGATCATAACAAACTGTGGAAAATTTTTAAAGAGAGGGGAATACCAAACCACCTTACCTGCTTCCTGAGCAATCAACCGTTAGAATCAGAACAGTTAGAACCAGACACGGAACAGCAGACTGGTTCCAAATTGGGAAACGTGTACATCACGGCTGTATACTGTCACCCTGCTAATTTAACTGATGTGCAGAGTACATCATGCGAAATGCCAGGCTGGATGAAGTACAAGCTGGATACAAGACTGCCTGGAGTAATACCAATAACCTCAAGTATGCAGATGCCACCACCTTTATGGCAGGAAGCAAAGAGGAACTGGAGAGCCTCTTGATGAAAGTGAAGAGGAGAGTGAAAAAGCTGGCTTAAAGCTCAACATTCAAAAAACGAAGATCATGGCATCAAGTCCCATCACTTCATGGCAAATAGATGGGGAAACAATGGAAAGATTGACAGACTTTATTTTCTTGGGCTCTAAAATCACTGCAGATGGTTACTGCAGCCATGAAATTAAAAGACGCTTGTTCCTTGGAAGAAAAGCTATCACAAACCTAGACAGCATATTAAAAAGCAGAGACATTACTTTGCTGACAAAAATCTATCTAGTCAAAGCTATGGTTTTTCCAGGAGTCATGTATGGATGTAAGCGTTGGACCATAAAGAAGGCTGACTGCCGAAGAATAGATGCTTTTGTACTGTGGTGTTACAGAAGACTCTTGAGAGTCCCTTGGACTGCAAGGAGATCCAACAAGGCAATTCTAAAGGAAATCAGTCCTGAGTATTCATCGGAAGGATTGATGCTGAAGCTGAAGCTCCAATACTTTGGTCACCTGATGCGAAGAACTGACTCATTTGAAAAGACCCTGATGCTGGGTAAGATTGAAGCAAGAGGAGAAGGGAACAACAGAGGATCAGATGGTTGGATGACATCACCAACTCGATGGACATGAGTTTGAACAATCTCCAGGAGTTGGTGATGGACGGGGAAGCCTGGCCTGCTGCAGTCCATGGGGTCTCAAAGAGCCAGACATGACTGAGTGACTGAACAGAACTGAACTGTTTTGTGCCATGTTGCTAACAACACTTCTAGCAATAAGTTCTTAAATATAGAAAGCATGATCCAGTGAAGTAGCACTTTATTAAAATTAAAAACTTTTCCCTGAAAAAAAGTTTTTTTAAGATAATGATAAACCAAACCCGGGACTGGGAATAAGTCTCTTTAAAATACATATATAATAAAGGACTAATATCTAAAATATTCAGGAAATTCCTAAAACTAAACAATAGAAAAACAAACATCCATTTTAAAAATGGGCAAAAAGTCTGATTAGACACCCATTTTATTTTAATGACTCTAAAGTTGATTTTACAAACTGAGGACACGAGACCAAATATTATGACAAAAGATGCTCCAATTGCTCTTATCACTCAGGAAATTCCAAGGGTTTGGGGACCTGTGAACTAGGAACCATGGATGGAGACCAGATATACATGAGAAATAGATTTTGATCATCTTAATAACAAATATATCACAGATACTTTATAGAAAAACAATAAAAAAATGTTTAAAAATATTGCATATTCAATCACTAATAACCATCCAGTCCATTATCAAATCTTATGAAAATGTCTCCCAGTGCAAGGTCATTCAGGTTTGCAGGCTTCTATTCAATCCTGTCAGGTTCCAAAAGCAGAACTGGTATCAGCAATATACAGCTAAACCATTTCAAGCATCCAGTATAATTGAGCCGAGAGACAAGACATCTTTTGCTCTGGGCCTCTTTTGAGATGCTTATGTAATACTGAATTTCTCTGATTACATAACCCATTTATTCATTTTCTAACCCTCAGTTACTAATATTTTTCATTCTCTTCACTGAAACCCAAACTTTTCCATCTTTGGAAAGGATGTTAGGTCCAGTCACAGTACTTGTATAAATGGTAGGCAGCAATGCGAGTCCTGCAAGTCCTACTCGCTTAGTTCACTTTTAGTCAGATAAGGTAAGGCTACACATGAGCAGAAGTTACATAGGTGAGCTATCAATAGGCAGTAGAGCTGTATTCACTGTTAACCCTAATTTTACTAGATTGGGTGAAGGCATATCCTCCTAATATCCTTAGGAATTCTGACTTAAAGGTAAACATTTTCTTGCTTAGGAATCTTCCTGTTTCAGGCCCTTATAGTTGCAGCCCTGGTCCTGAAAACACTGTAACAAGTAGTACAGAAAAGAAGAAGTTGAGGTGACACGGAGAAGAGAGAATACCAGTATTTTCCCCACCCCCTATTCCCTGGATCCACCAGAAAAAACACAACTCTATCCTGTGGGAACACTCTTTTAGCCTCACTTGTATTCAAGTTGAAAATGAGTACATACTTGAAAAGGGACATAAGCCAGCCCTTCATGCCTTTACCCGGCCTCCACCCTCACATTTTAAATAACCAATATTTTAACAGCCCATTTCAATTCTCTGTCAAACTATGACTCTAAAGAGGGGATTTTTTTTTTTCATCATTGATGGACATCATGTGATGTCAAGACTGTATGTTCCTTCATCTAAAGAAGTGATGCTCAACTGTCCAAACTTGTGCAACATCTTTTCTCACAGTACTTTGAGCATTTGCCATCTACCACTGGGTAGGCAAAACCCAGCAGAGTCAATATCTAATCCTGCGTTCCTATCAAGACTCATTTGTAGCCCCCAGGGCTACCAGCATTAGTCTGACTATAATTAGTCTGTCAACTATAATCAAGGCCTCCCCCACCCCCCAGGGAATGTGCCACAAGCCATCTGCAGTCTGTCTCTTTTGCTGGTATACAGAACAGTTCTTACTGGCATTGCCTCAGGTGGTGTAAGAGAAATATATCTGGATTCAGCCCATCGTTGCCTTGCTGCCCTCCCCCGTGTCCACTCATTTCATGGACCCAGGTGGCAAATTCAAGGAAGCACACCAAAAGGTCCACTTGGTGGTTCCAATTACCTTCTGAGCCTTGGAAGGGGGTTCTTCTGATGAGCATCAATATGTCCTACTTTAATGTACCCCCTTAAATTCCCAGTGATTTCCATGGAGCTGTGCCCTATATGGTCATCCCTTTAATAGTCCAGTTTTCCACTGCCTATCTACCTGACCATATGGCCAGGCCATGGGTTACTGCCCAAGTGTAGGTAAAAACCCAAACATAAGGGCTTTTGCCATTTCTCAATTCCACCACTGCTAGGAAAACGGCATACAATTCAGCACACCAGGCTGATCTATTTTTACTTTCTTCAATCAGGAGTGCTGGCCTCCCAAACACTTCTAAAATATTGTCCATTTCCCTTGAAACTGGCCATCCACAAGTCGAGCAGCTCTTTGTTGGTCAGTTAAGGGCTCTTTATATGGCACTGTACACATTACAACAGAATCCAGCAGCACCTCACATAGTTTCAGAGTCAGCCCTTCGTGAAAAGAGGCCCTCTGCTCTTGGGAGTAGCTAATCCTTGTATCACTCATGCAGCTTGTTCCTTTGCCAACCATTTTCATTTTACTGTGGAACTCTTCTGGGCACTGCCAGTCCCATTATCCTAGACATTAAGGCTATTTCAAGTTTCAAGATCACTTTATGCCTTTCAGTCAGTCTTGCAATCTCTGATTGCAAGGTAGTAAAATGCCCCTCAAATGGAAATCTTCTAGTCCAAAGTGCCAGTAATTGTCGCTGTGAAGTGCTCACAGACTCTTGCCATAAGCCCCAGTCAGGAAGGAAATGGCAACCCACTCCAGGATTCTTGCCTTGGAAATTCTATGGACAGGGGAGCCTGGTGAACTACAGTCCATGGAGTTGCAAAAGTGTCAGACACAACTTATATACCTCACATAGGGGCTATCACACAGCCTACTAACACCTCAGCCTCTATTCTACACTGTTTTGGCTCAAGCAATCTTACTGGTTCCCATTTAGCATGACCAATTAACACTGCTTGAAGGGTGGATTTATGTCCATCCCCATAGTACAATCAAGTAAAAAGGAAAAAAAAAAAGATGGAATCACTTCACATGAAACCTGTTAAAATATATCAGTTGTCCTACAAACTTTTACCTTAACTTCATCAACCCTTACATTCATAATTGTAGCCTCCATTAGACTTCATTAATGGGTTTTGGTTTTACAATACTATGTAAAGGAAGCGTTCCCCCAGTCAGACATAATTTCAATTCCTAAAAAGGTTTGGGTAACATTGCAACTGTCATAATTTAATTAACCCCTTACACTTATATGTTCTCTCAATTGAACTGCAGCCTGAGTCAAGGTTTCGTCAATGGATTTTGGTACCAGTTTGTAGACTCCTGTATTAAGGAGTCTTGGAATCTTTTCTCCACCATCTGATTATTTTATTCAAGCTTATGCAAAAGGCTTTAGATCCTCATCAAAAGCCAAGGGACTCTATAAGTCATAAAGTCTTATATATAAGACACATAAAATGTTTTATGTCTTAAATCGTATATGAGATTTGTCCATCTTATATTGATTGTCTTACTATTGCCCTAAGTGATTGGTCAGATTTCTCATTGTAATTTCTGTTTTCTGGCTTTCAAATTTTCTCAAAATTGTGGTAAACAGAGCTGACTTATCTGGGGCTATTTAATGCTGGGGGGTCAGTTAAGTCCATTGGTTGTGCTGTATTAAAATCTCTGTGTTAAGCTCACCAATATCTGTTTTATTCATCCCACCCCTTAATCACTATCTAAAGATTTCCATTCTGCTAGGATGAGTTCCACAAGTCTTTCTTCTTTGCTCCACTCCTGTCAACATCAGCTTTATTCACCTTATTCCTTAACTGTTTAAAATTTCTCCCTGATAAAACCATTCTCTTGATTCTCTTCCCTGCCTTCTCCATTCTCTTGTTAATAACTTAATATTTTTACTAGCATCAATAAGACCATGAGAGGAAGCTGAGATAGTATTTCGTAAGGCTTTTTGAACTGTCCCTCAGTTTTGTGGCAGTAAGGTTACAATAGGGTATCCATAAAAAGGAGCACTTTAACATAGCATCTACCAAGACTGGGTAACAAGTATATTCATTGGGCGAATATCCTGGTATTCATAAAGCCAGTCCCACAAGGTCTGCATACAAAGCATATCAGCTGCTTCATCTAGGGTAATCCAGTTTCCATTCATGCAGAAAGATGGGCAGTCCCCTTTTCAGGGTAAACAGACCTTACAGTGATTTTTATCCCATCTACCAGGCTAGTTGTTCCTTCAGGAATAACCTCCTATGTGTCTGGATCACATATAGGCATCTGTGATTGTTCTCTAGTGATCTGTGCGTCCTGTGCCAACCCAAACATGCTCTTTCATTCTGCAGCATTCAAAACCAAAGCCACAGCTCCTAAATTAGTCGCTCTTACATTTCAGTAAAGGTTCCTCGGAGACTGATGATATTGATCTACAAAATAAAGCAACTCCTTCACACTAATGTCCCCTGGTTTCAATAGTGTTTTGGTTTTGCCCTCCCCCTACAATGACTACCTTCCTAGTAACTGGAGGTTGTAGAGGTACTTTCTGTTGCCTCTGCATAATTTTACCTTGGGGTGGAGGCAGCTGTGAGGCTAGTGGCTGCATCAGGGTCTGATCTAACACTCTCTTTTACTTTAGCTATTAACAGATAATTACCAAGATTGTATATTTACCTTTTTCTTATTAGTCTGCACTTCCTTATTCACCTAGTGAGACAACTCCCCAGGAGTTGGATCTAATGAAATAAAATTCTAATTTTATGGCAAGACAAGAAAATGTGAACATAAACTTTTTCTCTGACCATTCGGGCCTCCTCCTTCCCTTTAGTGTGTACTGTGCATCTGCACTAATCCGATCTCTCTAGGATATAACCTTCCTTCTTAAATCTTGTAAGGAGTCATGGTGAGCCACTACTCACTTTGTACTCGCAGACCTGGACTGTATCAATATATCCAGTTGACATATAATCCTTTGTCTCAAAACTACATAACTGCGCTTTGACCTCTAACAAATGGGACAGTTCTCAGAACTTTCTGAAAGTCTGCCTCCACAGTTATAATCCTCAGGTTGCTTCAAATAAAATTTTCATGTCTTTCTTAGATTGACTACTAATTTCTCATCGACAGATCCATCCTTAAATTCCATTGGTAACTTTTACCCTTCGTATCAGATTGTAGCACAGCTGTTGCTCCATACCATGTATGATCATGAATCAAAGGTTCCTCATCCCCCACCTTTATATACTTTCTTTTCCCAAACTACATGTTTATGTGAGCCAGGACTTTCTAACAAATTCCACTTCTCTGATACTAACTAAAGTAGTTCTGAACCCATTTCCAATGTGTATGTGTCAGAAGGTGGGGAGGGGGAGGTGGTTTCCTATACCAACAAGTAATTCTCAAATGTCAGCAAGGTGTCCAACAAGTAAACTTAATTTTGATACTATCTACCCAGAGATCGCATCAGATTTCACAGGTTAGGGACCCAGTCCCGTAAGACTGCCTTCACTTCAAATGTCAATCTCAAGCCATGGTTGGAGATGGCATCAGATTCCACAGGTTAGGGACCCAGTCCCATAAAACTGCTTTCACTTCAAATGTCAATCTCAATCCATGGTTGGAGATAGCATCAGATTCCACAGGTTAGGGACCCAGTCCCATAAGACTGCCTTCACTTCAAATGTCAATCTCAATCCATGGTTGTTACCTGTACTTATGACCAACTGGCTATAAATCAAAGGTTCTTATGGCCTCCTCCTTGGTTTTAATTAAGTTTTGAGAGTGACCTACAGAATTCAGAGAAACACCAGATTACTAGTTTATTATCAAAGCATGTTAATTCAGAAACAGCCAGTTGGATTACATAGGACAAGGTATGGGGAATGGGTGCAGAGCTTCCATGTTCTCTCCTACTGCTCCACTCTCCCAGAATCTTCATGTGTTCTCCAAGTCTGAAGCTCTCCAAATCCCATCCTTTTGGGTGTTTATCGAGGCTTCATTACATGGGCATGATTGATTAAATCATTGGCTACTGGTGGTTGATTCAACTTCTACATTCTCTCCCTTCCCAGGAAGTAATAGGAGGAGTTTGGACTTCCCTGGTGGCTCAGATGGTAAAGCGTCTGTCTACAATGCAGGAGACCCAGATTCGATCCCTGGGTCAGGAAGATCCGCTGAAGAAAGAAATGGCAATCCACTCTAGTACTATTGCCTGGAAAATCCCATGGACAGAGGAGCCTGGTAGGCTACAGTCCATGGGGCCGCAAAGAGTCGGACACAACTGAGCAACGTTCCTTGGACTGAATATTACAACTTCTAATCATAGGGTTGCTTCCTCTGGCAATGGGTCACTATCTCTGGTGCTTTCCAAAAGTCATCTCATTAGCATAAACCCAGTTGTGGTGGAAAAGGCACGGAAGCCTGGCATCCTGCAGTCCATGGGGTCCCGAAGAGTCAGACACAATTTAGCAACTGAACAACAAATGAATAAAAAAACACTCATTTCACCATAATGGCTCTGAAGTGGATTTCAGGAACTGAGAATAAGAGACCAAACATTATCACAGAAGGTATTCTCATTGCTCTTATTCAGGAAATTTCAAGGGTTTCAGGAGCTGTGAACCAGGGACAGTGGATGGAGACCAAACATAAATGAGAAATATATCTTGGTCATCTGAATGACCAATTATATTCCTTATAAATCACAATACCACACAAAGCTTACTAGAGTAACTGCAACAATCTCAACAGTATGGTACCGGCATAAAGACAGACACATAAAGCAGTGAAACAGAATAAAGAACCAAGAAATAATCCCTGCATATATGTGGCCAAATGAGTTTTGACAAGGGTACCAAGACCATTCAATGGGGAATGAACATTCTTTTCAAGAAATGGTGTTGGGAAAACTGGATATCCACATGCAAAGAATGGATTTGGAGCTTTATCTCATACAACATGTGAGAATGAAAGTGTTAGTCACTCAGTCGTGTCTTTGCACCAGGCTCCTCTGTCCATGGAATTCTCCAGGCAAGAATACTGGAGTGGGTAGACAGTCTCCTCTCCAGGGGATCTTCCTGAGCCAGGGATCAAACCCAGGTCTCTCACAGTGCAGGCAGATTTTTCAACATCTGAGCCACCAGGAAAGCCCCATACCACATACTAAAACTAATTCAAAGTGGATCAATGGCCAACTCAAGAGCTAAAACATTGAAACTCTTAGAAGAAAATATAGGGAAGAACTTAATGGCATTGAGTTTGGCAATGATTTCTTGGATAGAACACCAAAACATAAAAAAATAAACTGGACTTTGTCAAAATTAAAAGCTTAGGTGTATCAAAAGATCCTTTCAAGACAGTGAAAAGGCAAGCCCGTTCTATACAGGATAAAATACTTGCAAATCATATATACAATAAGGGGTTAATATCAATAATATTTAAAGGACTCCTAAAAGTCAACAACAATAACAAAAAGACCAAACATTCCTATTTTTAAGGGCAAAGTGAAGTGAAAGTGAAAGTTGCTCAGTGGACTATACAGTCTATGGAATTCTCCAGGGCAGAATACTGGAGTGTGTAGCCTTTTCCTTCTCCAGGGGATCTTACCAATACAGGGATTGAGCCCAAGCCTCCCGCGTTGCAGGTGGACTCTACCAGCTGAGCCACAAGGGAAGCCCAAGGATACTGGAGTGGGTAGCCTATCCCTTCTCCAGCAGATCTTCCCGACCCAGGAATCAAATTGGGGTCTCCTGCACTGCAGGTGGATTCTTTACCAACTGAGCTATGAAGGAACCCCTCATTAAGGGCAAAGGCCTCAAACAGACATTTTTTTCAAAGAAGATATGCAAATAGCCAAGAAGCACATGAAAAGATGCACATCACCACTGGTCATTAGGGAAATACAAAGCAAAACCACAAGATACCACTTCATACACATTAAGATGGGTACTATACAGAAAAATAACAAATGCTGGCAAGGATGTGGAGAAACTGATACCCATGTGCATTGCTGATGAGAATGAAAAATGATGTAGCCACTGTGGAAAACAGTATGTCAGTTCTTAAAAAAATTAAACACAGAATCACCATATGATGTATCAATTCCACTTCTAGTTATTTAACCAAAATAGCTGAAAGCAAAGACTGAATCAGATATTTGTGCCACCAATGTTCTTAGCATTATTCACAACAGCCAAAAATTGGAATCAACCAAAATGTCCATTGACAGATGAATGGATAAACAAAATGTGGTATATACCAGCAATGAACTATTATTCAGTTGTAAAAAGAAATAAAATTTTGATACATGCTACAAGGATGAACTTTGAAAATATATGAAGCAGCCAGACACAAATAATAAATATTGTATGATTTGTTCACCTACTGCACCATGATACCCCCACCTTCCTCCCCTCTGGAAACCATAAGTTTGCTCTCTGTATCTGTAAGTCTGTTTACGTTTTCTAGTTTTGGTGTTTTTTTTTTTTTTTTTTCGTCTGCACAGATTATGGGATCTCAGTTCCCAATCAGGCATTTAACCTGGGCCATAGCAGTGAAAGCCCAGAATCCTAATCACTAGGGTAGCAGAGATTTTCCATTTTGTTTCATCTTTTAGATTCCACATATAAGTGAGCTCATATCGTATTTGTCTTTCTCTGACTTATTTCACCTAGCAAACCATCAGCAAAATGAAAGAACAAGATATGGAATGGGAGAAAATAATTGTATATGATATATCTGATGAGGGGTTTATATCTAAATTATTAAAAATCACATAATTCAATATGAAAAGAAAAATGGACAATCAGATTAAAAAATGGGCACAGAACCTGAAAGGACATTTCTCTAAAGGACATACAAAAGGCCAATAGACACATGAAAGATGCTCAACATCACTATCATCAGGGAAATGCAAATTTAAACCACAACGTGATATTATCTCATACCTGTTAGAATGGCTATTATCAAAAAGACAAGAAGTAACATGTTGGCAAGGATGTGGAAAAAAGGGAATCCTTATGCACCTGCTGGTGGTAATGTAAACTGGTGCAGCCACTATGGAGGACAGTTGCTCAAAAATCAAAAATAGAACTCGCATACCATCAAGCAACCCCACTTCTGATAATTTAACTGAAGAACACAACAACACTAACTTTGAAAGATATATGCACCCTATATTCACTGTGGCATTATTTACATTAACCAAAATGTGGAAACAACCTAGATGTCCATCAACAGATGAATGGAAAAAGAAGATACACACACACAAACATACAGATTACTCAGCCTTTAAAAAGAATGAAATGGACAGAAAACAGCAAAAATCTGTAAAGCAATTATCCTTCAGTAAAAAATAAATTAATTTTTAAAAAGAATGAAATTGTGCCATTTGTCACAACATGGATAAATTTATACTGTATTTTAAAAGCCAAATGCATAAACTATACGTAAAAATCTGTACTAATGGACATGATGTATAAAGATCTAATTTGTGACAATAACATAAAGAGGGAAATTGAGCGGTAAGGGCAGATTTTTACTCTTGAAACTAAGCTGATATTAATTCAAACTTGGGTGTTAGTAATTAAGACATGGTACACTGGGCTTCCCTGGTAGCTTAAGCAGTAAAGAATCCACCTGAAATGCAGGAGACCTGGGTTCAGTCCTTGGGTCGGGAAGATTCCCTGGAGAAGGGAATTGCAATCCACTCCAGCATTCTTGCCTGGAGAATACTGGACATGGACAGAGGAGCCTGGTGCGCTACAGTCCATAGGGTCCCGAACAGTCGGACACGGCTGAGCAACTAACACACACACTAGAGAAACCGCCAAATTGTTTTGTATGCTGGCTGCAACTTTTTACACTTCCACCAGCAGGTTCAAGGGTTCCAAACTTTTTACATCCTTGTCAACACTATTATCCATTTTTTAAAGAATTATAGCCATCCAGTGGGTGTGAAATGGTATCACTATGGTTTTGATTTGCAGTTCTCTAAAGATGTTGGGCATATTTTCATGTGTTTATTGGACATTTACATATCTTCTTTGAAAACATGTCTAATCAAATCCTTTGCCATTTTAATTGCTTTTTATTTGTCTTTATTGGGTGGCAAGGGTTCATTATATATTCTGGATACCAGTTCTATATCATATATATGATTTGCAAATATTTTCTCCTACCCTATGAGTTGTCAATGACATCATTTGAAGCATGTTGCTAATTTTAAAGCCAAACTGAGTAAGTTTCATGGTTTTGCTCTGAGAAGTGTTTAAGGAAAATACTTCTTATTCATTATATTATTCATCAAATCCTGTTACTGATGTAGTGGAGTCAACACTTGTTATTCAAGATATCCATGTCACTGGTTTATTAAATCATTGTAACTCTTAGGATATTCTGGTAGATTGAGCTCTGGGGACAAACATGGAGAACAAAACTATTTCAGGGAAGTTTGATCAACCAAAAATGATTTTTTGCTTCAATCACAATAGAAACTTATCTGTATATGCTTTAAGTTATGACTGTTAAAAAAAAAAAAAAAAGCTGATATGTTACAGTCCCTATAATAAAAAGGCTGGCTTCATTTTTTTTAACTTTGACTACTTGATAGTTTTTAAGCCACACCCCCTCCCTCTCCTCTGCTCCACATATGAATAAGTTGACATCTTCCCCCTCTCCCTCACATCTGGGCTAGCTGATCAGAAAGCCAAGGTGATTCCTCCTTAGGCACTGGCAAAAGTTCAAACCATCTGCAGGAACCTCAATCTGAACCCATCTCTTAGCTACCATAAAACCCAAAGGTCATCTTCTTGTCCTATTCTCTTAAGCCATTTTCAGACCTGCCTGGGAGCTATCCTGCTCTGCCCAGAAAGCCTCATTATTGAGTAATAACTTTTTATACTGTCTTGGTGTGTATATATGTGTGACATTATCAATACTGGCATCTGAACAAAATCTGGAGTGATAATATATTTCATCTCTGAGGGGTGTCCACAACAGTCCGCAAAAAAATATTTTTTTCCTATACAATGGAGCCATGTTTCTTGCAGAATGAAGAGAGGGAATTAACTGTGTTGTTTATCTAGGCTATCTTTGGAAATTTTAATATCATATTTTGAAACTTTACTACATATATAATGACATTAATGGATTTATATAAATCATAAAACTTCCTACCACTGTTCTTGGTATACCAGAAAAATCACAGTACTTTAACAGGAATCTCAAATGGAAAAAGTACAACTTTTGAGTCATTTCCTTTGGTTTTTTATCCACTTGAGATTTATATACCAAGGGATGACAGCCACAGAAGTTTTTGTTTTTCATATCAGACTGGTTTTGACTCAGAAGAAATTATCTGTTATGAAAACTGAAGGATGAGAGTGTGCCTCTTCTCTAAAAGTTTTTTTGTGCTTGATCATTGGTTCACTGAGGGATGAACTGTTAGTTGTGGACCAGGATTTCTCACCTAAGATGTTTCAGAGAACCTGAAGTCCCCTGTAGGTTGAATGCAGGTCACTAGTGGCATATAATGCAGATAGTGGAAAGATCCTGAAGGATATTGTGCCTTGAAAGCCTTGCTAGGGAATCTGGTGATATGTAGATGGATTTCCTCTCAAAGTTCCTCTTTTAAAATTAAGGGCACAGCAAAGGGTTAGTAGATGCTCATGATCCAGTTGTGTTGTAGGAAGAGTTCTCGTTTTACCTAATGACAGGAAAAATGAGAAATCTACACTGGGTTTTACCCCCAGCCAGCAACATACTGCGATAAGTAATATCTGGATCAGCCCTAATACTACATGGGTTTGCTTGAATTATTTTTCCAGGAAAGGAGATGAAACAAGAGACGAGCAACGAACCATTTAGAAACTGATTCTGCCTTTCATAATTCCCAACCAAGGAGAAACCATCAGCTTCTTGCTTTGATACACCTACACACTTTACACTCACCCTTCTCTTTAGCTGATGGAAAATTATACAAATATCAACTGCTTTAAGTGTGTGCTCCATAGGGAATTTAAGACACAGAATACTTCCAAAGGGTCTGGTCCAACAGTTCTGTGAAGATCCCCAATTCTGAAGGTAGTACCCACAGATGGAACTCCAGGCTATGGGAGTTCTGTGGATTAAAAACAAGTTATAAAGAACTTCAAATATCATCTACTGCAAAAAGCCGGCCTGCATTTTTTCACCCTTAATGCACATCTGTGGCTGTCCTTCATTTCAACTCCTAGATATACAGAAGACAGATTCAGATTTGACCTTAATAGAAATTAAAGATAATTGCTAAAACTAGGGGGCATGACATCTTGTAGAGATTTTTCAGTTTAAGCCTTCCCCTCAAACACATAAAAGTAAGGAGAGAGAGAAAATTCAATAGGAAGACCAGTATTTGTACACTGCATTTTCCAATACTCAATTTTCCAATGCTGGCAGTTAAGGAAAGAGGGATAACAGCAAAGGAGATAGAAGGTAGGAGAGGCAAAGGGGATCCCAGATCCCAATCTAAACTCTGGCATTCTATGCCACAAAATCTTAACCAGAGCCCAGGTTCTGTTAGGTATAAACAGGAAGAACTGAGGTAGTATAGACAACATGGCTTCAGCTCTGTAAATTGTACAAATAAATAAAATAGTGGGATTAGGGGAATTAATTTCTTCCTAACCACACACTCCTAAAGGACTTTGGTACCCTGTGGCTGTCTCATAGAGAAGAGCTCTGATTAAAAGGGATCAGCACAAACAGGGCACTGTCATCAAGCATAGGTGTAAATCACCAACTCCAAAGCATTGGTCAGCAAATAAAAGCAAATATGAGAGCAGTCATAAAGATGGGGTAATGAGATTATCCATGAAGCAATTTCTTAGAAAGGCACTCCTCTGAGACCCAGGAATACAGGGGGAGGGAGTCTCAGATGAAGCAGTAAACTTGGTACCCCAAAGCTGAGCACCTGGATGTTGAGGACACAGTGAGACTGGGTCCTTTTAGAACCACACTACCATGGCTTTGCTAGTTGGGGATGAGAACCAGGAATTTTCTTGAAGGTTAAATATCTTCCTGATGAGACATCATATGTGAAAGGCTAAGCACAAGTTCTGAGACTCAGACTGGAATGAAAGCATCTGTGTTCCTTTACTCCTAAAGTCTACGTCTTCACCCCTTTTCCCAGATCTGCCCAGATGTCAGCTAGTAGCACAGTCCTGTCTTCTTGTGTACAGAGTGATTCTCCTTCTTGAACATGTTGAAACTAAAGGATCTGTCAACACAGACTTGCTGACTGTACCCTGCTAAAGACACAGACAGTGCTCTTCATGATCCTGCTATTTGTGCTTTATCCCTCTGACTAGACTTCAGCCGAAGAACTAGGACAATGTTCTCACCAGTTTTAGCATGCAACTTTATTCACATGTAACTGAAATATTAAATGAATACACTTATGTTAATATAAAGCACAGAAGTATAACTTACTCAGGATGAATAGGTTCATTATCAGGTCATATTGCAAAAATACTAAAAATATCTGAACTTACATAGCACAATGAAAACCAACAAACATTCAAGCTCTCAAGATCATTTGGTATCCATAAAATTGGCTCCTTCAATCAGCACAGATAGCATAAATACTGAACTTGTAAGTTGCATTGGTTTCATATTACAATACCAAAAAAACTGCTAACAGTTTTGTGAGAACATACAGATATTCAGAGTTTGAGTATTAATCTTATAACTTTATCTCTCACTTCAGGATCACTGTGCTCTGCTAAGTCTTGTAGTTTCTGACCAAACTCTTTTGCTTCCTGAAATATGGAAATAAGTTCATATTTAGTGAACTCTTCCTTGGTAAATAGCTTCACCTTCTTTTAAATTGGAAATTTATATTCTCAAATATTTCAATGATATTAAGAATATTAGCCTTTGACTCATTTTTGTTAAAGGGTGCAACCAATGATGACAACACTTTCGCACTAATCAGTTCTCTTGTATTGGCTTGATTTTTAGACAAGTGTAAACATACTTTTAAAACATAAAACTTGGTTTTAACACTTCCCTTGTTTAACAAAGTGAGGAAATCTGGAAAGTAATTGACAATTATACGGTGGTACTCAAAGTTTACACTCAGCTGCACTAATAATTTTAGTCCATCCAGCTGCATGGTAGAGTTCAAAGGATAAGAGATTATGTCCCTACAAACTTGATTTATGTACAACTCTCCTATTTGTGGTTCTCCAGAAGACTCAGAGTTGTCATCCACCATATTTAAAGTTCTAGGGTGTTCTTTAACATTGGGATTATTGACCAAGTTTTCAATCATAACAGTAATACCGACATCATGAATTATATCTTGGGTAAATGGATAAGCAGGACTGATACCCATTATCATTGTAGCTATTTCATGAATGAAAGGATCCTAGTTAACTTAAGTAGGGCAACAAGTTTATCAAACTCTTTAGTCTCTAAAGTAAAAACATAGGATTTGCAGCGACAGGTTTTTGGATTGGGCCTATACTTTTCCCTACACTTAACCTGATTTTTGAGCTCAGCTAAAGTCTGAAAGTAAGGCCCATTACACGGTGGGATCTTGGCCAGAGGTCGAATCCCTAGAGGAGTTTCAATCAAGGTATCAACCAGAGTCCAATTCCCTCCTGGAGGTAATGATTGCTCCCTCCATCTACTGGAACTAGGACACAAAACCTGGCCCTTGACCATGCTTTTGCTTTTTGCTTTACAGTAAGTTCAGGTTTGGGTGTAGCCTTGGGAATTTCCTGGATCTTAGCTGGAGGCTTATACACTTGAAATGGGTTGTCTTCTTTAGGCCAGAACCAAGATCCTACACTAGGCTCTTCTCCAGTCCAAAACCAAGAACAGACATTTTCTTCATCCTCAACACTGAACTGAGTTACAGTACCAGCTCTGTCCCCAGCCTTCAACTTGATGCTGGCCTCACTCCCTTCTCTGGAACCTGGACCCAGTGTTGTCTTTGGAACCAGTGCTGGCTTCACTTCCAGCACCAGCCTTCACTTTATACTGGGTGACCGCACTGAGCTTGGACACAGGCATGGCCTTTGGTCTGGTTTGGGACACTACACTAGGGTTCTGTCAGGGGGGTTGCCTTGGTCTCAGCCATGACGCTAGTCTTAGATTCCATCTTGCTCACTTGCCTTGTCATAGCCATGGCCTCAAAGTAGGTCACTGTGTCCTGGCCACTGCTCCATCCCCAGCCTTGGCCTGGGTCACCAGTCCCGTCTTCAATTCTGCCTCAGCCACTGCCTTGGCTTGGACCTTAGCCTTGACTTTAGTGTTGGCAGGGCCACAGATGCCAGCTTTCAGGCCAGCCCCAGGCCCTCCTCTGCCCTTGCCTCAGCACCAAAGTCAATCACAATCCAAGTTACAGGCAAGGCCAAGTTATATATCCCCAACCCTGTCTCAGCCTTGACTGAAGGTCTCTCCCAGGTTGGTGTTTTCATACAAAGTCCAGTTGTCACTCAGCCCCCTTTCGAACTACAGGCTCTGCCAGTGAGCATAAACAATGCGCAGAGGAAGCTCACTCAGGGAAGGGAAGGATGGCTGTGTACCTGAGCACAGCCCTGTGGAGGGTGGTGGTCTTCCAGCCACTCCAAGGCCACCAGATCTGCCACTGAAGTTGGACCTAGGAGTGGAGGAAGGAAATGGGGCTTTGAGTGTTTTTCTAACTTTTTTCCATGTTGATTAGCACAACATGGAAACAGAAAAGTATGGAAATTCAGTGCTAAGTGTAAAAGGCAGATAATTAGCAAACTCTTCCTCCATTTCATGTTCCCTACTATTGTAGGTAAAATCAATCTTTTTTCCAGACACAAAACAGGAGCACAGAGAGTGGAAAAGTTGGATGGAAGTGAGAGGCTGAAGAATCCCTAGGCTGACTCTTTACCTCTGCTGCACCCAGGCAGATCTCCACTACTTCATCCTACAGGTCTACTGAGGAAGTCTCCACACACACAAACCTTCCCTGATCTGCAGTAATTTCCTCCTCCTTTCCTTGTTTCCAGTGATGATAAGACTCACAGCAGACCTAAAGGCAGATCTATGGACAAATAAACAGGAGGATATGCAAACTGATCTCCTGGTAGACTGACTTTGGTCCCTGGTCCCTACATCTGTAGTTTGTCTAGTGTTTCCCTCCTTCTTGTCCCTTTCCCCCATTGCCCTGCTTCATTCAGTACCACTTCTCCCTGTTTCCCATCATATTCCTCTTCCAGAGACTGCCCTAACATTTCCCTGCTTCAGAAATGGGCTAGGAAAACCAAGTGGGAAGTAACAAAAGCAGGTATTACCCTTGTATACCTCTAAAGCTTAGGAAGGCTTCCACCTAAATCGGCAGAAGACCAAACAGGTTAGTAAACTGGCAAAACAGAAGACAGATAATTCCCTAGTCTCAATCACTCTACCCTCCCACCAATCTAAACAGGTACAGAGCACATTTCTCTTCCTCTTTATTTCCAAGCTTCAAGCTGGCTTCCCATTTACAAGTCTTCACAACAACTGAGAGGTCTGCAAACCTAAAGACAGATCTACACACAAAGACTCACAAGTGCAGAGATAAATAAATAAATACAGACACAGAAGACAATGGAGACTGAGTCCTTGGTAGATATCAGCATCTAGGACACTGATCCTTTCTGGATACAAGTACCTGACTGCCAAAAATTTCTCTTTCTTCCTCTCCTCCCCCAAACCCCAAGCTCCTCTGCTCCATTCTCAGTCTGACAATTCCCCTGCAGAGACAACTCAAAAATCGCTGCAAGACTGTGCTGCTGGTAGTAAGGATGGAATGCTCAAACCACTGAAATTGTTTTGGAAATCAATGTAAAGTATTATTTTCAGGTTCTTATTTTCCTTCTTTTCCCCAAAGCCTATCATTTTCTTCAACACTTTTGGAAAAGGGAGGATGGTTTGGAAAGCCGGCAGAAAGGAGATGCCAAGTTACCCCTAGATCCCTACCTGCTCTAGTCCTAGCCACTTATCACACGGAAGCACTGCCCTCTACAGAGGTTATGCCAATTTTCTTCTTCTTACTCCTCCTTTTGAGGTTCACTGCCCCCTACAGATCATGTTCACGGAAACATGGAGAACCACAAACGTAGAAACAGACCTACACAAATAAACGCACGATACACACTCAAGGACCCAATGAAAAGACAGGGGAGAGACTTGGTTATTAATACTCAGCGTTGTAATCAGGACAGGAGACTCTCTTCTCATCCAGGGCCAAACACTTACAACCTCTTTTCACACTCTCCCTCCCAGGGCTCTCCAGACAACTGCTCTCACGGACAGCAGGAGCTCCTCCTCCTATGACTGTAATCCACCATTACTCCGCTAGAGGCCGCTACTACACTCCTTTCCCTCCCCAAACATGGTGGCGGGGTGCAGTGTCTGGAAGTCAAGCTAGCAAGAGGCAGATCATTCATTTATCATTGTATGCCACGCAAATAACCACCGTCCCTCTTTCCCCTCTCTCACCAACCCCGTGCGCCCCAGGACCAAGTCACATCGCCCACGTTCACCTCTGACACCCGTATCCACACTCCCAAGCAGTGCCCGCCTCTTCATTGACCTGCTCCGCTTGGATGAGAAGTAGCTTTCTCATTTCCTTGCCTCGAAGGGGTGCAGACACCTAGGAAAGAGGGACAGACAGTCAGATGAGTTCAAGGACATGAGACAATGGCGCCGACTGTTTGGAGACGGGCCCAGCACCTGGGACTCAGGACGAGATACCTACTTTATCAGATGAAGGACCGCAATTGACATACGATTGTCACTTTTTGGTATTTCCTTCTTGTCCCGAGGACACCTCAGGGACCCGCTCCTAGTAACTCTTTAACAGCCACCATTTCCTCCACAGACTTTGTCTCGCCTCATCCCAAGAAACACAGACAACCAGAGCTGCCGAAGGGGAGTTGAAGGGGATCCGACTTTACGGAAGCGGAGTGATACGACGCTTTGCATAGCGCCGCTACTTCCTCTTCCGGCGAGCCCGGTCCCGCCCTCCCTGGCTGTTTAGGCGGCTGGAGTGGGCGGTGCCGGGGTTTGGATATAGAGAAAGCCTCGCTGGTCGGTGAAAAGCTGACTAAACGAAAGGATCTGGTGTTAGTTCCTTTCTCTTAGAGAGCTCCCCTACCGCAAACCTACAGTCTTTCCCCTAAACTGAAATGTGTACGGGTTTCGGGACGTGGCGTCAGTGAATCAGCTTTCACCTGATCAGGCAGACAGATACCAAAATGTAGTTTTTACACATTCCGCTCTCCCAAGTCCGAGGTCCGCAGCTATGGATGGGTTTAGGAGTCTGAGTAAAGGTCAGGAAAGAGGCTTAGGACCGACAGGCTCAAGACTGTCACAGGAAGGTAAATTCTCATCTATTCTGAAACTGTGAAGCCCTTCCATGAGAGAAGCCCTTCCATGAAAGTTCAGTTCAGTCGCTCAGTCGTGTCCGACCCTTTGCGACCCCCTGAACCGCAGCTTGCCAGGTTGTCCATCGCCCTCAATCTTTCCCAGCATCAGTAAATATTAGTAAGTATTAGTCCGGAGAAGGCAATGGCACCCCACTCCAGTACTCTTGCCTGGAAAATCCCATGGACGGAGGAGCCTGGTAGGCTGCAGTCCATGAGGTCATGAAGAGTCGGACACTTACTGAGCGACTTCACTTTCACTTTTCACTTTCATGCATTGGAGAAGGAAATGGCAACCCACTCCAGTGCTCTTGCCTGGAGAATCCCAGCGACGGCGGAGCCTGGTGGGCTGCAGTCTGCGGGGTCGCACAAAGTCGGACACGACTGAAGCGACTTAGCAGCAGCAGCAGCAGCAGCAGCAAGTATTAGTTGCTCAGTCGTGCCAGTTTCTTTGCGACCCCATGGACTGTAGCCCACCAGGCTCCACTGTCCATGAGATGTTCCAGGCAAGGATACTGGAGTGGTTTGCCATTTCTTTCTCCAGGGGATCTTCCCAACCCAGGGTTTGAACCCAGGTCTCCTGCAATGCAGGCAGATTCTTTACTGACTGAACTACAAGGGAAGCCTCAAATGAGTCAGCTCTTCGCATCAGGTGGCCAAAATATTGGAGTTTCAGCTTTAGCATTAGTCCTTCCAATGAATATTCAGGACTGATCTCCTTTAGGATGGACTGGTTGGATCGCCTTGCAGTCCAAGGGACTCTCAAGATACCAATACCACAGTTCAAAAGCATCAATTCTTCAGCCCTCAGCTTTCTTTATAGTCCAACTCTCACATCCATACATGACTACTGGAAAAACCATAGCCTTGACTAGATGGACCTTTGTTGACAAAGTAATGTCTGCTTTTTAATATGCTAAGTTGCTCATAACTTTCCTTCCAAGGAGCAGGCGTCTTTTAATTTCATGGCTGCACTCACCATCTGCAGTGATTTTGGAGCCCAGAAAAATAAAGTCAGCCACTGTTTCCTCTGTTTCCCCATCTATTTCCCATGAAGTATTGGGACCAGATGCCATGATCTTCGTTTTCTCAATGTTGAGCTTTAAGCCAACTTTTTCACTATCCTCTTTCACTTTCATCAAGAGGCTTTCTAGTTCCTCTTCACTTTCTGCCATAAGGGTGGTGTCATCTGCACATTTGAGGTTACTGATATTTCTCCCGGCAATCTTGATTCCAGCTTGTGCTTCCTCCAGTCCAGGATTTCTCATGATGTACTCTGCATATAAGTTAAATAAGGAGGGTGACAATATACAGCCTTGACGTACTCCTTTTCCTATTTGGAATCAGTCTGTTGTTCCATGTCCAGTTCTAGCTGTTGCTTCCTGACCTGAATACAGGTTTCTCAAGCCCCTCCAAACCGTCCTTCCCAGCAATCCATTTGCCCAATGAATGGGTTGGGGAGTCTAGAAATCTGCTCTGGTCAGATGTACTGATCAATGTCAAACATCTTGGTCTTGTTCTTCTCTAAGTCTCTGGCCCTTACTGCCTACTTTATTTTTTGCACAGAAATAGTTGAGGATAAGGTGGGTTGAGAATACAGGGAAAGCACAGATGTATGGAGAGAAGCATATTAGTACCATACTAGGCAGGTGTGCACATGTGCCATTCTTATGCCCTGCCTCCCCTCTGAACACCCACAATATTTTCTACACTTGAATATGCAAGGGCCTGATTATGGGTATGGGGAAAATAATTCTGTACTCATAGAAGAGGATAAGTACTCAGATATCTTTCTGCCCTTAAATACCTCCCTCCCCCACACACACACACTCCCATACCCCCCACCACAGGGTTTCCTTATTTATCACCTAAAATGGAATATGAAATGGAAAAGAGTTAAGAAAGCAGCACTGAATAAGAATGGGTTAAATGCCAAACTATCTCGTTGTGGGCCCCTCTTTATGCCTCATCACCATATTGTTGTTCAGTTGCTCAGTTCTGTCAAAATCTTTGCAACCGCATGAACTGCAGGACCTCCAGGCTTCCCTGTCCTTCACCATCTCCTGGAGTTTGCTTAAACTCGTGTCTATTGACTTGATGATGATGCTATCCAGCCATCTCATTCTCTGTTGCTCCCTACTCCTCCTGCCCCTCAATCTTTCCCAACATCAGGGTCTTTTCCAATGAGTTGGCTCACATCAAGAATTGGAGCTTCACCTTCAGCGTAAGTCCTCCCAATGAATATTCAGGATTGATTTCCTTTAGGGTTGACTTGTTTTATTTCTTTGCTGTCCAAAGGACTCTCAAGAGTCTTCTCCAGCACCACAGTGCGAAAGCCTCAATTCTTCAGCTCTCTGCTTTCTTTATGGTCCAGCTCTCATGTCCATACATGACTACTAGAAAAACCATAGCTTTAACTATATGGACTTCTGTCAGCAAAGTGATGTCTCTGCTTTTTAATACACTGTCTAGGTTTGTCATAACTTTCCTTCCAAGGAGCAAGAGTCTTAATTTCATGGCTGCTGTCATCATCTGCAGTAATTTTAGAGCCCAAGAAAATAAAGTCTATGACTGTTTCCATTTTTTCCCATCTATTTGCCATGAAATGATAAGACCAGATGCTGTGATCTTCATTTTTTGAATGTTGAGTTTTAAAGCCAGCTTTTTCACTTTCCTCTTTCACCCTCATCAAGAAGCTCTTGGTTCCTCTTTGCTTTCTGCCATAAGGGTGGTGTCATCTGCGTATCTGAAGTTACTGATATTTCTCCTGTTAATCTTGATTCCAGATTGAACTTCATCCAGCCCATCATTTTGCATGATGTACTCTGCATATAAGTTAAATAAGCAGAGTGACAATATACCGCCTTGACATATTCCTTTCCCAGTTTTGAACCAGTCTGTTGTTTCATGTTCGGTTCTGTTACTTCTTGACCTGCATACAGGTTTGTTAGGAGACATGTAAGGTTGTCTGGTATTCCCATCTCTTTAAGAATTTTTCAGTTTGTTGTGATCCATACAATCAAAGACTTCAGTGTAGTCAATGAAGCAGAAGTAGATGTTTTTGTGGAATTGCCTTGCTTTTCTGATGCTCCAACGGATGTTGGCAATTTGATCTCTGATTCCTCTGCCTTTTCTAAACCAGCTTGAATATCTGGATGTTCTCTGTTCATGTACTGTTGAAGACTAGCTTGAAGGATTTTGAGCATTACCTTGCTAGTATGTGAATGAGTGAAACTGTGAGGTAGTTTGAACATTCTTTGGCATTGCCCTTCTCTGGGATTGGAATGAACACTGACTTTTTCCAGTCCTGTGGCCACTGCTGAGTTTTCCAAATTTGTTGGCATATTGAGTGCAGTACTTTAACAGCATCCTCTTTTAGGATTTGAAATAGCTCAGCTGGAATTCCATCATCTCCACTAGCTTTGTTTGTAGTAATGCTTCCTGATGCCCACTTGACTTCATACTCCAAGATGTCTGGTTGTAGGTGAGTGATCAGATTAAGACCTTTTTTGTACAATTCTTGTGTGTATTCTTGACACCTTTCTTAATCTCTTTTGCTTCTGTTAGGCCCATACCATTTCTGTCCTTTATTGTACTCATCTTTGCATGAAATGTTCCCTTGGTATCTCTAATTTTCTTGAAGAGATTTCTCGTCTTTCCCATTCTATTTTTCCCTCTATTTCTTTGCATTGTTCTGTTAAGAAGACTTTCTCATCTCTCCTTGCTTCTTGGAACTCTGCATTCAGATGCTTATATCTTTCCTTTTCTCCTTTGCCTTTAACTTCTCTTCTTTTCTCAGATGTTTTTAAGGCCTTCTTACACCAACCATATTGCCAGCATAAAGAGTCAGGTGAGGTAGAGGAAATATCAGAAAAGGAGAAGAGGAGAAGCAATTTGAGGCCAGACCAGCCCAGAGATTCTGGGCAGCCCTCTGCAGTTCTGCTTTTTGCATTGTTTCTGGGGCCATGGGCGGGAAGATGGGAAGGCACACCTGTGGCGGCCAAGCCCCTGCCCCTCTTCTAAGGGAAGGCAGCTCCTGATAGACCTCTGGCTGAGGAGACAAACCACTTGTCTGCACCAGTGTCCTCATTCTTTCTGCCACACTACTGTTCTCTCAGTCGCTGTGGAGGCACACTGTACCATTTCACTGTCCCCACAGCTGCCCAGGAAAGAGGACCCCTCCCTGACAGGACCCGCACCTGCTCAGACAACCCTGTTTCTCACCCCACAGCCAGGGCTCAGGCACCATTTAGGTGCGGTGCTGGCTCCTCTTACAATGTTCTATCTAAGGAAAAGGGACACTACCCACTCACTTCTCATGGCACATCCTTGAACTGCTCTCTTGATTCCTCCTCTTCTCTCACCACTGTGGCCTGCCTAATGAATGCATTGCTCATTCTCCCTGAATATATATATTCTTTTCAAGTTGAAACAAGCGAGGGGCCATTTAGTCATGAGAATTCCGTGGTACCTTCTACTGTTTGTAGATCAAGACCTGTCTCTAGGTTTGTCTTTGTCTTTCCCTGGTGGCTCAGATGGTAAAGAACTTGCCTGCAATGTAGGAGACTTGGATTCGATCTCTGAGTCAGGAAGGTCCTTTGCAGAAAGGAATGGCTACCCACTCCAGTATTTTGCTGGAATAATTCCATGGACAGATGAGCCTAGTGAGCTACAATCCATGGAATCACAGTCTGACAGGACTGAGTGACTAACACCTTCACTTTGCACTTTTTAAATATAAATTTATTTATTTTAATTGGAGGTTAATTACTTTACAATATTGTATTCATTTTGCCATACATCAACATGAATCCACCACAGGTATACACGTGCTCCAATTTTCACTTTGATATCTGTAAACCAAAGGCTTTGCCTAGAGTCTGCCACACTGAAGATGCTCTCTAATTTTCAGTGGAGGAAGGAAGCAAAGAATTTGTTTTAATATATTTTGGAAAGAAATCTTGAGTATCTTAATAACATGTATTGCAATGAACATTTGGGGGACACATTTGATAAGAGGTTTTTATCTTTTCTGTCTTCTTTTCATACTTGAAACTGTACCTTACTAAACTCCTTAATATATAGCAAAGCTCTATGAATTCATAAAGAAAAGACCAATGACCAGCAACCCGGTAGAAAAATGGTAGAACATTGTTCATCAAAAGACAGTTTCTCAAATATACAAGAAAATGTTTCACCTCACTGACAATAACAGAAGTGCAAATTATAATTACAGTGATATCCTGTTTCTCATCAATCATATTGGCGAAGAACATGAAGTTTGGAAACAAATTCGAATGGAGAAGAGGTGGGAAAACTGGCATTCTTATACATTGTTGGTGGCTTATCTCTTTTGGAGGATAACCTGTATCTCTTTTGGAGGACAGTCAAAGATATGAAACAGACTTGGAGACTTACTTATATGAGCCTGTCTTGGAGGATATTTAAAACACAACACATATTCTTAGAAATGCTCCAACTTCTCACTTGGACTCTAAGATGGGACACCATGTTAGTAAAAAACAGTGAAAAAAGCCCATTGGTTGGCTTAGCCATTTCCAATTCTGAAATGGCTTTAATGAGGCTAGATGGCTTATCCTCCAGACTTGAAGAACAAGCTTCCAAGACACCCTTAACTACACATTCTCCTGTGAGAGTCACAGTCTATTTTACTGGGTAAATCCATAATAAATGCTGTAAAGATACTGCTACTACTATTACAGATAATGTTGCTTTTCATTGAGGAGACTGTATCTGAATCCACACAAAAGCATGATGTGAAACAGCACTCTTGATACTCAAGGAATATCAAAAGAGCAGAAATGATAGCTGTTGAAAATAATTATTATGGGAGATAGGCTTTCTATTTTTAGGCATCTTTTTGTTTTAGAGTGGTTCCAGATTTTGGCCCTTCCACTGGAAGAAACAAAGAACAGTGAAATAGTTCTCATGATCATACTGTTAACTGAATTCATATATGAATTCAAATGTACTTTGTTATGAAAATAATTCAACTTCTTTTCTACCGCAATTTTTTTCTATTGAACTTTCTGGGAATGTTCATTTTCCCAGTCCTTTAACTTATTTTTTATTGCCTAAGTTGTATATGCTCATAGTAGAAAAAATAGTAAATATAAGACAAATTATTAGGAAAAGTATAGAATATCCTGGGGCTTCCCTAGTGGCTCAAATGGTAAAGAATCTGCCTGCAATTCAGGAGACCTGAATTTTATCCCTGGGTGGGGAATATCCCCTGGAGAAAGGGATGGTTACCTACTCCAGTATTCTTGGCTGGAGAATTCCATGGACAGAGAAGCCTGTTGGGCTATAGTCCATGGAGTCACAAAGAATCAGACATGACTGAGTGGCTGGCACACACGCACACATACTATATCCTAACACTGATAAATACCACTAATATTTTGGTACATAATCTTCCAGACTTGTATCAGTGACAACCTATGTGTATAAAACACACACACACACATATATCTTAACCAAAAACATTTCATTATATTTATTTCATTGTAATCAGTTACCTTTGCAGCAGCTGGAACATGCTGTTATATTTCTTATTCTTAAAACATTCTTGGGAACCTATTTCAACACAATAAAGGCCATATACAACAAACCCATAGCAAACATCATTCTCAATGGTGAAAAATTGAGAATAAATATTGTAAAAATGAATATACTACCAAAGCAACCTACAGATTTAAAATTAAATTATCGGTGACATTTTCCACAAAACAAGCACAAAAAAATGTTACAATTTGTATGGAAACATGAAAGGGTGGACGTGAGAGGAGTTCTGAGGATTTGAGGTGGATAGATTTAAGATAGACTTTGGAGTTTGGGGCAGGAGTGGAGAGGTGCCTATCTGGGGCTTCCTGTCAACCCAAGAGATGTGGAAATTATGTCTTACATCTGGAGCACTGGACAAAAATATTGTCCTCTTGCTCCTGGAAATAGATCATATAAATCTGTAATGATAGAAAACTTGGCTAGAAACTGCATATCAAGTGAGAAGGGAGTGGAAATGGGGTGAAGCTTAAGAAAACCTGAATTTTTCTGTAATGTTTTTATTCCTTTTTAAAAAAAGACAAAGTAAATATACCTAAATATCAACAACATCCAAATCAGAGTGGCAGAAACACTGTTGTTTATTACATTTAATGCCTGGGACATAGTAGGTACTCAGTGAATGTCGTTTGTTGAATGAGCTTGTTTTTCTGTTTTACAAGTTCACCCAACAAGTATACAAAACTCTCAAGTTTGCACCCCATGCTACAAGAGCATAGAAAAATAAATGAAGAGATGTGGAGGAGGTGGAAGAGATGTGGAAGAAATGCTTGAGGAGAAAGTGAGTGATCTATGTAGATCTCTACCACAATACAAGAGCCATATAGAAAATATGGAGTACAAGCTGAAGATATAGTCCTATCTCCATTTTATCTTAACATTTTGAGGTTCTGGGTGAATATACAGAAAATCACCTTGAAGACCGAGTTCTTTCAAGTAACTACCAGATCCTCACTTTTCTCCCCAACATAGACACTTGGTGGTGCTGCTGTCCAAAAATTCTGCTCTATCCTGGACTTATTACTTCAATCTAAAGATGGGTGTTTATCTAAGCAACTACTGTGGATCAAGCAAAATGATCAGGATTGGAGAAAATCAAGATGAATAGCCTCAGCAGTTTCTCTGATTACCCTAAACTGACTGTTACCATGTTCACTGGCTGAAAATCAGAAAATATAACTTACATAGGAGCCCACCACTGTCACAGAAATGCTCAGCTGAGAGAGTGAATGACCCCAAACTGCCCACCCTCTTCATGAACATCCCTCCTTCATGACCTCGAAGAATTAAAGCAGACAACACTGAACATTGCTTCCACATCACTGTTCGGTTGTCACAACGTATAGCTCCTATGGCCATAAAAAGCAGGGAGTACCTGATTAAGGCTCCTTCAGCTTGGATCTCGGAGCTTCAGACAGATACAAAGCTAACTGGGTAAGATGCATCTACTTATTGTAAAGGCCCCTACTATCATGCAGGAGTGAGCATACTTAGTAGGAAGGAACGTGGACCCTCAGTATTCACGCAGCGGGAGAAACGGGGAAGTAGGCCAGCCATCAATCCCTGGAGGAATCAGAGTGAGTTTGAATGGGGCCTAGGGAGGCAAATCTAGTATGACCTTATTAAACCCTGATAGCTCAGTTGGTAAAGAATCAGCCTGCAGTGCAGGAGACCCTGGTTAGATTCCTGGGTCGGGAAGACCCCCTGGAGAAGGGATAGGCTACCCACTCCAGTATTCCTGGGTTTCCCTTGTGGCTCAGCTGTAAAGAATCCGCCTACAATGTGGGAGACCTGGGTTTGATCCTTGGGTTGGAAAGATCCCCTGGAGAAGGGAAAGGCTACCCATTCCAGTATTCTGGCATAGGGAATTCCATGGACTGTATAGTCCATGGGGTCACAAAGAGTCGGACACGACTGAGCGACTTTCACTTTCACTGGGGAAGCGAATCTAGTATGACACTATTAACACCAGGTTGCAGGGGTGAAGTCCTGAGTAGAGGAGAGATAGCTGACTCAGGCCAGCAAGGCTAAAGCGGTGGGAGGGGCAAGGAGGCGGATCTAGGATTCCTTGACCAATCGGAGATTGTTGGGGCGGGCTTGGGGGGCGTGGCCTGCCACGCAACTTATAACTGCAGGAGCTCCTCACCGTAACGCTAACCTCGTCCAGAGTGTGAAGCGGTGTCGGTGCCAGTAGTCTACCTTTCTCTGTCTTCAAGTTTTCGGGTGACGATGTGCGGCCCCGCTAGAGCTAGAGGGCTATGAGGAGAGGAGGGCGTGGTGTCCGCGGGGCTGACGAATCCGGCCTGCAGGAATTGAAGGGCGGAGGTTGGACGCGCGACTTGTAGCGGCGCCTCCTGGCGAGTGCACGCTTTTGTCTTAGCAGCGCCGCCCTCTGAGCTGGATTAGGATACTTCCCGGGTTAGTTCCTGGCAGGTCCGGAGGCAGGAGCCCCAAGGGCGGCCGTTCGATGAGGCTGTAGGTCCGATGCTGAGGGGAGGAGGTGTTTGGGACTTGGAATGAGCACTCTGGGGCTGGCCCTTTGCTCCCTCCGCTCCCATGACTGTTCCGTTGGACTGGGCTCCCAACAATGATAATAGTTATTTTAAAATGTAAGCAAATTGCTGCTAACAACGTGGCTTATTGCCCAGCCCTGTTATTATTTGAAGTCCTTATTTTCTGCCCTCTGGAGATTGGCTGCCAATCACTTGTCAAGGAGGGTCCTAGGGTGACCCCTGACGGAGAGAAGGCATGTTCGGGACGTCTGGCTGTTTGGGGGCTTCTCCATTCTAGTCTAGGCACTAGACATGCTTTACTCCACTGGGTGAGACCAGAAGCGCAGAGAGCTGTGCTTTCCGGGCTCAGAGGTCTCCTACTGTCTCCTCTGGGCAAACCCAGAATAATCACTGGGCACCTCACCTCCTAGCTTCATGTCCTCCTGTCTCCTCCTGAGGAGAAAACACAGTGAAATAAAAATCAACTGTTTGGTTTACCCCATTCTGCTGAAGTTCCTGCTTTGATCATAATTAGCTGTGCTGTCTTACAGCATTTACAAACCAGTCCCACAAGAAGCTATTGTGAGGCATGTCATTAGTTATGATGGGATTAAATCCCCCCTTCCTTTACTGCAGCACCTTGATCTATTATCTTTGCGCAGATGAAATGGAAAAAAACTAGTACAATTTAGTTCAGTTCAGTCGCTCAGTCGTGTCCAACTCTTTGCGATCCCATGGACTGCAGCATGCCAGGACTCCCTGTCCATCACCAAATCCTGGAGTTTACTCAAACTCATGCCCATTGAGTTGGTGATGCCAGCCAACCATCTCATCCTCTGTAATCCCCTTTTTGTCCTGCCTTCAATCATTCCCAGCATCAGGGTCTTTTCAAATGAGTCAGTTCTTTGCATCAGGTGGCCAAAGTATTGGAGTTTCAGCTTTAGCATTAGTCCTTCCAATGAATATTCAGGACTGATCTCCTTTAGGATGGACTGGTTGTATCTCCTTGCAGTCCAAGGGACTCTCAAGAGTCTCCTCCAATACCACAGTTCAAAAGCATCAACTCTTCAGCCCTCAGCTTTCTTTATAGTCCAACTCTCACATCCATACATGACTACTGGAAAAACCATAACTTTGACTAGATGGACCTTTGCTGGCAAAGTAATGTTTCTTCTTAAAAAGAATGCAGTACAACTTATGCCACCCTTTATTGTGTGCTGCTCCCTAACCTCAATAAAAATGCCATATAATGTGAAGGTGTTCAAAGAGTGCTATCTCCTGTTACAAATTCATTAGCTGGTTAAGCCTAGTCATTTTCTTTTTTTTTTTTTAAATTTATTTATTTTTTAATTACAATACTGTATTTGTTTTGCCATACATTGACATGAAACAGCCACAGGTGAACACAATCTCCCAATGCCGAAGCCCCCTCCCACCTCCCACCCCACATCCTCTACCTGAATCATCCTGTGCTCCAGCCCCATGCATCCTGCATCCTGCATTGAACATAGATTGGTGCTTTGTTTCTTACAAGAAAGTATACATGTTTCAGTGCCATTCTCCCAAACCATCCCACCTTTTCCCTCTCCCTCAGAGTCCAAAAGTCCGTTCTATACCTCTGTGTCTCTTTTGTTGTCTCACATATAGGGTCGTCATTACTATCTTCTAAATTCCATATATATGTGTCAGTATACTGTATTGGTGTCTTTCTTAAGCCTAGTCATTTTCTCTTCTATCTCTGTTTGCTCTTGTACTTTTATCCCTAGCTCTAACTGACCTTGCTTGTGATTTTTAAGAGAGTCAGACATATCAACTCTGGGTTTTAGAGCATCTTGATTTCTAGTGCATCCTGATTCAGTGGTTTTTACTGACTATTGGAAATAGGGTAATGATGTGCAATTCAAAAGCATTTTGATAAAAACATGACTTTCCTAAGATGTGTGCTGTTTTCTCATTGAAAATCAGAAGGTAAAATCCATATTGATATTAAACTTGAGAATTTGGGGTTGTGATACATTAGCATAATAATAGTTTTGCCAATTAAGTTAAAAAAGTTTTTTCAGTCTTTCTTTAGCCAAGATGAGTGATAAACCAGACTTGTCTGAAGTGGAGAAGTTTGACAAGTCAAAACTGAAGAAAACTAAAACTGAAGAAAAAATACTCTCCCCTCAAAGGAAAGTAAGTCATGGGGCAATGTGGGGGTGGGTGGCTCTAGTGAAGAAAAACACTGGTGAGCATTCACAGGTTCAGTAAATGAACTCTCCTAGTAAATTTGGCCACAGAGTAAGCAATAATTCAGTACACTGAATTTAATGCAACAGATAAAAATATCAAATTGTCTAAGTACCTGGATTTTATAAATAGTTTTTACATGATAAACTCAAGAATAGGGGAATAAAAAACTATTTTCTTCTGGGAAAATCACTAAAAATCACACTGCAGTCAATTTTGGAATATTATACTTAGCACTCAAAAATCTTAGTTTTGTCACTCATATGGTTATTTGGAATTTTCTGCATCTAACAACTTAGTTCCACGATCTCATTTCTGAAGAACTATATAAGCTCTGCAGTTTTGGCTTTCTGTACCTGACAATGAGGCAGAGAACAAGTTTAGATATTCAGTTCACTCAGGGCTCCCAGACCCGAGGGATCAGTTTTACCTTTGAGATTTACAGCTTGATGGAGAAACTCTAAGCATATTCACAAAACTAGAGGACACTTCTTGTCATGTTGCTGTTATTCAATAGTTTCTAAGTTAATCAACATTGTCTGCAAGGGTATAATTTCCTAACTATATCAGTTCAGTTCAGTCGCTCAGTCGTGTCTGACTCTTTGTGACCCCATAAATTGCAGCATGCCGGGCCTCCCTGTCCATCACCAACTCCCGGAGTTCACTCAGACTTGCTTCCATCAAGTCCGTGATGCCATCCAGCCATCTCATCTTCTGTCGTCCCCTTCTCCTCCTGCCCCCAATCCCTCCCAGCATCAGAGTCTTTTCCAATGAGTCAACTCTTCGCATGAGGTGGCCAAAGTGCTGGAGTTTCAGCTTTAGCATCATTCCCTCCAAAGAAATCCCAGGGCTGATCTTTAGAATGGACTGGTTGGATCTCCTTGCAGTCCAAGGAACTCTCAAGCGTCTTCTCCAACACCACACTTCAAAAGCATCAATTCTTTGGCATTCAGCTTTTTTCACAGTCCAACTCTCACATCCATACATGACTACTGGGAAACCATAGCCATGACTAGACTGACCTTTGTTGGCAAAGTAATGTCTCTGCTTTTGAATATGCTATCTAGGTTGGTCATAACTTTCCTTCCAAGGAGTAAGTGTCTTTTAATTTCATGGCTGCAGTCACCATCTGCAGTGATTTTGGAGCCCCCCAAAATAAAGTCTGACACTGTTTCCACTGTATCCCTGTCTATTTCCCATGAAGTGATGGGACCAGATGCCATGATCTTCATTTTCTGAATGTTGAGCTTTAAGCCAACTTTTTCACTCTCCTCTTTCACTTTCATCAAGAATAGTCACATGGAAAAGGCTCTTCTTTGTCCAGGTGAGGTGATCATGACTTGCTTTTTTCCATAGTTGGAGTTACAGAATTTGAGAACCTTTGAAGAGGAGGTCATGTTGACTAGTATTCTTATCTCAAAGATGAAGAAATGAAAACCTGGTAAATAAGGATTGGGATTTAATATTACTCAGCCATTAAAAAGAATAATATTTGAATCAGTTCTAATGAGATGGATGAAACTGGAGCCTGTTATACAGAGTGAAGCAAGCCAGAAAGAAAAACACCAATACAGTATACTAATGCATATATATCTGGAATTTAGAAAGATGGTAATGATAACCCAATATGTGAGACAGCAAAATAGACACAGATGTATAGAGCAGTCTTTTGGACACTGTGAGAGAAGGTGAGGGTGGGAAGATTTTAGAGAATAGCATTGAAACATGTATATTATCATATGTGAAACAGATCACCAGTCCAGGTTCGATGCATGGGACAGGGTGCTCAGGGCTGGTGCACTGGGATGACTCTGAGGGACGGGATGGGGAGGAAGATAGGAGGGGGGTTCACAATGGGGAACACATGTACATTCATGGCTGATTCATGTCAATGTATGACAAAACCACTACAATATTGTAAAGTATTTAGCCTCCAATTAAAATAAATAAATTTAAAAAAATAAACTGTATTCTCTGTTTTCTAAAAGTGTTTTTCAATTTAATGAGAGGAGACCCCCAAGACTGGGATTGGATAGAGAAGGGGGCAAGAGACAGTAGCACCCACTTTGCTGAGCACATCACATCTTCTGTTGGACATCAGCTCAGAAATCTAGTATCTTCTGATGAGCTGCAGCACTGAACTTCTGGTCTATTTCTTGTCTTGAACAGAATATACTGTCTTATGAACCAATCATTTTTTGGTGTTCATGGTGAGAACAAGGAATACATGTAAATGGGAGTGACCCAATCCCTGCCCATATGCAGTATTTTATCACTTCCAGTTTATAAAAACCAGTCACTTATAATCCCACCAATTAGAAGCATTAGCATTTGGGTGCATAATCACCCATACTCTGGTATACTACAGGCATAACTTAGGGCTTTTGTGCGTTTGGTTCCAGACCACTGCAATAAAGCAAATATTGCAATAGAATGAGTCACACAAAGTTTTTGGTTTCCCAGTGCATATGTTATGTTTATGTTTAAGTTATGTTTACACTATACGATCAACCCTTGAACAACATGAGTTTGAATTGTGAGTCCACTTACACACAGACTTTTTTCAATAAATATGTGGGAAAAATGTTTTAAGATTTGCCATAATTTGAGAAACTCACAAACCACATAACCTAGAAATATCAAAAAAAAAAATTTTTAATTCGCTATGTCTTGAATGGATTAAAATATGTATAAATATAACATAGAACATATGTCTTAATCAACTGTTATCAGCAAGTCTTCCAGTCCATAGTAGGCTATTAGTAGTTAAGTTCTGGGGGAATCAAAAGTTATACATGGATTTCTGACTGTGCAGGGGTTAGGGTCACTAATTTCTGCATGTTTCAAAGGACAGTTATACTGTAGTCTATTAAGTGTGCAATAACATTATGTCCAAAAAGCAATGTATATACCTTAAGTAAAAAGAAACACTTTATTGCTAAAAAGTGTTAGTCACCATCTGAGCCTTCAGTGAGTCATAATCTTTTTCTGGTGGAGAGCTTGAAATATTGCAAGAATTATTGTAATGTGCAGGAAAATGAAATGAACCAATTGCCAAGGTGCGACAAAGTGATCAAATGCTGTTGGAAAAACATGGAGGTAACATACTGTCTTACACAAAGTTGCCACAAACCTTCAATTCGCAGGAAAAAAAAAAATCAAAAACCCAGCACAATAAAGTGAAGCACAATGAAATGAGATACATCTGTGTGTATCTTTTCCTACAAGAAAGGGATTATGCTGTTCAGACCTATTTGAAACATCGTGTTATCTTACCACTCTTTTTTTTTTAATTAATTAATTTATTTTAATTGGAGGCTAATTACTTTACAATATTATAGTGGCTTTTGCCATATATCGACATGAATCAGCCACGGGTGTACACGTGTCCCCCATCCTGAACCCCCTCCTACCTCCCTCCCCATCCCATCCCTCAGGGTCATCCCAGTGCACCAGCCCTGATTGCCCTGTCTCATGCATCGAATCTGGACTGGCGATCTATTTTACACATGGTAATATACACGTTTCAATGCTATTCTTTCAAATCATCTTACCCTCGCCTTCTCCCACAGAGTCCAAAAGTCTGTTCTTTATCTCTGTGTCCCTTTTGCTGTCTTGCATATAAGGTCATCATTACCATCTTTCTAAATTCCATATATATGCATTAATATATTGTATTGGCTTACCACTCCTTTCTAATGGACTACCCTCCAAGGGAATTGGAAGCTGTTTTCTTTGCTACAGCATAAACTGCCACAAGCAAAACAGTAGATATGAAGTGATGCAATCATAGGTCTTAGTGTTGCTGGAGGATTTAAGACTTGAAGAAACCATGTTGGCCACCAAGACCTAACCTCTTGCTTGAAATAATTATCCTATAGAGTTGTTCAGTCCCTTGTGGTGACCTGCTGCTTATACTGTGCCCAAATCTGCCTCCCTGTAGCTTCGATCAAATAGACCTAGGACAATATGCTAGAGACTCACACAGCAGGTAATCTCTGCTTCAGCGTTTGAAGGTAGATATTGTGTGCCTGTTCCTATACCTCTAAGTCTTCTCCTAATGACATTTCTCAGATCCTTTGGACCCAAGTTGCATGTATGGGAAACAACCCTGGTTGCCAATATGCTCAAATTTGCTTATCAGATCTCTTTGGATCCTAATCCCTTCACACAACACATTACTCTCCTTCTAGTACTGCCACTTGCAAATTTGAGAAAGATACTGTATATCCATGATAAATTGAGCAAACTCTGCATTTGTGCATTAATCACAGATTAGGCCCATCTCAAAGGGCTTAAGTTCAGCTGCATCTGATAACCATTCTTTTCATTAATGTACTGATTCTACCCTGGGCAGTGTAAGTACTAAATTGAGGGGGAGCAGATGAGAGGTGTGTGGCAGGAGATGAAAAACCTGGAGCTTCTAAGTGAATACTCATACAAATATGAGAAAAATGATTGCCAAAGTGGAGTAGTTTTACCCTGCCTTTCTTAAATATATAATATGGGGTACTCTTCTAGTTACTAGATTTACTTGCCTACCCAAGTGTGATAATGTTTTCCCAGTAAGTTCACTATAAGCATTGAGATTTAGGGCCTGAATTAATTTATTAATTTATTAATTGCAAAATTGGAGCAATGGTATCATCCAGATTGCAATACACATCATTCCTGACTTCCTTCCCCCTCACAAGAAGACCCACTAGCAATCACCCATAGCCAAGACAGCACTGTGAAAATTCCAGAACATAGGAATGAGGGATGAGGTTGAAGTCTCCCTTGGACCACAGGGACTGAGAAGCACTGCGTATTAGAAAGGCGAGAGGAGCAACTGCACTCTGATCACACTGCCTCTCTCTCTAGCTGACAAAGCACTGCGCCAAGAGGGACCTCTTGGACTTACAATTTCTCCACTGTGAAAAATAACAAAAAGTGGATGTCCAGCTTCTCACTGTTGTACAAAATTCCCCAGGAAGCTCACAGGGGCTGCACCTCACAGGGATCACTGGGAAAATCTGCAGGGTTTGACCATTGAGGGACAGATAGAGATGGAAAAGGGGAGCAGGGCTTTCAAAGATTAGCACTCAGATCTAGGCAGACTGCAATCTTGCTAACAATGGTGATGGAACAGACATCTTGGCCAGTAACTCTGCCTATCTGCAGAGCTAAACTGGTGGCCACATCTAGCAAGGTACTTTAGTTGGCATTTCTGCCTGACTTAGGTCCTCAGCCAATGAACCACATGGGCTTTGGAACCCTTTTTATGGGCAGAGAAATAAATTCACAGCCCTACCCAACTGCTGAGTATAACCTCTAGTCCTACCTAACCAGAAAGCCTGGCCAGAGAACCCATTCAGCAATGGGGCCCATCTTACAGCCTGTCTTACAGCCCTGCTTGGACACAGAGTCAAGTATGGGTCAACACACAGAAATAAATACATGATACACCACATTAACAGAATGAAGGATAAAAATCACATGATCATCTCAATAGATGTATAAAAGCATTAAAAAATTCAAATCTTTTTCAAGATAAAAACTTTCAACAAATTAGGTATAGAATAAATGTAACTCAACATAATAAAGACCATATTTAACAAGCCCACAGCTAACATCATACTCAATGGTGTAAAGCTGAAAGCTTTTCCATAAGATAAGGAACAAGACAGGCTGCACACTCTCATCATTGTACCAGAAGCTTTAGCTAATGCACAAGACAAGGAAAAAAATAGTAGGCATACAGATTGGGAAAAAGACATAAAACTATCTTTTGTTCATACATGATAATAATATATGTACAAAATCTGAAGGAATCAACAAACTCCTAAGCAACTGCAGGATATAAATACATATGAATCAACTGCTTTCTTATATATCCTAATGGTGTAGCAAAGAGTCAGACACAACTGAACAACAACCTTGGGAGACAGTTTCTTCTAAACTAAACGTACTTATATCATATCATCCAGTAAACATATGCCTTGGTATTTACCCAAAGAAGTTGAAAAGAATATTACACACAAAACTCTGTACATGAATGTTTATAGCAGATTTATTAATAATTGCCATAACTTGGAAACAACCATGATGGCCTTCAGTTGGTAAAAGGATAAATACACTTTGGTATATCTAGACAATGGAATATTATTCACAGCTAAAAACTAATGAGCTATCAAGCCATGAAAAGAAATGGATGGCACTTAAATCCATATTACTAAGTAAAAGAAGTCAGTCTGAAAAGACTAATTGCTAGGTAATTCCAACTATATGACACTCTGGAAAAGGCAAAACTATGTTGATAATAAAAGATCAATGGCTGCCAGGGGTTAGGTGGAAGAGAGGGATCCTGTGAAACACAGAGGATTTTTAGGGGGCAGCTACGTTGTATGATATTATATTGGTAGGTACATGTTGATATTGTTATTGTTGTTTAGTTGCTAAGTCGTGTCTGACTCTTATGACCCCATGGACTGTATCTCACCTTGTACAAAACCATGGAATGTACAACACCAAGAGTGAATCCTAATGTAAACTATGGATTCTGGCTGATAATGATGTGTCTCATCAATTGTAACAAACGTACCTCTCTCATGCGGGATGTTGATAATGGGAGAGGCCAGACATGAGTAAGGACTGGGGGCATATGAGAAATTTTTGTAACTTCTGCTCAGTTTTGCTGTGAACCTAAAAGTACCCTATGAAATATACTCTATTTTTAAAATGACACTTTAACTTAAATTTAGTACTAACAGAATTTGAAGCATCACTGAGAAGAACCTTTTATTTATTTATTTATTTTTACTTTACAATATCGTATTGGTTTTGCCATACTTCAACATGAATCCGCCATGGGTGTTAAACACTGCAATTTTGTGAGGGAAAAAAATCTGTGTCATTCTGGATAATTTCTCTTAGAAGCCAAGTAAAAATCTTATTTTTAAAAAGATAAATCAATTTCTGGTTGATTCATGCTTTATGAATGTAAAATTTGATGTTCAAATCGAGAAAACTATAATTAAGCATTTCTTCCGAGTTTTGTGTGACAGCATTTTGTTTCAAAGTTGATATTACTGAGGCAAATATCAAGAGAAGATGAGGAAGACATTCAGATTTAGCATTTATTAATATTATACACTCTCCAACTAAGCAGAAACTTAAGTGGTCAAGACTCTTCACATCCTTTTGGACCCAGAGGGTAGTTGGACTTTCCTTAGAGTGGAAGGCTCTTGGACCTCTCCTCTATAACTGTTGTGCAAGATAAAGTGAAAGTGAAAATGAAGTCGCTCAGTCGTGTCCGACTCTTTGCGACCCCATGGACTGTAGCCTCCATCCGTGGGATTCTCCAGGCAAGAGTACTGGAGTGGGTTACCATTTCCTTCTCCAGGAGATCTTCCCCAACCCAAGGATTGAACCCAGGTCTCCTGCATTGCAGGCAGACGCTTTACCACCTGAGCCACCAGGGAAGCTCGTTGTACAAGATAGCCACACTTCATATTGACCCTAACAAGGCAAAGGATGAGAATTTGGTCGAATTATAGTTTTGTTTTATGAAGTAAAGTTAGTGGGTAAAGAAAAACAGTCATCAGGATGAAAGCAAGATAGAATAGTGCAGAGTGGTGGTGGCGGTTTAGTCACTAAGTCATGTCTGACTCTCTGCTACCCCATGGACTGTAGCCCGTCAAGCTCCTCTGTCCATGTAATTCCCCAGGCAAGAATACTGGAATGGGTAGCCATTTCCTTTTCTAGGGGATCTTCCTGACTCAGGGATCGAACCCGAGTCTCCTTCATTACAAGCAGATTCTTTACTGACCGAGCCACCAGAGAAGTCCCTCGTGCAGGGTAGAGATATCTTTGAAAAAAAGTTTTCCCCAAAATTTGGAAATGAGTCAATCCAGGGGCCCTCAAATCACTGTAACTAACTGGCCAGTAGAGTGAAAAAAGTAAACTAGGACCAATGAGTGAGCACCCCAAGGGCCCTTAGAGGCCTCTATTCTAGCACCCACACATTCTAGGTGACCTCCAAGGCTCACAATTAGATTGTGATGAAGAAGCCAGGAAAATAGTCGGAAGAACTAAACCAAAACCTAGGCTCCCTCTGAGACTTATGATCTGGCCCCTTCACCGCAAAGTTTTTATAACCAGCCCTTTAAAATGATGCTTCCTTTCTATATTTGTAAAATGGAAGTTTAACAGCCTATTTGTCTCTACATTGCGAGGAGGATTGACCTAAACAAAAGGGGAGGGGGAACCCCTGAAAACATAATTCTGGATTTCTGTAACCCTGTTGGTTTTTCATTTCAAACGTTACAGGAGCTTGAGGTGAAACAAAAAATAATGCTCTTTTTCCTTTCTACATTGTTATTTAAATGATTTTCCCCCACTGGGCAGAGAGGATAGTAGCTTTGGACAGTTCTTGCCTGGAGGGGAGGCACAAGACTTGAGAAGATTCATTGAAAACTCTCTTCCTGGAGAATCTCAGTTGCGTACCTGCTCTATCACCAAATGTTGCAACCCCACTTGTTTTGCCTGCTCTCTAGGTTCCCATGATACCCTGGGCACATGACCCTTTATGTTGCCTGGACACCCTTTGTTTTACGTTTCAGACTGTTCTACCTAGAGTCATTGGCGGGGGGTGTATGCTGGGTTGGTTTCATCATCTCCACAGTTGTGTCCAGCCCCTTCCTGCTGATCTCCCCTCCTGTCCTGTCCCCGATGGTATGCCCCAGGACCGCACTGGAGAGGCAGAGGGGCCTCACTAACACACACCACCGTGGGGCAGCTGGTCGAGGACTGGGCCGAGGTGAGGGGCTGGGGTCCCGAGGGCTGTGGGGGTGTTTTGCTGCCTGATTCCAGCGGCCAGGCCTCTTCATAACCAAAGGCAAGTGTGGGACAGAAGTTAAGGAGGAAGGGGGTTATTCCTAGACTAATTAAAGACAACTGAGTTTGAGGAAGTCTCTTGAAGTTATTGTCCATCTCTGGGCCTTGATTTTCTCTCTTTCTTACCCAATGCTAACATTGTTGAATGTCAGGAAAGGCGACTCTACTAGACTCACTGTTTTCCTTCCCTCAAGGCTATTTGAGAGACCTAGCTTTCCCAAAAGAGACCCTTGAAACCCTTGTCCCCAACCTCAACTTGGAGCCACAGACTCAGTCAAAGCACAGACTGGATCAGAGCCAAATCTTGCACCATTAACAGCTTGCCTCTTCTTTTTGCCCCAATTCCAGATACCATCAAGATGCCCAAGATGGAAAAAACTGTGCTCCAGAATGATTCCAATGAAGCAGAGAGTGGAGCCCCTAAGCCTGAAACACCAGAGCAGACCCAAGAAAACCAGAGCTTCTGTTTAGATGACCACTCTGCTGGTAGGTCTGGAATTCTATCATCATTTCCTTGGGTAGTGCTCCATAGCAGCTAGGTTAAAGGAATAGATAGCATGTGGTTTAAGTGCCTTTAAGGAGCATAGAAGGCTCTCACAACCTTATGTTTTTCACTCCTCATCCTTCTGCTAACTCTTCATCCGTCTGCTAACTTCTCTTTCATATTATTCTTTTTCTTATCTTTTTCCCCCTCTAATCTTTACATATTGGATCTAGGTCCCCGATTGTCAAGTGAAATTAAAAGATATTTTAACTGTAGAGAAAGAGGCCAACAAAACATAATGACTTGTGTTTGACAAGACTTGAGTGTGTGTGAGTTAGTTCAAAACATGGGAAATTGTTGGCATTCTTATATTTTGATTTTATAACTTGTAACTGATAAATCTAGAATGGATTTGAGAGAATCTTAATTACCTAGTGCTGGAATTGTGTTCTGTCCACTCCCAAAGCACTTTGTTGACATGAGAATTATCACTGCTCTAGGGTAATGTATAATAATAATAATAATAATCTATAATAACAGATACAGAGAAGCATGAGATCTCTTCTACACCTAGTGGTAGGCATTTATTTGAGACTTTTGTTGACTAGTCCAATCTCATAGGAACTCAAATTGCAATTCTCTTATGAAAATCACCAGTGAATTCAACCAAACATAAATCTGAAGGTCTGTCCAACTGTAGTGACTTGATCTAAACTCTTGAAGACAGAAATGAGAAAAATAGTTGGAAGTCACAATATTGTTGAGTCATGTATGTTTTTCTAGTGGCCATCTAGGGTCACTGCTAGTAAACAGAGTGGAACAATTATTAATTCATCAGTCATGAAGTTGCTCAGTTGCGTCCGAGTCTTTGCGATCCCATGGACTGTAATCTACCAGGCTTCTCTGTCCATGGAATTTTCCAGGCAATAGTACTAGAGTGGGTTGCCATTTCTTTCTCCAGGGGATCTTCCTGACCAGGGATCAAACTCAGGTCTCCTGCATTGCAGGCAGACGCTTTACCCTCTGAGCCACCAGGGAAGCCTTATTAATTCATAGTGTCTCTCAAATAAATGACTTAATGAATTGAATAAATTATCTATTTCAACATATGTAGCTTTTTTAGTTAGAGTGGAAAGGAGATATGGACTGATGATACTAACTTCTGTTGAAAATTTTTAAATGAGAAGTAAATTTGCATAAGTAGACCATCTCCTTGGTGAAGTTTTAGGGTTCTTAGATGAGTCTTATATTTTTGGTTATAAGTAGTTCTTTTTGAATAAATTGTGGAACAGTGTTGAAAGTGTGAGAGAAAATAGTTTTATTTTATATACCAAGTAATAATTGTAACTACTGTGTGTGCTTACTGTTATCTCTCTGTAACTAAGTAGTCTGTACAGCAATCCCTCTGTATCCACAAGAGATTGGTTCCAAGACTCTTCCTCACATCATCCCTCAGGATACCAAAATCCATAATGCTCAAGTCCCTTATGTAAAATGGTATAATATTTGCATATAACCTGCTTATATCTTCCTGTATAATATAAATCATCTCTAGATTACTTATAATACCAAATTCAATATAAATTATATGTAAATAGTTATCAGCATGGAACAAATTCAAGTTTTATCATTTGGAATTTTCTGAAATTAAAAAATATATATATTTTTATCTGCCATGGGTTGAAACTTCAGGTGCAGAGAGCCAACTGTATAATGAACTCAGAAAGTTGTTCCTAAATTCCTATGAGAGTGTGTAATAAAGTTCTTACCAATCTTGAAGTAAATAAAGCAAAAATATAGGTTTTAAAAATAAATTAATGCAACTTAAAGATTGCTGAATTCTGACTATTTTTTGAGATGTTAAAATATAATTTTTTTCACAAAATAATCATTTGGATTATGGTAAGGTGGGTTTTTTTTGCCACAACACCCATATGTGGAAAAATTAAAATTGGCATATTACTGTCACTCATTTTGTGTGTGTGAAATTTTATTGGTTTGTAGAATCCTAAGATTTTGGAACAATGTTTTAAGAATGGTTCAGCTTTAGAGCCATATACTAATACTTATGCTGTTGTCTGTAAGGAGACTGTCATTTTATGTCTCTTCCTCTCTCATCAGAGGTAGAAAAAGGATTTAGGAACCATTTTCTGAGTTCATTATACAGTTGGCTCTCTGCACCTGAAGTTTCAACCAATGGCAGATAAAAATATGTTTTTTAACCTGTAGATAAAACAGTAAGTATAAAAAGTAAATTCTAGCTAAAGGTTTATTTTATAAACCACAACTTATTCATTTTTTCTTTGCTCTATTTCATTTATTGTTTTGACAGTTTAGGCAAAATTTTTGAAAGAAGTTTTACCTTTTGTCTTTCATAAGGTGGTAACTTCTCCTCATATCTGACTTCTCTGCAAGTTTCTAGAGCTGTTGAACAGCAAAGAGTTCAAAAAACCTCAAATACCATAATGATCAAATGAATCTGTTTAAGATCTGTTTGATAAATCTAAATTTGAGGAAGTTATTTGACTGAGTGGATCTCTGATGAAAAGAAATTCTATTTGTGTGGATTCTCTGTTTACTGATTATGCTTTTTTCCAGCAAGCCGACCTGAAGTACTTTCTGTCACGGATCTGATAGAGACAGTTAACGAAATTTCTAAGCTTAGCATTGCTCATGAAATCGTGGTAAATCAAGATTTTTACATGAAAGATGGTGTATTACCTCCCAACAGGTATCAGCTCTAGTTTTTCCATTTTATTCCTCCTGGCCTCTGCACACAGCACAGATAACTTTGGATCAGCTTTGAAGCACTTTTATTAATACAGTTAATGTTTTAGTATGTCTTAAATGATACCAACAAACAAAACAGAAGAGCAGTCTGTGTAATTATTAGTTTTACAGACTGAAAGCAGAAAAATTTTATCTAAGCAGGGAATAAATTAATGAAATTATTGTCAGAACTTTCATTTTGGTATCTCATTTAACAGTGAAGCACAGTGAATTCCATATCTTCTTAGACAGCTTTGGAGAAAGTAGCTACTAGTAGTTATTCTCTTAACTGTCTATAGATTGATCAAGTACAAATGAAATTATTTCTTTTCTAATAGTGATATTGCCAACTCTTCATGGGATAAGAGCTTTCAGGGAACATTTCTGCTTCATAATAAGCTTAACAAAAATTCTGTGAACCAAGATCAAAACCCATTAATAAACACTGCCCCTCTAAAAATCACACTTTGTTCTGGTTCTTGTTAGTTGTATTGATATTGCAATACATACATGAATCATTCAGGGAGTATGATTTGAATACTTCTGCTGCTGCTGCTGCTGCTAAGTCGCTTCAGTTGTGTCCGACTCTGTGTGACCCCATAGATGGCAGCCCACCAAGGCTTCCCCATCCCTGGGATTCTCCACAGGAGTGGGTTGCCATTGCCTTCTCCCAGATATCTGAGGGAAATGATCATGTCATTATGGTCATCTTTTTTTTCTTAGAAATATCATTGGTCTTAGCAAGAATATGTGGCATTGTGGCAGAAGACTTTGATTGGGGGCTGGAATACCTTTACTGCTGCTGCTGCTAAGTTGCTTCAGTCATGTCTGACTCTGTGCGACTCCATAGATGGCAGCCCACCAGGCTCCCCCGTCCCTGGGACTCTCCAGGCAAGAACACTGGAGTAGGTTGCCATTTCCTTCTCCAAGGCATGAAAGCAAAAAGTGAAAGTGAAGTCGCTCAGTTGTGTCCGACTCCTAGCGACTCCATGGACTGCAGCGTAACAGGCTCCTCCATCCATGGGATTTTCCAGGCAAGAGTACTGGAGTGGGGTGCCATTGCCTTCTCCTTACTAGACTATTGCAGTAGTCCAGGTAGGAAATGATGGCAGGAGGAGATGGATTCCAGACATATTTAGGAATCAAAATCTCTGTAATTTGGGGACCAAGTGCATTAAAAGGATGAAGAGACATAATTATTATGCATTAGATAAATAACAGTTGGTGACATCTCACAAATGGGATTGTTGTGTTGGGGAAGGAACTTTGACTCTTTTCATTTACCTCTGTATTGTTTGTAAAATTTTCAACAAAAGCATGCATTACTATTCTATTTTTAATGGGAAAAATGTAAACTTTATGATTTGTTTGAAAAGACACAGGTTTGAGAAGGGAAGATAATGAGATGGAAGTGCACATAAGATTTTCAAGTGTTATCAAGAATGAAAACCCTTTCTTGGATTTTAAGGCTGAAGGGGAAAGATCATCTAGTTCAAAGTTATAAGTCTACGGGTATTACAAACAAGGCATATATTTAAGTCAGATGAAGAACCAAGGCTAGAACTCAGGGCCTCAAATGCAACTTCTTGGTTCTTCTTATTGGAAGGAGAGCTTTTCTGGAACCATGAGGAATCCTTCCGAGAGAAACTGACAAGTGCCTTTGCATCTGAGACTAAACTCAGTGTATTCAACTCTGCTAAAGTCCAAACATAGCTCCTTCCCTATCAACATAATGGTCTTTCATGATCTTAAATGATGTTTGGGATTTAGATTAGGAACCTATATCAACTCTCTGGGTAAAAAGCAAGTTGCTCATTTAACTGTCTTATAGTCTGGAAAGCAGGATTATGGAGACAATGTACAAGGCTTTTGGGACCATCTGAAAGTCCAGCTATCAAGTACTCCGGCTGACTTCACTTCTGCACTTGAACTCCTAAAAGAAGTTAAGGAGGTGAGTAACCAACTTCCCATTTGTGAATATGAAATCTTAGTTGTGGCATGGGGGATCTTTCATTGTGGTGCATGGGCTTCTCTCTAGTTGTGATGCACAGGCTCAGCACTTGCATCTCGTGGGCTTAGTTGCCCTGCAGCATGTGGGATCTTAGTTTCTCTGATCAAACCCATGTCCCCTGTATTGCAAGGTGAATTCTTAAATACTGGACCACAGGGAAGTCTTAAAAAAAAATCCCAGACCTTTTAATTGTTGATAAATAGGAATTATTTTGGGTCTTCCCAAGTGATACTAGTGGTAAAGAGCCCATCTGCCAGTGCAGGAGAAGTAAGAGACTCGAGTTTGATCCCTGGGTAGGGAATATATCCTAGATGAGGACATGGCAACCTACTCCAGTATTCTTCCCTAGAGAATTCCATGGACAGAGGAGGCTGGTGGGCTACAGTTCATAGGGTAGCAAAGAGTCAGACATGACGTAGCATGCATGCACAAGTTTCCTTTCTACATGTGTTCCACTACTTGGACAGATAATATGGAGAAACTTCCATTTTATTTGTACGAGATAAGCTTGAAAGTTGAAATCTTGCTGTAACAACACAGCATGTCATTCAATTAAACAGATTTTCGCTTAACTCCCATTATGTTTTCTGTGTTTCAGAAGCACATAGATACATAAGAGAGCCTTTGCCAACAAGAAACTTATACTTTAGAGTGAAAAGATTATTTCTGAGTGACACTTAAAGATTTCTCTGCCTATCTCATCTTTTCCCTTGCAGTCAAACAATCTAATAATGGCCTTATCCCTTATTAAGAATATCTCACCACCACAAGGCTATATTTAAAAAGGATAACCAAGAACCTACTGTGTAGCACATAGAACTCTGCTCAGTGTTATGTGGCCACTGAATGGGAGCGGAGTTAGGGGAAGAATGGGTGCATGTATATGTATGGCTGAGTCCCTTCGCTGTTCATCTGAAACTGTCATGTTGTTAATTGGCCACCTGAATACAAACTAAAAAGTTTTATAAAGAATATCCCATTACCTTGTAATGGTATGTATTTTATATTTTTTTAATCCTGCATTTGTTTTTGTTAGTTATTTTTCTTCCTATCTTTACCTCATTCTGCCAAGAAAAGAGTACAGCACTACTGTTACTACTAATCCCAGTGAAGCCTTAAATTATAACTGGCTCCTAAACAGACAGAAATAATATTCTGTATATGCAATTGGGAAACCTAGTTTCTGGAGGCCCAATAGACATAGGCTGGCATGGCTTTGCCTTAAAGAGATTGTTCATCAAAGAGTGAGTGGGGTTCTAAATAGTTTGGCTCCATTGATTTTCTTTTCTGGGCAGATATTGCTGTCACTGCTATTACCACACCAGAACAGCCTAAGAAATGAGATTGAAGAAGCCCTGGACATAGATCTCCTCAAGCAGGAAGCAGAGCATGGGGCCCTGGATGTCCCTCATCTCTCCAAGTACATTCTTAGTTTGATGACCCTGCTGTGTGCACCAGTCCGAGATGAAGCAGTGCGAAAACTAAAGAGCATAACAGATCCTGTGCAGTTACTGAGGTGAGAAGCCAGATGTACTGTTCCTGAACGCTAGATGTGTGTATCCTGTCGCAGACACTGTACCAGAAAACTCTGGGCCAGATACTGGGTTATAGCCTCTGGCTTGCCTAACTCTTCTATACTGAAGAATGGTCTAATACCTCTGTTGTTCCTCTCTGGTTTATTGGCTTTTATTTTCAAAGGATGGATTCTCAGAACCCTTTTGATGATCTTCAGATCATTTGGACACTTTCTAAGAAATGATGCTGTTAAGAAACTGGCTTCTCAGGTGACACTAGTGGTAAAGAATCCTCCTGCCAATGTAGGAGATGCAAGAGAAGAGGGTTCGATGCCTAGGTTGGGATGACCCTGTGGAGAAGGAAATGGCAACCCACTCCAATATTCTTATCTAGACACTAGAGTACAGTAACTGTTTTTGTGGGAGATTTCAAACGGCACTTTTGCAGATAATTTCTTATGTATCCTAACTCAAACCCTGTGGGGGAACAAGAATGAGAATGATCCCTGTTTCACAGAAGAACCAAGACCCAGAGGTAAAGTAATACGCCGAATGAGTTAGAAATTCAACCACCATCATCCCAACTACCCACAGAGAGTTAGAATTTTACTCGTTTTTCTGAGATGGAGTACCGACAATGGAAAGAACTCTAGACTGGTAACTAAAGGGCTAGAAGATGTATCTGATCCTAGCTCTGATAATAACTCACTCAGTGGCCTTGGGTCCCTGGTGCAATGTCTGTTTTGTAAGTTGAAGTAAGACTGTCGTTTTTAAGGCCATTTTTTACTCTTAAGATATTGTGATTTTAGGACTCTTAGCTTGAGTTCCACCTCACTCCACTAGATTACCTTGCAGAGTGTAAGCATTTGATTTTTCCTCCATTGACAGGGGCATCTTCCATGTTCTGGGCCTGATGAAAATGGACATGGTGAACTATACTATACAAAGCCTCCGACCCTACCTGAAGGAACACTCTATCCAGTATGAACGAGCTAAATTCCAGGAACTCCTCAACAAGCAACCCAGTATGTTCAAAATTTAAGGACAGAAGAGGGGGAGATTTGACTTTGGGTCTGATTTCTTACAGTGAGGGTACTTTCTTTTTTTTTTTTAATAGATAGTGTCTCCCTATTGGGTGAGGGGTGTGGGGTAGGAAGAAGGGACATTTCTTTAAGAGAAAAGATGTATAAAATCACTTATTTATTGAGGAAGAATATATCTTCAAACCTTACTTTTCAAGCCTTGGTGTTTGAAGATATTTACATATCCCCTTCTATGTCATAGATCTCCTTGACTGCACCACAAAATGGCTAACCAAAACAGCTCTAGGCCTCACTACACCACCTTCAAGTTCTCCTGACTCTCCCAGCTCCTCCAGCATGGCCCATTCATCTCCAAATTGGGCAGTGGACAACCCACAACTTCCCAGTTCCACAATGGTGCTATACCAGGGTTACCTGAACCTTCTTCTCTGGGATCTTGACAGTAAAGAGTTTCCCGAGGTAGGAATATATATAAGAACATTTCCTTTTT